>OU898277.1:14265700-15566470 GCA_918026665.1 Diabrotica balteata | reverse complement strand
TCAACGGATATAAAAGCTTATATAAAAAATCAATCCTAACTGCGTGGAAAAATAAATAGAATGAATCGAATTCAAAGTTAAAACAAGTGAAACCCAGCATAGAGACATGGAATGTGTTACCTACGTCAAGAAGCCAAGAAATAATAGTAACGCGCCTCAGACTCGGACATACTAGATTAACTTTTAGTACGTTAATTTGTTTGTTAAAAAAAAAACAAATCGATATTTTTGACTTAAGACATTTTTACTTGTAACGATGTTCTGATCGTTTAACAGTTTGAACCGTGGGAGTGTCAATATTTGCGTATCCACTTCTACAGCGAGACGGCGAAGTGGGATTCGGAGCGGCTATTTAAGGCGTATGAGTAGCGGAATTAGACAGTCTTGTAGCTAGCGCTCTAGGCTCCCCGACTCGCCGGTGTATTGAACCTGTGAGCCAACCCGGACAGAGAGATTTCCGTATTGAGGATCATACTCTGTCCTTAACCAAGCAGAACCCATCGCTATTGTGTATTGAACATTACCGTGGGCCTGCACAGCCGAATATTTAGTTTGCGAGTGCGTTCGGAGCTCCCAATGAATTGAAGCGGAAGCGAGTATAAGTCTGCGTGCGATTGATTTCACCTTCATTTCTTTGTTATTCATAATAAATTTTTCTTTCTTTTGTAGACGTTCGCCGGGGAATTCATTCATCGCGGGATCCGGACGGGGACGTAGGATTCATTTTATTTATTGTATATATGCTAAATTAATAGATTTATTTTTATTTCAACCTGTGTTTTACTGAGTCTGTCGCCCCGAAAGAGCTACCCGTCACATACTTATCAGTACAGAATTGATATAGGGTTATATTAAATTTTACAGAAAAAAATTCAATTCATACAAAACAGATCGGACGGACAGAACGGATTAGTTTTAACAATTACTTTGTTTCTTAGTGTAACTATAATTTTATTACTATTTTGAACGACTTCCTTATTACTATTCTTAGTATACTAAGTAGTATAACTGTCATTCTCCCTCCGAAATTTGTCCTACGAACATCCAAGGTACCGACAAAGCTTTTGCTTCTTGTTGGGTAGTGTATTCTGTGCTATGTGAGATAGCTGACATTGTGTTGTGATCGCTGTTTGTGTTTGATGTCCATGAACTTGTTCCATTCTAAGCGTATCTACTTCATTTTCTATCACTCCGTGATTGTCGTTTTCTTTGTCTCGTTCATAGAGAAATAGTTATTTCTCTATAGTCTCGTTGCTCATCAGTGAGGTTAGCACGTGGCGTAGCTCGTCGCACTTCAACGATTTATTTATAAATATAACATTAATATAAATTTGATTCTAAATATCCCTATCTATCTAACCCAATCCCTAATGGAATTATACTTATTATCTAATCATTCACTAAAAACTGCATTTCACTTATCGTGAACGTCTTGACCACTTATTCAACCGAGTCTTTTTTTCGAGCTGGGAATTTGTATGTTCCCTTAAAAATTTTTATTAATCTAACCTTGGGAGAGGGGGGATTCGTTAGAAACTATCTTGAGTTTAAACGAGAACCGTTTTGCTCAATATATCCGCCATTTTCAACTTTTCGACAAAAACAAAGAACTTAAATCGTTACAATTACGTTTTCCTACAATTTCTTTCGTGAGCTCGACATTTTCCGAGTTAAGGGGGAAACTAGTAGGTATAATGATCTCGTTTATTGTTAACTTTACGGCATATATATATATATATATATATATATATATATATATATATATATATATATATATATATATATATATATATATATATATATATATACTAACAAAAATGGAGAGAATTATATTTTATAAAATTTTGATTCGTTTGATTTTGTGTGCTCTACAATCACCATTTCAGAACCTAAGCCTAACAAACCCTAGACGGTGAAGTCATCAGCAGCAAGCCATACACAGGCACAGGAACGATCCTACGATAACCTGAAATATTGATTTTAGCAAAAAAATTAAAGTGATCAAAATTGTATGAAATATAATTCTCTTCATTTTTGCTTATGTACATTGATGTCGAAAAGTTAATAATAAACGAACTAATTAAATAATTATGCTTCCCCTCCCGTTCCATTATTTTCCGCTCTCAGAAAACATCGATAGCAAGAAAAAATTTCTATAAAGTAAATTGTAGGAAATCGAATTTGACACAATTTCAGTCCTTACTCTTTGTGTCTAAAAGTTGAAAATGGCGGAGATAATGAGCAAAAACGGTTCTCAAAGGTCAAATGCTATCCCGACACGACGTATATCATCTATGAGTACATTTGGAAAGTGGTAACTGTCAAAGTGAAATTTCATCTGCTAACGCTTATGAAAGGTGATCTGACAATTGTTCATGTTGTCTTACTGGGTAAGATAATTCACTAAGAGCTTTATTCACGAAGGCAGTTTTGACAGTCTATAAACTCAAAAAACTGATTGATGGGAAACTGTTAATCTCCATTTTAAGAGCAGTGTAACGATTTGCATCGCCTTCGTCCCGTCAAAGCACCGTACACACGCACTCCCACTTCAATCTATGCGAGCTATCAAGAGGATCTGCACGAGAGAATCGAGTTATATCAAAGTGTTGATCGGGCAACAACTCCACTGGCCCTAGAGTGTTGACTGAAGGCCAACCATTTCTGCTAGAGTGTTGATCTAGTAACAGTTCCTTACCCGATCTTGTAGTGTTGATCTGAGACAGAGTATTCTTTTCCGTGGCTAGGTGTTGATTAGTCACTTCCTGCTCCTCGCCGGAGCAAGTGTTGATCGATCCGTCCATCTCTACTTCTCTAACCCGTCCTTAATTACTTCGCCACGCGTGGATTCATACATCGGAACTGTCGCTTCAATTTTATGAGATTAATTGTGTTATTTTTCGCAGGTATTAAACAGTGGGCCACCGTGTCACCGAGCTGTGCGCCGAAGGATTGGTATTTAGATTATGTATATAGCCTCTTAAATATAATTTTATTTTAACCAAGCCTGAGTTTTACTGAGTCTGATGTCTAAAAGAGCTACCTGTCACACATAAAACGATTAGAATATTTAAAAGAATTGCCATTGACGTTAATGCAATATAGGAGAAAACATGTGGATAAAAATAAGACTAATTTATATAGAAACACAATTTACTTTGATCTAAATTAAAAGTATATAAATATCATAAACATAAATAAGCATTCTCAAATTTTAACTTCTACTTCCGGGTGATCTCGGTCTTTTTCGTCTATAATAACGGTCTTTATCTCTACTCCTATCGTCTCTCATCGCTAATCGTCTCTGTTCTCGTTTTCTCCTCTCCTCATCTTCTTTAATTTCAAGGCTAATGGGTTTTCTAAACGGTCGATCGCGGCCTCCAAATCTTAACTGACCAGATTCTTTTTTGCCGCCAAAACCTCCACCGAGCCTTCTTGGTTTCCAGCCTTTCAATAAACGTTCACATTCGAAGTCAACGAATATAATACTTCCTAAAACAGAAAATAAGTAATAAAATAAAACTAAAAAAGAAAAATAAAGTGTTTTCACATCAAGATTAATAATAAAACACAAAAAGAAAACAGCAGATTATTATTTTATATAAATGTTTTAAAGAAAAACATTTGAAGTAAGAATAATAAATTCTCGCATTGTGAATGCTGAGAAAAACTGATGAACTTGCTAAAGACGTGTCAACTACAAAATACTTCAGTTCAGAGCCTAGTAGAAGTGCTCAAAAGGACTGTAATGGATTGTATCTGGTTACATATACAGTACAACTACCAATGAAAAATATACCCGGTCAAATAAGCACAAAATAAAATGAATATTGGACAGACATGGGCTAGTAAAATTGATTACATCTTGATAAACAAAAGATTCCGCAATTATATCAAAGAGTGGCCGCTTACCCTGGTGCAGACATTTCGTCTGACCACAACCCCATAATCGTGAATGTAGGGCTTCAATTGGCAAAGGTTAAAAAGCCATCTAATAAAAAATATATAAACACTAGAGTATTAATGAGAGATGAAGAGCTTAGATCTACATAGAAACAATGAAGTCTTAAGAAAGGCAAATGAAAGGCATAATAAACATTTTTGAACCTCGTATTCCATCAATCCTCTATGATCATTAAGTACAGAGGCAGTAAATTTTAGATAGAGGATAGATAAAATCAAAACTTACCTTCAAATGATTGAAATCATTACAAAACAGAAAATATTATCACAACTTACCTTCTACATTTAATTTGTTTGCTTTTTGATAAGCTTCTTCTGCTGCATTCTCATTTTCATATTCAATGAAGGCATATCCTTTTGGCATACCAGTTACAACATCCTTTACCAATCTAAAACGCCTTAACTTCCCATACCGTGAAAATATTTCCTTGATAGTTTCTTTGGTAATGTTGTAATTCAATCTACTAACGAAAAGTGTACATCCTGGTTTCCCCTTCACATGCCTGTTTGGAACATATGTTGAATTAATAGCTCTTTCCACAGCTCTGTCATGTGGCTCTACATCTGTTCCATCTATAGATCCTACTTTTATTGGATCATACACTTTTGCATATTTTGACCATTCTTCAGTCTTTTTCTATAAATAATCTAGTGTTAAAACAAAAATAAAAATTGCGTTTTAAAAAGTTACTGAAGGTTTCTATTCTTAGAGTATATATGGAATGATATGTCTTTAATTTTGCCATTATTTAATAATTACAAGCATATAAGGTCAAGTTCAATTTTTCAAGTTCAAGTTCAAGAATTTACTCATAATTCTTAGAGCCTGAGAAATATTCCATTTGTTATTCTCCATACTTGCTAGAGTTTCCTCTGAAGCAATGATATTTGTTCCTAATAGCAAAGAATATATACTGTATAATATGTCTCTATATTCATCTTTGGACATAGTATCTATTATCTATCACTGATGAAGTCTTATCTTAATTGAATATATTTGGAAAAATACGTTTACCATATGCAAATCTCATATAACAGCAACAAATTAATAACACATATACTGTTCCAGAACATACATTCAAAAATAAAGTAACTTGACCTACCTCAGACATAATAAATGTAATTTTTTAATTTAATAATTTTTTCTAATTTTCTCTTACTTATGTTGGATAATAGTCTTTGTTTAAAATATAACCATATATTTCTGATTCTATTTTTTATGTCTGTTCGTACTTCCCAGTTCCTAATAAATAATAAATGTAAATAAATAAATTAGAATCACAGTATATAACACAAATAGTAGTGTAAGTGGAATAGGACAAGTGAGGAGAGTGAATTGCGTGGGTCCAACCGTTCGTAATAACGACGGCGCTACTAATCACGTTTGGTGAAGGTATGACATAACAAGAGGCATATGACATTGATGTAAGTACTGTTGCCATGGTTTCATTACATTTGCATACAATAATTTGCACCCAAATAATGATTACACTATACAATGTTTTCCAAAAAAAAAATAAAAATTGTAGCAAATTCTACTAAAATCACACCTTCAATTTACAATACCTTGTTTCCAAAGAATTTTGAGTATCAACAGAAAAAAATATCTTAGCGGCAACATTGTAATCCACTCCTTTGCAAATTGCATAGATAAGGGGGCAAATTGAAAATGGCGTATAAAAATTGTATCCCAAATTTTAGATAGACACAGTATACATTAATTTTTATATATCTAATAAACACTGTTAAAAGAGAAAAAGGTACAATACAGAAATGGTATAGTATTCGAAAAAATCAAAAGAATATTTTTTGTTGATGGGTGAAAGTTCGGAGTTTAGCAACACCAAACTTTTGCTAATAAATAATACAAACTCAGTACTATTTTGTACATTTTGATTCTGTAGTTAAATTACCTTTAAATCTTAACCAATATGAAACCATAGTATGAAACTTTGTATTTATATATACTATATATGTTTTAAAATCGTTAAAACTCTTAACTCTTAAAAACTTCAATTCGTAAAAATTGCCTTATTTTATAAAAAAGTCATACATTCCTTAGTTTAATATTTCATTATTATAGATTTTCATGAACCTTCTACTTGGGAGCAATAGTTATATACTAATTTGTGATGATCCTGAAGAGCAAAATCGCAGAAATGGTAGAGTTTACACTTTATTATCTGCAGATAGTCCTTTTAGGAAGAGTATTTTAGAAGGTATGGAACTTATAACAAACCAGTACTACTGAATTATAGGGGCATCTATATTTATGAGTGTCCTCACCCACACCTACATCCTGGCAAGGGCTTAAGGAATGAGGTGGATGATATTTGTTGCCAATATTTTACTAAAGACAATTATACAAATAAACAGGTGTCTGGATATCTGTGTTTTAATTTGTTGTTTCCAGATATTTTTGGACAGAGAGTATATATTTAGACAGTTTTTATTTCTTACTTTATGACTATATGTATTTTCCATTAAAAGCATACTTTTTGAATTTTGCTGCCTATAATTCAAAGCATATTTTTTGAATTTATTGTCTAAAATTCAGTATCAATGTTTTAAATTTACCACCAAATGAAATTAGTTTTGGCCCGTCCGCATTTGGCGCTAGAAAATCTTTTCCAAATCTTTCTATAGGACTTCCCTTACTAGAGGGCTATGTACTGTGATTAGAATTTGAGGTTAGATTTGATTTGTTTGATTTTCTTTGATTCTTTGTGGAAGAGTGGATGCTCTATGCAAGACGACACTATAAGGCGCTCCCTAACTTTCGCGTGATTGGTTGGTGGGTGGGTCCCAATTTAAAAATTGGCGGGTACAGTTTATTCGCTTAGCTAGGGCATATTTTGACAGACTCATTGTAGGAAACCTACAACACAACAATTCCTACTTCTCAGTATAAATAGCTCAAGTATACTACTATTGCAGACCTCTTTCTTTGAAAAAAAGAAGAATTATTCTAAATAGTGGAAGTGTATACTAAACCCATCAAATTTTCGCTGTATATTTAAAATATAATATTTGAATTGTTACAATTTAAAATATTGTAGTAAATATTTGTATTATTCGCGTTGTTTATTTAATTTAATATAGTTTTATTGTTTTATTATCTTTGTTTAATTCTTTTGTTAGTTCTATTCAGCTAATTAGTTAATGAGTTATATTTTAAATTTTATTATTATGGATAGTCAAAGTTTTCCATTTGTTACATCAGCTAATGCGTTGGTAAGTTTTTCTTAATAAATATGATAAAATGTTTTTTAAAAAGTTTTTTTAAAGTTAATATTTTTAGATTAGTAAGGATGCTGTTCCTAGATTACAAGGTAATAAAACTGCACAAAGGTTTATTCAAAATGCCTACCATTTTTTTTTACCGAATGAAAACCCTGTTGATGTAAGTTGATCATTAAAATGTATTTATCGAATTATATAAATGTTGTAAATACATAAGGAACTTGCTGTGTCTTATTATTATTTAACCTCACTTTGACTTGTTAATTTTGTAGAACTTAATCCCACTTTCTTATTTTGTACAATAAATAATTTTATTATTTGTTATCAATACATTATACGGTGTAAATAAATAAATATTGATTGTCGGCAAAGTTCTATTTTATTTACTTTTGTTTACATTAATATTGACTAAGAGCACGTATGCTTGGTTGTATAGTATTTTCCAGCCACTTCGAGTCTGTCAAAAAGTAACTAACTTCGCAAAAAAATAATTACTAAAATCACTAGACAGTTCGGACTGGGATTAGCGAACCGGGTATATCATGTTTATTAAAATGACAATTGAGGTATTGTGGGACAATATGTCGGTAAATATTGTGTAATATATTGTGGTATTGGTACAAAGCGGATGATATTCACATTTTAGGATTAAGCTGACTAAGTAATTTTTTACTAAGATTTGGAGGTTCCTCTTATTATTTTTATTTCTAGAATATTCATTACCATTATTATTCTCATTAGCTTTCTCTATTTGGAATCGGCTTCTCTAAGTATTTTCCTCTAAACTTTTCTGTTCTCTTCCAGGGACTAAGTACCTCTCCGCTTTTTGTATGAGTATATGGATTTTCAGAAACATGTAATTTCTGATCATCCCCTTTTTTACTGCCCTACATTCAGTACCATACATCATAGCTGGTCTAAAGACAGTCCTATACAATTTACCTTTTCTTGGTAATTCTTCAATAATCTACTGAAGACCAACCACCTTAGGAGAAATGCAGCAGTATCAATCGAAAAGTTGTTGGACACCATAGATGAACTAGCGGACATAAAAATGTGGAAGAGGATTATCAACATTCAAAGACCAAATGCGAACAATTACCAAGACAGGATTATAACAAAAGCACACAAATTGGCAGAAACGATGAAAAACAAGGTAACTAAAAAGAAAAACCAAGAAAACTAAAAGGTAAATTGTATAGGACTGCCTTTAGACCAGCTATGATGTATGGTACTGAATGTAGGGCAGTAAAAAAGGGTATGATCAGAAATTACATGTTTCTGAAAATCCATATACTCATACAAAAAGCGGAGAGGTACTTAGTCCCTGGAAGAGAACAGAAAAGTTTAGAGGAAAATACTTAGAGAAGCCGATTCCACATAGAGAAACCTAATGAGAATAATAATGGTAATGAATATTCTAGAAATAAAAATAATAAGAGGAACCTCTAAATCTTAGTAAAAAATTACCTAAACAAAAAAATTAAAACAATATCTATGGGGGGTATGGACTATGGTCTCAATAAGCATGGTTTAGATTCGAACATTCTAAATTGTCGGCAGAAAATGTTAGCCAAGCGGTCGACATTTGTAGCAGTTTAATAAAAGTATCCGTTAGCTGTATTTATCGTGTACTTAAAAAAACATCGGAAAATAAAAAGCAAGAAAAAGGTAAAACTAGAGGTAGGAAAGCATTGTTTTGGATGACGAGACAAGGAATATTATACGTCGAAAAATTCATTCAATTTATTTTCGGAGTGAAATTCCAACACTGAAAAAAGAGCTCGAAAACGATGACTCTTAACCCAAAGATATCTCGTAGAGTCTTAATCAGGACCATGCGCGAAATGAACTTTCGATATGTAAAACGCAACAGAAAAAGTATGCAAATGAAATCATTGCATGGAGAAGAAAATATTTAGAAGAAATACGCAAAATATATTATTTGGATGAAACCTAGATTAACGAAGGTCATACAGTTGGAAAAGTTTAAGTTGGTTGCCTACATTTGGCGCAACCTAACGATATAAACTAAATTACCCTAACTTTTTTATAAAATACATTTTTATATATAATAGAAACTTTTTCTTTATACCTCCTATAAATTTCTAAGTCATAGAATAAGTTTGCAAAAGAGGTCGACGAAATACTCTAATGAAATGCGCTGAGCACCTGTGCTTGGTTGTATAGCAATTTCCAACCACTTCTAGACTGTCAAAAAGGAACTAACTTCGTAAAAACATAATTACTAAAATCACTACAGTTCGCACTGGGATTAGCGAACCGAGTTTACCTTCATAACGTAATCATTGAAAAGTTCGCTTAACTAACTTGTTCCATCCTCTCCCATTTGAGTTTTCCTGTTTTTCCTTCTAGGTGTTCTGCCATTTTTTAGGCCACTTGATTTGCTAAAACCTTTAGGAAACTTAGTTTTTTCAGAGATGTCTTGACTAAGATTGTTCAATAGTTTCGACGTAGGTCTACCATTCTGGATCAAGTTTTCGATGAGATTGCACCAATTTGAACTTCGTTTTCTTTGAGATGGCAGCAAGTATAATTTTTCCAGCTTGGTATCATCACTAAATGCTTCTTCGCGATATTGACGAATTTGTTAATCAGTTTTCAGGTGTTTGACGAATTTTATCAATCTGGTTTTCAAGGTCTGAGCCGAATTTTTCACAATTTGCTTTTTTGAAATGAAATCTGCTGTTTTTTGCTAGTAAATCATATTACAGTATTCACTGTCTAGTTTTTCATTGAAAATCGCTGTGCTTACATTTAAAAATAATTCCGGCAACTTCATTTTTCCAACTTGTAACTTATTGCTTCATGATATATTGATCAATTACAAGTAGAACTTTCGATATTGTTTTATAGATAATTGTTATTTTTATGGATACCCTTTTCATTTTATTACGGTTATTTGACTATTTATTAAGTAAAAAATAAAACAAATCTATATACGTATTACTATTTATTAAAAATATATCTCAAATACGTCAAATTCTATAAATAAATGATGTAGTAAGAAAAGAAAAACCGTATGTACATAATTCTGATATCAATTTGATAAAAAAGCCTTAAAACGAACAAAATCGCACCTCAAAATTATATATACAACATCTTCTTCATCGGGAAACTTTTAACTTTTTTGTTCTTCCTCTGCATTTCCATTTACTACCTTTTCTTTTTCGGCATCGTTCGCGCCATCAGTACTATCCTAAAAATTGAAAACAAATTATTTTTACCCAGCTCAAAAGTTATTTCTTTATTTGAATTTTGTTGTGTTAATTTTTGTATGTACATTTTTTTTCAATTTAGTTTGATAAAATTTGTACTCTGCATCTAAACATCTTATACAGTTTTACTAATTTTGTAAAAGATCAAAGCTCTTCGATCTTGCATTCACCAATGTCCTTAACAATAGTAAAAATAAAGTGTTACTCTGAAAATCATATATAACACTGAATAAACAAAATGATCAAGATGATGGAGCCCTGAGGTAGATTTCTATTTAGTTTTTTATAATCATAACCAACGAACAACCCGAAGATGCACTCCGATAAATTTACATTGGTAGCTGTCAGACAAATTCGGTGACCTTGCGCCTTTTTTTGGATAGGATGTCAGTATTTATGATTGCACAAAATCAAATTATTATTGAAACAAATAATGTGATCTGACTAGAGATGATGACCTGATCCCGTACCAGTTACTTTGGAACATACATTTTATTTATACTTACGGAACTGATCCCTAACAATATAAATGGGTATGCGACCATTGTCAAAAATAGATATATTATTAAATAT
Source organism: Diabrotica balteata (assembly GCA_918026665.1). Taxonomy (NCBI): domain Eukaryota; kingdom Metazoa; phylum Arthropoda; class Insecta; order Coleoptera; family Chrysomelidae; genus Diabrotica; species Diabrotica balteata. Next base: position 15,555,452 of record OU898277.1, on the reverse strand, counting down.
ATAAAATTTTATTTGCAAATATTTATTTTTTACTTGTTCATGTAGTACTCCTATAATTTATTATAATCATGTTATGCGTTTTCATTTGTTGTTATTCATATTCATTAAGAAATTGTATAAGCTTGTCGATCAGTGGACTATTCAACCAATATACATGAAAAATAAATAACAATTTAATTGTTTCGTTGCATTTGTCCTTAATTTTTCTCGTGCATTTCTTAACGTTTATAAAGCTTTAGAGAAATATCAACAGATGGCAATTGGCGTATAGTAGGCAAGACTATCGCCATTTTTTATGAACTTTTTATGCAATCTCTGAATAACAGTAATTTAAGTATTTGAAATTAAACAGTCATTTTATTAACTATAAAGAAATCTAACAAAATACAAATAATGTAATCGTTATGCTTAGATATCTATTAAAAGTTGATTTCCAAACCAGTATTTTTTAACAGGTATTTGGAACAGGCATTTTTGTTTACGCGTATCAGTTTGACCTGATCCACAAAAATAAATGGATCAACCACCTATAGATCTGACAACAACAAACACAAAATGATCGTGCCAATTAGTGATGTGCAAATCAGAACTGACCCGATTCAATGAGCCGAATCTTCAGAAAGATCCAACTGACCCGAATCTCAAAATTAAATCTAACGGATCACGGGTCAGTAATAAACACATATGACTCGCGGAATGATGTAGTTCTAAGCGAAAGCGAGGAGTCAGCTGAAAACTGAATCCCAAGTTCTTATAAACAATAAACAGATCTGAATCTTTTCAGATATTTTGCGGTCTTGCTCGTTTGAAACGAACGTGAATCGTGAATTGATGTTCGGACGTCAGTTGTCATTACGAGGGTATTTAGGAGAGCAAAATATTATTTATTTTACTGATAATTATAAGGCGTAAAATATTAATTAAAAACTATACTTATAATATATATTATCGGCAAAAAATATGTATATATTTGTTGGCTTTCCAAGTGAATATTTTGGTTATTATATATTCTTTTGTATTTCTTGTATTTTTGGTCACAATGGTATTTGTTCAGAGCAAGTAACATTTATGGTATTCTCCGAAATATTTTATGGCACGGCGTGTTATTCGTTGCATAATAATAATAATTTAGTAAAAGACCTACAAAATCTTTTGTACTTTTTATTAAAGAGACCTTAGAAAGGTATGCTTAAACTAGCATGCTTAAAGAAACGTTTAGTTATTGATATATAATTAGCTTAAAAAAAATCTTAAAGATGACCCGAAATTCCCGGCACTAGTGCCAACGACGTGACTCAAAACTAAAACACGGCCGCTAACAATGCGCGAACGATTCCCGCCGAGTCGAGTGCACCTTCGGGTTGTTCGGTGTCTAACTCATATGTACCATTTTTCAAAGTAAAAACGTTGCACGTCACAATTTATATAAAGTAACGTCACATATTTAAAATTTCCAGAACGTCAAGCTTGGAGTTCAAATTTTCCTAACACAGCTAATAATATGAAACCCATACGGAACTGCTCGATCTTTCATAGGCGTCAACATGGTGAAATAATCAGAAACATGTAATCATCATTATATTGGAAATTTTGGAATTATATTGATTAAGTAACCAAAAACATTTGTTATTATAATATTATAAATTTTTTGAAATAACTAATTTTCCACAAAATAATAATTTTAATTAAATAGATTAGACAATTGTACGCAACTGATACGGGAATACTTCAAATTTTATTGACAGTTCAGCGTGTGGCAAAATTGTTTGAAGTGTCGCCGCTTTTTAGAGTAAGAATTTTGTTTATGTTTTGATTTCTTAGACAATATATATTAATAAATTGTATTTATAAATACATACTAAATTTAGATTAATAGCTTTAAAATTTAATTAAAGTTGTGTATTGTGATTGTGCTATGACAAAACAAATAAATAGTCTGTAGAAAGATGGTAAGCTGTCATATAAGATAGATTATTTTGAACAAGAAATAATGGCGGGACGTTTTTACTATTAAAGCCCTAAAATAGGTAAGTTTAAAATTTAGAATATATAATTTTGTATTAAAATGTTTTCTTATGTATTTTAGCGTGTTGCAGTAGTCTTAAAACTAAGAGTATTTACTGTTAGACATTTTAAAATTCCTCACTTACTAACTATTCTGATGTTTTGGCAACGCTGTAAGGTTCTGACGTCGTGAATCTTGAATGACTTGCAATCGTTTTTATATGAAAAATGCTATATTTGCTTATACGCAATAAAAACACTTTTACTTCTGATTACTACAGTTTATATATTAATTATTTACTGTAGCTGTTATTGGGCAATCTGTAGGTTTCCACAAATTGGAAAATCACGTTTATAAATGTATACGCAGTTTTCAAAATTGGTTAAATATCTGGAAATTTATGGATAGAAAGTACAATATTTTTTATGGAATATTTTTTGGCATTTTGTATACAAAATGGATATACATAATCCTTTGTTTTAAAAATATATAAATATTACTCCAACATTAGTTATAATTTCTGAAGAGCCTTTTCATATTTTTATTGTTGTTTCATTTACAATGATCTATATGCAAGTGATCTTTTCATTTAAATATTAATTGACTTTCTTACCTTCTCGTTCTCCTCCAGTCTGTTAATAAACGCAGCACGAGATTCTAAAAAAGAAAAGACATATGAAAAATATTTATTTAAACATTATTTAAATTATTTTAAAACAATTATTTATACAGCGTAATAGGTATCGCAATTTTTTGACTTATGATAAAGTGCTCAGTTCTGTCCCCATTCTTATAATTGCTTAAAATCTATAAATATCTTTTGCAATATTTTGTTTTCTTCCCAATATATAACTGTCTAATCCTGAAGATTTGATATTCTCTTGATTGATTTATGCTAAACCCATGCTGATAATTTTCTGTTTTATATTTCAGTCAGTCAGCAAATCGTTCCAATATAAGTAGGGAAAATACTTTATATCCTGTAATAATAAGGGATATACCACTTTTTAATGTACAACTACGATAATACTTTCCAGAGAATTGGTGTTTGCACTATTTTTTTTTTTATTATTTTTTGTGTGTCCTTAATTGAATCAGACTTCCATATTGGAATCTGTTCTCTGTGTTCAGGCAACATTGCCTAACGTCGTTGATTCAATTAAAATATTGGAGAAAGAAAACAAAAAGGTGTGAACATCTGAGGTCTGTAGAGGAAAACTTGAAAATATTAGATTTTGTGAAAGTACCAAAAAAGGTCGATTTTTAATTCAAAGATATCTTCATGGACGTATAAACACCGATGGACTCAGTTATTTACATAAAATTGTGAAGTCAAAATTCACCAAAATATCAGAAATTATCAGACCAAAATAATAATTTATTGGTTAGATTAATATATTTAATTGTAAGTAATCAAAATATCAAGTATGCACATAGTGTGCATTATCATTTAATAATAGCTTATAATAGATATCAATCAATTATTTTATATGTAGAAGCACTGAAAACTATTTATAAATGGCAACGGTTGTTTACATTTCTCTGTCTTATGGATCTACGTCAAACTTCAAATACTGTTCCATGTTTGTTTACTTTTTAGTAAAAGTTGTTTTTCGATATTTTGGCTGTATTTTGAGTGATATTTGTAAAAAGTGAAATAAAATAAACGAAATATTTACATCCCGATCTCTCATTTCATTTGTAAATACATACAATTTACATTATTTAAGATGAGGAAATGAGGAAGCGTGTTTGTTTACATTTTAATAGGCGTACCATTGGGTTTATTCATGTTCATTAATGTATTGAATAAGATCATGAAATTAGTAGACATTTATAAATTGTAAGTAGACATCATCTGATTAAAAAAGATCTGGTTAGTACCTTTTTAATTTAATATTTCTCATGGATACAAATAAATTAGTGAAATGAATAAAACTCTTTTATTTTTCTGTGTAGGTTTCCAAATAATATTGACGATCGAACTATTTGGGTAGCAAATTAAGGAGAAAACATAAAGATTTATTATTGTGGCATTATTTTGATACTATTAAAAAATTAACTTGAATTCAACTATATTTAATTGTATTAATTTTAAAGCAAATAAAATTGTATTTTAATTTTTCTATAAAGACGTGATTTGTTAATAGTTAAACTCTCGTTTTTTTTTAATTCTTTGAACGTGTATTTATACATTATTACTACTTCCAATTTTTAAAATCTGAATAATTACCCGCGAGTAAAAATTCAAGCACGCTTATGCTCATTGCGGAAGCATCACATTCTATCGAAGCTTCAAAACATTGTGTGTTAAAGGTATCTTATTTCTGTGTCCATCTATGTTTATACGTCCATGGATATCTTCTAACGATATAGACGTTTGTCATTTGTGATCATTTGTACCACAAAACTTTAATTTAAAATAAGGAATATACCATGTGTGGTACATCATTAGAAAGGTATTTCGATGGAGAATTCAGGCATCAATGATTATTTTTTAAATATATTTAAACTTAAATAAAGTAGCCATGTAATTGTTATTTTCTTATCGATTCTATCAATTATTTAATTAGGTAACAAACAACATTGACTTAACGAATTGATGTGTAGCAACAACGCATTATTTCCCTGACGAGTTGTAAAATTTTCAGCAACGTCTTCGCTCATAGTGTGGGGCGCCAAGATACATCTAGCTATCAGGCATTCAGTAATCAGACACTGACGAGGACACTTATATTGGACTTTTAAATGCAATTCTTGTAGATTTTTAGCTGTGGTAGCTTGGAAATAAAACAATTAACTTAACATTAACAGAACATAAATATCATTTTTATAAGAGAAAAATTCCTACTTCATTTTCTATCACTCCGTGATTGTCGTTTTCTTTGTCTCGTTCATAGAGAAATAGTTATTTCTCTATAGTCTCGTTGCTCATCAGTGAGGTTAGCACGTGGCGTAGCTCGTCGCACTTCAACGATTTATTTATAAATATAACATTAATATAAATTTGATTCTAAATATCCCTATCTATCTAACCCAATCCCTAATGGAATTATACTTATTATCTAATCATTCACTAAAAACTGCATTTCACTTATCGTGAACGTCTTGACCACTTATTCAACCAAGTCTTTTTTTCGAGCTGGGAATTTGTATGTTCCCTTAAAAATGTTTATTAATCTTACCTTGGGAGGGGGGGATTCGTTAGAAACTATCTTGAGTTTAAACGAGAACCGTTTTGCTCAATATATCCGCCATTTTCAACTTTATGGTAAAAATGATACGTATTGAAATTGCCCCAAATGCGATTTCCAATCATTTGGGAACCTAATGGAAGGGGGAAGCATAATTATTGAATTATCTCGTTTATTATTACCTTTACGACAGGAAATAGAGGGAATTATATTTGATACAATTTTGATCTCTTTCATTTTTTGTTAAAATCAATATTTGCGATCGTATGTATGCGGTAAAGGCGCGAGCGTAAGGGTACACACCTTGAGGGTGTTGGTTTTGTTCTATACCTCCGCCATTTTTAACTTTTCGACAAAATCTAAGAACTTAAATCGTTACAATTACGTTTTCCTACAATTTCTTTCGTGCGCTCGACATTTTCCGAGTTAAGGGGGAAACTAGTAGATATAATTATCTCGTTTATTAGTAACTTTACGGCATATATATATATATATATATATATATATATATATATATATATATATATATATATATATATATATATACTAACAAAAATGGAGAGAATTATATTTTATACAATTTTGATTTGTTTGATTTTGTGTGCTACAATCACCATTTCAGAACCTAAGCCTAACGAACCCTAGACGGTGAAATCATCAGCAGCAAGCCATACACAGGCACATGAACGAACCTACGATAACCTTAAATATTGATTTTAGCAAAAAAATTAAAGTGATCAAAATTGTATGAAATATAATTCTCTTCATTTTTGCTTATGTACATTGATGTCGAAAAGTTAATAATAAACCAAATAATTAAATAATTATGCTTCCCCTCCCGTTCCATTATTTTCCGCTTTCAGAAAACATCGATCGCAAGAAAAAATTTCTATAAAGTAAATTGTAGGAAGTCGAAGTTGCCACAATTTCAGTCCTTACTTTTTTTGTCTAAAAGTTGAAAACGGCGGAGATAATGAGCAAAATAGGTTCTCAAAGGTCAAATGCTATCCCGACACGACGTATATAATCTATGAGTACATTTGGAAAGTGGTAACTGTCAAAGTGATATTTCATCTGCTAACGCTTATGAAAAGTGATCTGACAATTGTTCATGTTGTCTTACTGGGTGAGATAATTCACTAAGAACTTTATTGACGAAGGCAGTTTTTACAGTCTATAAACTCAAAAAACTGATTGATGGGAAACTGTTAATCTCCATTTTAAGAGCAGTGTAACGATTTGCATCACCTTCGTCCCGTCAAAGCACCGTACACACGCACTCCCACTTCAATATATGCGAGCTAGATGAGATGGAAGACCCCCAACCGTATAAAACAAGAGCATCTGCACGAGAGAATCGAGTTATATCAGAGTGTTGATCTGGCAACAACTCCACTGGCCCTAGAGTGTTGACTGAAGGCCAACCACTTCTGCTAGAGTGTTGATCTAGTAACAGTTCCTTACCCGATCTTGCGAGTGTTGATCTGAGACAGAGTATTCTTTTCCGTGGCTAGGTGTTGATTAGTCACTTCCTGCTCCTCGCCGGACCAAGTGTTGATCGATCCGTCCATCTCTACTTCTCTAACCCGTCCTTAATTTCTTCGCCACGCGTGTATTCATACATCGGAACTGTCGCTTCAATTTTATGAGATTAATTGTATTACTTTTCGCAGGTATTAAACAGTGGGCCACCGTGTCACCGAGCTGTGCGCCGAAGGATTGGTATTTAGATTATGTATATAGCCTCTCCAATATAATTTTATTTTGTTATTTTTGTTTCAAATATAATTTTATTTTAACCAAGCCTGAGTTTTGCTGAGTCTGATGTCTAAAAGAGCTACCTGTCACACATAAAACGATTAGAATATTTAAAAGAATTGCCATTGACGTTAATGCAATATAGGAGAAAACATGTGGATAAAAATAAGACTAATTTATATAGAAACACAATTTACTTTGATCTAAATTAAAAGTATATAAATATCATAAGCATAAATAAGAATTCTCAAATTTTAACTTCTACTTCTGGGTGATCTCGGTCTTTTTCGTCTATAATAACGGTCTTTATCTCTACTCCTATCGTCTCTCATCGCTAATCGTCTCTGTTCTCGTTTTCTCCTCTCCTCATCTTCTTTAATTTCAAGGCTAATGGGTTTTCTAAACGGTCGATCGCGGCCTCCAAATCTTAACTGACCAGATTCTTTTTTGCCGCCAAAACCTCCACCGAGCCTTCTTGGTTTCCAGCCTTTCAATAAACGTTCACATTCGAAGTCAACGAATATAATACTTCCTACAACAGAAAATAAGTAATAAAATAAAACTAAAAAAGAAAAATACAGTCTATTCACATCAGGATTAATAATAAAACACAAAAAGAAAAAAGCAGATTATTATTTTATATAAAGGTTTTAAAGAAAAACATTTGAAGTAGGAATAATAAATTCTCGCATTGTGAATGCTGAGAAAAACTGATGAACTTGCTAAAGACGTGTCAACTACAAAATACTTCAGTTCAGCCTAGTAGAAGTGCTCAAAAGGACTGTCATGGATTGTATCTGGATCCATATACAGTACAACTACCAATGAAAAAATATACCTGGTCGAATAAGCACAATATAATGAATATTGGACAGACATGGGCTAGTAAAATTGATTACATCTTGATAAACAAAAGATTCCGCAATTATATCAAAAAAGTGGCCGCTTACCCTGGTGCGGACATTTTGTCTGACCACAACCCCATAATCGCGAATGTAGGGCTTCAATTGGCAAAGGTTAAAAAGCCATCTAATAAAAAATATATAAACACTAGAGTATTAATGAGAGATGAAGAGCTTAGATCTACATAGAAACAACAAAGTCTTAAGAAAGGCAAATGAAAGGCATAATAAACATTTTTGAACCTTGTATTCCATCAATCCTCTATGATCATTAAGTACAGAAGCAGTAAATTTTAGATAGAGGATAGATAAAATCAAAACTTACCTTCAAATGATTGAAATCATTACAAAACAGAAAATATTATCACAACTTACCTTCTACATTTAATTTGTTTGCTTTTTGATAAGCTTCTTCTGCTGCACTCTCATTTTCATATTCAATGAAGGCATATCCTTTTGGCATACCAGTTACAACATCCTTTACCAATCTAAAACGCCTTAACTTCCCATACCGTGAAAATATTTCCTTGACAGTTTCTTTGGTAATGTTGTAATTCAATCTACTAACGAAAAGTGTACATCCTGGTTTCCCCTTGACATGCCTGTTTGGAACATATGTTGAATTAATAGCTCTTTCCACAGCTCTGTCATGTGGCTCTACATCTGTTCCATCTATAGATCCTACTTTTATTGGATCATACACTTTTGCATATTTTGACCATTCTTCAGTATTTTTCTATAAATAATCTAGTGTTAAAACAAAAATAAAAATTGTGTTTTAAAAAGTTACTAAAGGTTTCTATTCTTAGAGTATATCGCACACCAGCATGAAAAGTGTAGCAACTCAAAAATGTGAGTATTTGAGTTAAGGTCATATTTGAATTCCTCGAATAATTACCTATTCGCCAATAAAACTGCAGTAATTGTATTCTTCCTAGTGTGTCACAGATGGCGGTGTAAGTCGGTTTTGCTGAATAATCACTCGTTCGCCCTCATTATAAAACCGCGCCATTTTTAGTTACGCTCCGACTTTCGTGCAGAGTGTACGGTTTCACAGTGTGGCATTTTGAGTTGCAACGGTTTTGGTGAGTAAACTTGATAAAACTACAATAATTATTTAGATTTAATACAATTTAGCTGATGTACTCAGATATTTTTACAGCAGCATTTTGAATTGTAGCAGTTTTGTTGCTTAAATTTTAATTTGTTTAAAGTTTATTTTGTTGTGCTACAGTTTTAATGAACTATTTTTTGAATTTAGGGTTAAATCGGTTTTAATGGTGAATTCATTTTGTAACGTTAATTTAGTTAGTTCTTGATATTTGGGATAATTTTGAATATTTTATGTTAACTATAAGAGATTTATTTTTATTTTATAGATTTTGGAATATTAAATTTTTATTTCAAATTAATAAAAAGATATTTTTGAGTTGCTTCACTTTTGACGGTTTAGTTTATTTATCGTTATTGTTTCAGTATAATGCCGAGCCGTGGCCGTTTATTTGTTGACATGGCTTTACAAAAGCATGAAAATAAGAACATTAATAAAGATTCTTCCAACATTTCATCAGTTCAAAGTATTCCTTTGCATGACACCACAAATTCATTAGAATTCAATTCAAGTGAATCTAATCAATATAGTCGTCAACATGATAAGCCTTCTTTTATGCCTGGAAATGAAAATTTACTACCCGAGAATAGCATATATTTAAATGAAACTCCAACCATTTCCAACGAAAACACCAATAATCATTTATGTCTACCAAGTACTTCTAATATTGTTAATATGGATCAGAGAAAAAATTATTACATATCTCCCATTCGAAATAACGAAAGCGATATAGATGATTCCGATGCTAATCCAAATTTTGATGTCTCTCCAGACAAATTATTCTCAAACAGATTAAATCCTACAACTAATAATTCTTCATCCAGTAGAAGCAGCAGTTCTTCGACTAGTTCTGACAGCTCCGATAGTGCATCTGAGTCTACAGTTTCGAATATTGGAGATAATGGAGAAAAGAAAGGAAAAAAAGTCCGAAAACCTGAGAATTGGAAGACGAATGTAGCAAAACAGTTACGAAACTCAGGTAAGGCATACGTTTCTATGTCTAAGTCAAAAAAAGAAATTTCAGGAAGAATGGTTCGTGAAGGTTGTGGTGAATTATGTCGTTTGAGATGTAATAATATATATCGAGATAGGCACGCATTTTTAATAATTATTGGGAAATGGCTGATCTTCAACGTCAAAGAGATTACATCTTACGACACATGGATGAAATCAAACCTAAGTACAGATATTCTAGCACCCAAAATTTAAGAGCACTGAATAAGGCATATTTTTTTGAAGTGAACGGTACTCGTATACGGGTTTGATTTGAACGACAGGCCAATTGATACAGCGCTTACTAAGAAAACTAATTCTGGAATTGTTCAAGAGGAACTTAGAGGCAAACATAACAATCACCCCACTGTTGGCTCTGATATTATAAATAGTGTTATAGAATTTATAAATGATATTCTGAGAATTGAGTCACATTATTTAAGAGCTCAGACATCACGTGAATTCATACAGTCCGACAAATCATTATCAGATTTGTATAGAGACTATAAATTTACTTGTGAAAAAGATAACTTGCCCTTTCCTTCCCAAACAACTTTACACAGAATTTAACATATCTTTTTATATTCCTAAGAAAAATCTCAGTGATTTGTGTGAAAGTTATAAAAATGCTGAAGTAAACGATAAACAAAAGTTACTTGAAAATTATGAAAATCATCTACGAGAAAAACAATTGGCAAGAATAGAGAAAGAAAACGACCAAAATAGGACTGATGTTAAAGTAGCTGTATACGATTTGCAAGCAGTGATGCCTGTTCCTAAAGGCCAAGTGTCATTATTCTTTTATAAATCCAGAATAAACTGTTTCAACTTTGATGAAACTGTATTTTTGGGATGAAACAGAAGGTAAACGTGGTGCAACAGAAATTGGAAGCTGTGTACTTGCTTATATACAAAATTTAATAGCTGATAATCATAATGAAGGTAAAAATTTAGATATCATTTTTTACTCTGATAATTGCTGCAGCCAGCAAAAGAATAAATATTTATTGAGTGCTTATGCATATGCTATTTTTATGTTATTTTAGTATTTATGTTATTGTCAATATTCTGTTGTATCTCAGTTTAGTTTTTTCCAATTGTGGATAGTTTTTATGTTTTTGTCAACATTGTGTAAAAGTAATGACTGTTTTTGAATATTTTTTGTATAATATACTTTGTTTAAAATAAATAAAATAATTTTAAAATTAAAATATGACTTTAATAATTACTTTTTCTGAAAGTTTCTTATCTATTTCACTAAAAAACTACAGTTTTGTGTTATGATTCACATTGACAAATTTAGATTAAAAGCGTTGCATCTTAATTTAATTGCAATAAAAGTGAATTAATTCAAAATAATTTTGAAGTCATGACGGTTTTCATTTTTCGAAAGTGTAATAAGTCAAAAAATCTCACTTTTTTCTATTAAAAATGCAAGATTAATACTCATGTGATACCAAAATACTTCGTAAACCAATGTGCTTCCAATATGATTTACAAAAGCTTTTAAATCTTTTATTATATTGAGTAGATTAGATTTTTTCAATTTGTCGAAAAAGTGGTTTTTTGAGTTACTACACTTTTAATATAGGTGTGCGATATATGGAATGATGTGTCTTTAATTTTGCCATTATTTAATAGTTACAAGCATATAGGTCAAGTTCAATTTTTAAGAATTAACTCGTGATTCTTAGAGCTTGAGAAATATTCCATTTGTTATTCTCCATACTTGCTAGAGTTTCCTCTGAAGCAATGATATTTGTTCCTAATAGCAAAGAATATATACTGTATAATATGTCTCTATATTCTTCTTTGGACATAGTATCCATTATCTATCACTGATGAAGTCTTATCTTAATTGAATATACTTGGAAAAATATGTTTACATTATGCAAATTTCTCATATAACAGCAACAAATTAATAACACATATACTGTTCCAGACCATACATTCAAAAATAAAATAATTTGACCTACCTCAGACATAAATGTAATTTTTTAATTTAATAATTTTTTCTAATTTTCTCTTACTTATGTTGGATAATAGTCTTTTTGTTTAAAATATAAACATAGATTTCTGATTCTATTATTTGTCTGTTCGTATTCCCAGTTCCTAATTAATAAATAATAAATGTATATAAATTAGAATCACAGTATATAACACAAATAGTAGTGTAAGTAGAATAGGATAAGTGAGGAGAGTAAGTTGCGTGGGTCCAACCGTTCGTAATGGCGACGGCGCTACTAATCACGTTAGGTGAAGGTATGACATAACAAGAGACGTATGACATTGATGTAAGTACTGTTGCCATGGTTTCATTAGATTTGCATACAATAATTTGCACCCAAATAATGATTATACCATACAATGTTTTCCAAAAAAAAATAAAAATTGTAGCAAATTCTACTAAAATCACACCTTCAATTTACAATACCTTGTTTACAAAGAATTTTGAGTATCAACCGAAAAAAATATCTTAGCGGCAACATTGTAATCCAATCCTTTGCAAATTGCATAGATAAGGGGGCAAATTGAAAATGGTCTATAAAAATTGTATCCCAAATTTTAGATAGACACAGTATACATTAATTTTTATATATCTAATAAACACTGCTAAAAGAGAAAAAGGTACAATACAGAAATTGTATAGTATTCGAAAAATCAAAGGAATATTTTTTGTGGATGGGTGAAAGTTCAGAGTTTATTTTTACAAGCACCACCAAACTTTTGCTAATAAATACAAACTCAGTACTATTTTGTACATTTTGATTCTGTAGTTAAATTACCTTTAAATCTTAACCAATATGAAACCATAATATGAAACTTTGTATTTATATACTTTATATGTTTTAAAATCGTTAAAATTCTTAACTCCTAAAAACTTCTTCAATTCGTAAAAATTGATGTATTTTATAAAAAAGTCATACATTCCTAAGTTTAATATTTCATTATTATAGATTTTCATGAACCTTTTCTACTTGGGAGCAATAGTTATATACTAATTTGTGATGATCCTGAAGAGCAAAATCGCAGAAATGGATAAAAAACCAGTACTACTGAATTATAGGGGCATCTATATTTGTGAGTGTACCCACCCACACCTACATCCTGGCAAGGGCTTAAGGAATGAGGTGGATGATATTTGTTGCCAATATTTTACTAAAGACAATTATACAAATAAACAGGTGTCTGGATATCTGTGTTTTAATTTGTTGTTTCCAGATGTTTTTGGACAGAGAGTATATTATTTAGAAAGTTTTTATTTCTTACTTTATGACTATATGTAAGCATACTTTTTGAATTTTGCTGCCTACAATTCAAAGCATATTTTTTGAATTTTCTGTCTAAAATTCAGTATCAATGTTTTAAATTTACCACCAAATGAAATTAGTTTTGGCCCGTCCGCATTTGGCGCTAGGAACTCTTTTCCAAATCTTTCTATAGGACTTTCCTTACTAGAGGGCTATGTACTGTGATTAGAATTTGAGGTTAAATTTGATTTTCTTTACTTTGTGGACGTAGAGTGGATGCAATACAAATTAATACAATATGCATGAAGTTTAGATTGGAACCACGAACATTCTAAATTGTCGGCAGAAAATGGCACTAAATATTAGCCAAGCGGTCGACATTTGTAGCAGTTTAATAAAAGTATCCGTTAGCTGTATTTATCGTGTACTTAAAAAAACATCGGAAAATAAAAAGCAAGAAAAAGGTAAAACTAGAGGTAGGAAAAGCATTGTTTTGGATGACGAGACAAGGAATATTATACGTCGAAAAATTCATTCAATTTATTTTCGGAGTGAAATTCCAACACTGAAAAAAGAGCTCGAAAACGATGACTCTTTACCCAAAGATATCTCATAGAGTCTTAATCAGGACCATGCGCGAAATGAACTTTCGATATGTAAAACGCAACAGAAAAAGTATGCAAATGAAATTATTGCATGGAGAAGAAAATATTTAGAAGAAATACGCAAAATATATTATTTGGATGAAAGCTAGATTAACCAAGGTCATACGGTTGGAAAAGTTTAAGTTGGTTGCCTACATTTGGCGCAACCTAACGATATAAACTAAATTACCCTAACTTTTTTATAAAATATATTTTTATATATAATAGAAACTTACTTTCTTCATACCTGCTATAAATTTCTAAGTCATAGTATAAGTTTGCAAAAAGGTCGACGAAATACTCTACTGAAATGCGCTATGAGCACGTATGCTTGGTTGTATAGTAATTTCCAGCCACTTCTAGTCTGTCAAAAAGTAACTAACTTCGTAAAAATATAATTACTAAAATCACTAGACAGTTCGGACTGGGATTAGCGAACAGAGTTTACTTTCATAACGTAATCATTGAAAGGTTCGCTTAACTAACTTGTTCCATCCTCTCCCATTTGAGTTTTCCTGTTTTTCCTTCTAGGTGTTCTGCCATTTTTTAGGCCACTTGATTTGCTAAAACCTTTGGGAAACGTAGTTTTTTCAGAGAGGTTTTGACTAAGATTGTTCAATAGTTTCGACGTAGGTCTACCATTCTGGATCAAGTTTTCGATGAGATTGCACCAATTTGAACTTCGTTTTCTTTGAGATGGCAGCAAGTATAATTTCTCCCGCTTGGTATCATCACTAAATGGTCCTTCGCGATTATGACGAATTGGTTTATCAGTTTTGAGGTGTTAAATGAATTTTACCAATCTACTTTTCAAAGTTTGAGGCGAATTTTCCGTTTTTTGAAATTAAATCTGCTCTTAAATGTCGTTTTTTGTTAGTAAATGACATTACAGTATTCACTTTCTCGTTTTTCTTTACTGTGAAATTTTTCATATCTGTGCTTACATTTAAAAATAATTCCAATAACTTCATTTTTCAAACTTGTAGTATCATGATTCATTGATCAATTACAAGTAGAGCTTTTGATATTGTTTTATGGAAACTTGTTATTTTAATGCATTCTTCTTTTTATTTTATTATGAGTATTTGACAGGTAAAATATAAAACAAATCTATATACGTATTACTATTTATTAAAAATATATCTCAAATACGTCAAATTCTATAAATAAATGATGTAAGAAAAGGAAAACCGTATGTACATAATTCTGATATCAATTTGATAAAAAAGCCTTAAAACGAACAAAATCGCACCTCAAAATTATATATACAACATCTTCTTCATCGGGAAACTTTTAACTTTTTTGTTCTTCCTCTGCATTTCCATTTACTACCTTTTCTTTTTCGGCATCGTTCGCGCCATCAGTACTATCCTAAAAATTGAAAACACATTATTTTTACCCAGCTCAAAAGTTATTTCTTTATTTGAATTTTGTTGTGTTAATTTTTGTATGTACATTTTTTTTCAATTTAGTTTGATAAAATTTGTACTCTGCATCTAAACATCTTATAACGTTTTACTAATTTTGTATGAATAATACCGTTTACGAGGATCAAAGCTCTTCGATCTTGAATTCACCAATGTCCTTAACAATAGTAAAAATAAAGTATTATTCTGAAAATCATATATAACACTGAATAAACAAAATGATCAAGATGATGGAGCCCTGAGGTAGATTTCTATTTAGTTTTTTATAATCATAACCAACGAACAACCCGAAGATGCACTCCGATAAATTTACATTGGTAGCTGTCAGTCAAATTCGGTGACCTTGCGCCTTTTTTTTGGAAGGATGTCAGTATTTACGATTGCACAAAATCAAATTATTAACGAAACAAATAATGTGATCTGACTAGAGATGGTGACCTGATCCCGTACCAGTTACTTTGGAACAGATATTTTATTTATACTTACGGAACTGATCCCTAACAACAATATAAACGGGTATGCGACCATTGTCAAAAATAGATATATTATTAAATATATAAAATTTTATTTGCAAATATTTATTTTTTACTTGTTCATGTAGTAGTCTTATAATTTATTATAATCATGTTATGCGTTTTCATTTGTTGTTATTCATATTCATTAAGAAATTGTAAAAGCTTGTCGATCAGTGGACTATTCAACCAATATACATGAAAAATAAATAACAATTTAATTGTTTCATTGCATTTGTCCTTAATTTTTCCCGTGCATTTCTTAACGTTTATAAAGCTTTAGAGAAATATCAACAGATGGCAATTGGCGTATAGTAGCAAGACTATCGCCATTTTTTATGAACTTTTTATGCAATCTCTGAATAACAGTAATTTAAGTATTTGAAGTTAAACAGTCATTTTAATAACTATAAAGAAATCTAACAAAATACAAATAATGTAATCGTTATGCTTAGATATCTATTAAAAACTGATTTCCAAACCATTATTTTTTAACAGGTATTTGGAACAGGCATTTTACGCGTATCAGTTTGACCTGATCCACAAAAATACTTGGATCAACCACCTATAGATCTGACAACAACAAACACAAAATGATCGTGCCAACGACGTGACTGAAAACTAAAACACGGCCGCTAACAATGCGCGAACGATTCCCGCCGAATCAAGTGCACCTTCGGGTTGTTCGGTGTCATAACTCATACGAGTATATACCATTTTTCAAAGTAAAAACGTTGCACGTCACAATTTATATAAAGTGACGTCACATATTTAAAATTTCCAGAACGTCAACCTTCAAGTTCAAATTTTCCTAACACAGCTAATAATATGAAACCCATACGGAACTGCTCGATCTTTCATAGGCGTCAACATGGTGTAATAATCAGAAACATGTAATCATCATTATATTGGAAATTTTGGAATTATATTGATTAAGTAACCAAAAACATTTGTTATTATAATAATATAAATTTTTTTAAATAACTCTTATTAATATTCCACAAAATAATAATTTTAATTAAATAGATTAGACAATTGTACGCAACTGATACGGGAATACTTCAAATTTTATTGACAGTTCAGCGTGTGGCAAAATTGTTTGAAGTGTTGCCTAGTAAGAGTAAGAATTTTGTTTGTTTTGATTTCTTAGACAATTTGATCATAATATAAAATATATTAATAAATTGTATTTATAAATATATACTAAATTTAGATTAATAGCTTTAAAAATTAATTATTGTTGTGTATTGTCATTGTGCTATGACAAAACAAATAAATAGTCTGTAGAAAGATGGTAAGCTGTCATATAAGATAGATTTTGAACAAGAAATAATGGCGGGACGTTTTTACTATCAAAGCCCTAAAATATAGGGATGTGTAGTTCACCATCGAAAAAGTTCTAATGAACGATTCTTTCAACTGAACTAATTGAACAAGTTCATTAATTTTCATAGAACTAGTTCACTGCGAACGATTTGCATTATAAATTATGTCTCGACTTCTAAAGAAGAAAATAATGAATGAATGAATTAGAACATATATTTATTATTTTGTGAATGGATGGACTAACTAGTTTAAAAAAATGCCGATTAGCCTCAGATAACAGATTCATAATTCTTATGAATGTGACAGTACCATAAGGTCTTATCTTAATGTCATAATGGTTTGGATCTTATGCCCATGTATTGGCTTGGATGTTGCCATGCTGTGTTGTTTCTTGTATTGTAATTTTAAAATAAAAATTTTAGTTGTGGTTAAAATGATTGAGGCATTTACATAAAATATAATTTTATGTAAAAGTGAGAATGAAAATGTGTTATTTAATGTTCCTAGAAAATTCACTGATTTTTTTTTGTAAAGGTTCTTTTAGAAATAACCTAATTATAAATACCTATTAGTTTAAATATACGTAAATATAAAAATAAATCATACTTGAACCATATTTATATTTAAAACGGTTAATAAAAAACAAATCTTAATAATGTTTTGCAAATAAAAACTAACTAATCATATAATAATTTAAACCATTTAAACCTAAACATACGATCGAAAGAAATAGTTCCGAACTACTTGTACGGTAGTGAACTAGTGAAAGACTGACTGAAAACCGAAGTAAACGGGCGGCCAGCGCCGAGCTTGTGTGATGATTGAGAGAGACATCTGGCAACCAGTTCTGTTAGGGTTGGATTTCGATGTCGGTCCTACAAATAGTTCTTTCGCGAACTAGTTCATTTTTGTGAAATAGTTCTGTTGAACTAGTTCCTCTAAAAGAACTAATAAGCACACCTGTACAGTAAAATAGGTAAGTTCAAAATTTAGAATATATAATCTTGTATTAAAATGTTTTCTTATGTATTTTAGTGTGTTGCAGTAGTCTTAAAACTAAGAGTATTTACTGTTAGACATTTTAAAATTCCTCACTTACTAACTATTCTGATGTTTTGGCAACGCTGTAAGGTTCTGACGTCGTGAATCTTGAATGACGTGCAATCGTTTTTATATGAAAAATGCTATATTTGCTTATACGCAATAAAACACTTTTACTTCTGATTACTAAAGTTTATATATTTATTATTTACTGTAGCTGTTATTGGACAATCTGTAAGTTTCCACAAATTGGAAAATCACGTTCATAAATGTATATGCAGTTTTCAAAATTGCTTAAATATTTGGAAATTTATGGATAGAAAGTACAATATTTTTTATGGAATATCTTTTGGCATTTTGTATACAAAATGGATATACATAATCCTTTGTTTTAAAAATATATAAATATTACTCCAAAATTAGTTATAATTTCTGAAGAGCCTTTTCATATTTTTATTGTTGTTTCATTTACAATGATCTATATGCAAGTGATCTTTTCATTTAAATATTAATTGACTTTCTTACCTTCTCGTTCTCCTCCAGTCTGTTAATAAACGCAGCACGAGATTCTAAAAAAGAAAAGACATAAAAAATATTTATTTAAACATTATTTAAATTATTTTAAAACATAATTATTTATACAGCGTAATATCGCAATTTTTTGACTTGTGATAAAGTGCTCAGTTCTGTCCTCATTCTTATAATTGCTTAAAATCTATAAATATCTTTTGCAATGTTTTGTTTTCTTCCCAATATATAACTGTCTAATTCTGAAGATTTGATATTCTCTTGATTGATTTATGCTAAACCCATACTGATAATTTTCTGTTTGATATTCCAACCAGTCAGCAAATCGTTCCAATATAATTAGGGAAAATACTTTATATCCTGTAATAATAAGGGATATACCACTTTTTTTTATGTACAACTACAATACTACTTTCCAGAGAATTGGTGTTTGCACTAATTTTTTTTTATTATTTTTTGCGAGTCCTTAATTGAATCAGACTTCCATATTGGGATCTGTTCTCTGTGTTCAGGCAACATTGCCTAACGTTGATGATTCAATTAAAATATTGGAGAAAGAAAACAAAAAGGTGTGAACATCTGAGGTCTATTAAGGAAAACTTGGCAATATTAGATTTTGTGAAAGTACCAAAAAGGTCGATTTTTAATTCAAAGATATCTTGACAACGATATAGATGTCTGTCATTTGTGAGCATTTGTACCACAAAACTTTAATTTTAAATAAGGAATATACCATGTGTGGTACATCATTAGAAAGGTATTTCGATGGAGAATTCAGGCATCAATGATTATTTTTTAAATATATTTAAACTTAAATAAAGTAGCCATGTAATTGTTATTTTCTTATCGATTCTATCAATTATTTAATTAGGTAACAAACAACATTGACTTAACGAATTGATGTGTAGCAACAACGCATTATTTCCCTGACGAGTTGTAAAATTTTCAGCAACGTCTTCCCTCACAGTGTGGGGCGCCAAGATACATCTAGCTATCAGGCATTCAGTAATCAGACACTGACGAGGACACTTATATTCGACTTTTAAATGCAATTCTTGTAGATTTTTAGCCGTGGTAGCTTGGAAATAAAACAATTAACTTAGCATTAACAGAACATAAATATTATTTTTATAAGAGAAAAATCATTAAAAAAAATTATTCTAAATAATTAAATTAAAGTCTAACCAATTAAATGTTCGAACAAATCACCATTTTGCGCTAAACAAAATCTGAATCTATCAACTAAAGCAAGTCTCCCTGCATTCAGCTGATTTGTCTGTACCCGACTAGAGTTGAACAATTTTTTCTTGTAATTCTGCTCAATTGGTGGCTAGTTCGAATTAATGCCGATATAATTTTGATTTTAGCACTCCTCAGAAATAAAAATCCAAAGGTGCTAAAGTTGGTGATCTAGGGGGCCATTTTATTGTTCCTAGTGTCGAAATTAATAGTCCGGGGAATATTTGTTCCAAATAATTTGAAACTTCAATTGCCTTATACGTTGGGCAACCATCCTGTTGAAACCAGACATCATGCTGAACTGCTGGAATAATCTGAATGCGTAATAAATCTAGATACATACGTCAATTCAGATTTCCCGTAATAAAAAATGGAGCAATTATATTATCGTTATGAAGTCCAGTCACACATTTAATTTCTTTGGGTATTGTATTTTCACAGCAATACTCAAATGTTTTTTCCCTAGACCTATAGCGGACGACATATGGATTATGACGTTTATGGATTATGAATGAAGATTCAACGGAAAACAAAACATTTTTTAAAACGTTATTGTTCTCATTCGATTTCTCCATAATAATTTTACAAAAATCCATACGTTTAAAATGATCGCCTGGAAAAATTTCTAGTTTCGAATATAAACAGAGATTTGTTTCGATCGTGGTTGATCCATTGGACGACATTTCATACAAGTATTTATCCAACCGAAATTTTCAAAGTTTTTAATAATTGATCGTACTGTTTTCTCTGTCGGAATTGGGTGATTTTCAAAAGCAACAATAAATAACTGTATTATTTCTACAATAGAATGGTTCCCATAATACCATTTCACCATTTGAATATTTTCTTCTTGAAAATATACGCTTGGCATGTTAACTATTTGTTTTCAGCCTTTTACCACCACAGCTAAAATAGATAGGCCATAAATCTGCTGTACAGATAAGCACCGCCTATTCTTTTGAGAAAGAACACAGCCTGTTATCACATATCAATATCTCAATTCAGTGTTCTTTGTTAATTAATCAAGTAATGACATATAAGTTTTGTTGGGGCAATATTAATTTTCATGCTACAATGAAGTGTAGTGGATTTAAATATTAGGTTTGTTCCAACACAACGAAAAACCGCCACGTAACGGTTACACTCCTGCGCACTAAACAAAATACGCTCCAACAAAAATATGATCGTTCATCTCATCGTCCTTCCGACCGTTCCAACAAAAATTGCGATTGCCCTGTGACGGTTTCGTGACGATAATTTCAGTAATCTGGCAAATGCATGTACTGGTTTGGATGACTTGCGCAATAGGATTTTATTCTACTTCTTTAAATTTCTTGGGCCTAAATTAACTTAGATTTTATATTAAAACTGCAAGTTTGTTCAGAAAAAAAGAAGTTAGGTTAATGATTTTATCAGGTGCTTATGATAGACTTGTTATTTATTTATATACAGAGTGGCCCAAAAGTCTGGAAACGGCTAATTATCTCGTAACATGCTAATCATAATTGTACAAAATTTGACGTACACCTATTTTGGGATACGGAGATTTCATATTTGATATTTACAATGTTGCCAGATTTGCCGTTTTTCTTATATTATTAGTAACTTTGGTTTTTCAAATATATCACCCTGTACATTCAGTCATTATTGGAATCTCATATTCAATACGAGTTCAACCATATGTAACATGATTTTATGTAATCTGGAAGGTCATAAAAACATAAAACCGAAGTCTGGCAACGCCTAAATTATTTCAATAAATTTTTTAATACTATTTTCAAATACATTAAAATGTAACAATTGATAGTTTAGAACATTTTTTAACATAGTAGTTACGTTATTAAGTGTTCAAAATGTGCTCAATTTGTGAGTTGACAGCACCCTAATCGATGATAGAAGGCGTCTACCACATTTCTCCATGATAGTCTAGAAATTATTCAAGATTCATTGATAATTCGTTGCCTTAGCTCTGCAAGACTGGCTGGTTAAGTTTTGTAAACTGAATTTTTCAAGTATCCCTAATAAAAATAATCTTTAGGATTGAAATCGGGTGAACGTGGAGGCCATTCAATTCTACCTTGTCTACCAATTTGATATCCAATGTCTACAGGAAATATCTCATCTAAATATCGCCGAACATGTACACCAACTATCTGACGTTAAATTTCTTTTGACAAAAAATGACCCAATTGAATAAGTAACTACTATATCTGACCATACATTTAATTTTTGTGGTCTTTGAGTATGGCTTTCACGCATTCAGTCTTCAGTGTGGATTTACGTCACACCAGTACCTTAAATTGTGTCGCTTTACACTTCCACACAGTGTAAAAGTTGCTTCATCGTAAAAACATATTCTGTTAACGAAATTTTAATAATTTTCAATTTTATCCCTCATTACCTCAGTAAACTCTAATCTACGACCAAAGTCATCTTCACTTAATTCTTG
Source organism: Diabrotica balteata (assembly GCA_918026665.1). Classification (NCBI taxonomy): domain Eukaryota; kingdom Metazoa; phylum Arthropoda; class Insecta; order Coleoptera; family Chrysomelidae; genus Diabrotica; species Diabrotica balteata. The sequence goes on along the minus strand of OU898277.1, from coordinate 15,533,072 downwards.
CAATTTTGTATGATTTAAATTTATTTTTACGTAATAAACGTAAGACTGAAGAATGACCTACATCATGCACTTGTGCAACCATGCCTGGGGATGTATGTGGATCTTCAACAAAACTTTGCTTATATCTGAAGTTTTGTTGTCATTGATAACTCGTTTCGGTCAACCTGATCGGTATCTATCTTTTACTTCTCCAGATTCCTCAAATTGTCTTACAGTTTTTTGTACCGTCGTATTATGAATAGGAGAACGGTTTAGAGAACGGCATTTTAGAGAAGCAATTTAAATTGCAGAACTTTTTGAACCACAACTACTGTCAATTTAGTTCATAATTTAAATGGTGAACAAATGTCAAAATCACAGCATTCCCCATTTAAATATTTAAATTTATTAAAATCTACATATTTTGCACTGTTTTATGTATTTAAGATCTTTCAGACTACATAAAATCAAGTGAACATATGGTTGAACTCATATTGAATAGCTGAACTCGTGTGACATTCACACTGAATGCGTGAAAACCATACTCAAAGACCACAAAAATTAAATGTATGGTCAGTTATAGTAGGTACTTATTTAATTGGGCCATTTTTTATCGAAAGAAATTTAACGTCAGACAGTTGGTGTAAATGTTCGGCGTTATTTAGATGAGATATTTCCCGGACGATAAATTGGTAGACAAGGTAGAATTGAATGGCCTCCACGTTCACCCGATCTCAATCCTAAAGATTATTTTTATTAGAGATACTTGAAAAATTCAGTTTACAAAACTTAACCAGCAAGTCTTGCATAGCTAAGGCAATGAATTATCGATGAATCTCGAATAATTTCTAGACAATCATGGAGAAATGTGGTAGACGCATTCTACCATCGATTAGAGTGCTGTCAACTCACAAATGGAGACTTCTGTTTTATGTATTTAAGATCTTCCAGACTACATAAAATCATAAGTGTTACATATGGTTGAACTCGTATTTAATAGGAGATTCCAATAATGGTACACAAGGCAAATATCGAACACAGTATTTAATTAAATCTTGCCCAAGTACTTTCGATCATAAGATCATCCTCAGGGGCATTTCGTCAATTGTGGCCTATCCAGCAATAATCGAATGTCATACATGTAAACTGGGACATAACAAATACACTAAAGACAAACAAACACTTTAAAATTTAAATTGGAGAAGCTACATTTTTATATTATAGAAGCCGGAGACAGAATGGCTCCCAGCCTGGCGGAGGCGGAAATATTGGGGTGAATATTGGGGAAATAACACCCCAATATTTCCGCCTCCGCCAGGCTAGGAGCCATTCTGTCTCCGGCTTCTATAATATAAAAATGTAGCTTCTCCAATTTAAATTTTAAAGTGTTTGTTTGTCTTTAGTGTATTTGTTATGTCCCAGTTTACATGTATGACATTCGATTATTGCTGGATAGGCCACAATTGACGAAATGCCCCTGAGGATGATCTTGTGATCGAAAGTACTTGGGCAAGATTTAATTAAATACTGTGTTCGATATTTGCCTTGTGTACCATCAAAGTTCATTTATTCGAACATTCAACCTTATATTGATTCCAATAATGACTGAATATACAGGGTGATGCATTTGAAAAACCAAAGTTACTAGTAATATAAGAGAAACTGAAAATCTGGCAACATTGCAAATACCAAATATGGAATCTCCTTATCCCAAAATGAGCGTATCTCAAATTTTGTATATTTATGTCTAGTAATTTACGAGATAATTAGCCGTTTCCAGACTTTTGGGCCACTCTGTATTTGTTTTTCGTTATTTATAACTTTATAAATATGACTGACGACGAAGGAATTGGTAATTTTTCTGATTATTATAGTAGTGAGGATGATTTGGAGCTATTAGCCGAACCTAGGGTGAAAAACTAGAATTATTTAGATAGATTGTCACCAAATTTTCTGACAGAAAATCGTTCCAACATCAGTTTCCAAATTACCGTGATCAGACGATCCAAATGATGAACATGCACATTAAAAACGGTACAAGTAGTTTCGTGACGGTTTCCGGACCGTACAAAACAAACCTATTATGTTCCGCTCATGTGTTATGTAGAGGGAATGATGTAACAGAAATTTTGCAACACTATTTAAAAGTTAGACTACTCCAACATTTGTGGATTGTGTCTCACTCGTATTCAAACAATTAGATGTTATCTTTGTTCTGCATACTGAATAACGTAAATAGTAGTTGAAAAATTGCCATATCGGTATATACAGTGCTTTTCAGATAAAACTATCCACCTTAAATAACTTTTGAACCTCTAATTTTTTGGAAAAACGCAAAAACACGTCAATTAATATCTGAAGGGGGAGACATAATATCATATTAAAGGTTGCTGGAAAATGCACCCTCTCACCCCCTGTATCAACCCTTTATTTTTTTTAAATTACTTCCCCCTTTTTTTGTTTTATATTTGGTTTCTCCTTTTTGTTCCGATTTCAAAAATGTATAATACCTTTGGCTTGAAGTGATTAGTTTATCAGATAGACAATTTTCCTGTTAACAAGACAGTATCTCCATCACCTTAATTGCCTCTAACAAAATAGGTTGTAGCATAATTTAAACTCTTTAAATATTTAACCGTACTATTTGTAGTACCTTTAAAAACCAAGAAACAAAAAAATTCACTTTTTATTCAAGTTTTATCAAAGGTTTTCGATATCATTTTTACATTTGTTTTAATCGGTTAATAGCGACAATTTGTTATAACTTGTAAGTAACAGCTTATTTTGATACGTGTGCAATTTGATCGCTGAAATGGTGTACATTTTGCAAGAAAGAATCGAAATTGTAGGTTTATACTACAAAAATAATAATTGTGCAAGAGCTGCTGCTAGAATTTTTAATGAAACACACCACAATAGACATGCAACTCATAAGTGTGTGATTGAACTGATGCAGAAAAAATTAGATCAAGAGGGTCAGTTTGCAATAAAAAACATAACCGACAGGAACTTGTAAATAAAAAAGCAATCCAAGTAGCTGTTTTAGGGCAAGTTAACTTAGACTCTTAATAATCACAGTCACTGTCAACAATAAGCAGAGCAATCGGTGTTTTCATCTTCTACAGCCTTCAGAGTCCTCCATAAATTTAAGTTTTATCCATATAAAATTAAATTAGTACAAGAGTTAAATGAAGAAGATTTTGATCGTCGTTCCGAATGTTGCGAATTAATGATAAAATGCATCATTAACAATCCACAATTGTTAAACAATATTTGCTTCTCGGATGAATGCTCATTCTCATTAAACGGTTTGGTGAACAGATATAATTGCCGATACTGGGCTGAGAGTGATCCACATATTGTACGCGAATTTCACACACAGCATCCTCAAAGGTTAAACGTATGGTGTGGTATCCTACGTAATCACATTATCGGACCCTTCTTTATCACTGGAAACTTAAATGGTGCAAAGTATCTTGAATTATACAGGCAAGTGGTTGATCGTTAGAACAATAGTAGCAAATGATGATAACCTTTCCGATGATTTGGTTGTATTTCAACATGATGGAGCTTCTCCACACTTTGCTTTACCTGTGCGATAATTTTTAAACGAAACGTTTTCCGGTCCTTGGATAGGTAAAAGACGACAGATGATCGATTGGCCACCTAGGTCACCGGATTGAACACCCCTAGACTTCTTCTTATGGGAGTATTTAAAAACAAAAATTATGCTACTCAACTAGAATATCTAGATGATTTACAACAAAGAATAGAGGATGAATGTCGACAATTAAATGCAGACGTGTTAAGCAATGTCAGAGAAGAATTTCAAAATAGATTGTACTATTGTATGGAAGTGAAAGGCAGTCATTTTGAACAATTATTGTAAAAATTTTTAGTAGTGAAATGTTTGTTCTAAATGTGTGTAATAAAATTGTTAAAAAATAATTTTTTTTCTATCCAATTTTCTTGCTTTTGTATTTACTTTTCTCATAAACTAATCACTTCAAGTATCATGTATTATACATTTCTGAAATCAGTACAAAAAGGAGAATCCAAATATAAAATAAAAAAAGGGGGAAGTAATTAAAAAAAAATAAAGGATTGATACAAGGGGTGAGATAGATTTTCCAGCAACCTTAAATATGATATTATGCCTCCCCCTTCAGATATTAATTAAAGTGTTTTTGCGTTTTTCCAAAAAATTAGGGGTTCAAAAGTTATTTAAGGTGGATAGTTTTATCTGAAAAGCACTGTATGTATATATCATCATAATATATATATAGCATATTAATTTTACTTACTTGGTTCAGAACTTAGTCCGAAAATATCAGCTTCACTAAGTTCTAATTCTTTACAGTCTGCTCTGAATCGAGTTACTAATTCGGCGAATCCTTCAAAAAAGCTCGTGCTACTATCATTTAATTTAACAGTTTGCTAAAAAATATTAGTAATATAAAAATTTTATTAGGAGCTTTTCAACGGTAGAAAATACATTTGATTGTTATTAGTTATATATGCAAAAAATGTACCTTAAATTTTCCATAAACTTTCTCTGCCATTTCCCTAACAGTCTCGGCCTGCTTAGTAAATTCAGTCAAAGTTTCATCATTCATCTTCCATTCTTTCGTGTTCCCGACATATTTACGTAACCTCCTTACCATTTCGACGATATGGAGATGCTTTTTTAATACGATGTCATCAAAATTAAGTTTGTACATATCTTCTAAATACCCAATTGCTTCCTTGGGATCAGCCTAAAAAGTAACAAAATTCAATTTGACGGCAAAATGACTAAACTGGAAGAATTTGTAGAAGTAGGAAAAATTGCGGATGGGTCAAGTATGTAAACAAACACCACGGCTGGTTACAGATCACAGTAAAGCACTTATAAAGTAAATAATTTCAGTTTAATTTGAAGGGTAAAATTTTGACTTAATAAAAGATAACGTGGTATTAATACTCACTTGAGAAAAGTAAAACATTTGAAAAAAGATGAAAGCTTGAATAGAAACACCCTGTTTAATGGTGGATGTGTAAAAAACGTGATTATGACCAAAATCAGTAGCAAATTTTGAACAATTTTAATTGGACACTGCTAATTGCTTTTATTTTTAATATGAAGCCATGCTTAAGTATAATTGGTATAATTTCATTACCTACTATATTTACTAACTAACATTTAAACACAGAGTAGCCTCATGATGCTATGAACTTCTAAAGATAAACCCACGCGCACGCGATCAGTCTATCTCTTTTGCACGTATGACGTCACTTGGCGACAAATATCACCAGAAATGTTCTGTTTTGCATAGAGTTTAGTCAGATTTAGTATTATTTTATCGATTATCTAGTACGTTGACAAATAAATGTGTGCACTTTATACAAAATATATTTCAGAATATTAAATTAAAGATAAACTTTTATGGCCAAGTGACGTCATGCGCATCGACGTACAAAATTCGATTGCGAAGTGGTTTTATCTTGGAAGTCATAGTGTCATGGAGTAGCCTCAATATAAAATTGACAGCCTACAAAAGGATCGGACACCATTTTTGTTTACATTTTCGCCATTCGCCCAAAACTAAACGACACACGAGAACTACTGCAGAACGATACAGCATAATTATAGCTGGTGATAAGATATTCAGAAATTAATTGAACCTAATAATATTTCACAATATGATCTTTCACACGTTTTATCTTTAGTGAGAACCCAAGACAGACTCTAAGAGATAAAGGCAGGATCCTTAAGCAAATGTCCCATTTAACAGGGTGGTGATATATGTAGGACCATTTTCTTTAAATGACACAAGTAGGTGCAGGTTGTGGTGAATGAGAGCTTGAGTTGAATGTACAGCAGAATTTTTGATGCTTTGAAGCATGCCTCAAAAATTAGAGGGCTACACAGGAAGGTACTTATCACATTTGCAGTGACTGTATTGTGTGAAGGTTTAGGAGTTATAACTTGGGGGAAAATGAGAGGGGGAGAAGGCTGACTGGAACCGGCATCTTATCACTAACTTCAAGATATGGGTCAAATACGGTGAAATCAACTATTATCTGACTCAGGTGTTCACGGGGATTTTAACTCCAACAACTTAACAAGGATACTGACATGTGTGTTCATTGTCAAGGAGTGTATAAAAATCTATGCAGAGTATACTCTTTTTGAATGTGAAAATATGAGTGTTAAATGGACTTGGAGGCAGAGAGGTCACAGTAGAAGTGTTGGTTTAGATTGGAGAGGGCTCGAAAAAACGCTGTAGCCTTATATGGCTGTAGCCTTAGAAGAGGCTTTTCGAGGATATGATGAAACTGGTGCATCAAAAGATAAAGGTTAGTAGAAGTTACCAAATTTTAACCACATTACTATTGCGAAAATATATTTTATTATAAAATACTCTCGACTTTAGAATTTTCATGAACTATATTTGATATATTTGTAGGAAATTATTTTTAACTGTTAGATCTACTTGCTCTGGAAGAATCTAAAATTCAAAATCAGTTGATAGAATCGGTGGAATGTATTATCAGACTGAAAAGTTTTAAAGATTTGCAAGAAGCGGACTTTATATCTGTTCAGGCTGATGAAACAACTGATGTATTCTGCAAATCCCAGTTTAGTGTAATGTATGTGTACAAAAAAGACATATGAAAATTTTATGGGATTTTATGACATGTCTAGTGATAAAACAGCAAATGGTCTTGCAGAAAAAATTATTCACGTTTTACATTCCAACGAGATAAAAAATGAAAAATTAATATGCCAAACATATGATGGCTGTAGTGTAATGTCGGGCGCCAAAGGTGGCGTTCAAACTAAAATTAAAGAAACCTGTCCTCGTGCCATTTTTATTCATTGTTATGAACACCAATTAAATATAGTTCCATTGTTATAGCACCATTGTTATGAACCAATAAATATGGTTAAAAAAGTTAACGATATAAAACTTTTTATTTGTAACGTATCTGCTTTTCATACATTTTTTAGTAGATCTCCGTTAAGAATGGCAGAATTCCGTAAAATGTTGTTTACTTTGCCACGTGCTGTTGAAACTAAATGGAATTTTGGAATGGAATTGACAAAATATTATCAAAAATTACTGGCTGTCACAGAAATAATTAGTTTAGAGAGTACCAACTTAGCAATTGGTATTAAAAATATTTTAATAAATCCTAAATTTGTGCTTATGTTACGTCTTTTTTACAAAACTTTTTATTTCTACAGACCACCTCTATTTGATTTGATGTAGCCTTATGTGTCAAAGAAATACATAAAATGACACAAAATATTAAAAATCTGAGAAATGATAATACAATTGAAATATGCGTAAATGAGTGCACCAATATACTTCAAACAACTCTTGATGTTAACACAGTAAAAAAATGTAAAACAATAGGTTTTGAAATACTGGATGCAATTTGTATGCAATTACAACAAAGAATCGAAGACACCCATTTACTCTCTTTCGTCAACTTACTAAACAAAAACAGTTTCGTAAATTATAATAAACAATTTCCAAAAAATCTCTTGTTTGTTCTAGATAAAGTATATCCTGAAACTTTTGATATGAGATAATTAGAAAACGAGTTGATTGTAATTTATTTAGATGAACAAAAACATTTAGAACCTTGCCATCTTTTTTCATATATTTTTGACAACGAGTTAACAGAAGTATTTTCTGAATGCTATCAGTTACTAAAATTATTTTGACCATTCCTGTAACAACGGAATTATCTGAAAGATCTATGAGTACTTTAAAAAGAATTAAAACATATTTGCGGAATTCAATGACTACTGCTTTACTTTCCTCATTATCCACTTTAAGCATTGAAAAGGATATGGTGCACTCAATTACTCCAGAAATGAAAGAACAAGTTATTGACTATTTTGCTAATACTAAAAATAGAAAAATTGACTTAATATACATATAAAAAAAATTTAATATTTATTGTTTAGCGAATAATAGTACATTGTTTACAGGGTAGGAAAAGCTTAACATTCCTGGACGACTGTGAAGATTGCTAAGTCGAGGCGCAAGCCGACACTTAGCAACACAGAGTCCAGGAATGTGGCTTTTCCTACGAGGTAAACATACTATTTTTTCCGCAAATCGTTTAAAATTCGACAGATATTGATTGATTTAAAAAAAAACGCGATAATTTTATTCCCAAATAAATGGTGCTTTGAAATTCCTAATAAAATTACTTAGGTTACTATGGAAACGTATTGAGGTTGAATTGTCAAACTTGACGCTTATAAATTTAATTGCTGGTGTTCTCGAAAGTAAAATGATAAGTAATGATGAAATTTCCATTCCTGGGACTCCTCCAGAGCTGGTTGAGGCAGTGAATACTGCTTCATTAGAATTATTGCCAAAGAAATCAAGAGAAAAGTACGAAAATGCATACAGACGTTTTATGGATTATCGCATGAGTAAAAATACGAGTTCTTTCTCAGAAAATGTTGTAATGGCATACTTCCAAGACCTTTGTTTAAAGATGAAATCTTCAACATTATGGGCCAATTATTCAATGCTGAAGTCAACCCTTGCACTTATAGATCGGATATAGATATATCTACATACTCAAAACTTCGTTCTTTATTGAAACGACAAGCTCAAGGTTATAGGGCAAAGAAATCTAAGATTTTAACGAAGGAAGAAATTGAAAAATTTATCCAGGAAGCTCCAGATAAAGAAAATTTAATGATTAAGGTAATTTACAAGGTTTTAATTTCTATTTAGATTATAGCTTTATTTATTTTTTAGGTGGCTGTAATATTTGGTATTTCTGGGGCCTGTAGAATGGATGAGTTAGTCCAAATGACTGTACACGATATAGAAGACTTAGAATCTAAGCTTTAAATCAGCATACCTGATTCGAAAACCAACAAACCAAGATCATTTGTAATTAATCAGATCTACTTGAATATTTATCTAAAGTATGTTTCGTTAAGACCAGAAAATATGAACAGTGACCGATTTTTCTTTAAATATCAAAGCGGAAAGGGTTGTAGACAAGTGGTAGGAATTCATCAATTTAGAAAAATGCCCAAAATAATTGCTACTTATTTGAACTTGGTAAACACGACAGAATATACTGGTAACTGCTTTCGTCGGTCTTCTGCAACAATATTGGTTGACTCTGGTGCCGACATAACTAGTTTAAAGAGGCGTGGCGGATGGAAGTCATCAAACGTTGCTGAAGGATATATCGAAGAATCGCTTAACAATAAGGTTGAGGTGGCAAATAAAATTTTCACTTTTCAAAATATTCAACAAAATGACACTTCCACCCTGCATGTTGTCCAAAATGTTATTCATAGTTCTAAGAGTGTTCCTCCAATGTTCAATAATTGTACTAACTGTCAAATTACTGTAAATATAACAAACTGATCTTAAAAATGTATTCAGCAATGACTTGATGTTTTCAAAATATAAATTAATTCCTTATAAGCAATGTGTTTTCTATCATTTATGTAGAACACTAACAACTGTACGGAAATATCATTTCCTTACAGTAAGGAAATGACATTTCCTTACAGTAAGGAAGTCCTGACTTTTTCTTCAAGAAATTTTGACAGGAATGTCAAAATTTCCTGGCGATTTGCGGAAAACATAGTTAAGTTTATTTTTTGTTTTAAAAAATGTGTCCATGTTTTTGTTATGTTTACTTGTTTATAAAAATAAAATATTTAAAAAATATTCTGTTTTATTTTCCTCACTCCTGAAATAAGGATTACTCCTTTAAAATTGTCTACCCAAAATTTTTCATCAAGCTTCGCCACTGGTCAAGCATATAATAAACAATGGTATTATACTATATGATAAGTAATGAAAAACCAAAAAGATTTTGCAAACCAACAGTTAAAACAAGTTTGTTCTAGAATATAATACTTACCTTATCCAAACCTAGACAATTTTTAATCTTAACATCAAGATTAAGTAACTCAGCTTCCAAATTGAGCATGGCTATTTTCGCTTTCTTCGCTTCAAGCTTCTTCGCATATAATATCTGTTTAATTTCTTCTTCTGTCTTTCCGATGTTAAGAATAATCAAATCAACATTGGTGTCGATTTTACTTTCTCCGGATTCGATTTTTTGCTTAGTCCCTAAAACTCTATTTGCTACTGTTTCATCGTAAATGGCTCGTTCGAATTCATTTTTAACTACTACCGGCCATTTTATATGAAGTCTGATGCCTACTATATTACCGGATGGTGTTGTTACCGGTAATATTTGATTAGGAGAGTCGTCTCGCGGTTCTACTGGTCTTTCTATAACAAACAACAGAAAGTAAACTAACTACACACGAATTAGAAATGTTTGGAAAGGTTTTTTAAACCACGTCCATTGTGAAGTCAGAGTTAGGTAGTCCATTGTGTCAATAAACATGTTTACCTACAAATATTTTAGTTATTTAAAATGTTTTATTAAAAATGCATGTTATCGTGTCTTTACAAGAACGCTTTACGCCCTCGCGCTACAGGTAACATATTTCTTTATTAAATCGCCTTTGTACTATATTTCTTTATCGAAAAAACATAATACAGCTCTACTATATTTGCTTTATCACAACAAATTTGAGTTTTGTAAAATTTCTTATATGTACATTTTTATTATTTCATAAATCAGACCCTTTAGTATACAGATTGAACGAGTTAAATTCGGAACATACGAAATATATGTGTGTCCCACGCTCTAGGTGGGTGGCCAACAAAAGGTTGTCAAATAATTATATTATAAAAATCCAATACTTCAGCGGACTGCTGGACTCTGAACTCATTCAAGAACAAGTTAAAATTCCACCTAAATAGGTTGCCCCGCCCATCACGTATAAAAATTGAAAGCTACACATTAAATTTAGGATTTTATTATGCTGTCAAACCACCTATCGCTTCCTAAAGTCGGCCTATATCTGGTGCGCCCACACACCATACTGCACCTCATTAATTGTTCGTTTCTCGACCATGTCAAATCAAACAATCATTTTGACGTCTCTTACTTTGTGTATAACTAAGCGTAAAAAGAAACCTAAAATAAAACGTAGATTCTGGTGCAAAGAATCCAAGATTTTGGTGCAAAATAAATCTCGTCTGCCCCTGCACCCGATTTACTAGACTGCAATGCTAATTTTAATTCTCTTTTATAGGATGTTCTAAAATTGTTAATTTTTTTTACATACTCTTCATTCGCATCTTTGTTTACTTCTTGGAACTTTAAAACTAGAATGTCCATTGCCTGTTTTCGGGCGATTCTATCGTGATACGTTTGACCTTTTATTCGCCAGAAGCATTCTTGTTTTTTATATAATTAAAAAAACTCTCTTAAAAAATTCTCGCTAAGTCAAGCCATATCGATTTTCTATAATATGATCAAAGCAAGTGTGTAGTTAAAAATGTATTTTTGCAGTATCGACAAATTGTAAACGGTAACACACGCTCAACAAATTGATGAGATCAACTCTGCAGTACTGCAGCAGACAGGCCAGTCTGTGTGCGGTCAAATTGTACGATTTCATTGGATGCACGGTCACACACGATCAAAATCCTTGTCAATTCGTCGAAGTCGACGAAGTTGAACAACGCCGCTGTATCGTGAGGGCCGGATTTAGGCAAACCTCTCTTTCTTTTATCTAAGCAGTCAGATGGATATTTTGAGCGGTGTTGCCAATCTCATTTCTCTAGATGTTTCTCAAATAAGGTGTTAACCATAAAATATTTACAGGAAAGACAGGAAATAACTACAAACCATTAAGTTTATTTTTGTTATTAGCCTGTTGTAGTAGATTGGTAAATACAATGAAAAATATAATCAAATATCCGATTTATTTAAAGATACGAAGAAGATATAACTCTCAAAAAGATCCGCAAATCGGATTATTACACGGCGATTGGCAACATTGACTTTGGGCGGCATTATAGACTATGGTGCGTCCTAAAAGGAGACAAATAGTTGAACAATATTTTATACAATGTCTATCACCGGGTATGGATTTATTTTTGTCCAAGTTTTATATTAGTCCACTATTTCAAATGCAGTTCAAACAGACATATATTAAATTGTATGATTCGTTTTAAATTCGTTCAATCTGTATATTATCTTCATGTATATCTGAAACGCCAATCCGACGCGTCAGAACATATTTCCCTTTCTACACACCTGGATTTTTTATTGTTCTATTCTTACTAAAAGGGTTTTTAATAAACGGACATTTTATTGTTTTTCGAATTTACAAAATTATAAAGCCATAAAAACATAATATACAGGGTTACGCAATTGAACTGTTACCTATTGAAACGACCATAATTTTTGGTCATAACATAAACGACCTTTAGCTCGATGTGGCTACTTTTGCCTTGACTATGGCCTTTAAACGATCAAAAAACGAGTTGCATGCTGCACGAATTTGATCTTCCGGTATTTTGGCCCATTTACCATTAATTGAGATGGGAAATTACTTCGGGTGGCCGTTCGTAAGCTCAAACTTTCATAGGTGCGTTCGGTCAAGTAAACACGATCATTTTGAGAGTTTAAGAACTGCTCAATAGGGAAATCTTTCTCATCAGAGAACACTATGTTCAGAAATTCGCCACGTTCGTGCAGGCGTAACAACTCCTTTGCTCTTTCAAGCCGAACTTTTTTTGCTTTGGTGTAAGAGTGTGTACTTTTTAGAACTTGTAAGGCTTGAGCTTGTAAAACCTTGAGCTCCGTTTTCAATATTCGTTGTATGCTTCGCTGCGATATTTTCAGTTCTTTGGCCATTTGATTGTCACTACGAAGTGGATTTGGCTCAAGTCGAGCATTCACTTTCCAAACCATTTCAGGTGATGTTGCTGTTTTTTTTTTGTAATGTAATACATTACAAAATAATATCTGTTTTGATGTAATACATCTCTGTATAATAAAGAGACCCCGCTGGATATTATAAATATAACTAAAAACGTCTATCAAAACAAGAAGATCGAAGTCAGAATAGATGGACAACTCACGGAACCTATACATATAGGCAATAAAATAGGACAGGCAGATTCATAAGCCCAATGCTATTCAATTTAAACATGGATAAAGTCATAACGAGCATAAATAAAGGAAGAAGATACAGAATAAGGGACATTGAAATTAAAATTCGTTGTTAGGCAGACGATGCAATATTGACAGCTAAAAATATCGATAGCCTTCAAAGACTAGTTCACATATTTAATACAAGAGCAAAATAATTTAATTAATGGAAACAAAGTACCTAGGGAGATCAGGTACAAAGAGGGTCAAGTATAGCATAACCGACACTTTAACTGTGAGAACCTAGAATTTATAAAACCAGTATTAGACCAATAATGACGTATACATCAGAAACAAAATCCAACACAGCTAAAACCCAGAGGGAGATGGAAACAGCAGAAATGAGAATACTTAGAAGAATTCCGATATAGACATAGAATCTACAGGGTATAAACGAGTGGAAACTACTTAGAAAAGAGAATGGAACAATTACATCAGCAGAATGTAGGAGACAAGAGTTTTTAAAATAGCAAGGGACAAAGCACCAAGTGGTAAAAGTATCGGCCGACCATACAAGACATGGAGTGACAATCATCTATAGAGGCAACAATCCGTTAATGAACAAGCGAAATTACTTTTATAAAAGAAGAAGAACAAGTGATTTCCTTTTCCTGAACAATAATAAAGAAATCACAAAGAAGCGGACCAATTTATAAAAATTAAAACTTTCAAAGTTTTACATTATGTTTTTCAAATGGATATACAGTATTGTGCGAATTAATGGAATCACTGTGAATTTTTTTTCATTTTTTCAATATTCACAGTTGACAACACTACCTACACAGTTGACAGCTGACCAAGCATTGAAAACATAACCTTACTGTGTGTTGGTGTGTTTGAGTGTGTTTTATGTCATTTCTTACCAAACTTGTGTTGTTTTGGGGGTTTTTGTACTATTTTGTGTTGTTTTTGGTTTTATTCCAACGTGGATATTACGCCTAGGAAGCGTGAAAAGATTGTCACGTTGAGTGAACACACTAGTATGTCACAAAGAGAGATTGCTGGAACGTGTGGAGTGAGTCAGGGGGTAGTAAGCAAAATTTTGAAGCGTAAACGAGAAACGGGATCAGTGGATGTGAAAAGGTTAGGAAAATGTGGAAGAAAGAGAAAAACAACACCAGCAGATGATAGATTTTTACTTCGAAAGAGCAAATTGGACCCAAGAAAATAAAGCCAAGACCTACAACAAGATCTAGCAGCATCAGCTATAGTGATTCATGACTCAACTGTTCGTAGAAGACTTTTGGAGAATGGTAGAAGGGCAATTCGTCCACAGAAAAAACAGTGGGTCAAAAAATACTGTGGGCCAAAAAATACTCTAATTGGACTGTAGGCGACTGGAAAAAAGTTCTATTTACAGATGAAACCCACTTTATAGTTCAGGGACAACGGTCGAAATTCGTCAGGAAGTCTGACAATGAAAAGCTTACACCATCTCATATTGATCAAACCGTAAAACATCCAGTCAAGAAAATGTTTTAGGGATGTTTTTCATACATGGGGGTTGGATCTTTGGTGCCAATTGAAGGCATGATGAACAGCCAAAAATACAAATCCATGTTGGAAAAGTATTTGGACAAACAACTCCAAAAATGTCAACCCCAAGGAGGAGCGATTCTTCAACAGGACTCTGCTCCCTGTCACAAATCAAAGGAAATGATGGCATTTTTCAAAAATAAGTTTAATGTTTTAGATTGGCCCGGTAATTCGCCCGAGCTCAACCCGATTGAAAATTTATGGGTCATTTGCAAAGCTAGACTGCGAAAAATCGAGTGAATCGATTACCACTAAAACAAAAATGATAGAAGCGGCCATTCAGATTTGGTATCGAGATGAAAGGATATCTGACAACTGCCAGAAACTCATAGAATCTATGCCAAAATGGGTAAAAGCAGAAATTACTGCCAAAGAGGTACATATTTCCTACTGAATGATGTAAGTTTACCTTTATAGTTTTGTCAAAATATAATTTTTTACTAAATAAACTGTTTTTTCATTAAAACAGCCTATGATTCTATTAATTCGCACAATACTGTATAAATCTTACCTTTATAATAAGACTCTGTCTTCTTTACATGGGTTGCCTAAAACAGATCAATACAAAATTTCATATTAAGTGCTAATAATCTATATATCACGGAAAATAGTAGAAACAATACCTAATATATTTAATGGGAATAACCCACAATTTTAATTAATACCACCCCAGAAATCGTCTTCAAAACTTAGAGAAAAATGTTATATACTGGATAAACCAATCTTTGGAAATTAGCTTCTTGATAGACAGATAATAATGAACAGTGCTCTCTGACTTTTGTCAGTGAAACAAAGGAATAAATTTGTTTGAAGTTACCCACAACATTAAAAGTTGTAAAAAACAGTATTTAAGAAATAAGGTATGCATTTCAAGAAGTCAGAGAAAAAACGATAAGAGTGATGACATAGATTGTGTGTTTGATGAAATATTGAAATGCAATTTAATTTAATTTACTAATGTTTGTAATTTGAGAACGATTTCCAAAGTGGAAATTGAAACGCCAATAAACTTACTTTAACCTTTAATTGTGGCTTATTCCCATTTAAATTGTAATTATTGAAATGCAAAAATAAATACAGAATCAAAAGCATCAATACTACTACAGACAAAGTCCTACGGACTGTGGCACAAATCAATTGAAATTAAACAATATAGCAGAAAAGCAAAATTGATATTTGGTTGATAAATCTTCATTAAAACAATAATTTTACTTACATAAAGGATATTATGTCTTAGAACCTGCTCGGCAATTATATCTATAAGTTTGTCTTTATCTTCAGATTTTTCATCATCTACCAACATTTCAGTTGCAGCTTGAATCTCCTCCTTGGTCCCGGCGTCAGTTGTTTTCGTCTCTTCTACTTCTTGTACGACTTCTCTGAAATATTACTTAAATTAAATTCCCTGAAAGGTAAAACTGAGAAGACTGCAGAATAAGACTCAGTATTCTGAGACTGATATTAAAAAGCAGACCTCTCAGTTTCTTCTTTTAGAGACTCTCACTTCTTATCTGCCTTTTTCTTTTCCTCCTTAGCTTTGGTTTTTGGAGTTTTTTTAGGAATCACTTTTTCAGGTTCCTCCGGTTTTTTAGAAGGTGTTTCTGGTTCGACTACGTCTTGCCCTTCTTCTACCTTCTGAGGTTCTGAAATGAAAAGCAAAAATTCAAAATTAATTTTCCTAGTAAGACTAGTTTTTATTACAACATATATAAACAGTAATAAAACTGTTGTAAATGTATTTTCAAAATTGTAGGTACTCAGTTCTCATAATTCTTGAAGGTGAACTTCTATAGTTATTTTGGGTTTTCCAATGGCGAACCAAAAAGGGTTGAAACAAAGCGACTTATTGGCGACGTGAAAGTACTTGGATGTGATACGAGAAACGATCGTGCGCGAGTAGCGGAGAAATCTTGCATTTTTTACTGCAAATTTCATAGATTTCATAAATTCATATTGTCAATTGTCATATTTCATATTCCTTGTTTATTAAACCTCTGTCACTGAAGAAAATGGGATTTAGGAAATGCTGTGTTATAAATTGTAAAAATACAACAAAAAATTGTCAATTTAAGTTTTATTCGTTTCCAACTTCGAAGCACAAATTACTACAAAGAGAAAAGTGGATTTATATCATAAAAATGCATAAGTAACATAACCTAAATTATGCATTATTCTTGCGCCCGATTTAAAGTCAGTTTGAAATAAATAATAAATAAAAGTTCACTTTTAAGTGTAAATTTTAGTTTCATAACACTCACTTAGAGTTCATTTTAACCCAAAAATCAAGTTTAATGTTTAAATTTTATTTTTTTAAAGTTTACAAAAATGCATCAAGTTCAAGTTTTTCTGAAGATGCATTAACATATATTCGCTGTCCAAAAGTTTACAGGGAAAGAATTAACGTGGGCTTAACCTGCTAATTTATGCATTAGCAATATTTATGGTAATTTATTTTTCTTAATTCTTTTCATTTGAGTCAGTGCTTGGTTGAAAAGTTATTTGGTGATTTACTTTCTCAAATCCAGTTTTTATTATTGCATCCATATTAACAGTAATGCTGTAATTTATTAATATATTTATTTGTATTTACACTACATACAACGTTTACCTTTTAATAACATACCGACATAACCTCAATCTTACTTTTTCTTCTTATTTTTTTTTTGGGGCTACGTCCTTGACAGTTATCCGGTAACCTCGATCTAACATGAAAGCGCAGTAAATTTTGATGATTTACGACACCAGGTGCCGCTGTTCCGAACTTGCACGGTCCCAATACTGAAGAAATATCTACTTATATGTATGCGATTAAGATGACTAAATATTAGCAAGTGATGGAGACAGTAGCAAACATCCGAGAGCATCGCAGTGACAGAAAAAGTTAACTATTTAGATGAACATTGATGGAATCAAGGCCATAACGTTTTAAAAATTGTCAAATGAACAAATGGACATGTAAAAATTTATCTGACTTCCAAAATATTTTACTAAACTTCGAACCATATTCTGTCATCGACTGGAGCTGTCACCAACAAACATACATATATAACCTTTTTTATTTTCTTTCAACGTTGTTAATTTTAAGTTATTTATAATCAATAAACAATGTTTAAATTCAAAAATATTTACCAGTATTTGTAGTGAGTGATCAAACCTCACATCCTTGCTACATAACATTAGGGATGTGTAGTTCACCATTGAAATAGTTCTAATGAACGATTCTTTCAACTGAACTAATTGAACTAGTTCATTAATTTTCATAGAACTAGTTCACTGCGAACGAGTTGCATTATAAATTATGTCTCAACTTCTAAAGAACAAAATAATGAATGAATAAATTAGAACATATATTTATTATTTTGTGAATGGATGGACTAACTAGTTTAAAAAAAATGCCGATCAGCCTCAGATAACAGATTCATAATTCTTATGAATGTGACAATAACATTAAGTCTTATCTTAATGTCATAATGGTTCGGATCTTATGCCCATGTATTGGCTTGGATGTTGCCATGCTGTGTTGTTTCTTGTATTGTAATTTTGAAATAAAAATTTTAGTTGTGGTTAAAATGATTGAGGCATTTACATAAAATATAATTTTATGTAAAAGTGAGAATGAAAATGTGTTATTTTATATTCCTAGAAAATTCACTGATTTTTTTTTGTAAAGATTCTTTTAGAAATAACCTAATTATAAATACCTATGAGTTTAAATATACGTAAATATAAAAATAAATCATACTTGAACCATATTTATATTTAAAACAGTTAATAAAAAACAAATCTTAATAATTTTTTGCAGTTAAAAACTAACTAATCGTATAATAATTTAAACCATTTAAACCTAAACATACGATTGAAAGAAATAGTTCCGAACTACTTGTAGGTAGTGAACTAGTGAAAGACTGAAAGAAAATGGGCTTCTGGCGCCGAGCTTGTGTGATGATTGAGACGAGACATCTGGCAACCAGTTCTGTTAGGGTTGGATTTCGATGTAGGTCCTACAAATAGTTCTTTCGCGAACTAGTTCATTTTTGTGAAATAGTTATGTTGAACTAGTTCGTCTAAAAGAACTAATAAGCACACCTCTACATAACATACACAACATTATTGGCCCTAAGAGAGAATATTGACTTGTGAGAGACCACCAGTCCCGTCCTTGGCATTGTACAAAAACGACCAACATAAATAAAAGGTCAGTATATTTCATTTACTTAAATCCTTAGCTTGATTTAACTGTGTGAAACTTGATACTTGAAATTTGGTAAAATAACCACTGTTTAACTTCACTACAATTTTTAGTTCCTTCTCATTCTCACACATATGTGCACATTGCACATTTTCTTATAGTTTGCACATTGCATATTTTCTTATTGATATATTCTCGTTATGAACGAATTCAGCAATTGAGCCGACTTTCTTGGACCAGGTGATCCAAAGAGTATATCTCCACTTTACAACAACGAGTGAATTGAAAAGAAAATTTTAAACAACACTTGGAGGTCGAAACTTTAGTAATGGTCAAAGAAGATGGTCTACCACCGTTGAAATATGATCTTGGATACATCATCGAGACTCATCCTGACAAGGACGGCGTTATTCTTTCAGTGACCGTGAAGACTGTATCCAGCACCTTCAAAAGACCTGTGGTGAAGTTGTGCGTATTACCATCTGAAAGCGAACCATAGTGAACATTAATTATAAACATTCTAATTTTATCTTAATGAACAATTATTATGAACATTTTAATGTACTGTTTTTATTTTTTTTAGCTATTTTATCTCCTTTTTTTAACAACTAGTTTTTTGCATTAAGCTTTAAATTTGAAAATATTTACGAGTGTTTGTAGTGATTAGATAAAACCTCATATCTGTGCCACATAACATATACAACAACATGGACATGAAACAATTACATTAAACACACTACAGAAGACAGTAAGTATCTGATCACGATAGTGTCCACCATCAGAAGAGCGTTCAATAGATGATAATTAATATTTTTACTTCCAGTGGATGTTCAACTAATTTATCAATATTGCTTTCATATCAACTTTATACATTAAAATAGTTAGACAAGTTACTCCAATACTATATATTGGACTTGCAAAAGGATAGAATTTGTCACAAAGGTCTCACAATCAATGGATAGAGACAAGTGTCTCACCTGACGTAGGAAGATTTTATTGATCTTTTCTACTTATCACAAGATCCAGACTATACTCAACGGTGTCATCTTTAAATTTTACAGACAGAATATTATCATACTTTACGATTTTTTCCATAAATAATAATATTATTATTGAGTATATTTTATCATAACACAACTGCTATTCTATGACTATCTGGCTGAATGCGAATGATACAAATCAAAATGATAAGACATCTATTTTAGTGACATTTTAAAACAATTTCGTTTTTTAAATCCATCTGAATTTCTGAGAGCATAAGTACCTACACTTTGTAAACTAAATTTAATACTTTATATTAAATACCTTCACTTCTACTTGAAATACGAGATGATTTCTTTTTAGGTGTGCTCGTTTCGGCTGCCGCAGCTTCATCTGCTACAGAGGGCCGCTTCCTTTTGGCTGCCGTTTTCTTTTCGGGTTTTTCTATAATGCTATTGTTGGCAGTCGAAGTGTTTAATGAGACCTGAAAAATTATTCAAAATAATTTTTAGCCGATGCAATTACTATGAATTATGCACTAAAATTAAAATAATTACAATAGGGTAAAGGCAAATAAAAACTCTTGGGAAACTTACATCAGCCGCTAGGGAATCGTTTTTATTTGGTGATTCATCTCCATCTCCACCATCATTTTCTATAGCTTCTTCTATTTCTTTAAAAGCAGCAATGTAGTCTTTACTTTTCAATGGCTTCTGGAACTTTTTCTTATTTTTCAAGTAATAAAATAAATGGTCACTACTAATGCAACCCCTAAAAGAAAGTTTATATTTTAATTTTAAATTCTTCCATGAAAATTATATTGACAAGTACTCTGTACTCATTTAAGTATAGCTATTTTGACATACTAGTGCCATCTACAATAAAATATTTGCAATTTTTAGTAAAAACAGGAAACTAAATACAAATAAGATGACAATTTCAGTCAACATATTTTGTTGAATGATTCAGCTGGTTTGTTAGTTTTGATTTATTGTTTATGAAGTCAACAGGTGCGTTTTTTATTTTCTTGACATAAACTTTGTAGTAAGTTTCCCTCATTTACTTCTTTTTACCATCAAATGGTTTACGTTAGTTTATAATAAGTTTAATAAAGGGCTTAAGGCTTAAGTGATTTATTTTTCAGAATTTTAATTATAACACAATTTTTTGTTGTTAAATTAGGTGTACTCATATGAGTACAATGGGCTATTGGGTGTATATATATTTTACAATTTTGTTACAGATATGGCAACTGTACATGATTTTGAGAGTGTTAGCGTTCAAATTTTCTATGGAAAGAAATACAAAGGTTTATCTTTTATAAGTTTTAAAAGATATTGGTGCTTCTAATTCGCGATCTGAGGTGGATATTGTTATTATTCCTTAAGACCCAGATATATTAACTGATGAGGAAGACATTGAGGATGATAACCTTATAGAAGGAAATTTCTCTTCAGATGAATACTTAGATGTATCTTTGGCACTGTGGTTAAAAAGATTAGGAGAAAAAAAAAGTGTTTAGGCCCACAATGACAATGGACAAAAACGTACAAATAATAGTATAATAGGAACATCAGGGTGGAAAGCTCTGGTTAAGATGAAATATCAACCAATTTAATTAAATATGTTTCATCAGAGATTTCTCTTCCTCTTTCTTTTATAGTTAATGCTTCTTTCAGGCAAGGTAAATTTCCTCAAAATTTAAAACTGGCAATTGTCAAGCCACTACATAAAAAAGGTGATGTTACTAAGATGGAGAACTATAGACCAATAAGCCTTCTTCCATCATTCTCAAAAATATTTGAAAAAGCAATATATTTCAGACTACAAAACCGGTTTACTACAAACAATGTTCATGTTCTTTTATTACAAAAATTACATTTTTATGGAATACAGGGACCGGCATTAAAATGGATAAAATCATTTCTCACAGATAGGTCACAAAAGTTATGCCTGGAGAAAAGTGGATGTAAGGTTTACTATGAACCGATCAATTTAAAATTAGGTATACCACAGGGGAGTGTTCTGGGGCCTTTTCTCTTTTTGGTCTACATAAACGACCTTCCAAATGTGGTCCTCAAGGAACTACTAACCACCAAAGAGTTACTTTGAGTAAAACCTAGACAATAGAATAACAGGAAATCAAGTAGGATTTCAAAAAGGCTTTGGCTCTAGAAATGCATTATTTACTGTATAAATACTCTGAATTGTGTCAAGATGTCAACTGTAACATATTCATATGTCTAGTTGATTTTGAGAAAGCCTTTAACAAATCTCCAGTCAACTATTATTTCAAAACAATCTATTAAAACAAAAAATAGACATATAAAATAAATTAAAATCTAATTAAACAAAAAAGAAAAAAAATGGCTCCAATACTTTAATCACCAACACTAACTATACTCAAAACATATTAAAGTCACCTCAATGTTTCACTCTCTTGAATTATGAAATAAGTTTAAAAATGATTCAAAAATAAATAAAAGTACTTCATTGTACAGGAATGGTATAGTTACTTCTTTGTAAATATAAAAAGTAGTAGGTATATTTAAAAGGTCACCTAATTATCACTAGAATTGATTTAAGCATTTATTACATATTTTTTGCTATTGGGCCAACAAAATAACAGAAACCAGTATGATAATAAAATAATTAACCGGTTCCACCAATACGCTACATCCACCTTTAATAACAAATAATTAGACCAGGAAGACATATTACAAAAGCAATATAACTAGAATATAGCAAATAATACAAATTATGTACTTAATATCTATAATATTGATTATACTTGAGCAAATTATATTCAGATATATATTTTTTTTAAGTTTATATTTAAATTAGATCAAAATGTTAATGTATAGGCTAATGTGGTGATTTTAGAGCACATTACTGCTTATGTTTGATGTGAGAGTCCTTCTACACAAGTCATCTTCAACCATTTTGTAGGCCTGCTAGTCAATTTTTCTTTTTTCAAAGTATTCTGGTATGAGACAGTAGTAGTGAACAAACTAGGATTTCTAATTTATTATGGTGTTTTGGGCTTTGTCTTTAAATGCCATCTTTACCACAATCTATTTTTAGGTCTTTGTGTTGTGTTTAAAAGGAGATATCATGGTGCATATGTTATCATGCTGAGTATTTTAGAGTGATTTCTTTGTATAATAGAGATGTTCAACTTGCTGGTGCATCCCCATCTGTCCAGATGAGTTTTATAAATACAGTCAAAATCGTTTATAACGAGCTTCAGGGGACTGGTGCTTTTTGTATGTTGTAGCCAGTGTTCTCTGTAAGCAGTTCTATCGGTTATAATGAACAGGTTGCTATAAACGATATTACACTAATAGGGACAGTTAGTTCGTTGTACCTAGGGTTAAGGCAAAAATGTGTTACTTTAACTATACTTATAATATGTTATAATAACATATACATAACATTTAACATATGTGTTTATTGTACTTAAGCAAATCTGAATATGTACATACATCTATGTATAATATGTATTGAAATAAGTATAAGTAGTAAATAAAGTATACACATAATATAACGGCTTCTCCAAATCTTCGTATTATAAAAATGTAGGCATACATATACTATTTATTTTAAAAAGACAAAAAAAATACATACATATATGTATTACAAAATATGTAAACACATTTTACCTGAATATTTAATGAAAAAAGTCTGTAATTTTTGTTTGTCGCCTTCCTTGAACTTCTGAAAAAAAAAAACATTTTTTCAATTGATGTGGAAACAATCGATAATGATTCTTTTACACTCTGGGAAATTTCAGTAGTCTGAATAAATGCTCGTATGGTGGAACAAGCAGCATACGCTTCAGCAACAGTAGGGATTTTGCCGAAATCTTCCAATTCTTCATCAGCCTCATCAGTACTTTGTTTGTCACTAGTTTGGTGACTCAGTACGATGTCAATATCTGAGAGTTCTTCGCTCGTACTTATTTCGTCATCCACTCGTACATAGTCATCTGCAGAGCAGTCAGAACTGAAAAGGGAAATGGCATCCTGCAAATGGGTTTATGCAATATCGTTGTATGGGATTCCTGATGATTGTAAGTCTTTACTTAGGCCGGAAAAACGAAAACAGTTGATGATCGTTTCCTTCCGCACAGATTCCCATGCCTTTGATATCATTAGTACAGCGTCAAGAATACTGACTTTCGTATCGTCGTTATTCTCTCTCTTTTCGATGATTTTGTACACCTATTCTTTCCGAAAGCATGCTTTAAGACTTCTTATAACTCCTTGGTCCATGGGCTGCAGTACAGACGTACAATTTGGAGGCAGAAAAACGAGTTTAATTTGCTTTAACCTGTCAACTGGGGGGTGGGACGAACAGTTATCGACAATTAAAATTATGTGTTTCTTTTGTTGTAAAAGTTCACTGTCCCATTTTAGTAAAGTCTTTCCAAAAATAGCTGACGTCATCCAGGCTTTTTTATTGAAATCATAATCAACAGAGAGATTTTTCACGTTTTTAAAACAGCGCGGCATTTTACTTTTTCCTATCACCAAAAGCTTCCTTTTTATGGAACCGGACATGTTGGCTGCAACAAGAACTGTAACACGCTCTTTTGAGAGTTTACCACCGGAACATTTCTCGCCGTTAAACTTTAACGTGTGATCAGGTGTCAGTCTAAAAAATAACCCCATCTCGTCAGCATTAAAAATTTCATCATCGCTATAGTCGGACCTGAGTGTAGGCCACACATTTTCAAACCAGTCATTTATAATTGATCTGTCAACAACTGCTGACTCACCTGAAATTTTTCCATGGACAATATTGTGGCGAGCTCGAAAACGTTGAACCCAGGAAGCATTACACTTAAAATTCTTCTTCAAAATCACAGCGAAAGCATCAGCCTTTACCTGAAGCATCGGCCCACTCACGGGTACATTGTTTGCGCGTTGTTGTTTAAACCAATCGAGCAAAGCACTTTCAATGTCACTGTAATTTGATGACCGAACGCGTTTTCCTTTTTCACACTTATTAAATTGCTTAATAATTTTCTCTCGCCTTTTCATTATTCCAGCAATTGTCGAGAGTGATGTTTTAAATTCCCGGGCAATCGAACTCGCGGAATCACCGGAATCGACTCGGTTATTCCAAATTGTTCCTCAATAGTAAATTGTTTCCGTGACATTTTTTCAATGAAGGCTAGACACAACTGAATTCAAATTCAGAAACTCTTGGCTTAGGCCAAATGGTGAAATATGTATAAACAAAATTTTGTAATACAATGGACCCGTCTTGGGAGGTCTAACTGTCTAAAGGACAGTAGATGCCTGTCCGGATGTACTATAACCATAAATTAATAAATCCTTACTTCTCATTTCGTGGTATTAAATATCGGTAATATCTGTGAGAAATACAACACTACAATGTCCATTTTCATAACTTTACAGGATAGCACTTTTAAACTTATTTATTACCAATATAGTACGCTGTAACCAATATTTTAACTACTAGTGTTCCAAGAAATACGTTTGCTCTAACCGATTTGTTCATTATAAGCAATATAAATGCGTTTTTTGTATGTCATTTTATGGGACCTACTATTTTGTTTGTTATATCCGATTGTACGTTATAGCCGGTGTCATTGTAAACGATTTTGACTGTAGTTAAATATAGTCTAGTTGTCAGAGAGTTGACCCCTAAACATCGTACACACAAGCTGAATTTTGCAAGGAATATTAATTTTGGGATCCCAAAAAAGATGCAAAAAAATTTAACACTTTTACCCCCGGGCTTCCCCCTAAAACCCACCGCACAGGGGGGTAAAAATGCAAGAAAATCGATTTACCAAGAATCTTTATACCATAAAAACAAATCTTTCAAATAAATAATATAGCTGAGATAATTTTAAACAGAAATAAAACATAAGTATTTGATTTTTCTTTTCTCAGTTTAACTTATAAACTGATTTTAATTTTTCAAAATGGACTTAAAAGCTGGTTTGCTTTTCAATACATGAAAAATCAGCAACTTATATCACAAAGAATTTTCCCCAAAACAAAGCTTTGAATATTTTCAGGACACAGCTGCTTGCAAATTATGCAAAAACAAAAAAGTTGTATCACCTTCTTCTTTGTACCATTGTTTGGCTAATCCTTAAAATAATTTACACACCAAATAATCAGAAACTGTATACAGATCTCCGATTTTTCTTAAGTAAATTTCTGAACCATCATTTGTTCACCAATTTATGCTTGTATGCACTAGAACATGTCTTATTTACTAATCGAACAAATACATTTGTATTTCTATTCATTTTTGTCCAAATATAATATTTTTGAGATAAGCAGGATAAATGGTTAAAAAATAAGGGTTTAAAACATTGATACTTTATTTTAAAATTGTTCCACACTAATTTTTCATTTGGTGTCCATTATAATTATAGTTATAAACAATTTTCCAAAAAATTTCTATAATAATTTTAGTTCCCATTCACCACAATGAGCCATACGGCAAATGCAGAAGTCTTGAGGAGGATGAATAAGGAAAGAGAGCTTATGCTTATAATAAAAGAACGGAAAACACAATATTTTGATCACATCATAAGAAATCAAAAGTATGAACTGCTCCAACTTATAATCGAAGGCAATGTCAATAGCAAAAGTGGACCAGGAAGAAGATGCAACTCTTGGCTTAAAAACCTACGGCAATGGATGAACATGACCTCCATATAACTATTCAGGGCTGCTACAAATCAGATTAAATGGGCAAATGTAATGGCCAATGTCCTTAAGGATAAGGCACCGTAAGAAGAAGATTCACCACAATTTTTATACAGATAGATCCACAACTGGACTAAGAACTTTTTACATGTAAAATCTTTCTTGAAATATTTTCTATTTTCATAAATTATTGAGGAATGAAAAAATTAATGTAAGAAACCTTCGCACAAGCTTTTCATTCTTAAGATAAGTTTGTCGGCTAATTTCTTATTGTATAGGGCCCAAGCTTAGTCAAAGTTAAACTTTACACTTGAACATATGCAGAGCCCATGATTAGAATTACTATACTGCTACATAATCATAAAATGATACTTCCACTATATTCTATTCTTCTCAAACTTCTAGTGTGGATATGAGTTTTTTTAGAATATCTTTTGGGAGTATATCGCAACTTGCTAAAATTCATAACATTCATTTGCAGAAGTGTATTATTGAATGTTAATAATTTAAATAATAGGGAATTTAACAGTATATCAGAGTCCAGTATTATCCTAATTGGTGTAATCTTATATGCAGAGACAGAGAGAGATCTAATGTATGATGATGATGAGTTACTAGTATGATCTACTAATAAATTATAAATACCAGAAAATTGAAGTGATGACTGAAATAATCGCTTTCAAGAAACTTATTAGGTTAAAAATAGAGTCTAGATGAAATGGAGAGTATACTTAAAACAAAGATTCAATGAATGTTGAAATACACATGAGAAATTTCTGACAAGCAAGAAACACCATGAAAATAAATTTGGCATAAATAAGGATAAAGATAATGTATATATGTAATAGTTACACATTTTATTTTATGTAGTTAACTAATGCTTAACTGCAGTTTAATTTAAACATATGTCTAAATTAAAGATAAAAACAATGTAACAAGGTAGACAGGTGAAGCATACTTATAAATTATTACATATTGCTTTCACTTTATTTTGCTACTGTAGTTTTTAATGCACCAGCAGCTTCCCTAACCAAATTATTGTGGGTGTGATAAAATAAAGGTCTTAACATTGTATCCAAGGAGATTCGTAACACAACTTTTTTTTGTTTATTAGTTTGGGTTATTTGTCAATAGAAAGCCGCATTGGTATAATTTACTAAGAGAGTACTTACGTTTCACCAGTGCCATAAAATAAAACATTGAACTTTTTTCCTGCTTCGGAGACAATCTAAAAAAACCTCTTGTTTAATTTATTCAAAAATTATTTTTATTTACTTACGCGTGCTGGCCATACTGGATACCCCTTAACTTTGGCGAAGATTTTATCGCCGACTTTAAAGTTGGGCCTCTTCATAATTGCAATATTTTTGTTATTAAAACGTAACCTCAATTAACCTAGAATGCTTGAAGCATTCAAAAACATAAGCAGAAGAAAAAATTTATTTCTTCATAAATATCTGTCTAAACAACACTAACGCTTATCTTACAATGGCGCCTATTTTTTTGGCAACTGACAGAAAACAATGTTCTGAGCGTCAGTGTCTGCGCAGATTATAAAGATTGGCTTCTGGCAAATTATTTTAAGACCAAAATACGCTACAGGGACGTCTTCGCTCTTTTTATCTACAATAGTTTTAAAATGGTAAAATGTAAAAATTAAAAGTCGTTTCAATAAATCACAAGAACAAACGTTAAAAACAATATTAAAAATAGTAAAAAAAATATTTAACTTAAACATTATTATTATCAATATAAAAATATCAATATAAAAAATCTTTGACATTATTTAACAACATAGGGATAAGCCACAATAGAATAATGCCAGTGAAATTGGTATTTAATAAAGAATTATTAAATATTGTGTATGTATCAATAATAAAGTAACGACAAAGCTCGTTGCTCCTAGTTTATTGATTTTGTTGTAAGCTTAAGTGCGGTGTTCATTACATTTATACCTCTATAATTGTTGGGGTCTCTTTATCTCCTTTCTTGAACATTGGTATCAATATGCTGTTTCTCCATGCGTCTGGTATCCTGCGGTGCAATATTAGTTTTTGTAGTGTTTATATTGTTTTACTTTACTTACCTGTCCTATACATCCATAGAACGTTCTCAATTAGCCATTGGGACTTGCCGTGTCGGAGATGAGAACTCCTCATCCAGTATGTTCTGCGCGAAGTCCCACTCAGTTTACATTATGCCATCTCAATTGCTTCGCACCATTAGTTCTCTAAATCTATATGACTTCAATATATCCAAAAACAAAACTACTTAATACAATATTACGAATAATGTGTCCAGTAGTTTTGTTTTTTATTGATGCATCATGCAGATGCCTCATTACAATTCATTATTTTTTGTGGTTGTACTTTTTCATTAAGTTGAGTAGTACTTTAAAACAGACGAATTTTTAATAATTAATAACATGATATTTTCATTATTTTAAGATTTTCTACGTTGTCTAATGTCAGCGTAATAATACGGCAAAACTTTGCGAATATGTGGTCAAACGCTGAGGATAAGGTGTAAACGATCTATGTTAAATAAGGAATAAACGATATAGAGGAAATAACCGAGAAAGTTGAATAAATGTCAACGTAACTACGTTCAGATTGCACGTCATACGTGAAGTTGGTCCAAGTTTGACGGGATCTTGAACACTGTCAAATGTCATTTTGTCTATTTTCTTTTCATTAGAATAGTTGGAGACATCTCGCGATTGCGGGGCACAGTGCAAATTTCACCGTTTTTTAAGCAGTTCTGATGCTGTCTGCTTATTTGTCGATTGACCATGGAGTAAAGGCGGAGTCCCATGTTTCCGATTTTGGCGCCGAATTTCATCAGAAATTTTTAACTACGCTTGAGACATCGGATAAAGATGAAATTATTTTAGCTTTTTCCGATAAAACGGATGTTTTGTAACCTAATTGTATTCCAATAGTTTAACTTTCATTCCAATTCATTCAATTCCAATACTTTCAATTTATTAAAACATGAATTTAAATCGAAGAAGCTATGTTCGCAAAGTTAATAAAACGCTATTATTATGTCTGCTTCTTTTAATTCGCAAAATATTTTAAGCAAAGAAAGTGACAAGGGGCTTTTAATAATCTATTGGAGGAAATGAAGATAAATGATGTTGATAAATATTGCAATTACCTTAGAATGCCTAATTGCACATTTCATATAGTTATATAGTCATTTTGAGGATAGACTCCTTAACTATAATAAACACCCAAAATGCTTAGGTGTTACACTTGACAGAACGCAAAACTTTAAAGAGTATCTTACTAAGACCTGCAAAACTCCGAACTCGTAACAACATCCTGCAAAAGCTCTGCGGCACTACATGGGGCTCCTCAGCACCCACACTTAGATCGACAGCATTAGGACTGGTATACCCCGTAGCGGAATACTGTGCACCAGTATGGATAAACAGTCCACATACTCACCGTGTTGATTTCCAACTCAACCAAGCCATGCGAACTATATCGGTCACAATCAAGGCCACGCCCACTTACTGGTTACCACCTTTGAGTCATATAGCTCCACCACCCATCCGTCGGGAACAAGCCTTTTCAGAGAATTTACAAAAATCAATACTGATCTTATCTCCGCTACCATGTCGGAACTTCCGCTAGAGACATAAATAGGCTCCGTTCAAGACACCCGCCTCTAAAAACAGTAAAAAGGCTAGTAGATCAAAACTTTAATGTAACTGAACGGTGGAGAGAACAATGGGAGAATAACGCTGCACCAGCTAACTGGAACATGCCATGTATTACAAGCAAACCTGAGGGCTTCAACCAACCGAGACGAATTTGGACCACACTCAATAGAATAAGGACGAACTGTGGCAGATGTTCAGACTCACTTTTTAGATGGAGAAAAATACAATTACCAAATTGCGACTGCGGCGCCGAAAGGCAAACAGTAAAACACATGGTAGAGGAATGCCCAATTATATCCTATAACGGCAACCCTTCGGATTTCCTGGCTGCTACAAAAGAGTCAATCGAATATATTTATAATCTAGATGTCTGTTTGTAGAACAATATTTTTGTATTTACGACATCGATAGCGCTATCTTATCTTCTCAGTTGATTCGCGGGTGTTTATTTGGTTATACCTTATTCAAACTTGTTCAATTTGTCATTAGGACGTGTTCTATTAACCATTGGGAGGAGCAGTATCGAGGATAAGAACTTCTCTAACCAGTCGGAATAAAGTTTAACCCAGTTTAAACTTTCCACCGTATAAAAACGTCAACTATACTTACTATTATTGCTTTCTGATATTGCTGTGGTATTTGTGCTGAGACATATATCATCTGCGAACGATATCAGAGTCAATCAATCCCAATTAGGAAAATATTTATGATAATTCAGCCTTGTAGTACTCAAGATTTCTTAAATTCTTCTAAAATAATTTGAAGGAATTAAATAAATAAAAGACGAGCGCAAACATAAATTCTATTTATTTCACATAAACAATTTCCAAAAGTTTTCAAGTTCTCAAACAAAATTACAAAATACGCAATCATATATTTTCAATCTAGGCAGTCAATAAAATTGGTTACGCTGTACAAAATTTATAAAAATAAGTAACTTTTAATACTTTTCTATCAATTTATGTTTAATAAATAACATCAAATCTATGACTATAAATTAGGTATCACAATAAGTACAGTTGGGTTATAGTTGGGTCATAAATGTCCGTCATTTGTTTGCAATGTTCGAATTGAGTGTCATAACTTTTAAAATTTCCAATTCGATGGTTATTTTTTTTACCAATTTCGGTTATATTTAATCAATGATAACAAAAAGGAATAAAACCATAATTTAAAAAATCAATGACTATAATATGTATGTATCCTTCGAAAATAATTATGGACTGTAAAATGTATCTACAGTTTCACTGGGAATTACAGAATCGTTGGCAAGTTTAAGTTATCTACTTATACATGTAAGACTATAGCGTAGGAATTTGGAGATGAATCAGTAAAGCAATAACCTAACCAATAATTAGTATTTCAGAATAAAACAATAAACAACATTGTGGAAGTTCTTCGATATATTGGCAATTTAGACAGCTGTAGGGATTTGACATTATTGTCATATATAGGTACCAATAAAAAAAACTAATAACTTTTATAAAATAAAGTAAGCACAAATAAGAGGTCATATCGAATTCGGCAGTCAAGAAAATAGTTATTGTAATATTAAACTTTATTGCGGCATTAAGAAGACCATTCAAGTCAAACATGACCAGACGATTCTGTGTACACTATCTTTGATGTTACACCACGAGAGAACAGAAAATCAATTTTTTGTTGTACAATATGTAACTCTTTTAGGATTAACTGTTTAAGAAATTGGTAAAGTAATTTTCTATACACTAAAATGGTTTTTCCAAAAATTAGATCAGAATTTAAGTTTTTAGCAAACTTTTTTTTTAATTTTTAATAGACATATCACATAGTTATCACAGACATTAACTATGAATAGGAGCAATAATCAGTAGGAAACCTTAAAGGTTAACATACTTCTATAATAAATAATACGGATTCTCAAAGGCATATCTATCAGATTTCCATAATAAACTCACAAAAGCAAGGTAAATAGCCCAAGCTTTATGAGAAATATAACATCTTTTTTTATTTCAAAGGTCTGTATAGTCTATTTAGATGATACTTTCTTTATTTCAATAGTAATGACTTTTATCCATGTCCATGCCAAAAATATAAAATTTTTACCATAAAATACCATCTCAAGTTAGCCTTAATTAAAAAAATGTTTATACAACCCGAATATTAAAAAAGATCTTTTGAAAATCTCAGGAAAGTTTGTAATAACCGCATATCAATGAATAAAAATTAAAAGCCTCAAAAATTTAACAAAAATCAGAGAATTTTACAATATAAATCATTTATGACACCCTAAAAACTAGTTGATTCAGTCCAAAATTTGTCTTGTTTGGTTATTATATTGAATTAATCCCAGATCAATGATATAATTAATCTGAAAGTTACTTTATAGATATTGATTGATCAATACCTCTTGATCTAGAAGCGAATTACCTTGTTACAGCGTTAAAAGCGTCGAAGACCCAACTATAAGTGCAAATGCAAAAATCTTAACGCACCTTAAAACATCAACATAGGCGAAAATAGAGTACTTCTTCACATCCATCCCGTTATAAAATCCCTACCACTATAAGATATCGTTGAACTCTGAATACAACAACTGTGAAAAATATATTAATTATAATGTAACATAAAAACAAATTTGTGGAAATGAAGGTAAATATTCAGAGCTCAACATCCCAAACATTCATAGACAAAGTTTCGCACAGTAAATTTCATTATTAAGTCCCTATCTACGCCTACGAACATCAATACACAGTTATTAATGCTCATATTGGAACATCTGACATATAAATGCTATCTATGTTAGGTATTTAAAAATCAGATTGTACACAATGTAAAATTACACATCGGAATGCCAACAAAATAAAAGCCCGCTTTTATTTAAATACTTACCTGCATCCAAAGATCTCTCATCAACTTATATTAAAATATTTCGTTAGTTTGTTATCTAGGAATTGCTGAAAACGGGAACCGCTAATGGGGATTTTCACTACTATAATTTAAGATATACACATTCTTATCACTAACTCTAGTGATATAATCCTTTTAAAAAAGTTAAATGGAATAACGTAGTCATGATTAAAATAATTCCTGATGTAAAATACAATGCTACTAGCGGACCAACTCGACATCGAGTTTTGATGTAAGTTTTGCTGATATATAAGAGGGGCGTAGTCTAACGATCCATCGTTTCCGTCGCCTGGTGTAAATGTTCCAAAAATCCTAAAAATAAACTGTATCGACGCCAATTTTTTTTAAATTGAAAATCGATACAGTAGTTTTTTAGGATTTTCGGGAAGATTTACATTAGGAAACGGAAACAATATGATTGTTAGACCTCTTAACCCTCTTAAATACCACCCCTCTTAAATAAAAAACGGAAGTAAAACCGGAAGTAACTTTTTTTTTGCATATTTTAGATTGTAAAATGCCATGTTTAAGAAAAAGAACTCGGTTTGAGAACTCGCGGCCCCGTCCATATGCTCTGGAACACCGTGAAAGAAACCATAATTTTCAAAACTAAATCCGGAAGTAGGGAAGTAAATACTTCCGGTTTCATAATTCTGAATTCAATCAGTAAGTATAAGAAAAAAGTAGACGCGGTCATATTTTAAAAATACATTGAAAATTAGGACTGTAAATTTTGAAGAATAAAACCTGTAAAATTCCTATAGTTTACTATAGGAAAAATTCATTTTATGGCCGCCATTTTTAAACCGGTTCGAATTTTTTAAATTTGAAACCTTAGGGGGAATCTACTCAACAATCTGTTTAATTATTCGAAAAAATTATTCTCCTATCTATCACCGTTTAGGAGGAGTAGTGCGCACAAGAAAAGGGATTAGCCTTTTAGTATATAAGATAGTTTGTCAAATGTAGAAAAAAATGACTAACTCTCTTTTGGAATGAATTCTATATGCGCTGGATACAACAATGACGAGATTTGTCTATTAAATTTGACTTGAAAACTACTAATAACGGTGCACAGTCTTTAGTACAAGAACATATAACTAGAATTTAATTAACATCAAAGGTAAGGGATCATAAAAAGCATCAAGCAGAGAAAGCTGGAATATTTCGGACATGTAATGAGAGGTCCCAAATATAGATTGCTACAAAATATCATGCAAGGAAAAATAGCAGGCAAACGCAGTCCATGACGAAGAAGAACCTCATGGTTGAAGAACTTGCGAGATTGGTATGGTGTAGATACAAGCATGCTATTTAGGGTGGCAGTGAATAAAATTAAAATAGCTATGATGGTAACCAACGTTCTGAAAGGACATGGTACATGAAGAAGAAGAAAGGTAAGTGGCAAAGTGGTGTCCAATCAAACGAGGAAAGTAACGTTTAGGCCGTCCGCACATGGGTTAATCGAAAGCACGCGTTTCATGCGTCGTGCTCGTCTTATACGAATCCTACTACACGAGCGATTGTTCACCGTACGCTAGTCGATTCAGTTTGCTGTTTGCTCACATCTGCCAACCAGGAAGAACGCATTTTTATATATCCATATTGGCATATTCTTTCATTGTATAATTATACAATTGAGAGTATTTTTACAGTTCCCCAACGAATTTTATATTAAACACCTAGAAACAGAAATTCAATATTTTCAGAATTTTATATTACAAACAATATATTTCTAGAAAGCTAGTAGTACTACAAACAACGAATATAATATTCGTCGATCTTAAAAAAATATTTTAGGGCAAAAAACAATAAAAAACGAAGAAAGCAAATACAATAATCTTATCCCCATGACTGAAAACGTGCGTCTCATTCGAACTTTCTCGTGCGCTACCGATCGCAAGTGACGAGAATCGTACAAGACGAGGAAATTTCCAATTCTAGACGACCACTAAGTGTACACCTACATTGGAACCGTATTTCTCCCGATCCGATATCGGGCGACGTCGGATTGAAAACAAACTCAAGGTATTAAATCATAGTGCCTATACTGCTTTCATGACGAAGCAGCGTAGGCAGTATGATTTAATACCTTGAGTTTGTTTTCAATCCGACGTCGCCCGATATCGGATCGGGAGAAATACGGTTCCAATGTAGGTGTACACTAAACGCCCCGTCTACGAAGCTCAATGCAACAACGAAGGAACTTGGGCGGTGGGAAGAGACCTACGCGATTGAAATCGAGTTCGAACGTCAACCCATGTGCGGACGGCCTAAATGAGATTTTCATTCATGCAACGAAATTATGCTACAGAAAATAAACTTCTACACCTGGCACAAGTTTAAATAGTATTATACAGAGAATCGTAATGGAAATGAAATATATCCCCTGATTTTTCGATGCTTAATAAAGCAAGATCAAAATTCGCACCTACAACTAAATTGGAAGATCTTGATCAATGATTGTTTCGTCTATTGATATAGCTAATTATCTGTTAATATCCACATACGAAGAAAATAACTACACTGTTTCCTACGAGAACTTAAGAAAAGCTATATATAACATAGGATTTCACGGGAGAAA
Source organism: Diabrotica balteata (assembly GCA_918026665.1). NCBI lineage: Eukaryota > Metazoa > Arthropoda > Insecta > Coleoptera > Chrysomelidae > Diabrotica > Diabrotica balteata. The sequence continues at coordinate 15,497,478 of OU898277.1, read as the reverse complement.
AACTAAAAATACTAGAAGAATGCTCACGGAAAGTCAGAGACCAACAGTTAAGATGAACTAGTATTAAAATTATAGTTTATATATAAAATATAATTTATATATAAATTATCCAATTTATTATGAGTGTCGAAATATTCAACCTACAAAACGAGAGCCAAAGTGGACCAGTTCACAAAACCAATCATTCTAAGCAACACACCTCAGAAAAAACAGACAATCCAGCAGCAGGTCAAGATAAAAACAGTTCAGAATTTTAAAGTGACTTGACAGCAATCGATTTCCTATTTAACTTTAGGATAAGTTATAAAGCATTTTAGTGACTTTTAAATGTCTTTAGTAAAATCTTAGATAAGCGTTTATCAAATGAAATAAAAGCATTATCCTATAAAATAATTTACAAGTTGCGTCCCCTGCCTATCAGCGAAAAAATAAAATCTGATTTACACGATATGAAACTAATCCTCATAAAACCTCAGGGGTGAAACCCTTTATAATTTATTTATATATTGAAAATTATTTATATTATATTAAACACTGGCGCCATCTGTTAGCAAACCTACAAAGTTTAGTTGGAATTTTGTTGCCAAGCATAAAATTTTCCCCCTATTCATACCGCCTTGGGATAACCTTTCAATCATCATTACTATTGTATGAATTACATTTTTGATATACAGATTTTATTTTTATAGAAAAATAAAGGCGCACAAAACAAGACAAGAAGATTATAACAAATTGTTTAACTTTATATAACATTTGAACCTGAATATACTCTTCAAATGAGCAGATAATAGCAAGGTAGTGTATATAGTGGCGCATTTGTTTTTCGAATAATTTCTCAGTATTTTTTTCTTCTTAGGATTTTAAGAAAGGTAGACTAAACAGTTAATGAGTAACTTGTGGGGTGCATCAGAAGTAACAACCAAGATATAAGTATACTGCCACACTAAAAAACGAGAACAATAAAAGAAGCACAAGGAAGCCTCTATAGTAAAGAAGACACCTTACCTCTTCACACAACATAGAAATCACTAGTCAAAAATACCAGTGAGAGAAATGGTGGAGAAAATAATAAGGGGTGAGCGGTAATGGACACGGATCCACAAATTTATCAGGGAGCTTCTCTCTTCAAAAGAACGAGAGGAGAGGAAACTCGCACAAGAATTTTCGAACGCACGAGTAGCACCTCGGGACTGTCGCAGGCCGAAATAGAAGCCAATGAGAGACAGACGACGCGAGAGATATAGCAGCCTCGCTAAGACAGGGGGTTGAAAGCATTTGGTAGTTCGTATGGGTGTGGTTTCCCGATGAATGTGTGGGAGAAAGAATGGGAATAGTGTGATAGCAGGGCATCAGGAGAGATGTTTTGCATTAACCAGCCCTTCCATCCCGATGTCTGGAGTGACAGACGAGAGGTTTTTAGTTGGACGCCGATCGTTTGGAGTGGTCCCTCCCTCGGGCATCTCGTCCTGGCACAAGTTCATTAGGATATTAGGAACCCACCACTACCTGACTGAGTCACAGGTGTCTGTATGCAGATTTTCCTCCTTCTCTTTAAAGATGTAAAAAACCAACATCGAAATGTAGTCTCGTCACCAAAAGGGCGTCGATATAGCTGGCTATGCCTTGTACGCTTTGCAGAGAGTTTCGACCGTCGCAGCCGAAGTATCCTCTGTTTAAGTCAACTTTGGCTATGGACTATGGATGTTTTGGTTACATCCAAACAGTTGGTTACATCCATTTAAACCAGTTAAAGTTGTAAAACAGCAGTCGCAGAGTCTTGAAGGTGAAGAGGGAGCAAACCCACAGCAGGAGTCTCTCCCAGAAAGGTGAACGACTGACTAACCTGAGCCGAAAATCGCCCCAGATTTATACATAATATTAGAAATTTTTTGTAGGTCAATTGGAAGGATTTCGAAGCGGGGCAATGCGCATCTGAATGCGCACTAGACCGCGGAGTAAGTAATGGGATGACAGAAGTTCACAAGAAAAAATCTCACCCTGAATGCAGAAGTCGACCCTGTACACCTATTACCCCATTCGTATAGTTTTATTTTTTTAAACCGAGACAAAATAAAATAATTTTGACTAACTGGGAAAAGCCTTTGGTATCCACACAAAGTTTAACTCCATCGTATCGAAAATGACAGATGGAACTTCGTCGAAACGCGTACGAACCTTTCCTGTATTCATAATACTATCTACATCAATTAAATGGAACTAAAACTGCTAGATGATCACAAATTCCTTCAGAAATAATATATATGTACATACTTCAATTTCTTAATAGTCTGATGTTTGTGTTAAAGCATTGACCATTCAGCTTAAATACCTCTGATAACAATAACGAAAATTATACATATTTCTGATTCGTGTTGAAAATACATAAATCCAATTATGAATAGTATGATACAACTCCAATTATTTTTATCCACTTACCTTTTTCATTAGGATATCATGTATTCAGGAAAAAAAATGTTACAAATCTCTTAGAAAACCATACAAATCATAGATACGGTTTATTAGCCACAAGTATTCTTATACAATTCAAGAAACATTGTTTTTGATAATAATTCTATACGCTGTAATTTTTTATAACATACGAAGATAAGCTATTACCGAAGCAAGCAGAATCATTTTAATGATACACTCATGAGTTATTCTTTTATATTAATCAATGAAAATATGTTTCTTGATTATACTCTTGCCCATTTCTGTAAAGGAAATTAAAATAAGGAACACTATTCTCAATTAACAAATTAACAGATCTGGAACAACTAATAACATACAAAAATAACAAATCAACACGACAAAACTAACTAAGAAGAGTAGTCTTGAGTCTTGATATCTTTATCACCAGATTTCACTGTTAGTTTTGAATTAACCGCAAGAAATATTTATGTTGATGATCACTTTTCCAAACATACTACCAATGCACAATAAAAAAAATTATACATTTGGTACAATCTGTTTTTTAAAAGGACTTTTGTGCTCAATGTCAACAGTAAAAAGTCCAGATTTAGACCCACGTACTAAAACAATAATATTAAGTGTATAAACTGTCAAAATGGTTAAAGCTCTGATGTCAAACATCATCTTGAGGACAAATAGTTGCATGCAAGCCACAAATATCGTTACATATTTGTTATATTTATCATATTTCTAACATTGCACGCGATTTCATAGCCAGTTCGTCTGCTGTGAGAGTTAGACAACCGACTAGAGCTACCAGAGATCTGTCGAGCCATGTTACTGGATTCGGATAGATGAGGCCGCCTTCGTAGAAGCCCAAGTGACCTCCGTGGGAGACCTCGATGTATGCAGTCTTCTCTTTTTCCACTAAAATATAATAAAAACGTATAAAAATGTAAACTATGACATAAATAATTTTTAGATAGTATTACCATAGTATGTTTTTAGTTATTATAATATATTTGTGTATAGCTCTGAAGCCGTTTGTTGTGGCATTTCCTAAATGCCAAAAATGGTTACTAAAGTAAGTTGTGGAGTTTACACTTAAATGCCGATGGTTAGCCTTTCAGCCATTTTGCAAATCATAAATGTAAATGCGTGACATTTATAGTAGTATAGCGTACTTAATGTGAAAAAAATTATATCTAAATATTACTGCAACACTGTCTTAAGTGAGTTGTTACACTGTTGCTGAATAGAGTTCTACAAAAATAGTTATGGCTATAATAGACACAAGTCGCCATCTACCGCTTACGTGACAAAATATCTTTTCGACAGTGATGATGACGAAAGTTTAACAAAATATCCATTTAATCACCAAACATAAAAAATACACTGAATTTCGACTTGTGACAGTGTTGCTGCCGATGTGCGATTTGTTCTTCTTTTAGTTAGACTCAAGATTTAATGAGTGAGGTGTTATCGACTCATGCAACGAAAACTGTAGTAACTCAATTTTTGTATAATTTGAGCTGCTACCTTCTTCTAAATTATTCTATATGTAGCTGTAACATAGAATATTTTGGTATCTCTAGCAGATGTATAGGCAACTTAAAATATACAATTCAGTTTTATTCAGTATCTCAAATAACCTACCACATTTTCAACGATAATTGCATTAAGTTGAGTTAATGTAATCTTCTTTTCATTTCTTCTCATTCATTTTCTTTGCAAAATGTCTAGATAGTGCCGTGTCTTCTTTGAGTTACTATTGACTTGTTTGCATTTTCGTGAATAACTTTTTGAGGATTTGGAAACCTACATACATATTTGCTTGAGCTTTGTGTGAAGAGTGTTTGAAGTTTAAAATATGAATAGAATTAAAGGTATTTTAGAGAAGCAATATCCTTTCAACTATCATGATATCAAAAATTCTGACTGTTGTGATGAGGATCCACATTATGTTCCTACTGTTGATAATGCTGAATCAGAAGGTGAAAAACAACATAGTAGTAATAAACCTTAACTAAAAAGACAAATGGCAATGACAAACACAAAAGGAAGAAAGCGTGTAAGAAATCAACAGGAGTGGAAAGACAATAAGGCTAAAAAAGAACTTAATGTAGGAAATAACATGAAAATAGAGCAGGCAAAGTAATTCCATCTAGGATCATGAAAGCGCCATGCAACGAGAAGTGCAGAAATGAATGCACGGAAAAAATTTCGGAAAATAAGAGGCAAAAATATTTGAAAATTATTGGGGACTAGCAGATCATACCAGACAATGGGATTTCATTAGAAAATGTGTTCATCAAAGAGAAAAGAAACAGATAATAAAAAAAACTGAATCAAGGCGCAATTTTTCTCGAGAATATAATTTTCTGCTTGATAATAAAAGAATAAAAATTTGTAAAACAATGTTTTTAAACACGCTCTAAAAAATTGGAGAAGGTGGCACTTTAGAAAAGGGGGACTCCATACTGTCAGACCCAATAAAATTGCAGAATATATTAAAGAAAGTGTGAGAACTCATATGAACTTCTTTCCATTAGTTATTTTCCATTATAATAGAAAACATTCAAAGAAAATGTATTTGGAAGATGGTTTAAATATTAGTAAAATGTACAGAGTGTACAAAGAGCATATTGGAACCAATTCAGTACAGCTGGCAAGTGAACGGCAATATCGTGAAATTTTTAACTCAGAATTCAATACAGCATTCTTTAAACGAAAAAAAAGGATTAGTGTCAACTATGCACGGGTTATACAGATGCTGATAATGACATAAAATTGAAATTGCAAGAAAAATAAAAGACTTTATGTGTTGCGTTAAGGAAATAGTATGAATGCAGAAATAGAGATAGCTAAAAAGCGACAGGGTGCTGTCTATACCCCCAGTCAATGGATCACATTACTAAAAATGGCGAAAGTAAATGGCCAACCCTACACGGTAACGGAAGTGTCCCAAGCAGACTTTGTAAAATTTTCTGACATGGTAAAAAATCAGAACAGGAGAATGAATCCAGTAAAAATAATCAAATGCGGAAATTGTCATGGCTACCAGAACTAAGACAGTTTAATTTAAATACGATTTTGCAGAAACCCCAAGAATTCTATGTCTAAAAAAAAGTAGGTGTAGTCAACTTCAAACTCATTCCACTGAGTTTCCGAAACTTTATACTTCTTTATCTGTTGATAGGAAGAAATTAAAAGGTTTATTAGAGCTTTGCAGAGGTGATCCACCTTCAATACCGCGTTTGTACCATAACTTCTTTTTTTCTTTACGGTCAAAGGAGCGGACACAGACGAAGAATGATATACATCAAGACTCTAAACGTTCTAGTAGCAGAGAATCTAAATAAGATGACTTGAGTAAAAATAAATGTATCCTATGTATTTTCTGAAAGGCTATAGCGGCATAAGATGGTCAAAATTGCACCATGCTCGATTCAATTTTGGGTCCGGCCATTCGAAAGGATATAATTAAAAACTCACCCAGTTAAATTTTCCCCAGGTGCATCTGGGGGTTCGCTATGGGAAAAAACATATTAAAAAACATTTTTTTAGACGCTGTATTGCTGCAAAAATCTGAAAAAATTCATGAAAGCGTATTTTAATAATCCAAAACTGCCTGATTTTTTTCAGATTTTTAGATTGAAAATTGAGCCTAGGAAAAATATTTGAAATTTTCAGTGATATTTTAGGTTATGTCGGAAATTTTTGGCCAACTTTAAAACAATGATTTTTATGGGTTTTTCGCCGTTCTTTCGAATGAGATAGGTATTACTATCATTTTCATTTTTTTTTTGAAGTTTTTGACTCATAACCTTAACAACATACACCTAAATTAATGATAATTCATATTTCTACATGTATTCTTAGCTTTACAATCGAAATAAGCTATTAAAACTATTACTTTTTTCCAACAGCATGCTCCAAAACCCGAAAAACCCCGTTTTTTCTTCGTTGTTTTCAAGCTTTCGCTATATAACCTCTAAATTCAGTGTCTAAATGAATGGTAATTTACATTTTCACATGTATCTTTCCCTCTACAATTAAAATTATCTATTCAAAGCATTAGTTTTATCTCACAACATTCTCAAAAACCCAAAAACCCCGTTTTCTCCATGTTTTTACTACATAACCTCAAAAGACTCTGAAAAATGAATCGTGAATTAGAACGCACTTATACAATCAAAAGTTGTAGAATTTTTTATAATTTTTTGGTGAAACATTTTGGGAACTGCATTTAAATAAACATACCTATAAAAGGTGTGTTATATGCTTATACTTGTAAATTAATTTTCTCAAAACTATCTAAAATGACTTACTACAGTCTTCGTTGTAAAATACATCTTTAATTGCATTTGTTTTATTATAAAAACAGTAGCTAACTTACTTGCTAATTTCTTAACTGGATCTAATAATGGAGGCGGTACAATAGGATCATCCATAGCATTAATAAAGATCATAGGAACCTTGATTTGCTCAAAATAGTTTTTACTCGAGCTCCAGTTGTAGTATTCGGATATAGATTTAAATTGATGTACTCTTCTGGCATACGCTTCGTCTAATTCTGGCAATGTAGCTGCAGATACGATTTCGTGTTCGTTCAAGTTAAAGCGTTTCTTCAATTCCTCGGAAAGCAACATTTTGCGATGTCTTAAGATGGTGTTCTTCAAGTTTTCAGTCATAACGTACAGGTAGAATCTTCTGAAGTTTTGCCAGCTCAACATGTGTTTGGTACCTCTGAAATTTAGATAGATTCATTAGGAACTGTAAGATGCGCGAATTAATACGTCATCTACTAACATTTATCATAGTTTATAATACAATCTACGAACTTGTGAACCCTTTTGTATGTTCCAAAAGTGATTTTGTCCTGCTAATTTTGCAAAGCAAGACATTCAAATTAAAGGACACTGAGTGGCCAACGTTTCTACCGTAATAAGATTAAAAAGTAAGTAAAAGAAATACCAATTTAATATTATACTTCAGTACAAAATTTTCCCCAAGTCCCTATTCCAAAATCTATTTAAATATTTTTTAATAGTACTATTAAAATAAGTGATATGGCATCAATAAGATTTCAATAAAAAAACGTGCATTTGTGACATTTCATCAACCGCTGTAGGCCTACTGCGGATACCACATTTAAAAACACGCCTCCAGACACTACAACATAGGAATGTTAAGAAAATGATAAATTATATGAATAAACAAATCTATAATAGAAAACTAAGCCTAATGATTCGTTTTATCGTATTTTTACGAGTATTCAAGAATCCTGTCAACTTCGAAGCCCTATAAAACCCAGATAAATTAATTAAATTAAAAAAAAATTTTAAACTGTATAATATTGGTTTCATGTCAGTTTATCATAATATGACCAGAAAAAATTTATAAGGCCCAAAAAAAATTTGATCAAAATACCACACAATAAGCATAGGAGCGCGGTATTTGTGAGAACTCAAACCATAGTCTCATCTGTGGGAACAGCAAATATACACGGTATAGAGATAATAACTACTGAGATCGAAAAATGCACAATAACCTCGGTACACAAGCCCCCAAACCAGCCTTTTATATTTTCACCCCAACTAACTTTCAATCACAACCCAATCAGCTTTTACTGGGAGACTTTAACAGTCACAGTTTATTTTGGGGCTATGCAGATTCGGATGCAAATAGAGACGCAGTGGAAGCATGGGCCGAAATGAGTGGCCTCACGTTAATCCATGATCCTAAACCTCCACCATCTTTTCAGAGAAAAGTTTGGAAACGAGGATATAACCCAGATATGTTTTTCGAGTAATAACCTCGAAGACCGATGTACCAAAGTAGTATGTGGCTCCATACCAAAAACTCAGCATAGACCAATTCGTATAAACATCTTTCCAATTGTCATTTCACAAGCTATTCCATTCAGACGAAGATTTAACTTCAAAAAGGCAAACTGGAAAAAGTATGCAGACATGCTAGATTCTGAGCTGCTACGTCTTGAACCAAAAGGAGAGACCTACGAAAAATTTGTAGAAGTACTCAAAAATGTGTCTAGAAAAGCTATCCCCTGAGGATGTAGACAACAATATGTTCCCGGGATGTCCAGCAAGTTCAAAGAACTAATGAGAACATACGAAACCCTCTATTCCACTGACCCTTTTAGCCAAGAAACGGTTGACTACTCCAACAGCTAAGTCAAGCCAGACAGGAAAAGTGGATTGAGACCCTCGAAAAAAATGGACATGACACATAGTAGCAAAATAGCATGGAACCTTGTAAAAAACACAGCGGTGATAAAAAAGAACATAAACTACCTTGCAAGGTTACAGCAAATCAAGTCGCTAATCAACTCATTATGAATGGAAGAACTACGAACCGATATAAGGACCCAAATACTAGAAGATTGGATTCGGAGATAAACCACCTAGGAACTAATTTTACACTAAAAGAACTCCACGACGGTATGAACTGGTTAAAAAAGGGGAAAAGTTGCAGGTGTGGATGATATATGCAGTGAACATAAAGCATCTAGGCCAAGGAGCAAAAAACTGGATCTTGCCACTTTATAACACGTGCTGCAAAGCCTGTGAAATTCCAAAATCATAAAGAAAATCGAAAGTAATAGCCTTGTTTAAAACCAGAAAAGGGCCCAGAAAATCCCAGTAGCTACAGACATATTTCGCTATTGTGTCACGTTTTCAAACTATACAAGAGACTCATATTCACCAGAAGGAGGATTCAGACCCGGCAAATCTTGCACCTGTCAAGTCCTCGCACTAACAGAGCAAGTCTCCGCTGCTTTCGTAGTTTTGACAGCAGCCTATGACACAGTAAGGCACAAAACATTGCTCCGCAAATTATATGACACTCTCAATGACCACCATCTGGGTTTGATCGTATATTCCTTACTGCAAAACAGACGTTTTTTGGTTATCTTGGAGGGTAAAGTAAGTAGGTGAAGAGTTCAAAAGAACTGCCTCCCACAGGGAACTGTTTTAGCACTAATGCTCTTCAATATACACACCAACGACCAACCTACGCCGACCGAAACCAAGCACTTCCTCTATGCTGACGATCTTGCAATATGTGCTCACGGAAATAGTCTTGAAGAAGTGGGGGAGAAACTTGAAACTGTCTTAAAACAATGACAACGTACTACCTGCAGAATTCTCTGAGACCCAATCCCTCTAAAACCCAAGTCTGCGCTTTCTACCTTCGCACAAAGAAAGCCAAGCGAAAACTCCAAATTGCGTGAAATGGTAATACATTAGAACAAACCAACCTATATATCTTGGATTAACTCTAAACCGGTCCCTCACCTACAGACAACATTGCATAAAAACGAGAGGGAAAGTAACAACTAGGAACATTATACTCAGAAAGCTAACGGGAAGTAAATGGGGTGCACGTCCTGGCGTTTTAAGAACAACGGCACTAGCACTGTTTCTCAACTGTTGAATATGCGTGCCCCGTTTGAGGCAGATCTGCGTGGATAGTAACGGGGTGCATGAAACCAACGCCACTCCCAAATCTATATAAAGCAGCGGGTTTTGTAAAACTCTCAACACAGGAAAAGCTTATTTTCCTCTTCCCCAAGTTCAATGGACCAGCCAGTCCCTAGACTTTAAAGCGTGGAAAACCATGAATAGGATAAGAACGGGGGTCTCTCCAGTAAAATCAAACATGGCAAAATGGGGAAAAATAGATCAAGATGATGTAAAGTGTGACTGTGGAGAAACACAGAATATTGAACATCTTACATGCAGAAACTGTCGTCATCGATGTACCCTCGAAAATTTGTGGCTCGCCAACAAAGATGGAACCAATGTAGCCCGATACTGGGCCGAAATTTTATGAATGACATGTCCGAACACGATAAAGTAACGTAAGTATCAGAAAAATAAAATTACGTCATCTGAAAAATACACCTAAAAAAATGTAACAGTTCAATGGAAATAACTAATCACACATTTAGTTCGGTTTGTTTGGAATCACAATAAACTCAAAAGATGATTGCGTGACGTTACATCCAGGTTTTTATCACAATAAAAATTTTATTATAATAAACATTCATTTATTATTTTTAATGTTTATTATAATTAAAAAAGATTCTCATCGTAGTAAATAAAGTTATTTTACATATTTATACATACATAAAAATTTTAATAATTATTATTATTATTATTTGGGTGTTTTTATCATCGCCTTCCTACATTTAATATAAAACCTCATAAAAAATAGCGTAACACACATTTTTTAAAAGTAGCAAACGCAATAAGTTTTCAGCTAAGCTTTGTTGAAGGCAAAAAAGTATTGGTATATGCCATCAGCGCCAAAGATGAATCTTTGGTCTAAACTATCGCTTAATAACACAAAACATAATGAAGCAATGCAACAAAATTGTAAATAAGATTAATTAAGAAGTGAAAAGCTATTTCTAACTAAGAACATCGCAAGACAGAAAGGTAGAGTACTAATAGGTTAAGATGATAAAAAAAATGTTTCAGAAAATAATACTAAATACTAGTTTTTACTGAAGTTAAGAAACAAAGTCTAGCTGCAAAGTTACTGTCCTATTCAACAACAATGGTATCAATAGTATTCAATTCCACAATTTAATTTATCTAAAACTCATCCGTCCAATTAAAGATTACTTCTTTGATCAAATTCGCAGTGGTTACCGGTACACAGAAGCAATCGGTCACAGTAGCAGAGTAAAAATTATTTTTTATCGTAATCATGACCAATTTTAAATACGGAATTTACTTTGCTTGTGAAATAAAGTTTTGAATGTACCAGGTGGCCAATTAAGAATGGTCCTCGGCCGTATATAGAGCAAGGATTATAATAAAGTTTTAAAATAAGGGTTGGAATAAAAGTTTTATAACAAAAGTGGTCTCGATAAAAACTAGAAAAGTATTTATAGAGTTGCAGGTTCATCGCTAGATGGCGTAATTAAATAACGGAAGAAAAAGCAATATTTTAGAACATTTACTAAATTAGAAAGCGCTGGAAATACGAAGATCGTAATAATCACAAAAATTCTGGGTGAATTTTATTTGAGAAACTTTAGTCTCTTCAAAAACACTCTTCAAATAAGTGAGGTGAGAAATGTGTTATAGAAAAACGCCTCTAACTCTGGTTCTTTTCGATATTTCCAAACTTGGTTTTGTCAAAAAAGCTCTTTTCCGATAACGAAACAATCAGTTACAATTTTGAAGAAATTTAATATGAAGGGTAAGGAAAAACAAACGATATCACAAAAGTAACTTACAGAGAAAAGTTAATTATCGTTACCAAACCTCTTGTTACGATCTTAGAAATAAATAAAACTGCATGCCAATATTTTAAAGTAGTTTATTGCTATTTTGTTAATATGTAAACAAAAGAATTTGAACTTAAGATTATTAGATTGTAGTTGATAAAAAATAAAAACACGTTAATGTCGCAAATAACTTATGTCGATAAAACCAACCAACGATGTCCATTTTCGATACCTATAACTTACTTAGAGATTTTTCATTTGTATAGCAATGTTTCATACAATTCTTTAGCATTTGGAAGACAAAATCGTTTTAACACTTGTAAATCTTGTATACTTAGCTTTTAGACATCGTTTATGTTTCCCATTACCCTTCATATATAAAGAGTTAGAGGGCACAATTGAATTGAAGTATGCTTGCTTAATTACAGATTATAAAAGAAGAATAAATTATATTAATAAAATGACAAAAACCGCATGTCGATATATTTTTATCTCGAGTTATCTTAAAAAAAACGTGTAAGTGGTAAGAATTTTTTTCTAAATTCAATTTAGCTTGGTAGCCACAAAGGAAACCAGAATCAAACTATACCGTGATCATCTTCTAGCTCATTTAATAGCCAAATACAATAATCTTGCCTGCGAAATCTTCAACATTTATTTCTTAGTAAAGAACCATATGATTTAGCGCAGATAGGCCAATAGATAGACTTGTTCAAAATGTGTTATGTGTAAAAAAAAACAAACATCTCTTAATAGCTCACACCAAAAATTTAAAGAAGACTTGGGGTTAGCAGGTTGTAGAGAAAGTTTGCGTAATATCTTACATATCATTTTGATAGCGCAAAATTAAAATTAAACGAAAGTTATTTATGGAGCAATACTATATACATATTTGTGGGTATATGACGCATCATTTCCAATTTGAATGCACGTCAGACAAATTTAGGCATAGCCAAATAAGGTCAACTGAAAGTAAGAGAGCCAGAAATGAAGTTTGATATAAGATATACCTATGAATATATGTAGTGGAATTAGAATTTTAAACATAAAATTTCAACGAGAACTAATAATGACACTTAATAGGATATTGGTACGACCCCAGAATAAACATACAGAAACTTAATTAGAGAAGCTGACCCGCTAGGTAGAGGCTAGGCAAAAGCAAGACAATAATGATGCAAATTTGCTCTAATTGGTATTAGAAATGCGGAAAAAAAAGAAAGAAATTTATTTTCTGCTGGTAAATTAACAAGAATGGACTGCCTGAACATCACGAAAACCGTTCAGGATAGTTGTAAGCAAATTTAACGAATAATGAGAATGTGGAACTAAATATTATGAACTTCCCAAAAAGGAAAAGTTGTAATACATGGCTAGATTATAAATCCCAACGGCAAAACACTTGTTTAAGTTTCTGTCTTTTATTTTTGCAAGGAATAATCCTGCGACAAAATATATTAATTCACCTAAAACGCCTAAAAATAACGTCTACATCTACGTCAATCATCACAACTTTACAATATTTAAAGTAGAAGCGTTTGGAATAAAAATATGAACAAAATAAAAATTTTATCAACAGATTAAAGCCTTTTCTTATACAATACTCAATTGAAATGTGTATTTTATTAAACCCACGAAACAGCCCAGTCGGGATCTTTTGGGATTGGTGGTAGTAAGTCGGATTTTGGATTTTTAACTAGAATTTAAATATGCTCCAGCTGAAAAAGTTATCCGATTTACTACAACCAACTTAGCCATTTTTGTACAGACCTCGACAGGACTAACACGCATATTTTTCTTGAAATATGCATTTCACTGTTAACCATTAAGTATATAAAAGCACGAGTTACGCAACTAGACTGTTCAGTCTTCAAACACATATAAAACCAATTTCTGCTCTTTTATTTTCTGAAACTGGTAAGGCATATCAGAACGCTTCAGTTAAAGATTAAAACGGTAAAGGTAATCTGGATTTTTTTCGATATATTCAAAATATTATGTTAGTTTAATTATGGATAAGTTTTGGTTATCTGCTTTCACTTCTTAAAATTTAGCAACCAAAATATTCACAGGTTTTTTCTAGCCGTCTTGACATTTTTTAAAGACACCCTTGTTCTTTATAAATGTCAAAGAAATCTCTTAAAAACTTCTAGCTATAAGCCATTTTCGAAATTTACCAGCAAATGATTTTTTTTGCAATCGTACTATTTTGTTGTTGTCACAATATGCACGATAAAATTTCCGACCCAACCAACTCCGCAGCAGTACGAAAGTACTGCTGCGTACTGACTTGTTTGTCTGCTGTCAAATCGCGCCGATTTGGTGGAATGGTGCAAATACACGATCAAATTACATTCAATCTTGTAGAATAACGGACAAAAAGCAAATTATTCAAGATGTCACTGTACTCAATAAACTATCAGTAGGAAGCGACCACAGACCAGTAAGAGCTAGAATAACGATAAATCTACAAAAAGAAAGAGCAAAGATGATAAACAGTTGCAAACGCATAGTTTGGAATTCACCAAATCATTCAGAAGCATACATAAAAAATATAGCCGAAACTTTACAGAGTAATAATCCCAAACCTCTAAGTATCGACGATCACAATAAATTAATAACAGACTCGGTTAGAAACGCACAACTCAAATTTTGCAAGAAAAATGACACCAAAAGTGAAAAGATTAGCAAAAATACAAAAGCTCTCATGGAAATACAACGAAACAGAAGAGAACAAAAGTTTAAAGATGGTTCTTGCATTTGTAGATTACGAGAAGGCTTTTGATTCTGTAGAGTTTGAAACAATACTGGAAGCCCTAAATCAAAGCCAAATAGATTACAGATACACGACACTAATCAAAAACATCTACGAGAACGCTACATCAAGTATACGACTACACGAAGACACAGAAAAATTCAGCTTAGGTCGAGGAGTTAGACAAGGAGACAATATTTCACCAAAATTGCTCACGGCAGCTCTAGAGTCAATATTTAAGAGCACTCAATGGCAAGATATGGGCATCAATATAGATGGAGAAAGATTAAATCACCTAAGATTTGCAGATGATGTTGTATTAATCGCAGATAACTTACATGATACAGTTTCTATGATGCATTCGCTTAAAAGTCTGTCTGAAAGAGCAGGATTAAAGATAAACTTTGAGAAAACTAAACGTATATAATAATAATAATACCATACAACAAACAGACACTTACAAATATCTGGGACACGAAATCAAAATAAGCAGAGACAATCAAACACATGAAATACAGAGGCGAATAAGCCTAACATGGGCAGCATTTGGCAAATTAAGCCATATTCTAAAAAGTTCAATTCCCATGTGTTTCAAGCGAAAGGTTTATAACCAATGTGTTTTATCTGTACAAACTTATGGAGCAGAGACTTTAACATTCACGCAAAAATCTGCGAATAAACTCAGAGTTACACAACGAGCCATGGAACGTGCAATGCTGAACGTGAGCCTTCGAGACCACATAACAAACCAACAAATCAGGCAAAGATCCGGAATTCAAGACGTCATCAAAAGAACCACGCTTAAGTGGAACTGGGCAGGGCACTTAGCCAGAACACAAGATGGACGGTTAACAAGACGTATTCTGGAATGGAGGCCCAGAAACTATAAAAGAAGCCGAGAACGACCACCGACCAGATGGACCGATGATATAAAACGTGTAGCGGGAAACTGGCTACAAGCGGCCTAGTGTAGATAACACTGAAAAAAACTGAGGGGGGCCTATGTCCAGCAGTGGACGCGATTGGCTGGATGATGATGATGATTGTAGCATTCTATTTTGGACCAAATCGCACTGTGGCGTTGGAACATTAGTGGCAGGCTTAATAGACCGTGTGAAAAGAAGTTTTAGCAGCGTTGCCAATTAATTAACAAGCGAACAGAAATACTGAAAAGTATGTTGTCACTAAGGCACAACATGCTCCCCTGCATAATTTTAGTTAGCCCTGTAGAAATAAATATTCGAATTATACATCGTTGCAAAGACGATAAAGAGATCTTGCAAATGAGGTGTTCCGTGACTTCGGTTTTTACTTAAAAAAATCGTCAATGATGTCATTACGCCAACACTGATGTCCAATGTCAATAAAAAATTGACGTTTTTTAAGATATTTTTAAAATTCGTCTTTTTCTGAAATAATGAATTTATTCCATACTTTTGCATCATACTGTATAGTCAAACCTCTAAAATTACCACAAATAGAGATGTACAGTCATATGATTAAAATTACTAGATATATTCTTTACAAATTCTTTTTGTACAATTTTTTTTTTACAAAATGACTTTTTCTATCAAGCAAAGCAATAATGATAAATTAGAAGCGTTTTAATTCGTGAGTTTATTCAAAGAATGACTCACATTATTTTTATCATTACTATTTTTAACGTATGCTATTTTATCATAACAAACTTATCAATAATATTTAATCACGTCCTTGACCTATACTTAAGAAGAAATATTTTTAAAATAACTAACTTTACCGTTACCGTTTCAACCTAAAACTAATCCTAAACTTTCAATTATCACTTTAATGGTACACCACTTACCCTCCACAATCTGTAAGGGCAGTAGACACTTTGAAAAATCTAAAAGAATTATTATTTTAAGGATTGCACATACAAATTAAAAGTTATATCAGGCAAACATTTTTAATACCCTGTCTATTCAACTAATATCAATATCAGTATTTTCAATTGTAAATGGGAGTTCCTAGAATATTAGTTTTCTTAGATTATTAGAATTTGAACAGCTTGAAAGAATCAGGAAAGTGTTTCAGGTGAAAATGAGAGATTCAGGCATTCTGAATGATCTCAAGGTCTTGTTCACATGGCAAACAGTACTCGATTTTAAAAGTGTAAAAGGCAAGATGCAAGCAAAGACGGCAGTTTTCTATCAGCGGAAAACATGATTGAGCATGCGTTAAATCTACGCATTATTTCCCTCTTATATTGAAAGAGAAGACGTCATCGGCTTCAGACTGTATTTCAGGCACTAGAAACATTTTAAATTTGAAAACTGAGAAACGAGTAAATAAGATTTTTGTAAATTTGCATAGTTTTACTCCACAAAAGAATTCTTGTGGATAAATCCATCGAAAAATGCTCAAAAAGTATATTCGGTGAATTTAAACGGATTTCGGATTGAGTAAATATGCAACGATTCAAAATTTGTTGTTTAAAATCAAATATGGTTATGTAAATTAATCGATAAATTTGTCCTCCCGCTGTATCCCTACGATCCCTATATATATCGCTCGGGAAATACATATCGCGAACCACAAGAGCGTGATCGTCGATAAGAGGTACAGACGCAACCCGACAGTGAACCAACGCACATATATTAAATTCGTTTTGTTCGTTATTTCGTAAAATAGTGCAAAGCACGGTAATCAATTACCGGTAAGCCATACCTAGATTTACCCGAACATATAGTTTTGACGTATACCACGATGGTCAAATCCCATATGAATGGTTAAAATCTATCTTTTTACCCTTACCTAAGAAAAATAATCCTAAATCTTGCGATGAGTACCGATTAATTAGCCTTATGAGCCACACTTTAAAAATACTACTCAAAGTTATTCAGCAGCGTATATATAAAAAATGTGAAGAACAATTAGACAATACACAGTTTGGATTTAGATGTGGAATGGGAACAAGAGAGGCACTGTGCGCAATGACGGTACTATTACAAAAAATGCAGGGAAATATAATAAAACGTATTCATATGTTATATAGATTTCCAAAAAGCTTTTGATAGAATCCAACATGGTAAACTCATACATGCATTAAAACACATACACCTAGATCCCAAGGATATTAATTTAATCAAAAATCTGTACTACAATCAAACAGCGGTTCGTACGGGTGGAAGATAGTGAGACAAACCAGGTGGAAATTCAAAGAGGAGTCAGACAGGGATGTGTGCTGTCGCCACAATTATTTAATGTGTACTCCCAACTAATATTTCAGGAGGCACTATGGGAAAGAATCTGAAGGTGTAAGGATTGGAGGGAGCATCATTAATAAATAAGATTTGCAGACGATACCGCAATCATGGCAGAGAATATAGACGATTTACAAACTCTCTGGAAATCATTAAAGAGAAAGCAAAAAGATGGGACTAACAATGAATATAAACAAACCAAATTACATGGTGATCTCAAAAAACCCTGTTGACAACATACAACTGACATTGGAGGGTAAACCCCTAGAGAGAGTCGACAAATATAAATACCTCGGAGCAATTATAAACTCACAGTTAGATCAAGAGCAGGAGATAAAGGTCAGAATAGAAATAGCTCGAAAAGGCTTTATAAAATACAAGTCAATGTGTACAAATAAGAAATTGAGTATGTATGGCCATCAGTTGAGGTTCGTCGAATGTTATGTTTGGTCGCAACTACTATATGGGGTAGAAGCTTGAACTCTGAAAGCACAATCTATAAAAAATTTGAGGCATTCGAAATGTGGCTGTATAGGCGTATTTTGAAGATTCCTTGGACTGCAAAAGTCTCAAATGAGGAAGTATTAAGACGAGTTGGACATAGCAGAAAGCTTATGAACATAATTAAAATAAGAAAAACATCGTATCTGGGCCACATACTCCGAAACGATAAATACTCTCTGCTACACGTCATCATGCAAGGTAGAGTAGAGGGAAGAAAAGGCTTGGGAAGAAAGAAGAATCTTGGCTGAGGAATATCAGAGATTGGACTAACCTCAGTGTTGAAACAGATATTTCACGTTGCAAAAGATCGAGAACCGTTTAAAGAAGTGATCGCCAACCGTCGTTAGAAGACGGCACAAGAAGAAGAATAGTTTTGATTGTTTATTGCAACCATTTAAAATTTGATAAGTATTTACACCTATGAGTTAAAGTTCATTCATCTCGCCAGGGCTATCGAAGGAAATATAGTTGATGTTAATTTAATTATTATTAATTCTCGTAATAGTTCATTGTTTGTTTAATTCGCCATACTAGTGAATAGACACGATTTACATTTCATGACTATCAATTTGGTCACTCAATACGAAAAAATCTTAGTTATCCTCTTTATTTAGAAATAACAAATGAGTATAAAAATAGTTGAATATAAAGAAACAATTAAAATCACATTTAGGCTACAACAACGCGAGTATTACGTACACTTGTACAGGGAGGGTAGTTAAGGACGAGCACTTTATTATGAGGTTTGTCGAGGTTTAGTTCTGCATATAGCCCCATAGACTGTGCCCCCAATAAAACCTTCCAACACAAATGCAACCTCAATCTTTTATTAACTTAAATCGAGAGTTTCATTGTGAATGTTTTGTATAAAACTTAAAAGGTCGCTGGTTAAATGATATTAGATAAATCATGAAGAAAAAATTCAATATTTTGTCTGTAAATAAATTAGCGAAAAATAGCAAATACAACTGTGAATAGATTCACGAAATTAACTGGTCTACTCATTACTGTCGTCTGTACAAAGAACATTAGACTTACCCTTTGGATAATTATCCCTCCAGATAGTGACAGAGAATGTAGCGTAGAAGTAATTTTAAACTGTTTGTCCTCGTTTTAGTGTAGTGTTTTGTACAATTTATGTTATTTTTAATGTTTCCACATTCTACGCTTGCCGGATAGTTCACATTTTGACGAAATGCCCCTGAAGATGCTATTTTAAGCGAAAGTACTTGGGCTAGATTTAATTAACTTGTGCTCGATAATAGCCTTATTTTCAAAGTTCATTTTATTAATTGTTTGTTCATTGTATCCGTTGTTTACTGCTATTTGCTTAATTATATTTAATTCTGTCTCAAAGTTGTATTTTGACATCGGAATTTCTGTTAATCTATGTAACATACTATGATATGCTGACAGTTTATGTTGTGTTGGATGGGATGATGAATTGTGTATAGTCGTGTCAGTATGGGAAGGTTTGTGAAATATGAAGAAGTGATGTTTGTTTTTAAATCTGATAATTTTTCAAATCTAAAAAAATTATAGATTGATTTTGTTCTGTTTCTATTGTAAATTCAATATGACTATGAAGTGGATTATATATACAATAAAAAATTGGTCGAGTTGCCTGTTAGTTCCTGTGAAACATACTAGTACGTCGTCTACGTATCTCCACCAAAATAAAAAATTGTTTAAATACGGGATGTTTTGAAATCTTTGTCTCTAGATGATCCATAAAAATATCTGATAGCAATGGGCTTAGAGGATTGCCCATTATAAGTCCTGCACTGTTATTTGTATATATTTGATTATTAAATTCAAAGTGGTCCTAGTTTATTCAAACTTCAAGAAGATATAAATTTCAGATGTAATTATTGGATTTGTACTATTTTGGTCTAAAAGGTTTTTTACTAGAATAAAAGTTTCTGTAAGGGGATACTAGGAAAAGATTTTACGTCAAATGAAATTAATCTGGAGTTGTTAGGTAATTGAAAATGTTGTATTTTATTAACTAGTTCTATTGTATTTTCTATGGTAAATTTAGGTGAAAATATAGTTTGTTCTGAAATAATCTCTAACAGTTTTTTTGAAAGTTTATATGACGGAGAAGTATAAAAAGAAATCTTCTTAAAGTTTGCATAAACCAGGACTATTTTGAATTTAATAATCAAATATATAAAAATAACAGTGCAGGACTTATAATGGGCAATCTTTAAGCCCATTGCTATCAGATATTTTTATGGATCATCTAGAGACAAAGATTTCAAAACATCCCGTATTTAAACAGTTTTTATATTGGTGGAGATACGCAGACGACGTACTAGTATGTTTCACAGGAACTAACAGGCAACTCGACCAATTTATATCGTATATTAATTCACTTCATAGTCATATTGAATTTACAATAGAACAAATCGATCTATAAATTTTTTATATTTGAAATTAAAAACAAACATGACTTCTCCATATTTCACAAACCTACCCATACTGACACGACTATACACAATTCATCATCCCATCCAACACGACATAAACTGACAGCATATCATAGTATGTTACATAGATTAACAGAAATTCCGATGTCAAAATACAACTTTAAGACAGAATTAAATATAATTAAGCAAATAGCAGTAAACAACAAAGATTTCTTCACGTTTCCAAAGCTCCAGAATTCAATGCATAGAGCGATTCCAGTCGCCAGAACACGCCATCGATGTCTTTGAAACAGCGATTTTGCAGGTGTCAACTGAAGACTCTAATAACTGTTTTAAGAATTGGTTTGAACGTATGCAAAAGTGTATCGATTTTGGTGGGACATAATTTGAAAAGCAATAAAGTACTTTAAGTCTATATATTTTTTATACTTATATGCAAAATTAAAATGACTACCCACGTAGTGAAATGAATTTTGTTATCTTCCAGTTGAACATTTTGTTTCGAATTGTTAACCTCTTATATTGTCAATTTTGTGCAAATATATTCGTGCTGTTTTACTGAAAATACCAAGACGTGTTTTATCTGTAGATACTCCAATTTGTAACCTACATAAGTACTCCTGTACAACACGTGTGCGATAAAGGCCTGCCAGTTTCAGAACAAACTGTTGCAACTATAGTATAGTTGTTTCGTCAATAGAAATCTTCGCATTTCTACTTACGGGATTTAAATACGGAACTGTTTGTAAAATGGTTCTGGGAAAAACTTCTACCAGATTACAAGTTTCTCATCAAACAGAGTTGGGTGAGAACTATTATAAATAAAGAAGGTTGCGCGCTACTAGCGCAGCTGATAAAAATTGTTATAACTTTTTTAGATATTAAGTTTTAATTTAGAATTGGTTAAAAATGGAGAATCAAAAATTTGTATCACAGGACGATTAATTAGAAAAAAATATCCGATGAGTAGCACACGATTAAAAAAAATTGCCATTTTGTATATAATCAAAATTAAAAGTTCAGATGCATCTCATTTTTTACGAAAATGTCCATAGTATATTGTGTCGGAATTAAAAATCGAAATCTTTATCTTATCTGCAGCAGCGCTGAAAAACTGCACATATGTTGTATTGAATCAGATTCTGAGGTTCTTAAACCAAGATGTTCATCTTCTTGGACCTCGAGAGCATATCTGGATTCATTTCCATAATATGTCCGAAGAACTATAACTTTCGAGATTTAATTGTGGTCAGTACCTCTCGGTTCTTATTCATTCTTCTCAGGAACTCCTCATTTGTGACTCGGTCAGTCCACGGGATCTTAAGCATTCTCCGATATAACCACATCTCAAATGCTTTTAGTTTTTTGCACATATCTTCGTTCAAGGTTCACGATTCAACAGCATAAAAAAGGACAGAGAAGATGTAGCATCGCAGCATTCTTACTTTTGTATCAAGAGAGATGTTGTGACTCTTGAAGAAGGTACCCATCCGATTGAAGGTGGATTTAGTTTTTCCGATGCGTGTTTTAATCTCTTGGTGGTTTTCAGCATACGTAGGTCGTATGATTGTGCTTCCCTTTTCTGTTCTATTTTGAATTTGACTCGAAATACTCCCACCAGTGGAACGTGGTTTGTCTCCAAGTCTACTCTAGGATAAGTATTGACAGATGTAAAGCTGTTTCGCAATCTTTTATTTACTAAAATGTAGTCTCTTTGATTCCTAATAATTCTCCTGGGTCTGTCTTGAGGGGATTTTCACGTGTACAGCTTGCGAGGTGGTAATTGGAAGAATGTGTTGGTGACTAGTTCTGAGTCTTCTGCAAATTTTTCTAGGAGGTCTCCTCTCTCGTTTCTGACTCCAAGTCCATGTGCTCCAATGTATAGTAGCGGTAATATATATAATAGAATACTTCAAATGAACGATTTGGATATTTTTGATAGTTCTGCTTTAATATATAGCGCAGCGGCTGAGACATTACAGTGACCATCCCTCTTACAGCATGCTTGCATTGAGTGATGTAGAATAGCTTGTGTAATTACTGTTGCTATTTTTATCTTTATTGTTACTAAAGAACTTTATAAAAACAGAATGTTGTGAATTGTCCCTTCTCTACAACATAAATAGAGAGCCAGACGACGTTGGAACTGGTCAAGTTTGTGGACTTGGATTAAACAATTCTTCGTCGAAAGCAAGTTATAAGTTGAATGGTAATGAAAATGGTCGTGTAAATTAAAATCACTTCATTTTCTTATTGCACTTGTTACAAAAATACTACGTATTTATCTTAAGTTTACTTTTTGTTCTGCTGTTTCACGAAGAGACGCTTAATTATTTCGCGGTGAATTTGACTGGCGATTACGAAATGCGATGGGTATGGTTTATAGGGTCGTGATATTTGTTCGTTACTTGAATTCGAAACTGTTCTGTCGAAATGTTACTCTAGTCCACTATTTATAGGAGAAATATATCCCAGCTTGTGACGATTTTAACCGTCATAACGACCTTTCTGCAACGTACCAACGATTTTTAACGTCGAAAACGAACTTTTCTTCGTGCTATATAGTGGCGTTTAAGCTAGTTTTTTCGATATATTTGCAAGCAAAAAAATACAATAAAAAGCAATATAACTGAAGATTTATTGCCTATTTACAAGTTCACGAAACTAAATACACCTTACTGGTCTCCCTTTGTGGACACATTAAACGTGTTGTTTTTATAATAAATTATCGAAGAAAATATGATACTTATCTGGGTTAGCAAACAATCTTTTGAACAGGTAGCTCAACTGAAAAATGGAATTTTTAAACGTTTTGTGGTCGTTAAATACTGGTTTTTATATTGCCGATGAGGAGGTTTGGAGCTAACAAGATAACGAGAAGTATTCTTCTTTATTGATTGTAATGAAAAGAATAAAGAATTATTAAGGATAATATGTTAAGACTTTAACACACAAGTTAAATCTAAAATTAACGTAAGTAATCAGTTCAAGTTCAAGTCAGTTTTAAAACGAGATTCTTTTCATTATTAAAGCTGCCGCTAGCAATCATGTTTTTTTGTTTGTTGTTTTTCCGACAAGGTGACAGATATATAATTTTTTGACATTACACTTTTAACCATTTAAAAAACAATGAAATATAACCTTTTGTTTTATTTTCAAATCAGATTTCCCTGCTCTTTGACTATACATATTACACATTATAATTTTATGATTTAATACTTACATCAATAAATTTGTATCAGTAAAACAACCAATATCTCGATACGTCCCTGGACAGCGGCTACTCGAATTTATAACGTCACTTTTTTCGATGGGCGATAGAAATATGGAGGCAACAATTTGTCTGAGTCACATAGATTACTTATACACTTAATTCATTTTTCTCCTTCTTTCGAATTTTCTACGTCACTATCATCATTCAAATCAATAATAAATTTATTTCCACATTAATGTGGAAGTGGCCAATCTTCTTATAATATTCTTCAACTTTGATTACTTTGGCGATTCTTTTCTGCCAGTCTTCTTTGGTATATTTAGATACTTCTTTTTTAATTATCTCAATTACCTTCTTGTCAAATTTAGGAAATGTATTTGCACGCCTTATACTTGGTTTTAATTGTCCCAAATTAACTCTATAGGATTGAAAACACAAAAATAGGGGGGAAGTCTCAATATAGTGTGTCCATGCTTTTCGGCAATATTCTCTAGGGCGTATAATTTTTCAAATTTCTTTTTGTGTAGAAACTTCAATGAGTTGTTTTTTTGTATAAAAATCTTCGAAATACAAATCATTTTCCATTAAAAAATTTTGCAGTTCAGCTTTGTTTGAAGATGAATTTGGTATCTTAGTGAGCTGTCGGAATGATACGAAGCGTTGTCAAGCACTGATTACACTGTTTGGCTCCAAGTTTGGGTATCAGTGAGTTTTCAAACCAATCTTCAAAAATATCAGCTCCATATTCTTGTGGTAGTCAACGTTACAATCTTCTATTTTCTTCCCACATAATTTTAAAGCATTCGGAACCCAACCTTCACTTCCTCCGCAATGTACAATAATTAGCCGCGACCCTTTATTTGCAGGCATTTCTGATATGCACATGTTTGAACCATCTGTCCATCCTTTCTTAACTGTATCGTGGGTATCATACCAAGTTTCATCTAAATTAGTAATTTCGGCCTACTTTCTTGCCTATATTTTGTAATTTTGTTCTAGATATATATTACGTCTGTTGACTATTCTTTGACTTTCCATAACTGCTTGACGTTTATTTATTGTTTTAAATTTAAATCCCATTTTCTTTATCCAATTTTGAAGAGTTTTATCACACCATTTCATATTCCAACGGTTGTTTTCAATTTCTTTCGTTATTATTTCTATTGTAGGTATTTTCATTGCTTTTGTAGCAATCGTATATTGTGGGTCTTCAATAGTTTTATAAGTGAAGCATCTATAGGTCTTGAACATTTGTAGTCACATCGCTTTTTGCGATGATAGGGTTCATTTTTAACTATTTTTGTATATACTTGAAAGTGGAATTTCTGTTAAATCGGAAGTTGCTTGTGCCACAGTTTTTCATCGAAGCCGAATTTCTTATGTAGATTTTTGTACACATTCAAACATACTTGCTGTGTTTCAGCATTTAAATGTATTCGAATCTTGTTTACAGGTACCTTTTTGTCAGGATTTATATTCACACCGGCACTGTTACTTTGACATGATCATTATTTTTAAAAGCAATGTTTTCAACCACATTCTCCCAGGGACGCCACATCACTATTTCAAAATAATTAAATTCCATCAAACACACCTACACTCTAGTTAGTCTGCTTCCCAACTAAACTAAACTAAAATATTTCGCACCGACCAATTCAAGTCTGTGCGAACCAGTCGGGTCAGTGTAATCAGATATTAGATCAAGGGTTCCGCTCTTAAAGAGTTTCTACAATATTTCTTACTTACACTATACTGTGTCTTATCTCCAGCTCGAATCTTGGCATTAAAATCACCCATAATGATGAGAGCTTCCTGTCAAGGAATTTTCTGTATGATACTGTTGATGTTCTGATAGAACTTAACTGCTTCTTCCTCCCCTTTGTCTGCAGTGGTAGCATCGACTTGGATGATGTTTATATTAATAGGGTTGGCTTCTACTTGTAGTAACATCACTCTTTCTGATATTGGTGTAAACTTAGTAACGCATTTGTTAACATTGGGTGATACGATTATTCCCACTCCATATTCATGTGATCCATCACTTTTTCCCGAGTAATATACCCTGTGATCTTCTATTTGTATTTCTCCAGAATCTGGTCATCTCATTTCTCCTATTCCTATGATTTCAATATGCATTCTCTTCATCTCCTGTATTACATTGTGGATTTTTCCTGCTTTGTATAAAGTTTGGACATTCCATATCATATGCAGATCTTTATATTGTTTCTGCACTTCAATTTATTATCTTTGGTAAACTCAAAACTGTCAATTGAGCTTCGCCATGATTGATTGACTAGGGCGTATCGCTGTGGATCTTTGATGGAGTGTTTGCCCTACATGTACTTCCTCATCCTTATGCAGATGATCAAATCTTTGGTTCATTCGCCTTCGAGGCCGATTTCACAACCTCAGGACAAAAGAGTGCTCTGCCACTTACCAACTCATCCGCCCGAAGCCGTTGGTCAGTAAGTGGGGGATTGCTTATACCGGCAATCGTTCGGTGAATGACTCGTCACATTGAAGAGTATGAGGTAGAAAGAAATATTGTGATCCGTCTGCCCTCGGAAACTTAATAGCCATTCGGGGTTGGAAGAAACAAGAGTTAGCCAAGAGAGGCTGATAGGAAAGATTAAAGACATCACTCAAGACAAGTTGAAAAAGAGTAATTTGTAAAGGCCCTTATGGTACGCCAGGTGCGTTTCATAAACGTATGAGTATTTATGCACCTTGTAATCCCGCTTATACCTCGTGGTGTTGACTACAGCCTGTATGGGTTGTCCAGCAGTCCATAGTATGAAGGATAGGGTGCACGTCATTTTTACAATGGAGACACCCAATTCCATGGCCTGACCCTAGATGTTGCGAGTTATATATAAAATTTCATTAAAATTATAAAATCAAAATTTTTGGTTTTTTCTTCACATCTTAAGATGGTCAGTTGAATCGTTGTTTAGTTACTTATTCCTAAAAACGAGTAAATTCACCAAATATACTTTACGTTATTTTTCGCCTGTTATACAACAAAAGCATGTGTTTTCGCGTTGTGTGAATTACAATTTTGAATTATACTGTAAGCTACTACAAACCGAAGACGTCACCTGTCATTTTATTTACCGAACAACTCATTGCTTTACGATAAACGCATTTAGTTGTCTTTTTTGTAACGCCTGATTGTTTAAAATGAGTACATTGACACGTGAACGGGCCTCAGAGAACAAATTGAATGAAACTAATTAAAATCAAATAAAATGTAATTAATTTCATATATTTCACATATTATTCCTGTTGACAAATAGATTTGTTGACAATTTTAGTTTAATTCACGGATAAAGCACCACAAAGCATAATATATTCTACGTGAAATGATAAAAACTTACTCTAGGGCGCAATATCCTTGGCAAATTGATATTCCTCCGATGACGTTTGGCGGTTTTGGTTTGTTCTCTCCCAAATATTTTGTTATCAGATTACCTCCTAAACTGAATCCTACGCAGACTACTTTCGTTTCTGGATACCGCACTACGATGTTTCTAATCATTGATTGGTAATCTTCAGAATCACCTATAAATTAAAAAAATCGACGGTAATAACTCAAAACAAATCTAGTTATAAGCAAAAACATAACTGTAGAGTACGATATCATATAACCAGTAGATACGTTACTATCTCCGTCTTTTTAGCAAGATAAGTGGCGCTTGAAATCACCCAAATTACTTGCCCCTAAGTTGATTCAAAACGGTTATTTGTGTTTAACCCTTGGCACTCATTGGCAAAGATTTAAGCACCTAGAAAGAATCGTGAGATATTTTCACGTCTGTGTAATACATCGAGTGAGCAAAACTGTTTTCAACATAAGTTTATATCTATCTATCTGATTTGCAAGGATCCCATTAATCTAAATTATCTGTTAATATTGCAGACCTGTGGTCAATTCTTTTTGCCGTGCTGTTGCAAATTTTTCATTTTATTTCTTTGTTTGAGCTCGTTTCCTTACGAGGTTAGCTATTAAAGGATGTCGCCCAATTCATTTTAATTTTAAAGATAATGCAAACAGGTTGTATATGCATTTTGAAAGAATCACACCCAATTTTTCCCCACACAAACAAAAGAGCATAGAATATTTATGTACATAAGTAAATAGTTTGCTTACGTAACAATGTTCGAAGAGAAACTGATTTCTAATACATTGGACAGACTAATCGAAGAATACAGGTTAGACGAGAAGAACATAGAAATGCCATCGAAAGAAAGGAGAACACGTCATCCCTATCACAACACGTCAATAACACAGGACCTGAAATAAAATAATCAGGAAAAGAGTAGAAATTAAAAAACATCCTTCTTCTTCTCGTGCCACTCCTAGCGGAGATTGGAAATCATCATTGCCACTGCGACTTTGTTAGCAGCGCGCCTAAAAAGTTCAATCCAACTACACCCGAACCATTCACGTAGATTACGAAGCCACGATATTTTTCTTCTTCCCACACTTCTTTTGCCCTTAATTTTGCCCTGCATGATGTTTTTTAAAAGTTCGTACTTTTCACCTCCTCACAATGTGCCCCCAAGTATTCCATCTTTCTAGTTTTTATCTCATTTAGAATTTCGCATCTTTTGTCTAAAGTTTGGAGTACTTGCGTGTTAGTGACGCGGTCCATCTATGATATTCTGAGAATGCGCCTATAGCACCACATCTCGAAAGCTTCGATGTTTTTTATGGTCAACTGTTTTAGTGTTCAAGCTTCAACTCCATATAACAGGGTAGAAAAGACATAACATCGCAGCATTCGTATTCGTAACTTTATATTGATATCACGATTGCAAAAGAGTTTGCGCATTCTATTAAAGACTGATCTAGCGATTTCTATTCTACATCTAATCTCTTTTGTTTGATCAGTATCGTCTGTGATCCAAGCACCTAGATATTTATAACAGGGCACACGCTCAATCGTTGTATTGTCTATTACAAGATTAGCTCTGATGTTCTTTGATTTCGTGATTACCATAAATTTAGTTTTTTTCAAATTAATTTTCAAGCCGTAACTGTTACAGTATATATTGAGACTTTGAACGAGATGTTGTAGTTCTACTAGCGTTCCCGTTAGGAGAACTGTATCGTCAGCATACCTTATATTGTTGATCGTCTCACCATTTATTATCAGACCAAGATCTTCTTCCTCGAGTGCTTGTTCACAGATAGCTTCACTATACAGATTAAATAAAAGTGGCGATAAGACACATCTCTGCCGGACTCCTCGACGGATTTGAATTTCTTCTGTTAGTCTGCCCTCAACCTTGACATTTGCTGTTTGATTCCAATATAGATTGCATATAATTCGAATATCTCGGCTGTCTATATTTTTCTTTATTAGAACTTGTCTTAGTGGTTCATGTTGTACTTTGTCAAAGGCCTTTCGAAATCAATAAAGCAGGCGTAAATTTCTTGGTTCATGTCTAAGCATCTCTGTGAGAGAATGTTCATTGCAAACAGAGCCTCCCTTGTACCCAGCCCTTTTCTGAATCCCATCTGAGTGTTACTGATGTCTACGTCTAATTTCCTATAGATCCTATTATGGATTATTTTTAAGAACAGTTTAGCATGACTCATCAAAGCTATCGTACGATATTCGTTGCATTCCTTTGTATTTGCGTTTTTTGGCAGTAGTATAAAGGTCGGACGGAGCCATTCCCTAGGTATTATTCTAGTTCTATATATTGTGTTACATAGATCAAGGAGTATTTTAATAGATTCATCGTCCATAAGTTTGAGCAGTTCTACGGGAATTTCATCAGGACCGGGGGCCTTACCACTTTTTGCTTGTTTGATTGCATATTCTATTTCTTCTCTGATTATACCAGGCCCTGTATCATCTGTCCTGAAAAAAACATCCAGAAAATTTAAATACAAGAGATTAAGCCCAAAGACTAGTGGAAAATTGCCTGGAAACCAATTCTATCTATTTCAAGCTTGCATGTCAGAATCAGTGTCGCTTCTTCATTTACTTTCCTATGTCGAAAATCATAAAAGAATCATCACACGAGAATGTAAAAATAAAAATAAATCAGAATTGAATTACTATCTCATGTCAAATGTATCTCAAAATTCTAGTAGCAGTTTTTTGGCGTAGTAATATAAGAAAGCCTAATTATCACATTACACATATAACTGGTCTAATTGGGTTTCCTGTTGAAAATACAATTAACTCATTTGCCAAACATATTGTCACGGTGAAGGTGCTGTGTGAATTTTCAATAGCTAGTCAATGGGCTTACGTAATAATATGGTAATGATTTGAAAGTTTTTACGAATTTCAGAATATATTTTAAGATTGTGAGTTTAATAAACTCATTATCGTTTTACGATTTTTATTGTTAAATATTATAAATTTCTTGTTTGATGTTTTTATGGTAGGTATGTATATATGGTCCAATATATACAACTGGATATATAATAACTGTGAACATCACAGTTATTTTACAACACGATGTATAATCTTTTATAACTAAATGTAATTTAAAGGGTTTTTACCCTGGTATTTTGGTGGCTCAGGACATTGTGACCTAGCATTTTTTCGATTTAAAACCTGGATGATGGACTGTGTGGTCCGAAAACGTTTGTTTTATTGATGTAGCCCTTTTAAGGGTTTTTTTAAATAAATATACCCATTTACGAAGACTAACCTCTTTTTTGTGATACGTGGTATATAGCCAGCTACAGGAATTGTTTTCCTTGTGGATTTTATTTAGAACTCTGATTTTTAACTAATATTCAAAGATTACGTTTCTTTCCTTTTTATACAACTAAGTGGTTGTACCTGTTGAGTTATACAACTACTTTTTATACAACTACACTCAGGTGCAAAAAAAAATTATCCATTCCTTATTTCTTATTTATTCGAAGTTGTATAATTTTAGAGACATTAAATAACGTATGTAAATTTAGGTGTACCCTTATACGAGAAATAAAATAATATTTTTAATATTGCTTTTTATATTTCTTAAAACAAATTGGTATTTCAGGTTTTTATCAAAAAGGGTCTGAAGCAAGTAGATATTAATTTATTGAATGTTGTTTTTAATTCAACAATCATACTATAGTGTATTTTTATGTATGAGAGAGTAATAAAACAATAAATTATGTATGTAAATCCCTAAACTGTTGATACGGGTGACTCAATGAAAAACAGATATTTGTCAACAAGTTTACAGAAGTATATAGGAAAACAATTTTAAATTGAGTATGACCACCAGGTATAAAGGTTGGAGCAGAATAGAATACAATAGTTGTGAGGGTTATTAATCCCTAAATAAGGTTGCCAGTGTCGGAGTGATGGAGGTTAACAGGTACTAATGAATTTGCAAGAACTGTAAGATGTTTATTTTATTGGTTATATATAACCAATAAAAGTTTAATAAGTACCTACCTATTTGCAAAATAAAGTTTAATTCTTTAGATAAAATAAAACGTTTTATTTTATCTGAAATCCACGAAGTAAGGGTTTCAACAATCAAACATTTAATTCTTTAATTCCAGGAATCTACGACAGTAATTGACTAGATAATTACCTTCTAAACTTATTCCACAGAAAATGTGATAGTGGGTTTTTCCATTTTGTAGGAAGGTCCAAGTGGCGTATTCAAAATTCTTAACAGTTCACTAAAAGTAGGTACTTCAGTTGCAAGGTGCAGTTTATTGTGTATACTAGTGTTATGGAAAATTTGGAAGTGCCGTGTAAACGCCGAAAAATTGGTCCTTTAACAGTTAATGAAAAAACATTAATATTTAATTGTTTTAAATCATTTACAGACAAACGTTTATGTGAAAGTGTTGATGTGACCGTTGAGTTAGTTAGCAGTACACTTGGTGTTGGGAAATCTACGATTTACAGAGTTATTAAAGAAGAGAAATGTGGTAGTTTTCAAATGCCACGTAATGCTCCAGGGAAACCAAAATTTCAAATAGAATATCATTTTAAAGAAGGACTTCGACGGAAAATGCATGAATTCTTCTTTAGACAAGAATTTCCACCATTGGATAAAGTTCTTGTCTCAGTTCGAGATGATAAGGATTACCCAGAAATGAGTCGAAGTACGTTATGGAAACTTTTATAAGAAATAGGCTTCCGCTGGAAAAAGAATCCAGAAAGTCTATTTTATTAGAAAGAAGCGATATTGTCATATGGAGAAGACATTTTCTAAGAACCATAAAGGAAATGACAAACCAAAAAAGAAAAATATTTTATCTTGATGAAACATGGTTCAACGAGGGTCATACACCAAATAAATTTTGGCAGGATGAAACTGTTACAAGTCAAAGGTACGCTTTTGTAAATAACTTATCTACTGGTTTAACCCACCATCAGGAAATGGACGCAGGCTGATAATAGTACACATTAGCAGTTCAGACGGTTTTGTTGAAGGTGGTTTATTAACTTTTGAATCAACTCGTACCGGTGGCTACCATGAAGACACGAACGCTGATGTCTTTCAAGAATGGTTCGAACAAATGATAGATCTTCTTCCTAAGAACTGTGTAATAGTAACGGATAATGCAAGTTATCACTCCAGACTTATAGAAGGACTGCCCACAACCAAGTGGTTAAAAAAAGACTTGCAGAATTGGCTGAGTTCAAAAAATATTACGTACCATCCCGGATCTATAAGAAAGGAACTTTATTCGTTGTGTGCCCTCGATAAAAAAAAAATTTTAAAAATACGAAATTGATGAAATTGCCAAAAATCGTGGAATGACAGTACTTAGATCCCCACCATATCATTGTGAATTAAAGGCAGTAAATCACACTATTAAAGAAAAGGAAAAAATGTGGAAGCTGGACAACATTACTGATAAAATGATCGAGCCAGTTATTATAAATCTTGGTTCTGAAAGTTCATCTTCTGAATCTGATTTGGATTTGTAACAAGTAGCTGTAAGTTTTATATTAATATTTTTATTCATCTATTTAACATACCTTAGACGGTTTTAAAAATTCTTTTTCTCTTTTGTAATTTTTAAAAATTAAAAAAAATGTGAATTTTTTAAAACCCTTTTTAATGTAGGCCAGTCAGTTCTAATATAGTGTGTGATAAAAGAGGTCACTTTTGTTTACATACACATAACACTTTATAACACTGAAATAATTCATTTATTTTTTACAATTATTCATAGTAATTTTTCAATTAATCTTGAGCACGCCGATGGAGTGGTCGAAGGTACCAGTTAAAATTATGCTAATTACTCTCTCGTTCATAAAAATAAACTATAGTGTAGTGATTTTATTTTCAAAACGTGTTATATTTTTATTTAATTATCCTTCCTAAATATCTCTAACTTCGACAGATGCTGCAAGGGCGGCGACTTTAGTTCAAGATGGTCGTAGCCAATATTATGCAGCTGAAATGTTGGGTGATAGTCGATCTTCGGTTCAAGAGCCGTTCGGCGTTTTAGCGACACTGGTAACTTCACAAGAAAACCAGGATCAGGTCGTAGAAGGGTAACATCCGAGAGAGATGATCGATTTCTGGTCTCATCATGTTTGAAAAATCGGCATCTAACTTCAGTTGAACTGGCAAATCGTCTGAGCGAAGTGAGAAATGTGGATGTAAGCAGATGGACAGTTCGTCGACGACTTGTAGAAGGTAATTTATTATCCAGAAGGCCAGCCCTATCTCCAATACTATCCATAGAACATCGCAGAGCTCGCGTTGCTTTTGCAATAGAACATGAAAACTGGAGTGATGCAGATTGGAGCAATGTATTGTTCTCAGATGAGTCCAGATTTTGTCTAAGGTCACCAGACGGCCGAGAAAGGGTTTGAAGAAGACACGGAGAGCGATATTTTCAATGTAATAATGCGGAAAGAATAAGTTATCGGGGAGGCTTCGTTATGGTTTGGGCTGGTATCAGTTCAGAAGCCTATACTGATTTAGTTATTGTAGATAGAGGTTCTATGACTGCTGCAAGATACATAACAAGTATTTTAGATCAGCATGTGGTACCTTTTGCTCTTTTCATTTGACCTAACTTTATTTTTATGGACGACCAACGCGCGTCCTTACCGTGCTAGAATCGTCAACCAATATATAGAGGAGGTGGGAATTGTCCGTATGAACTGGCCAGCTTGCAGTCCCGATCTCAATCCTATAGAACATCTATGAGATATGATGGGAAGACGTCTTCGAGCACGAGTACCCCGTCCAAACAACTTGGCTGAACTTACAGCGGCTCTTCAAGAAATATGGGACCAATTGGATGAATTTGATATCCAGAGGTTAATTACCACAATGCCTAGACATGTACGGGCTGTTATAAGAGCCCGAGAGGGAAACATTAGATATTGAATTATTATCAATGTTTTTCTTAATTTCAGAAAGTTTTGAATATTCTTGTATTTTTGAGTTTTGGCGTATGTCTCTATAAATAAATGATTTTTTTGTATAATCTGTAAAAATTATTTTAATCTAACATATACTTTTACATATATACCGGATTTAAAACTAATATCTTCAAACGTTTTCTTTTTTCAGCAAATAATACCCATGGATCGATTTTTTTGCACCTTAGTGTATAAGGAATCGATATATTCTTGTAATATCAATCCTTTATGATACACAATAATAAAGCTTACCATAATTAAAGATTCTGGGTCCAGTAACAGGAACGTTCTTCAGTACTCCGACGTGGTTCAACACGACGCATCTGTAGCCGTGATACTGTGCCCAATGTACGAATGTGCGTACGTAGATACTTTCAGATGTATTACAAATTCCGGGACAAATTGCTATGCTCACATCATCTGAAAAATAAATGTAAAATATGTAGAATACTGTAGCGTTTTATTTTTCTAGTTAAAATTTTGATTAGCACTGTACATGTAACATTTCGTAGACTGTTTTTATTACGCAGTACTTTAGTTCCCATGCCATTAAATATTTATGTTTGAAATAAAAAAAATGAAATAATAAAACAAGTATGGACTAAATTTTTTTTTTCATTTTCAGATTCATTTTCAGTTTTCATTTTCAGTTTTCATTTTCAGAATGTATCTGAAAATGAATCTGAGTAAAACTAAGCTAATGTCGAATAAAGATGATCAACCGACGATAACCATCCAAGGAACAAAAGTGGAACATGTAGAAGAATACATATATCTGGGTCAGAATATCAAGGTAAACAAAGAAAACCAAACTACCAAAATAAGCAGACGAGTAAGAATGGGGATGGGCCGCATTTGGAAAACTCTCATACATACTGAAAGACAAAAAGATACCCCAAAACCCTAAACCAAAGTGTTCGATTCTTGTATCCTTCCCGTTCTCACTAGCGGAGCTCAAACCTGGACATTCACATAAAAGAACATGGACAAGATTTGAAACACTCAGCGAGCCATGGAACGACAGATGCTTGGTATCTCACTAATAGATCGGCAAACGAACAAAGCAATCCGGAACAAAACAAAATAAAGGACGCCGCGAAACAAGCAGCTAAATTAAAATGGAAATGGGCTGGACACAACGAACGTCTCGAAGATGGTAGATGGAACAAAGAAGTCGGAAACTGGCGACCGTACGATGCGAAGAGACCAAGAGGAAGACCTCAAATGCGCTGGAGCGACGATATCAAAAGAGTCGCAGAACCAATGTGGAAACGCCTAGCACACAACAGGGATGAATGGCGAGAAATGGGAGAGGCATTTATTCGACAATTCGGATAGAAAAAGGACTATAAAAAAAATTGACTAAATATACTGAAGATCTTTTCATGGACACAAGAACGGAAGTCCGACAAGCTATAAACAGCTCAAAATCTGGCGAAGTTCCCAGCCCAGATAAAGTTCACATCGAGTTGATTAAACTTATAGATGAAAACAATTTAAGCGCAAATAACTATTCTCTTTAACAATATACAAATCTGGTGAAACATCTACAGAATGGCTACAATCGACATTTGTTCCACTACCAAAAACTAAGAATCCCAAATACTGTAATGACTATAGATTGATTAGCTTAATGTCAGAATTATTAAAAACATTTTTAAAAAATTTATTAAACATCCTTTGTAAAAGGTATATATTTAGGCCCAAACGGGCTAAGTTAAAAAGACAAAACGTTTTCGGAATCCATATTCCATCATCAGTGTCCTAGAAAATATTTAACCACTTAATTAAAAAGAAACAACAATTTTAATTTTGCTTTGGATTTATTTGTTCCCTATTCTGTAACTATTACCTTTACGTACTGCTTGTATTATTCCATCCATTATTATATTAAAGAGACGTGGGCTTAACGGGTCACCCTATCTGACTCCGCTTTGTACTGGTATACACTGTGTTAATTTTCCATTTATCTTTGCCTGCATTTGATTATGTAAGTAGATGTTTTCGATGGTTTGTATAATATTGATTGGTATGTTTCTTTTATACAGTAGGTGTAAGACGTCTTCGACTTGGATGCGATCGAAAGCCTTTTTCAGGTCTATAAAACAGATATGCTGGTTTATTGTACTCGATTGCCTTTTCTGTGATTTGTCTTAGTACAAATACGACGTCTATGCAGGATCTTCCCGATCTGAATCCTTGTTAGTCATCTGATAAAGTTATTAGCGGTGTTCAGTAGATTTATATCTCTATAATTGTTGGGGTCTTCTTTATCTCCTTTCTTGAGCATTGGTATCATTATGCTGTTTTTCCATGAGTCTAGTATATAGCAGTGCAATATCAGTTTTTGTATAAGTTTTGTCATCTCTAGGGTTATACTTTCTCCTCCATGTTTTAGAAGCTCGTTGGTTATTCCGTCTAGTCCTAGTGACTTTCTATTTTTGAGTGTAAGTTATGGTTACCTCTACTTCCTGAAAACTGATTTCTATTTCGTGTCTTAATTCAGGTACGTTATTGTGTTGATTCATTTTTCCTTTGCTTTAAACAGTTCCGTCAGGTATCTTTCCCATTCGTTTGCTGGTATGTTATTGTATTCTCTGTAGAAAATGTTTTGGTGTTATTTTCATTCTTATTTATGCTATTACTAGTTAATGTTCACTTCCTGCGTCTGCTGAGTTTCAAGTTCGGATATCTAGAATCTACTTTGGGTGGATTTTTGTTTAGTAACTTTAAAATCAATCATAGATTTGTGCCCCCTGGAGTTTTCAAATGTATATTTATACTAGAGCTTTTTTTTAATTCAATTTAGAAATTGCTTGTTTCATATTTTTATTACTATTATAGAGCAATTTACTTTCGTACTTCTTATGCACACCATTGCAAATTCGTGAAATATACTATACCTGGAAAGTGAGTATCTATTGGTTGATACATATCGTAGGTCAATGTTGTGCCATCTTGCAGTGTGAGGAATACCCTTTCTCCTGTAGGCCAAGGACATTTTACTCTACCTATAATACTATGAAGGATTGTCTGCACATGACCGCTGAAACCCCAAAGTCGAGTTGGAATGTACCTGAAACAAATGATTTATTTTAAGAGATTATGCCTTAATCAGTCGACTTTTAGCAAGAAATAACTTTATTCAGCTCAGAATCATTCAAATAATTAATTACTACTAATATATTATTAATTTGGTAACAAAAATTGCGGATATTGCAGAATACACCTTTGAGTTATCAAATTACGCTTGTGCAAATGATGCGCAGTTTCGTAATTTCCTAAACAACAAACTCGAAGAGCATCAATTATTATAAATTTCTAAAATGGTTTGATTAATAAACGACCATTAGAAAATGACAAAATTATTAGGCGGTATTGCATCAATCCCTCATTCATCTATCTTTAAAGATAGTAAAAAGGATTTTTTGTATAAATTCCTTTATATGTATAAATATTTATACAAATGTATTTAAAATGAATTTTTATCTCTTTATTTTTTTTTCTTATTTATATCACATTAAATCTATTGTCTATTGAGTAGATACTCTTGTAGTACGAAACCCGACATTATTATTAGTAACAAATGGAAAACAAGGCAAAATATAAGAAAATAATCAATTTCTAGAGAATTACGATGTTACAGTTATAACAATAATTGAATTATGGAGTCCAGAAAAATCAAGTATCACTAGATTCAATAATGTATGTTGTCACCACGGTTCTGGACGACACTCATCATTCGATTTGGGATAGAACTGATCACAATTTGGATGTGACCATTTGCTGAAAAGTGGTCCATTCCTCGTTGAGAGTCATTCGAGCCCTTCACATGTTGTTGGAGCAAGTATACGACGTCTGACAAGAATTTTGAGGAGGCTACATATATGCTTAATAGGATTAAGGTCTGGACTTTGAGCAGGCCAGTCCATTTTTGAAATACCAACATGTTTAATATACTGTGTTACAATCCTTACCGTGTGTGATCTCGCATTATCGTGCATTAGCAGAAAACCATTGCAAATAAACCCAGCATATGGCATCACCTGATGTTGCAGGATCTCCGTTATGTATCTGTGTGCTATTAATGCGCCCCTCTCAATCAAGACGATATTCGTGTGTCGCAAAAAAGAAATCCCTGCCAAAAACATTGCTGAGCCACCAAAAAAGCCAACCCAACTGTGACCGCGTGCAGGCAGCATAACGTCCCCCAGCCCTTCTGTAGACCTTATTTGGACTATCTTTACCATAAATTTATATTCTACACTCATCGGTAAACAATACTTCACGAACAAATGCGTCTTTGTGAGCAGCAGTAAGTAATGGCCCCGTTGCTGAATTGAAAACTGTCAAACCTTGTTCCCTTAACCTTCATCGAACAGTACAAACAGTTAATTACTTGTCCTTGGGCTTGCTGAATCAAATGGAACCTAATGAAATCGAATCGAATATGGACTGAAAGCGAATGGAATTGAATCGAATTAAATCGAATGGAATCGAACTAAAATGAAGTGATTCGCATTAAATTCAGCTGAATTCAATATAATTGAATTCAATTAAAATCGCTCCGTGCCTAAACGATAAGAAAAGTATGCTTCCCCTCCTCGGTCACTACCGGGTTACCACATCAAGTTTTTATTAATATTTCCGACATATTTTAGAGCAAGGATAAGTCAATTATAATTACTGAAGTTTTCAAACAACTTTTTCTGCAAAAATCAGAATGCCACCTCTGACATCCACCTCAAAACAGATCCGCCCTGCTCTATAGCTTGTGCCTAACCCATCTATCGGAACTAAATACTATTGTCTGGGTTTTCTGCTTGTTTAACTTAAGTTTGTTACAGTTAAACCAGGATTTAGATTTTTCTAATATTTCCTGACTGTAATCAGTTTTACCTCTACATAATAAGGTTGTGTCATCTGCAAAATGAAAAAACAGTTGGTGTTTTCCAATGCACTTGGTAAATCATTTACATATATATTAAGAATTGCAGAGGTCCCAAAACTAATTCGTGTGGTACTCCGGTTGAAACTGGCAGACGATTAGATTCTTGATTATTAAATGCAACAATCTGTGTTCTTTTGTAAGATATGGTTTTAAAAGGTCGTGTATGGTACCCTTTATTCCATAGTACTCCAATTTTATCAATAGTGTTGTATCCACTCAATCAGAAGCTTTTGTAAGGCTATACATTAATCGATTAGTAGATTCACCTGCATCAAGACCGTGAACAATATGTTCTATTACTTCTAATAAAGCTTTAAATTGATTTGTTTTCAAATAATCTGTTATACGATCTTTAATTAACATTTCAAAACATTTACTTATTATTGGTACTATGGTAATAGGTCTGTAATTGTCTGGAGCATTTTTATTTCCTTTTTTATGAAGTGGAATTTTGATATTTTGAATACATCAGTCCATTAATCCTCGTTAATACATTTGCTAAATATTCTCATGAGTGGTTCAATAATTATATCTAGATATGCCTTAATAATTTTACTGTTACAAACATAGTAGTCAACACATGAGGAATTTTTTAATTTGTGCATGCATTCTTTCACATCAGATGCTACTATTGCTTCCATAAAGAACGAACTCGACCTTCTAGGTATCCTACTAAGATAGTAGTTTATGTCATGCTCAGAGTTTCTTATTGATTTAGATATAATATCTGCTATATTCGTAAAGTATTCGTTAATCTTCTGGTGTTAAGTTTAGATTTGATGTAGTATTTTCTTTATAGGTTTTTTTTTAACAATACTCCATATATTATCTTACTTTTGTTAGTGGATTTGTTTATTATGTTAGCATAAGCAGTACGTTTTTCAGCTTTTATTGCTGGCTTGTATTTCTTTCGCATCTCACAATATTTAATCCAATTGTCAGTAGTATGTGTTTTCCTATACGTCGCTTTACAATCGTAGAGTTGTTTTCTTAAATTTCGAAGTTTGCGATTAACCAATGAATAGCATGCATTCTGCTATTCACGTTTCATTCAGTATATCGAAGATATAGAATATATATCGAAGATTTCGAGAAACTGGTTCTTACTTAAGAAGACCTGGACAGAGAAGACCAAGGACAAAAATGCCATGACATATCGCTTTCTTAGAATTAAGATGTTTCGAGAGCGAACAGTTACTACTACAGTTTTGTTAATTTATCATCTTATGTACCTGTTTGCTACAGGCCCTTTATTGGAGGCAGCCCATGAAAGACAACGCTTGGTATTCTCTCGTGTTTATGCTGATTTGGATATGGAAGGTTGGTGAATCGTTATGTTTACAGACGAGTCTCGTTTTAAGAGATATTCACCTGATGGACGCCAAGGAGTGTGGAGAATCCTATGCCCATTATTGCCATTTCTTTGGAAGCACATACTGTTGTAAAAACAACCTATATAATATTGTAATCATATAGTTATTTTATCAAATTGTGCTCTCAGGTCGTCAGCTATCGTGTTAACGTGTGTGCGACTGATTTCCTACATCAGGGACCCGTCCTCCCCTCGTTATATAACTTAGGAAAGACAGTAACAACTTGCCTCTCGGCAAGTGAAGGCCGGGTGTGTGTGATCCCGAAAAGTACGTAAGCCGCGTATTCGCTATCGTGAGCCGGTGTTTTCAGTGTTTTGTGTTAAAACGTATATAGTTGGTCTCTCCCAATTTTATCATTTCATGTATATCTGTTACTGCCTCCCCGCACTCACTGTAAAGCTAATATTTGTATAACTCTTTATGTAACTATCAGAATCGCGATAATTGTCAATGTTTGAACCAGCCCTTAAGTCTATTGTGTAAATAAATCGAAGGAAAATACCTCTTAATTGTTTTATTGCTTCAGTGTTCCTTAATAAATATTTTGAAGCAATTAGGTGTTCAAATACGCCTCTCTTAAATGTGGATAGTTTGGCAACAAAGTTTACCCTTTCCATCACATACAAATCTTGTTATGTTAAGGTGATGTGACCATAATGCTGATAGTGTCGTCTCGTCGGAGAAAGGAGTCGAACCGCCTTGGTGTCTTCGGACGCTCTGCAGAGGGCTTCGATCGTCGCAGGTGAAGAATCCCCTGCTAAGTCCATCTTGGCTATGGACTGTTGATGTATTTGGTGTAGCTTGCCTGACCTGAAAATCGCCTCCTACTTTTATATACGAGTATTGTAGCGATTAGGGAAGGATTAGAGGCTGGGCGATGCGCATCGGAGTACGCACTAATCCATAGAATAAAGCACTCGATAACAATAATAGGTATATTAGGGAGTTTTTTCCTAATGCACAATAATACTCGTTTGCACAAAGCCGGGGTAAAAATTCAATACTTTACAGATTTTGGTATCTGGATATTAGCTTGGCCTCCTAGTCCAGAACTTAACCCCATAGAGAATTTATGGGACAATTTAGGAAGAGTAATTAGGCAAAATTATGGCGAGCTTGAAACTGTGGTAGCGTTAGTAGGACGTGCTGGGTAAACTAGTGGGAACCAATATCGCAAAATGAGATCGTTTTGGTCTAGTATATGCCAGAATACTCGATTTTGATATCTATATTTGAGAATTATATTATGATTTCTTCTTCTTCCTCTTCCCTCTTGTATGTAAGCTTTAAAGCCTGTTTCTTCTTTAATATTAGCCTCCTAAATTGTTTAAATTATCGCACCACCTTTTCTTGGTCTGCCAATATGGTGACTTCTACTAATGGGTCCTCTGCCTTTCTACTAATGTGTTCTTTCCACTCATGTTTTTGTTTTGTCACCCATTCATTTATGTCTTCTATATTGCCATGCTCTTCTTATGTTTTCGCGTCTCTCCGTATCCAATAGACTTTTCCCTGATAGTCGTCGGAGTATTTTCATCTCTGTTGTTTCTAGTAGTCGTCTTGTTTTAGATGTGTCAGGTCTTGTCTCCGCCGTGTATGTTAATATAGATCTAATTGCTGCTTTATAGATTCTTGTTTTTGTATATTTAAATCTTTATATATTTAAATATTTAAAAATATTTAAATGATCTTGTCAGAGATGGCCTTCTGCGTGGAAGTCAGACACTCTACCGCCCGAGTTATCGGATTCATAAAAATATCTTTTTATTTTATGGTTTGTTATTGAACACAAAATAACAAAAAATATTGGAATTTAAGCTTCTCTAATACTTTTTAATTTTACTTAACAATAAACTTAGTATCCGGTTAATTTTGGGGGGCAGTGTAAATTCGAAAATATTCGATTCGACAATAATATACGCTAGTTAATGGTGAATGGTACATTCATTCTGGAAACAAAAAGAAAAAAAATTTTATGAGAAATAAAACTGTTCACTAAGCATTGTAAAGCTTAAAGAAAGTTGATTAATAGTTAAATACAAGGATATGCGAAGAAAAGTAAGAAAACTTTCAGATCGTAAATTGTTTTTAAAACAATTTTCAACAGTAAATTTGAAAGTCAACGGAATTAGTTCCAATCTTGTCATCGTTTATTTCCATTATGTGTCAATTACAAAAGTAAAATGCCACGTGAAAAGAGCTTCCGAACAATGAGTAGTTTCTGTGTCAAGGTAAGGGTTTGGAACCTGCTGGAGGCTAGGAACAAGATTTATTGTGCAATCACACATAAATATTTACGAAAATATAACGCTTCCATCAGGGAGAGTGCTTTTCCTACAATAGTTTCGTGTTACACCAAAATAACTATTTTGTTCACACGCCAGCAGTAATTACGAATTTGAAATAAATAATCGTGAGGATTGAATACGGCATTCAAAACAAAATGTAAAGATTTATTCTTGTCCGAGAAATTAGAAATTTATATACAACAATAGCAGCTGCTAAATTAAAAGTTGTCTTTAAATTTCCATTCCATTTACACCGAGAAATATCACAATTTGATTGAGAATTGCAGATGATTAGTGCAAAAAAAAGTAAACTAAAAAATCGTAAGATAAACATCGCCGTCATAATTGAAACAAATAAGAAACTTGAGGAAATAAAAAATTAGACGATTTCACAATAATATACAGTGGAGTGAATCAAAACGAAAGAACAAAAATCGAAAACAATCCAATAATAAGATAAGATATCATGGACCGAGCATATAACATACAACGAAGTCATGAGAATAGTCAACAAAAGAAT
Source organism: Diabrotica balteata (assembly GCA_918026665.1). Taxonomy (NCBI): domain Eukaryota; kingdom Metazoa; phylum Arthropoda; class Insecta; order Coleoptera; family Chrysomelidae; genus Diabrotica; species Diabrotica balteata. Next base: position 15,454,167 of record OU898277.1, on the reverse strand, counting down.
GGAAATATTGGAAACCATCAAGACACGAAGCTGCATACCTGGGGAATATTATGCGTAATAAAGGATACAACATATTTCAATTATACAAGGGAAAATCCAGGGCGGGATAAGTGTAGGAAGGAGAAGAATCTCATGGTTGTGTAACTTGAGGGAATGGTACGGATGCACATCAATTGAACTATTCAGAGCAGCAGCATCTAAGATCAGAATAGCCATGATGATTGCCAACCTCCGTCGCGGAGATGGCACGTGAAGAAGAAGGCCGAAAATTTTTATTCAAATAACTTATAACAAAAAAAACAATTTTCTGAATAGCTTCGAGTTTTTAGGTGTATCTCATCGAAACAAAAGCTTTTTCTCTCTTGTCACTCCTATCGGAGATTGGAAATCATTCTGGCAATTATAATTTTATTGGTTACTCGCCTGAATAGTTCAATTGAACTGCATCCAAACCATTCACGGAGATTGCGTAGCCACGAGATTTTACGTCTTCCTACGCTTCTTCTACCTTTGATTTTACCCTGCATTATATTCCTTAGTAGTTCGTACTTTTCACCTCTCATGATGTGCCCCAAGAATTCCAATTTCCTGATTTTTATGGAATTTAAAACTTCGCATTGTTTTCCTAGTTGTTCGAGAACTTGTTCGTTTGTTTTGCGATCCATCTCCAACTCCATACAAAAGGGTAGAGAAAATTTAACATCGAAGCATTCTTATCCGGAGCGATATATTGATATCGCGATTACAAAAAAGTTTTCTCATTCTATTAAAAGTTGACCGCGCAATTTCAATGCGGCATCTTATTTTTTTTTGTCCGAGATATTTGTTCAATTTCTGTATTATCTAGTATAAAAAAAATATATATAAAAATATTATACTAGCTTAACTTTGATGTTCTGCGCTTTTGTAAATACCATGAACTTGGTTTTCTTCAAATTGATTTTTAGTCCATAATCGTTGCAATAAATATTTAGTTGTTCAGCAAGGTGTTGCAGTTCTTCTAGTGTTCCTGCCAGAAGGACGGTGTCGTCAGCATATCTTATGTTATTAAGTGGCTAACCGTTTATTATAAGGCCCTCACTGATCTCGGCAAGCGCTAATTCTGAGATGGCTTCACTGTATAAATTGAATAACAAGGGTGATAAAATACACCCTTGGCGGACCCCACGGCGAATCTGGATATCCTTGGTCAGTTCGTTTTCAACTTTCACTTTTGCTGTTTGATTCCAATAGAGGTTACAGATGATTCTAATGTCTCTACTGTCTATGTTTTTATTTAATAAAATTTCTTTAAGTCGATTATGCTATCACTCTGTCAAATGCCTTCTCAAAATCAATAAACATGCATATACTTCCTGATTAATATCTAAGCATCTCTGCGAAAGAACACTTAATGCAAACAGTGCATCTCGTGTTCCCAGTCCTTTCCTAAATCCCATTTGTGTATTACTTATGCCTTCATCTAATTTCTTATGTATTCTATTGTGAATTACTTTTAAAAAACAATTTCAAGACATGACTCATTAAGGCTATGGTGCGATGTTCATTGCACTCCTTTGCATTGGCTTTTTTGGGAAGCAGTATGAATGTTGATTGGAGCCATTCTTTAGGTATTATAACTGTTCTATTTATGGTATTGAATAGATCCAAAAGAAGATCAATAGATTCAGTATTTACAATTTTAAGTAATTCGATAGGAACTTCATCAGGCCCGGGAGATTTACCACCTTTAGCTTGTTTCATTGCATATTCAATTTCTTCTCGTATAATGTCAGGCCCAGTATCATCCTTAAATTCTTTTGGTGCTTCTGTTCTCTCTTTGTCTTCAAAAAGTTGTGCTATATATTGTGTCCATCTCTGCAGTTTTTGGTTTATATCTGTTATAAGTGCATCCCTTTCATCTCTTAGTTGCCTAGTTTGAAGTGTTTTTCTCATTCCTGTTAATTCTCTAATTCTTTTATGCATGTTAAAAAAAGTCATATTTTTTCTCAATTTCTTCTAGTTCTTGGCACTGCTCATGTAACATTCTCTCCTTAGCTTCTTTTATTCTCTTTTTTATTAATCGATCAGTTTCATTATATTTAATTGGATTTTTTGTTATGAAGTGATTTTCTTTCATTCATTAATAGTAGTATTTCTTCAGTCATCCAATCTTTATGTTTTCTATTCTTTGGTTTTAAGTTTTCATTTGCTGTTTTAATTATTGCTACTTTTATATTTTCCCATTTCTGATCAATGTTATAGCTACTTTTATTCAGTTCTTGGGCGTTACGTAGATTTTCAGTAAGAGTTTTTACAGTTTGTTCCTTTGTTTGTGATTCCCTTAATCTCTTAATATCAATTCTACTTTGTGTGGGTTTTATAACCAGTTTTAATTTGGTCTGAACCGATGTCTGCTCCAGGGTAAGTTTTGGCAGACAGTATAGAATTACGAAATCTTTGTCTAATAAGGACAAAGTCAATTTGATTTCGGATTATTCTATTCGTTGTATCACCGGGAGATTTCCATGTATACAATCTTCTTTTTGGGAGCTTAAAAAGTGTATTAGCTATTACAAATTCTTCCGTCTGGCAAAATTGTATCAAACGGTCAGCAAGTTCATTATTATTTCCTAGACCACATTCCCCCACATATCCATCCACTCTTCCCTGGCCAACTTTGGCATTGAAGTCACCCATTACTATTGTAGTGTGATGTTTCTTCATTGATTTTAAGCCTTGTTCCAAATCATGGTAAAACAGTTCGATATCGTCGTCATTTTTATCTGCCGTAGGAGCATAAACTTGAATAAACTTGAATAAAATATCAACTTCTATAGGGCAAAATTGAGGGCAAGAGGGTCCCTAGACGCCAACGTATATATAGAGAAGAGACACCTTTAGAAGAAGCCAAGTGTAAGATAATCGTTAATTTTAAAAATTTTGATGGATTTTGACTTGAAATTTTTTATAAATAAATATCACAAATTCCATATTTCTAATTGAATTTAATATAATTTGAATGACTTAACTAATGGGTTTTTAATTTTTCTATTTAATTTTTGACGATCCTTCACAATATTTGCGATGATATTGAAATTATAATTTTTGATAGGAAAAAATACTTTTATAGATAAAACGATTGATTACCCGATCATCGTTGAATTATGGAACGCTCAAGTAATTCTGCTGAATTTAAAATACCGCATAAGCATAATGATAGCAAAATGAAGAAAATATAAATTGATTTATACACAAAATAAAATGTAACCAATGAACATATTATTTTAATTTCATCAAGTCTGCACTACGAGCGTCGTTGAGAGACTCGACATATCAATACCCTCGATAGCCTCAGTAGCTGAATAACATAATGAAACATAGACAACGTTGGTCCTAATACCTCAACTGGATCCCATGACGTCATTTAGACTTCGAAAGAATAAATAATTAAGGGTCAATATGTCAAATTCCCGTTTTAGACTTCTTCTTCTTCTTTCTAGTATGTAGGCTTTAAAGCCCGTTTCTTCGTCAATATTAGCCTCCTAAATTGTCGCACCATTTTTCGTGGTCTGCCAATACTTCTTCGTCCATTTGGTGACTTATCTCGTGCTATTCGTACTATTCTATCCTCTGCCATTCTACTGATGTGTTCGTTTCACTCCTGTTTTCGCTTCTCTCCCAATCCAACAGACATCTCCCTGATATTCGTCGGAGTATTTTCATCTCTGTTGTTTCTAGCAGTCGTCTCGTTTTAGATGTGTCAGGTCTTGTCTCCGCCGTGTATAAAGCCGTTTTAGACGTTTAATATAATTTCACATTTTGTACAAACTATGTAAAAATATGCCATTTCAATGGTTCAATTAAAGATGAAAATATGCTGTTTCTTATCTCAAGGTAGTACTAGTTATATTGGCAATTATAATAGCAATAAACATTTTTCATGTATAAGTATGATATTTATCTGTGTTTTATAGTTAAATAGGCTTCAAAAACATTATAAGTACGCTTTTGAAACATGTTTTTATCTCACACTACCTTATTAAAAATTCCAACATTTTAGATTACTACCAAATTATACCATGAAAAATATTTTTTGGGAAGTTTTTTAAAAAAATTCTTGATAATTTTAATGTTGCTTAAATTTTAATTTAAAACCTAAAAAAAAATGCACTTTCTTTATTTATTTAAACTTCTAGTAAAACTATTTAGTCAGTTATTTTTTTAGTTAATCTGTAAAAAACAATAATTCGAAAAACTACTTATGTGTGTATTTTGTATTCATTATTACAAATTAAATTATCATATAGTCACGTCATACGATAACTATGGTGTTTAAAGTAATAAAGACTAATATTACTTTCAAGATATAATAATAGGTAACTAACGAGGTGAAACAAATGACGAACACATACACCTCAGAGAATATGTCAATAAACACCGAATTCCGTATTCGTAACCGATAATGGTGTTTAGTTGGAATCTAAATCAAAAATAAGTATTCATATCTTGAATACACTCTAGAGATCATATTAACATCAATCATTAACATCAACATTCTGGTTTTATCCCTATACGATGTCGGCATCACGTATCACAGTTTTATTCTATTATATTTTATTTATTATATCAAAGGAATATTAATCCCTTTCAAAGATATTTTTTATCTAACAATCTCCCAACAAGCCAATTTTAGCATTCCTCTTCTATTCCATCCAGGAACTGGAAACTTAGCGTTTCTTTGTATTGTGTGATTATTAATTCGATATTGAACTTGCCTTGAACATGTCAACATATGCTCTCCATGTTTGCATCAATTGGTGACATCAAAGGCAGACCTTGCCTATTTTTTTTTTCTCATATATACCAAATTAAAAAAAAATGTAGCCAAATTTTATAAGAAAGTGAACTTATTTTAATAAAAGGTAAACTAAAATGTAAAATACTAATGTGCTGGCATTATCCATTTTTTAGATTTTGTAAACTGTCTGGAGTTATTTTTCGGATGCCTCAAGTCTTCGCGTTCTTTCAACTTATCTAGATCTTCTGTTTCTATACACAAACTATATATTTTAAGATTCCCCATGAGAAGTCGAGTAGGGTAAGACCAGGAGATTGTCCAGTCTACTCAATTACACATCTTCTGCTAACCTATCTATTTGGAAACATTTCGTACAAGTATTTCGTCCAGTATAATGCCCATCTTTTGCTGCATTCATATTCTTTCGGCAGACAAATTTGGATCTAATTGTCTTAGGTAAAATGCAAATAAGGTCGGAACTTAATTCATATTGAAGAAACAGCTAATACCGTCCTCCAGTCAAATTATCATTGAAGAATCTAGCTCCTATCACTTAATTGCTGTGTTGCTCTAAATTAAGTGCTCTGCGCAGAACAGACTATGGTACAATAATAAAGGTAACGGTATACAGAACCTTAAAACTATTGCTAAGTTACACCACTGATCCCCCCATTCAAGATGTTTTGATGTCACGTGTAGTCTACACGCCCGTGAAATGATTCGAGCGTTCAAAGCGAGAATTAACTGGCGACCAGAGATATCTACTAAATTCTAGAAGCATAGGCGCACAATATAAACAAGAGAAACTAAATTGTATAGACTTAATCGATTACATAAATTTGTAGCGTTAAGTAAATAAATTAAAATAAACATTACCTTGGTGTCAGAAGTGATATCTTTAAATAAATCCTGTGAAAAATGGCTATGAGCTTGAATGACTGAAATGACTAAGGGACGCTTTGAAAGAAGGAGGATCTAATCCAGAAACGTATATGTTTGAGGACAGGAATGCTGCTGTGATTTCGTATTTGTTGCCGTTTCACGTTTCCTATTACATCTTTAGAAAATAAAGTTTCTAACGATATTTCTTCTATGGGAAGCAAAGTTTCTAATGAAATTCCTTCTCTGGAAAATAAAGTTTCTGCTAACATCTCTTTGGAAATATCTAACGTCACTTCTGAGATGTCTTCTCTTGATGATAAGATATCTTCATTAGAACACAAAGTTGCTGCTGATACTTCGTCTTTGGAAGAAAGAATAAAATATATTGAAGATGGAGGAAACGCCGACAGCACACAGAGTAATTCGAGGGGGCATATGGAGGTACCAGTAAAGCAAGCCATGGTGTTTCCACTGAAGAAAAGCAAGATCTACTTGCACTCCCAGAATACTACTCACTGTCTCATACCATCCCGACTAGTATATAAGACGCACCAGGGTTGGCATCCGTCGTTCGAAGTTTGGTAGACTTGCAGAACTTTAATGCCAGCTACCAGCTCCCGGAAAAGCTTTGAAACTCTAAGATACATTACGTTAGCTTTTCTATCCGGTAAAAAATAGACTGCCCATGACCAACCCACCTATCAAGATATATGGAAAACGTTACTTCAATTGAGGAAGCACGTGTTGGAGTCCAATTTGCAAAAGTTAGCCATGCCAAAGCTACAAAGGAGAATTGGAGGATAGTCTGAAATATGGTGGAGGAAATCTTTAAAGAGTACCTTAAAAGGTATTAGTGTGTTGCAATTCGCATGGTTACCGATGTGGAGTGAAACCATCCCTTGCTACTGTTATATAACTAGAATTTGTAAAAGAGGGTCCAGGTTGCAGTCCTGACAAGGTTCCAGGAGGAACCATCTTTTAAGGAAGGGGCAATGTTACGCTTAAGCTACGCCTCTGATTCTGAGGTATTGGGACGTCACGTCTAATCTAGTCGCCTGTGGAACGATTTGAGCGAACGAGGCATAAATTAACCAGCGCCTAGAGAGTTGTCGATAAAGTAAATCAATTAAAATAAACATTAAAACACTTACACTCCTAATGTATAAATCCGAGGGAGGAGTGCTTTGTAATACAAATGAAAACAGCCGAAGTCAAAGATGTAGTTCATTATTATCGTCATCACCACCCAGCCTTTGCGTCCACTGCTGGACATAGGCCTCCCCCATTTTTGTCCATTGTGCTCTGTCTTTTTTCATCCAATTTCTTGACATTTTCTTGATGTCGTCAGTCCAACGAGTGAGGGTTTTCCTCTACTTCTTTTGTCTAACCTTGGCCTCCACTCAAGCAATTTTTTTGTAGACCTTTCATCACTGATTCAGGCGACATGTCTGGCCCAGTTCCATTTCAGTGTGGCAATTCGGGAAATTACATCGATAACTCCTGATCTTCGTCTTAAGTCTTCATTTCTAACTCCGTCACGAAGCGATATACTCAGCATTGACCTTTCCCTTTGCCTCTGAGCTATTTGCAGCGTTTTAAAAGTAGTAGCTGTCAAGGTCAAAGTTTCGGCACCATAGGTCATCACAGGCAAAACACTTTGGATCAAACAAAAGATGTAGTTACTGCAATAAAAATTAGACCTCTACAGCGGAAAGACCATCAAGCTAGAGCAAATAAAAAACTGCAAGATGTATACTATTGGCCAAACCGAAGTAAATTAGACAACGAGGTAGATGAAGGTTGAGATGAACATATGGTGTTGAATGCCAGCAAAAGCGGTGTGACCAAATGGCACCAAGCTGTAAATAATAAGCTTAGAAAGGTCCAGGCTCAATTAGGACTGTAGCGATGAAGACGATGTTCATACTTAAGTCCTTCCATCTACTACACAGGTGTCAAATTTGTAGATCACCTTGTATTCCATATCCGTAATTTATTCCAATGCTTATTTGAATTCTAATATACTTGATAAAGACCAGAGATATACTCTATCGTCACGAATTAAAACTTCCAAATAAGATTAAAAACAGTAAAATAGTACAATGAAGCTGTAGCTTTGTTGAATTTACTTAATAAATAAAAATTAAATCCATTAACTTGTGCGTTTTCAACAAAATGTTAAACTACATCTTGCTTTTGATAATTTCGTTTTAACAGGTTGACTGCCAAGCTGAAAATTCTAATTTTTCCTGTTGCGCCAAAGTAATTTATAGTAGAAAGGTGTATTAAAAAACAGTTCGGCACAAACTAAATTTTGTTTTAAATTAAAAGAAAAAAATTACGGCCAAAATTTAAAATCGGCTAAAATGACCGCTCTGGCGTAGGCGGACAAAATAACCTGTCTACGCCAGGGCGGTCAGCTGTAGCGGCCACCTCTATCCTTATGCTAAGGTAATAGTTCGCGCGTTTTAGCTAGTTAGTTAGTGTAGACTATTATTGCAAGGGTGTGGCTCGTTGTTTTTATTGTGTGTGTACTTGTATTGCAAAACTACATTATGTTTACAAATCGGCGTACTTTACGTCTATTGAAATTAGCTGGAGAAATGCCTCAAACAGATGGTAATACCTGCATTATTTTATTGTTTTTCTGTAAATATAGGTTAGATTGTTTTATTTCAGAAGAGTCAGAAACAGATGACGACTTTGGTTCATTTAATTCTACAGATTTATATGTACCCTCAAGTTCGGAAGAAATGGACATATCATCTAATTCAGACCATGATGAAAATATTAGTCCAAATAAAAAGAAAATGCGGTTTGATATAAACAAAACCACTGATACTTGTGAAGCTCAAGCAGGTCCATCAGGTATTGGTAATGGGGTAAATATCAATCCACTGACAACCGAGCCGCTTAGAGATGTCACCAATATGTCCGACGATGAGTTACTACCAGAAAATAATGAGATTGGAAATGATCCAATGGTTGATAGAGGGGATTTTGTGATTGATCAACCAATTAGTAGCCCAGTTCCAACAGAATGGACAAATCCTGTTAGTAATCACCAACAATTCGATTTTACTGAGACATGGGGGCTCAACCCAATTTATGCAGCAGCTATTTCTTTAGAACAAGTTTCACCGTCAACCTGTTTTTACGCATTTCTTGATAATGAAGTAGTGGATATGATAGTAAATCAAACCAATTTATATGCAACACAGCAAGTGTTAGGACATGATGTTTCACTGAATTCGAGGTTACACGCCTGGCAACCAACGAATAAAAAGGAGATGTATCAGTTCATCGGTCTTCTGGGTTACATGGGATTAGTTCAAATGCCTTCACTATCACATTACTGGAGCAGAAAACCCTTATTTCGTAATGATATTGCTTCAACTGCTATGAGTCGAAATCGCTTTGAGCTGTTGCTCAGAATGTGGCACTTTTCAAATAATGAAGAACGTGAAGAGGGAGACAGACTGCACAAAATTCAACCACTTGTCGACCTACTCTTAAGAAAATATCAAGACACATATACTCCAGGAGAAGTATTTTGTATCGATGAAAGTATTGTTCCCTTTCAAGGAAGATTAGTGATGAAGCAATACATGCCTCAAAAAACTCATAAATATGGTGTTAAAGTATTTAAGTTATGCTGTGGTAAAGGCTATACTTGGAATTTACAAATTTATGCTGGCAAAGAAAGAGACAGAGGAGCTTCAGTTCCTACCAAAGTCGTGATGAATTTGTCAAGAAACCTCCTGAATGCAGGTCGAACTGCCATTACTGATAATTATTACACCAGCCTTGAACTGGCTAATCGTCTACTAGACAACCGTACACATTTGATTGGAACTTTGAGATCAAATCGTAGAGGTAACCCAAAGGAGGTTTTGGATAAGAAATTGAAGAAGGGCGAAACATTTTGCAAAGAAAATTCAAGAGGTGTATGTGTGATAAAGTGGCATGATAAACGCGATGTTCTTATTTTGTCTACTAAGCACACTGATAGTTGCCAACTTATTGAACGCCATTCAGGACCCATAAGAAAACCGGATGCTATAATTGATTACAACGCTGGGAAATCATCAATCGATTTGTCAGACCAGATGTCCAGCTATAATTCCGCTTTGCGTCGATCATTAAAATGGTATCGTAAAATCGCGATCGAACTTCTGTTAGGTACAACTATTGTAAACGCTTATATAGTATTCAAGACACTTTCTAATTCAAACATGACGATTACTAAATTCAGAGAAGAAATTGTATCTGACTTAGTCAAAGGTGGTCCCGTTTATGATCAAGTCGAACAAGCTGAAGATGAACCACTGCCACCAGCAACTACAAGAAAGACTTTACGAAATCATACATTGCTAAAAAAAGATGGAATTGCTACTTCTGTAAGGAAATACTGCAGAGGTTGCTACAAGAAAAAAACTACAGGAGAAATATCTAAAAACAAAGTAAAAAAAGTTACTACATATTGCGCAGACTGCCAGGGGCATCCTCATTTTTGTCTGCCTTGTTTTAATTTCAAACATTTAAAAATGTAATGACTTTTAAAACCATGTTATTTTTCAATTATTTCAATAAAAACTTACTTATTTCTATCTAAAATCATTGATTTTTTACTTATAATGTACAATTTTTTTTTGTGGTATACACATATAATACATAGCGCATATGTAAGTAAATATATTTACTCACATATCCATACAGGCCAGGCGGTCATGTTGCCTATGCATTTTTAACGAAATCGGCGGTCATATACCCTTTACAGACACTTTTGTTAAACAATGCACGGCGGACAATATGACCGCCATGGCGTGAGTTACTAGTACTATGAGCGGGCATAATGACCGCTCTGGCAGTCAACCTGTTAATTACCGTGAAGTGCAAATATTTAAACAATGTTCTATTGTTAGGGAAACAACACTTGACTCATAGTCAATCGATAGATATGATATACAAACACTGTTGTGCTAAGTGGAGATATTATGTTTCAACTATATGAGCTGTCTTCCTAATAATAGAACACCTCGATTTCTTGAAATATCGAATACAATCGGTTTACAGGGAACGTAGGTGGTGAACGTAATAAAATATGTCCTTCTGGAGGACACGTTCATTACTCCCAGTATTTTTAAAGAAACATTTGATAAATAAAGAAAGCTTTCTAGCTAAAATAGAAGTTTTTTTACATTCATCAATTATTCACTGAGATATCTCATAGAATAAAAAATTGTACGATAAAATACGATTTTATCAATATTTTAACTTTATTCAGAGTGTGCGTTTTAACCAGTATTAATATAACTATATTAATCAGGGTAACTACACCGTTTAGTTCAGGTGTTCAGGTGTACAAAACAAAAATTTCTGTTTCGAGTTGGGTGTGAAGCATATAAATGTAGTTTTCTTGCATAAATCGCTAAAAAATATCACTACAAATGATAATTTCATCATGCATGAATTGTAAAATGTAGGCTTAATTTTTTATTAAACAAAATATGAATAAATGAATATGAATAAATGAATAATTCGATATTTTTTCATATATCTCCAAAACTATTGGTTTTAAAATAATTTAATTAAATATTACATAAGATAATGATAGTTTCAAATACTAAATACTAAAAAAATAATAAAAAACACAAAAAATGGTTAAAAAAAAGTTTTTTGTTTTGTGAATTTATTTCGCATACTAAAATCAAATTTGGGACCTTCATATTTAGAGAAAGAAAACTCTATTAATATTATTAATCACCACACATAATTTCATTAAAATCGATTTAATAGTTTTTGCAACCTATATTTGTTTTAAATGAAACATCAAAATTATGCAGGTCAAAAACTCAAACTTTTCGATATTTGAAAAGTTTTTTACATATAGAAAGCATTTAAGATTTCAAACCCATTTTGAACAATAAAAAATCGTCGATTAGAAGAGACTAGGGTCTAAAAAAATAAATTTTAGGCCTATAAACAATTTTAATTGATCGATTTTAATTTTTAAAACAGATATTAAAAATGCGTCGGAAGACGCTTAAAAGAAAGGAGAAATAAGATGATTGGTTTATTAATTCCGGAGTAATTATCGATTTACAATAACAAACCACTAATTGGGTACGAATTTACATTAGCTAAATACCACTACAAGGTGGTTAAAATGTCAATTAAAAGTTGCCCGTCCGTCAAAAAATTGGCGGGAGAGCAGCCTTCGCGGCAGAATCAAAATTGATTTTACGCGTTCAAAATCGCGTCGTCCTTAAACATTTTAATTATTTTCGCTTCTATTCAACTAATTTTGATGTTTTTTTATCTCTGTCTTGTGCGGCTTGCATCCACTTATTTCTAACACACTTCAGGTCGTCAGACCATCTAACATTTTTTTTTAATTCCCTAGGCTCTCCTAATCGACGGATTTTACGTTTTTAAAATGGATTTGATCTTGAATGTTCTACTACATGTAAAAAAAATTTCAAGTATCAAAATTATTCATTTAAAAAAATTTGATTGCAAAATTATTTGGTAAAAACTATTAAATTGATTTTAATCCTGCATTGCCGCTTGTAACTCTGTAGTTACATATTAAATAAAAGTCATAAAACACTTTCTAAAGCTTATATTTCCTTAAACTTCCGTTGTTTCTATAAGGTTACAGACAGCTGTCTACCACAGAACATTCCAATCATACAAAAGGTCATATTGTATGCATAGATTCTAGCAGTTGTGTGTTGTTAGTAGTGTTGCAGCGTTGCAATAGGTGAATTTGATCACAATTTCAAGTACTTTCTATACTAGCTGACGAAATAGAAAAAATATAACTAAAAGTAAGTACATTCTAACTCATATTGTAGCAAATATATGCTCTGATAATAAATAATAGGTATTTTGTGAGTAAAAAATGTGTAACTTTAAAGTTTTTTTTTGCAGGTGGTAACATAAATGGAACCTAATTGTGTACAATCATTTTATGACAAGAACGAACAAAATAATGTTCAAATTAGAGACATTTGTGGATACGACTCTGAAGATCCCGTTCTAAAATCCGACAGTGACGATGATGAAGTGGTACATATTGCAGAAAATGTTTGTTCGGAAGAAGTGAGCGTTTAAGATATGGAAGTCAATAATGAAAACCAGGAAAATAATAATGAAAAAGAGGATGACAATGACGACGAAAATGACGTGCTCAATCATCAGGATATCACATGGAAACGAATTACTAGTCGTCCTGCACAGCCAATTCAACCTTGGAAAGGTAGTTTACCGCCAGGACCTGAAAACCCGTATGCTCCAATCAAGTATTTTGGAAAGCCGATAGATGACAATATTTTGGACAATATCGTTCATTAAACAAATCTGTATTCTATCCAAAAGAACATCGAAAACTATTTAAATGTGGTCAAGAACAAAATATGTAGAACAGTTTTTCGGTGTATTGTTACGATAAATATGTCTTGTAAATATTTTAATTCTTATATGTTCTAGATTTTACCTGATGGTAGAAATTCCAGGTAATACCTACCTGCGACGATGGATCCCCCTCCGATATAAAAACAACAATCGAACCTTCTGGAAACAGGCCGCTATAAAAACCAGTTCGAGATCATTCGCCGCTCTGTCTGTTGTGTGATTTTCTTTCTACACTAGCCGAGAAGGCCATCAAACCTTCGACGGTGTTCCATTTTAACAGGTGTTTTCGTATAAATATAACGGAGCTTTCATTGTGGAATCAGTCCAAAGATAAATCGCGGCGGGTTTTTTAAATGTAACGCTCGTATAAATAAATTATGTAATTATCAGTGTAAGATAAATTAATTATAAATTAGAATTAATAAAGATACAACAGTATGTTTGTTCATGTGAGTGTATGGTTTACCCTCAACTAGCATGTACTGGAAAACGTCTACTCGAATTTCAGTTGCTGCAGAAACTATGAGTCGAAATCGCTGAAAACAAATAAGAAACAATATCCAACATTCCTTTTAAAGGAAAACATAAGTCTAAGAATTTATATAAAAAACAAACGGGCTATAAAGCGTTTCTGATATGGGATACCAACGGAATTGTATATAATTTTGAACTGTATACTGGTAAAAAAAAGAGTATCCAGAATATTTACCAAATGTTGGAGTCAGCGGAAATGTGGTTCTTCGATTGGCCAGAACAACCACAAAAAAATGCTTACTATAGGATATATTCTGAATAACTGGTTTACAGGTATGCAATTACAAATTGAACTGAACAAGTTGGGTATTTCCTCTGTATATACGCTGCGTCCTAACATATTAAAAGGATGTAATTTTTCTGCCGACAAAGATATAAAAAAGAAAGGAAGGGGGAGTTTCGAAGAACTTGTCTACAAGAAAGAAGAATAATCCTTAGATCAGTCTAGTTCAAGATGGGATAAAGAAAAGAAAGAAACCATTCTTGTGGAGTGTCCCAAAATTGTAACTTTTTACAAAAGGTTTGTTCCAACTCACGCAGAAACCGTACAGTGTACGGTAACGCTTCTGCGCAATACATAAAATGCGTTCCAACTGAAAATGGACCGTTCATCGTACCGTCCCTTTGGCGTTCCAACTCAACTCGTGATCGTTCAATGTACGGTTTCGAAACCGTCATTTCAGTACGCGGGCAAAACCTATTACCGTTTGGACCACGTTTGGACTGACCTGCGCATTAAGCGGCATCAGCAAAAATTCACATTTTAGTTCGCGTCTCGCGTGGCCGTTTTATTTATTAAGTGAGGTTAAGTGTTTCGGTTGTGTTAAGGGTTTAGAGGGGTTTTACCTTCCCCGTTGCACCAATAAGGCCCCCTCAAAGAATAAATTTTAAAAATAGCTATTTAGTGTTTTATTTGATTTGAAATAGTTATTTCCAGTAAACATTTGCTTAATTTTGTTCAGAAAATTTTTCACCTCATGGTGAAATCTAACACAAATTAGTTCAACTTTCTAGAAATAAAAGTAGATTAAAGTTAATTTGGATATATATTATATATATATAATTATATATATATATATATATATATATATATATATATATATATATAAGGCAAGTTGACAATAGCAATTTTTATTATAAAACAGCTAATGGAAAAATTTAAAGTTAAAAGGAAAGACTTTACATAATTTTTATTAAATTGAGATGGCATATGCCTACAAAAAAATTAAAACCATTAAAGCTACATATTTAATAAAAAAAAAACAGCACTAGGATATCATACAGTCAGCTTATTCCTAAAATATTTAGTACTAATACCCAAGTTTCATTTGGAAAATTAAAGACATTTCAAATAAAACTGTAATAAGTCTGCGTAATCCTAAAATACGAATATTATCTTCTTCCTACCAATACCATATATTCTAGCGGTTTCTACATTAAATTTTTTGGAGACCCATAGTTTAGGCATTTGTTTGTCTCTAGGAAACTCAAAAAAACGACACGTCGAAAAAGTTTTACTTTTTTTATTATTATTGTTTAAACAACCCACCACTGCACAATACATTATGGCAAACAAATAATTATTAGTCTTTTTTATAAAGTAGCTACAGGTAGTTGAGAGGAAGTTTCATGCGACAAACAAATTGGGTGATATTACCACAGTAAACTGAATGTTTTCACCACAAGATTTATATAACAATATAATATACAACGACTTTACTACATCAATAAATAAATCATTCACTACATTTTAAAATTTACAGGATAGAAAACTCGATAACACAGCAACATAATAAACATGAACATAGCAATTAACTTGCTGTCATTAAATTAGTCTCAGGATTTCGTCACAGTAAGATGCGCGTTGACTTATCTTGTTTGTTTTAGTATCATGGCAAGCGAGGAGGCATCAAGCAAACAAATAGCCAATTCTTATTCTTTATTTTCTTGGTCTCTGTTTTAAATGAATGGCCCGAACTCAACTCAAACAATCACCAGTGCCACAGAATAAGCGGTGCTTTGTTTAGTGCCAAAATCCGTTCCAACTCGTCTCCTCTTCGCATCGGTAATCAAACGGTGCAAAGTTGGAGCATGCGCATAAAATCGATGCCAAACAGTTTCGTGACCGTTTCGAAACCGTACAAAGTAGCGTGTTGGAACAAACCTAAAAATGTATGGACTTAATGGCCTCTTTGACGGCTTTATATAGAACTAGGAATCGTTCTAAAAAGTGGTACCATCGCATCGTGTTCCATATATTTGATTTAGCAGTTGTGAACGCTTAGTTACTTTATAGAAGACACACCCAGTCTTTGTCAAGAGGGCAGAGGCTCAAGAAGAGGGGAAGGCCCCAGTCTATCTACAACAGAAAAAGAAATAGAACAGAAAAGGAAAAGAGGGCCTATCGCTTCTCTACCGGAGAAAAATATACGGAAAGACGGAATACACCATTGGCCTAAATTTTCAGAAAATCGCGTTCGTTGAAAGAAACCGGGATGAATAGGCGTCTCAAAAAGTAATATGTGAAAAATTTAATGTAAATTAATTTGTGCTTTACGCCAATTCTAATTGCTTTGTGGACTTTCATAAAAATAACTTTTTTCCCATTGTAATTTCAAACCCTATTAAAACAAACGAAATAAAGAATTAAAAAAAATCTTCAACAATGTTTTAATTTGAACCTATCCTGGAAGTATATATCAAGAGAAATTTTTTCCAGTTAAAAAAAATTGGACAGTACTGGGTTAATGAAATTTTGCGTGACTATTAAAGATATTACAGATTTTTCTTTCTCGGAATATAAAGGTTTAAGTTTGATTTTAGTATGGGAAATAAACTCACTAAAAAAACCTTTTTATATTTGTTTTTTTTGTGGTCTTAGTATTTTTTCAATAACAATAATACTGGTTTGAAACTAGGATTACCTTATTTAAAATTTAATTGATAAAAATTTTATGCACAATACAAAATAATAAATTATTCTACAACCAACAATTTACAAGATTATAGAAAGGAAACAACAAAACACTACAAGCAATCCAGACACGTTCACAAGAAGAGATTTAAAGGTGACAACAATACCATATGTAAACGGCCACAGGCAAAATTAAAAAGGATAGGAAATAAGTACATTACAACATTCAAAAACCACCAACACACCGAGATCTATTATGTCCAAAACAAAACCTAACAACATAAAATACAGATCAAAGAAATATTTCAAATTATCTAACAATTTATCAGAATTCATAATTTCCCTATTACAAAAAATTCTAATCAACCATTGCTCACCTTCTCTTGGTCAACAACTTAGTAGCACACTCATACATCAAATTTTAGGTTTTTATAAACCGAATTTAATACTACCAAAATAGATTTTGTTCAGGGTGCTAGATGCTATAAGCATGAAGGACCTCTATTATCTCTAATTGTTGATTAACTCTTCCTCTCCTTTAACCGCCCCTTCTTCTTCAGTAATTTCCTTTACTTTTATTCTCATCAAGTCTCTGAGGAGCTCAGCCTCTTCAATTTTAAATTTAATCACATAGGTTATAACTTTAATTTCTTCAGCCAGTAGATTTCTAACCCCCTTTTTCAATTTATTAAACTTACTTTTATTGACTTTTTCACCATACGAGCAGTCTTAAACACAGTCATTTAAATACGAGGTCTTATATTAGCTTCAAATATTTACTATTCAAACTTTACCTTGTCCTAGATGTGATAAACATAAAAGGATAATTTTCATATATCTAAGCTAATCTAACATAAAATACACTTTTAGACCACATTCCATACGACAAAAAGTAACATAGGTTGCCTAATGCACATGTCATTCTCTTAAACATGACTTTAACACCAACGGTAATTCCACATCTTTTATACCCTACATTAATAAATAAAAAGTTTTTAAATCCCAACACCTCGATTGCTGTTATTATTTTTAATATCATTAAAAAAATTTTTTCAATCTTTTGGCTGTAGTAATACTATGTATAACTAATATAGTTCCATGGTGCATTGACATTTTGTTTTCGACAACGTTCATAGGTATCTTGTCAATCAGTTACCAGCTGTAGTCCGTTTGAAGAGGTAGTATTTTTTTCAATAATAATAATACTGGTTTGAAACTAGCATTATCTTATTTAAAATTTAATTGATAAAAATTTTATGCACAATACAAAATAATAAATTATTCTAAAACCAACAATTTACAAGATTATAGAAAGGAAACAACAAAACACTACAAGCAATCCAGACACGTTCACAAGAAGAGATTTAAAGGTGACAACAATACCATATGTAAACGGCCACAGGCAAAATTAAAAAGAATAGGAAATAAGTAAATTACAACATTCAAAAACCACCAACACACCGAGATCTATTATGTCCAAAACCAAACCTAACAACATAAAATACAGATCAAAGAAATGCATCTATAAATGTCCACATGTTTTAGAATAAATTTATATTTTCTGTTAATGAATACTTTAATATTTCGATGTTTTGGAATGTTTTACACATTCAACCACACAAATTCAAAAAAGTTCAAGTGCCGAGTTTTTTGTCTGGTATACAATTTTATAAAGCGACTAGATCCTACATATGTTTTTTTTTGAGTGCATCTTGTTAATATAAATCGTAGACAAATATTTAGTCAGTTTAAATATAGAATAATGAGATAATACTCGTAGTTAAGGTATACAGGCCGGTGGGTTGTAAAAATTGTTTTCTATCTCAACCGTTGCATGACCTGACCATGAAACATTCGCATGCAGAATTAACGTTTTGTGTCTAAACAAAACGTATATAAAACGACAAAAGAGATCACTTAAAGTTCTACAGATGTCACTTTGATAAAATTGAAATTGAACAAAACAAACTAACAATCGTTTTATTAGATCGTTAAAATAATAATTCAATATGTTTTCTAATGCGTGGGAAATGGAGGTGTCATACAAATATGTTCAGCAAGTTGCAATTTATAATATGGGTGTTAATACTAATAATCCATTTGTTTAATCACCTGCATAGAATCTCGTTAACCATAACGAAATGCTTTTAAAGTTTACATTTATAATTTAAAAGAGAATTTAAATATTTCTTTTTTCTTAGTTGACTGAAGTTGCAGTCAAACTTCTCGAAGTTTCGTAGCAATATAACAGTCTTCTTTTCCTTATACTTTTTTTTGTACAATCTTTCGATATTTTGAATCAGGTGATTATCTTCTCCCATATCATGTCCGATGTATTGTACAAAATAACATTAAATTACAATTTAAAGGATCATTTACACAATATTTAGTAATCTAAAGATTTTAATCTGAGCACGACAAAGTTTACAGATCCTAATAAATATGAGGGGCTGTCTGATTATACTTTCTGGCAGAAAATATATCGCTTTTGTTGTTAAACCGCATATCTTAAAATTCGCTAGATGAGAATGTGATTTATATATAACAAAACCACTAAGTTAATACGAAAGAGAACATCAAAGACGTCTTCAGTATATATTAATACATTAATATACACTCTTCTTTTTCTTCTACGGCACTACAGCAAAAATTGAGCATTGGCCTCCTTTATTTTTTGCCCCCACTCTTGCTTGTCTGTGGCTGATCTTCTCCATATACGGACTCCTAAAAGGGCTTGTGCGTCACTGTTTACTGTGTCTTCCCAGCGCTTTCTTGGCTTTCCAACTGGTCTCTTTTCCTGCATTTTAGCATTCAGTGCTCTTTTTGGTAGCCTATCTTCTCCAAGTTTTATCACATGCCCGGCCCATTGCAATCTATGTATTATAATGAAGTCTGATAGTGGTGCTTCCTTTTGATAAAGCTCGTTGTTGTATCGACTTCTAAAGATTCCGTTTTCCCTCACAGGTCCCAGTATTCTCCTCAGTACTTTCCTTTCTAATGTGTCGAGTTTGCTTTTGGATGTTCCTTTTAGGACCCATGCTTCACTGCCATTGTACACTATTGGTCGAATTAGGGTTTTATAGATTCTCATCTTTGTATTTCGGTGGACATTTTTAGACGGAAATATATGGGAGAGAGGAAAATAAGCTGTTTGCCTGCGTTATTCTCTTCCGTATTTCTCCATCTTCTGATCCGTCGGCATATATTTGTAGTCCAAGATATGTAAACTTTCCAACCGTTTCAATGTCATCTTCATGTATAATGTTTTGTGGGACTATATTTCTTCTCGTCTGTATCATTATTTTTTGTTTTTTCTGTGTTAATTTCCAGACCTAGCCTTTTTGTTTGCCTTTTTAACTCTGCGTATATTTCTTGGGGTCCTGTTGATGTTGTACTCATATTATTAATATCATCAGCATAAGCGGCCATGAAAAATTATCTAATAAAAATATTAGATGTAAAACACAAGATTTACTCTGAAATTTCCCATGATAATTCTCAATATAAAAATTTAGAACCCGTTCTATATTCTAGAAAGTTTTCAGAGTAAAATGTGCGAGTTTCTGCGCAGAACGTTAAATAACACCGTAGTGTTTACGATAACATAACCTTTCCTTTATAATTACAACTTTGTTGATTACATGTGCTGGTTTGTTTATTGAGTGAAATATCTTTGCTGTTTGTAAGAAAATTTATAGTTTGTTGTTTTTTGCCACAGTTTTTGCTGTTATTATAACTATGTCCATGTGGAATAGAGAGGCGGTTACTCTTCTTATAGAAGAATACAGGAAACATACTAACCTATACAAAGTAAAATCAGCCAATTACAAAAACAGAAATATGCGAAGAACAGCTCTTGAACAATTGCAATCGGTAATGCAGGAATGTGTACCAAATGTTTCTGTTACTGACTTGCAAGCCAAGTTTCAAAGCTTGAAGCAAAATGCTGTAAAGGAGTATAAAAAACATTTAAACTCTATGAAGAGTGGTGCAGGAGAAGAAAAGGTTAGTGATTGTATTTTGTATTAAAAATGGGTTACTTATTATTTTTTTTTAGATATATATGCCGTCACTGTGGTATTTTGACATTATAAGTTATATTTTGGATAGTTGTCAACCCAGAGAATCTACTGACACAATCAATGTTGATACAATCAATACAACAGAAGATGTTGAGGATAGTATGATTGATGGGGACGGAACCAGTACTATGATGGATGCTACCGTTATATTTGATGGCGATGTAAG
The DNA here is from genome assembly GCA_918026665.1 of Diabrotica balteata. Lineage (NCBI taxonomy): Eukaryota > Metazoa > Arthropoda > Insecta > Coleoptera > Chrysomelidae > Diabrotica > Diabrotica balteata. The sequence goes on along the minus strand of OU898277.1, from coordinate 15,433,390 downwards.
TGAAGAACCAATCCTTGAAGAACGTATAGCTGACGAAACTACCTTAGAACAAACACCTACAACTTGGATGCGCAAAGGTAGACTACCGTTATATTTGATGGCGATGTAAGTGAAGAACCAATCCTTGAAGAACGCATAGCTGACGAAACTACCTTAGAACAAACACCTACAACTTGGATGCGCAAAGGTAGAGTAGGTTCTACATTTAGCGATGAGCCCAAAAGCAAAAAAAAGAAAGATGATGACCATTATCTCCAAATGGTTTCTACTAATTTAGCAAAGCTGAATACAACATTAGCGATGCCGCCAATGACGAATCAAACACAAAAGGAGGAAATGGGAGGCAACGAACTGTTTGCAGCATTTGTTGCAAAACGCATGAACGAGATTGATGATTTGGACATTAGAGATGATGTCGAAGAAAAAATAATGTCGGCATTGAGTGAGGGCCTTAGAAGAAATAGACAAAAGAAACATGAGTAACTTTTTTACATGGTGTTGACACATATTATATTTATTTATTATATTTTAATTATTATTATTATATTTAAATTATTATATTTTTAATAAAATTGGAAACAAAATAATTACTAAATAGTTAGTAATTTTGGCAAAAAAAATTACCTACTAAAATCACTAGCCAGTTACCCACTTGGCATCACTTTTGTGTCTCTGCTTGGCATTCCTCATCCCACCATATTTTGTTTTTATGAGATTTTTTAAATCATAACACTTGCTCTCTTTATTGTGCCCTTTAATTGTTTCCATTGGTCATTTATACCCTCTACCTTATCCTATTCTATTTCTTGGCATCCAATTCCTGAAGTACACGAACCAACAGACGAACTAGAACTTAGCAACATGAAAAACAATAAGAGCTAAAGACATAATGGAATAGCAATTGAAAATATGCTTGCAGGGATGATAAAACGTAAACTGTATGAACTAAATGTGGACATATGGGGACTTAGATACCAAGACAACCTAGAATATGATTTGAAATCTATTGGAATTAGAGCATGGAGAAGAGTTGCCAGAGCCAGGGGCGAATGGAGGATTGTTTTGAAGAAGGCTTTGGCTCATAAAGAGCTGTAACGCCACTGATGATTATGATGACTTCATCCTCCAGATGACGCTCAATTAATAATAACTTAAACCATGTGTCCGGACAAATGATTTTAATAATGAATGTTTCCTCCACGTGCTCGAATTATTGCCTGATTTCTCCTTGGCATGCCTAAAATCAAATGAGAAATGTCCTGTTGAGAAATAAGTTCCAGTTTTTGTAAAAGGGCTTCTTGTAACTGATTTAAGGTTAAAGGGGCAGGAATACGACTTCGAATCCTTCGCACAAGCATGTTCCAAACATGTTCGATTGGGTTTGCCTCTGGACTCAATGCAGACCAATACATTACAGGAATGTTTACGCCTACCTTAGTACTGAAGGTACATTCTGCAAAACGTTCATGTGGTCTTCGCCATACTCTCTCACGGCCATCTGAAAATCGTAAGGTAAATCTGGACTCATCGGTAAATAACACGTTCCTCCAATTATTTACAGTAAAATGAGCATTGTTTTCCAAGCCTTCGTCTAATTGTCAATGGACTTACGTCAGTATTCCGGACATGCTGAAGCTGATTTCGAATTTGTACAGTCGTGGCACGACGATCTCGTAGACTTAAGGATGAAGCGATCATCACCGGCACTAGTTCTCCGTCGAGGACAGGTTCCAGGTTGTCTAGTGTAAGCTCCGTTTGCCAAGAAACATACGGTGCATAATACTATTGGATATTTGATACTTTTGAGCAACATATCACTCACTTCTTCCGTCTTGAAGCAACGCAACAATAGCAGCCGCTCTTTCGGGATTTACAACCAAAATTATTGAGATTAAAGCAGCTCAATTTAACTTCTAATTGTGTTTGACACAAGCGAAAATACCACAGGACTAGAAAACAATCGTTTTTACATCTTGATCTTCTGCCACATTCTTATGTTACAGTAAAGTTTCAAAATGATCTGTCGATCTTTTCTTTCATCCACTGCGCATTAGTTACAACTTTACGGTTTGATTGTTAATTATTTCTACTCCAAATAACAACCACTATTCAAAAAACTAGACTTATCGTAATGGTATGCTTCTAAAAATATAACTAATTATGAAAAAATCATCCGACCTTAAAGACAAATATTGTTTCTAGCCATATCATTAAAGTATAATTATTTGAAATCAGTACATTAGCACCAATATGAACAATAAAAATAGTGGTATATGAGTAAATATGTACATAAATGGATTAGGTATTAGACAATATTAGGTCGTTCGACACTTATCGCTTTATGAAATAGACAACAGATTGAGTTACTGACCACGATAAAATCAATTAGTGAATATTAATATGTCATTAAATTTTCTCGTATACAAATTATACCAGTTGCGCAAACATGTGAGAAAATTCTGTAGATGGAATTCTTTCAAACTAAATTGTAACACTGATTTTTTCATACATAGTTAACTTCGCTTATTACATTTTGCAACTTTTAAATATTTAATTAGGTACAAACATACACAAACAATTTTCTATTGTCTTATCAGAGCTAGTAAATAATTATTGGCACTGTTGTAACTAATTATTAACTGATAAAAACACCTTTATTGGTGTTTCCACCTTAATGTTTGGTGTTTGGTTTTCCACCAAAAATTCCTTAAAATTTAACATTAATAATTTACTACACAAATCTCCAAATTCTCAAAAGGTCACTTTGACATCTACATCAGATAATTAAGTGACATTATACGTCTAGTTATTGTCCTCCCAGGAAAGTAATAAGCATGTCCATCACCACTGGATAATACTGGATTCTATGTAATAAATTAGCAACATGTGCCGACATGTGCCCAAATCAGTGCCGCCACTCACAACAAAAAAACACGTCCTGAAGAGGTACAAGAGTCGTCTAAACAAGAATCCCTAAATATACCTGAGGGAGCCTTGTACTGGCTACCTACATCATGAGAGTTGGAAATCTTTTGATTCCAAGCCTTACTTCAAAGGACTTGTGAATGGATACATCTCCATAGGTTTGGTTCTTCAGTGACCGTTGAAGGATAAGGATTTTTAATGTGAGCAAATATAGCTCCAGAGAAATAAAATCACTTTTGAGTTTATCGATTTATAATTAAATCTTTTAAGAGTAGAGGCCCAACACGGCCGTAACTTACTATACAATATCAAATGTACTCTTTCTTTATAACACTAAAATAAACACGAGAGAATAAACATGAGAAAATGCCCTAATTCGGCGGAGAGAAATATTGCGAGTTTTTAACTACCCGCTGCGGCGATGCCTCGACGGCCATATGCCAACTTGAACTGCTCTTACTGAACTGATAAAACACTACATAATGCGTAAAAGGGAAGATTACCCCTATTTTATTTAGGTGTGAAAAATATTTAACAGGGTCAGACGTCAAACGCCAGGGTGTCGCGTTCAAACTTGATAAAGTGTGTTCTAGTTATTATACACTAAGAAAAGTCAAAGAATTACATTTTTATTTTATATTTTAAAAACAATATGTTCATTTCTGGAACAATACCAATCCAGAGAAACACACTCTCATCTCAACCCCGAGGCCAATGAACCATCCTTACCATCCTTACGCCCAATTCCGTCGCAACATTACCCAGCTTTTCCAACGCTCTCTTTTAGGTGTAAAGTAAACTAGTGAGCGTGGTGTACGTTAATAGTTGACAACCCGACAAAGAGAACCTCAACGAAGCAACGACGCTCATTTTAAGTTCGGCTATGGAACTGTTTGCACTAAGGTATTTACTACGGTAAAGGTACTAAGGTTAGGTAAGGTACTAAGAGTATTTTATACCTTAATACACACGAACACCACGTGCTTTGTAAGAGTATCTCTATACTCTTACCTTAGTAAACTCGATACAGTCTGCACCGCGGCTAGTAAGGCCCACCTTAGGATCACAATACCTAGGCGCACAAGACGCCTAGTTAGTTTGATCGATTCGAAACTGGTCTTCTCAGACCTGAAGTGTATGTTAGAGTGAAGAAAGACTGTCAACTATTGGTGCTGAACAGGTTTATAGCTCACGAATCCTACAGCAAGAGTAGTAACAGAAAATCGCACAATGCACGCTGCCCGAGACTAGCATACTATCGAAACTGGTCTTATAAAATCCACAAGGAAAACAATTCCTGTATCTAGCTGTATACCACGTATCACAAAAAAGAGGTTAATCTTCGTAAATGGGTATAATTATTTAAAAACCCTTAAAAGGGCTACATCAAAAAAACAAACGTTTTCGGACTAAACAGTCCATCATCAGGTTTAAAATTGCCTAAAATAAGTATAAACCATTTAGTTAAAGCAAACGTGGTTTTAAAATTTTGACTAGAGTTAAAAAGCAAAAATGGTTATACTTACTAGGTTAAAATGCCTGAGCCACCAAACTACCAGGGTAAAAAGCCTTTAAATTACATGTAGTTGTAAAAGATTGTACATATTGTTGTTATAAAACTGTGATGTTAAATATTAAATTAAATTTGACTTCGGGTAACATGCTTGAAGTGAGTTCCAGTGTCCGGAGAGTAAACCTCTTCAAACGGACTACAGCTGGTAACTGATTGACAAGATACCTATGAACGTTGTCGAAAACTAAATGTCAATGCACCATGGAACTATATTAGTTATACATAGTATTACTACAGCCAAAAGATTGAAAAATTTTTTTAATGATATTAAAAATAATAACAGCAATCCAGGTGTTGGGATTTAAAAACTTTTTATTTATTAATGTAGGGTATAAAAGATGTGGAATTACCGTTGGTGTTAAAGTCATGTTTAAGAGAATGACATGTGCATTAGGCAACCTATGTTACTTTTTGTCGTATGGAATGTGGTCTAAAAGTGTATTTTATGTTAGATTAGCTTAGATATATGAAAATTATCCTTTTATGTTTATCACATCTAGGACAAGGTAAAGTTTGAATAGTAAATATTTGAAGCTAATATAAGACCTCGTATTTAAATGACTTTGTTTAAGACTGCTCGTATGGTGAAAAAGTCAATAAAAGTAAGTTTAATAAATTGAAAAAGGGGGTTAGAAATCTACTGGCTGAAGAAATTAAAGTTATAACCTATGTGATTAAATTTAAAATTGAAGAGGCTGAGCTCCCCAGAGACTTGATGAGAATAAAAGTAAAGGAAATGACTGAAGAAAAAGGGGACGGTTAAAGGAGAGGAAGAGTTAATCAACAATTAGAGATAATAGAGGTCCTTCATGATTATAGCATCTAGCACCCTGAACAAAATCTATTTTGGTAGTATTAAATTCGGTTTATAAAAACCAAAAAATTTGATGTATGAGTGTGCTACTAAGTTGTTGACCAAGAGAAGGTGAGCAATGGTTGATTAGAATTTTTTGTAATAGGGGAAATTATGAATTCTGATAAATTGTTAGATAATGTTTGAATGGTAACTATGTTTAAAACTAATGAGTACATGTTTGATATATGAGTTGACCAAGAAATAATGAAAGAGAAAAGAATGCACAGGAATGTGATGTATATGTGAAGAATGGAGAAAATGGAGAAATATTGTGGTATGATAGACATGGAATATGTACAATCTTTTACAACTACATGTAATTTAAAGGGTTTTTACCCTGGTATTTTAGTGGCTCAGGCATTTTAACCTAGTAAGTATAACCATTTTTGCTTTTGCTTTTAAGGGTTTTTAAATAAATATACCCATTTACGAAGATTAACCTCTTTTTTGGTCTTATTTAGTCTGAAATGTATTGTAACTACTTTTGCACGAGTTGTTAGCGGCAACGGTCCAACGCTGCCTGTTGTATCCTTTAATGTGTAAATTCTTCAGATAATGTGATTTCTTTTTTATGCTCATTTCAACTTATAAAGTTGTTTTTACCGATATTTACAAATATCATTACAGAACTTTTCCGTTCTTTACCAAATTTACTTCTTTTTTTATTGGAAAAAGCATGTAAATCAAATTAAACTTTACTACCCACGCTGTTACTTCTTTTCATTTTCATCTATTTAAGAGAGCCGTAAGTTTCTTTATGCCGCACAACCAAAAGAAAGTCGTAGAAAAGCTATCTATGTCTTCGTTAATTAATTGAGCGTTCTTTTCCTCATTAAACATTAAAAACAAAACAATTTTATCACAGGATTACTACAAAACACGAGTCTAAAATTTTTAAAAACAGGTCCAGTTATCTTTGTTTTTGTCAATTTTGAACTTTTACAGCAAAATAAAAACAAACCAACGGAGAACATTCAACATAAACTTATTTAACTATACACAGATAACAATTAAAGAGGAAACATTAAGTAACTGATTGTTGTTGTAAGTCAAGGTTAAGATAAAAGGTTAAGTGACTTACAATTTCAGAGAATTCTAATGAATTAATTGCGGAAAAATTGTTTCAATTTTTTTCAATATGAAGACTAATATAAAATTTTACTCTTGTTTATCATTATCGCACCGTTACAAAAATTGACATATTTTTTTCTTTGTTCTGGGTGATGAGGGGCAACTGGACACAGTGGGTGTCTGAGCCATATCTTTTTCATTCTTAAACTGTAAATGTATTTAAGTTTTCTGCTGTTGGCTGTACTGCAGGAATGTGCCTTTCCTCCAAAACAATAATTCTAACCTTCATAGTACTTTTGTTTCGTAGTTATTTTTTATAAAATCAACGTGGCGTGCTTGTGATTTACATTATTGTTTTGATTATTAAAGTAAGTGTTTTACCATGTATTTTAGTGTAAAAGTGTTGATTAACATTCTATTAACAATGTTTAAATTAGTTTTGAATGCTTATTTGACTAGTTTTGAGGTTAGAATGTATGGTCCAGTTACCCCGAGAGCTTTCTCTCTTTCGGGGTAACTGGGACCCATATCGGGAGTAACTTGGCCAAAGCCTGGTCCAGTTACCCCTCAGGACCTTAGAACCTATTTTTTTCCATCTTTTCCTTTTTCTGAGTCTGGGTTATATCAGATTGTTTTTATTTCAGAAAGTGGTACAAACTTACATAAGAAAAACTCAGAAAGGTGCTTGCTCCTCATATACCACGGAAGACCTTGATAGGGCAATTGAGGATATTAGAAATGGCACCAAGACGACACAGGGTACATCATTATTTTATAATACTCCACGATCTACACTGAAGCATCGAGTCAAAAGAACGCGTGGGACTGGACTACTCCAAAAGAAGGTAACAGTGGTGGAGGAGTATATTCATATTTGTGGTCTCTTGAGGAAAAAGAAATTGTAGATTGCATAAAAATTATGGACAAAAATGGGTTTGGCCTATCCAGAGAGAAAGTATTAGACTTAGTACAATTGTATATAAGACAGAAAAATATCAAGAGTAGATTTAAAGACAAGAGACCAGGCCCTGACTGGTTTAGATCATTTAAAACTATTACCATCAGTCAATAAAGAAACCTAGGAGTACTGAACGTGCTAGATGCGATCAGGTGAACCTTTGGGTCATTTGAAGTACTTTTTTTTAAATACTAACAAAAACTGTGGAAAAACTAAAGCTTAAGAGGAAACCAGAACAGACATTTAATTGCGACGAGATGTCATTTTGCCATGACCCTAGTACAACAAAGGTCGTTGGTGCAATTGGTACAAAAAGCATACGGAAGACCAGTTCGTTTGGCCGAGAAAACCCATATGTTTTGTTGTGTTGTTCTGCTGATGGTCAAATGTCACTTTCCTATGTAAATTTAAAGGTAAACACGTAATGGATAATTAGATTAATGAGAATACAACATTCCAAACTGCAGTTTCTACAACGTCTCGAGGTTGGATGGAAACTACTTTGTGTCTTAATTAGTTTAGAGATGATTTTTACCTAATATTACAAAGGGGAGGCCATCTTTATTAATTTATGATGGCCATGCTACCCATGTGTCCACAGATTTGATTAAGTTAGCACAAAAAATGAAATTACTATTATGAATTTACCTCCACACACGACACTTTTTTTACAACCATTAGAGGTGTCACTCTTTAGAGGTCTGAAAAATAGTTGGAACAAGGCACTCAGTAAGTGGCAGAGGGAAAATCCTCGCAAAAAAATTCCTAAAGAAATATTTGTACAAATCATAACCAAGCTAGCACATGAAATACCTAGTATTAATATTATTAACGGATTTAAAGTCACAGGAATTTATGATGTCGATAAACATAGTCCTAACAGTGATGCAATTCCTACATCCATATTTAAAAAAGATGATTTGCTTAGGTGTAAAAATAATCTTCCCAATCCCACTACAGTACACTTGAAAGTAACTGCTTCTTTGAATTTCGCACACTCAGTAACTATCATTTCCTCAGCAACAGTACAATCAGAAGACAGTAGGCCTACATCTTCAGCAGCACTACAATCAGATGCGAGTCCTGTTATAGCCACTGAAAATCAAGAAGACTACAATTATTCAAATGTAGGGCAACAAGCATCCTATACTTCTTCAGATACGGTACAATCACATGTCTTGAAAGCTATAATCCTAACAGAACAGCCAGAAAGCTCTGTATCTACCTCTGCAATGGTTGAAACAACAGAAGCTAGTTCTGCAAACGAAGTTCAAGTAGAAAAAGGATGCCCTGTCTTGACAATTGGACCTTCTTTACAAACACGTAATCATTTGAGGAATTATTGTTAGAAATTATGAACAAAGATAAAAGAATACATAATTCAAGGAAGAAACGAAAAATACTGGTCACTAATTGTAAAATTATCACCTGCAAAGATTACCTAATAAAAAAAGAACAAGAGGAGAAATAAAAAATGAAAGAAACTGAAAAGAAAGACCATACCAAAAGCTAAACGAAGTAGGCCTACACTAAGCTATTTTAAAACACAAGAAAAAGAACAGGTTTGATTGTATATCAGACAGCAGTGATGATGTTGATTTGCAAGATATTGTAGAAGAAAATGAAAGATATTTAGATAGCGAGAAGAAATTTGAAATGTTCTGTAATAATATTGATGAGCAGACCTGTAAAAATTTTCAGCAACTAGGCCTTATCCAAATTGTCAAAAAAGTTTGTGAATATGTAATCGTTAAGTATGAAGAAGAGTATTTTCCAGGAAAAATCTTAAGCTTTACAGATGACCAGGTTGAAGTTTCATCGATGCAGAAATCTTTGAAGTCTTGGAAGTGGCCAAATAACGCAGATATTGGAAAATACGATTGGGATGACGTTATTGATGCAATTGAAGAACCACAAATTATTTCTAAAAGAGGGTTTTTTCATGTGAAAGAATTGCAGCATTTGTGGGACATTATATGAGATAATAAACGCTTCTTTACTATTAATATTATTTTTCAATTTGCAGTTTCGTTCAATTTTATTAAACTCTTTAAATGTAAGTTTATAAACTTTTTAATGTAATGGCATTCAATGCAAGTTGTTAGCTGCAAACTGTGTATAATTTGTTCATAAGCGTTATCTGCTATACGAGACAATATCCTTACATGGAGTCTGGTTTGAAATTTGCTCAATTTAAATTATTGTTTGAGGTTTCTTTGCAAAGTGTAAAGATATGCAATCCGACCCAGATAGCCCACAATGATTTCTACCAGCTCTTATGAGATTTTAGGCTGGCTGCTCCAATTACCCCTATTAATTGAGGTAACTGGATCCACCGTGTGTACAATCAATTTTATTATTTATTTTCTTATTACTGTAATGCTTTCAATCAAATTAAGGTTCCATAGATTTAAATAGTATTAAATAAAGGTCATGTTTTTATACAAATAGTTTAAAACTGACTTAATACTTTGATCATTATGTAATTAAAAATCTGAGCCGAGCGCAGATTTGTTGTAAAATGATCCAATTACCCCACCCTAAGGCCGTCCGCACATGGGTCGACGCTCGATGTGCTCGACTTATCAGAGAACTAACGAAGTTCTCTGACTCAATCGCGTAGGTCTCTCCCCATCGGCAAAGTTCCTTCGCTGTTACATTGAGCTCCGCAGACGGGGCGATTACTGTAGTGATGGTCAAAATCGATTACTTATGGGAATCGGTTACCATGAAATCAAGTACAGTAAGGAATCGGATACTTTATTGTGTACTGAGAACCGAGTACTGTGGATATCAGATTTTCAATAATAATTAATAGTCGGTTTGTCAATCTTTATCTATGATTTTTCAATTATTTGTGTTTTTTGCGTATGTTTTTTTTGTTTTATAATAAATATAATTTTGGCAAACAAATACAAACATTTTAGATAGTTTTTGGCATAATTAAAGTAATTATTTAGCTAAGAACAAAATTTCAGTATTCTACTATTGTCTAAAAAAATAAAAAAAAGTTCAAATATTAAATGAACATTAAAAATAAAAATTAAGAATAAATATAAAAAAATATTCTAGAATATATTACAAAAAAATAAAACAGAAACATTAAGAATAAAACTGTTAAAAAACATAATTTTGTTCAAATTTTTTGGCAATAGTCAGTTTTGACGATCATTCGTTAATTGACCTGCCTTCGAGAAGATTCTTTCAGATGGAATCGAGGTCCCAGGAACAGATAAATTCCGAATGACCCGAACATTACTGTAATTTCTGACCGTTCTATAATCGGCGTGATTCGGCAGGTATTCAGTTAATTCTGTACTTAGTACTCAATCGGTTTCCAGTTCGAGTACTCGAGTACAATTGATTCTATAAGGAATCAGATACTGCTCGATTCCAGTATTCGAATACTCCCCTCCCCAGCGATTAGTGGTCGTCTAGAATGGACCACAGGAGTGATGACGTAGATTTGATTGACATCTGTCAGTTTCACTTTCCAAACAAACCTTGTTTAGTGTGGATAATTTGTATTTTTCGTTATTTTTTCATTTATTTTATAGAATCTTTCCGCTTTTTGCAATATTTAGGTATTCTAATAGTTACTACAACAATTTTACAAGGTTGTGTAAATAATAAAGCACATTGTTTTATGCTAATAGAAATAAAATGCAAGTATCAATAAAGTAAGGTTAAAATTTCTTTATTTAAACCTTTTAAACTATATTTCATAGAAATAGAACTCTGAATTATGATGGTATTATCGTAAAAAAGACTATACTTACAAGAAAAAGCAGCAGAGGAAGCAAAATGTTAACTTTATAGGAATTAAAAAGTCTTGAGATTTGACATTTCAACGTTTGTTTGGAAAGTAATAATGACAATGTGACAGTTGTGACGTCACACTCCTGCGGTCCATTGCAAATGCAAATCTCCTCGTCTTGTACGACTCTCGTCACATGCGATTGGTAGCGCACGAGAAAGTTCAAGTGAGATGCACGTTTTCAGTCATAGGGAAAAGATTTATTTAAAGATCTTAAAAAGATCTATTTACATTTTTCAGAATTTTTTGGAAGCAAAATAGAAAATTGCGGTGGTTAGGGACGGTAGAAAGAGTTAGTTTTCTTTCTATAATGTAAACTTTACCTGCATCATTCCTTCGAGTCCACTCAGTTTGTGGCTAAAATAGTAAACTAGCAGATTTATAAATGTTTATTTATATTTCAACTTCTTATCTCTTTAATTTAACCCTTGTGTATATTATTAAAAAATCTTATCGCTTGACTTTGATTAAACGACTGTAAAATTGTGTTTTAATCAACACACTTATATTCTAGAACAACTAGCGAAAACAAAGAAGAAATTCGATGATAAAATAATTGTGTAAAAATAAACAGAATGATTATCAAAATTCGGATGTAATACATCTTCCAGATATCGCGAACTCTAACCTTTTTGTAGCTCAACTCATCGTCATTTTATCATATAAATGTGTGTTGATTACTATGTTTAATAGAATCGTTAAATTTAATTTTTATTGCATAAAATACAATTCGATTTTCATATCTTCAGATTACGATGACGATTGTTATCGGTCATAACAATCAATAAATATCAGTTTCCAATAGCAAACTTAAAAAAAAAAACGAGATATATAGTATTGTGCGAATGAATAGATTCATTGTGATATTTTTTAATATTTACAGTTGGCAACACTGTCCGCACATTTACAACTGACCAAGCATTGAAAACATAACCTCACTTTTCGCTGCCTTTTAATTGAGGGTGTTTTAGGACATTCCCCACTAAGTTTGTGTTGTTTTGTACTATTTTGTGTTGTTTTCGGTAATAAGTGAGTCTGTTTCGTTTAATTTCATGGATATTACGCCTAGGAAGCGTGAGAAGATTATCACGTTAAGTCAACACACTTCTATGTCACAAAGAGATATCGCAAGAACGTGTGGAGTGAGTCAGGGGGTAGTAAGCAAGATTTTGAAGCACAAGCGAAAAACGGGATCAATGAATGTGAAAAAGTTAGGAAAATGCGGAAGAAAGAGAAAAATAACACCAGCAGATGAAAGATTTTTACTTCGAAAGATCAAATTGGACCCAAGAAAACAAGCCAAGAGCTCCAACAAGACCTAGCAGCATCAAGTGTAGTGATTCATTTGGAATTTTGATTAATAATTCTACCCCTAAAAAATCTTCCAGCTTCCAAAACATATACATATACGTACAAAATTTCATTAAAATGTTGCCAGCAGTTTCGGCAAAATCGTAATAAATCTGTAACATTTCTTTTTCTTGAATGCCCTTTATCTTGAAAACGAATGGTGTTATAAAAATTTTTTACTAAGAAAACATCAATTATTTTTCAGTTTGACCTATTCTAGAGACGGTGTTACCTTTTTTGAAATACTCTGTGTAATGCACTCTGGGCTAAAATTAACCGGCCACTTTAAAAGTGGGTAATTTTTGATTTCTTATATCTCCTAAACCTGTTGTCCGATTTAAGTGATTTGTTTAATATGTTATAGCCTTATTCCTTGACAATATCTTTATAATAACATTCTTGTTAAACAGGTAAATTTTTATTGTATACCGGGTGTACGAATCAAACTGTGTTTTTTTTCTTAAAGTTTGCATCACTCTGTGGAATATTCTAGCATTTGTAGAATACTGAAATTAAATCGTACCTATAGTCTCATGCTTTCTCAACATTTTGCTTTTTGATTGATTCGTTTATGTTGGATAATACAAAAGTTAGGTGCTTTAACAACTAGACATGTCTTTTATTATCAATTTAATCTTCGCGGAAGAGAAAAAATAATCTTTTTGAAAAAGTCATTTGTTACAGTAAAAATCCAATAAATAAAATCTTCTAAGAAAATTCAAATTAACAATATTTTGGAAATCAAAGTCTAATTGAAAAAAAATTGGATATCAATAATGGGTGTTGCCGCCCCTTAGGACTTCTTGGAGCCGGTTTGGCAATCCATTCATGATATCCTGGATATCATATTGGGGGATATTGTGCCACTCCTCTACCGCAGCTATCTTCAGCTCTTCAAAGGATACAGGGGCTGGTACTCTTGCTCTTACCCATCTTTTGAGGTTGTACCAGATATGCTCAATTGGGTTAAGGTCGGGACTGTGTGCTGGCCATGGTAGAACTTGAATCCCGACCTCATTAAGGTACTCACGTGCAGATCTTGCTGTATGGGAACGTGCATTGTCATGGATTAGTCTGAAGTTATCACCAATGAATGGTGCAAAGTAATGACATATTCTTGAAAAAATTCTTGCACGTATACTTGGGCATTCAGACTGCCTCTACCAAACACAACAAGATCAGTACGCGCTTCGTAAGAAATACCTCCCCAAACCATTATTCACTCTCCTCGGTAAGCCACTCTTTCGGTTAGCGCATGCAGCAAACCTTTCATTTTGACGCCTATAGACACGTTGGCGTCCATCTGGACCTTTTAGGGCTATTCTAGTGTTGGTGCGCGAGCTGGAAGAAAAGCCTTCACGTTTATCTCTGACAGTCATCTTCTAATCGTTTGTATACTCACACCAACGTTTCTCACCTCAAGAAGAAACCTACGAGCTTCAGGAGCGGTGCAAAAGCGATTTCTCAATATTTTAGTGACCATGAAGCATCGTTTTCGGCCTTGACCTGGCCTGCGGTTGTACGATCCTGTCTCCCGAAATCGTCTAATGGCATCTTGTACCGTAGTTCTGGGTACATCGAGTATACCAGCAATATGGCGTTGACTGTAACCAGCATCAACTAAAGCCACTGCACGACTGCACTAGCAGCATCAGTCGGAACGAGTGGCATTTTTAAAATCACAAACAATAAATAAGCACTAAAATTTCAACTTGAACAATCTTCGCTCACAATGATATAAAATTACAATTTTAATTACAAATTTAATTTTAATTAAAAATTGTTCAAGAATTGTTATTAACACAGAACATATTTGCAAGAATGTCGTACAACGACTGTATGTCAAAAATACTTCGATGACACAAATTTAGGAAACAAACTGACACAGGTAATGTAAACAAAACAATAATAAAGGTGGTGGAGCTAATTTTTTTGGTGAGTTAAATCATTTGTATTAATGAAAAACATGGCTAGTTGTTAAACTACCTAACTTTTGTATTATCCAACATAAACGAATGAATCAAAAAACAAACTGTTGAGAAAACTTGAGGCTATAGTAAGGTTTTAATTTCAATATTTTATAAATGCTAGAATATTCCACAGGGTGATGTAAACTTTAAGAAAAAAACACAGTTTTATTCGTACACCCGGTATACAATGAAAATTTAACTGTTTAGTAACCATATTATTACAAAGATATTGTCAAGGAATGAGGCTATAACATATTAAAAAAATCACTTAAATCGGACAACAGGTTTATTAGATATAAGACATTAAAAATTACCCATTTTTAAGGTGACCGGTTAATTTTGGCCCAGAGTGTATACAAAAATTATTCAAAACCCAATATTCTATAATTACTTTCAAAACAAGAAATTTCAATTTGGTATATTAGTTTTACTTACAATTGTATTTACATCCCACCAGATGTTCATAATAATAAATATTTTCCTCACGAACTGAAGAATAAACCACAAACCCCATTTCAAAAGACTGTACGAGCCGTCCTTGAATACAAATGTAACAGCCAGTCTAATGACATCATGTCTGTATTAATAAATATTAGCTCCATCAAGAACATTAGATACGCTACGATATCACCGAAGAAAAAAATAAATTAGTATTATTATTGCTAGGAAAGTTTGTTTTCTATGAAAAACAAGCGTTATCAGCTTTATACGCATTTTTTGCTACCGCAAGGGGAAAATTTATACAATGCTTTACATGAAAAGGTTAAATTTGTCGAGTTACTTTATCAAACTTTTTATCCGAAAAGATTTATTCGGACCGTCAACCCAAAGGATAAAAGTGAAGAAAACTAAAAAATGATTAAAGATAACAAGAACCTCCAAGTTTTATTAAACTAAAAGTTCATGGGAAATTTTAGTTATAGAAATAAACCTATAATAAAAATGTATTACATTTTATAATCTCGGTATTCAACTGTCCTAATCTTAAATAATTTATCATTAAAACAATCAGAAGTTAATTTTCTAGGTTTAACTTTTACCAGAACCTTAAATTGGAACTTGCATATCAACCATCTACAACATTCCTGTCAATCTAGGTTAAATATACTCGAAATTCTGTCTAATAAAATTTGGCAGATACTAAAATATTAATAAACTTATATAAATCACTTATTAGGAGTAAACTAGATTACGGTTGCATTTGTTATAACGCCGCAAGCAAAACTACCTTAAAAAAGGTTAACAGTATTCAATCTACAGCTTTGAAACTGGCACTTGGTGCATTTAGAACTAGTCCCACTAGTAGTTTACAAGTTTTAACTAAAGAGCCACCTCATAAACGTAAGGCGACAACAATTATTATAAGGTAGAGAAATAAGGACACGCATTGAAATTGCAAGACAAGCATTTATAAAAATGAAAACAATGTTTGTCAATCGAGACCTTCCTCTGGATCTGAAGATAAGAGCCTTAAGATGCTACGTGTTCTCGACTTTGTTGTATGGAATCGAAAGCTGGACACTAAAAGCGGATAATATAAAGAAGTTGGAATCGTTTGAGATGTGGTGCTATAGAAGGATTTTGAAAATACCATGGACCAAACGAGTTACAAATGCAGAAGTGTTAAGAAGGCTACAAAAGGATTGCGAGGTCATAAAGCACATCAAAACAAGAAAGCTGAAATATTTAGGCCACATTACCAGAGGTGCGAAATATGAGATATTAAGGCTCATAATGCAAGGTAAAATCAGAGGTAAAAGATCCATAGGAAGACGAAGAATTTCCTGGCTGAGAAACCTAAGAGAGTGGTATAGTTGCAGCTCAGTAGATGTTTTTAGAGCAGCCGCCAATAAGGTACGGAGAGCTGTGATCATAGTCAACCTCCGACAGGAGAAGGAACTACAAGAAGAAGAAGACAACAATTATCACTAAACTACATTACCAAAATTTCAACTTAAAAACAACATCCTCTTTTCTCTCAAATTTTCCACCCTGCATCCTCTCTTTTAAAAAGACAACAAACCTTTGTTTTTCCTCTAATAGAATAAAATTCACAAATTTTAACATGGATTAACTTAGTCTACTACAATATACAAATGCAATCTCTCCTCCCGTCGTTGGAACCCCCCTCGGTAGATGAAGTAAAAATATCTATAGAAAAACTAAGGAACCATAGGTCCCCAGGTAGCGATGGCATCCCAGCAGAGTTATTTAAGCACGGTGGAAAGCAGCTCACCAAGGTGATGCGAGAAATTGTTTGTAGAATTTGGTCTGAGGAGCAAATGCCAGAGGAATGGAGCTTAGGCTTAATTTGCCCGTTACACAAAAAGGGAAACCAACTGGAATGCAATAATTACCGCGGAATAACTCTCCTAAATACAGCATACAAGATATTATCAAATATTTTGCACGAGAGATTAAAGCCTTATACTGAAATGTTTCTAGGGGAATATCAGGCAGGATTCAGGCCTGGACGTTCAACCATTAACCAGATCTTTACACTAGGACAGATCCTCGAAAAAGCGCAAGAGTTTAACATAGATATGTATCATATTTTTGTCGATTTTAAAGCGGCATATGACAGTGTCTTAAGACCAAGTCTTTACAACGCTATGAATGAGTTAGGAATTCCAAAAAAACTAATATGTTTGATAAAAGTGACAATGGCGAAGATGCTATCAGCAGTAAAAATTCAAAACGACTCGTCAACCCCATTTCAAACACATAGGGGGTTAAGGCAGGGAGATGCGCTGGCGTGTCAGCTATTTAATGTCGCCTTAGAAAAAGTTGTACGAGACGCTAATTTAGATAGCAGGGGAACAATATTTAATAGATCAGTCCAAATTCTAGCATATGCAGACGACGTGGACATTATAACAAGAACTAGGGCGAGAACTGCGGAAATCCTAACCGAGCTAGTAGCAGCAGCAGAACGAATGGGGTTACATATAAATCAAAATAAAACCAAATTCATGGCGACTAATACAAACACAAGAGCTGGAAATGTTGACACAAATTTAATCATCAATGACCAAAACTTCGAAGCAGTCAATGAGTTCATATATCTAGGGACATCGGTTAACCCCAATAACAATACATCTGAGGAAATAAAAAGGCGAATAATAATTGCAAAACAGGTGTTATTATGGTCTATCAAAGTACTTAGCTAACAAACGTCTGCCTCAAAAAACTCGTATAAGGCTGTATAGAACACTGATAGTCCCCGTTCTCACATACGGATCAGAGGCATGGACGCTAACGAAAACAGATGAATCCGCTCTATCCATTTTTGAAAGAAAGGTGCTACGCAAGATATTTGGAGCGGTCTGTGAGAACGGAATATGGAGGCGTAGATATAACTTCGAACTGCAGAATATCTACAAGCATACGTTTGGTGGTAAAGATATTACCACTATAATTAAACGAAACCGCCTGCAGTGGGCAGGACATGTAGCCCGGGCCCCTGAATCGAACATGATGGGGTAGACCAAAGCTGAGGTGGATGGATGGGGTAACACAAGATGCGGAGAAGATCGGAGTCGGCAACTGGAAAATTCAAGCAAGGGACAGAACAGAATGGCGTAGAAAGCTTGAGAAGGTCGAGGCCCTCTAAGGGCTGTAGCACCAAGATGATGATGATGATGATGATGATGATGATGATGATGATGAATCTCTCCTCCACGGACAATCCGCCTACTGACCATCGACCTAACACTAAGAAAGTATCCCAAATCATATACAAACTTCTCGATAATTAAACATCTTTTTGCAGAAATCATATCCCGTTACCCCAACTACTTACAAATCTTTATCGACACTTCTAAAACCTCAGATGGGCATGCTGCTGCTTACTATTCTGATGAAGAAAACTCCTACAGTATACAATACACTTACCTACAAATTGTAGTATACTCACAGGCGAAACCACAGCTATATTAGAAGCCTTATTTTTTTCAAAACGAGTAACACGATGAAGTTACAGATTCACATAATGCGTTATTGAAATTAAAGTAGATATATACAACAAATCCCGTTATACAAGCAATAAAAAATGAATTAGAAACAATTCATTCCATGGGAAAGGACACAACTTTCATTTGGGTATCATCGTACACTGGAATCTGGGGAAATGAAAAAGCAGATCAACTAGCAACTACAAGCCGTATTAACTTGAAGATACTACAAAAATTATCTGGGAAAATTCAGTAACCAAACTAAACCCAATATGCCCAAAGGTGAAAACAGCTCTGAATAACCCCACCAGTAGACGAGATCAAGTAATTATACACCGTTTAAGAATTGGTCATACTGCTGTCACACACAAATTATTAATCAGTAATGATCCACCACCAATTTGTAGTAAATGCTCCACTTCATTGACAGTGAAACACTTGCTGCTTGACTGCCCATGTTTCCAAAATCAAAAGAAGAATGTATGGAATTTCAGACGACCTCAAATCCATTCTAACAAATAAAAATTTAAATGTATTAAATTATTTAAGTATATCTACGTGGTTGATGTGGCAAAAGTTTTAAATAAATAAAAAAATATTACATAGTTCATCAAAAATTATCAATAAGTACAGAGGATAGATAATATGCCAAGGTTGAACTCAACTATCAAAATTCATTAATTTTTCATAGAACTGCTAATAAATGTATCAGAATGCAGTGTTTAAAGAGAAACAAACAGAATCCATAATGAGTCATCCAACAAAGTCGCTTTGATAAATCAGAGTGCATATCTACGTCACGACGATTTTGTTGACATACAAGTACATAAATATTTGATGGAATACAAGCATAGCATATTTAAAAAATAGTATTATTAAAGCGAGAGATTCGTGTATCTTTTTAACGACCTAATGCGAAGTATTTCTTTTTCGAAGAAAATCTTGTAGACAATTTTAAAATTTTCGGAAATATTTCCACTTCGAACAGTGGAAATTGAAACGTCAAAATACACAAATACAAAATTTGAAATAAAATTGTGGCTTATTCCCGGTAAATATAGTAAATTGTATCAAAATAGTATATACAAGTTGTAAACTTTTCATCTTAGAAAGGTTATCGCTTGGTATCTCGATCTTTAATACGCTGTGAATATGAATTTATGGCGGTAGATTAAATTTAAGCCTACTTGTATTTACTGCTCGATGCTGATTAAGACAATGTTAAATCCTAAGAGATTAGATCACGTATAATATGTCTTGTTCTAATAAAAAAGGCTTTTAACACGTTAACTGCCGCTAAGAGAGTGCGCATGTCATACACTGAACTTACTGTCCCCACGAGAAGCAGCGCTGCATTTAGCCTGCATTTTTAAGATATTAGTGTCTAGCAATATACCAATATATTATCCGCAAGGTTGAAACTAAGTTTTATTTGCTATAACATAGACCAACGTTTATTTTTAATTCAAAAGATCAGTTAATGTCTTTCAAAGTTAGCAAAACATGTTTCTAATTAATAAATAAATGAAGAATATAACATTTGTGTACAAACGTCTTTAGATTATATATATAAAACTCGCAAAAGCACGTAATATAATAGAATTTATTGCACTGACTGCATCTAAAACTAAAAAAATGAGTTTTAGTCTGTACAAAATGTCTACCATCGTCTGCTGAATTTGTCCATAACATTTGAAATAGCCTCGTCTACTTGAACTTGGAATTTCCTCTAGAGAAATCTACAGGTCGGCAAATCAACTTTTCAGTGAAAGTTGTGCATGTGTGAAAACATTTTACTGTTGGTTACTGTTTGGTGAATTATATAGGCGTTGACAATAGCTGAACCCAGAAGGAGCTCAACCATTATTTTACAATACTATTTCACTGATTTTCGTAATTCTGTGGAACTTTATTTAGTTGGATATAAATATATAATCATTTTCTCTTATTTTTACAGACACTGGCTTTTCTACTATTCCTCCCCTTTGATGGACGTGTAGGGGCATCAGTTGCTTATTGCGCTTCGTGGTTACGTGAACTTCTCGTTCACCGAAACATTCGGCACTGGAGCGTCAGCAACTACAGAATACCATGACGATCTACGATCTAACAGCTTGGATTGGTATTGAGCCCGTGGAACCATTCTCGTTCTGGAAGATGATCAGCGTAGCTCCTCAGAGTGAGTTTGAATGGCTCACAGTTGGTTGGGCGCCATGTCACAATAGGAAGGTTAGGGTCTTCGCAAAGAATTAACTCCATATCACCTCCGTAGCTGCTCTACAGAGGGCTTCGACGCTGTCCGATCGAAGTTTCCTCTGCGTTTCTATTCCAATTTGATGGGTTGAGTAATTTCACACAAATAACATGCAAATTGGTAGCAGAACGGTTCTAGCAAAAGAGTCTAAGGACGAGTGGGGAGCAGAGCCTCATGAAGGGGGTCCCAGGGTATAGGAGACCCTATATGGGAGCCGAAACAAGGACCGCAAAAGATCCGGTCGTCCCTATTTGGCTGGTACATCACAGGTTATTAACGCTGTTAGGTCAAGAATTAGCAGAAATTCTGCCCGAAACTAAACAATCATGGTTCGGAAAATGAAGATTGCGGCGGGAACCATGAGTTGCATTATCAAACAATACTTGAGACTTAAGGCTTTCAAAGGACAAACAGAAAAACGCCTTAACGTTGTATTAAATCAAAATAGACACAAAATCAAGACGCTTGTTGTCGTTGTACAGTAAAGGGCGTGACAAAGAAATCCTCTTTATAGATGAAAACATTTTTACTGCAAGAAAACTTTCAATAAGCAAAACGATAGAGTTCATGCACGGTCATCCAAGGAACCAAGGTTCGAACGAGAACACTATCCTAGTTCAGTGATGGTTTGTCGAGGAGTGTCCTATGACGGCATCAGATCTTAACATTTTTGTGAAAAGAGCGTTAAAACAGCGGCTAGAATTTATCAACGGGATAGCCGTTATAGATAAACTATAACAAAGTAGGGATTAAATTGGGTTGTACATAATATTTGTTTTATTAGTATATTTTTTTCCCTCTTATTCTCATAAATTAATTAAAGCAACCCTTATAGCAATATAATATACTTTGGGAAGTAACCTTGATACTTTTCTAGCGCCCACAATTTTCTTTAAACTTTGTTCGTTATTTCAGTACTCTTTTCCTGATTACTCATCCTAATTCTATCAGTTTTTTTGTGTGTTTTGGCTTGGACAATTGTCATTCAGCCAGTCTCAATCAAGATAAGTTTATTAATGTGGTGTGTGTGTCTGTGTTTGTGTGTGTAGAGTAATTGTCTTGATACTTAGCAAAGTCGACGTCATTGTCTTTGCTAAGAGACGCTAATTGTATCCGAACGTCTGCGGTCCCTCCGATCTACCGATCACACAAGGATAGAAATTATTTTCATTCATTTTTTTTTAATAAACGAAAATCTCTCCTAGGTGGGATTCGAACTCACGACCTTTAGGTTTAAAGGTAGGCGCTCTTACCACTGAGCCACAGAGGGGGTTTATTCTATCAGTTGGTCATATTCATTTCCAGGTAACTGTCTTTTAGAGGCATGCAAATTGATCCAATCCTTCCTAGGTTTAATTGGTCATCTTGTAGCATAGCCTGCTAGCCAAGCGGCATTAAGTTTCACAGTATTGTGTTGTGAGCACATCTCTTTCATTTTTGTTACATTAGCCGCTATATCGGCAAACTCTCTTTCTTGTTAAATTGGTGCTTATCACAGAAGTCCGCATATACAATTTTTGTTACAACATTTTAACAAATTTAGTGGAGCTCCTAAACCATACATGTTCCAAAATAGACCATGGATATTCCAATAGGACTCTGCACCTGCGCTTAAGGCCAAAAATACTCAACAGTGGCTTGAAAATCATATCTTCTTTGCGTGCCATATCAGAATTATCCAACGTTGGCGATTACCATTGCGAAGGCTTCTCGATCTTCTGCAATATGGGATAATTGTCCCGCATTTTATCACGAATGTTCCTCAACCAAGAAACTCGTTTCCTTCCTACACCTCTACGGCCCTCTATTTTGCCTTTAAGGATCAGTTGTAATATTTTATATCGACTTCCCCTTACTATATGTCCCAGATAAGATATTTTTCGATGTTTAATAGTCTTTAGCAGTTCTCCATCTTTGTTGACGCTCCTTAGTACTTCTTCCTTAGTTTTTCTAGCTGTCCAAGGTATCTTCAACATTCGTCTATAAACCCACATTTCAAATGCTTCAATTTTGTTCATGATCGATACTTTTAGCGTCCACACTTCTGCACTATACAAAAGTGGGGACCAAAGATAACACTTAACCATTCTTTGTCTTAGTTCTAAACTGACATGAATATTATAAAGAAATGACATTTTCATAAAAGTAGGTTTAGTCATTGCTATTCTACGTTTTATTTCTATGTCTGGATCTAGTTGGTACGTTATCGCAGTTCCCAAATATGTCATTTTGTGAACTTTCTCAACTTGGGCTCCGTTTAATTGAAGCTTTGCATCGGGATGTGGGTCACGACTAAACACTAAAAATTTGGTTTTGTTTGAGTTTATTTTTATGCCCATTTCCTCTCCTACCTCCTGAATGCGATCAAGCAGAATTTGGAGACCTTCAATATTATCTGACAGAATTACTGTATCGTCTGCATATCTAATCACATTAAGTAGTTCTTCGTTGATTTTTATTCCCTATGGCTGTCGCTCAAGTGCCTTTTTAAATAAATGGTCCGAGTAAACATTGAACAATGTTGGGTACAAAATGCAACCTTGTCTGACTCCTCGCTGTATAGAGATTTCATCGGTGTCTTCTTCTTCACGTGCCATCTCCGCTACGAAGGTTGGCTATCATCATGGCAATTTTGACCCTGGAGGCTGCCGCTCGGAACAATTGTATGGAAGTGCAAGCAAACCACTCCCTGAGGTTTCTCAACCATGACATTCTTCTCCCACCTATGCTGCGCCTACCTTCAATCTTTCCTTGCATAATTAGTTGTAACAGTTGATATTTATTCCCACGTGTAATATGTCCCAGGTATTGTAGTTTCCTCATTTTAACACTCAATACGACCTCCTTTTGTTTGTTCATCCTGTCTAATACAACTTGGTTAGTTATCTTATCCTTCCAGGAGATTTTTAACATTCTTCGGTACGCCCACATCTCAAATGCCTCCAGCTTACCCGTACATTGCTTATTTAGTGTCCACGCCTCCACCCCATATAACAGGACCGAGAAAACATAACACTTTTAGCATTCGTATTTTCAGTTTTAGGCTTAGGTTTCGGCTACACAACATTTGTTTCATGTTGTTAAAGGCACTGCGGGCTTTCTCTATTCTTATTCTTATTTCTCTGGTGTATTCGTTTGACTCGTAAAAATTTGTTCCGAGGTAATTGTAATTTTGTACTCGTTCAATGAGATTCTGTCCTACATGTAGGTTGATATTATTGATACGTTTCTTTGTAATTATCATGAATTTGGTCTTCTTTGTATTCAGTGACAGACCAAATTCTTCACTTGCTTCTACCACTTTGTTTAGTAATCTCTGTAGGTCGTCAATAGTTTCTGCTATGAGCGCGGTATCATCAGCATATCGGATATTGCAAATGGGGTCACCGTTTATCTTTACTCCGGCTTTTTCGTTCATAAGCATCGTTGTGTTAGAACATTAAAAGCAAACAGTGCCTCTCTAGTTCCTAGTCCGTCTCTAAAGCCAAATTGAGAGGGTCCGATGTCAACTTCCAATTTTTTATATATTCTCCGATGGATGATTTTTAAGACCTTTAATATATGACACATGAGACTTTTTGGGTATGGCTATTATTGTTGTTACTAGCCATTCATTAGGTATGATACCAGATTTGTAAATGCTGTTAAATAGTTCCACGATCTTTATTAAGTTGTTGCCTTTGATGAGTTTAATTATGTCTATTGGTAGTTCATCTGGGCCTGTAGCCTTCCCCGACCTCATTTCTTTATTCGTGTATTCCACTTCATCTCTTGTTATTTCTGGTCCTGTGTCACTGTTTATGTATTCGTTATCTACATTGTCTCTTTGATCTTTAAACAGTTGTTCTATGTACTGTTTCCAGACTCTTAATTTTTTTTTCTGTGTCCATAATAATGTTTCCACTCTCGTCTACTAATATGTTGTGTCTGTTACTTTGTCTCCTCGTCAACTCTTTGATCTTCCGATGTGCATTAAAGCTGTCGTGTTTATTTTGTAGTTGTTCGAATTCTTCGCATTTTCCCCGTACCAGTTTTCTTTAGCTGTGCGTATTTTTAGACGAATTTCTTTTTGTATCTCTTTATACTTCTGGTTCTTTTTGTTTTTCTGATTTCTTTAACGCTTGGTTTCATTAACGCTGTTTTAATGCCTGTCCAATTCTCATTGATGTTTAACTTTTGTGTTGTCTTTTATAGGTTGTATCTTTGTTACTACTTCATCAATTTCTTGTATAATCTGTTCTCTTACTTCTGGTTTTCGTATCGGTGTAGTTATCTTCAATTTTTACGATAGCAGTTTGATTCCAGTACAAATTTTTAATGACACGAATATCTTTGTCATCTATTCCGATATTTTTCGGTATTCGCATTAATTTTACATGCTGTACTTTATAGAATGCCTTTTCGAAGTACACGAAACACGCAAATACATCTTTTTTGGTCACGGCATTTTTGTAATAGGATGTTAAGCGCAAAAAGTGCCTCCCTGATTTCTTAGCATTTCTAAAACGAAATTGAAAAATGAAGTATTCTTAGGAAAAGTGTGGCTCATTAGACCAATTAATCGATATTCTGAGTATTTTCTCGCATTGTGTTTTATAGTTATTGCGACAAAGATGGATTTAAGCCAATCTGTGGGAATCACTCCGGTGTTATATATTGAATTAAAAAGTCTTACTACTACTTTTATGTTATCATCCTCTATTAGTTTCAGCAACTGGGTGTATCATCTGGACCACAAGCTAGAAAATTATATACCTGAATTTATTGTAGTTATCATTGGCGCCCAGCCAGCCCAAACCTGAATGCACTCGATTACAAATTCTCGTCAGTTTTAGAGGCCATGGAAGTAGGCGCTGGTCTGTGGAGAAATTTCCTACGGACGTCATCCGTACAGCGATCTGTATTCAAGCAGATGGTAGCCATTTTGAATATTTTTTTTGTAGTTTGTAGTTTATTATACATTAGTAATAAAGTGTGTTAAGCGTTTCCAAATCAAACCAGTAGTTTAATTTTTTTTAGTGAAATACCTTGCATCAATATTAATGCAGGACTAGGTATTCTTGCAATTTTCTAATAAATATCTATAAAAAACTGCATGAATCACTAACCACGTAATAATGGTTTATTTAATATGATAATAAATTTCTTTAATATTATAAATTCAGAATGACATCACCGTGCACCTTTCAAGTATTATGAAATATAAACAAAGCGAATAAAACGTCCATTCATACATATTAAGTAGACTATAATATACTAGGAATAGTAAAAATAGACATGAACATAAATTAGAAAATTAGATACAAATTTTATAAAATTTGTAGAAGTTTTAAAAACAATAAAATAAGGTAATCAGTAGTAATCACTAAAATTGGCCATTTACTCATAACTCATAAGTTTTATATATCGTGACTAACATTGTGATTTAACATAAGTGTTTCCGTTTATCAGAGAAATATCTCTAGGTAGATAAGAGTTAACAATCCTAGGAATAATTCATAGCAATTTATTTAATTTATTCCAGTTACATGTTCTGATGTATCGTTGCCATTGCAATACTGATTCTCGTAGAGATAAAAGGATAATGCGAACTTTAAGCAAAAGTAAATTGTCTATGTAGCCATCGTATTAATAAATAATATATAGGGTTGGCCACTAAAAAGAGTTCACGATGATATTTGGCAGTATGCCAAAACGGGATGGTGTTTTTTTCTTATCAAGTCTAGACCATTATCCAATTATTTGTGTTTTATTATTTAAAATAATTCTAATTTTGATAATTTTGTTATTTACAACAATGTTGTTATTTGCTAATACATTAATATATTAATTTTGCATTAAATATTCTATATTATATTCCATTAAATAAGAATAAAGACTTCAATTTAAAAGTTTTATTTTGTCTGACCAGTTTACCTTTTACTTGAGCCGTTGAATCGTTCTCGCAGTAAAGGCATGCTTTCACGGGTTGTATGGCAAGTCGCGCCATCTTGTTGGAACTAAATGTCGCCGAGACCACGAGCTTTACTTTCAGGTACCAAATAGTCAGTTATCATGGCAAGATAACGGTCTCCATTCACACATTCACAGTAACATTCTGGCCGGCCTCTGTTTTAAAGAATTATGGACCAACGATTCCACCAGCCCATAAACCACACCAAACAGTTGTTTTTTCAGGGTGTAATGGCAACTCTTAAACATCTTTGGGTTGTTC
Organism: Diabrotica balteata; assembly: GCA_918026665.1. Classification (NCBI taxonomy): domain Eukaryota; kingdom Metazoa; phylum Arthropoda; class Insecta; order Coleoptera; family Chrysomelidae; genus Diabrotica; species Diabrotica balteata. The sequence goes on along the minus strand of OU898277.1, from coordinate 15,406,449 downwards.
ATCACCCCAAATACTGACATTTTGTTTATTAACGTACCCATTAAGCCAGGGCACTATTCCAATACTGTTACTCACAAATTTTAAGGGCTCAAAATGGAGGTAGCATAAAAGACATTGCGGTGCCCAACCAAAACCCCCTACAGGAAAATTCTGGGTGCGCCACTGCATTAAGCCAAAAATGGGCCTCATCTGAAAACAAATTTTTTGTCGAAAACACTGGATCTTCTGAAAGCTTATCAAATACGCCAAATTGTTGCATATGACAAGCCAAGCTGTTGACAACGGCGACGAATCCATTCTTCATTATTTTCGAGTACACTATCCGTTACCGCCGCCATATTTTCTTCAGTACGTTCTGAATGTGGTCTTTTTGGTCACGTGTTATCCAATAATGAAATCATTAGCTTGGTTTTGTTGGTGTTTATATCCAGTCCATATTTTCTACTTGTTTCCATTATTTTATTCATTAAATTTTGCAGCCCTTCTATGGTATTGGAAAACACTATTGTATCGTCTGCATACCGCAGGTTATTGAGCTTGACTCCATTTATTGAGATACCTTCATCAATATCTTTTAGAGCCTCTTCAAAAATGTGCTCCAAGTACAGATTAAATATCAGTGGTGAAATTATGCACCCTGTCTCACTTCCCCTGAAGATTTTAACCTGATCTGTAAATTTTCCATCTATTCGGAGTACCGCTGATTGATTTCAATACAGGTTAGCTATTATTTTTAAGTCTTTTCCATAAATCCCTGTCCTTTTTAGCACTTCCACCATTTCTTCATATCTGACTGTATCGAAAGCCTTCTTGTAGTCAATCAGGCAGGCAAAACCATTAAAGCTGACATCTCTACATTTCTGAAACAATATCTGCACGCTAAATAAAGCTTCCCTCATACCAATGGCGTTTACAAATCCAAACTGATTGGGCGCAATTTGTTCCTCGCATTTCCGGTCAATTCTTGTATGGATGACTTTTAAAAACAGCTTCAGCAGATGGCTCATTAGGCTTATGGTCCTATAATCTTCACAAACTTTTGATCCTGTTTTTTTGGGCAATGGGGCGAACTACGATTTGAGCCACTCTACTGGTATTTTTCTTGTCTTGTATATTTCATTAAATATTACAGTTATTATTTTTATTTGTTCTTCATCAAATAGCTTCAACAGTTCTGCAGAAATTTTATCAAGTTCCGGTGCCTTTCCATCCTTCATTTGTCTGACGGCTGCCATTATTTCTTCTGCCGTTGTTTCAAATTTACTAATCGTAAAGCGAATTGTACGTTCGGTAGGCCGATTATGTGGACCATAAATTGCTCTAAGCGCACAAAAGACCACAAGACAAAGTCTTTCCATCATGAAATGTCAAACAATACTTGCCAAAATGTCAGTTTGACAGTATTCATGAACGATTTCCAATCAAATTCCCACCAAAAAAAGTACCTCTAAATGAATCACCCTTTATAAGCAGTAAATACAATATTGGTTTTGTTTCTAAACTTTCAAAAAAGAAACTAGATGAACAAACGAGGGAGTTACTTTTAATGTGAATCAATTTCTGCAGCATGAGGCAGAGAGTACCTAAGTAACCATTTATTGAGTTAAAAAAGTTCAAGAATGTGTAGACCATGTAACTTTCAATGCAATAGCCCAAGATATGAGAAAAATTAAAGATGGCAAACAAGGAGTTTTCTATGACTAGTAAAAAAGAAAAGAAGGCTAATGACACACAATTTGATGATTTTCATATTAATGTTTTACAATGATTATAGGATTGGAAACCAAGTGCTTACATTAAAGAAAATTCATCAAAAATGTATAACAGAAAATGGAAAACTTAAAATTTGTATAAGGAAAACGAAAAAAATGGGATTTCATTGATAAAAAAAACCAGACAGCAAACAGTTATAAGACAATGTCAATGTCAGGCAATACTTCACCTCAGACGGCTCCAAGATCTACTGGACACCACAATAGCCGGTAGTAAAACAATACTGATACTTAAAAAGGGAGACTCAAGAAATCCTGAAAATTATAGAGGCATTAGTCTGATGAATAGTACATTAAAATTGTTAACGGCAGTCATAAAAGATAAAATCGAGAAAAAAGCGAATATGGAAGATGAACAACAAGGCTTCCGGAAGAAACGCAGAACAATAGACGCAATTTTTAATATCAGACAAATAATAGAGAAGTCTATTGAATATGGAAAACCAGCATACATGTGCTTTGTAGATTTAAAAAGTGCTTTTGACAGGGTGAAGCAAAATGACATCTTAAATTTATTACAAGCTGAACAAATAGACTATCAGATAATAAGGACAATTAATGAAATTAACAAGAACAACAAAACCAGAGTCATAATGCCAACAGGAGAAATAGAATGCATAGAACTAAAAGGAGGAATCTGCCAAGGAGACTCGCTCAGCCCATTGTTATTCAATATGGTGATGAATCAAAAATTCACGAAGAAAACGACACGGATACCACATGGGAGCGCATAAAATCAACACACAAAAACGAAGATGACCTACAAAAGGCAGCTCCACACCTTCAATATCAGAGCAAACAAACTTAATATGGGAATATCAGTAGAAAAAACTAAATGTATAGTGATCAGTAAAGAGCCGCATAGATGCAAACTAGAAATAGAAGTCAAAATTGTAGAACAAGTAATGAAATTCAATTATTTAGAATATTAGAGAATATCTCCAAGAAACCATATGGAGAAACAAATATCTGACCACAGAAAGCAAAATGAAAATATACAAGACGACAGTAAGACCAATCCTAACATAAACAGCGGAGACAAGGACCAATACAAGAAGGACGAAACAACAAATTAACAATATCGAAATAAAAGTATTAAGATCAATAGTGGGCATATCATTAAGAGACAGGCAAACCAAAAGAAGTATACACCAACAATGCAAAATTCAAAATATTAATAGGTGGATAAAAACAAGAAAAAAAAAAAACTGGAACGAACATGTAAACCAAATGGGACCAGATAGATTAGCAAACATCAGTAAAAACAACAAACCATATAGCAGAAGACCCATTGGAAGGCCGCCAAGAAGGTGGAAAGATAATGTACAGTAAACAACAACTTAAACAGAATAAGAGGCAAACAAACAGGAGTAATCTTAGTCGCACTAAGAAGAAGAAGGAGAACATGTTTTATATTAAGAATTTAAAAATAATTTTATTGCATATTGCTTCAAGGCATGGGTAATCAGCTATGTGGCCTAATAGCAGAGCCATTTTTGGTAATAACACATTTTAAGGAACAAATAAAAAAAAGATTAAAAACAAAAAAAATTGCTAATAGAGATATAAAACATGCTTTACATTTTAAATAGAGTACCAGAGAAGAAAAACCTTGCACCTTGAAGGCTGTTTTCTGTACAGAACTCTAAGATAATCTGTGGTCTATTTTGCCACTCAAAAGCAAACATATGATTTTTACATTAAATTTTTTGTCTGTGTTAGCATTCTTCATCCCTTTTTTCATAACACGTTTTATGGATTCTAGGAAAGTATGTATGAATTCTTTAATATCTAGTATGGAAAAAGATGAGATAGGTCAAAAAAACGCTTTTATGGTTGTGTAATATCAGGTAATGGTGTGTTCTCATGGCAGAAGATTTATTTCTTGCACAAGCTGATAAAGAAAGATTTCAGAAAATTGCAAGCATGATGAAAAAGAAACATTTGGAAAAAAGAAACTAAAGACTACTTTGGGATTAAAAACAAATAACTAAGTAAGTACACATTGGTAATTTTGAAGGAGAAAAGTGTTAACCTTGCTAATATTAACTACTTAAATGAAAGGATTAGAAAAAATGACAGGTATTAATAATCTAAAAAATGGATTGGTGAAAGTAAAATATTTTATTAACCATGTTGATGCAAACTGTAAAGATGTGCAATAAAACTGTGATCATTGATCACATATGTCCTTATTTGTTCTAATATGATAATGCTGGTAATAAGCTAATAAGTACTAGTAGTATTGATTATTTTCTTCAGATTGTTGATATTTTATAGTGAATTATAAGATTGTATTTATCTAAAATATGTGATTTTTTATGATGCAGTATTTGTTTAATTATGTACAGATACACAAATCCCTATTAAAAAGTAGTTAAGATAAAGGAAAACGAATCTTTAAAGTGTTCCTTGTAACCGCAATTTACATTATCTGTGAGACTGTATTTGAACTAGAAAGAACTGGAAATTTTTACACAAAATCAATACATTTAAAGACTGACTTTACATGTTGAAATAAGTGCTATCTCAGCACTTTTCCACCTTAAACATATAATATAAAAAGGGACTTACTGTTCGTTAAGGACAGGTGCTATTTTCTGGATATTGTCGAGGAATTTATTATCGCCGCACCATACCGAAGGCTTGTGAGGTTCACTGTTTACATTTAAAATTCGGAATAGAATACAAATGATGACAGCTACGGCAGCTAATAATACCGTCGACATAGTTGTCACGACACAGCCGGTTACTATCAGAACAGCACCACTACTAAAACAATGCCAAACGCGAAAGTAAAATGCATGGATAATAATATATTTATTGAGCCTGACCAATTGGAGTTTGACTTGACAGTTGATAATGATACTGAAAACTGAAAATATATTAATATATCGATTATAATCGACTATAATCGATTTGCTTATTAAAAAAGAATAATACACGCATGATATAAAATCTCCTTATAATTATTTTTCAAATATTTTAAACTACTTTAAACTAGCAACAACATAATGTTTAATTTTAACAATAAAAAAATGCAAGACATTTTATATCATACTTTGGAATCGAAATTTTGGACCTGTTCGATTGTTCGAAAGCTTTGAGTTTGAATTTAGAAGAAATAAATACTCAATTATTTAAATAATGTACTAACTTTATCACCAAACTTAGTTTTTATTTATTTATGCAAAAAACAATTTTTATATTTCTTTCTCTGAAAACACAGCATACCTACTACAGTAAACTCAAAATATTATTATAAATATTAAGAGATAAAGAAATATCAAGAAAGTATTCATAATATTAAAATACTTTTTACAAACTTTTATTTGTTGTGGTTTCTCAAATAAGTTTTAATAAATTAATTTAAAAAAAATCTTATTAAAAAATATAATGAATTAACAATCACCCAGGCTATGCAACTAATATTACAGTACGATAAAACAAGTTGCCTTCTCTCTAGGTTATATATTAAGGAACAGGTGCGGATTAAAATATTTCAGTGGAAAATTTTAATGTTACAGCGTCGTATCGTTCATATAAGTTCTTTTCAACCATGTATATTGTAATGTATATATTTCGTATTTCAACAATTTAATCATAATGAAGCTAACGAACAGAACTACAAAGTAATATATAGTTATCGTAACTATTTCAAAAACAAATCTTCAACTTATGATTATGTACGTGAACTGTAAACTTTGTATTTCAATTATATCTAGTTAAAATTTCCAAAAACACAAATACATTTTGCCTAACATTTGATATTGTGTAATAATTTTTGAACTTATATAAAATAACTACGTTAAATGATTAACTATCCAAAAAGCTTTATTTAAAACTGGGGATTTTGTTAATATTACAGCAAACAAGTTGTCATTTTAGCAGTGAAAAATTATTCGGCTGTCACTTAATAGATGAGAAAATAAGTTCATGTGTCATTTAATAGAAGGCAGCAGTGATGTATTAAATGGCGGCAGATGCGCGTTTGCCGAATTTAAGAAAAATCTGCAAAACATTGAAGATTTGTGGTGAGGCAGTACCATGGCCATCAAATTATTATAAAAAAGGATTTGTTATTGATTAGAGAGATTAGTAAAATTTTGTTCACATTTCATTAGCTTTTTCTATTCTCATAATTTTCTACATAAAAAAAAGAATGAAGAAAAATATGATTATTTTATTAAATTTTAATTTGAAAAATCTGTAAACGTTTGAAATCAATTAAAAATGTCCATAGAAGGATAAATACACTTTTTAGTGTTTACATACATTTTTAATACTTAGAATTGTTAAAAAATATTCACTCAATCAATATTAAGAAACAAGACTGATATACACTATTTAAAATGTTTATAAAACTAAAAAAAAACACTCAAAATCAAAACAGCAACTTAACATCATAGGTAAATAAACAATTTGCTTCAACTAACACCTAATCTCAACTTACATTGAAAATACTGCCGATTGAGAGCTAACTGTACCAATCGCAAGTTCCAGTACTTGGCATCACTGGCAACAATGTCGCTGTTCAGAGAATTAAATTTCGGGAAAATTAAAATATTAGAATATGATGTACATTATCTGTGCTGCCATCTACTCAAAGAAGTTTGTTTGAATATATTATGAAAATTGGAGGTATTTTTATTTTTATGATGATCTTGTAGTATTTTGTGAAGAGGATGGTGTTGTATTTGGGCCACAGTTATATTCTGGTTTATATTTCGGCTTTTTAATGTTTTGTGACATTAGGATATTTTTTAATTTGACTATTAATTTATCTTTATATATTATGTATAATATGTCGTATTTTTAGTGTTTATTGCGGGATATAATTACTCTTCCCTACTCTGTTTCCGTCAAGTAACCATCTGTATCTTTCTCGTATTGTTTTTGTCTTATTTTCTTTCCGTTCTTGCCACTTTCTATCTCTCTCGTTATCGTTCTTATCGTTATTTTCTGTTCGTTCTTGTATTTATACTAGTTTCCCTATTTTTTCAAAATAGGGTGCTACCCCAAAGTTCCTTCTCTTATGTGTTACCATATTTACCTCACCCGTGAATCTCTTGTAGTCTAGCTCTGTAGAACCCCGACAAAAAAACCTCTACCAGACTGAATCCCAGACCGTTGGGTCGTACTCTTATTTGTGTAGCCTTGTTGCCAATGATCAGAGCGTTTTCCATTTTTCATTAGGCACATTTCTCCCGTCCAACCGTGGTAGCTATTTTCTTTGGTACCCAATTAACTGTCATTTTTTTCGCAACCCAACAATGATTAAAACTGAAAATTTGTTTTTACTTCAATTGCCTTTATTAGAATTATATCTATATCCAAAAAATACGGAAACCTTTTCAATGTAGTAGTTGTTAACTTTGTTATAAAGAAATTACTGTAACGTACGTGTGTTTATAATAAAAAATGTCTTTGTTTAGTTATCTTAAATTTTAAATACACTAAATCTTTTTCATTTTTCAAGGACCACCTTTAGAATAATATTATTTAAAGATAAAGGTTGTCTTAAAGTTTACATTGCTTCTTTGCTTTATTTCCAGGAACTAGTATACTTGGCAACTTAAGAATGGAAAATTGTCTTGTATTGATGTTCGGAACAGGAAAATAGAAAAAAGTTAAAACAATAGCATAAAGTGTTAGATTTAATTTATGGTTCTCGTTAGGTAATATCGTTGATTAGTACGATTAGTGCACTTTACAATCCAGGTTGGAAATCAAATATCAGGTCACCTTTGAAAATATACGAGCTGTCAATAATTTGTCCCGGACTTAAGTAGTAAAACAACATTTTTTTGCTTCTTCTTCTTCTTCCTTCTTGTATGTAGGCTTTAAAACCTGTTTCTTCTTTAATATTAGCCTCCTAAATTGTTTAAATTATCATCATCATCATCACTGGCTCGACAACCCATTCTGATTCCATTCTGATCTGTTTCGAGCTTTTTTCTCCAGTTTTTTATTTTTAAGGTTGCTGCCGCATCTCGCATTTCGACCGCCATTGTTTTCTGTCCATCCATTCGTCTTATTTAATGGCTCTATCTCTCATTATGTGTCTTCCCAGGCCTGAAGGCCTTCCCCTTCTTCTTCTTTATTATTGTATGTAATTTAAATCTTTCTTTGGCCATCTATCTTCATTCATTCGCTTCACGTGACCATACCACACTAGTTGTCTCGTTTCAATTCTGTCTACACTGGAATATACAGTATTTGTCCTCCTTCTAATATCTTCATTTCTGATATGATCTTTTTTAGACACACCATACGCTCTCCTTAGAAAATCCATTCTACTATTTCCAATCTTTTTCTATCTTTTTTCGTCATCTGCCACACTTCTGCCCCATAAGTCATAATAGGCTCTACCAAGGTTTGATAGATTGTCAATTTCGTTTCTTGTTTAATATCTTTAGACCATAGTAGAGAGTTTAGAATGTTAACCGCATTTTTTCCCCTGCTGCGTTTGCTTTTCGATGTCCCTTTTGGTAGTGCCTTCTTTAGATATTATAGATCCGAGATATTTATATTCCTTGCATGTTTTTGTGTTTCTAATTTCTAAGTCTGGATCTTCTTCATCATCTCCTATTTTAAGATACTCTGTCTTTGACATGTTCATATTGAGGCCCCATTTTTCATATTTTTCTTTAGTTTTCTAAACATGTAGTCCATGTCTTCCTCATCATTCGCTACGACTACCTGATCATCTACGAAAAATAAAGTTGTTAGACATTTACCATCGCCTATGTCTATTCCCATTCCGGATACTTGTTTTCTCCACTGCTCTAACGATGATTGAATATATATTTTAAATAAGGTCGGAGATAGACATCATCCTTGTTTAAGCCCCTTTGTTATTGGAAATGATTCAGATATAAAGTTTCCATCTTTAAAGACATTTCTTGCATTTTTGTATATATTTGCGATAGCATCCACATACTCTCTAGTGAGACCTACTTTCGTCAATGTTTGAAACAGTTTTTTCAAAGGTACCGTATCGTATGCCTTCTCTAAATCTACAAACAATAGGTGGGTAGATAGATTCCTTGCCTTCCGTTTTTCGATTATTTGCTGCAGAACGAATATACCATCAGTGCACGATCTTCCTGCAAAAAATCCATTTTGTTCTTCTATATCTTCGTATTCTGATTCTATTCTTTTTTTTATTATTCGACCGTACAACCTCCCCACTGAGCTGATAACAGTTATTCCCCTATAATTAGAGCATTTACGTTTATCCCCTTTCTTGAATATTGAGCTGATGTATCCAATATTCCAATCATCAGGGATATTTTGGCCATTTAAGCATTAGTTAAATAGTTGTTAAACAGGTTGTTATATCATTTTCTATTTGTTCTAAGTATCTCAGCTTCGGTCTTCCTCTTGTTATTTTTTCTACTGACACTGTCATTCTACATGTCCTATCCAACGCAGCCATCCTATTTTAATGAATGTTATAATATCCGGATCCTGGTATATTTTGTTTAGTTTAAAGTTGTATCTTCTTTGCAAAATTCCGTTTTCTTTTCTGCCCTTATTCTGCCCTTATTCTGCAAGATTTTTCTTTTGAAGGTAGTTAACAACGTTTCCTTTCTTTTAGTGAGTGTCCATGTTTCTGAGCCGTATATAAGTGCCGGTCTTATGTTTAAATTATCGCACCATCTTTTTCTTAGTCTACCAATACTTCTTCGTCCATTTGGTGACTTATCTCGTACTATTTGTACTATTTTATTCTCTACCATTCTACTAATGTGTTTATTCCATACCTGTTTCCGTTTTGTGACCAATCCATTTATGTCTTCTATATTGCATGCTCTTCTTATGTTTTTGCTTCTATTTCTATCGAACTTTGTCCTGATATTCGTCGGAGTATTTTCATTTCTGTCGTTTCTAGTAGTCGTCGCGTTTTAGATGTGTCAGGTTTTGTCTCCACTGTGTACGTTAATATAGGTCTAATTGCTGCTTTATAGATTCTTGTTTTTGTGTATTGAATATGGTGCATTGTTTGCTATATATAAATATTTTAACTGTAATAGGAGTATAGTAAATGAAGGATTGTATCAATATTTTAATGAATATATATATATATATATATATATATATATATATATATATATATATATATATATATATATATATATATATATATATATATATATATCCGGTTTTTTAGGCGTTACGCCCGTCCGGTAGGGATCTATGGAGGAGTATCACCCAGCCGCAAGCCCTTATCTCTTGCCGTACTGCTCCACCATAGGCCGATCAGATCCCAGCATATTCTAGTCTAAGCCGCAGATTCATCTAGAATTTTAAACTGCTGCGTTAGACTTTTTGTTTTCTGTACACCGAGCTGGGGCTCGATCCCACATCCACTGAACCATTCGACAGTGAAGCGAATGAGAGGCAGCCGCACAGCCCGCTGAGCTATCTGACCGACTATTTTTATATTCATATATGTATAAAAGGAGTTGAATGCAAAAAAAATGTACACATACTCTTCAGTAAAATTTATTGTTTATTTTGTTATTAATATAAAAATTACAATACAATTAATACACTGCAACATAATTCAATATAATAATACAATTTGAATAGAAGTGAAATATTCATAAGTATTTAAAACTGTCAATATACATAACTGACTTTACGAAGATAAAAATAAAAAACCAACAACTCGGATTTTGTTGTAAATTTTCATTTTATTTTCAAATTTAGCATTTTTGCTTATATTACATATATTTAATAAGATTAACGTGAGGTTTTTAAATATTCCAAAAGTAAAAAAAAGAAATTCATATTGGGATTCGAACTCACAAACACTAGCGTATGAACCAAACACATAAAGGATTTGCCAATTGGACATGACATTAACGGATTTCAAAATTGACAGTTCTCGGTCAAACAGTGATTTTGATTTTGAAATACAAAAGCCTAAAATAATTATAAACGTTTAATAATTGATTATGATTTTAATGCATATTATATATATATATATATATATATATATATATATATATATATATATATATATATATATATATATATATATATATATATATATCAGATTCACTCCCATCCAAATTTCCAACGCCGACCGTGCGTATAGAAGTATAACTTCAAAAAATGTTATTTATTTATCAAAATAATCTACTTTAGCACCGATAGACTCTTTCCAATGCTTTTCTAATTTTTTGATGCCGCCCTTGTAAAACGATTTATATTTGCTTTCAAAATAGGCTTATCAAAATATCTCTTATCACAGAGCACTTTTTTAAACCGGAAAAAATGTGATAATCACTGGGAGCCAGATATGGGCGACATGGTGGATACAGAAGCAATTCAAAGGGTTCCAAAATACAAAGGCCATAACCTTTCCGGCGGTTTGCATCGTTATTCGGTTTTTCCGGGTGCTGTTTACTCAGATGACTACTGACTTGATTTCGGAGTGAAATGATGGGTCCACTTTACATCCATTGTGACATAACGATGCAAAAATTTTGACCTATTCCGATTAAGCATGTCCAAACAGCGCTGAGACCCATCAATTCGTTGTTGTTGTTGCTCTGGTGTGAAAAAATGCGGCACCCATTGGGAAAGCATCTTTCTCATAACCAAATGTTGATGTATAATAGTTAAAGTGCTACCCTTTGATAACTGAAATGTGTCAACTATCTCTTGCAAAGTCACTTTGCATAATAATTTTGGTTAAATTCGGGAAAGTATCGCGTAATGGTTGTAATCGATGGAGCAGAGTTCCGTTAACACTTTTTGAGCCATTGCTCAATTTGGCCGGTGTTTTTCCCATCAAAAAGCAGTGATAAATCAACACACGAAATTGTTTTAAATTCATTTTTTATTTATTGGATAAATAATAATCTAAATATCATGAAGTTTTAAAGTATGCTATGTTTTGAAGATTAGACTACCGAAATGTCAAATGAAAAATTCATTAGAGTCGCCATCTCATGGTTAGGCCCAGGAATTATTGACCGCTGTACTACTTACTACAAACTTTGATTGAAAAATGTAGGAATAAACGGCTCAGTCCTTACAACTTTATCTAGATGGTAGAATATCCTTCAAAATAGATGTATCAATACTTTTAATTTTCTATTTTTCTAGCTATGTGAACCAAATCACAAAATTGGAACAGTCGATTGTGAGCCATTCTATACTTCATCTAATTTAGATAACGACTTACGTCATTATCTACGTCAGAGATCGAAGTTGACATAGTTGCCAAAGTATAAAAAAATCCTGACTCCATTTTAAATCAAATAGATCACATAATTATTGCAAAAGTATTACCATCTCTTTACAACGACTATTTAAATTCTTACATGACATTTTTGAAATAAAACAAACTAATTTTGTTCTAAAAAGAATAGACTTTATTCAATAGTTAAAAATATAAAAAAAGAGATATTCAATTTAAAATTCAAAATAATAACGTACAAAAAGTGTCAACACCGCAACTGTCAAATAAGTGTTACCAATTTATGCCAAAGTTTCACATTCGTTCGATTACAGTTACAGTGTGTTCCGAACAAATATTCTTGATAAAAACGCTTTATAATGCATTTATACAAATTAAATGAAACATATTATTATGTATTTCTTTAAGTTAATATTAATAGAAATTTTTAAATATTATTTCTACGCGTATATAATAAAATATGTCTATACTACGTTCCACGTTTAGAAAATAACATTGCGGAGATAGGGCCATGTATTTCTTATGGACGATAGCAACGCGGCGTTGCCACGACACACACAAGCACAATTTAGGGTTGTATAATTTGTATTTTTGTTTCCACAAACATGAATTAAATTAATGTTTTTTAACGTAATTGACCAAAAGTGCCCATTCGAAACAAGAGATGAAAAGTAGGGAAAATGGTTTTAATTAGATAAATAGTATTTACAAAAGATAATTTTATTTTATCTTATTTTAATTATAGTAACGACAGTTTATTTGTTTTTCGGTAAGAATACGATATGTCATGAATCATAGAAATCAGTAGAAAATATTGACCGCTTGGAATGCATATATCTAATTACTAATTGCAACTTAAAATAATACGATGTGCGATGTGTCAGCTATTTTATGTCGTTCTTGACTACATAATGATAATAAGGCGTTTATTTAGTAGTTATTCTGACTTTACAGTTAAATGTTAATTGAAAATGAGAATTCAAAAATTAAGCAAAGGGAATATCTTGGACATCCGTGCAAAAGAGAGTGTCTGAGAGTTTTGGCAACACTGATCTCCATAAGCGTAATGTTATTTTCTTAACGTGAAACAAAGATTAGTGGCTGTAATGCCAGTGTACTCGGTAAAGTGATTCTAAAAAAGAACACACATATACCCTAAATATTTCGTGTTGGTATCATGTGACGTCACAGGCTATGACGCCGATGACGTGCATCGTTATATAAATTAGATGAAGTGTATATATATAAAATCTTAGTAAATTATAGCCAAGTTCAGTGTTATTAGATAAATACGAACACAATTGAAATGCTAAAATAACTTTATGATAGTTCATGTGACAGAACAGTGAGCAAATATTTAATAAGGTATTTCTTTAGTAAATAACTAAAACCAAAAAAAATCTGAAACCCGTTTATAAGATTAAAAAATATTTTATATGGAATTAAACGATAATTGATTGTAATGACAATTACGTTTTGTTGTAAACTTGTTATGACTTGCAATAAAGAATCCATCGTCGAATTGGTAGTAAATAATGTTTGATGAGTTTAGAAGCACTTTATTTTAGATTAAACTATTACAAAAATACTTTGTTACAAAACGTATTTAACTAAAATTAAGTTTATTCTTATTTTTCTGCATAATTTTAAGTATTAAGCATATACATTGCAAAATGATTGAGATTACACTATGATGTTGGCGAGAAAATGACCGGATTGTAGAACGATTTTTGGGGCGTACACCCCATGGTAGAATGCCCGTTTGGCCTAGTGCCTGTTGAGATACGATTAAACAATGCCAAAATGTCCCTCCAATCCAACAATTTCTAGGAAGAAATCAAAACCGCCAAATATAACGTTTTCAACGAACTTTAACGTATTTTGCTACAGAGGGTTATATTTTCAGCAATAAACCATTTTTTTTCAAACAATTAAAAAGAAAATGCATAAAGAAAAAAATCTTCTTCTTCTTCTTCTACTTTTTGTAGATCTTTCGATCTGTTTAATTCTGAAGCTTCCTCTGGTTAATTTCTTGGGAGGTAGGTTGCCAACTATCCCTCCATCTTTTAGGTGGTCTTCAGGGGGGTACGATTAAACAATGCCAAAATGTCCCTCCAATCCAACAATTTCTAGGAAGAAATCAAAACCTCCAAATATAACGTTTTCAACGAACTTTAACGTATTTTGCTACAGAGGGTTATATTTTCAGCAATAAACCATTTTTTTTCAAACAATTAAAAAGAAAATGCATAAAGAAAAAAATCTTCTTCTTCTTCTTCTACTTTTTGTAGATATTTCGATCTGTTTAATTCTGAAGCTTCCTCTGGTTAATTTCTTGGGAGGTAGGTTGCCAACTATCCCTCCATCTTTTAGGTGGTCTTCAGGGGGGTCTTGAACCGGGCGGATTGTTTTCTAGGGCAATTTTTGGGAGTCTATTATCATCCATTCGTCTTACATGGTTGTACCACATCCTCTTGCGCTGCCTTCCCCATCTTACAATATCTTGAATTTTGCACTGCTCTCTAATGTTTGTATTTCTCGCTCTGTCTCTTCTTGTTTTCCCCATTATTGTTCTTAGGGTTTTCATTTCGGCAACCCTTAGCATCTGTTTCGTTTTGTTAGTATCTTCGCGCACTTCTATGCCATATGTCATGATCGGTCGTATGCAAGTCTTATAGATTCTAATTTTACTATCTGTGCGCATATACGGATTTGACCAGACTATCTCCCGCAGACATCCTGACAGTGCAGATGCTTTGTTGATCTGACTCCTTAGGTCCTTTACTGGGTCGTGGTTGCTGAATATATCTATGCCCAGATATCTGAATTGCATCACCTGTTCTATGGGGTTGTCCTCAACCACTAACTTACATCTGAGCGGATCTTTTGCTATTATCATACATTTAGTTTTGTTGGTAGAGATGTTCATATTTAGTAGTCGGCTTGTTTGAAAGAACTGAAAGAGCTGCCTTTGGAGATCATCTTCTGATTCGGCAATGATTGCTGCATCGTCTGCGTAACACACCATACCAATTCTTTTGTTGCCCATTCTATATCCGAGATTAAGAGATGTTACTTTGTTGATAATTTTGCCCATGAGAAGATTAAACAAGAAGGGGCTTAAACTGTCGCCTTGTCTAATTCCTCCCGGTGTTGGAATATTTTCAGTGAATTCGTCTCCTGCTCTAACTTTTGGTTACGTTGTTGTTATTTAGTTTATGGAGTATCTTTGTTATACTGGTCGGTGTTTCATTTTCTATTAATATATTTAGAATGTCTCCCAGGCGAACTCTGTCAAATGCCTTCGTCAAATCAAAGAAGCAAATATACGCTGTCTTGCCGAACTCTATAGCTTTTTCTTTTATTTGTTTTATTATAAATACTGCGTCTGTTATTGACCGCCTTTTTGTAAAACCTTGTTGTTCTTCAGCATTAGTGATTTGCTTTTCCAATTTGTCCTTGAGAATACCTGTGAAAAGTGTCATTGTTGTATTTAAGAGGGTTATTCCTCTATAGTTTTGTGGGCAGGTTTTTTGTCCTTTTTTAAAAACTGAAAGAAATATGTAACATACAACATGTAACATGTAACATACATACAAAACTATAAAGAAAAAAATAAAACTGAAATATGTAACAATAAGAAATACTAATCAAGAAGAGTAAAATGTTTAACTCCTGAAAAACAGTATCAGACTCGAAATTATCATCACTGAAATGACTACTACTATCTTCTCTGAAGATTTATTATTATTTAATCAAAAACTAAATCTAAAACAGGTTAATTTTTCATAAAAAACTGGTCAAAACGTTTGGCGTATTCACATCGTTTTTCCACTCATAAAATTAAAGATCTTCTCGGCTACGTATTTCTTAAAAGATGCACTCGTTAATTTTATGGAAATGAGATCTGGATAATAAGGAGGCAGCCTTAACATCGAATGATCACTTCGATGACTTTTAACATATATTTTGAAGAAAAATGCAGAATACGTTGTCTTAACCAGTCTTTCATTACATTTTTCGCTGAACTCATATTAGGACATTTTTGACTTGCAAGTTTTAATAAGAAGCGTTGTCAACAACTAGTACACTATCTGAAGGATGATTGGGAATGATCATTTTCTGAATGATTTTTTTATAATTAATTTCACTGTGACAGTACCGTTGATTTGAATTTCAAACACGCATTTTTACAAAATCGTTTCTCCACCTGAATTCACTATTATCAGTATCTGACCTTTTGAAATTGGAACACGTAATTCCTGATTGGGGTTCCAATGTGCTTACAGAAAAAACTGTAGCACATGATAGTCCAGATCTCGTGCTAGTTAATAAACTAACAAGACAAACAATTCTAATCGATGTGGCGATACCTAACAACAATAATCTGCGTGTTAAGTACAACGAAAAGATTGCCAAGTACAGAGATCTGGAAATACAAATAAGGAGACATTAGAGAATGGAAAGTACCTAGACGATACCTATTATTCTTTCTACTACTGGAGTTATTCTGAAGAACCTACTAGAAAACATAAAAAGACTGGGTCTAAATGAACATCTATATAAGATCATGCAGAAAGCTGTGCTACTTTCGACGTCTAGATGCGTGCGAAAATTTTTGGGAGATACACTGAAGTACCAAGTCACCTAGGACTCGATAACATTGAAAGAGTCCTACCAGAGCTCAATCCTTTTAATACCGTAGGTATCTGGGTTGAGTGAATTTTTCCCTTAGAGGGAGTGTGAGCTGTATGTCTAAATCTGGATAATGATAATAATCTAGCGATGAACCCCCTATCCCAGCTACTGAACTCAACTAACACAGGTTTTAGCATAAAAAATAACACTACTGTTGTGACAAAGCTTAATCACCTATTGTATATGGATGATTAAAAACTATTGGCTTCCACTCAAAGCCGTCTGGATCAGATGATAAAAACAGTAGAAAATTTCTCTAATAATAATATTAAGAACTTTGGTTTTGACAAGTGCCATGTCTTAAATATAATTAAAGGAAAAGTTCGGCCCGACAGATTCAATATGCAAAACGGGAACATCGAGGCCATGATATTTATAAATACCTCGGAATAAAGCAAGCGCGGAAGAATGACCATAAGCAAATAAAAATTGAGATAATTACTGAGTTTATACAAAGAGAAACAGCTGCTTCGTTGACACCTTAATAGTAAAAATTTGTTTAAGGCACTAAACACCTACGCATGTTCCGCGCTTAGCTCCTCATTTGGTATTGTTAAGTGGACAAAAACATTATATAGAAAATCTTCAGCGAAAAGTATGAACACACCTCAGAAAGGCACAAAAACACCATGCTAGTGCAAGTGCAGTAGAAAGAAAGAAAGAAAGAAAGAAAGAACGACATTATCGCGGTATTTAGAAGGACGAGGAATTACGGATTCAAGTCTTCTTCTTCATATACAATGTCCTTTCAGAACGTTGGTTACCATTATAGCTATCTTAATTTTATTCACTGCCACCCTAAATAGCATGCTTGTATTAATACCATACCAATCTCGCAAGTTCTTTAAGCATGAGGTTCTTCTTCGTCCTGGACTGAGTTTGCCTGCTATTTTTCTTTGCATGATATTTTGTAGGAACATCTATTTGGGACCTCTCATTACATGTCCGAAATATTCCAGCTTTCTCTGCTTGATACTTTTGTGATCTCAGTAGTCTTGCTGAGACGTTCTGGTATTGTGGAGTTTCGAATCTTCTCCACCCAGGAAACTTTTAAAATTCTTCTATAGCACCACATTTTGAAAGCCTCAAGATGATTTAGATCGATTTTATTCACAGTCCAAGACCACCATAAAGAAAGACCGAGAATACCGAGAATCAATTTTTTTAATGTATCAAAGAAAAAATAGGATATAATATCCTAGCAAAAGTGTTTAATGTCAGATATGGCTGAAACTTATTATAAGGCTTGGTTGGAAGTCATGTACCCTCCTAATTTAGGTAAATATAAATTACAATTTCTCAATCATAAATTGTATCAAACAAATATATTAAAATTATTAAATTAAATGAATAATTGTTTCGTGATTTAAGAAGATAAGATAGAAGATAAGACAAGAAATAATAACTTGACAATTTATTTGACAACTACTAGATTTAAGCTAGATATTTAATTAACCAATTATAATCTTTCATTTATGTAGTCTTATCGAAATTATGATTAAAATGGTGACTAACAAATCTCATTAATAAAAAACTTATTCAAACACTTATTAAACAACTAATTCTTAATTTAAAAGAAAATTGTATCCTTCATATCATTCATAATATATTATCTTAATTTCCAAAATTCTTTCTTTCCTCTGGCAAAAAGTCTATTTCTTGTTTTCTTTGACAAACATTGAGTACTTCTACTCGTCTTTTTTGTGTGTGTTCTTTACATTTTATTCCCACTACTAAACAGCAAAATCTTTTACAATGAAACTTTATTGAACTTCTTTTTTAAATATTATGTTTATATGGGATTAAGCCACAATTTATTGGTTGTAATAAAAATCACATTTTAGCCAAAGTTTGACGTTTTGAAATCGTTCTCAAAATATTTATAGAAATTTTGAACAACCTAAGAAAACGACTGAGGATGAACCAAGGTTATTTTTCTTGGTTATAATATGATGAGCATTAATCTTTTTAATCGGTGAAAGATACAGGTTAGGTTAGGAGAAACAAAAATGTCAAAATCTTAAAATCATCTGCGTAATGGTGCATAGCGCATCTCGCATGGTAAAGGTAAATATTTACGGTGGAATCCCTAGATCCTTGTGTAGATGATACAACACCGATCAAATTAAGAGAACCAGAAATGCGCATAAACTATCTTACTAAGGACAAAAAAATTGCGCACCTAGATGGGTAAACCTCTGTAGGGGCGACATCCCAATGAGGTCAGTCAAAACCATGTCAATAATAGCGTCGAACTATTGGCTGATATCAGGAAAGATGTTTTCTGAAGCAGAAGGTTCATTACTCACTATTTAGGATCAGGCTATACCAACCAAAAATTACCTGAAATATATCGTTAAAGACCTTGCCAGGCTGTTTTCTGAAGCAGAAGGTTCATTACTCGCCATTCAGGATCAGGCTATACCAACCAAAAATTACCTGAAATATATCGTTAAAGACCTTGTCAGGCTGCCAGGCATTTGCTTAACTCAATATATGGAATGGCACGACTCAGTAAGAAAGACCCTTCATCAAGATATAGCCATCAAACTGGGACTTCTCCAAACAAACCATCTCCTATATTATCAATACGTTCCTGAAAGTATACTTGAGAATGACAACTATAAGCTATACTGGACTGACTTGTGCTCACAGACCAAACAGTGGCACATAATAGACCAGATCTCATACTAGTTAATAAACTAAATAGAAAAACAACACTAATTGATGTGGCGATACCCAACAAAAATAATGTTAAAGAGAACGAAAAGATCGCCAAGTACAGGGATCTGGAAATTCAAATATGAAGACAGTGGAGAATGGAAAGTACCCAGATAATACCTATTATTCTCTCTACTACTGGAGTCATGACGAAGAACCTCTTAGAAAATATAAAAAGCTAGGTCTGAATGAACATCTCTACAAGACCATGTAGAAAGCTATACGACTCTCAACGTCCAGATGTGTACGAAATTTTTTGGGAGGTACTCCAGCGTACCAAGTTACCTAGGACTCGATATCATCTAAAGAGTCCCACCAGAGCTGAATCCTTCTAATACCGTAGGTAAATGGGATGAGTGAATTTTCCTCTTAGAGGAAGTATGAACCGTATGGCTAAATCTGGATAATGATAATAATAATACAATAATGTGTAGATTTTTTTCATTACAGTTCTCTACCTTCCTATAAAAGTTGTGCAAAATAAATGTCTAAAATAGAATAGTTATTGCCAAAGAATTTTATAGTATGCCGGCCAAAGTATCACCATTACAATAAATAAACAATAGAAAAAACCTCTTTTCTGATAAAAATAAAAACGGTAGATAACAACTATCTAATAAAAATATTAAGTGGTGTCACCAAAATAATGACTCTCGTTTGATGAAGTCTTAATATAGTTATAATATTGAATTAAACATTTAAAGTATTTGCTTGTGTCAATATGTACTTTTGTACATGTATAATACCGTCATGACGATAATACAAAAGTGAAAAAGAGAAGTAATAGAGCAGTCTGTTTACTAGTCATATAACAAGAATCGAGAATAGTGCTGTGACTAAATATTTTTAATTGGAAAATAATGGAAAAGAATTGTGAAAAAGTACCTCCAGAGGGAGGATGGGGATATTTAATCACGCTAGCTGTCTTTATTGCTCACGTAAGAATTTATACTATTAAGTATTTACAATAATAGACTAGGCGGGATCTGTAGAAATTCAGACCATAATGGACATCCCTTTAGGATGTGTCCAATATCGATAATCACGATATGCGCCAGTCGCAAACCCTGTGCTAAATTTTTTATTTCACAAAATCTAAAATCAATTGAAAATTTCTCATTTTTATTGCTCCTATTTTCGTTTAGAATTCGGAAAATATTGATCCTAGAGAAAAGATTATAAAAGTAAAAAGTTTCGTTATTCAATTTTACATAATATTTCGTTAGTTAGAGATTGAAAATTTAATGTTTATTGTGGAAAAAATAGCAATAATTGGAAAAAAAGGTACAAAAAAATTAAGTTAATCCTTTAAATGTTTTCGACTTTCTAAACTTGACTTACAAGCTCCATATTCCGCCTAGAAAACTTTTTTAATATGTTTAAAACGCTAAATTAAAATAAAGAGCTAAATTTTGTTAAGATCGGTCGGATAAGTTTTGCATAATAATTTTGAGATCCAGCCTAATGGATCGCAAATTTTCAAATTTATAGTAGGCCCTAAATAAGGCCCTCAGATGGTTGCAAATTTTTTTACATATAAAGGAAGGCTCAAGCTTTCAAACGCTTTTTGTAAAATTCAAATCGGTTCACTAGGAGAGCCTAGAAATTTTTTTTAAAGTTTTAAACATTAATAAACAAATTAAATAACTTTACGAGCTTTAAACATATCAATTTCAAAATTTATGCACTTAAAGAACATTAAAAGATGCTTCTTAAAAAAATGTCACTTCTCAGTGTCACTCGACACTGGGGAGTAGGCAGATTGAGATCTCAGTGCCGAGAGACAGTTCTTGTATTTATAATACAGTGTAATATTTATAATACACGATACTGGTACGTCTCGAGTGGGGGAAGTAGGTAGATTGAGACCCCGAACTCGAACCGAACCGTAACACTCTTGATAATGGCTCCAAAATAGGAGCCGAAACGTCGAGTATTAAATTCTCAACGCGGTTCTTCCCGAGAACCTAGTGATTTTGATATGTATATAGACATATATATATATTGAAATGATTTCAATAGGTCAAAGAGGATATAACTTAAAGGGATTTTTATATGAGTTTGTTGTTCATGAATTTCATGAAGCCATCACAATGTGGGGTCGACTCTGAAATAAAAGGGAGAAAAGATTAGTAAATTGCTAAATAAATTAATTTTGACTTACCTGGTATAGTGTTAATAATTTCTGAATAGTATAGTTGCCTAGTGTATAGGTGAATCGTCTAAACCTTAAAAGGAATAAAAAAAGAAGAATTCTTAAAAAATTATTTAAACATAGAAATTTTAAAAATAAACGTCAGAAAAATAAACTGTCAAAAGTCTGTGGGAACTAAATTAATAGGGGTTTTGTTAAATAAATTACAATGATGTGGAGATGAAAAGAATAAATTATATTAGTATTGTTAAGTTTTATATCTGAATTTTTTTTTTAAATTCCCAAATTAGATGTGATTAAAGTGCTTATGAGAAATTAATGTGGTTTGACAAATATGTCAAAACAGGACAGTTTTATGGTTGAATAAAATAGAAGACGGAATGAAAAAAGAAAGTGGGTTGCTGTTAGCAACGAATAATTGTGGTTGGTGCTAGCTATGGCGGTTAACAAGGAAGAATAGGTTGTTGGAGGCGACGAAAATTTTGGAGGAAGAGCCCTAAAAAGGTGGAATAGTCCGGGAGTGCTTTAAAATCGTTTAATTATAATTTAGTTTTTCCACATTTTCAAATAGAGATATCCAGAATTTGTTCCAGAGAGTAAGAGAAATTTTGACTTATAAATTATAATTGGAGTGCAGAAATGTCATTTAGATTGAAAAAGTAAAAATTCATGAATTAACTAATTGCGATAGGCCTTAAAAATTGAAATATTAATGATCATTAAAATAAAAATATAATAGTACGTACCTTTAACTTCCGAAGAGAGGATAGATATTCCAGTATCACCGATTATTTTGCGAGTAGTTAGTTTTCTTTAAAAAAAAAAAATCAGAACTGTTTGAAAGTGAGTTTGGATAATAATTTTGGGGATCATTTGAAATTTTGATTATATTTTAATGCTAGTTATAAGTCAGCGGCATAAAGTGTTCAGTTTTCTTTTCTTTATATTTCATTTAAACACTTTATAAAGTTGCAATAGTCATTTAGATTTAAGGTAATTGTAGAGAGTTTCCACATTTTGTAATCAAATTCTATTTTCACGACACATTAAGGTTTACACGATTCCTATTTTTGTAAATTTTTAAAGGCAACCCAAGTTGCAGACGAATTTTATTGTTTATATTAAATTTGTTCAATATTAATAAATAACGTGCTTCATTTGGGTTAATTTATCAAAAATATAAAGTAAATTTTGGTTTAATTTCTTTTTGAACTCTACCAGGAGACTACAGAGTTGACGTCACACAGTGACAGATTGCTTAGAACAAATAATTGAGCTAGCCGAGGTATAGTATATTAACAACGAACTACATACTTTTAAAATTCACTTCAATTCAATTAAAATTATATTTATTAACAATAAAACATAAAAATAATAAAAACAAAACCATTACAATTGGCGCTAACAACGTGGAGCCTCTGGGAAAACAGAAATAAGGGTGTTTTTTTTTTAAGCAGATTTATTAATAATACACAGATTAAAATAAAAACAAATTGGTGTGATTAGAGTTGTAGAGATTCTGGGGTAGTTAAAGTTAAATTTGAGAATAAATAGAGATTAGGATAAAATGGCAGACCGAATGACTTTAAGAAATGGAAAAGAAATCGTACCGAAAGAGAGTGAAGGAGAACAGGTGTTAGAACAGGAACAGGGTATACAGGTAGATGAAGAAAGCAGAGGAGGATCAGGAGAATTTGTAGTACAATATTTAGAGCAAGGCAGACAAGAAGCAGGACAAGGTGATAGAGAGGGAAGTCTAACAGATAGTTTGAGAGAGGAGTTGGATGAGACAGTGAGAGATAGACGTGATGAAAGTGTGAATGAATGTAGAGTGCAGGAGGAGAGACGTAGGGAAGGAGATGTTGGAGAGTCAGGGATGACACAGATGGATATGAGGCAAATAATGCGGATGTTACAACAGATGGATCATAATATTAGGGGAGATATGCACAAAATGGATAGTAATATTAACAATATTAGGGGGGATATGAACAAAATGGAAAATAATATTAAAGGAGAACTTAGGGAAGAGTTAATTAAAATGAGGGAAGAAATCAAAGAAGAAGTGAAGATAGTCAGGGAAGAGATGCTACAAATTACCCAAGGTTTAGAAGAGAAAGTAGAACAGGTCAGAGGAGAAAGTGAGAATTTTAAGAGGAATGTACAGGAGGAGATATCCAGAGAAAAGGCCATAATTAGAGCGGAAATAGGACAGGAAATTGGGAGCAGATTTGTAGAGTTGGGAACAGCCATTAAAGAGAATTTACCAATGGAAATAAACAAAGAAGTTAATAAGCAGAATAAAGAGATTGTTAGGGAGGTAGAAAGTGTTAAAAGGCAAACTCAGGATTATGAGAAAAAAATTACCATTATAAAAAATAATATAAAGAAGGGATTGCAGAATTTGGAACTGGAAATGGGTATGCATGCAAATCAGGCGGAAAAGGGAGATAGAGTATTACAGGGACAAGTTGAGGAATTGAGAGAGAAATTTAAAAATGCAAGTGAGGAGATTCAGCGTTTGGAATCAAATCTAGGACAAACAAGAGTAGTGAGTACTGTGGTGCCGAGTTATAATGATGGGGGAATAAAGTTTGATGGAAACCTGAATCACTTACATCCTAGAATATTTGTAGATATCATCAAAAATAAGGTAAAGAATGTAAGGGATCCAATAGAAATGAAATTGAATATTCGAAACATGTTAGTGGGCATGCCATTATTATGGTTTTGCAATAATGAAAATTCCATAAATAATGTGCAGGAATTTGAGGCCAAGTTTATTAACTATTTTTGGGGAGAAAACCAACAGGCTAGTTTCAGGGAGCGGTTGTATTTTGGGAAATTCAATTATGAAAAAAGTACCAACTACAATCTGTACGCAATGCAGTTATTCCAGACAGCACAATATTTAGAACCGGCTATGCGAGAAGAGGAGATTGTCCTATACATTGCCAGGCAATATAACCATAACATGGCAGAAACAATAGCTCTCCACAATATAAAGACGATGGAAAGTTTGACAGGATATCTTCAGAGGATTGAGAGGAGTGTAGGGACGCAGAATCGAAATGGACAAGAGCAAGTGACATATAGGAATAACACAGCAAATAGACAGGGATATGTGAATCGAGGGAATAATTATAGGGAAAGGGAATTTGAGAGACAAAATAGAAGCAGGGATTTTACAAATAGGGGAGAGAATTTGAACAATGTCAGGAGAGATATCGGACGATATAACTGGGAACGTAGACAAGGGAATCCAAACAATGATAGAGAGAATAACTGGAGACAAGGGAATGACAGAGGCAATAATTGGAGACAGAACCAGGGAAATTATCCACAGGAGACGAGAAATAGGGAAGTTTACAGAGAAGGGAATCCAAGATATAATAGGGGGGAAAATGAGGAGAGAAGACAGGTGAATGTAGTTAGAACAGAGGAGAATAGGGGGGAAGCAAGTGTTGATGTAGAAGGGAGAAATTTTGTTTAGACCGCTCCTATGTGCATAATATTGTCTACTTATCAAAGTATGAACATCCAAGGGAGTTTATTAGAGATACTGGGGAATTAAATAAAAATAATAACACTAATACTTTAAAGTTTATTGAAGGGTACATACAAGATTCAGTATACAAGTTATTATTAGATACAGGTTCAGAAGTAACTCTAATCAACAAAAACATTGTAAATAATTTAAATAAGGACAAATGTAAAAACCGTAAAATACTATCTAGAAAAATACATAGAGGAAGTAGGTACTCCAGAAACAATTATCTTAGATCATGCCACATATTTTGAAAGTCCAAGATTAAAAAGAGTTTGTGAAGAAAAAAAAATCCAATTAAATTTCATTAGTATCAGAAGACCCGCATCTAATCCTGCAGAAAGATATGTCAAAGAGGTGGTAAAATTCTTAAGAATTTTGTGTGCTAGACAACATTATTTATGGCAGGAAAATTTGCCACAAGTTGAAAGATTTTTAAATGAGACACCACATGGAATCACCAAACAATGCCCATATTTCCTAATGTCTGGAAAGTATCCAGAAAGACCTTGGGAAATCAGTAATACAGGGGACATTCAAGAAGTAATGAAGAAGGTGAACCAAAATTTAATAAGAAATGCAAGTCGTTATGTAAATAGAATCAATAAGAAGAGAAAGAAAAGAGTTATTTTTGAAAAAGGGGAGAAGGTACTTATCAGGTCACTACAGGTGCCTAAAAGGAATGAAAATCTGTGTGGAAAATTACTTTTGCCATTTGAAGGACCTTATGTCATTAGTACTGAACATGGGGTAAACAGTTATGAACTAAGACATCCAGAAACTAATAAAATTAGAGGGATATTTAATATAGAGGGAATTTATAAGTATTATGAATAAACATACAAGGGTAGGCAATATTATGACACGAATTTTATATTATTAGATATAAGTTTTGTAAATAGAAGGATAATTAATACATAAGCATATCTTGAGATAAATTTGATAATAACATGACTCAAATAATTTATTGGGAACAGATGTACAGAATAATGATGAATTTATATATAAAAAAAAGAGGTTGATTTATTTTCAAGTAAATTTATAGGAGTTACAAGTATAAATAAATGAGCAAAGTACTATGGACAAATCGATATTTTGTAGAAATTGGGAAATAGGGAATATTATAATGATAAATAGTATATGTGAAAATATGTGGGAAATAAGATGAAAAATAGAATTATAGGAAATATTGAAATATGAAATATAGAGAGTTATATGTAGAGATGATGAAATGGATATTATATGCGGATACAAAAAGAATAAATAATAATGCGGCAATGAATAAAGATACTGAAATAGTATATGCGGAAATAAATGAATAAAGATATAAAATAAAGAGGGGAACAATTATAAGAATTTCTACGAAATTAGTACGAGAAATAAATAGTACAGGAAAAGAAGTAATGAAATTGGGAAAGTACTTGGAAATTTGATTCTTAAGTTGATATAATTAGTGAAAGATTTGTAGATTTTGTTTGGAGAAGTCTGTATTTTTCATAGAGTAAATTATTAAAAAAAAAAATATTCAAGAGATATGCTTATTAATAAAAGTCAGTTTATTGTTATGTTAATATTAATAAAATGTTTAAGTTTATCGGTAAGAATTTAGATTTAGTAAGTGCTGATAGTTAGCACTGAACAAAATCCAAATTGGGGGGAAGTTGAAATGATTTCAATAGGTCAAAGAGGATATAACTTAAAGGGATTTTTATATGAGTTTGTTGTTCATGAATTTCATGAAGCCATCACAATGTGGGGTCGACTCTGAAATAAAAGGGAGAAAAGATTAGTAAATTGCTAAATAAATTAATTTTGACTTACCTGGTATAGTGTTAATAATTTCTGAATAGTATAGTTGCCTAGTGTATAGGTGAATCGTCTAAACCTTAAAAGGAATAAAAAAAGAAGAATTCTTAAAAAATTATTTAAACATAGAAATTTTAAAAATAAACGTCAGAAAAATAAACTGTCAAAAGTCTGTGGGAACTAAATTAATAGGGGTTTTGTTAAATAAATTACAATGATGTGGAGATGAAAAGAATAAATTATATTAGTATTGTTAAGTTTTATATCTGAATTTTTTTTTAAATTCCCAAATTAGATGTGATTAAAGTGCTTATGAGAAATTAATGTGGTTTGACAAATATGTCAAAACAGGACAGTTTTATGGTTGAATAAAATAGAAGACGGAATGAAAAAAGAAAGTGGGTTGCTGTTAGCAACGAATAATTGTGGTTGGTGCTAGCTATGGCGGTTAACAAGGAAGAATAGGTTGTTGGAGGCGACGAAAATTTTGGAGGAAGAGCCCTAAAAAGGTGGAATAGTCCGGGAGTGCTTTAAAATCGTTTAATTATAATTTAGTTTTTCCACATTTTCAAATAGAGATATCCAGAATTTGTTCCAGAGAGTAAGAGAAATTTTGACTTATAAATTATAATTGGAGTGCAGAAATGTCATTTAGATTGAAAAAGTAAAAATTCATGAATTAACTAATTGCGATAGGCCTTAAAAATTGAAATATTAATGATCATTAAAATAAAAATATAATAGTACGTACCTTTAACTTCCGAAGAGAGGATAGATATTCCAGTATCACCGATTATTTTGCGAGTAGTTAGTTTTCTTTAAAAAAAAAAATCAGAACTGTTTGAAAGTGAGTTTGGATAATAATTTTGGGGATCATTTGAAATTTTGATTATATTTTAATGCTAGTTATAAGTCAGCGGCATAAAGTGTTCAGTTTTCTTTTCTTTATATTTCATTTAAACACTTTATAAAGTTGCAATAGTCATTTAGATTTAAGGTAATTGTAGAGAGTTTCCACATTTTGTAATCAAATTCTATTTTCACGACACATTAAGGTTTACACGATTCCTATTTTTGTAAATTTTTAAAGGCAACCCAAGTTGCAGACGAATTTTATTGTTTATATTAAATTTGTTCAATATTAATAAATAACGTGCTTCATTTGGGTTAATTTATCAAAAATATAAAGTAAATTTTGGTTTAATTTCTTTTTGAACTCTACCAGGAGACTACAGAGTTGACGTCACACAGTGACAGATTGCTTAGAACAAATAATTGAGCTAGCCGAGGTATAGTATATTAACAACGAACTACATACTTTTAAAATTCACTTCAATTCAATTAAAATTATATGTATTAACAATAAAACATAAAAATAATAAAAACAAAACTATTACAATATATATATATAATATATATATATATATATATATATATATATATATATATATATATATATATATATATATTGAAATGATTTCAATATGTTAAAATATATACAACTTTAATGGATTTTTATATGAGTTTGTTGTTTATGAATTTCATGAAGCCATCACAATGTGGGTTCGACTCTGAAATAAAAGAGAGAAAAAGATTAGTAAATTGTTAAATAAATTAATTTTGACTTACCTGGTATAGTGTTAATAATTTCTGAATAGTATAGTTGCCTAGTGTATAGGTGAATCGTCTAAACCTTAAAAAGAACAAAAAAAGAAGAATTTAAAAAAAAATATTTAAACATAGAAATTTTAATAAACGTCAGAAAATAAACTGCTTGACAGTTTATTTGACAGTCTGTGGGAGCTAAATTAATAGGGGTTTTGTTAAATAAGAAATTACAATGATGTGGAGATGAAACGAATAAATTAGTATTGTAATAGAATAAGTTTTATATCTAAACATTTTTTTTGTAAATTCCCAAATTATATGTGATTAAAGTGATTATGAGAAAGTAATGTGGCTTGACAAATATGTCAAACAGGACAGTT
Organism: Diabrotica balteata; assembly: GCA_918026665.1. Taxonomy (NCBI): domain Eukaryota; kingdom Metazoa; phylum Arthropoda; class Insecta; order Coleoptera; family Chrysomelidae; genus Diabrotica; species Diabrotica balteata. Next base: position 15,377,543 of record OU898277.1, on the reverse strand, counting down.
TTATGGTTTAAAATATTTAAATAGAAGACAGAAAAAAAAAAGAACGTTGGTTGCTGTTAGCAACGGATAATAATGGGAATTGGTTTTTGGAGAGGACGCCGACGAGGTTTTTTTGGACGAAGGAGAGCCCTGAAACCACAGATCACCTACCTCCCTAGATGTTCCACGACAATACTTTAGTTGGATATGAAATTCAGCGCTCCATAAGATTAGTATCGGAACTAATTCAAGCGAGAAATTACGCGGAAAATTCAAATTTTAATTTTGGTGAGAAAATTTAAATAAAGTTTAAAATTTTTAAATATAATTTGGTATATTTGAAAAAAAAAATGCATGACATTTTTAATTTCAAATATACACAATACAATTTTGGAAAAATAAAACAAAATGTAATTTATTTATTTATTTAATACTTGTAAAACAACTTTGTAATTTAATATAGAATAAAAATATGCTATTATCACTGAAAATTGTACAATTTTATGGAAAAAGCTTACAAAAAAGTCAGAAAAATAGCAATTTAAAATTTACTGAAATTACATAAATCGTCAATATCACAAAATAAAAAATAATAAAATACACAATGTATTGCAAAATTTAAATAAATTGCATAATAAATCCTTACTAACTAATACATTTTAATACAAGTTTCTGCATGTGATACTCAAATATATATTTATACAAATTGTTTAGTTACTCTTCTACTGAATAATATGATCTTTCAGATAGATAGGATTTTGTTCTTTTGCGGAACTCAAGGAAAGAAGTTGCAGATTTAAGTTCATCAATCAGTTATTTGTTCTCTAATATCAAATATTTATTGGACTCACCATACAAATGTAAGCTAGGAATTGCATTTTTATACAATTTCTGACTCCATGAAGAAACAAACTTATCTTAAAGTGTCTGTGGCAGATTCGTTTTGTTTTATAAACTGTACTAGCATTCATCATATCTAAATTAGGATTATTTATAACACTAAGCCACTTCCTAAATCGTGTAATCTCTTCATCAGGATTTGGAAAGGTATGTCTAATCAATGACGAATTAGTACATCGTAGGATACAACATTTATTGTGAAAAACCATATTTAACTGATTATTATTAATCTGCAAAATACTATTTGAACACCGCCAGGAACATTTAAAACATAGATCACTGAGGTAGGTAATTTGTAATTTACAAACTAAGTGAAACTAACAAAATCAAAATATAGACGCTAATATGACAATTGGCGATTGACAATTATAATTCTTTTCTTAGTTGTGTTCTAAACCTAAACTGCAGAGTAAAAGTAGAGACAGAGTAAAGCGACATCTGAAGATTAGTATCGGTACTACAAATGACATTAAGTTTAGTTTGACCTTGAGCTACCTACGTGAAACGTCTAGTTATTAGTGGTCTGTGCCTGAAACTGTGGAATAGGTCGGGAGTGTTTTTTAACTCGTCTAATTAGAATTTAGTTTTTCCACAGTTTCCACAGCAGAGATATCCAGAAATTTGTTCCAGAGAGTAAGAGAAACAATTTCACTTATAAATTATATTGGAGTATAGAAATGTCATTTAAATTGAGAAAATTAAAATTCATGCATTAACATAATTGCGATAGGCCTTAAAAATTGAAATTATTAATGATCATTAAATTAAAAATAGAATAGTACGTACCTTAACTTCCGAAGAGAGAATTGATATTCCAGTTTCACCGATTATTTTTGAGTAGTTAGTTTCCTTTAAAGAAATCAGAACTGTTTTAAAGTGAGGTTGGACAATAATTTTGGGGATCATTTGAAATTTTGATTATATTTGAGTATCAGTGGAATAAAGTGTTCATTTTCTTTTTCTTTATAGTTCATTTAAACACTTTATAAAGTTGCAATATTTATTTAGTTTTTAGGTACTTGTAGAGAGTCTCCACATTTTGTAATACATTTTATTGTCACGTCACTAAACCAAGTTAAGACTTAAACGATTCCTATTTTTGTAAATTTTTAAAGGCAACCGAAGTTGCAGACGAATTTTATTGTTTATATTAAATTTGTTCAATATTAATAAATAACGTGCTTCATTTGGGTTAATTTATCAAAGGTCTAAAGTAAATTTTGGTTTAATTTTTTTTTGAACTCTACCAGGAGACTACAGAGTCGACGTCACACAGTGACAGATTGCTTAGAACATATAATTGAGCTAGCTGAGGTATATATTAAATTAAACAACGAACCACATATTTTAAAAATTACATTTAGTATAAATAAAAAATAAAATTAATAAAATACAACTTTATCAATATATATATATATATATATATATATATATATATATATATATATATATATATATATATATATATATATAATTATATTTAGCTAAATACATAGGTATATTTTAATTCTATAAATCTTTTTTGCAGTTCACTACTGCGGTGCCGCTTGCATCGTTTGGTATTATTCACGGACAATTTTTAGCATCTCTAGGAGATGAAACGGCAGCAACTTCTATTTCTACATCTCTATTTGTAGCTGTTACATGTTGTTCAGGTAACAGTTAACATTTTATTTATCACAATATAAGTACATATAAGAATATTAAATCTAATCAAAAATATTTAAAAAATCAACAATAATTGAGAATATTTCAATAAAATAAAAGGCAGGATTGAAGGAAAACAATATTAGATAAAACTAGCCCAACTAAATTTTTATGTTGACTTTTCCCCAAAAGTAAATCGTATTATACTTTTAATTTATTATAAGACTTAACATAGGTACAATTGACCCAAATCGGTTCTCGAACTATATTATGAACGGAGTCAGCAATACTATTCGTTGAATTAGATTAAAAGGAAAACTGTGTCTATTTACTATCTTCGCTTTTAAATATGTAACTTGCTTTCCTTATAGAAGAGCAGAAACAGTAAATATCTATTGGATTACGATAACATTTATATTTTCTTCTTTACTAATTACTTAACTAATATCACACTGAACACTGGACTAAATTCAAATCGAACACATGTAAAATGAATTTAATTTGAATTTCTAAGATTGCTGTGTATATTATGTCACAAGAAGAACTACTTAATTTAATATATTATCACTCATGTTTCTTCGTATATCGTATTTGTAATTTGTTGCAAGGTTGACTTCTTTTAATATATTTTTTTTTATTTTAGGTTTATTTGGTGGTATATTGTTTAACAAATATAGTTATCGTACTGTTGGATTACTTGGAGCTGTCTGCCATTTAGCTGGATCAATATTATTATTCTTTGCTAATACTTTATTTCAATTTATAATTTGCGTATCTGTTATACAGGGTAAGTATAATTAGTTACAATTTTTAATTTGAATATACACTGCGTTCATTTGAAAAAGACACACCCTCAATATTTCAGAATTGCGACATATAAAAAATGCAGAAGCAGAATGCAGAAGCGGTTTTTTTAGGTTTACTTTTATTTTGGATAATAGTAACTGTGATGACGCCACCATGACGTCGTAATGATGTCATCCGTAATTGATATGCAAGGTGTTAAAAGTCAAATAATTAATTTGACGTTTTCAAAAATTATATTTAATACTTTTAACAGCAGAAACAAAAGTATTGGTCATTTAAATAAAAAAGCAGTTTGAATGAGTTAAACAAAAGATAAAACAGTGAAAACTTTGTTTTCAAACTTCCACAAAAATTTATTTTAACTCTTATCACTACAGCGGTTTCGGCTGATTGCCTTTCTCAAGTGATCTATGTTTGGCATGCGTTTACACTTTATAGTCTCTAATGAAATAGGTTGAGGAGGGGAGAACTGTTTGTCTCAAGTTGGTCATTCATAATTATATCTGTGTTTTTTAATTTGTTGATTTCCATAGATTCCAAGGGCACATAGGTTTATGTGCCCTTTTTACGCAGAATGGCTATTTGGGTCCGCCATGTTTTCCTCTTTAAAATGGTATAATTTTCATTTACTTATCTTTAAAAATGAGGATGGTAGAACTGTTTGAATACATATTAGTGTGCAGGATGTTTTTTCAGATATGTGATTGTTCATAAACGATTCTTCGTTTTCGATTCGTAAACGATTCTTTCGATCACTTGTAACGTGTCATATAATATTAATATATTTTAGTGATGTTAAAGAATCGGTGTTGTTATTCTGATAAGTTTTATTCTATTATATTATTACATCAAGTTTTATTCTGAGAAGAAGTATGATACGTAATGAAGAATATAGTGATTACGAAGATGTTCAAGAAGTTATTAGTTCTGATGGGAAGAAGAAAAGGAAAGTGATTCCTAAACAGAAAAATAAGAAACAAGAAACCAATAAATTAAGGCGTGTTCAAGGTGAAGAATACGTATATGTGTCAGGAAAGAAGGTTAGTTCCAGGTCATTCAATTTAGTTACTGACTGCTGTCAGAACAAATGCCACGAAAATCTGCCTCTTGATTTTCAAGTAGAGCTTTTTGATTGCTTTTACAACTGCCAGAACAAACGCAAATGTCTGCCTCTGCACCTAACAAGTGTACACAAATGTCTGGATTTGCATCTAAGGCTAAATTTCAACTGTGAATAATGCCATTCAAATCTCTGTCTATGAACATCATCATCAATCAGCCCTGAGTTGTCCATTGTTGAACATAGGCCTCCTCTAGATTTTTCCATCTGCTTCTGTTCTGCGCCTCTGCTATCCAATTGGTCACGATTCTTTTGAGGTCGTCGGTCCATCGCGTTGGGGGTCTTCCTCGGCTTTGCTTGTCAGCCCGTGGTCTCCACTCAAGCCATTTTTTTGTCCAACTGTCGTCTTTCATTCTTGCAAATGTCCAGTCCATCTCCATTTTTGCCTTGTAATATGTTCAATAATGTCTTCCACTCCGGTTCGTCTACGAACTTCCTCGTTTCTTATTCTATCTCTTAAGCTTGTTCTAAGCATTGATCTCTCCATCTTTTGTTGTGTCTCTCTCAATTTTCCGGCTGATGTTTTTGTGAGAGTTAAGTTTTCTGCTCCGAATGTGAGGACTGGTAGAACGCACCGGTTAAAAGCTTTTCTTTTTAAATGGATCGGTATATTTGTTTTAAATACGTCTCTCATTTTTTCGAATGCAGCCCAACCCAAACTTATTCTTCTAAGAAGCTCGCATGTTTGGTTATCTCGCGTTAACCTTATTTCGTGACCCAAATACACATATTTTTCCACAAGTTCTATGGGCGACTTTTCGATTTCTATTAGCTCATTGGGGACGAGGTTGGTCATCATTTTTGTTTTTCCATAATTTATCTTTAAACCGACTTTCTGGGTTACTTGCTGTAGTTGTTGTAGCATAACTCTGGCTTCTCCTAATTTGTCTGTTATGAGAACAATATCCTCGGCATATCTGAGATGATTGAATATCTTTCCGATGCTAATACCCTTTGATTCCCACTCTAGCCGTTTAAATGCGTACTCCATAACTGTTATAAATAGTTTTGGCTACAAGGTATCTACCTGCTGCACCCCTCTGCCAATTTTTATCTTCTCAGTCATGCAATGGAGGTTAACGGTTGTTGTCGCATTTTCGTATATATTTCGAATAATATTTGCATACCTGTGATCTATTCTGCATTCTGATAGTGCTTTTAAGATAGCAACTGTTTCGACTGTGTCAAATGCTTTGTGGCATTCTACAAAGATAAGAGCAAGGGGTCTGTTATATTCGATAGACTTTTCAACTAGAGTTTTCAGGCATTGCAAATGGTAGTTTGTTCCGTGTCCCGCTCAAAATCCTGCCTATTCTTCTCATTGATAGAAATCGAGTTTTGCTTCTAATATGTTTGTCAGTATTCGAGTAAAGAGCTTGTATAGGTGGTTAAGCAAACTGATTGGCCTATAGTTTTCGAGATCTAATTTATCCCCTTTTTTGTGAAGGAGGATCGTAACCGAATTCGTCCATTTACTTGGAATGTTTTCACTATGCAGACATAGATTAAAAAGTGTTTGGATTCGGGACATCAAAAGTAGACCTCCTAGTTTAATTGTCTCAATGACTACACCATCTTCCCCGGAGCTCGATTATTTTTCATATTTTTGAGGGCATGTTGAATTTCCTCTCGTGATATATCTGGTATATCCTCCGATCCTACATTATGTACATTTTGTATTGGTTGTTCGATGAGCTCTGGAATAACTTGACTTTTATATAATGTTTTATAGAAACTTTCCACTATATGTAATATGCTTGGTCTATCTGAGATAATATTTCCATTTTTGTCTTTAAGTTAGAAGATTTCTTTTTTGCCATTATCCATTTTTCTCCTCAATGCTTTCATGCTTTTGTTGTCTTCTATAGTGTTTATAATTTTCTCGTTGTTGTATTTCCTATGTCTATGAACATAAGGGTTAGAAAAATGGATTCCTATCAATGTTTACTTATGGAATCCAATATAACTCATTTTTTAAAAAAATGTCAAATGTCTGGTTTTGCTTTTATACACTTTATTTAAACGGTTTCTTAAATAAATGACTCAATTAATATATCTGTTTCGCCACCGGTAGTTCTGATTTATATTCGAGCAAATTAATTAAATTAAAAGTAAGCAGAACAAACAAAGAACGATATATTATTTTTGTACCCTTTTTAGGTTTGGCCGGTGGTTTTCTATTACCTTCAGCTTTTTCGTCACTGAACGATTATTTCCATAAAAAATTAAGTTTACAGACAGCGATAGCCCAGTTACTAATAACCGTAGCCACTGTTGTAAATCCTCTCGCAATGGAATATTGTGTTCAGTCATACGGATATAAAACGACAAAAATCGTATTGATTGGATGCAGTTGTTTAAATTTTTTTGCCATGTGGTCGCTTCATCCTGTAGAATGGCATACGGCAGCTAAAAAAGGTGAGTAATTCATAAAATCCATATAGCTTATTTTTTACTCCGATTATAAGTTAATTACTAAAATCAATTATGGTTTAATAGTATTTTACTTTATGAGGCGGAGAAGCATGACTTTTCTCGTCGCGCCCGATATTACGCGCCGAACGAAGTGAGGCGCATAATAGAGGGCAAGTCAAGAAAACTCGCTTCTTTGCTGAATAAAGTATACTATTTTTTCTTCAAACGTAGCAATTTTCAACCATGAATAGTACAATTCATACGCTATTTTTACTCGAAATTAACTGTGACAACTATCAAAGTCGTCTAGATGTTAGAAATTAAAATAATTAAGTCGTCGGTGGGATTTGCGTCTCCCTGGTTGCAGTTGTTTAACAGTTGTTTGCAATTATTAAAGACAGCTTATTGTTGTTCGCAAGCCGCCAACATCGGGAATGATTGTTGAAAGTTCTTCTCGACCATCAGTATCATCAAAAATTACCAATGCGTATCAAGAGTCGGGAACATTTTTGCACGGTTTCAATTTTGAAAATGCCTCATTAGCTAATTGTACTTTTAATATTACTATAAATACAAATGATGTTTAATTGTTGTTAATGACATTTGTATTGTTGCTTTGTGACATGTTTCATATTGTTGCCATGACAACATTTTTCCCTCCGCCGTAAAGAAATGGAAAAAAAAACTGCTGCCGGTAAAGACATCAAACTTTGACAGGATCAAGTTAGATAAGTAATGTCATCGTTATTTGACGTTTGAAGAAAAATATATTTGTAACATGGTTTGATTTAATTTGAAATTTAAATATCTGTTTTTGTGTGTTGTTTTTCTATACACCCCAGTACCATATCCAGTATCGTTCTTAGATATTAAAACATCCAGGAAAGGTAGTGTGTTATTATATCCCTTTTTCATGGTAAATGTTATTGTCTTTTCTTTATCATTTATATCATTCAGGAATGTTTTCAACAACTCTGATCCATGAGGCCAAATTGAGAGTACATCATCTACATATCTCCACCTTACTGTAGGGTTTAAATTTTGTTTAGAAATAATATTTGTTTCAAAATATTCCATAAATATGTCGGCTAACAATGGAGATAAATAAGAGCCCATTGCTAGACCAAAATTTTGTTCATAAAATTGATTATTTAGTTAAAAATATGTATTATCAGTACATAATGTTAATATCTCCATTATATCTGATATATTTAGTCTTATTCCAGTTGACAGTGTATCATCACACTCTAATTTTGTCTTGACTGTATTTAAAGTCTTATCTAATGGCACATTTGTAAATAAACTATCTATGTCAAAACTTACTAAAATATTATTTGAATTAAAATTCAATATTTGATAATTTATTTAAAAATGTTGTGCACTTTTTATAAATGTGTCACTTTTATTTGCAAGTGGTTGTATAATATTTAATAAAAATTTTGACAGTTTACTACAAGGAAAATTCATGCTATTACAAATAGGTATAAGTGGTATATTCGTTTTATGTACTTTCGGTACTCCATAAAAATGAGGGGTCTTACTGTAATTAGGTGTAATTAATTTTTTTTTGATAATTTGTTAAACAATCTTTAAACTTGAATAAAGTTAAACATTCTATTTTCCAAAGGCTTTGTTGGATCCTGTTAATTTTGTATAAGGTCAGTTTGTTATTAGATCTTTAATTGTGTTTTTATATTGAATTTTATCCATCATCACCGTTGCATTCCTTTTGTCTGCTGGTAGGATGATTATAGAGTCGTCATTTTTTAAAGTTCTTATAGCCTTTAGTTGCTCTTTGCTTATGTTTTGTTCAATTTTAATAGACTTCTCCAATTCAAGTTTACATAAAACTCTGTATTTCTGAGATAATAAAAATCCTTTGTAATAGGTCTATATTTAAGGCCCAAACGGGCTAAGTTAAAAAGACATAACGTTTTCGGAAACCATATTCCATCATCAGTGTCTAGGAGTACATGAATGTAGACTCCTAGACACTGATGATGGAACATGGTTTCCGAAAACGTTATGTCTTTTTAACTTAGCCCGTTTGGGCCTTAAATATATACCTATTACAAAGGATTTTTAATTAAATTTTTTAATACATGGTATACAGCCAACTACAGGAACGTAGATTCCTTGTGAAGTCAATAAACTTATTTTAACCTTCAATTGTGGCTTATTACTAATAAAATAGTAATTACTTTAAAATGCCACAAGAACCTAGCTACAGAACAATATTAGGGAGATGACTTTTCGCATTTATCTACAAGGTGGTCCAGAATTATGTACATTAATTTCTAGAGCTCATAGTACGCCCAAAAATAAGGGTACCTCTTTATGTACACTTTACTTATGTAAACTGAATAATAAGGGAGATACAACCCTTTAAAGGGGTGAATTGAAAATCTTATTTTTTCAAATATCTTCCAAACGGTTTTGAATACGGAGTTCATATTTTGGGAGTGATTATAAGACATTAGGATAATTAATTTCATGTCACCTCCTACCACATCCTATATTAATACAGGGTAGTTTTGGAGGGTAAGTGGGGGTTATTGCGTCACATGTTTTTTAATTTTTGCATATTTTAAAAAAATATTTTAAAAATTGTTTCCTTAGACTTTTCTACGCAAAAAAGGTGCTCTTGTAATATTTTGATAGATATCACCGTTTTCGATTTATTTAAACTTGAAGATATACATGTATTTTATTGTAATCGTTACATTTCTTAATATTCATCAAGTATGCTTTGGAATTGACACCTGTGTTAGTAACAACACTTAAATCTCAAGTATTCTATGAATTGTCAGTGACGTTTAATAACAATTAAATTATTTTATCTACACTTTTATTGTACTCGACAGTGAAATTTGTTTAACACGTCTCTTTTGCTATATTTTTAAATTTGTTTGCCCGCAATATGGCACACTATTCAAATTCTGAGATGACAGACATACTTTTAGTATTAGGGGAATGTTCGGGAAATGCTGCTGCCGCTGTAAGACGCTACAGAGAAAAGTATCCGAACAGAAATATTCCTAATGCCAGGACTTTTGTAAGTACTAAACGACGACTGAGAGAAACCGGTTGTCTTCAAAGAAGGAATACAGATGTTGGTCGTCGTAGAGAAGCAAGAAATGTTCGCGTTGAACAGCAAATATTGGATGCTGTAATAAATGACCCCACAATAAGTACACGCAGGTTAGGATTAAGAACGAATATTTCCCATCAAAGTGTTTTAAGAGTTTTGCATGAAGAGCAATTACATCCTTACCACTATCGACAGGTGCAGGAATTGTTATCTGACGATATGCCACTTAGAGTTGATTTTTGTGAAGTATTGCAAAATAAAGTTCAAACTGCACATTTTTTAAGCAACATTCTGTTTACAGACGAGGCCACGTTTACAAGACAAGGTATGTTCAATTCTAGAAATATGCACTTCTGAGCTGAAGAAAATCCAAGGGCTACAATGGAAACTCACTTCCAACACACGTTCAAGATAAACGTTTGGGCAGCTACTTTAGGAAATAGTTTCATAGGAGACCACATCTTTTCCGGAAATTTAAATGGTAACATGTATTACAATTTTCTAGACAATATTTTACATGATATTTTGGAAGATATTCCATTACAAATACGAAGAAACACGTTTTTCATGCATGATGGTGCTTACACCACATTACACAAGAATTTGTAGAAGGTGGTTACATGAACCTTTCCCTGATAGGTGAATAGGCCGGGGTGCAGATGCACCGATTCATTGGCCTGCTCGTAGTTGTGATCTTAATCCAATGGACTTTACAGTATGTAGTTATTTGAAATCAAAAGTGTATAACACTCCAATTAATACAGTAAATGAGTTAAGAGACAAAATTGAACAAGTATTTACCGATTTACAAAACGATCCAGTAACATTAAATGGATTAATGCGTTCGCTAAATAAAAGAATTAGATTATGTATTCAACAAAATGGAGGACATTTTGAACAGTTGTTGTGAAATATTATTTTCGCCATTAATTAAATGTTAAGTATTAATTAAGTTTTCCATTAAATTGTAATATTATTGCTAACACAAGTGTCAATTCCAAAGCATACTTGATGAATATTAAGAAATGTAACGATTACAGTAAAATACATGTATACCTTCGAGTTTAAATAAATCGAAAACGGTGATATCTATCGAAATATTACAAGAGCACTTTTTTTGCGTAGAAAAGTCTAAGGAAACAATTTTTAAAATATTTTTTTAAAATATATAAAAATTAAAAAACATGTGACGCAATAACCCCCACTTACCCTCCAAAACTACCCTGTAATAATATAGGATGTGGTAGGTGGTGACATGAAATTAATTATCCTAATGTCTTATAATCACTCCCAAAATATGAACTCCGTATTCAAAACCGTTTGGAAGATATTTGAAAAAATAAGAATTTCAATTCACCCCTTTAAAGGGGTAAATCTCCCTTATTTTTCAGTTTTATAAAAAAGTGTACATAAAGAAGTACCCTTATTTTTGGACGTACTATGAGCTCTAGAAATTAATGTACATAATTCTGGACCACCTTGTATATTGAATAAATGCCTACTAAAATTGCTTCTTTTCTCCAAAAAGTTATACCTATCGCTTTAAAAAAGTGATCTGATAATTTTGTGAAGCACTGTAATTTTTAACTACTGAACAGGTTGTAGAACTTACCAAGTCTTACTAAAAAAACTTTAGAACCGAGTAAAAGTTCTAATTATGTAGTTAAGCACAACAAATAGACAACTTTGCGAAAAAACCGCGTTTGAATCCTATTATATGTTATCAACAACTTCAGAGCCGAGAGCAATTTAACGTTAACCCGCAGTAAAGTAGATAGAAAGTTAATAAATTTCATCCAATTAAAACTTTGAAATTAATTTTCGTCTGAATGATGTGTTCCCTGCCAATATTTCTCTCTATATAACAGCCTGAACAAAAGCCAGCCTTAACTTTATTGTTAAATTTACACAGATCTAATAAAAATCCTTACAGAATTTCCTCTCTTATTACTTCTTTTAGTACTTTCGGTTTAATCACGACAAAGATAATGAGTTCTGAGAAATTAAGTTTTGATAGTCCATCACAGAAGGTGACAAGCATTGTTACCTTTTAAAGACCATTCGAACTCATAAAAAGTGAACAATAATTTTCTACGAAAACCTCGTTTTCCAGATATACTAACCAAAAGTTTGGAAACACCTTTTAATCTCTTAAATGGATGGTCCTAATCATACAAAAACAAAGATATCCATATATGAGTATAACAAACAAACACACACGAATTAATTTTTATTTAACACACATTGAATATTTTACCCTTTTTTCTCTAGAGTGTATAAGACAAATATACATTGTGGTCCTTAAGTAATTGTACAAAAGGAAACCGTACATTCTGCACTTTAAAATATTACGATTTAAGTCAACTTGTTTAAGTAAAATGTTGATATTAAGAAAGATACAAGGTGTTAAAGTGGAAATTAAAAATTTTATTGTTCGCTATAACTTTTATGTTTGTTAACGTTTATGTATAAAAATTTACAACTGGGTACTATTGAATATAAGAAATTATAATATGGTACACACTTTGATGTAGCTGATAGAGGGCGCCACATATGCCACATATGTGGCATACATTTGCACGTAACTTTTTTGCCTTTTAAGTTATCGACATTTTTGATAAAAAACATTAAAGATACATTATTTTGACATAAAAAAGATATACTTGTTAATAACTTTAAAACTCAACAGTTTTCAAGATAATAGCATTTTAAAAATCAACTGCATTATTCTGATTTACAATTACTACTGTTGCCGAGAGGGGGCATTTGGGCCTGTAGGACCCATCGCCGGCTCTTCGGACTTCTTCCTGTCCCCGGAATTTGATCGGGTGTTGACCATCTTTGCTTGTCGCTGGTAAAACGTGTTAATACTGCTACTGGTATAAAATAACAGTTACCGTGACAAGTATCTGTTATAGGTAACAGTTCCAAGGAACAGTTACAAAATAGCAGATCAAAATAGAAAACAGAACAGGTAAAATAATCTAAGTATTCTTTGACTTACGAAAGAAATAACTTAGTAAACAAGGAAATAAAATGGTATATAAAAATACAATGCACAGAAAATGTTTCTAATTGTTTCTTGACTTACGGAAGAGACAACTTAGAATGAAAAGTAAAATACACAAGAATAAAAGAACAGAAAAGTGCAGAAATATTCCTAAGTGTTTCTTGACTTACGGAAGAAACAACTTAAGACAGAAATATCGATAAATGAAATATGTAAATTTGAAACAATGTATGGAAATATTTCTAAGTGTTTCTTAGAACAGAAAACAAACAAGAGAATCAAATATAGCAAAAAAAAGAATACAAATATTTGTAAGTGTTTCTTGACTTACGGAAGAAACAACTTATAATAGAAAATAAGAAAATCAAATACAGAAAAGATATGGAAATATTGCTAAGTGTTTCTTGACTTACGGAAGAAACAACTCAGCATGAAATGGTAAAATAAAAGAGACAAATATATTAAGAAAATATCTTAGATAAATATCGGAAATAATAATGCAATAATGATTATGAAAATATTTCTAAGTGTTCTTTTGACTTACCGGAAAAGAATGACTTAGGCACACAATAAAATTAACAAGTCAAATATCAGAGAAATATTTCTAAGAGTTCTTTGACTTACCGGAAAGAACTACTTAGACACAAAGTACAAAATCAAATTTATAAAATAGAAAAAAGTAAGATAAATATTTCTACGTGTTCTTAACTTACGGAAGAACAACTTAGATACAAAATACAAGAAAAATAAACAATCAAAATAATCAAATAAAATATCAAATAATCAGTATATGAACAAATATAAGTCAAAGTAATATTCTAACCTGAAAAGGTCTGAATATACAATAATAAAATATAAATGGTTATCAGGAAATAAGAAATAAAACAATAGCTTAGTCGGAACAATAATAGCACCGACTAGGTCTACAGAAGAAGAGGCAAGCTCGACTGACCGATGAGAGAAATTCCGTCTGCTTTTATATAAAACAAATCCTTTGTTTTACGTAGTAAAAGTGGAATTTCCCTACATCGAGTCAATTAGAAATTCGGATTTGCCCACACTTGGAATTTCCAAGTATTTCTCCGAATTTCTAAATGCGTCCGGCTCGGCGGTCAGCTTCTACCTGACACGCCTCCGGAGACACTACAGGCAACGAAAGAAAAATAGACAAAAACATTAATACTTCTGAATTTTGGTATGAAATATCTTTAATAAAGTTAATAGCTAACGAAATATTAAGTAAAGTAAATATATCAACATGATAATTAATAATATAATTTGACAAATAATAGGATAATTGGATTTGACATCAACCATTTTACGTTTTATATTAAATTAAAGTTATAAACATTTTATTTCTCAAACCAAATTAAGAAATAGTTAAACTAATTAAAATTAAACTCTTTGTCATAGTAAGTGTTCGATATATCCACCATTTTCCTCAATACATTTAACAATCCGTTCCATAAAAAATCGTCTGATATTAAATAGCATCATCGGTTCAATAGAAACTGCTGCAGTATTTATTTTTTCCCAAAGTTGGTTGCGAGTGTTTATGGGATTCTTGTAGACACGTTGTTTCAATGCGTCCCATACACCAAAATCTAGCGGATTAAATTCTGGGCTACGCAGTGGCAAGGAAAATAACTACCACGACCAATCCAACGTTCCGGAAAGTTGGTATTCAAGTATGTTCTCACTGTCCTTGTATAATGTGGTCGTGCACCATCTTGCATAAACCACATATTTTGCCTTAAGTTTAATAGCAATTCATCCGATAAATCAGTAAAATCATTTTGTAAAAAATGTAAAGAGTTCTTACCATTCAAATTATGAGGTAACTCGCGTGGCCCTAAAAAATGATTACCAATGATTTCACACCATACGTTTATTTTAAATTCATGTTAGAAATGCCTTTCTCTCTTAACGTGGGGATTTTTAGTATCCTAGAAATAATTGTTCCTTAAATTAAAAACACCATGGCGTGTGAATATAGCTTCGTCCGTAAATAATATTCTATCGACGAAATAGTTGTTAAGATTTTGCCTGTTTCGGATATGATTTACAAATCTGTATCTTAAAGGTAAATCTGCTGGTAATAGATTTTGCACAGGTGTAAAATGGTAATGGTGAAAATGCTCATGGTGCAGGATTTTTAAATCTGAAGTTTTGCTGATTCCTAACGCTGAAGATAAACGTCGTGTACTTACTTGAGAATTATCGTCAACGCGAACTATTACTTCATCTTCTTGATCAGGCGTAATGATTTTTGGTCGACCTAGTTGTCACGTTTAGGACGAAATGAACCATTTTTGCCTAAATTTCGAAATAGATGTTTAAATGTTTGGTGATTGGGTTGCAGCCTGTTTGGGTATCTTCTTAAATATTCCTTTTTCGCTGCTCGCCCGTTAAAGTGTTGCTGACAATAAATAGCAACCGTATCTCTCATATCCATATTAGAAAAATTATTATGCTTTGGCATTTTCTGCTTTTCTTTAAGAAACCAAAATAGACTAGATATTGCAAAAATCATTGGTTGAACAAAACAAGACTTATTTTTAATTGTGAAAAGCATTCGTGACATCAGCCTACTATAAAATTTCCCGTAATGCATTGGGGTTGTCTACTGGCATCAAAACTGCCTTAAAAAAACGTGGTAGGTACAATAGCTGACACTGTAGACTAGCACTTAGCTTCATATAATGTTTTCTATATTTTTTAAATAATATTTTTAACATTTTAAAGTTATTATTTATTTATTATTTATATTTGAAACAAATTATATTATATTAAAACAATTCAATAAATTAAGTTTGCTAGTAGCGTCACCTGATAACGTAGCAACAAAATACAGACCTGTCAACTAACAACTAACTGCAACTAATTGACAACTAACTTTTATTGTGACGCCATAGCGCGAGCGCTACGGCGTCACGTAGCGCTCGTGACGCCGTCTTGTAGCGCTTCTTCCGTGACGCTCACCTCAGGATTTTACAATAAAGAAAAAGTAATACAACGCCAGCATAGAAACTTATAAAAGCGATATATAAAGGAAATTGTAAAGATGAAAATCTCTCCAATAAGACATTTAGCAACCATAGCATTTCGGGATATTACATTATCATATTTGAGTTGTTTTAATAATCACAAACTAATAATTATGCTTATTCACAGGTATTCAGTGCTTTACCGCAAAATTATCACAACTAAAAATGATTATGCAGCTGACTTATAAAATGCGATTATCTCGAAAACGGTTGAATTTTGAAGTTACTAACAAGTATACCTTTTCTTTGTAAAAAAAATGTGTCTTTAATATTTTTTAATAAAAATGGGGTTAACTTAAAGAGAAAAAAAAATAAGCGCAAATTTATGCCACATATGTGGCGCCCTCTATCAGCTACATTAAATTATACATTAAATTATAATTGCTCCTAATCAAAAGCATCCAATTGTAAGCTCAGGATAAAGATTTATATATAGCTCAGGAGTTATTAGCTCAATTAAGACTGGTCAATGGAGTGACCAGTGATTTTATTCATCTCACGAGATTCGTCAAAAATGACAAAAATCTCGCCACGTTTGTTTGGTTAACATTTTTTAAAAACCGAGTTTATTTACGGCAAAATACAAAAATTGCATAAGAAAGATGCACTTTTAACGTTTAAAAGGCATCTTGATTTTTGTCGATAGGACACTTTGATTAAACTATTTTTTGCGAATTTTTACTGTCGAGCTGAAACACATTTTATTGAACATTGATTTCGCGCGCGTAACTGATATTCAAAATCGACGGTCACTTCAAGCTTTGTTTCTGAGAGAACAGTTCATTCTCCAAAAAAAGTGCTAATAGCATTTTTGTTCAAAATTACATCAGCTGCATTTTTTATTTAGGTTTTAGGGGTAAGCCCAGATATAAAAGTGGTATAGTTTTTTACATCTTCTTTGGGTTCCCAAAATTAATATATATATTAATATATATATATATATATATATATATATATATATATATATATATATATATATATATATATGCCGGTTTAGAACGTCCTTCTCCGTTGCCCGACACCTAACTTCCATCCTCTTGTATCGTGGCAATCTTCCGGTGATAGATTCCGTTCGCTCATTGACTTTTTTATGTTTTGCTACCACTCTAGTTTGGGTCTTCCTCGCTTTCTATTCCCTATTGGGGTCCAGTTCAGTATTTTTTTGGGCCATCTAGTATTTTGCATTCGCTCTACGTGTCCGTACCAGGTAAGTTGTTTCTTTTCGATATCCTATCCTTTCTATTCCCATTTGTTGTTTTATATGGTCATTCCTCATTCGTTCTCTTCGTGAGACTCGCATAGCTCTTTTTATCGCGTCCATTTCGACTGCCTCTACCTTCTTTTTTTGTCTATCTGAAATTCTCCATGTTTCCGCTCCATACAATAGGCTGCTCTTAACCATTGTCTCGTATATATTAAATTTTCGGTCCACAAGGTGCCATTCAGACATCCTATTATCTTTTTAGCTGTAACTATTCGTTTTTCTATCTCTTTCACATCTGTTCCGGTATTGTCGAATGTGATACCTAAATATTCATATTCTTGACATTGCAGAATTTCTTGACCGTTGTCCAACTCCAAATTTTCGCTCTGAGAGCCTACACATAGATATTTCGTTTTCTAATCATATATTGCATCCAAAAATTAATATTCTTGGGAAAATTCAGCTGGTTTGTATGATTTTTTTGGGTCAACCCTTTGACGACTAAACTATATACCTTTTAGAACTTTTAAATATCTGTATTCGCTCCGTGCGTGACCATGGTAGGGGTACATTGAAACGACGCCAGCGTGCATAGCGGCGAAATATGACAAAATTGGAATATTGGACAAAATATTTTTACGCATAAATTTTATCAAAAATGTGTGCAAATACATGTTGCGTATTTAATTGTGCTAATAATAGCAAAAACAGTGAGTGTAGTTTTTATAGGTTCCCAAAGATTACATATAAATTAGAGAAAAGAAAAAGATAAATTCCTGCTATTAATATGAAAAAGTAAATATCACATAATTTATTTTTACGCAATTGAAATAGGAAAAATTTAAATAATTTACCTTGAATGATATTTCATAAGGCTTCAAGCTAACTGCAGATGACTTTAGCTTTTATATCATAACTTTTACTATTATTGTTTTTAATTATATGCTCTTTTGCGTGAAAAACTTGATTTGTCAGTACTAGATTTTTCCCTTTCTCTTACGTTTTTAGTTGAAAAGATATATTATGATGAATTTTGAGAAACCCAGTTTTTAATACTACATTTATTTTGTACATAAACTGAAAAAATATAGTTAAAAAACTAATTTATTAATAATTGTCAATTTCGCATGTATTTAACAATGTCAAACATATGTCATATATTTAACCTGAAAATTGGGACTCCAAAATTGTCAGAAAAAGGCGGTAGGTGTCGTGTCAGTCACGCACGGAGCAAATAAGGTTTTTTCAGCTTATTTTCTTCCTTGCCAGAGGTAAAATGCCGAATACTATTCATATGTTCCAAAATTTCCAACAACAGATTTATATTTCTCAATTTCTGAAAATCATTAAAGGGATTATAGTGTTATTGTTATATTGTGAAAGACCAAGAAGATTTAACAACACCATTTATTTCCATTCAAACTAAGAATAATGGAAATTGCTGTAATTAAAGAGAATTTTAGCTATTGTAAAACCAAGCAAATTTAAATGAATTGTTTCTAAATACTGGCGTTACTTTAATGTTTTTATGTATTTTACTTTGATGTACCTATATAAAAATAATCTGATAACAAGCAGTTCAGTTAAATAATTAAAATAAAAAAATTATTTACAGAAAAAGTTACCAGTGACCATAAAAATATTACAAGCCATGCAGAAAAAGGAGCTCTATTGGGAGGTGAAAAAGAAATCGGCAAGTGTTTATTTTTTTCTAATATACCACAGTAGTAGTGGAGCAATGATGCCACGTTTTGTCGATAATAAAAATATACTTTTCCGCAAATCGCCAGGAAATTTTGACATTCCTGTCAAAATTTCTTGAAGAAAAAGTCAGGACTTCCTTACTGTAAGGAAATGTCATTTCCTTACTGTACCGTACAGTTGTTAGTGTTCTACATAAGTTTGACAATTCAACCTCAATACGTTTCCATAGTAACCCAAGTAATTTTATTAGGAATTTCAAAGCACCATTTATTTGGGAATAAAAATTATCGCGTTTTTTTTAAATCAATCATTATCTGTCGAATTTTAAACGATTTGCGGAAAAATAGTATGTTTACCTCGTAGGAAAAGCCACATTCCTGGACTCTGTGTTGCTAAGTCTCGGCTTGCGCCTCGACTTAGCAATCTTCACAGTCGTCCAGGAATGTTAAGCTTTTCCTACCCGGTAAACAATGTACTATTTATTAAATTATTTGCTATAATTTATTAGTAGATCAGTTGCTATATAAACAATAAATTTTATTAGTTTTCTACTGTTTTATAGATCAAGCAAAACTCGACAAAGAACGACAAATTGAAGAGTCAACATCCACGTAAGATACGCTTAATTTTTTTTTATAATGTGTAAGTCGAAAAACAAACAAATAAATAACTTTTTTTTAATTAGGTATCGAGATTTGCAGGGTATATGAAGCTGAATATTAATGAAAATGAAATTTAAATGAAATAAAAATAATGGTACACTGACTAAAAGACCACAAAACACCTAGAGAGGACGTCCAAAAAACTAATAAGGAACGCAGAGATAATTATAACGAATAAAGCAATAGATTCCTCAGAGGAAAGGTTAACCAAAAATAACTATACAAGACACATAAAACAAAAAGGAATCGTAATAGAAGAAAAGAATGAAGCCTATTAAAATCTAATTTTGGAATCATGCAATAGGTAAGATGCAACAAAGAGTCTTAGAAAGGAAAAAAAAATTTAACTGCAGGAAATACGATGGAAGAATCAAGACAACATTAAGAAGAAACATTGTACTATGTCCGATTCAGTAGAAATCAAACAGAGAAAAAACGGACAGCCTTTAGATGAATGGAAGAATGAAAAAAATACAATTTAAAGCAGCTAATGGAAGGATATCCTACATGAGAATAGAAATTTTGATCTGCTCTGATATTTGCAAGAAAAGTTGTGTGATAACAATAATAACAATTTACTTATGCTTCCTCTCAAATAGGTCGAGAATATTGAGGAAAGAATTTTTTTATTTCGAATTAACGTGTTTCGATATCTTTGGTCATTGACACAAAAGCAATGGTACCTAGAAAGTTATGATATAGAGTTTATAATAGAAAAGAATAACAATAATGTAAATTATATTTTGTTAAAAAATTGTGTAGTCTTTAAGAAGTCTATTAGGCTCGTAAGTCTTCACAGTTTTAAACTGTGAATTATATTGTTGGCAATGCGAGTGGCATGGTAGTGTAGAAATTGTGGGAGGATGTGCTTGATGGTAATAGGTTTATCGTTGCAGTGGAAGCATAACTGTTGGGCTGTAGATGACATGTGACCTATCCTCAATCTTCACATTACTATCTTCTCTTTTCTCTTTAGAGATGCTAGGGATGAATAGCTGTTAACATTAGGTTGCATTTCTCTGAGCTTTGTGTGTTTGATCCAAAGTTACTGCCACTTATCTTGGATATTCTTTTTAAATTTTGTTTTTTATATCTTCTTAAAGCTGTATGTTGTAGATGGGCAAGTTGTATATATATGCTACTTTTGTAACGCTGTCATCCACCTCATTTCCTTGGATGTCGATATGAGAAGGCACCCATATTGTTATTGAAGTCCCTTGGGAACTGTGGAAATGGATCAATTCTAGTATTTGTTGCAGTAGGTGATGTTGATTGTAAGTATTTTTTAAAGAATGAATTGCGGATAAGGAATCGATGCACAGAGCTACACTTTGATGGTTGTTAAAAGGGAACTCGAGAGCTTTTGCAATACTGAAGAGTTCTCCTGAAAACACGCTACATTCGTTGACTATTCAGCATTGTCATAATACTGTATCAACTGTGATGACAGAAGAGCCAACTTCATTGTCGGATAATGCTCCGTTAACTGGGATTCTGAAATTTCTATTATTTAAAAAGTTGTTTATAAAGCATAATATGCAATATGCATAATATGCATATATTGCAAGATTATTTTTTACCAGTTTTTTAAGGATAACCGACTTACATGTTATATCAAAAGAAGTTTCTATATCAAAAATTATTGCGATTACGTTTTGCTTGAAGATCATGGCATTTGCTGCATCTGTTTGCAGGATACCAAATTATCAGGGTAAAAACAATTAAAATATTTAAAAATAATTGAAAACATCGTTTTTTCCTCTTTTCTTGCTTATAGCATTAACACAATTTATTTTTGTAGAAAAGTCATAATAAAATAAAATAGTGATAATTGAATTTGCTATAAGGTACAACTAGTTAAAACCCTAGTTTACCCTTGCTGTAAAATAGCAATAAATACAAAAAATGGGAACCTAGCCCGTTTTTATTCAATGTTTTTCAACCACTTATCACACAACTTTTTCTGCAAAAATGAGAATGTCACCCTTGACATCCAAATGTAGTCGTTTTTTCACAGATCTGTCCTGGTCGAATAAGAAAATTTTGAGTCTTTAACTATGAAAGAAAGGGGTTGGAATCAGTTATAATATTTGCAAATTTTTATATTTTTTAACAAGTAAATATATTCGTTTAAGGCAGAGTCTTTATTTGTTTCATAGTAATAAAAATGTTTTATTTTTCTAGATATATGTCCTACTTTGATTTGCTAAAAAGTGCAAAATACCTTAATATAGCGATCGGAATCAGCCTGACTTTTCACGGCGACAATCTCTTTGTCGGAATGCTGGCGTCGGTTTTGCGTAGCATAAATTATTCCTCAGTAGATATTGCCAAATTAACAATGGTGCATTTTGGATGTGATCTGGTTAGCAGAACTATCTATGCAATTTTGAGTGCCTTTTACTCGTTTAACAATAGATATTTGGTGTATGGATCGACGCTACTCACAGCTATTTTTAGAATTTGTAAGTATGCAATCTTATTAGTCTGCAGTATGCTTAAAAATATTCTGTTGAAGTTTAATTAATAGTGTTAAAAGCTTACATTGTTTACAGATAAATTGATAATAATGTACAAATAAAAAAATCTTACAATAAAATGTAAATCTTCTAGTACAACTGGAATATTATGTATATATGTAAAATGTCCGCATTTACTAAAGATGTGGTTAGGATAAGTTCAAATCCCACTTTTCGAAACCACTTTTCACTTTTCCTGAGTGGATTTGAATAGGCTCCAACTTGATCTGATAAATCTACAGCTAATTTACTTTTGATATAAGGTTGAATGCTCGAATAAATGAACTTTGAAAAATTAAAGGCAAATATCGAGCACAATTTTATTAATCAAATCTTGCCCAAGTACTTTCGCTTTCTACAGCATCGTCAGGAGCATCTGAAATAAGCCACGAAACGTTTTTGTAAATGAAGAAAATTGATTAACTTCGATAAAAAACTCGAAGTTAATGGATGATAAAAGTTTTTTGTGATTAACGCTTTAGACTTACTTCGTCAAATTTAGGCTCTCCAGCAAGCGCAGAATGTAATAAACATGAAAATACAACATAAATAATACATAACACTACACTAAAACAAGGTTTAAAATTATTTAAAAAATTATTCTACGCTCTACATTCTTGTCGGCAACAGGAGGAGAGAATGGTATTTAAC
Source organism: Diabrotica balteata (assembly GCA_918026665.1). Lineage (NCBI taxonomy): Eukaryota > Metazoa > Arthropoda > Insecta > Coleoptera > Chrysomelidae > Diabrotica > Diabrotica balteata. The sequence continues at coordinate 15,354,787 of OU898277.1, read as the reverse complement.
GGAAATGTTAAGGTGACATGTGACATATGACAGTTTTGATCGGCAGTCACAATCATTATTATAATTATTATTATTTTTATTTATTATTATAACATAAACGAGAGCAGAGGAACTAAGTCCCTATTATGCCCAAAAACAAAGAAATTTCATTAATCACCTACTAGTAAATAACAAAAATTACAAATAAAAGAAATAAAATTACAATTTTATGGTTTAAAAAAAAACAATATTTTAACTATAATATAAAACTGTCAAGTCTGTTTTTAAACGAGTTGGTAGAGGAAGCGGAGACAATGTTATCGTTGAGGTTATTCCAGCACTCAAAAACTCTATTTGGAAGAAAGTTCTGTCTTTGTCTTGTAGAAAAATTTTCCTTCTTTAGTTTATACTGATGACCTCTGAGGCGTTCATCTTGATTTATGATAAATATTTCATCGAGGTTTCCAAAATTGAATTTTAGTATTTTAAAGGTAGTAATTAAGTCTCCACGTTGTCGGCGAAGTTCAAAAGTAGTTAGGTTAGCCATACTAAGTCTTTCTGCATAAGACGGTCTTCTCGGTCCCAAACAAATTCGAGTGATTTTTCTTTGAACGTTTTCTAACAGAGTCTTGTCTCGAACCAGATCAGGACCACGTTGGTCCAGCGTATTCAAGTATGGGTCTTACGTACAGAGTGTAAAGTTTGCAAAATGATTGCATTGAAACTCTCGAAAAACACCTCCGAATAAGATACAGTCTGGAGTTTAAACGTTTACAAATAGAGGTAATATGGTCAGACCAAGTTAGGTTGCTGTTCACGATAACACCAAGATCGTTATACGAAAACACAGATTCTAATGGCTACCCGTTAACAAAGTACGGCACAAGTGGGTTATTTTTGCCAATTCGAAGCACTACAAATTTTTCCACGTTTAAGGATAGTAACCACTGGGAAAACCAAGTTAAAATAGAGTCCAAGTCCATTTGAAGTGTTAGCTGGTTTGTGTTTGGATTAGCATATATTTTTGTGTCGTCAGCGTAGAACGATATTTTACTTGAGACCTAATAAGGAATATCGCTGTGTGTAAACCGTAAACAGCAGAGGTCCAAGGACAGAACCCTGAGGCACTCCACTTTTCACTAACCTGTCCTATGAGAAAGATTCGCCAACTCTAACTTTATAATATCGATCTGTCAGGAAATCATCTATCCAACGAAGTAAAGTACCGCGAACTCCGAAATGTTCTAGCTTATGTAGAAGTCTGCGCTTAGGTACACGGTCAAAGGCTTTAGAAAAATGTAGTTAAACAACGTCGACAGGCTGCGAACTGTTAAGGGATGACGTTCAGTCGTTAACACAATGTAGGAGATTGGTTAGAGTAGAGCGACCAGAGACAAATCCATGTTGTTGTGTTGGAATAACATGTTCTTGGAGAAGAAATTTGGTCATCTCCTCGGAAATAATGGCTTCCATAACTTTAGCAACTACTGGCAGCAAGCTAATCGGACGATAATTGTTCGGGTCGAGTTTGTTGCCTTTTATAAAATAGGGGTAACCGAAGCTAATTTCTAACTAGGGGGTAAGGAGTTCTGGATGAAAGAAGTTTGCATAATTAACGTTAAGGGTATTGCAAGCGTGTATGCGCACCTTTTTAACAGTTTTGGTGTTAAACCATCTAAACCAGGTGAAGCGGCCGTGCGAAGTTTAATTAAGTGTTGTTTGACATGATCCACTGTGAATTCCACTTGCTGTAAGGATGCGCCGACACGATTACAGTTAATAGCAGGTAGATAACCATCATTTAATTCTTTAGTAAAAACCTGTAAAAATGCTAGAGAGAGAGAGTTTTGGAAGATTCTTTATCAGAAGAGCATAAAGTCTGGTTGGGTTTTTGAAGTAGCGGAATGGAAATTTTAGATGTCATGGAGGAACGTATGTATTTATAGACTTTTTTAATGTTACCGCTTTCAATAACGTTTGTTTCAAAATTTTGTCTTAGGGTTTTTAGAGATGTTTTTAAGTTATTTGAAAATCTGCGGTGGCTTTGGAAATCACTAAGAAGCCCGGTGTGCTTAAATTTTTGCCATAGATCATGGAATTGTGATCTGCACATATTAAAATTCTGTGTAAGTAAGCTGGCATTGACCAAAGGTTCAACTGACACTACTGACACTACTATAGAAATTATGAAATATGACATATACAATATTTTAATTTAACTAGATTGCATAATCCAGATCTCACACTTACACCTGTCTTTAATAATAAGGTTGTTAGTTTGATAGCAAATGAAGTGGACATAAAGTGTGAATGAAAGAAATAGACTAAACCATCTATTAGACAGTGAGTGGTTGACTACAATAAAATGGTCTATCAGGCACTGTCAATACTGTAAAAAAGAAAAGAAATCTGACTGTGAAATTAAAATACTAAAAATTAAAACACAATTAAAAGCAGTGTATAGTAGTTAAAGCAAGTAGTTCAGTTAAACCCCCAGTCAATGGGAGAACTATAAAACTAATATGTAAAAGCGTTAGTAAAGACCAACTGACCAACAGTGGGAGATGTTGAAATATACAACTGTGGAATTGGTATATCTAAATTACGCAGAGGTATGGAGAGTGTAATTAACGCCAACTATAGATCAATTGACCCTGAGCAAGCTAGTTTTGTAAATTGTTGAAGAATACAATAGTAATGTTGATCAAAGTATGAAATTAATAAATTATTAATGGGTATACTCAGTGCAGGAAGTCTAAATAGCCGAGTTGGGTCCACTACGAGGTGAAGCTTCAACAAAGTTTTTAAAAATAAGTTTAAACTTGGTACAATTTAAATTAATTTAATTTAAGACAATGAGACAATTCTGTTTGTGTCTTTTGTGGTCTCCAAATCTTCCAATAAATCTAACACCAAATAGTTTTTCTTTCTACTGATAGCATGTAAAATAGACGAACCAGTATTGATGTTAAAATTGTGTTTACTAGATAATAAATGTTGACCAAAACTTGAAGAGTTTAATCTTTTCAAATGTTCTGAAATTCTATTAGATAACTTAAAGAGAGTTTCCATTTGTTTCTTTTGTGATCTCCAAATCTTCCAATAAATCTAACTCCAAATAGTTTTTCTTTCTACTGATGTCATGTAAAATAGACGAACCAGTATTGATGTTAAAATTGTGTTTACTAGATAATAAATGTTGACCAAAACTTGAAGAGTTTAATCTTTTCAAATGTTCTGAAATTCTATTAGATAACTTAAAGAGAGTTTCAATTTGTTTTTTTTGTGATCTCCAAATCTTTCAATAAATCTAACACCAAATAGTTTTTCTTTCTACTGATAGCATGTAAAATAGACGAACCAGTATTGATGTTAAAATTGTGTTTACTAGATAATTAATGTTGACCAAAACTTGAAGAGTTTAATCTTTTCAAATGTTCTGAAATTCTGATAGATAACTTAATCTTATATTCGAAGGCATCGAAGTGCTTCCACGGGCCGGGTTTTGGAAACAACGCGTTTTTTTAATTTTTTTTGTAAACATTAATTTTCACGTAATATTCAAATAGCAAGGTTTTATATACAAAAAACTACAATATAATAACCTTGTCCCGTAGACGCACATATACGAAAATATGGATGCTATAGAATGTGTTAAAAATAAAAGTAATAATTTAATTTTGGTTACAATCAATTGTGGTTTAATCTCATATAAATACAATATTTAAGACACTAGTAGAGTACGTCTAACAGAAAAAGAGAGTACTCTAATTTCATTACATTATATTTTTAACATAATTCTGCTATTGCCGCTCTTTTATTCAATAAAACAGAAGAAAAATCACATTTTTTATTATAAATCTTTCAATTAATTAAAACCTAATTTTCAGTATTCATTATTAATGATGATTACGCATGGCGAATGGGAATCTTAGTTATACTTGGAATCCTACGAACGTTTATACAAACGCCTTACTCTTTAGTTATTGCAGAGGCATATCGAGATAATTTTTCAAGAGCCTTTACACTGTTTTCCGTCCTCAGTGGACTAACCAGCTTGCTATTGGGACCGTTAATGAGTAAGTATTTTCGTTATTTCATTTACATCTTTTATTAACGTCTTTTAAAGAATGTCATTTTTAATCCAAATGCTTTGCTTAGCGTTGCAGCAGCTTATCCCATACATTGTTCCTCCTGATGTAATAACAGGAACATTCTTGGATCCTATAGACGCGAGTACATCTCCAGACCTATTATTTAATTATAAACATGTTCCATCTAAGTTGAAAATATGCTCCGGCTTATTTATTAATTGACTGGTATTGGTTAAAATGCTTTGTAGTAGACTAAGGTACTGTTTAACTACCTCCTGGTTTAACCCTTTCACCTGTCCAAAGAAATTCCTTCACGTTTTCGCACTGATATCTCTGGACTGTGCCGTAAAAAAAACTGTAACCAGTCAAAACCAGCTTTTCTATTGTTTCTATTGTAATTGTAACTTACATTAATTTTTTTTCTTAACCATGGAAGACATTTTATTCTTAAACATGAAAAAAAAAAAAAGAATTAATAAATTTACAGTACACCACAGTCAGTTCCGGCAATTTTGTTGGATGTTTTTCCCATTGAGAATCCGAAAACCTCGATCTTCTTGACGACCTCCATTTCTTCGACTACGCTGCGGAATATGACGTTCCTGTTGTACAGCTAGGAAGTCTTGACTATAGATTAAATTGTTCTGCTAGCTCAAATGCCACAGTTCGTACAAAATTTGGAGTAGAAACTCTTTTGCTTCTATGGGAAGTTTCTTAATACATTATATTGGTATGTCGTCTGGACTTAGTAAAGTATCTTTCATGCTATTAAGTGCTTCTTGAAACTTGTCATAACTAAGAATAGTATTGATAGGGTAAATTCGTCGGAAATTAAAATATGTAGGGGAGCCATCACAACAGTGAAACAGTATTTTTTATTTTAGTGTAATTTTTTTTATCCATCCAAAATGAAAAAATTAAACACCAGCATAGGTTTTGACATTTATATTAATCTCTCTGTAAGTGAAATATTTGTAACTTTGAAGTTTGATATTTTTTTTTGCAAGAATATAGATAGGTGCATTTGTCTAACTGTAGGACACACATGACATAGAGTGAGACACTTTAAATCCAACAGTGAGACAGGGAAAATAAATGAAAATATGTAATCTAACATATTAAAAAATCTCATTTAGGCTATTGTGTTCTGAAAAAATTAATTAAGGATATTATTATTGAGATTAATAAATCATTATCATAACATAATTTTGATACTGATTGCTGCGAACATAGTTTATAAATCATATTTATTAAATACAAAAGACTCTTCCAAAATAAACAAAAATATATACAGAACATAAAAAATGAGTAAACATAAAAATATAATATCTAGGTATGCATTTACCTAATGTCCATTAATCCAAAATCTATCTCAAACGTAAAAGAAGCCATCTGTCGGCTAGTGTGCCCACAAGGAATTGGGGGTGGCACGATGAGCTTGATATCTTTTAAAGCAACAATCGCTTCATCTGGAATATTGGGAAATACAAATTTGCTAGTGCTCTTCGTTTGTTTTCTAAAATACGAAATTTCATACTATTCTGACTCATTTCAAGTTCCTCCTCTGAGCTTTCAGAACTATTTTCAAATATATGTTTCATGACCTTTTCTACTTTCTTTACTTCGATTTTATTAATTTTTCTTTTCTTCGTAATGCTTCGTTCTTCTATGGCATCTTTGTCAGTAGCTATAATACTTTTAAAACATCTGTGACAGTTTTGCCATTTTTATCGTTCTGTTGATTGATATTTTCAATACTGGTGTCTAAGGTAGCATCATTTTCTATATCCGATATATTTTTCTGAATATTATTACTCACGGATATTTTATTTGTTGATGTTGATGTACTTGGTAGATCGATGGACTTTTTTTGGCTTACATCATCTTTTAAATCGCGAACGGTAACAGCGCTTGGTAGAAAGTCTATACCTGTGAAGACATTGGCATCGTATGGATATACACCACACTTTTTTAAATGCATTTATAATATTGCTCGGTGTGAAAGCTTTTTCATGAACAAAGCTGACGAACTCAGCTCCCTCATATATGGTGGAAGGCTTACCTAGATGTTGGATTATTGCATTATCTAGGTATCTACAAATGCAATATAACATGTTGAGTATGCTTTGAATACTCCTACATTTAGTAGTTGCATCTTATTTGTGGAATTAGGAGAACATTTTAAATTGTTACTCCGTTGTCTTTAGCCAAATAAAGAACACGAATACTAAGATGACTTTGATGATTGTCATAGATTAAAAGCGATGGATTTTCTTTAGAACTGTTAGAATATTTTATAAAATGCTTCATTACTTCTAAAAAAAAATCAGCATTCATCCACCCACTTGGAGTAGCAAGCCCCAACGTTCCTGATGGGGAGCCTCGTAGCATATGCTCCAAGGAAAAACCATTGCTGGTGGTAGGTATTGTCCCGTGGCACTAGCGATGCAACAAGTGGTAACCAATGTGCATCTCTCTCCACTTGTTACCTTGCTAACTTACTTCACCCCTCTCAGCAATAACCATTGCTGATTTTTGAACCGTCGTAGTCTCATCCAAATTGTAGATTCTTCTTCCGTCAGCAAACGCATCAGTTCTTGAATATATGTTTTTCAAATTTTGGTAAAAAATTGAAATACTATGTCTATTGCTCAGGAGACAGTCTAATGCTCAGGAAGATGCAAATTGATGGCAAGGATCTGCGCATAATAACCAGTCTCTATTAGAACCAAAGTGCTGAGATAAAGATGGCCAACTTACACAGTGGGAAGATAGATATTAAAAAGGGTGTACGACAGGGATGCGCCCTCTCGCCACTCCTGTTCAATATATACTCTGAACAAATCTTCAGAGAAGCACTGTGAGAAGTTTCGGAGGGTATCAAAGTAAACGGAGAGGAAATCAATAATATAAGATATGCTGACGACACAGTTATTATTGCAAATGACTCCAACGAGCTTCAAAGACTCACGCAAAGCATACACACAGCAAGTCAAGAATATGGTTTGGAACTCAATACAACCAAAACTAAATGCATGCTCATCAGCAGAACACAACAACCTCCGATGCAATTGACATTAAACAACCGAAAAATAGAATAAGTGGAGACATACACATACCTTGGAACCACAGTCAACACAAAATGGGACCAGTCAACAGAAATAAGATCACAAATTAAAAAAGCGCGAAACGCGTTTAACAATATGAAAAAGTGGTTCACAAGCAAAATCTCAATGGAACTGAAATTAAGACTGGTCAAGTGTTATGTCTTCCCGGTCTTGTTCTATGGAGCAGAGGCATGGACCACAACGGAAGCCACCCTGAAGAAACTAGAATCCTTTGAGATGTGGATATATCGCCGTATTCTTCGGATATCCTGGACAGACCACATCACTAACGTGGAAGTAATGCAGAGAATAGGCGAAAGCAAAGAAATACTCTTCACCGTAAAGAAACGGAAGCTTGAGTACTTCGGACATGTCATGAGGCATACTAAGTATCGGCTGCTACAGTTAATAGTCCAAGGAAGAATCGACAGTAGGAGGGGACCGGGAAGAAGACGACACTCATAGATGCATAACCTGCGACAATGGTTCGGACTAACATCGACCGAACTGTTCAGAGGTGCCGTAAACAAAGTCAAAATAGCCTTGTTAATAGCCAACGTTTAAAACGGATAGAGCAAAGGAAGAAGAAGAAGATGTCTATTAAATGACGTTGCACGGAATAAACTACATCTTTCGGGGGTGCGAAGCGACAGTTGAACAGGTCTTCGGCGAAATCTATCATGAAATGGCTGAAATCCATTTCAGCCCTGCTATTTTTCTTTCATACCATTTGACAGGAATTTTTTTTTCGGCAGGAATCGTCAACAGACAACTCATAAAACATGCGTGAGCAGCTGATGATTTAGTTTTCTAGGGAATCTTTTTCTGCGGACGTAAATATTTTATTAATACTGTAGTTGGAACTCATCCGTATTTGACTGTCGTCAACGTCTCTGGCTTTCTCAACATATCTAGCCAATGTCTGAAATGGCATATCTTTCAAAGCAGCTATTTTTCTCAAAGATCCTCCTTCTCTGGTCAGACTTACTGCTTCTCTCATTGTTATCTCTGCTAAATTTTCAATTGTTCTTTTCTTTAGATCCATAATTACCCTTCAAAAAAAATTTTGGTCACATTTGCCCAACTGGGTGTCTCACTGTTGGGCACGTGTAGTCGATAGTCTTTTTGTAACCTCACTTATACAATAAAATGTAAATATTTACTTGCACACGTGGAAATTAAATTAATTTAAACGGCGCGTGCATCTCTACCAGCCGCGTGTTCAACACTTTTGGCGATTACTTGTTGGTATGTATGCTTTTTGCTCACCAATGGAAAACTTAATCGGTCACGTGATAAGTGGGAGACAAACAGTGTCTTACTGTAGGACTTGTCTCACTGTTGGGCTGGCTCCGCTACTGCCTTCCCCTGTTGTTTGTAGTTGTAGTTAAGAACTCGTTACTGTGATTTTGGCTGGATGAGAATTTTTGATAGGTATTAGCTTGTTCATTTACTATTAGCGATGTCAACAAACTATAGGGGGCGCTTTGACAAATGATCAGCTGATCACGCACGTAGAAAAACAAAACAGAGCTACCATAATCTTTGTAGATAAATTATCCGTATTTATTGTCTTCCATTTATTTTTTTGTTAACGCAATGGCAAATAAAGAAATTGAAGTTAGTCTGCTCCATATTTTGAAGTATATCATCATCATCATGGCTTATTCACTTCTGGCAAAGTGTTTGCCGCCCTTTTGGGCTCTCTGATTCATTTATTGCGAAGAATCAGTCTACTGTTGTTCTTTTTATTATTATAGCAGCGTGTGTGACTTGGCCCTGTCTTTCTTAAATTTGATTATGTCTTCACCCTCGATGATTTCTTTAATTTCTTCATTGACTTATCCTCACTGGCCCCATTAATCGTCGAATTATCTTTCTCTCTAAGATTTCTAACCTCATTTCATCTTTTTGTGTTAGGCATATCGTCTCTGCACTATAGTTGATCACTGGCCTGATTGCAGTCTTGTAAATTTTTAATTTGGTTTTCTTATTGGTAGTTCCAGTAGGTTTTATTACCCAGTAGGATGCGTTCATTTATTTCATCTGTTCTATCATTTCTGTCATTTACCATCACTCCCAGGTATTTGAAACGGTGTACTCTTTCAAATGTATATGCACCAAGCTTAATTTCTTTCTCTATGTTCGTATTCTCTCTTGAACACTTGAGATATTTCGTTTTGCTTTGGTTTATTACTAGCCCTCTCTTCTTTGCTTCTTTATCTAGTATTAATATTATGTTCTGCATGGTTTTTAAATCTCTAGTAACCAGTGCAATATCGTCTGCATACGCAATCAGTTGGGCTGAAGATTCGATAATCGTTCCCAAATATATGAGAGATATATATATAAGAGATACAAAATATATAAATAATAATACAGTTTGAAATATATAAGAGATAGAAAAAGACCTTTAAAAGAAGGCGAGGCCTTGTTGAAGGCTGGCCACGTTGTGTTGTGTGGCAAATATAATAACAAATTAGTCGGTTTGTGTCTGCAAACGACTAATTTAAATAGTGCTCTACATGAAATCACTGTGGATGTGCTAAGAGACGAGTGGGTGGTAAAATAAACTTGTAAAGCCCGCCAGGGAGGAATGTGCGTGTGTTCTATTACGCATTAGTCTAGCATTCACCAGTTCCTCATTGATTTTCCTTTCGTGTTTCCCTTTAAGAAGGCATTGAGAGAAAATAACACCTTTCTTTTAAAGTTTCTTTTGCCCTGCTGCAGTTGTAATAGAAATTTTAATTAGGATCTATGTTAGTGTATATATTTGATTAGGTTAGGTAGGCACATTATATATAATAAATTTTGCAATTCTGTTTAGCAACTTTACTTGAAAACAAAATTATTGATAAAATATGTTGTGAACACACGATCATATCACTTGATATCGATTTCCCAATTTTTAATTCCTGTGCCCAACGATCTTGTAGATTTTTGTCACGCGGAAAAAAGTGCATAGTTATTCCTTCGATAGATAATTACTGCATTGCCCTGCAGAACAATACTTTTTAACATTTTGTTATCTTATAGTGCTTTATTTAATAATATTTAAAATGTTTATAACTATGTTATATGTATATAACTAAATACAAAATGTTTTGTTATCCTACGTGCACTAGTTCAAATTTTTACCGCACCGTGCCGCCTCTTTCGTTTGACATCGCCAATATCCTGTGAATCAGTTAGTACCGTCCCTTCTTTTTCTAGACTTACGATTTGGTGGTAAGGTGGCTGTCCTGTTAAATTTTTTAACTTTTTTTAAACCGATAATATATTTGTGTTGCTGTTAATGCTAGATATGTATTTCTGCCAGGATTCTTGTTTGATTTTTTTATCATTCCCCTTACTTCAGCTCTACATTTTTTGTACTCCGTTAATAGATCAATATTTTTGTACTTTTTGTATTGGTTTCAAATTGTTTTACTTAATTGAATAGCAACATCACATTGTATATTACAAATATCTTAACACGCAATACACATACCAAATTGATATTTTTTTAGTACAAGGTTAGTAGGAATGTACTTTTCATTTATCTCATTCTTCAGTTTATGCCGATAATTATTCAACCATAATTATGCTCTTATTAAAATGTTTACCAAAATAATAAGAAAAATAAACAAAGTATGTTTTGAAAAATCTCCGGCTCAGAGCAAAATATTTTTATTTTTATATAAACTCAAAAGCGTAATCTCAAAATTCGCAAATAAATGTACAACCCGCGGGAATATATTTTGATACAAAATATTTTCATGTTTTTTACTTCTAGCGATATTTTGATATACATTTTGAAATTTTCATGTCCTCTTACACCATATTCCCTTATCCACGTGGTTTATATTAAATTTAATTTGGATTTATTCTGAAAATGGGTTTGCCCACGGCAGGAAAGAATCGTAAATATATTTTTTATTCACGTGATGCGCCTAAAAAATTTTTGTTATAAAACTTTTATTGCATAAATAAAATTTATACACCTTCACGTTTAAAGGACCGAGTTAAATTTTATTAAATAAACAGGAAAATACTTTCTACCCTAATATAATATTGTTTCGTTTGTTCATTTTGATCAAGTTAATTCATTTCAAACTGTCAAAGTTGTTAAAGGAAACTTATATTAATATTAAAAACAAAAAATTGTCAATATTACATCTTCTTCGTATGGTGCCCTATCCAATTAGTGGACATTGGCGACAATTCTCGCATACTCCTCCGATCTTGTGTGGCTCTAAAGAGTGCATGGGCATCGAGGATTATCCAATCCCTTATGTTTGTGAGCCATGAGTATTTCTTTCTTCCGATGCCCCGCTTTCCTTCTATCTTCCCTTCCATAATAAGCTTAAAGAGCTGGTACTTGGAATTTCGAAATATATGACCCAGATAAGCAGTTTTTCTTCTTTTTATTATTGGCAGCAATTCTCGTTCTCTGTCCATCCGATTTAATACTTTGACATTTGTTGTGTGATCTGTCCAGGAAATTTTAAGTAGCCTTCTCTCTCTCTCTCTCTCTCTCTCCAATCCTGACCCCCCAGGAGGAGTGTAGTGGTCGACGTGATGTCGTGTATTGTCCGTCTCCAGAGATCTCTGTCTCTGGTCATTTCTTTTAATTCATGCATAGGTCTTTGGCATATTCCTGTAATTTGATCTATCTATCTTGTTGGGGATCTTCCTCGCGATCTTCGGCCTTCTACCTTTCCTTGTATTATGAGTCTTTCCATGTTTTCTGTGTTTGCTCTCATAACATGCCCAAAATATTTTAATTGTTGGATATGGACTTTACTAGAGAGTCGTTGGCTAACTTTTAGCTCTCTTAAAATTGAATTATTTGTTCTACGGTCGGTCCAAGGAATTCGTAACATTCGTCTCCAACAGAACATTTCAGTGGCGTCTATCTTTCTTCTCTCCGATTGTCTCAGAGTCCAAGATTCACATCCGTAGGTCAGTATTGGGAATATTAAGCAGTTGATCAACCTCATCTTTATCGCTCTTGAAATTTGACAGTCCTTCCATATTCTGGTCATTTTTGCTGTGGCAACTTTTGCTAGATCACATCTACGTTTAATCTCTTCTTGTAATGACCCTGTGTTTGTGATTAATGAAACCAGATATAAGTATGAGCTCACAACCTCGAACCGGTCAATTGTGGTTATGTGTGGATGATTGTTGTGTAGTCTATCCACTATCATGATCTTTGTCTTTGATATTTTTAATTGCAGACCAAATATTTGACTTTCGTTTTCGATCAGTCGTATAAGTTCTATCAGCTCTGCTTGACTATTTGCAAGAAGGGCTGTGTCATCTGCGAAACGTAGGTTGTTTAGTTCATGACCATTTATGGAAATGCCCTTTTCCCATCCTTCAAGTGCTCTTCGCATAGTATACATAGTATACATCCTTGTCTGACACCCCGTTCTGGATAAAATTCGTTCGAAAGTGTGTCAAGTACTTTAACTGATCCAGTAGTGTGTTCATATAGTTCGGTTATAAGCGTAATTAGATGTTGTGGTACGCCTATTTAATGACAACAAATGCATTACTCTCCATTCAAATTAGTTTTAACACGAAGTAACTGACCGTACGTTCATGAGATTTGACGTCACGAAGGCGATAACGGTGAAACTAAGCGACAATGATGAGTGACACGTTTCACTATTAGATTTCAGTATTTTTTAGCCATTTTCTTCAAAGTTGGAACACGCTTTTCACGATTATTACTGGACATAGAAAGTTGAAAAAAAAACAACGATTACAAAAAAAAACTCTTTCAAGTGATGGGTGTAAAAAGTTTGGTTATAATAGAACGTTAAACAATATAATCCAATTTTTCAACAGAAGTTTCAAAAAAATAAAAAAAGTAAAACATCATTTTAAAAACAACATAATTTCGAATATTGTGTCCAAATTTCGAGACATTTTGTCTGTAAATAACAGTCCCTAGGTTTTGGTGCACCGATAAAACAGACTTAAACTTAATTTTCAATTTTCTCACTACAGGATTGTGATCAGATCTGATATCTATTCCAGGGTACACTTTTACTCCTTGCAATCCATTTCTGTATCTCTGATTAATCAATAAAAAATCAATTTGATTTTTTACGATGTTGTCATGCATATGTTGTGGAGACTGCCAGGTGTAGAGTCTCGTAGGTGGCAGTTTGTACCAGGTATTCGCAATGACTAATTTTTCTTCTTGACAGAACTGGATTAGCATATCACCTCTTTCGTTTCGATCTCTCAAACCGACCTGTCACCCACGACATCTTCAACACATCCTCGCCCTATATACTAAGTACATTTATTTCGCACATTTACACCTATCGATGACATACAAAGATATCCTTGTCATTTTTTGTTAATCCTACTCATTCCTCGTGAATATACCGATTAAAACGAACACACTTTGGGATTATTATTTTCTTTTAATAATTTTTTGGCATCATTACCAAATAAACTGTGTTATTAAATAAATTACTATAAACATTTGTTTTCTTTGCAGATCTTCTCAAAGGTTTGACCAACAATGACAATATAGCAGTACAGGTTCTTACCGGAGGAATGTTAATAAGTGTGTTGATGTGGACAGTTGAATTTGTGTATATCAAATTGAGCAAGAATAACAATGCAATCCAGATAAAAAGTTGAAGCAAAGCGTACATTTGAGGACAAATATATTGTCCATCATAAAATATTTATAATTTTAGAATTGTCCAATAGTAATTTTAGTCTTAGTAATTTTAATATAATGTTATATTTTTACAATGATTTTATTGTTATTTTTTTTATTAAAGTTTTATTTGTTACATGGTATATTTCATTATGATTCAAACTCTAGAGAGATTAAGAAATGCCGAAAGGTGTTAATCTCGATTAAGGAAAACTCCGAATCTACACCACCATATGGTAGTACGGAGATTCAAATGGATAACTGATACATATAGGGATCGAGCGATTGTCAGTGTAACCGATCCTTTTTACTGGATAGATGGTTATAAGCAAAAATAGGATACCACCTGGTCAATCACTAGTTAACCAACAACCTGTAAAACAAATCACCAACTTTTGTTATCTGGGTGCACACTTAAATGAACAGTGGGACCAATCGACGGAAATTAAGATAAGGATCGAGAAGGCAAGATCAGCTTTCGTCAAAATGAAAAAAATCTTTAACAGCCATGACATAAAATTGGAAATAAAAGTTCGTTTACTAAAATGTTACGTATTTTCCGTTCTTTTATATGGCGTGGAATCATGGACCTTAACTAAAGCATCACTGAAGAGATTAGAAGCATTTGAGATGTGGTGCTATAGACACATGTTAAGGATTTCCCGGATAGACAAAGTTACCAACGAAGAAGTACTACATAGAATGTGTAAAGAGCGCGAACTAGTCGTAACCATAAAACGTCGTAAACTGGAATACCTGGGCTATATAATGCGCAATGAACAACGATATGACCTACTTCGGACCATACTTCAAGGTAAAGTGCATGTGAAAAGAGGTCCAGGACGAAGAAGAATATCCTGGCTGCATAACCTGCAAAAATGGTTTAATTTAACCACTACCGGACTTTCCAGGACAACAGTCAACAAAGTCAGAATAGACTTTTTAGTGTCCAACATCCATAACGGATAGGCACCATAAGAAGAATATAATCACATCTGGTTGTATTTGAAGCAAACTGAAGCCAGTTACTGACTAAGCTATTTATCTCGATAAGGGAACACGTCTATTAGTTCAAAACATTTTAAAATTCAATAGACTGTTTATTTTTATAGGCGTCCTCAAATAAGTACGGCTGGAATTAATGGTACTTCATACGTCCTTTGTACAGCGTTTTTCGTTCTCCCAAGCATAGGCAAAGATTTGCACTGATTTATTATATATTGAACCAATGGTTGTGATTTGTGACATCCGTATTACTTTTTCTAGAGCCAGATTGAATCTACAGAATCTACAATAAACTTTTTCAAGAGTTAGTTTTGTGAAATTTACCAACTGATTTGGTATTCCTAGCTCTTTCATTGCTTTAAACATTTCTCTTCTATTCACAGAGTCGTAGGCTGCTTTGTATAAGTCTTTAAGCTAATATAATTAGAAAAGCCGATTCTGGATAGAAATTAGTAATAATACAATTTTTTTTGCTTTTTCATTTCCCTGATATAGGCATTATTCCCTGAAATTTTTGACGAGAATTATGTATATTGGCTTTATTCATTATTTTTAATAATTTTTCGTACATTTCGCATAATAAAACAATTTTATATTTTTGATGCTCTTTTGAAAAATATTTTATGTAATCCGTATGTAACAATAGTACGCAATGATAATTAAAAAATATGTGAACATATTATCTGCTTTGGGACCCACAAAAGCAAATCGTATTAAAGGATTTTCTAGTCAAATGCACCAAAATTGTATGGAAAGGAAATTTAGGCTTTAATTATCCAAATACACCACACCCGACAACTGTTATCATGAAGTAGGTCTGTAAAATACCACTTTCCGGTTTTGACATATAAATAACTATTATAAATTTGATATTATGAACCTTCAGAATACTTAGCCCATTATCCATCCCTATTTTAATTCGGGCTACGAAAGGACTTCGTAAGACCTTAATAAATAATGAACGTTAAACTCGGCTATTAAGTTATAACAATTCACCCTAGCAAACATAATTACTTATGCAGATGGATCACAGTAATGGCAAAAGCCACCAAAGGCGGAACAACTTTCAAAATTTGGATACAATATTTGACCAGTTACCAGTCAAAGTTATTATTACAAATTCTTTTTTCTTAAACTCATACATACACAGTTACCTAAAAAGACAATCGATGAGAGAGATTTGAGATCTGAGATCCTTTCAGAAACTTTTTTTTTATTTTCTCGGTTTGTCGGTCTATTGTAAATAAAAATACATTTTTATAAACATTACATTATACAATTATATTTTTTGTTTACACTTTTGGAAGTTTAACAGATGGACGTTTTGGACAGATGACATCTGGCAGGTACCTTAAAATAGGTGTGATTGAGGGTCGTATCTTAAATATCTGCCATGGTGCACTTCATGACAACTCAGTTTATTAAATTATGATACATATTGGAAAGATCTTAGATGTCAGTCTTATTATTGATATAACTTGGATCTTTTTTTTACGTGAACCATCTCAAATATGCATCTTTTGTTGTAATTTTGTTATTTTTTCAAAATCTGTACATTTTCAAAATCAAAAGAATGGCTATTTTCTAAAGAATGTTTGGCTACGGCTGTTGTGCTTAATCCGTTGGTCTGTACACTATGTTTGTCTGCAACAACCCAAGACAGAATGAAACAACTGGAGAAAACAACTAAAAAGAACAGTTTGGTGATATCGGGTTTAAAAATAGATACAAATGATGATAAAAAACTAAAAGAAAGTATGGAAACATTCATATCACAAGAACTGAAGGTGAAAATAAAAGTAAGGAACGCAACCAAGATAGGAGAAATAGTTTGTGCCATAGAAACAAAAAAACTTTCACAGATAAAACTGAGATACTAAATAGCAAAAGTAAGTTGAAGTAATATAAAGATCGCATCTACATCAAAAGAAAAAGAAATTCAGAAAGAAATAGTTAAAATGGCAAAGAAAGAAAAAAGTAAAGGAAAACAGATAAAAATAGGTTATCAGAAGTGATTCGTGAATGGGAAAGAACGGATATGGGATGAAGAAAAACTGTTGTTTTTCTTCATCCCATAGAACTGAAGGAAAATACCAAAGAACAATTGCTAGTAGAAGAAAAATATTTGGGAAGGTTTGACACCCAAACAGCAGGTCAAAGGAATATGACCAGGGAACACGGAAAAATATACACAAAAGACACGCAACAATCTAAGGACATTATAAAAATTGTGAGTTGAAATGTGAGAGGTTATTATGAGGAGGCAGTTTTAAAAAACTTAGACGAAATTATGGAAACATATACAGTAGATATTCTTGCCCTGCAAGAAACGAAACAACTGCGAAATGAAATAATAAAAATGGAAAAGAGTACACTGTTCAAGAGTGGAGGGACCAAGACATATTTTGGAGTGGGTTTCATTGTTTCGGAGAAAGTAAACAAAGCAGTTGTAGATTTTCAACCAATATCGGACAGGATATGTTACTTGAGAGTAAGAAGAAAATATATACAAATAAATATCATTAACATACATGCGCTCACTGAACATAAGAATTTGGAAACCAAAACAGAGTTATACGAAAAGCTGAGCACCCTAATAGGAAATATACAAAAATAAGATATAAAGATAATTATTGGTCACATAAATAAGAAAGTAGAAAAAGAGGAAATATATAGAATAATAACAGGGGAAAGAAGTTTACACAAGGAATCAAATGAAAACGGAAAAAAGTTAATAGAATTTGCTACAGAGAAAAAAATTAAGATAGCTAGCTTAAGATAGAAGTTTTGATCACAAAGACATTAATAAGGTAACATGGATTTCTCTCGATAAAAGAATAAAAAATCAGATAGATCATGTCCTAATTGAAAGCAAACGTGATAAGGCAATGATCGATTGCAAAAGTTACACCAACAGTGACCATACACTAATAATAGCAAAAATAAAACAAAAACTACCAATTATTACAAAACCGGTTAGGGATAGATTAAATTACCAATTAGAACTGTTTTATTAATGGTAGTTTTTTATATTGGATTGTTTGTACTGCTCCGATATCAGTGGGACCATCAAAAATGTCATGATAGATTGGTATCAAAAGCCAACACACTCTGGAAAATACTTAAACTTTTTTTCAAATCATCCTACTCATCAAAAGTTTAATACAGTGATTCTAATGAAGAATAGGGTAAGGCATATTAGTGATGATAAATTCATAAACAGAAACTTAAATGTGCTGTTAAACATCTTTCAAAATAATGGATACCCAAAACATATCCTTAAAAAATTGATATTTAACTCAGACATTTTTGACGGTCCCACTAATATCGGAGCATTACAAACAATTTAAAAAGTTTAGTTTAACAATTTACTAACATTAAAATTGTCCAATATAATTTATTAGAAAACCGACAACTGTTTTCTAAAGTAAAAGACAAGACGCCAATTGTAAATAAAACTAATGTTATCTACAAACTGCCTTGTTTGGATTGCCAGAGCTGTTATGTTGGCCAAACTTCTCAATAGCGAAAACAAAGGGTCACACAACACAGAAGTGACTGCACAAAAAAGAAGAATACATGTGCGGCAGTTGACCATTACTTAAAAACTGTTTTATCGACGTTTACGTTTTCGTCCTTTCTTTTCAGTGTTTTTAACTTCAGTTGCTTGTCGTGTCAAATTTTCCTCATTTATATCTTGGTCTGACGATGTTGATAGAATTTCACATGCTATCTTAGATATCTGCAAGAAAAAAAATATAAATATATGTGATAAAAGAACCAACCACTCGGCTGAGT
Source organism: Diabrotica balteata (assembly GCA_918026665.1). Classification (NCBI taxonomy): domain Eukaryota; kingdom Metazoa; phylum Arthropoda; class Insecta; order Coleoptera; family Chrysomelidae; genus Diabrotica; species Diabrotica balteata. Next base: position 15,336,134 of record OU898277.1, on the reverse strand, counting down.
GATCCTTAATTTATATTGGATTGATGGTCGTACTCCTTTCCCGATGCTATATATATATATAAAAATTAGTCTGGAAACACAGAAAAAAATGGAACACAGAAGAATACTGAGAAGCGATGAAAACTCTAGTAACGACGATATAAATAGAATGAACAAGGAAGTATCAAGAGAAATCAGAAAAGACTTAAGAAAATACAAAGATGAGAAAATCATCAAAACCATTGAGGAAAATAAGAGTATGAAAATAATGAGACGCAAACTCACAAATGGAAATAAACAAATAGTCAAACTCAAGGATAGAAATGGCAACATCACATCAAACAGAGAACATTTGTTACAAATTGTGGAATCATTCTATGAGACATTATATAGCAACCAATCGACTCTAGATACAGTCGAATATCAACAGAGGAAGGTCCAAAATCAGGGTTCCGAAGATATTCCAGAAATCTCCTTGGACGAAATTTACAAGACTCTAAAAAAGATGAAGAATAACAAAGCTCCGGGGGAGGACGGTGTCGTCACGGAAGCGATAAAGTTAGGAGGCTCAGTACTGATAGCCAAAATTCAAAAGCTCTTTAATCTATGCCTATGGAACCAAAATATCCCAACAAAGTGGAATAATTCAATAACTGTACTCTTACACAAGAAGGGAGATATAGCAGACCTGGAAAGATACAGACCAATCAGTCTCCTTAACCATCTTTATAAATTATACACCCGAATAATAACGAATAGATTAAAGACAAAGCTGGATTTTTACCAACCTCGGGAACAAGCTGGTTTCCGCCCTAATTATGGCACAAACGATCATCTGCAGTGACTAAAAACCCTAATAGAAAAAACTAACGAATATAACCGTCCCTTGGCATTGATATTTGTAGACTTTAAAAAGGCGTTTGATGCAGTGGAACTACCGTCCATCTTAAGAGCACTACAAGATTGCAGGATCGACCACAGATATTGTAATATAATTAAAAATATATATGAAAAAGCCACAACAACCATAAGTCTATATTCTACAACTAATAAAATACAGATAAAAAGGGGAGTCAGGCAAGGTGATACCATGTCACCAAAGCTGTTCATTACCGTTCTTGAGTATACATTTAAAAGACTAACATGGCAACAGAAAGGAATATCCATCGATGGAGAAAGATTAAACCATCTACGTTTTGCGGACAATATCGTGCTTCTGTCAGATAATCTGGGAGAGATCAAAGACATGCTCCAAGAACTGAATGACATACTACCAGAAACTGGGCTGGAGATAAATTTCGAGAAAACCAAAATGAAGACCAATATGGTTCCCAGCGAAGAGATACAGATCAATAACAACAAGATAGAATTAATCGATAAATACACATACTTGGGTCATGAAATTAGAATAACCAGAGACAACCAAATCTGCGAGCTAAATAGACGAATCACGTTGGGATGGGCGGCATATGGACGGATGAGAGACATTTTTAAAACAAATATCCCAATTCACCTGAAAAGGAAGGCATTTAACCAATGCATCTTACCAGTCTTGACCTACGGAGCAGAGACCTTAACTTGAACGAAAGCTACTGCCGAAAAACTGAGGGTAACACAATGGCGAATGGAGAGATCAATGCTGGGCCTGACCTTGAAAGATCGCGTAAGAAATGAGGAGATACGCCGACGAACTGGCGTAGACGATATTATACTGCGAATCAATAAACAAAAGTGGAGGTGGGCTGGACATGTTGCTAGAATGGAAGACGGAAGATGGACAAAGAGATTATTGGAGTGGAGACCAAGAGCCGACAAGCGAAGTCGAGGCAGACCACCCACCCGATGAACCGACGACCTAAAGAGAATAGAAACAAACTGGATTGCAGCAGCTAGAGATAGAGAGAACTGGAGACGTTTGGAGGAGGCCTATATCCAACAATGGATGTGAAAATTCGGCTGAATGATGATGATCATGATGATATATATATATATATATATATATATATATATATATATATATATATATATATAACAATTTATTGTTTTGGAGTATCAGGTATGCGGTCTGTTATATACCTATACCTATATAAGTTTTTACAATTTATGTCTAATTGAGTTGTTTGTTCTGTTAATGATATCGATACAATAGGAAAGTCAAATGCAGGAACAAAACTCTCGGTACGCTTCTGACTTTAGCCACAAACCCTTATTAAATAACTCAAAGCTGCTGCTTGAAAATTTAAAGTTAGGTAACTCAAATTCGTTTGGTACATGTCAGCTCGCTCCAGAAAGGAGTTTATATCGAGTCTCTATAATTACTAACTTTGGAAACTGCTGTGACCACACCAGAGCTAATAGAATGCAGACCAAATAATATAAAATAAAAGTTGAATGGTTTAAACTGAATCCATTTTAACAAGTTAAATGTGCAGTTTACAAAGTACTCGATACATAATACTTTTTTAGTATAATTGAATATCAACAATTTAACTTATCTACAATAAATACCTTTTTCATTCTCATACAAAATTTTCATTAATTTAACGCAGGATAGGTCCCGTGTAGAGATTTTTTCTCACTTTGTAAAAAAATCAGAGTCAGCATAAAAATGATATTTTCAGGTCTAATTAAATATATTCTTTTTTTTATTTCATTCATTTTCTTCAATTAGTATAAAATTAATAGTTTTCGAAGGTTAAGTCAAAATTAAACATAAGTTTAATTAATAACAACAATATAAGTAACATAAGTTTTTGGCAGTAATTTAGAGTTTTCAAATGTGGAATCAGGAATCAGAATGCAATCTCTACACACCAATGTTGTTTGTTTCAGTGTGTTCTTTGCATATTAATTTTGTGCAAGAACTACAAGAGTGTTCAGTGTATCTATTTTTTTTGGCAGGATAATATGAGCACTTTATTTTGTTCTTTGAAGTTTTGAGTTGTGAAACTGGATGAATCCTGATCTGTAGAATATCCCGAATTTTTTGCTTAGGCTAATGGAAAAAGTTGAAATTAAAGACCGTTTTACTAAATGAGGTTTAATCAACTGTTTTTCTAAGTTTGAAATAAAAGTTCTTCTTTCTAATAAGGTCTTAGTATTACTCCTATAAATTATTTGGCCATTTACAGAAGCTATGTTGAGAAGAGTACCTTTATCCTGTCTACAACATCCACATTTCCTTTAGTTAAATTATAAATGTTGTCATCTCTGGCTTGTTCTCACTAGACTCAATCAATTAAATCGTCATCGTGCATCGTTGATTCATATATGACAGACAGACCTACACCAGCAAATGAACAAGAAAACCCTACCAAAAATAACATAAATATTTCAACAGTGGAGTAAGCTAAAATCATAAAGGATCCACCGAAAATTCTAAAAAAATTCCTAGAGGTTAACGACAATTTTTCTGCAAGCACAGTCGTATCACCAAAAATAGAACCTGCAAGTTCGATATTACTTTCCCCTGAAGATATAATTACATTTCTAAATGCAGGTCTGTGACAAAATTCGATAAAATCACGGAAGAAGAAACAAATTGCTATTTTAACTGATACTTCGATAAAAGAAGCTCTCACTAAAGAGAGATAGAATGCGAAAGAAAAGAAAGTTCCACATAAAAAAAAACATCAACAACATAAAAATTAGAGACAGTTGAAAATTTCTTCCGGGAAGAAACCCCGATTCCATCTACGTCTGCAGCTCATTATAATCCTACATACTCGGAATCCGAGGGCTACACTGAGTGCTTAGTATGTGAAGAACCCTATCGAAATAGCACTAGAGGTGATGACTGGGTGCATATGGGCTCACATATAATATAACAAAAGTAATATCACTTTTTTATATGCATCAATAGTAATTCAGATGATGATTTGTGAGTTTCGGTCAAAATAGATGTGAAAAGTTGAATCTGCATTTGTTTTTGGATTGTGTCAATAATATTACTCTTAATATATCAATAAGAAAATATTGAGTCAACTAACTCCAGACCGTTAGTCAACTAAACCTGCTCCCGGGGTTAGTTGTCTCAGTTTACAGGCAGTCAAAATTTGCTTGAAACTTTTTTTTACGAAGAATTGGAATAAATTAAAAACGTATACACAATACCTGAAGGAGCGTACAACAAGCTGACATGCTTGAATTCAACAGCATGAAAAAAATAAATCAGTTAAAATTAATTATTGAAAAAATAAGCCAACAAGCTCAGGTCTCTCGTAATGGTCCGGCCACGTCTAATCTGAATTCATAGAAACGGGTTACGACTTCCGCTACTCATCTTGTACAAATGATATGAATTTAGAATTAACATACCTAGAAGTTTTTATAAGAGATATGATGTGTTGTAAAAATTGGTAGAAGCCCTGAAGAAGTCATAGAAGAAGTGCCAAGCCAAGCACTCAACAAAAAATGAAAAACTCACAGAAGACACAAGAAACCTAATGCAAAAAAGAAGGGAAATGAAAGAAAAGCATACAACGAACATTGCAGAGCTAAGGAATTTAAACAAAACCATTTCAAAAGCCATTAGGAAAGACATAAGGAACTTTAACACTAAGGAAATAACTGATACCGTAGAACAAAACAAAAGCCTAAAAGTTCTAAAACGAAAGTTGAAAATAGGAACGAGGAATATTTATAAGTTAAAAAATAATCATGGACATGTCATACATGAACAACAAGAGATACTAAAAATCATCGAAGAGTACTATAGAACATTATATAGTCGAGATGATCACATTCCCGAAGTAGAAATTCCAGCAATACTAAATCAAGGGTCAGAGGAACTTCCAGATATAACCGAAGAGGAAATTAAGTCAGCATTAAAAGGTATGAAGAACAACAAAACACCTGAAGAAGATGGCATTGTAAGTGAAATGATAAAACTAGGAGGCGAATGCGTCATAAAGGCTTTAAAAACCCTTTATAATGCCTGCCTCTTTGAAGGAAATACGCCAGAAAAATGGAATAATGCCATTATGATAATATTGCATAAAAAAGGAGATGTAACAGAAATTGGCAACTACAGACCTATCAACTTATTATCTCATTTATATAAACTCTTTATGAGAATAATTACTAACAGACTGGGACCTAAGCTAGATTTTCATCAACCTCTAGAGCAGGCCGGATTTAGGAGTGGCTTTGGAACAAATGACCACCTACAAGTAATAAAATCCTTGATAGAGAAAGTTATAGAATACAACAAGCCATTGATATTAATATTAGTAGACTTTGAGAAAGCATTTGACTCAGTCCAGCATAGCTCCATGTTAAGAGCTCTTACAGAGTGCAGTATTGACCATAGGTACACAACTCTTCTTCGAAATATATATGATAGCGCAACAGCTGCTGTAAAAATGTACTATGGTGACACAGACACATTTCCCTTGGAGAAAGGTATTAGGCAAGGAGACACTATCTCTCCTAAACTATTCACCGCCCTATTACAGAGTGGTATGAGAAAAAATAATTGGGAAAATATTGGATTAAATATAAATGGGGAATTTTTGAACAACTTGAGGTTTGCAGACGACATAGTCCTTATTGCAGATCAGGTAGATCATGCATGCCAACTTCTTCAAGACCTTTAGAGCTCTTGTGCACGAGTTGGCCTTAATATTAATTTTTCCAAAACACAATACATGACCAACCTGGTACCGGCAAAAAACATTTCCACTAATGGCACGCAAATTGAACAAGTGTATTCCTATAAGTATCTGGGCCACGAGATTAAATTGGGAAGAGACAATCAAACAACAGAGTTAAAAAGGAGAATAGGACTGGCATGGGCAGCTTACGGAAAACTGAGGGAAGTCTTTAAATCAGCTATTCCCATGTGCTTGAAGAGAAAAGTTTTTGATCAGTGTGTACTTCCAGTTCTGACATATGGAGCAGAAACATTGACAGTTACCAGAAAAGTAATTAATAAGATACAAGTGGCACAGAGAGCGATGGAGAGGTCAATGTTGGGCGTATCACTCAGGGACAGAGTTTCGAGTCAGATAGTAAGGAGAAAAACTGGTGTGACGAACGCAGTTGAAAGAATTACAACCCTGAAATGGAACTGGGCAGGACATGTTGCTAGGGTCAGAGATGGAAGATGGACAAAGAAAATTTTAGAGTGGAGGCCTAGACACGATGCTTATCGTAGTCGAGGACGTCCTCCAACAAGGTGGTCGGACGATTTAAAGCGCATCCAGTTTAACTGGATTCAAGTTGCTCAAGATCGGATGCAATGGAATTATTTACGGGAGGCCTATGTTCAGCAGTGGACGCAAAATGGCTAATGATGATGATGATGATGATGATGTGTTCACACGGGTAATATGATATCGTTTGGTCACAGTGATCAACCCCTGCCATACATTTGTACTTTGTAGTATTCACTTATGCGCCTAGGCTCATCACTTCTTGACCACGTTGTATAGTAACTTCTTCATGCTGTTTCATGCTTTGTCAATACGTTAAAAAGTAGCGTCAGCGGTAAACATAATCATTTATTGAATTTGTTTAAAATATAAAAATTAATAAATAATGAAACTACTTTACTTAATTTTAAATATATTATTTAAATTCTACAAATACAGAAAACAGTATGATGCTCCGCGCTAGTTTATAGTACCGCGTAGACACCTACTGTTCCAATTATTTTATTTGATTGATAGCCTCATATACACACATAACTACCGCCCGTTCAGTTAGATTTTTAGGTTAGAAATCATTTTATTAATTATCTAAGAGCTTTTACTGCTTTTGTGCTTTAAAACGTGTTTTATCACATATTTATAACACTGTACAAGTTGCTTCTTTCTATTTCACGAGACATACCCCAAAAGGTTACATTACGTTTAAAACACAGGGCACAAAATACAAAATGAACGTGTATGTGACTTGTACCAAAGTAGTATTAAATTTAATTGCTTGGAAAACGTCTGTGGAATCAGCGAAGAAATAACGAGCACCAAAAGTAAGAACTGTACCGATGCCAACAATTTTATACGAGTACTCCGGATCGGATACACAAAAATCATAAGTAAACGAGCCAAGAAGTTTTAGTATTAAATTTATGGCGGCTTTGCTGATATCAACATTTTACGCATTTGCAAACTATAGCTATAAGAGTTTGTAACAAGTTTACTTTGAATTTTAATATACTTTTTCGTATACTACTGGGAATTTATTCCTATTTGTAAGAGTTATAAAATATTATTAATTTTCTTAACCCCATATTGTTCTTTCTTAACATATCGTATCATATTTCTGTAATCTAACTAATAACTATAAAAAGCACAACCTGCAGTTTTAAACAGAATAAATTAAACAATTTTTTTGTTACATGATAAAAAATTATTCTGATAATTTAATTTTATCTGACTTATTCATATTGGCAATTCAGATTTATATTATACATTTTAAAGTAGATGATATAAAAATGATAATGTCAATATTATTGAATTGCGTTCCTCTTGTTATTTTTCCTACTGGTATCTGTTTTAATATGTTGTTTGGTGTAATATGTGGAACCAATTGATTTGATTGGTTGATTTTTATCTTTTTAACATCTGTTTCTTTCAGGATTATAATTGAATCTATACAATAAACTCTATGTTTCTTTTTTCATGCGTCTTTTCATATTTGAAATATACCAAATTCTCTCTTTTAATATAAGATTGATGTTCACTTATTCTAACATTTAAAAGTCTAGATGTTTTACCTAAATAAAATTGTTCACATTCACAAGGTATTTAATAAACACAATTATTGGTTATTTTTATTCATTGTTTTATTACCAAGAATTCTTTTAAAGAAAAAGAAAAAATTTGCACGGCTAACAACCATGAATTTAGTTTTCTTAGGATTTCTAGAAGAGAATAAAATATGCTCAGCTATTTTACTAGACATGCACTTTCGACAAAGTGTGGCAAAAAAGCTTCTTACTAAAATTCAAAAGCTGTATTTCCATCCACTTTGTCCAGCTAATATAATATACAGCAATATCTTTGGAAAACAAGACTTTTAAAGTTAAAAAATAAGGCGAATATTCAGAACTACGACCAATCAAAGCAAGAATCCCTCAGGGCAGTGTTCTGGGACCCATACTATATTTAATACAACTGTGATATCCCTGTTATCGGCATGACTCTACTGCTATCGGTCAGACTGACTAAATTTTCAGGCAGCACTGCTAATACTAACAGTCGGTGAAACATTCTAGGAAACAACTAGACACCTTCAAAATGCAGTAAACAAAATAAACACTTGGGCTAATAAATGTCACAAAAATAATAAAGAGAAATCTGCCCATATCGATTTCACATACAAAAAAAAAAAAGAAATAATCACCCAGTTAGACTTAACAATACAATTTTTCTGTGCAATAAATTAATACCTAGAGCTACATTTGGCTAGCAAATTAAAGTGGTAGGATCACATCAAAAAGAAAACTAAAAGAGTTCTGAAAAAACAAGAATATATTGGTTTTTAGGTAGATGCTCACAACTTACAATCAAAAACAAGGTAATAATTTACAAATAAGTGCTCAAGCCAGTATGGTCCTATGGTCTACCTATCTGGAGCTGTACTAGTGAGAGTAACTATGCTTGCCTTCAAAGAGTCCAAAACCGAACACTAACGAACATAGTCAACTCTCTGCGGTATATTTGCAACAAAGACCTACATGGGAAACTCATGTATAGTAAATATTAAAGACGTAAAGAAGATTGTCAAGGGTTATGAAAACCGACTCCATAACCATACATGGGGATTACCTTAGAGAGTAAAGTAACAGGTTAGGTTAAATATAAAAGGCTGATTATTCATAATTGTTCCTCTAATAAACAAAAAATATTTTCTAAACAGAAATCAGTGTTGCAAATATGAAAATAATCACTTTTACAAAATCACTAAATTTAAAGAAAAATTGCATGCGTTCTGCCGGCACTTGTTTACCATTTGAGGGCAAAGGGGATAAAGAACTTTCGAAGGCGACTGTCTGTAGTTTATTGACCGCTTAGTTTCGTTATTCTGCGTGTTTGTACTGTACTGTTGGCTTTGTGCGAGTAGTCAGTGCTAAACTTGTTTCTCCTCAGTATAGCTTGAGATCGTTAAATTCCAAATTAAAGTGAAAAAAACACACACAGCAGGAGGATATTGGTGTTTAAAGAAAGGCAATTTATCAATTGAAACGGTCAGCTGTGTTGTTGCCTTCAGGGACTGTTCCGGAGAGGAAACTTGGTTCTGGAGTTCCTAAAAAACATCATCTATGACTGACACCATCATCAAGCGTAAAGTAATGTTGAAACCTTCCATAACTGCCACAAAACTTAAAAATAAATATCCTGATCTTCTTCAGAACGTTTTAACAAGAACGATTCGTCACTGGCTTTAGGAAGATCTGGCATTACCAAGTCGACGTGCTGCAAAGAAGCCCTTGCTTACAAAAGCAATGAAGTACGTTCAATGTTCAGTGACGAAAGTACGTTCAGGTTCTTCTTCTTCTTAAGGTTCCATCTTCTAACGAAGGTTGGATATTAACATGGCAATTCTTATTTTACTTACAGCAGCTCTAAATAGTTGGCTAGAGCTCAGACTAAACCATTCCCTTAGATTTCGTAGCCAGGAGGTTCGTCTTCTTCCTACATCTCTTTTACCTTTTATTTTGCCCTCTATAATCAAACGTAGTAGCCCATAACGAGGACCTCTTAATATATGACCGAAATATTCAAGTTTCCGCCTCTTAATTGTCTGTACAATTTCTTCCCTCTTATTAACCCTATCAAGGACTTCAATATTGGTAATTTTGTCTACCCATGCTATTCGTAGCATCCTTCGATAACACCAACGCTCAAAAGCTTCCAATTTCTTAATCTCCAGTTGTTTCAATGTCCATGCCTCAGATCCGTAGAGCAAAGTTGTAAAAATGTAGCAGCGCAATAACCTTATCCTTAGATCCATTCTTAGGTCTCTACTACACAATAGATGTTTCATTTTTACAAATTTTGCCCTTGCTATTTCTATACGGCTTTTAATCTCTTGTGTTTGTTCTGCGTTTTGACTAACCAATGTTCCTAGATATTTATATTTATCTACCCTTTCTATCTGGATATTATTAATATGGAGTGTCTCGTTGTCTTTTGGATGTTTTGTAATGACCATGAATTTTGTTTTCTTTAAGTTCATTTTAATACCATATATGGTACACTTTTCATTCAGCCGTTCCAGTATGTTTGTTAGACTTTGCAGAGTTGAAGTGAATATGACAGTATCATCGGCATATCTTATATTATTAATAATTTAACTATTTATTATCATTCCATCGTTACACTCTCCTAAAGCTTCTTGGAAAATGGCTTCGCTATATATATTAAACAGCAGTGGTGATAATACACAGCCCTGTCTCACACCCCGAAGAATTTCTATTTCTTCCGACATTTGATTTTCAATTCTTATTTTGACTTTCTGGTTCTAGTAGAGGTTCGAGATTACTCTGATGTCGCGGCTATCGATGTTTTTCATTTTTAAAATATTAATTAGTTTATTGTGCTGTACCTTGTCAAATGCTTTTTCAAAATCAATAAAACATGTATACATGTCTTGGTTTATATCCAGATTTCTTTGCATTAGCACATTTATACCGAACAATGCTTCCCTGATTCCCGTGCCGTTTCTAAAGCCTAACTGACTATCACTAATTTCATCATCCAGCTTTCTGTAAATTCTGTTGTGGACTATTCGTAGAAATACTTTCAAAACATGGCTCATTAATGCAATTGTACGGTGTTCTGAGCATTCTTTTGCATTTTGCTTTTTGGGAATAATTACGAATGTGGATACTAACCACTCCTTTGGTAAAATACCTGTTTGATAAATATGATCATAAAGTTCTACTAGAATGTCTATCATTTCATCATCGATCAGTTTAAGAAACTCAATCGGGATTTCATCCGGACCTGTGGCCTTTTTCCCTTTTGTCTGTTTTAATGCGTATTGAACTTCCTGTTTTAAAATTTTTGGTCCCGATTCACCAGAGTCCTCATCTGGTTGGTCATCAACGTTCAGGTTGGTAAGAAGAAACTCCAAATTGGTTCGTCGTCCACACACCGCGTCAAGGTACGATCCAAAGTTGCCAGTTAAAACCGTTACACATCCTGAAAGTGTAATGGTATGGGGTGCGTTAAGTGAAAATAAAGGAAAGGCAGGGTTGTATTTCTTGCCAAAGAATGTTACAATGAGGGAAAGCAATAATGTGACTGTTTTAAAACGGCAAGCAAAACAGCATTTATTGAATTGAATTCTGACAATGTGCCAGATTCTTCTAAAGAATTTCCAATCTCCGAAAATTTTTAATAAAGCTGGACCCATAACGGTTTCTTGATATTGTTCTAAAGATATTTTTTGTGGCATTTTAAAGTAGATACTATTTAAATGGGAATAATCCACAATTAAAGGTTACAGTAAGTTTATTCACCTTTCAATTTCCACTTCGGAAATCGTTCTTAAAATACAAATTGTGGCTTATTCGCATTTAAATAGTAATTAACATTAATTGAACTTGTGGAAAATTTACAAATGTGACTTCTTTATGCACGATAGTGCCCCTATTCACAAGGTCAAGATAGAGTCAAAATTCTTGAATGATCACAATATGAACGTATTGAAATGGCCAGGTAACTCACCCGACCTTAATCCCATCGAGAATGCCTGGAATATGATGATAAATAAGGTTCAAGAGTGTCGTCCGAGCAACATAAATCAACTGAAAGAGGAGTTGAAGAGGCTGTGGGTGACCATGGAAGAAGAATATTTCTTAAACCTTGCTCAATCCGTGCTCAAGAGAATCCAGCTTGTCATCGACTACAAGAGTGATATGAAAAAGTATCAATTTGGAAAATTAAAATAACAATTATCCTGATTTATGTGTTTTATTTACTGTTTCAAGATTTTCTTATCTATGAATAGCTCAAGAAAAGTCACCAATTCAGAGAGACAGAGACAGAATTATAATATTCCTAACTAAAATTAGAAAAAAGTATCAGATTTGGTGGCACTCTGCTCCATACTTGGAGTAAGTTCCTGTTTTTTAATATACAAAGTTTTTTCTATTTTTTTTGTAACATAAAAAGTGTTTAATGTTTCTTCCACCACTTCAACACATTTTATTTATTAAAAATAATAATAATCATAGTACATTGAATTGTTTTTTTAATAAAACAGCCATAACATTACTGTTAATATATTTCTGTCCCAATTGTCTTCCTATAAATTCGCAATATCTTTCCGTGGTGTCTCTTTTTTTTTCTATTTTCTCATGAAATCTAAAGTAAATTACTTATCCGTTGCCTATCGAAATATATAAGTTGCTCTTCCAAATGCAATCGAATCCAATAAAAATTCCAGACGGATAATCGATTTGTGCCATTCGCTACGATATTCAAATATCGCACTTTCAATTACGAACCTCGAGAGAAATTCATATATAAGATTAAGAAGTACGCTCCAAAATGACAGAGGCTTAAAATCAGCATCGGATTAAGGATAAAAACCTGCCATAAAAAATATTTAGGAGAAATCTACAAAAACTAATAAATAAAAAATTGTCAAGGAAAAACTAATTATCAAAATCTCGTTATAGAGAGTAAAAATCAAACAAGTAAAGCGTTATAAGTATTGGACAAAAATTACTAAATAAATAAACAATACAATACAATCAACTGTCAAAAAATAACTTCACTACGATTAGCGATATTTATATGAATTTCAATGCGTTTGACAATAATAAGTCCAGTCGTCAGAAATTTGATCTCTAAAAACTAGACAAACATGAAAACGCTATAGGAGAGGTACATAAGGGATGAAGTTCTGGTCCATAACCCACTTCACCCAAATCAGCTTGCATATACTTCGGGAAGATCTACCGATTCTGCACTGCATCATATCGTGGGAAGAATTGAAAGATCGCTGGACAATAAAGGATCCATCCTCGGTATATTCATAGATATTGAGGCAGCGTTTGATGAAACCACATTCCCAATTATCATCCAACAGGTCAACGTCAGGAATGTACCCATAGCTGTAAGTGAATAGATATTAAGTATGCTCTCTAATAGAGCAATACTGTAGAAGACGTTTCTGTTAGAGGCATAATTACGAGCGTGTGATCACAAGGAGGAGTGCTATCACCACTCCTCTGGAACATAGTTCTATATAACCTAGTTGACAAAATCAGCAGCAACAGGTTCTACACAATAGCCTATGCAGACGATATTGCTCTCCTGCAAAGCGGTAAGTTTAAGAACACACTCTGTGAAAGATTACAAGTTACTCTCCGACTAATAGAAACATGGTGCAAGGAATACTCACTATCTATATATCCTAAGAAAATAGAGATAGTCCTCTTTACCAGGCAAAGAAGAATCACGGGCTTAATACCACCAATGATTCTAAACTACAGTCTAAATTTTCTGACGAGGTAACGTAACTTGGTATTATACTTGGCAGGAAGTTAACATGGAACTCACACTTAGATGGTGAGCTAAAGGAGCATATATTGCCTAGGAGCAGTGTCGACGAACAGTAGGGCGCATCTGGGGTCTTTCGCCCAATTGTGATCGCCTGGATCGACACTGCTGTCATTAGGCCAATGCTAACTTACGGAATTATTGCTTGGGTACCAAAATTGCTACATGCAACAGCGATTAACAAACTAAACCATATTCAGTGGATATCTTGCATAAATATAACAGGTGCTATCTGGATACGAACTCATTTCTGGCGGTGATATCTGGATACGCTACCACTGCTACAGGCAGACGGCGACTCAATTGAACCAAAGTTTGTCTTTAATAAACCGTACAAAATCGAAACAAGACAGTATAGGGAGACAAACGTGGCAAATGCCTATTGCATATAAACCGATGGCTCCAAAATGGAAGAAAACTTAGGATGTGGGATATACTCTAGATCACTAAACCTAATAGTAAAGTGAGGTATGGACAAAAATGCCAGCGTAGTTCAGACAGAACTGGTTGGTATCTTCATAGCCGCAAAAGAGATAAACCAAAATGGTATAGCAGGGAAAATTATAATAATCAAAACAGATTGCAGACAAGCGGTACTAACTTTGAATAGACCACGTATCATATCAGGGTAAAAAATTGAGTGTCACTAACTCAAACTTCGGATAGTGATACCATCATTCTGAGGTGGGTTAAAGGACACAATAGGAATAAAGGCAACCGCATTACTGATCAATTGACTAGGAAGGCGGCAGACCTAAGACCCTTAGGACCTGAGGATCTTTCTGGTTGATCAACTGCAACAATGGCGGAAATTGTCAAATGTCCCTTCGATATGCAAACCGTAAAAAGATGTCGAAACTGTAGAGCATGTCCTATGTGAATGCCCAGAATTATGGTTAATATGAGAGTACGCGTTCAGCAAGACCTGGCCCACACCTGCCCACATAAGGGAGATGTCTCCTGCTGACTTGTCCACCTTCCTAGAAATGGCAGAATGGACAATAAGCTAAGGGCGACAGCTCCCCTGGGAGGATGCACAATGGGTCAATTGTAGCATAAGTGCTGTGGAACTTAACTCGCCCCCCCCTCTACTCTACAGATACAGATACAGAACTAGACAAACAAGCTGAATCTTGCTCAGAATGTCAATTTGAAAAAAGTTTACCACTGGTATCCCTCTGCTTTCCCCTAAAATTCAACCTAGTAGCTATGGGTAGCATCCGTTTTCGGATGGTAAAATATTATATTCACTCTATTCTTGTATATAGTGCAGAAGCTTGGACTGTTTATGTTCACTTAATGAGAAGCTAATGGAAACTAATGGAAGCTTTTGAAATGGTCATATTACGATTAAAATGGTGTTGCATAGAATGAAAAGAGACAGATAACTTTTGACCACAATTAAAAGAAGAATTATAATCGTCGTGGAGTGGAATGCAAATTTTAGATTCCCCATGTCTCTTTTAACATCCTTTATCAACGTCTGTTTGCCTTGCAATTCTTAGAAGGCTCAGATTATAAAGCAGAAATCTGAATTGTGTTTCGAAAACTATTTTACGATTGTTTAATTAGATGTCGCTACTGCGTCCGTATCGAAGCCATGTTATTGTTGCTTCTTAAAAGGCAGAAAATATTGATTTTTCACGTTGAGAAACCTCATGAATAGCTCTTCTGACGAGACCTATTAGGTCGAAATACGTATCAAGAGATACATGGGATTTGTTGGCGTGAAATCGAATATTTGCTGCCTTTTCTCATTTTATTCGGATTTACTCTGTGGGAGTACAAGAAACACAATTCGCTAAGGATTTCTGCTTAGTTGTAAAAGACATGTCGTGGAATGCAAATTTTAGATTCCCTATGTCTCTTTTAACATCCTTTATCAACGTCTGTTTGCCTTGCAATTCTTAGAAGGCTCAGATTATAAAGCAGAAATCTGAATTGTGTTTCGAAAACTATTTTACGATTGTTTAATTAGATGTCGCTACTGTGTCCGTATCGAAGCCATGTTATTGTTGCTTCTTAAAAGGCAGAAAATATTGATTTTTCACGTTGAGAAACCTCATGAATAGCTCTTCTGAGGAGACCTATTAGGTCGAAATACGTATCAAGAGATACATGGGATTTGTTGGCGTGAAATCGAATATTTGCTGCCTTTTCTCATTTTATTCGGATTTACTCTGTGGGAGTACAAGAAACACAATTCGCTAAGGATTTCTGCTTAGTTGTAAAAGACATGTCGTGGAATGCAAATTTTAGATTCCCCATGTCTCTTTTAACATCCTTTATCAACGTCTGTTTGCCTTGCAATTCTTAGAAGGCTCAGATTATAAAGCAGAAATCTGAATTGTGTTTCGAAAACTATTTTACGATTGTTTAATTAGATGTCGCTACTGCGTCCGTATCGAAGCCATGTTATTGTTGCTTCTTAAAAGGCAGAAAATATTGATTTTTCACGTTGAGAAACCTCATGAATAGCTCTTCTGACGAGACCTATTAGGTCGAAATACGTATCAAGAGATACATGGGATTTGTTGGCGTGAAATCGAATATTTGCTGCCTTTTCTCATTTTTCTCAGAAGAATTATAGTTTATCTGGGCCATAAACATACGAGTTGTTGCGGCTGATTATAAAGTGAAAAATAGAAGGAAAAGGGGTCCTGATAGACGAAATTATAGTCCTGGCTAAAAAACATTCCCGTTTGGATCGGGGTAAACATACAGACGATTTCAAGAACAGCAAAAGATAGAGACAAATTTGCAATATAGTCAACCTTCATTAGTGAAGTCGGCGCTAGAAGAAAAATAATATGTCCATATTTCAATGAGAGCCTGAGCTTGAAACATATTGCTTGGGCACTTGCTATTATGTACTTTACTTTATAGACTGTTAGATTTATTATTAGTTTCATAAATCTGACAAAGGTCATATTTCCTTGTCATATTTTGTATCATCTTTACTAATAATTTTCTCTAGCTTAGAATATTTCTCCAAGTATATGTTTTTTCAATCCACATATCTCCTGTAGATCTTTCTCTCCATAAAATGGCATACCCAATGATATGATCAGCCTTGATATCTTATATAATACAATTTAAAGGTACCTTCAGTCTTATATGAATCAATTCACCTTCCATTATTTAAATTTTTTTTCTGTGCCAGGATTTTACTTTTTAATTGTTAGTTCTTAAATTTCAACATTTCTATACGTTCCATCAGTTTTTTATTCATTGTTTCAAGCTTTCCTAATATTTCAACAATTTTCCCAACGTCTTCCCTTTATTTGAATACGTCTCTGTAATTGTTTGATTCAAAGAACACAATCCGGATCGACTTCTTTCCTCAGAGATTATGTTATTACTGTATTTCATAGAGAAAGGATAAAATAAAAACAAGAGAAATTTTCAAATGGCAAATTAAAAAAAAACTAATTAAATGAAAATAGATACAAAGTTCTTTAGTCAACCCATCTCTAGATTTGTATTTATAAACCATTTTTCTATAATCTAGGAATAAAACCTATATATTGGTTTCTCGGCCGGACCTGTGTATCGTGAACGTAGCTGATGGAAATTGAAAACTCTTATTTTCCCAGCTAATGGCCCGTGGGCTTACTTGATGACTTTTCTTGTACAGACGTTTTTAATCGAGCCCTTCTCTCCCAAATTTCCAACATCTTTGTACCTGAAGGGATATTGTTAAGATTTGTCTTTTTTGTTTTATGTCATTGTTTCTGCTTAATATATGTTCAGAGTCTAAACAAGGTGGCCAACGTAATCTGAAAGCTTCTGCTTTCGGCAAGATAATTTAAAAATATAAGTAATTAAATATTTTTAAATAATCCTCGTAGACAAGTCGTTAAATATAATATATTTGTGGATTTTGGATTTACACAAAACTGTGCTATGAGTTTTTACTTTAAACAATGTTTTCAAGAAATCTTTTCGGATAAAAACTTTAGGATAAAATCTTAAATCTTTCTCCATTTATTTCTTCTTCTCTTGGTTTTAGCAGAATTGTTAATTTCTTTCATTTTTGTTTGTTTTTAGTTAAGTTTATAATTATCCAATCAATATCATAAATATTAAAATCAAAGTTGTTTCATGTACTACTTCTTCTTCTTCTTCCTCTTTATAAGCAATTCTGCTTGTTAATTGGTGGAATAATACCTCTATGTAAGGTCGTCACTTCATCTTTTGCGCGGTGGTCCGATAGTTCTTCTACCGATCGGTGACATCTCTTGCTATTTTGACGACACGGGTCTCCTCCATTCTACTTATGTGGTTATTCCATTCTTTTTTTTTCTATGTCGTGTCTATTCTTTTATACACTGCACGTTACATTTTCTTTTAATGTATTTATATCCCATTCTATCTGTCAGCGTATTTCCTGTAATTTCTCTTAGTACGCTTATCTCTGCTGTTTTCAGTACCCTTTGCATTGTGTCTGTGTTGGGTCTTGTTTCTAAGGCATATGCCATTATTGGTCTTACACTGTCTTTATAAATTCTTGACTTCATCTCAGTGTTAATGTGTGTGTTTCGCCATATAGTCCTATTAAGGCACCCTGCCAGTCTATTTGCTTTTTGTACTTCATCTCTCACTTCTTTATCTACGTCTCCATTGTTAGACAGTGTAATTCCCAGCCATTTTATTTCCATTACTTGTTCAATAATAATGCCATCAATTTCTATTTTACATCTGGTTGGTTCTTTGCTCACTACTATTGTTTAAGTTATCTGAGATGAGATTGTCATATTAAATTCTTTTGCTCTTAAGTTAAATCTGTGGACCAGTCTTTGCAGAGTATCTTTATCTTGGTTGATCAATATTGCGTCGTCTGCGTAACACAGTATTTTTTATCTCTTTGTTTCCCATTCTGTATCCTCTTCCTTTGTTAACGCTTTTGACAATTTCATCCATGATCAAATTGAAGAGTATGAGGCTCAATAAATCCCCTTGTCTTATTCCGCTGCCTATTTCTATAGGTTCTGTAAGTTGTCTATCTATTCCGACTTCCATTGTGTTGGTTTGGGTAGAGGTTTTCGATAGTTTTTATAATATTTAGGGAAACTTCTCTAGTATACAGAAAATGGATTACATCTTTGAGTCTTACTCTGTCAAACTCTTTCTTTAGGGCAATGAAACACAGAAATGCTGGTCTATTATACTCTAGTAATTTCTCAGTAATTCGCTTTATAACGAATATTGCATCTGTACACGATCTTCCACTACGAATACCATGTTGTTGATTTGTTAAACTTATTCTCTGATTTATTAGCAATTGTAAAATTTTAGTTGAAAGTTTTAGCGTAGTATTTAACAAGTTTATACCTCTGAAGTTTTCTGGCTGCTTTTTATCTCCTTTTTTAAATAGTAGAATTAGTTTGCTCGTTCTCCATTGTTCCGGTATTTGATTGATTTGTCATTTTTCTATCATTGCTGTCTGTCTTTTATATAATTAAAGTCGTTATATTTTGTGTTCTAATTGTTAAACTGTAAACCAAAAAACAAGAAATCATGCAGGCAACGGGAAACCAAATAATTAACTTTCCAGAGAGCGTTAAGAAATGACAACTGAGCAAGAAATTTCTGTGCTCTTCAGTCCGGTGTGAAATAGAGCGGGAGATGATTATGGACGACCAGGCAACATCATCGAAATGAGAAACTAGTAGATCGAACATATCATTACTTAGAAAACGCCGCACCATAACGTCTAATGTTAAAGAGCTGCTAAAGTCAGGTAAACTTTATATCTTCTTCTTCGCGTGCCATATCAGAATTATCCGACGTTGGTGATCAGCATTGCGAAGGCTTCTCGATCTTCTGCAATATGGAATAATTGTCCTTCATTTGGTATCTGAGTCCATTCACGAATGTTTTTTAACCAAGAAACTTGTTTTCTTCCTACACCTCTACGGACATGTATTTTGACTTTAAGGATTAGTTCTAATATTTTATATCGACTTCCCCTTACTATATGTCCCAGATAAGACATTTTTCGATGTATAACAGTCTTTAGCAGTTCTCTATCTTTGCTAACGCTATTTACTTCTTCATTAGTTTTCCTTGCTGTCCAAGGTATCTTCAGCATTCTTCTATGAATCCACATTTCCAATGCTTCAATTTTGTTCATGATCGATACTTCGATACTTTTAACACCTCTGCACTATAGAAAAGTACGGACCAAACACAGCACTTAACCATTTTTCGTCTTAGTTAAACTTTAAACTATAAACTTTATATACACATTAGAAAATAAACTGAGCAAAGAGAATGCATATAAAAGGATATCTGAGGGATATCTTAGACATACTGTAAGGCCTTGGACATTACTACAAATTTTTCATATTAGTAGCACATCAGTAAGGGCATACCAATATTAATACAAAAATATTGGGTAATATATGTATATGAATACCTTTCAGTAAATGATTGAATATTCAAAATAACTCTTTATGCTAAACCAGCCAATAAGCTCGTTATATAGGTATAGATGCCAAGATAAAAGCAATAGAAGATTAAGTAGAAATAACGTACCACCTGATACATGAAACTATCCTCAATAAGTATTCCTAAATATTAACCAATGACGATAGGTTGGTAGGGTACCAACTGGTAATTGGTATTGATAATAGGAGATTAGAACGCAAACATAGAAAAAACAAAAATAGATGAAAGAAATGACAGTTAAGATTTCATTTCACGTACAGTGCGTCTGTATATCCGCTTATACGTATTTCATCCTAAAAGGAATCGATGGAGCGGCTATTTACAAACGCTCTGAACGTGAAAACAATATTTCCTGTCGTAGCAGAAGCAACACTAAAATGGTTTCGATATGGACGCAATAGCGACATTTGGTTATAAATCCGGAAACTAATGGTCGGAATCAAATTCAGATTCTTGCTTTAATCTGTGCCTTCTAAGAATTGCAAGTCAAAACAGACATTGATAAAGATGTAATAAGAGATATGGGAAATAAAAAATTGCACTCCAAAACATATCTTCTCAACTAAGCAAAAATCTTTAGCTAATTGGTTTCTAGTACTCATAAAGAGTATATCGAGATAAAAGGAAAGACAGTTAAGATTTGATTTCAAGTACAGTTCGTCTATATATTCGCTTTACTTTTATCTCCTTTTCCTTTTATCTCGATAAGGATTTTTATCTAGAAACCAATTCACTAAGAATTTTTGCTTAGTTGAGGAGATATGTCGTGGAATGCAATTTTAGATTCCCCATATCTCTAATTACATTTTTATTAACGTCTGTCTTGACTTGCAATTCTTAGAAGGCACAGATTAAAGGAGACACCTGAATTTGGTTTGGACAATTAGTTTCCGGATTTATTAAAATAGACGAATTTTTAAGGAACGATAATAGAGCATAGCTTAGACAATCGAAATAAAAGAGATGAATGCCTCCTTCAGCCCACCATTGACATGAATCTAAGTTTAATGAACATAATGTTTAAACATCATAAGTGAATATTATAAGCGTGGACTTAGCCTGGAGGGTGATATAAAAACCAAATAGAATTATTTCTGGGCACTAAACGATGGAGAACCTAGGTAATCAATATAAAGATTAATCCAGCGACAGACTGTGGTTCCAATTATAAAATGTTATAAACAAAATTCAGCATTAAGCTACGGAGTGTAATGATGTGCATTGCCAGCTTTTGATTGTCAACGCTCTATACGCACACACTCCCACCACTGAACTCCACTTCCATAAATGCGCGCTAGAGTAGATTGCGGCATTGCTAAGAGGGCGTTATATCATATCTCTTTTGTCATTGGTTTAAGTAGAACGTGTGATGCGTTAAATGAAAGAGGATATAACGAATATAGATAGAAAAGATAGAAAAAACAAACAAGGCGATTACCAAAATGGCATTATACAGTGTCTTAATTATTATTGAATGTATAGTAACATGCGAGATGTCACAGGGCACTAAAAAAACAAAACTGTACCACGTTAAGGTGTTATATCATTTATGATAATCGAAAAATGCAAATATAAACTTCCACACGATCATGAAAAATTGCACGCTTGCGTACAAATCTTATAGAATCTATATTCTGTCTGATATGAAATCTATATAGACATTCTATATTTGTTGTGAGCCTGTAGTCAGCAGATACTACTACTACAGCAGATACAGCAGGAAGGTGCATAGATAATAAATTTAATTAAATTGTAGAGAGAGTTTAAATGCTGTTGAATCTTGAAACATTCAAAAAAGATGTGATCAAAATCACCCAAGTTTAACGTAGTGTTTGCAATTATCGTTTTTAAACACACTTTCGTTCATTTAGGTAAACACAAATCGTTGCAAGTGTGACAAATTAACAAAACCATATCTTAGTTACCGTTAATCCTAGAATATTTGACAATATAATTTAAAGTAGAGAAATAGCACTAAAACTTAGCAAAAATCGTTAAAAGTAGAAAACTTTAAAGAATCATATCCTGCTTAAAACTAGTCCTAGAATCTTCTACTCTAAACCATTTTAAAGGCAATTAACTTTTGTCCAAGTGTCCTTTGAAAGTGTCCAAGAAATGGTGTTAGTGGAAAACTTAAATGATTTCTGGAATACTGTATACTGTAAATCCTAAATAATTTTACCAAACGCTATTTTGACAAAAAAGAAAAAGTTTTTTATCTTTAAAGCAATGCCTATATCCATATCACGTGAAAAAAGTAAAGGAGCAAAAAAGAAAAATTTAGTGTATTTTTGTTTAGCTTCGTTTTTAAAATATATTTTTGTAAACAAATATATTTTTGAGTTTAAAATGTAACAACTTAATAGGAAATTTAATTTTAAATAACTTTTCTGTAAATGTATATGTACGAAAACTGGATAGATTTCACCCAAATGCCCCTGGTAGAACTAACGGTTTTTTATATTTGGGGGTCCATTGACCAAATAAAATCATAAAACCCTTTTAACTTTGTAATTCCTTTCAGCCATACTTTTTGCTGAAAATAACACAATCAATAGCCTATTTCATCAAGTACTTATTTAAAAGTGAATAAGAATTCATTAAATAAGTGGCCTATTTGGCGTCTAGGAAGGTTTTATTTATGTATAAAACCTAAATATCTTCAATAAATTATAACCAAAAACAAATTTTGGATATATATTTACCTTAATGTTGACAATTAGCTAGAGAAGACAATAATATCCAATTAATTAATATAATAGCCTTCGTAAACATATTTACTTGCGTGTGTGCGTCCCAAAAGTATAGTCTTCGTTATTGTTTGACAAGTCAACATGGTACAAATGATAAACTAAAATACATAAATTTGATCCAAGTCAAGATAAAACAATAGGTCGTTAATTATACTCATATTAATATTGAAGTGGTGTACACATAATGGTACATCACTAATTAAAGGGTGGTGTACACCCTTCAATTATTATGAACTACCTCTAGCAGTATTTTTTCGGTTTTATGATATTTCAGTATTATCTGAAATATAATTTATATATATATATAAATAAACTTTAACTTTATGAAAGATACTACTCTCCAAAATTAACGCACCACCCCAAACGGACCATGGTTTTGAAACTGTATTTCTTCTGAATCCTAGATTTCCTAGATAGAATTAATTACTATATTAATGTATTTTGAGAAATGTCAACGTTTTACTTATATACATGGTGTAAAACTAAGCTGTGTATTTTCCTCGTTATTTGCAACACCCTGTGGAATGTATTAGAAAAAACTGCTTCTTCTTAACGTGCCCTATCAAGTCCCCTTGACGTTGGCGATTAACATGGCGAAACTGTCTCTGTCTTGAGCTATTCTAAATAGTTGCTCAGCTTTCTTTATTCCTGTCCACTCCCTGATATTCTTCAACCAAGGGGCCTGCTTTCTACCAATTCCTCTGCGTCCTTCGATTTTACTCATCATAATAAGTTGAAGAATATTATATCGGTCTCCTCTTACTACGTGTCCAAAATAGGCAATCTTTCTACATTTGATTTTATCAAGCAGCTCGCGAGCAGCATTTGCTCTCTCAAGGACTGCCACATTTGTCAGCATAGCCGTCCATGAAATTTTTAGTATACGTCTGTGCAGCCAAATTTCAAAGGCCTCCAGACGATTAATGGTGGATATTTTTAATGTCCATGCTTCGACACCGTATAAGAGGACTGACCAAATGTAGCATTTAACCATGCGCTTTCGAAGTTGAAGTTGCAAGTTATCATTACAGAAGAATGACCTCATTTTTAAAAATGTCGTGCGGGCTATCTCGATTCTACATTTTATCTCTTGATCTGGATCTAGTTGTTCAGTAATATGGCAACCAAGATAATTAAAACTGGACACTCTTTAAATTATATGACCATCAACATATAATAGTGCATCTTGATGTGCTAAACGGCTAAACACCATGTGTTTTGTTTTTGAACAGTTTATGTTTAGGCCAAACTCTCTTCCCACTGTATCAATGGCATTTAAAAGGCATTGTAGTCCATTCATGTCATCACTTAAAATACCTGTATCGTCTGCATATCTGATTGTATTTATCAGAATTCCATTAACTTTCACGCCCCATTCCAAATTATGCAGCGCTTCTTTAAATATTCTATCTGATTATAAATTAAATAACAGTGGGGATAGTATACAACCCTGTCTGACACCTCTTTGTATTTTACATATTTCTGTTGATTTTCGGTTTATGCAAGCTGTCGCTGTTTGACGCCAGTATAACTTTTCTATGAATCGTATGTCTTGACTATCAACTCCTTTTTCTTTTAATATTGTAATTAATTTGTGATGCTGTACTCGGTCAAAGACCTTTTCATAGTCAATAAATACAGCAAAGACGTCTTTCCTTTGATCTCGACATTTCTGCAGTAATACATTTAGTGCAAAGAGGGCGTCCCGAGTTCCCAGTCCATTTCTGAAGCCAAATTGTGTTTCATCCTGGTCTTCTTCACATTTATCTCTGATTCTACTGTAGATGATGCGTAGAAATATTTTCAAAGTGTGGCTCATAAGGCTTATCATTCAGTAATCGCTACAGTTTTAAAAAAACTGCTACATCTTATTATCTAATTATTATCTTTTCTATTATTCGAGAAAGCTTCATCCTATCCTAATATTTTAGTAAACAATCATTTTTTTTCTATTATCATAAAAAAAAAGTACGTTCAAAGCATAACGTGATTTTATTAAATTGTAATGCTCATTAATGGAAGTAGTTGGTTGGCACCATACAAAGGCGTCTCGCTGAACAAGATCTGCATGTAATGATACCAGTCAGAGCACCAGCTTTGAAAGTAAATAATCGTAGCAATAGATTATAATTTGCCAGAGACTACATTTGTAACGATGAGTCCAAGCCATCACCGTTAAACCAGCGTGCGCGCGAACCAACCCATAAAGTAGGAATATATCGACAGTAGAAGGGGCAAAACTAATTACCAAGCTCCGCTATATAAACCGCAACATTTCCTCATAGAGGAGAATCGACAGGTGTTGACTGAAGGTTCTCTTCTTCCCTACCCTGGCTTGTGGACGTGTTGAGTTCACAAGTTGTTCCGTCCCATACCGCCGTTACCCGAAGAGCGTGTTGAGCTCTTCACTACCCATACTCTAAAGACGTCGTGTTGAGACTGTCAAGGAGTGTTCTGTTAACCCGAATCACTTAAGGGACGTGTTGAGTTCCTTTCCTTTCTTTGTAGCTATCGTCCGCTGTTATTAAATCGATACAACGTTCCCGTAAAATTTCAAATACACACTCGCTTGCCGATAAAACTAATTTCATATGACAAGGTCAAACTTAATTTGAATAAATAGGCCAGGTACTGAGAAGACTAAACCAAATTGTAAATACATATGTACATAAGATTTTTGTCAATTTAATTTAAGGAAGACAATAAAGTTTTATTTTTGTTTTGAACTCTGTCTCTGACTGTCTAAAAGCTACCCGGATAGTGACTTCTACGAGAGGACATCACACATTGACTGGAATGTTGATGACTGGGAGCATGTGGTGTTCACTGATAAATCGAGGTATTGCTTAAATAGCTCAGATAGATGTGTGAGAATTATTCAACGGCCAAGAGAATGCTACGCACAATGCAACATACGACATATTACTTTATGCAATGGAGGATCTGCAATAGTTTGGAGAGAAATATCTCTTACAGCGCGAACGGATCTTGTTGCTTTACGAAGAAGTTCCTTAACAAGTGAAAGGTATATTACAGACATTGTGTCTAACCATGTAGTTCTATTTGTTCTCCACATAGGAAATAATTTTCTTTTAATGCACAATACCGCTCGACCACATGTTGCATGTGTGGTCCATGATTATTTGGACGAGGTTGGAATACCGTAGCCGATAACCAAAACATAGCAGTTATGGTGAGTGAAGTTTATGCTGTAATTGATCAAGACCAAATACGCCGCTTGATTATAAGTGTGCTTCGTCGCTGTGGAGAAGTAATTAAATGTAGAGGTGAAAGTACTCGTTATCAGGTGTTTTTGGCAGAAGGAATTGTTAGGTTATGTTTTCTTAGACTTTAGTTGTATTTAATATCAATAAAGTTTATGTAAGTAGTATTTTCTTTGCTTTAAATGTTAATAAAAACTTGTTACGTTTTAAGTTTTGCATATTCTTTGATAATAGAGATGACGCGATCATTTTCTCAAGAGTATCTTTAGAAAGGATGAAACTAACTTAAAATATTAATAAGATGTAACATTTTTTTCTAATAAATTCCATAGGCTGTTACAAAATACGATAAAAAACTCAACATTTTACACCCCGTATACGGGTAAAACGTTAATATTTTTTAGAAATAAATAATACAGTAATGTATTAAATACACCTATAATGTGAGAAAAAAAAATCGTCAAAATCAAATTCATGGTTCAGCAGAAAAACAGTTTTAAACTTAAGGTGCATTTAAGGTGGTGCGTTAATTTTGAACAGTAGGATATTTGTGCACTGCTTGCTTATTTTTTGCTTTATAGTCTTCTTATATTAATTTAGGTTTTGTTAAGTTGTTTTCGATATATCGCTTGACAGTTGAAAATGGAAACAAGCGAATTTTGTCTTAGAAGTGCCGGATATTACCCGGCATAAATTTGTGTATATAATCCAGGCACATTACCGTGTGTGATAGGAATGTTACTCTCAGCTTCGCAGCATAATCTCTTTCGGTTGATTGAAATTTCTACACTAAATCGACATTTGAGAATTCCAAAATCCAACACATACATGTAATTTAAAATTAGTGCAGGAAAATTTGAAATATACAAGAAATATATAGATAAATTGAGAGTAATACTGAAAGACTGCATAATATAGAATACATTTTATACTTTATGGCGTATAAAAGCCGTGTTTAATTAACTGTTACCATCTAGAACCCACTCAGACAAGTTATGAGGGTCAGTAACAACCCCTATTTGGAGTCTTACGTTGCCGTGTAGGGTATCTTTTAAATACTTTAACATCACTACATATTTTCAACAGTAATACACAACACGCAACAAATTTTATAACTTTTTAAGAGGTTTTACCCAGATATTTAGTGGCTTGATTTCTGTATACCTGGTAATAATACACTGATGATGGACTTTTTAGTCAGAAACCATTCTGTAATGTAGCTTGAAAGGGCCTTTTTAATTATATACCTTTAATAAAGGGTTTTCAAATAAAACTTTTAAGATGTGTATAGAGGACTCTAAGATGACTGAGAAGTGTAACTTTAGAAATATGCTGGATTGATCGAGTTGTAAATTACCTGTGAGTACACAAATTGGCAAAAGAAATGTAAATTATGTTAAAAGGCAAAAAGGAGATTAAGTTCCTGGAGAGTTTTTTGGTAATACAAAGATATGAGAAATTGCAACTTATAACCGAGTGTAAATTATGGGCCGAATAAATGTAGGACGCTGTAAAGATTAGTGGCTGTGCAATCAAGAAAAATTTTTATATTTAGACTTTGCACAATTAATCAAATAATTGAAAAACGTCCATAATATCCAAATAACAAATTATTTAAAGCTACCGGCCCAGACAATATTGTCGAAGTACTTTTAATTAGTTGCACACAATGAAATTAAAAGCATAGGCTTGATAACAGCAATTTTCAATAAGATATATTTCTAGCTGCGCAATCTACGGAAATTGTTTGGACTGCAAATTTAGAATTATTGTTGATCGTTGACGGCACACTCCAAAGAAGAAAAATTGATAAAGTCAAAATAAAGGAATATGACATTTCATGAATGTGTTGCTTGTGTGAGTCCATTTCAAATAGGTAAAGAAATAATAAATAAGACTTACTCACAATCAATTTAATTTAACTATCAGACGACCGGTTTCGCTTTCTACAATATGCAAAGCATCCTCAGGTCTCGATACAAAGTTAAACAAATGATGCCGGTTCTCTATTAATTGATGGATGGTAGAACATGGTTGAAACTACTATGTATTGTTGAATGGAGAACTCAATTATATTATTGCAGTTGTTTGACAGTAAACGGGAAGTTCTTGAGGAGATAGGTTTGATCCAATGAAGAAGAGATATGTGTGTGATTGTTTGTTAAATGAAAGTGATGTAATATACAATTGTGCTATTAAAAGCTATTTATACTTATTCGAGAGATATATTTTTGAAATGTGTGTTATTTATTGAGTAATTGTTTTATGAAGGTGACAGTTTTATGACAATGAATAAGTTTAAATGTAAAAATTGTGTGGGGGAAAGTCAAGTAAATAAAATATTAAAATACAAACAATTAAGGACAATTTAAACACACTAAAACAGAAAACAGAAGGGACGAAACAAACATTGAATTTAAAAGGAGGGAAGGGTTTTAATGCACTACATCGCAGTCTTGAGCACAATTAAATTTAATGTTTGTTTCGTCCCTTTTAAGTGTTTTCTGTTTTAGTGTGTTTAAATTGTACTTAATTGTTTGTATTTTAATATTTTATTTACTTGACTTTCCAATAATTCAATAATTGCCAATAGAACTTTATCAAAGTAATTTGATAACTACAAGTTGGAAAATAATTGCACACCTACACAATTTTTACATCTAAACTTATTCATTGTCATAAAACTGTCACCTTCATAAAACAATTACTCAATAAATAACACACATTTCAAAAATATATCTCTCGAATAAGTATAAATAGCTTTTAATAACACAATGGTATATTACATCACTTTCATTTAACAAACAATCACACACATATCTCTTCTTCATTGGATCAAATCTATCTTCTCAAGAACTTCCCGTTTACTGTCAAACAACTGCAATAATAGAATTGAGTTCTCCATTCAACAATACATAGTAGTTTCAATCATGTTCTACCATCCACCAATTAATAGAGTACCGGCATCATTTGTTTAACTTTGTATCGAGACCTGAGGATGCTTTGCATATTGTAGAAAGCAAAACCGGTCGTCTGATAGTTAAATTAAATTGATTGTGAGTAAGTCTTATTTATTATTTCTTTACCTATTTGAATATGACATTTTTCAACTATATTATTTCAGAGTTTTAAAGCGAATGGAAGAGTGAGGCAGCGTTAGCAACTTTTGACAAACTGAACTTCATATTCAAATCTCGAAAAATCCCAATAAATTTAAAAAGAACGTAGTCATTCTTGTATCTTAACAGTCTTGCATACACTTATGAAATGGCACTTAGGGTAGGATCGCCTATATTGGACCAGTTCCTAAATTCAAACTTTGCAGATTTGAGCGAACCTATAACTGGAGATAACCGTTAATACCAACTAGAACTAGATTCCGAAACCTGTTAAGGCCCGTTTTCATGCTACGTCTTATTGTACGTTTTGTTGGATAGGACAAATCCTATACAATAAAACGTGGCGTGTAAACAGCAAAACGTACGTCTTGTCGGAAGGAAAAACGTAGTGTGTATACACTGGACAAAACGTACGTTTTGTCGTACGTTTTATATGACCAACAAAACGTACAAAAAGACGTAGCGTGAAAACAGGCCTTTAGAGTTTGAACACGTGTACACCTGTAAACAACGGTTGAGAAAATTTTAGTGTCTTTGTAATTATTTTACTTCCGATACAAAAATACTATTACTTACCGTTCAAGTAAGTAATCACAACATTTAAAATCTCTTTATTTCTAAAGATTCATTGAAGAAGTCATATTTTCTTGACCTAACCTCCAAACCGGTAAAATTCGTTGTGCATGAAATTGTATATTGTTTAGCTTTAGAGCAAGGTTTCCTAAATTGAACCAGCAATTGACTTGTAAATTCCCACAGTCCCATTTAGTTCTTCAGACATTTATTTTTTATTTCAGAATGTCATCACGTAGTAAATAGGTCAAGTGGGGCACATAAGATTTAAGAAGTACTATATCCGCTTTTCTTAATGGTTTTTATGGGCTTAATAAATGTGCAAGGTTGTTTAAAGTACCTAAATCTACACTAAAAACACATCTCGAAGAGGCAAAAAAAAAAACGGAAAAATAATGCAATTAAAAAAATGGGCAGGTTTACTGTACTTAATGAAGAAGTGAAAGCAGAATTTGCAAAGAATATTTTGATTTTCGAAGAGCGAATGTTCGAGATGGGCAATAGTAAGTAACCATTATACCATAAAATTATGTCCTCGTTAGCCTTGACGTTGTATCCTCTTTCAGCAACGTTCATCTAGGAATATGCTTGACATCAATAGAGGTCAATTGGGACCGTATTAGAGGTTGTTGTTTCATGTCTTATGACAGATTCATCATGGCTATACCCAATGACAAGATAGATGAACTATTAAACACCTTCAATAGTTATAACCCCTACATCCAGTTCACTATAGAGAGGGTAGATGGTAATTGGTCCGCCCCCTTCCTCGACATAAGGATGATTAGAGAAAATAACAACATTAAAATAGATTGGTAACCAAAACCGGCCCATTCTGGTATATACCTTAACCACAGAATAATAAACAATCAGAAGGGCCACTCTCAGATGCCGCCTTTGAAGTTTTTCAGCACGCGCGCCATGTTTTAGGAGGACACAGACATATGATTTGTGTGGTTATGTAATTGTTTCTATTTATGTTTAATTATGAATAATATATTTAACAATGTTAATATAATTGTATAATATGTCTATGATTGCCGTAAGTCAAATAAACCTGGTTAATTTTTCCATGCACACCACATAAACAACACTAATTTCTTTAAAATCCTTCTAAAACATGGCGGAACGTCTGCGCGGAGGAGATGCGCGTACTTAATTTTCCGTGGAGAGTGGGTATTCTGTTTGTTTATTATTCTGTGCCTTAACTACCACTCTTACCATAATAGTTCCACCAAAGTCAACTTAGTCAAACAGATGAAAAATAGAGTAATAAAACTATCAGATCCTTCGTTTCATACAAAAAACCTACAAATCCTACAGAAATTTTTTATTTTAAACGCTTATCCAATACCATCAATGAATAAGATTTTGTTTAACACTGTCCGTAACGAGTGTACTTCCCCTTCCTTCGCTACTAACAATGCTGATCCAGATGTCTTAAGTGGGAACCCAGTCTCGGACACTCCTATCAAAAAATATTTGACGTATTTAAAACAAATATACCGATCCATTTAAAAAGAAACGCTTTTAACCAGTGCGTTTTACCAGTCCTCACATACGAAGCAGAAACCTTAACTCTCACAAAAACATCAGCCGAAAAATTGAAAAGGACACAACGAAAGATGGAGAGATCAATGCTTGGAATAAGCTTAAGAGATAGAATAAGAAACGAGGAAGTTCGTAGACGAACCGGAGTGGAAGACATTATCGAACATATTACAAGGCAAAAATGGAGATGGGCTGGACATGTTGCAAGAATGAAAGACGAGAGTTGGACAAAAAAAATTGCTTGAGTGGAGACCACGGGCTGACAAGCGAAGCCGAGGAAGACCCCCAACGCGATGGACCGACGACCTCAAAAGAATCGTGACCAATTGGATAGCAGAGGCGCAGAACAGAAGCAGATGGAAAAATCTAGAGGAGGCCTATGTTCAACAATGGACAACTCAGGGCTGATTGATGATGATGAATGTAATATAAAAATGTTTAATTAAGAACAATCTTAAATAATAATATTACCGTAAACTGGGAATTAACTTCATTTTGTCACACCAATGAACCTTAACGATATTATAATGAATCATAAGAACTACTTTGACATGTCAGCGCATGCCTTCTTGTAAAACAGAATCTCACATATGAACTTTCCAATAATCAAAAATTTAGTTATTGCCGACAACTCAAAGAATTGATTCCTTTAAAATGTAGTTACATTAGGTTTTTTTTCTGTTAGCCTTGGGAACACCTTTACGTACTAATTTCAAAGCTACCATACATTTTCAACGATAACATTTTTCACATAGTAACAAAAAAAACACCATGTTGCTACTAGCTAAGTTCCTAATCCTAACTCCTAACTCCTAACTCTACAATTCTCAGTTACGGTAAGATCTCCAGTGTTTTTTAAATAGATAATGGTAGCTAATTCTAATTTCTTCTCTTTCAGCCCTGAAGAAGCCAAATTAATTCTCTTTGGCGAAAACGTATTTCGGGAACAATAGGCCTTAGAAAAAATAAGCATTTGACGTCATTATTCATAACCGTTTTATCCTGAGTGTGGAAACTGTTCACAAAGGTGGATAAATGAATTTAAAAATGATATATCCACGGCGTAGCATACGAAAGGTAAGTCAGAAACCATCATATTAATATTTGAAGTAAGTGTATATTGCAACAAAATATGAATATGGCTCCTAGCCCATGACAGGCCTTAGATGGCCAGATGGTGATAAGAATTCTCAGAAGGACAACTTTATTCACTACAGGGAATGTTAAAAATTTATATAAGTTAAGGAAACACTGAAAATTTAACAGAACTTACACTGTATAAGTGAGGTTATGTCAAATAAAGAAAATCTAAAAGAAACTACTTTCAGTAGTCAGGAAGAGAGAAGGACAATTAATAAACATTGGATTTTTTTTTATTTACCTACAGGAACTAAAATAATACTCAATTAAGAAAAATTTGTAGCAATTCCATCAGTAGAATACTGAAAGAAGTTAACAACAGGAATATAACAACAATACCGTATTAAGAAAACTCTGAAACACATCGTCTTCAATCATACACAATACATATGCAACACAACATATATACACAATACATGAGCACTCTCTCACACTCAGACGCTATAGTACATATCAATAATGCAGAAGAGTTTGTTAATAATCAGCATCAAGAATAATCAGTTCTTTTTTATTTCTAATTTTTATTTTTTCATATTATAATATGATATATTAAAATGTTGCTGTAGATCGCAGATTACTTACCACTTTCTTCTTAATTCTATGGTTAGTACATTATTTTATACTAAACTCTTATTTTCATTTTCTAATTAACATAAAAAAATAAATTAAAAATGTCTATATTTTTAGAGAAAATTAATTCATTTAAGTTAAAGATTTTTAATGCAATTAATACTATGTTATCATTAAAATAGCGCTCCTTTGATTTTAAATAAAAACTGTTTAAGTGATACGAAAAGTTTAATATACCTTTTACATTACATAACTTAACCTCGTAATTCAGATTTATGTTATGAAACTGAACATTTGTACATAGTTCATATAGCAAAAAGATATAAATAATATGTACGTGTACCTGGAAAGTTTGCCTTCTAGAGTTTCATAATTCTTAACTCTCAGTGATTTTATGTCATATGACAAAATATATTGCACATACGGGTTGTGTGATTGTTGCTTGAGCTACGGGTACAAAGAAAACACTGTTAAACTGATTTGTGTCATGTACATTTATAAAAAAGCAATTCATGGTTGAAAATTTTAATTTTATACATTTTTAATAATTTAATTTCTGTTTAGGGCGATCTGAATTCAATTTTTTCCAGCGATACTTAAAATATCATCTTGGCATCCCTTCTAGTGTCTAGCCAATGACGTATAATATATAGACTCGGTGAACGCTTTAAAAAGTGTCCAAAACATAAATACCTTTTTTATTGTTTATTGTTTTGATACGAAGATACACAAAGTTCATGATTTCTTACGAAGCATCACGAAGTTGATCTTGTGTTTGAAAACATCATGGACGTATGAAAACATTTTCTCCATTTTGTGTGACAAGCAAATTTTATTTTAAATTGTTGAGAGTTATTTACTTACTATTTTAGTAAAATGCCATACTATTTTATCAAAATAATTATTTCTCTTATAGATGGGAACAAAAAGAAATCATAAATATTTAATTTTAATTAAAAAAATAATTATTGTCATTAATATATAAATGAGCACGCCGCTGTTCTGATAAACATACCTTCAACCTTGAGCCGAGATCTTTCGGACACTCGATTCTATAGCGAGAATAGGCGTAAAAACATAGTGGAGCATCGCACCTCGCCAGTCACATTGCTACGCACCTCGCTGCGCACATCGCCACAAATTGCATACTCGCCATGGTAAAACATAGCGAGGCATTTCACCTTGCATGTAGTATAGACCTGAAACTGTTTAAGAGCGGTACTAAATATGTTATCCGAATCGGAAAGTGATAGCGATTCATCTAGTGTTGCTGTAAAGTGGTGGTTAACGTCCACTGGAGGAAGAAGTCGTAGGTGGAATATACATCCCGTACAGAGAGAGCGCACGAAACTGGGTGAATTTTATAAATTATATCAGCAACTTAAGCATTATCCAGATCGTTTTTATGATTATTTAAGAATGTCACAAATAACGTTTATCTACATTCTTCGACAAATAGAACCAAAAATTGAGAAAAACTACTGTAACTTTCATGTCCAGCCAATATCCGCCGAAGAAAGATTAGTAGTAACACTCAGGTAAGAAATTAAATATATTTTTATTCAAATTCATATACAAAAGTTTGTACTTCACTAGAATTATTGCCCTCAAAAGCGAGTGTCTGCTTCTGAATAGGAATTTGTGACGTATTTATAGATTGGGTAGATTCTGTAGGAAATGTAAATGATGCATTGGAATGTGAGCTGGGTTGTGGTACAACTAAAGGAGATGAGGATGCAGGTCGAAATGAAGATGTGGATGCTTGGCAATGATGAGTAGATGCAGGTCGAAATGACGATGTGGATGCTTGGGAATGATGAGTGGGTGCAGGTCGAAATGAAGATGTGGATGCTTGGGAATGAAGAGAGGATGCAGGTAGAAATGAAGATGTGGATTCTTGGGAATGATGAGTGGATGCAGTAATATGTGGATCGCAAGAAGGAAGGGGTTTTGTGCCATACAAACTGTCCCACAGTAACTGTTGCACCTTAATTCTAAATCCCAGTTTCTCCTGTGCTGGTAACTGTTTCACATGCGGAAGTAGTGAAGTAAAGAACGCTACATCTTCATCATTGCCTCTTTTTTCCATTGCCATTTGTTTCCCTTTTTTAATCTGCAACTTCTCCCTCTCTATAGTTAACAGGCCTTTACCTATTGTTTCCATGGGTAAAGTTCGTTTTCTATATCCTAGAAGCTCTTTAGTAGGGGTGGGTGTGCCTGTTGATTGTGTGGATAAAGAGGTTAGTGAAGTGTGTGAAGCCGGGGTATTCGGAGAAGATAGATTTTCATTAATGGACTCAAGGTCATCGTCTTCAGCTTCAATTTGACGATTTTGACTTTCAGACTCTTCGTTTACTTCAGTTCCATTATCCTCCAAATTGCCACTCAAGGGTCTTTGTGTAAAAATGTCTTTTAAAAATAATAAAGATTTAAAATACGGCCATTCCACTGTCTCTTCTGGTGCTGGATCTCCAGATCTGCATGCAGGCAGTCGGTCGTAATGACTTTTGAACTGCTGACGCAGTGCTTTCCAAGATTTTTTAGCTAATGGAACTGAAACAAATACATTACGTTTAGTCACGCTGACATTACTACCAAACATTAGTATTACTACAGATAAATTTTTTATTTCCATTTACAGATTCCTAGCGACA
This sequence comes from Diabrotica balteata, assembly GCA_918026665.1. Taxonomy (NCBI): domain Eukaryota; kingdom Metazoa; phylum Arthropoda; class Insecta; order Coleoptera; family Chrysomelidae; genus Diabrotica; species Diabrotica balteata. The sequence continues at coordinate 15,300,595 of OU898277.1, read as the reverse complement.
GGAAACTCTTACAAGAGCCTGGCTTTTTCTTTTCGCATGGGAGCATCTACCATAGCACGTATTGTCCCAGAAATTACCACCTTATTGTGGAACGTTTTGCAACCCCTTCATATGATTCCGCCCACAGAAGAAAAATTTCGAGAGATAGCCGAACAATTTTATAATAGATGGAAATTTCCCCACTGTCTTGGGTCAATTGATGGTAAACACATTCGACTAAAGTGTCCAACTCATTCAGGAACAATGTACTACAACTATAAGCAATATTTCTCCATTGTGCTGCAAGCCGTGAGTGATGCGAACTGTAAATTTATTTTTATTGAAGTAGGTGCATATGGTAAACAAAGTGATGGGGGAACATTTCGTAATTCTAATATGTACAAATTGATGAGCAGTGAAAAGTTGAATATTCCAACAGAAGAGTTGTTACCAAATAGTAATATTAAGGCACCTTATGTTTTTATTGGCGATGAAGCGTACCCTTTGTTAACCAATTTAATGAAGCCATTTGCCAGAAATAATTTAAATGAAGAAACTGAATTATTCAACAAAAGTCTATCTAGAGCGCGTAAAACAGTCGAATGCGCTTTTGGAATTTTAACAATGAAGTGGAGAATACTAACGAAAGCCATTGAAACACAACCCAACACTGCAGATGCAATTATTAAAGCAGTTTGTATTCTACATAATACAATAATGGACCAAGAACATGTCACTCACGCTACGACAGATAATAAAAGCTTCGACTGTGTGTTGCCCAATATTTCAGCATGTAGGAGAAATAATCCTTCAACAGCAGAGGCTACTTCGGTGAGAAATGCATTTAAACAATATTTTATTAGTAACAAAACTCTTCCGTAATTGTAATATTCAATTAAATGTATCAATAAAAATGGCATCTTGAACATATCTTAGTACGATTACATACCTATCTAATTAGAATATAAATAATAACACAGGATGAAACAAACAAATTGATTGCTTACCTGAAACACCGCAGTTATTAGCTACTGTTTTCCAATCCTTGTCTAGCACGTAGCGGTTATGATGTTCCTTGTGTCGCTGATCCCATATTGGGGGCTTTTTAAATATTTCATTAATTAATTGCTCTTTATCCATCGTGCATGAATCAAACGTTTTCTAACTGCAAATGATCCCAACCGTTTTCTAACCGCTGGCAGATAGAGAGCAAAAGATATACGACGGTAAGTTAACCTTGAAACAGCCAATCAGGTAGTGACTTTCATGCTACTGTATCCAGAAAAACAAATTATTTTGCTCTTCAAAACGTAGCGAGATGCGTAGCGATGTTCCCGGCGAGGTGCGATGCTCCGTGATGCACACTGCTATGTAAATCTATTAAATTGTTTCTTAATCGGCAATGTGCGTACTGCGTAGCAATGTGACTGGCGAGGTGCGATGCTCCACTATGTTTTTACACTAGGGGACTGCGTAGTCTATATATTATACGTCATTGTGTCTAGCCAAACCTATGTTAGTTTCTTTAGGATGCCAAATCAACGTCTCTAAATATACAGGTCGATCAGACACAAGCAGAACGAATGAGAATCAGCCGTCTGTCCTCACTTGTCTCTCCCTGACCTTCTTTTAAAATATTTGAAAATTTTTAAAATAGCCAATTCAGAAAATTGTAACATAAATTTGTGCTCCAAAAACTAAAATTAGGTATAGCAAATAGATATTTATTTACAATTAATCTTTAATATTGCATTCAAAGTAGGATCTTGTGATTAATAAAACATAAAAATCATCCATTCATGCAAAAACTTGGCGTTAATCAAATAAACAAGGAACTGGTTTTTTACTAGTTTACTGACCAATAAAACTGGATTGTCGATCGTAAATTTTTATTGGTGAATCGATAGTTTTGAGTGTTATTGGTCACACCACTAACAAATAACTGCTAAATGTATTGTTTTTTCTAGGTTTGTAAGTAACATTAGAATATTATTCGATAAAATTGTAAACCAATAAAGGAAAAAGGGCGTGTCACTTAGTTATAGGTACTTAGTAAAATGGGGAGCAGGTTTTTAACTCAACTTATCTGTAAATCCAGTTTTAAGTTTTTATATCTTTATTGGTGAATCGTTTGTTTTGGGTCGAACTGTTTATTACTGGTCAGACCACTATCGAATAACTGCTGAATGTATTGTTTTTATAGGTGTGTGAGTATCGCTCGAATATTATTCGATAAAACGGTAGACCAATTAAGACAGAAAGGTCGTGTAACGTATTTATACTTACGGTGAAGCAGGTTTTTTATTCCTCTTACAGGTGGAACCACATTTACGTGTTTAAATTTTTATTGGCGAATCGATAGTTTTGGGTAGGACTGTGTGTTCTGGTCAGACCACTGTCGAATAATGCTTAATTTAGTGTTTTTTGAAGTTATGTGAGTAACGGTTGAATATTATAAACGGATAAAAATGTAAACTAATAAAGAAAGAGCAGTGTACTAGACCAGTACCAAGAGGAACGCGGTATTTCAATAAAAACGATCTAACCCAAGCCGAAAGCAAACTACAGAAAGAGCTAAGAGATATGACGAGAGAAGAAAAAGGAAAAGGTAATGAAACAAAAGTCGGCTATCAGAAAATATGTATAAACGATGAATGGTAAAAATGGAACTATAGTACCGAAAAACTAGAGAAAATGAAAAAAACTGAGTCTACACAGGCACAGTGGTCAGAAAAATATGGAAACGAATAAAGCGCAGAATAGGATGATGATAGGACAATAGAATGTTAGAGGGACTTTTAAAGTAGGGGCACTAAAGAACTTATCAGATACGTTAGAGAAATACGAGATAGATATTGTAGCTATACAAGAAACTAAACAAAAAGAAAAGTTCACCATGGATGTGGGAAACTACGTGTTTTTCAACAGTGGAGACAATAAACGTGTATTTGGGGTGAAATTTTTTATAAAGAAAACATTTGCCAATCTGCTAATAGATTTTGTGGCAGTCACAAGCAGATTATGTAAAATAAGAATAAGAGGAAAATATAGAAAAATAACTCTTATAAATGTGCATGCACCAACAGAAAATACAGATGAATACGTTAAAGATAGCTTTTATGAACAATTAGCACATATGTTTTACAAAATACCATCAGATGACATAAAAATAATTGTAGGAGATTTGAATGCCAAGATTGGCAGAGAGGATGTATACAAAGAAATAACAGGGGGAAAAAGTAATCATAGAGACAGTAATCTGAATGGAAAAAGAGTAATAGAATTTGCTTTCGAACATAATATGCGAACTATGAGCACTTATTTTGATCACAAAGAAATTCATAAAGGTACCTGGGTATCAACAGATGTCCAAACAGTAAACCAAATAGACCATTTACTGATAGAAGCCAAACATATGAGAGTCATAAAAGATAGCCAAAGTTACAGAGGTGCTGATGCAAATTCGGACCACTTTTTGATCAAAGTTAAAATGGAGCAAATAGTACCCACAATTAATAACACCTGTTGTAAAAAAATAAAAAATATATCACAGTGCACTACTTCAGGAGGGAGATGTTAAGAAAAAATTCAGGCAGCAAAATGAAAAGAATCTGAAAAGCCATACAACAGTAAATGATATAGAAAGCAGATGGGTACAACTAGAAGAAATAATTCAAGAAGCAGCCGACTCAGTATTATCAAGAAACAGACAATGTAAACAAATGGATTGGTATGATGAGGATTGTAAGAAAGCCATTAGTGACCGAAATAAAGCTAGAATAAATAGCATAATAAGAAATAATAAAGAGAGTAAAATAGTTTATGCAGCAAAAAGACGAGAAGTAAAGAAGATCTGTAGAAGGAAGAAGCGGTCAAGTTTAGAGCAGAAACTAGTTCGTATTGAAGAAGATTTTTTACATAAACAAGTCAGGAATTTCTACCAAGAAATAAAACGAGACCGAACCCAGTACAAAACCACATCAAGATATTATAAAGATGAAGAGGGGAATCTGTTAGGTGTAAGGAAGAAATTATAGAGATCCTAAGAAACTTAAAAAACAACCAAGCACCTGGTGAAAATGGTATCATTGCTGAGTTTATAAAAGAAGGTGGTGAAATGGTGCAAGAAGAAATCGCTAAGTTAATACGCAAAGTGTGGATCAAAGAAAAATACCCAATCAGTGGAAAGAAGCAATCTTATGTCCAGTGCATAAAAAAGGAGACGTTACAGAATGTAAAAATTACAGGGTAATAGCTCTACAAGATACAGTGTATAAGATTCTGGCCATATCAATTAGAAATAAAATTAAAACAAAAGTTGAAAATTGTCTAGGTGAATATCAAGCAGGTTTTAGAACAAACAGATCGGTAATGGACAATATTTTTACAATGAAACAAATTTTAGCTAGCTCATATGAATTTAACCTAACATTACACATGCTGTTTATTGATTTTAGACAGGCATATGATACTATAAAAAGAAATAAAGTATATGAAGCACTAGAATATTTTGAATTTCCACAAAAAATATTAAGATTGACTAAATGCATACTCAATGATACTAAAAGTAAAGTCATGTTAGAAGGACGGGTTTAGGATAGCTTTATTACCAATAGAGGTCTGCGACAAGGTGACCCGTTATCAACAGATTTTTTCAATTTGATCTTAGAGAAGATTTTACGAGAATGTAACATTTACACTAGAGGTACAATATATCATCACTGGCATCAATGCGTAGCATATGCAGATGATGTTACCTTAATAACCAGGAGACCTGCAGAATTAAGAGAAATCTTTACTAGAATGGAGATAATAGCCAGGCAATATGGTTTAGAAATTAATGAAGAAAAAACAAAATATATGGTGATGACGGGAAACGAAAATCATCTAGGACAGTCCTTTAAGATACAAAGCCCAAGTAAAGAATATAACTTTGAAGTTGTTAGCCAATTCGATTACTTGGGAGTGACACTAACAAATAGAAACGAAGAGAACGAAGAAATCATAAAAAGAATGGCCAAAGGTAGTAAGAGTCCTGGGAGCCTGACTAAGATACTGAGGTCGAAGATAATATCCAGAACAGCAAAAAAACGATTATATACAACAGTTATCCGACCCACAGTACTGTATGCTAGCGAGACCTGGACACTAAATAAATATATGGAAGTAAAATTAGATAGATTAGAATGAAAAATTCTTAGAATGATATACGGAGGTGTAAAATAGGGGAACATCTGGCGAAGAAGAACAAATGAAGCAATAATGCAAATTTATGGGCAACCAAAAATAACAAGACTCGCTAAATTTCAAAGATTTAGATGGCTCGGACATATAGCAAGGATGAAGAAAGGAAGAGTTCTCAATGAATTAATAAACACAGAGGCTGGTACAAAAAGTAAAAGAGGCCGCCCCCGCAGAAAATGGCTGGAGTCGGCAAAAGAAGATCTGAAGTCACTGCGGGTACAAGATTGGAAAAACTTAGCACAAGATAGAAAGAAATGGAAGAAATCCGTTGAAACCTTGGGCCTTTGAGGCCTGTTGAGCTGAATTATATATGTAATAAAGAAAGAAGGGGTGTATAATAGTAAATTAGTAAGTAATAATATATCTTTCCTGAAAGGCTGATAGGCAGAAGAGGATCAACTGTTTGGCCACCGCGATCACCAGAATTCTCCAAAATTGATTTTTTTATGTGGGGCTATATATAAGACCTTGTATACCAGAAGCCTCCACCAACGCTATATGATATAAAAAATAGAATAAGAGAAGCTTTGTATAGACGTTGAAGGGGGACATTTTGATTATTTACTTTAAACTTATTTCCTTAATATCATTAATTAATTAATTATCATTATGTGATCCTGTGCTACAACCAAAGTTTTCATGAGATGTAATCATGTTTTTATATGGAAGTGACCATTTTCCTATTAAAGTCTCTTTCAATAATAATTATGAAAATATTAATACAACTCCAATTGAAAAATGGAATATAAAAAGATCCATGAAAAATATTCTTGGAACTGAGTGGGTAAATAGCTTGTTGAAGAGACACGGAAGTATTGCTGGTAAAAAATTAGCAACTAATATTAAAAAAAGCCGAGCTGAAGCATCTCCGGACCTGATTAAAAAATACTTTGACAATTTACAACAAACGATTAAAAATGTTTCAGTTGAAAATATTTTTAATTACGTCGAGTACAACGTCTCAGATGACCCCGGAAAAAAATTGTACATCTACCGAACAGGTACTAAATATCCCGAAAAAATATGCAACAAGTCAAAATCTGCTACATCGATAATGATTTGAGGATCCGCCTCAGGTATACTTCTGCCAACTTTCGTCATATACAAGGCGGAATATTTATGAGATGCTTGGACAGATAATGATCCCAAGGGTAGCTCAGGCTGCGAACAGCCATGTTGCTCACTGGGGATACGATATAATCGAATCCCCCATGGTTGGATTGATATGTCAACATTCAATGATTGGTTTGTCTCTTGCTTCTTACCACATGTCAGGCGACTCGATAGAACAAAGGTGTTAATAGGGAACAACCTAGGATCTCATTTTAATTCAGATGTTCTAAGACAATGTGAAGAAAATAATATAATATTTGCATGTTTACCAGTTAATTCTACTAATATTTGCCAGCTATTGGATGTCGCAGTCTTCAGGCCCTTAGAAGAAAAGCTGGAGAAAAACCTTAACATCATGGAAAATGCAAAATTCTAAAACCTCTGGCATTCCGAAAAATGAATTTCCTAAGCTGCTAAACCAAACACTTAAAATCATGAATAAAGTACCCAAAAAATCTAGACGAAGAGAGAAGTGCTGTAAAAAAAATTACTTTCTGGTTTTGAAGCATGCGGCATTGCACCATTCAATCGCAATCGAGTTTTGGAAAAGCTACCACAAGATTCTATTGATCAAGCCGAGCTTAAATGATCTCTTACTAACTTTTTGAAAGACTTGAGCAATTCCGGCTCTGAAAAACCTAGACGTAAAATAAAACTATTAGCAGCTGAACCTGGTCAAAGTTTTACAGCACCTAAACCATCAGAGGAGTCCAGTGACGATTATTCAAATTAAAATCTGGAATTAGATGACATAACAGTGATGATAGTATTAACAAAGATGAAGAGGAGGTTGAATACTTCTGTCCTCCATTAGAAAACTTCACGAAGAGAAAATTCGTGTTAGTGAGATTTGTGTCTGGTTCTCGGGAAAATACGAAATTTCTCTATGTCTGTCAGGTAAAAGGAGTTTTAGAAGGAGAAGAAATCGAAGTTCAAGGTCCTAAATTAGCAGGATCAAGGAAGATTTGGCCGTACGGCGGTGGTACACCACAAGGTAGAAGAGAAAGAGGAAGGCCGAGAAGAAGCTGGAGAGAGGGAATTGAAAAAGAACTAGAAGAAAGAGAAATCCCTCCAGGCCAATGGCTAAATAGAAAAGAATGCGGTTAGGAGTCGGAAGGCGTCGGAGAACGCTGTAAACCGATAGTAGTAGTAGTAGTCAAGGAAGATTTTTAAAATAATTGAAAATAACATATCCACTGTTTTCTTCAAGAAAGTAGTTGCCTTATTACCAGTTCCGACACTTGAGACGATTTCTGATAGGGTACAAAAATATCATTTTATTTTAGCGGAAAAATTAATATAAAAGTATGTTAAATCAAACTTTCTTTTTTTTAATTGTTCTCAATTACATTTTTAGTATAAATTAATTACTATTTAAATGGGAATGAACCACAATTAAAGGTTAAAGTACGTTTATTGACATTTCAATTTCCACTTCGGAAATCGTTCTCAAAATACAAACATTAGTAAATACAACAAATTTTGTTTTTAAAATTTGTTTAATTTACTAATGTATTATATTTATTTAATAATTTACATCATAATTACTTTACGTTACGTAAGGTAACTATTAATGTTTTTATTTAAATAATTTTAATATAAACTTTTTATAATATTATTAAAGTAAATGGAAATGAAAATTTTAGTTGTATTTCACCCAGAAGTTTGTTTCTGATCCTTGTATTTTAGAGTGGATTATAACTTTACTATTGCGCCATTATCTGTATAATCTTAATTCTGCTATTTATGCTCTAGCAATCCTCGTATATGCTTATAATCCATGTCTTCAGCAATATTAGCTACATTATGGAGTAAAACATGGTTATAGAGATGATCGAGTGTTTCATCAACAGAGGTAAAAGCTTTATAGGTAAGTTATTTACTCAAGATGATAAATTATATATTATAGAGAAAATAAACAAACAAAAATATTATAGTTAACATTATTAATAAATACGTATTGAAATATATAAGTAAGTAGATAATACGGAATAAATTTAAAGTTTAAAAAATGAGATGTACTAAAGATCAAGAGAAACAAAATCGAAAGGAGTAATCGACAAAATTTCAAAAATTAGTGAAACTGATTTGGATACGTAGGATAGTAACATAATGAATGACCTATGAAAAGAACCATTGTTCATTGAAAATCACAATATAGTCAATACAACCGTAGTCTAGTTTTTAGAAATAATTTTGTTTATTCTTTTCAATTTTTAACCCCAATTAAACTAGATGTCGTACCATCTGTGATAGCAAAATATACAAGTGAGAATGTTATATGTGTCTAAATGGGAATAAACCACAATTAAAGGTTAAAGTACATTTACTGACGATTCAATTTCCACTCCGAAATTCCATTCCGAATCAAATTCGAAATCGGAGAACGATTTTCGAAGTGGAAATTGAAACGTCAATGAACATACTTTACTACGTACCTTTATCATCATCATATAACGGGGGTCCTACGGCGATTGCCGCTTCCCGCATTTCTTCCTCCATCTTTTCCTATCTCTCCAATCTCCCTCTGCTAAACCTCTAGATTGAATTGTTTTTGTAATTTCTCTTCTCCAGGAATTTGGTGGTCTTCCCCTTTTCCTTCTTTCTGGCAGAACATACATTAAGGCTTTCTTTGGCCACCGCTCCTCCTCCATTCTCATCACGTGACCATATCATTGTTATTGCCTTCCTTGTATTCTATCTGAAAGAGTATCTCTAATTCCTGTACGGTTTCGTATTTGCTCATTGCTGATTCTTTCCATTCTCGATACTCGACATGACCTTCTAAGATAATCCATTTTTACAACGTCTACTTTATCTCGTTCATTCTTTGTCATCGTCCAACATTCGGCACCATATGTGGTAATCGGTTCTAAAATTGCTCTGTATACACGAAGTTTGGTATGCATCTTTATTTTATTAGACCACAGTAATGAATTCAGTATTCGGATGCTTAACTCTGTCATCTGCTGATATGATGCTTCCTAGATATTTATACTGGTTGCAACCTTTTATGACTGCGTTTTCAAGCCTCAGATCTGTGGTATTTCCTTCAATTTTTAAATATTTTGTTTTGCTTATGTTTACAGTAAGCCCCCATTTGGTATATTCCTTAAATAATTTTCGATTCATATAATTTATATCTTCCTCATCGGTTGCTACCACCACCTGATCGTCTGCACACAACAACAATTTATACAGAGTTTCTTGTCCCACTTCGATGCCCATAAATCTACATTTATTACTCCAATTCCTTAATGCTTCTTGGACGTATATTTTAAAGAGTGTCGGTGACAAACAGCATCCTTTCTTAGGCCTTTGGTGAATTTAAATTCATTTGAAGTTCTGGTTCCAATTTTTACACAACTATTTTAAATTCCTCTTTTAATATCTTTAAAACCATATCCTCTTCTACTTTTATATCCATCTACTCTGTTCTATTGTCTTTGAACAGTTCCTTGATGTATTCTGGTTATCTCTTTAATTTGTCGTTAGTATTCAACATTAGTTTCTCATTTGCATCTTTCATTTTCTTGTTCTGTTGGTATGAGTTAATTCTTTAATTTTTTTATGTGTGTTAAAACTATCATGTCTTTTCTGGTATTTTTCTATTTCTGCGCATTGTTCTTTCGCTTTCTTAATTCTGTATTTTATTTGTTTATGCACTTTTTTGTACATCTGATTATCTTTATTTTTATATTGACGTCTTTCTTCCATTAAATCTAAAATTCCTTTCGTCATTGCTTCTTTTTATATCCGGTTGGTATTAGAATTTCTTTTTGACTTTTATCTATTTCTGTCTTTATTAATAACCATTTCTTATCCGTCTCAGTACTTTGCAGAATTTGTTCTTTAACATTCATTAATCCGTTGTTGATTTCGTCTGCCAAGCGTTGCCTTATGAGTGGGTTCCTTAATTTACTTGTATCGATTTTTGCCTTTTTTGTTCTTCGTTTTATTATTTTCATTTTGAACCATATTTTGGCCACTACTGGGTTATGATCTGATCCAATATCGGCACTTGGATAGGTTTTTGCGGATATAATTGCGTTCCTGTATATTTGTCTAACTAATACATAGTCTATTTGGTTTCTTACAATTCTCTCTCCTTGATCTGTTGATGAATTCCAGGTATAGTCTTCTTGTTGGCATTTTGAACAATGTATTAGCTATAACAAAATTATTGTTTTGGCAAAATTCGATAAGCCTGTCACCCCTTTCGTTTCTGTTGCCCAGACCATATCCTCCTGTACATTCTTCTACTTTTTCTTCCCCAACTTTTGCATTTCTATCTAATACTATAGTTATTGTAGTTATTGTTTATGCACGAAGAAACGAAAAAATTCATTAATATTATACCCTCAGGCCATAGTTCATAATTTAAAAGTCTTTGAGACGACGCCCCAGAAACTGCAATTTTAAATTAAGTATAACTTCTTGGATCTCGAGTTTAATTAGTTAACCTCAATATTTTTATCAATACTCTTAAGATAATTTCTTCCAAAGTTCTTCCAAAGATGTATCTGGAGACTAGTTGGTTGTATGATAATACTTCATAGTTCTCTTTACAGCTGCCTTTAGTCTATTTGCTTTGGAGTTTGATCTGGTTCTATATTTAAATTTATTATGCTTTATTGTACGCTGTTAAAAATAAATAAATAAACAAATACAAAACATTTCGTGAAAATTAATCACAATGTTAATTGACAATACGTTATATTAGGTTATATTGGACGTTTCTATTTCTAATTTCAAAAATCGTTCTAAAAATACTTGTATAACTCAGAACAATAGTTTCCGAACTATATATTTATGTAGTTTGTCGAAAGTAATTACGTAAATCGTGCTCTCAATGTATAATTTCTGAAATATATAACAGGAACATTCACAGGTCGTTTCAGGAAACTGTCAACAGTTGCATGGCTTCACGTTTATAAATTAGCAGTTGGGTCATGACACAACGACCTTCCAAATCAATGGTTGCTGAACTACAGACAACAATATTAATAATGTAGTTGCATATTAGAGCCCTCTCTACGCCACCGGATAATTGTAACATTGGGTCAATGATGTGACGGAGAAGGGCTGTGCGTTGCCTTGGCAACGGAAACGTATATAGTACTAGGTTATCGCGACGTCATTCATTGAGAGGTTATTGGGATGCTGATGCGCACCGGAAACGTGTACGAGGAAAACTAAATGGATAATTCGACGAAGATGGATAAAAGAATCACCGGTTGTGTATTCAAATGATGACTATGCGAAAACGCTATTCAGTGAGTAGGTCAGGTTGTCGATATAGATCATCTTCGGTTGGATGTATGAATATATTATTTTTATGACTTAATCACTGACTGCATCTTTACGACTTTATAATATCGACTAATGCAACAAAGACTGTAGTAAGTCATTTTAGGTAGTTTTGAGAAATTTAATGTACAAATATAATAACTGATTAGCAGTTTCTTAAATATTCTAATTATAATTAAGATACTATAGAGCTCCTTGCACAAGTAAAGCGTTGGTGTGCAAAACAAAAAGAAAAAATAACAGTGTCACAAACTCAGTTATTCAAATCCCACAATTTATCAATGGGTGTATTTACTCGATCAAGGGCTAAATAATTACAAAATCGGCATATAAGGAAAAATGGTTGTGGGTACTCTATATCCATATGATAAATGCGACAGTTGTCAATACATGGAAACTATATAGGATTACACATGAACATGACAAAATAGATTTGCTACTATTTCAAAGAAAGATTGTCTGTCATTACTGCAGAGCTTTCAATAAAGTCATACAAAGACTCTCTAAGATGTCGACAATGCCACACGAGAATTAGATGGATGTGTGAAAAATGTAATGTAACTCTTTGCACTGAGCAGAGAGAGTGTTTCAAAATATTTCACTGCAAATTAGCACACGATGGAAAGAATCGCTAGAACAAATAAAGGCAGAACAATGGCAAAATTGTATTAGACATACGGAAGACATCTTTTCAAACTGAGCTATTTATAGATGAGTTTCCTCCTCTAATTATTCGGATAGACAATTCAGATAGTGACGACTCTGCTAGTGAAATATCAGACAGTGAGTAGGACAAATCGTTTGCTAAAAAGAAGAAACAAAAAAGTGTTTCGGGAATTTAATTCAAACTTTGTGGTGTGTTTTAGTTAAATGATAGAGTACCTGTGGTCTAATTACTGGACTGCATATTCATAATAGCTTTGGTAATAATTACTGGACTACTCGTGTTTAAATATTTTGTTTTGCTGAAAACTCGGAAGTGATTTAGTGCCAAATTGTTTCAAGGTTATATTTAATAGTGTCTGCAGAAAATAAAGTCTTGGATGTATTTTATTCAAATTTGGACATACCAGCAACTTGGCAAGTAGTTTCCAATTTAACTGCATGCAAAACCATTCGTATAATTTTTACCCTACGCAAAATACAGACTTATAGAGACCTTGATGAACATTTGATGTCGACAAATAATTTTGATTATTCGAAATATTCCGCCCCTCTTCTTTTAACCGCCCTGTATATACATATTATATTCTTTTTGTTTGCCTTTGATGCAGTAAAATCCAATATTATTACTGAACATAAAATACAGGAAATTAAATATTTTTAGTTTTCATGCGATCGAAATTAAATATTGACGCCCCATTGTTTGAAACCCACTGATCATATCTTAATTACATATTGGACTTCATAGGGTAAAAGGGTTTAATTTGTTTATTAACATAATAAAATAATTGTTTATTAAAAAATTTAAAGTCAGTCCAAATCCTCCCGGCGCTTCCATATGTATAATAGTATATTACATAACGAGAGTTGTAAGAAGCTTATTACATGCGAGTAAAAAAGTTGCGCGTAGCAGCGAGCGCAGTAATTTTACAAGCATGTAATAAGCTTAAAACTCAAGTTGTGTACTATACTTTTTCTATGATTTTTTTCGTTTATAAAAACAAAAATTAAATTACCACTATTTGCTCCGTGCGTGACCATGGTAGGGATACATTGAAACGATGCCAGCGTGCGTAGCGGCGAAATATGACAAAATTGGAATATTGAACAAAATATTTTTACGCATAAATTTTATCAAAAATGTGTGCAAATACATGTTGCGTATTTAATTGTGCTAATAATAGCAAAAACAGTGAGTGTGGTTTTTATAGGTTCCCAAAGATTACTTATAAATTAGAGAAAAGAAAAAGATGAATTCGTGCTATTAATATGAAAAAGTAAATATCACATAATTTCATTTTTATGCAATTTAAATAGGAAAAATTTAAATAATTTACCTTGAATGATATTTAATAAGGCTTCAAGCTAACTGCAGATGACTTTAGCTTTTATATCATAACTTTTACTATTATTGTTTTTAATTATATGCTCTTTTGCGTGAAAAACTTGATTTGCCAGTACTAGATTTTTCGCTTTCTTTTCCGTTTGGAGTTAAAAAGATATATTAATTCAATTTTTGAGAAACTCAGTTTTTAATACTACATTTATTGTGTAGATAAACTGAAAAAATATAGTTAAAAAACTAATTTATTAATAATTGTCAATTTCGCATGTATTTAACAATGTCAAACATATGTCATATATTTAACCTGAAAATTATGACTCCAAAATTTTCAGATGAAGGCGGTAGGTGTCGCATCAGTCACGCACGGAGCGTTTACACTGACAAATTAATAATTTTTAATCTGTCAAAATAACGTCTTTTAATTCGTTTCCATGGTAACTCGACCAACTGACTTACGGGGTTTATGTGATATTACACATTTTTATAAAACTGAAGCGTAATTTTTTTTATTACGTGTTAGTCATTACGTGTCAGTATCTGTTATGATGCATTTACTTAGCATCCAAATAGTAGGTAATATACAATTTACTAGTAAGAGAGTAGAAAATAGTATATTACATAACGAGAGTTGTAAGAACCTTATTACATGCGAGTAAAAAAGTTGCGCGCGAGCCGCGTAGCGGCGAGCGCAGTAATTTTACAAGCATGTAATAAGCTTACAACTCAAGTTGTGTACTATACTTTTTCTACCATTATTTTCGTTTATAAAAATAAAAATTAAATTACCACTATATTTACACTGACAGTTTAATAATTTTTAATCTGTCAAAATAACGTCTGTGATTTCGTTTCCATGGTAACTCGACCAACTGACTTACGAGGCTTATGTGATATTACACATTTTTATAAAACTGAAGCGTAATTTTTTTTATTACGTGCTAGTCATTACGTGTCAGTATCTGTTATGATGCATTTACTTCGCATCCAAATAGTAGGTAATATACAATTTACTAGTAAGAGAGTAGAAAAAATATATTATAAAAAGTAATAAAGCAGTATGTCGTTGACGTTTAATAAAGAGGAATTCACGAAAATATAATTAATAATGTTAAAACTCACGAATTTGTATTTTCCCCAGTTTACCTTAGAGTTACCCCCATGCTATATAAACAACCCTCTTCATACATAAAGTTTAGATTGACGTTCAGGTGCAGTTTTAATTTGCAGTGTCAGAATTTGATGCTAAAATATTATTTGGGTCATCATAAATACGGATTATTTGTCAGAGGAATATTCCGAAAATGTGGCTGTTTTGCTCCAGCGCTTTGTAGCTCGCCGTTGCCAAATGAGATAGTTCGCAGAAATGACCTACACAGCCCCGATTTATATATTTTAATGGGTAAGCTGCTTTATGAAAGGACGTGAGGTATGTAATTAATTTATATTAAAGAGGGAAAAACTTAGGAATATATAATAAAAATTGTTGGAATTTCAGCAATTTTCCGTGGCAGCTGTCCGCTGTAATTCTATTAAATATAATTGCCTAATATACACAAGAAATAAAAGTTTTTATGGGTTTTCAACTCTATGTTGAATTATTTATTTAATAGTACATTGTTTACCGGGTAGGAAAAGCTTAACATTCCTGGATGACTGTGAAGATTGCTAAGTCGAGGCGCAAGCCGAGACTTAGCAACACAGAGTCCAGGAATGTGGCTTTTCCTACGAGGTAAACATACTATTTTTCCGCAAATCGTTTAAAATTCGACAGATATTGATTAATTTAAAAAAACGCGATAATTTTATTCCCAAATAAATGGTGCTTTGAAATTCCTAATAAAATTATTTGGGTTACTATGGAAACGTATTGAGGTTGAATTGTCAAACTTGACGCTTATAAATTTAATTGCTGGTGTTCTCGAAAGTAAAATGATAAGCGATGATGAAATTTCCATTCCTGGGACTCCTCCAGAGCTGGTTGAGGCAGTGAATACTGCTTCATTAGAATTATTGCCAAAGAAATCAAGAGAAAAGTACGAAAATGCATACAGACGTTTTATGGATTATCGCATGAGTAAAAATACGAGTTCTTTCTCAGAAAATGTTGTAATGGCATACATCCTAGACCTTTGTTTAAAGATGAAATCTTCAACATTATGGGCCAATTATTCAATGCTGAAGTCAACCCTTGCACTTAAACACAATGTAGATATATCTACATACTCAAAACTTCGTTCTTTATTGAAACGGCAAGCTCAAGGTTATAGGGCAAAGAAATCTAAGATTTTAACGAAGGAAGAAATTGAAAAATGTATCCAGGAAGCTCCAGATAAAGAAAATTTAATGATTAAGGTAATTTACAAGGTTTTAATTTCTATTTAGATTATAGCTTTATTTATTTTTTAGGTGGCTGTAATATTTGGTATTTCTGGGGCCTGTAGAATGGATGAGTTAGTCCGAATGACTGTACACGATATAGAAGACTTCTAAAAGAATCTAAGCTTTTAATCAGCATACCTGATTCGAAAACCAACAAACCAAGATCATTTGTAATTAATCAGATCTACTTGAATGTTTATCGAAAGTATGTTTCGTTAAGACCAGAAAATATGAACAGTGACCGATTTTTCTTTAAATATCAAAGCGGAAAGGGTTGTAGACAAGTGGTAGGAATTCATCAATTTAGAAAAATGCCCAAAATAATTGCTACTTATTTGAACTTGGTAAATCCGACAGAATATACTGGTCACTGCTTTCGTCGGTCTTCTGCAACAATATTGGTTGACTCTGGTGCCGACATAACTAGTTTAAAGAGGCATGGCGGATGGAAGTCATCAAACGTTGCTGAAGGATATATCGAAGAATCGCTTAACAATAAGGTTGAGGTGGCAAATAAAATTTTCACAGTACAAAATATTCAACAAAATGACACTTCCACCCTGCATGTTGTCCAAAATGTTTCTCATAGTTCTAAGAGTGTTCCACAATGTTCAATAATTGTACTAACTGTCAAATTACTGTAAATATAATAAATTGATCTTAAAAATGTATTCAGCAATGACTTGATGTTTTCAAAATATAAATTACTTCCTTATAAACAATGTGTTTTCTATCATTTATGTAGAACACTAACAACTGTACGGAAATATCATTTCCTTACTGTAAGGAAGTCCTGACTTTTTCTTCAAGAAATTTTGACACGAATGTCAAAATTTCCTGGCGATTTATGGAAAAATAGATTATCTATAAAATAGATAGGAAAGTAAAATAGATTGCCTCCCAGCTTTCTCAAGAATTGTTATTTTATATTATTCAGACCTTTTTTTTCACATTTTTAATCTATCCTTAAATAAGGGTAATTTTCAGAATACTGGAAAAATAGTTTGTTATTACCTATTTTTAAAGCGGGAGATAATTCATTGGTGAATATCTACAGGCCCATTAGTATGTGACACTTTTGTATGTGTCAGCTAGTAGACCAACAATTTGGATTTCAAAATAGCAGATCAACTAAATGTAACCTACTAGTGTTGGTGGACTTCCTGACGAAGGCCATGGAGAGGGGCTGTAGGGTATATGCACTGTACACTGATTTCGCCAAGGCTTTTGATCGGGTCAACCATATTTTAATAGATGAACTTAAAAAAATGGGTGTTGATGGGACAATTCTTAGATGGCTGAGAACATACTTGATTGACCGAGTTTAGATGATGCGTATCAGGGATTTTATTTTCAGTGAGATTAAGGTTCATTCAGAAGTACCCCAGGGTTCTCATTTGAGACCCCTGTTATTTAACATATTCATCAATGATATACACTACTGCTTCTAGCATAGTTCATCTCTTCTTTTTGCGGACGATTTAAAGTTCTACACAATTATCAATAATCCAAGGATTGTGTTAATCCTCAACACGATCTCGATCGGTTAAGTGAGTGGTCTGGGTTAAATGCCATAGCCCTGAACGCATCCAAGTGTCATGCTGTTTCTTTTGGACGATCGCGAGACAGAATGGAATATAATTATAATATACAGAACTTTCTTGTTGACTGGGTTTACAGACAATATTCACCCAAATCTAGACCTCTTTTTTGCACCGAAGGCCGAATTCATTTCTGGTATCAAGCACATGTTTATAGAAGTGCCTGGAATAAGTAATCATTATTTCGATGTGTAAAACTAAATTACGTGATAGTTTGTGATATTTTTTACTTTTATTATTGTGACATTTATACTTATATTTTTTTGTTTTATTGTATACATTGTAAACATTGTTAATGTTATTGGGCAGCAGCCCGTTGAAAATAAATATATTTTACTAAAATATTTATATTTACTATTTATGTAGGTATACTTAAAACTAGGGAGACTTATTAAGGGCAATATTTAGATGTTCTGGAGGTAAATTGTGATCAGGTGGCATTTGTTCACACCTATGAACTTATTAACGTCAAGATTAACTTTTCTTTTATAAATTTTACTGCAATATTTATTACAACTTTTTTTGACCTAAAGTTAAAAGGAAACATGATTTTTTGTCAAATTTTAATTAAAAAAAAAATACAGACTAATACCATATGGTATCACTGGAAACTTATGATATATCCAATTTACAAAAAAAGAATTATTTAAAATGATACGAAACAAAACACTTACATATAGTCCGATATCATATTTAATGCATTGTATTCTCCTAAATGTAGTACAAACCAATTACAGCGCAACGTCTTCTATTACAAGGAGCAACAACATTATCGATTTTGTCATTCCTTTCTTCTTTCTGCCAGCACCTGTCGATTTAACGCCATATCGAGTAAAAAACCATGAAATATTTCGCAACGAAAATCGAGGTTGGATACATTTTTATGATTTTTTCTGTAAATGATCCAGGTATTCTTTAGTGCAATGTCTATCATCAAAGTAAATATTAGCCACTACAACTTATTTTCCCTATATTCCGTGGTTTTTATGTATTATAGATTCTGAGGTACCACGGGATTTTTTAGAAAATGATGTTTTATTTGTCCGTGGGCACATATTACTCAACCGATATCACGAATTGTTCCAATTGCGGTATATCCTAGGTACTTCAGATAAGCAAACAAATTATAATTAACAAACGAATTGTCAATATTGAACGCAAGTGTCTTTAATCGTCTGGTAAATCTTCCAAAACATGTACTAAAGAAGCAGAACATTTTCCAAAAAGAGATTTATAAGATTTATTTCCACGAGGATTGGAATCAGGTAGCCATCATTGGTATTTAAACATCACATTTTGTAACCAAAACGTATTGGTTTGCCATAGATAAATTGTTTACATCTATGACGACCAAAATATTTTATCATGGCTTCATCATATGAAACACTTTTTATAGGCAAAAAATTATTCAAACACTTTTTCTTCAGTTTGTCCATAAGTAGGCGTAATTTACATATCTTGTCTGATTCATTAATCTGTATATTATGGGCAAAACGAATATATTTTTAAATTTCATCAAATCTATTGCGACGTAGCGTCGGTCACAAGGTTATTACTAAGATCGTCTTTCATATCCCAGTAATACCTTTTTGATGGCACAGTGTTATGTCCAGTAAGAATTAATATTCCAACGAAAATAAAGAGATACATTTTTCCAATCTTCTACAGTTATATTTGGATTAGCTTAATTTTTAAATAAGGTATAGTTTTTTGTTTCCTCGCAAATGAGATTTACTATATCATTATTAAAAAACATTTAAATGTTCAAAACACATTCTGTACATGTCATTCAAACTGTAGTTAGCTAAGAAAAAATCTGATACTGGTTCAACAAGATCTCCTTTTACTCATTTATTTTGTTGGACCTTTAAGGACCAGCAGATGAATATAAATAAAAATACATTACATAATATGGTCATTTTCGGACTTTTTATTTCTTAGATAAGATGCGCATCCACCAAAAATCCAAAAGGGTTTTGGATATTTTTAGTTACTTGTAATATAAATTTTGGCGAATGCGCAATCCTGTATATAAAAAAGGAATATACAAAACCCAACCCAAGAAAATATAAACCCAAGCCAAAAATAGATCACTTGAGAAAGGTAATCATCCGAAACAGCTGTAGTGATAAGATTTAAAATAAATTTTGTGGAAGTTTGAAAACGAAGTTTTCAGTGTTTTATTGTTACATAAAATGAATTTCCATCAAGTAACGGTCGAATCCATCAATTATTTAAAAAGGAATATTATTATACTTAATAAATAATTACGTAATCTTACATAATAAGGTAAACAATATGTTTAAGCTTTTAAATTAAATTTAAAAGAAATCATTGACCAAGATTTTTTATAGAACTACAAAATAAATTACTATTTTCTCATATTTTTTAAATGTATTCTTAATTTTTAAATAATAAAAGATGGAGAAATCAAAAAACTTTCGAAAGAAAGCAAGGTTGTGAAAGATCACAAATATCTATCGCTCATAAAGATCGTATGATTTCAGAAAGATTAGAAGTTAATCCTTTTGAAGGTGCGAAAACTGCAAAAATTATGTCACAGTTTCCAAGGAGAAGAAAGACGACAACTTGGCGTCCCAGGAATTTATGAAAAGACCTGACCATATCTCAATGACAGAAAACTCAGACATGAAAAATGGAAAAACACTCGAGCCTGGAGACATTCCCATCGAGTTGTTGAAACATGGACCGGATACTCTTTTGGAAAGCTTAGTGAATATTTTTAATAAATGCTTAATTTAATGCCAAACGATTCCAGACCATTGGAATTTGGCCCACATTAGCCCCATTTATAAAAAGGGAGATAGGAAAGAGTGCGGAAATTATAGAGGCATAAGCGTAACTAGCTCACTGGGAAGATTATATGGTCGTATATTGAAAAGAAGAATAGAAGAGGAGTATAAAGAAGTTAAAGAACAAAGCGGCTTCAGAGCAGGAAGATCGTGCGTGGACAACACATTCATACTTTAATAAGTAATTGAAAAACGAACAGCTTGAAACCTCCCTACGCATCTGGTATTTATAGATCTGGAGAAGGCTTATGATACAGTTCCTTTAAAACTCTTATTTAGTGTCTTGACCAAAACGGACCTTAGTAAAACATATCTAAAAGCAATACTGAACATCTATAAACCCCCTCAAAGCACTGTATAAACAGGAAATACTTTCTCAAGGGTATTTACAGTAACGAAAGGCTTGAGACAAGGATGTTGTCTTTCCCCCACCCTATTCAAAATATATATCCAAGAAGCACTGCACCAATGAAGACAAAAATGTGCGGTAATGGGGTTGAAGCTTAACAACCATTATCTGACAACGCTGTTCTTTGCAGATGATCAAGTAATAATTGCAAGCTTTGGAGAAAATGCAGATCATATGCTTAGAAAGCTTAAAGATGAATACGAAAAATGAGGGACGAGTATGAATATGTCAAAAACAGAATATATGCGAATAGGCAGTGAAGACGAAGACCCGGATTTGGAAATTAGACAAATGAAAAGGTGCTACGAATACAAACATTTGGGAAGTATTATCTGCAGTAAAGGAACAACGGAACGAGATATAGACTATAGAGTGCAACAAGGCAGGAAGAGTGTTCAAATTCTGAATTCGATACTTTGGTCCAACAAAGCTACTATGAGAACTAAAATGACTATCTACAAAGTAATTGTAGAGCCCATTCTTACATATGGAGCAGAATGTTGGCAAATGACGGTAAAAGGAAAGAAAAAAGTTGACATGGTTGAAATGGACTACCTGAGAAGAGCTTGCTGTATATCAAGAGTAGAACGTATACCTAATTCTGAAATTAGAAGAAAAACAGATAGAGTACATACAACTTCTAAAAGAATAGAAACTAGACAGTTAATATGGTATGGACACGTACAGAGGATGGACGACAACAGATGACCAAAAAGAGCTATGGAATACAATCCAAGTAATAGAAGGAAACGAGGAAGACCAGCCAAGTCTTGGATAGAAGGTGTTATGAAAACCATGAAAGACAGAGCCATTGATGAAGACACCTGGAGAGATAGAAAAAGATGGCGATCGAAATGCGGGAAGCGGCAGAAAAGTATAGATATCTTAAACTCAACAGACAGCTGAGAATACCTGAGACTTGAGATTAGAATTGGTTCAAGCTGAAAATTGATCTAGGACTCAATGCTGCAACGCGTGTAATTCGTAAGTTGAGCTTAATTCACGTCTTAAGCTTTAGATATGTTCTTGTAACCAGGCATAATTGTATTTTATTTTTCGCAGATATTACAGTGGGTCATACCCAATACTGTGAATTTTAGTAAGTCTGCTGTCTAAAAGAGCTACCCGTCACAAACTTGTACTACGAAATTTTTTATTTAATTAGTTTATGTCTCAAGACTAAAGTGGTACTCTTAAGTATCTACCGGAATTTAATAAAACAGACCGAGATTTCTAATTGCTCCCATTAAATCTCATTCCTCTTGTTTTATTTTTTATTTCATTCTGTCATTTACAATCTGACTGAAATAGCTGGTGATATTTTAACACTTTTAAATGTGATACTTAAACGACGTTCTATTACCCTGTTCTTTTTAAAATACTTGACAAATTGTATTTTCACCCTCCGACATATTTCAGATATGAGGTGATGTAAGTAAATCCATTTGGCAACCTCTCAATCGCTATCTCTATTTTCAATTCGTATAAAGCTAAAGAGCCCGAGGATTTTCGCCATCTAATGATTTTTATTTGACAGGCAATTTGTAGAATCGAAACATGATAGTTTGTATTCGATGATGAAATACATTATTGCTTTGATTGGAGAGCGTTTTGGTGTTGATTCGTATTTTCATAGAGATGTTTTGAAAATATGTGATAGACACACAGATTTATCCAATTTGGTTAAATAAAAATTACTGTTATTGATGAAATCGCCGATTACTAAAAAAAATCTATGTTCAATAATATACCTCTAGATTTCTTTGGTGGGATCTTAATACTGGTGAGTGTGTAAGGGTTGTTCGCGATATATGTAATGGAATAACAACTAATGTTAGAGCACATGTGCGGGAGACTGATAAAAATGGAAAACTAGGATTCACTGCATTATGGTTTAGTATTCCTCATTTATTCTTATTAATACTGACTTAGATGCCTAGGACATTTCATAGTCATATTTATTTGTATTTAGTGTATGCTAAGAATATGGTGTTAATTGAAAATACGTACTGAAATACTTAAATAAACATATAGAAAAGTAAACACTATATAAGAAACATTGGAGAGAAAATATATAGAATAATTTTGTAACATAGTAAGTGGTTAAAGTAAAAAAAGAGCATCTCAAGAGCAGAAGTAGCTAAAGCCATCCAAGAATAAAGAATAATAAAGCTCCGGGTCCTGACATAATACATTAAGAAATGAAACTAAAAGGTTACTGTATCACACCAATAGAAAGCCTCTTTAACATCATTTACCAGACAGCAAAGTTTCCCGATGATTGTCTGCTCTCTATATCCATACCACTACCAAAGAAAATATGTCACAAAAAATGCGACTACTACTCAACTATAAATTTGATCAGCCGTATTAAAGATCTTCGTATACCTTCTTCTTCTTCTTCCTTTTAATATATAGGCTTTAAAGACTGCTTCTTTTTCAATATTAGCCTCCTAAATTGTTTAAATTATCGCACCACCTTTATCTTGGTCTGCCAATACTTCTTCGTCCATTTGGTGACTTATCTTGTGCTATTCGTACTATTCTATCCTCTGCCATTCTACTGATGTGTTCGTTCCACTCCTGTTTTTGTTTTGTTACCCACCCATTTATGTCTTCTATTGCATGCTCTTCTTATGTTTTCTCTTCTCTCCCTATCCAACAGACTTCTCCCTGATACGCGTCTGAGTATTTTCATCTCTGTTGTTTCTAGTAGTCGTCTCGTTTTAGATGTGTCAGGTCTTGTCTCCGCCATGTATGTTAATATAGGTCTAATTACTGCTTCATAGATTCTTGTTTTTGTGTCTTGTCTTTACTCGATGCTTTACTTGCTTTTAAGCTTTGTTGTCGTACTTCTCCAATATCTTCGTTACTAGTTATATCGTTTAGATATCTATTCCCAGATATCTAAACCTTGCTTCCTGCTTTATTATTTTCCTTTTGATTACGATTTTACACCGTAGTGGGTATTTAGATGTTGTCATACATTTGGTTTTTTTGCTAATATTATCATATTGTATTTGTTAGCTGTTGTATTGAAGATATGTGTTAATCTTTGGAGCTCGTCTTCTGTCTCGGCGATTAAGGCAGCGTCGTCTGCATAGCATATTTGGAGTTCTTTGTTCCCTATTCTGTAGCCATGACTTTTACGTACTGCTTGTATTATTTCGTCCATTACTATATTAAACACAAGTGGGCTTAACGAGTCACCCTGTCTAACTCCGCTTTGTACTGGTATACACTATGCTAGTTTTCCATTTATCTTTGCCTGTATTCGATTATGGAGGTAGATGTTTTCGATTTTTTATATAATATTAATTGGTATGTTTCTTTTATACAGTAGATGTAAGATGTCTTCGACTTGGATGCGATCGAAAGCCTTTGTCAGGTCTATATAACATAGATATGATGGTTTATTGTATTCGAAGGCCCTTTCTGTGATTTGTCTTAGTACAAATACGGCGTCTACGCAGGATCTTCCGGATCTGAATCCTTATTGTTCATTTGATAAAGTTGTTAGTTTATCGATTTTATTGATTAGGACTTTTGTGGTAAGCTTAAGTGCGATGCTCAGTGGATTTATACCTCTATAATTGTTAAGGTCTTCTTTATCTTCTTTCTTAAACATTGGTATCATTATACTGTTTCTCCATGCGTCTGGTATCTTGCAGTGCAATACTATATATATATATATATATATATATATATATATATATATATATATATATATATATATATATATATATATATATATATATATATATAGTTTAGCTCTCCAGGCCTAGAAGGCTCATGGCTTGGTTTACTATTCTTTTCCATTCTTTTCTGTTTGTTGCTTTATTTTTCCAGTTTGGTATTTTAAGTTTTTCTATGTCTTTTTCAACATCCTTCTTTCACCTGGTTTTCGGTCTGCCTTTCTTCCTTTTACCTCCTATTCCTCCCATTAGCATTCTTTTTGGCAGTCTCGTGTTTCTCATCTTTTGGATGTGTGGTCCAACCATCGCAGTCTTTGTGACTTTATGATCCCTACGATATTCGGTTCTCCATACATCTCCTCTAATTCCATATTTGGTCTTTTTATCCATATACTATTCCATAATTTACTTCCAAACATTTTTCTGAGGATTTTTCTTTCCCAGACTTGCAGCAAGACTTGCTCGGATTTGTCCATTGTCCATGTTTCACTGGCATATAATACAATAGGTCTTATTACTGTCTTATATATTCTTATCTTAGCCCTTCTAGATATGTTTTTGCTTCTTAATAAATTGTTTAGTGCAAAAATACAACGGTTACCGGCCATAATTCTCGCTTGGATTTCTTCCTTCATATTTGGTCTTCTCGTGAATGTCGCTCCTAAATACTGGAATATTTCTAATTCTTCAAATCTATATGTTTTTTGATCTGTTATTACTGTCAGATATTGTTCTTGTAGGTAATCTCTTTCCATCTATTCCATATATTTGGTCTTTTCTTCATTTATGTACATCCCTTTCTTTCTCGCTTTTATTTCTAATCTTTTTATTATTTCTTTTAATTCTTGCTTATCAGGCTATCAGTACAATGTCGTCAGCGAATGCTAAGCATTGGTGTTTTCTTTGGAATATAAGTCCTAACCGGTTGATTCCAGCTTCTTTGATGGTAACTTCGAGGACGATACTGAACAACAGCGATGACAGTGGGTCTCCTTGTCGCACCCCCTTACAGACCTCAAACTTATCTGTTTCTTCGCCATTTATTTTAACCCTATTTTCTATTCTTCGGAGTGTCACTTTTACCATTCCTATCAGTTTTTCACTAATTCTTATTTCACGTAGTGCTTTGTATATTTCTTTGCGTTTTATCCTATCGAACGCTTGTTTAAAGTCGATGAATATAGCCATTGTAGGTTTCCCATATTCGTAGCTTTCTGCTTGTATTTCGCGCAGTAAGAAAATTTGATCCACTGTGCTGCGCCCTCTTCTGAATCCACATTGGTATTCCCCTATGTCAATATCTATATTTTGAGATAGCTTATCTTTTATATATACTGCAAGTATTTTATATGCCACATTTAGTAGGGCTATTCCCCTGTAATTGTGGCATAAACTTTTGTCGCCTTTTTTGTGAAAAGGGCACAGCGTCGCTTCGATCCATTCCTTCGGTAATTTTTCTTGTTCGCATATGACTTTTAGCAACTTTTCCAAATGCCTAATTAGTACTGGTCCTCCATATTTAAACATTTCGGCTGTTACTTCATCTTTTTCTGAAATCTTATTATTCTTTAGTTTTTCTATTATTTCTTTTATTTCTTTTTCGTTAGGCGGTCTTTCCTCTATTCGTTCTTGATCGACATTTTCCTTCACTTCTTCTTCCTCTTCATATTCTCTTGTGGGAATTTCGTTTAAAAGTTCTTCAAAGTATTCTTTCCATCTGCTCAATATTTCTTCGTCACTTACTAAATTTCTTCTACTTTTGTTTTTGCAGTGACTATCTACTTCCTAAAAACTGATTTCTATTTCGTGTCTTAATTCATTGTATTCATATTGCATAATTGTATTCTTCAATTCTGCCATTTCTTACTGTACTGCTCCACCATAGGCCGATCAAACACCAGCATATTCTAGTCTAAGCCGCAGATTCATTTAAAATTTTAAACTGCTGCGGTAGCCTTTTTGTTTTCTGTACACCGAGCTGGGGATCGAACTCACATCACTCGCAGTGAAGCGAATAAGAAACCGGCCGCCCAGCCCGCATGGCTATCTGACCGATATAAATTCATATATTCTGAAGCTATTTTCCTATGCCATCTTAAAGTAATTCCTATTTTAATGGAAATAAGCTACAATATTGAAGTTTAAAATAAGTTTATTAACGTTTCAATTTCCACTTCGGAAATCGTTATACTTTTGGAGCTAAAAGTGTGAGTCATTTGGGTAAATCGGGGATTCCAATAATCAGTTCTTTCAAACTTTTCTTCATTATTTCCTCTAATAGCAGGATGGTTAGCTTCATTTTGCACTCCATATTTTATAACTGTCTGCCAAAAAGCAAATTTCTCCTCTGCACTGGGACTAGAACTGTCATATTTATTAGGACTAACTTCTTTAGAACGATACACCAATGTCATACCGTCTTCATAGCCATGATCAAGTCTTACGCGCTCTCCTCTTGTGGTAATTCATATTGTATAGTGATTTGGATCATAATCTTCACTTCTAACCATCTCTGGCAATATCCTTCTCCTTGCATTGATAAACCAGTTGCAAACCTGCAAAAAAGTAAGACTGGCTTCTTCTGAAAAAGTGAATTTTTTACCATTATTTAGATTAGCATTGTAGCGATGATCGTACAATCATCTTTTCTAAATTTTAAATAAATGTTTAGGCAAATTCCCCTTCGTTTTCTTACATGAGTATCGATCACATGGTTAACCGTTAACCGATCATAAGTTAATTTTGTGAAATAAGCTCCTCATGTTTTTGCTCGGATCTACTGCTCCCAGATTAGAATCTTCCCCGGTCTATGAAATAATTAATTAATGGATAAATTTTCAAAACTACAAAATGTTATTTTAGAGGAAATGCATGTGATGATTTAAATCTTGTTATTTATTATTCACACAATAATAAGTAATGTGAAACTAAAAATAAACAAATAAACTATCCTTACTTTAACATAACCGTAGAATGGAGAGCCATTTATCACAAAATATATACTTGAAAGTGTCCCGGCAACATACTGATTATTCATCTAATTTAAGTATTCCAATTAATCTCAACACCCTATCATAATAGAATCTGAGAGAACAATAGTTCCCACCTCTGCAACCACGCACGATTCCATTTATAGGTAAATATCTAGGAACAATTTTGTGTTGAGCAGAGATAACTCTGGTTCCAAATTTGATACGATAATAGCTTTGCTCGTTTTACGTGAGAACACTGTATTAAAATGATTTTTAATGATCATGCGCACTAAAAAAAGGTGGGAAAAGCGGTTTAGTTAACTCTGTCGCAAAACAAAATAAAGCAAGGCAGATAAAACAATTAATAAAAGCCTGTGATCTTCTTTCAGTTTCTTTAAAGGTTCTTTAGGGGTAGATATAAAGTCATGCTATCTTTTGTTTATATTATTTTTAGTTTGATATTTGGTTTGATATCTAGATTATTGTTTATTTTTTGTTTATATCATGCCGCGTCTCTTCATTTATCTAATTTATAAGATCAATTTATTTTAAGAGCAAATTTTATAATAAAAATCTCTAGTTGAAGACAAGCTCTCATTGTTCCTACTATTGTTCTGTCAATAAAAAGCCTAAATATGCACAACAAAGCCCACAACAAACCAACAGGCAACTAGAAAGAGAATCAAAGCGATTTTATGTTTGTCTTTTATTAAAAAACATACACCTATAATTTGCAATATTTTGCATAAAGATACGTATCTTTAACGTATATATCTCTCTCTCTCTCCCTCTTCAATTCTGACCCCCAGGGGGAGTGTAGTGGTCGACGTGATGTCGTGTATTGTCCGTCTCCAGAGATCTCTGTCTCTGGTCATTTCTTTTAATTCATGCATAGGTCTTTGGCATATTCCTGTAATTTGATCTATCCATCTTGTTGGGGATCTTCCTCGTGATCTTCGGCCTTCTACCTTTCCTTCTATTATGAGTCTTTCCATGTTTTCTGTATTTGCTCTCATAACATGCCCAAAAAAATTTTAATTGTTAAAGATGGACTTTACTAGAGAGTCTTTTAGCTCTCTTAAAATTAAATTATCTGTTCTACGGTCGGTCCAAGGAATTCGTAACATTCGTCTCCAACAGAACATTTCAGTGGCGTCTATCTTTCTTCTCTCCGATTGTCTCAGAGTCCAAGATTCACATCCGTAGGTCAGTATTGGGAATATTAAGCAGTTGATAAACCTCATCTTTATCGCTCTTGAAATTTGACAGTCCTTCCATATTTTGGTCATTTTTTCTGTGGCAACTTTTTCTAGATCACATCTACGTTTAATCTCCTCTTGTAATGACCCTGTGTTTGTGAATAATGATCCCAGATATAAGTATGAGCTCACAACCTCGAACCGGTCAATTGTGGTTATGTATGGATGATTGTTGTGTAGTCTATCCACTATCATGATCTTTGTCTTTGATATGTTTAATTGCAGACCAAATATTTGACTTTCGCTTTCGATCAGTCGTATAAGTTCTATCAGCTCTGCTTGACTATTTGCAAGAAGGGCTGTGTCATCTGCGAAACGTAGGTTGTTTAGTTTATGACCATTTATTGAGATGCCCATTTCCCATCCTTTAAGTGCTCTTCGCATAATATACTCCCCATATATGTTGAATAATTGTGGAGATAGTATACATCCTTGTCTGACACCCCGTTCTGGATGAAATTTGTTCGAAAGTGTGTCAAGTACTTTACCTGATCCAGTAGTGTGTTCATATAGTTCGGTTATAAGCGTAATTAGATGTTGTGGTACGCCTACTTCTTTTAGTATTCGCCATAAGTGTCTTCACTTGACCCTGTCGAACGCTTTACGGTAATCTATAAAACAGATGTATAGTGGGATGTTGAATTCCCTAGATTTCTCGATTATCTGTCTTATATTTAGCAGGTGTTCTCGAGTGCCTCTACCTTTGGTAAATCCTGTTTGCTCTTGTGGAATTTCTCTTTGAAGGAATGTTTTCAGTCTTTCATTGATTATATGTAGCATTATCTTGCTGGCATGGGATATAAGAGAGATAGTTCTATAATTGTCGCATTTATGGAAGCTGCTTTTTTTATGTATGGTCGTTATTGTAGATTTTGTCCAGTCTTCAGGCCATTGTTTGGAATGCCATATTTGGTTACAAAGAAGATGAAATAACTTTACGCCAGTTTCTTCTGTGGCTTTAAGCATTTCTGCTGTTATCGTATCTGGATCTGTTGCTTTGTTATATTTGAGTTTGTTCATAGCCTGTCTTACTTCATTTTCGAGTATATCAGGTTCTTCTTCGACCTCGTCAGAGATTTGGCTAACAAGCTCTTGGCGTTGATCATCTTTATATAGGTCCCTGCAATACGATCTCCATGTCTCTGCTATGTCCTTTCTGTTTGTTCTCAGGGTTCCAGTGTTATCTTCAATGGCCCAAGTTCTGGCTCTGAAGTCTCTTTACGCTCTTGTCAGGTAGCGTATTTTTCTAAATAGATCTCTCGGCTGATTATTCTGACCATGTCTCTCAATTTCTTTGCATATACTTTGATAGTACTGTTTTTTGTCGGCCTTACATCTTCGTTTATTTCTTTATTGAGGTTTCTTAAACTAGCTTTTTCCCTTTCACTATGTACACCTCTTTTACAAAGATTTCTTCTATTCTCAATTATTTTAAGAGTTTCATCTGTTATCCAGTGTTTCCATTTCACCGGATTATTTTTCTTTGAGCGATCCACTAGTGTTGTTACGCAATGTTTAACAGTCTCCCATATTACTTGTGATGTTCCGTTACGAATAGAGGGCATACTTTTCTGTACTTCCTGTAGAAGGTCTTCTTTCTTTCTTAGTTCTATTCTCTTTATCTCTCTTTGTTTGTTGGGTGCTTTAAGTTTAAGCATTACTTTAGCTACGAGGAGAGTATGATCGGATCCGCATATCGCCCCTGGATATGATCTGACTGTTTGAATGGACGATCTCCAGCGAATATTGGTGAGGACGTAATCTATTTGATTTCTAAATCTATCTTCAGGACTTTTCCAAGTATAAAGTCGACGTACATGGTGTTTAAATCGAGTATTCATAATAGAGTAGTTGTTTGTGATAGCAAATTCGATTAAACGGTCTCCTCTTTCGTTTCTCTGCCCTATGCTAAACTTTCCCAGTACATTCTTTAAGACGTCATTTTGTGTAGTGTTGCCAACTTTTGCATTAAAGTCGCCACATATTATACTAAGTTATTTATTTGGTATATATGCCTACTGAAAAGTTCTATAAAAAGCTAAGCATCCTAATAGGAAATGTATAGAAATACGATACAAAAATATCCTTTGGAGACATGAATGAGAAGTAAGGAAATATATAGAAGAATAATAGGACAAATTTTGCATAAGGAATCAGATGTAATTGATTAAAAGTTAATAGAATTTGCTACAGAGAACAAAATAAAAATAGCTAGCTCAAGTTTTGACCAAAAATACATTCATCAGGTAACATGAATTCCCCGATGGAAGGAAAAAATCGGATACATTACAAGACTATGAAATAGCAGAAAGAAAAGAAAGTAGATATATGGGAAAGAAAGTTTCTCAGAAAAAATCTTCGTAGGAATACAGACAAAAACCAATAATTACGGCAAAAATACGTACCCAAAGAGCTATTGAGTTGGTCATATGATATGAATGCCAGAGAACAGAAATAAAACAATACCAAAGGACAGAAAAATGAGGAAAAAAAGAAGAGGACGTGCAAGTCTAAACGTCTAAACAAGAAATAGTTGGAAGCAGTAAGGTTGGAAGCAATAATTGGTAACAGAACCGACCTCGTTTTTACAGACCTCTTCCCTACAGCTCAGCAGTGGTACCATTATTCAGCCTATCGATCGTCCATTTGCTGGTGCTATTGGTTGAAACTTTCACTTCTTGCATGATAATTTTCATCCATATGTCACACATGTCGGTCAGATAGCCAAGCGAGCTGGGCGGCTGGTTACTCACTAGCTTCACTGCTAGTGGTTCAGAGGAAGCGAGTTCGATCCCCAGCTCGGTGTATAGAAAACAAAAAGGCTAACGCAGCAGTTTAAAATTCTAAAAATGAATCTGCGGCTTAGACTAGAATATGCTGGTGTCTGATCGGGCTATGGTGGAGCAGTACGGCAAGAGATAAGGGCTTTCGGATCGGTGATACTCCTCCATAGATATCTACCGGAATGGCGTGTGCCACCTAAATACCGGGATATCACAATCCCCCGATATGAATTCCATCAAGCATGTATGGAAGATGCTTCAATGAAGAATTACTTCACAGATGGGTAACATATACTCGCCTTTTCGTTTCTAGAGGCGCCTGATATAAGAATAGACAAACGTACCTACCTCAACAGGATATCGACAATCTCATTTTGTCTTTGAACAGATGTAGAGCCGTAATAAACCAGGGTGAACACCATACTTTGTATTACTTTTGTTTTTTTTATTTCGACATATTTTGTTATCTTTCTGACCTGAAGTTTTTTTTGTAATTAAAGGAGTTATCGGTATTTTTGACATTTCAATAAAATTTCTTGTGTATTAAATGAAAGAAAAAAACAAACTCGGATTTCTTACTGGATCACGATACAATAGACAAAAACATATTAATAGAAATGCTAAAAGAATTCCAAATGCCCGAAAAAATAGTAAGATTGGTAAAAATGACAATCAAACAAACAATTTGTGCTTTGAAATGCAATGGTACAGTCTCAGAAGAATTAGAAGTGAAAAAAGGTGTTCGCCAAGGAGACCCGTTGTCTACATTGCTATTCAATACAGTTTTAGGAAAAATTGTAAGGTTTAGTGGAATAAATAGGTACGGTACTATTTTATACAAGGAGCACTAATGTTTAAGTACATAAAAATCTCAGCAAAAAAGGAATAAATACCAGAGTATCCTTTAAATTGGAGGTGGAGGATGGATCAGTTGTAGAATTTGAGAAGGTGGATGGGTATATGTAATAAGGTATTCTTATTGATCAGACATATAAGGAAGAAACTGAAATCAACCTGACCAAGAGCACCAGGTGTGCTGGAGCCATGAGAAAAATAATTAAGGCTAAAGACATATCTCGTGATACAAAACTATAATTAGACTCACAATGCTATACGCTGCCAAGACGTAGACTATAAATAAAACCATACAGAACAGATTGGAAGCATGGAAAAGAAAGATACTTTACAGAATGTTTGGTGGAAAAGTAGTAAAGGGAAAATGGAGAAGACGAACTAATGCAGAAATGTACCATTTGTATGCTAACCCTACAATAACAAAAGTGGTGAAAAAATGTAGACTAAAATTACTCGGACATCTAGAAAGAATGCAAGGTAATAGACTAGTCAAAAATATTGCTTCTAGAGTACCTGTGAGCAGCGAAGAGAGTAAGACCAAGAAAGAAATGGAGAGATTTAGTGATGGAAGATGTCAGAGAGATGGAAATCAGAGATTGTAAGTTAATAGCTAGGAACAGAAAACGATGGAAATTACCCATCCAACAATGGGCCTAAAATTCCTGCTAACGCTATAAATACATACAATCATTAATAATTGCTGTGATGGACCTATACCAATTTTACATAATTTTTACAAAAACACTTTTCCGAAATATAGGCCTAACCAAACTTTACATTAACATATCAAACTAAATATGCCACGTTATACCTGTATAAATATGTGACTGAGTGGCCAATCTTAATTATATATATATATATATATATATATATATATATATATATATATATATATATATATATATATAAGAGTAAGAAAAAGGAAGTACTTGTGACTCGTTTGGAAAAAATATAAAACTGTTATAAAAGGGGCTATTTGTTGACTATCTTTTACTCGAGCTTTCAATTGTGATTACAATTATTATCAAGAGCTTCTAAAAAATACAAAATATCTTACAAAGTTCAACTAGAAATAAAAAATTTTTTGTTAACTCACCAAATAAAATTAGTTTTTTATATAAAACTGCTGCTTACTTATTAATTACAAAAAATATTAATAAAAAAAACGTCTTATTCTAATAAATGTTTCTCTGAAAAATTTTGATGTATTTTCTTAACAAAAACAATTGAATTTGTAAACAAAAATTGAATAGCTACAAACCAGCCTAAATGTCATAAATACAAACTTAAAAATTTTTATTTTTGACATATTGTCAAAAATAAAATTTTGTTTAAAAAATTCTTCTTTGTTTAGTAACAAAAAGAAGAAGATTTATTCACCATTGATAGATGCCCGAAAAAATGTAACAAATACATGGAAAATTCGAAATGTGATATTTTACTGACTGCATATATAAATTACATAGAAATAATATAATTATAAATTTTGCTTAGATTTTGAATTTCTGACCTTTTGTTTAAATTATTATCACTTTTGCTAATACAAACCATTTCCAAAAAAGTTCTTTTAAATTTATTACTTTCACTACATAAAATTTTATTATTATCAAAATCCATAATATGGTCTTTGTCTATTACATGCTCTGCCAAAGCACAAGATGGTTTCTTAATTCTACAATCACTCTTGTGAGAAATAATGCGATTTGAGAGATTTCTTCCAGTCTCACCAATATACTCAGCTTCACACTGAGTACAAACAATGCTGTATACTACATTTGTTTGATCTAATTTGTCTATAGGATATTAGGTTTTGGAATATAAAGATGAAATAGTTTTGATGTTCTTTGTTGCTATTTTTATATTGTCAATAACCTTTAATGTTTGTATTAATTTAGGAGTTAATGATGGTATAAAAGGTAGTGAATGATAATATATGTTTTGATTGTTGGATACAGTGTTTTGAGATTTAGCAAAAAATGGTGTTAAGTTATTTATATTTAATAAATTAGAAAAAAGCATCCTATGTAGCATATCTGGAGGATAAGAGTTTTCAATTAAAATATTTTTTAACAAATGAAGATCTTCTTGTAGATAGTCTGGATGAGAAAGTTTTAAAACACGTTCCTTTAATCCTGTTATAAGGTTCATTTTAATCTTATTTGAATGATTAGAGTAATAGCTTATAAATCTATTACTACATATGGGTTTTCTGAACCATCTGGTTTTCAACATATTGTCTGTATTTCTCATGTCAAGGAATGGTAGAGAATTATCTACCTCTTCCTCAACTGTAAATTGTATATGTTGATTATGATTATTAAAAATGTTGACTGTTTCAAGAATTTTGTGTTTAGGAAGTGCCAAAACTAGATCATCTACATATCTTTTGATAAATGGAATGAAAAAAGTGCAATTATTGATACAATCACTAATAACATCATCCATGACATTGCTACTTAGAATGGGTGAAAGACTAGATCCCATAGGGCTACCAAAAATTTGTTTATAAAAAACACCATTAAATATAAAAATATTAGAATCAAAAACAAAGTTGATGAGTGTTTTAAAATGTAATAAGTCAATATTATTATGTTGCGAAATCTCATTCCAATGTTCTTCAACACTACTTATGATTAAATTTAAAGGTAAATTGGTAAAAAGAGATGTTACATCAAAACTAACTAAAACATAATTTTGTGGTAATTGGAAATTATTAATGAAAGAACTAAAATCAAATGAATCTTTTATGTAAAAATTGTTGTTTAAATTATAAGCATTGGTTAAGATGTCAGTGAGGAGCTGTGCTATTGGTCCACTTGGAGGGCATAGAGATGAAACAATTGGTCTCATAGATAAAGTTGGTTTATGTATTATAGATAGAGCATAAAATTTATAATTCTATTGCACCACGGTTCCATATTAATACAAACAAACATTTATATCAATCATCAAAATTCTGTCAACATATTTTATGCGTCATTGACTCGAATAATAATATATGTTACCATTATTTTGGTAAATAAACAATACAATTTTATTATAAATAAACTTTTACCTAATAAACTAAAAAATAAGAAAACCAATTTTCCCAAGAAGAAGTTGAACCAAAGGATCATTTTATCTAATTTCAAATAGTGTTTCGAAATCTCAGTAAAGAAACTTTATAAAGGTTGACTTTAAATACACCATACAATTGTTTTTATGTTCGGGATCCTATCTTTTATTTATAAAACTCGAGAAGAGTAGAATCTCCATTCTATAAACTGCACTATCAGTATCCAATGGGCCAGAGAATGCTGCGAGAGTAAGATCGCATCGTTCTTTATGTATTTTTGAGGAGAGCCGGCAAATATTGAGTAGATCCGATGATACGGCCGTTAAGCATGCCTTGATTTCACATGGGCAGGAATTCTGGCAGGATGGCAGGGACGCGCGCATCCTGATGGCATGGCAGCAGCATCCAACGGGATAGTCGGTGTTTAGATTCCGTCGAGATACGTCGTTTATGTTCTGAAAAAGTATGTGTAAGACTCTGATCATGGGGATTTAATGCCATGGGGTAGCTATGAGAGAGGTTTTAAGTGTCTGGTGCTGGATTGCGCTCTTGTTTTCATCAGGTGAGTCGATCTTAATGGGTTTTTCTCTTGTTGGAAAGTAGGTTAGTTGCCGGTAATACTATTATAACCTTACAAATTTTCAAGAGTCGATTGTTGGAAACGTGCCAAATGTTTAGATGGATTTCGAGTAAACAGTCAAGCTTTGAATTAATTAGAGGTGTTAGGCAGGCAATTTTTAATGGAGTTTAATTACAAAATTTATCAACGATGCAATTTAAGCTCTAAAATCAAAATTAACTTATAAAAATATCCGAAAACTTGTAATAAAAAAATAGTTTAAGGTTAATCTGCTAAGAAAACTTGTTGGTAATATCATCTCAATATTTGATAAAAAAATAATAAAAATATATATTTTTCCATTAATACTAAACCTAGTAATTAGTTTGGAGTATAAATTAATAAAACAGTGTTAACAGTTTAATCCAAACTATATTTTTGACAAAAAAAGTAACTATATCTAGTAATACATGACATGTTTAACCATAGTGTTGTTAAGCTATGCATATTTAACCTAAAACTAAATTATAATAATTAATATGCCTATAAATTAGCATACATTAAATTTATTATCAGATATTATCAGATTATAATCAGAGCTTATAGGCAACAAAAATTGAAAAAAAAGGCGCCTACTTTATAGGCAAACGACTTATTATTTATTATACAAAGTGAATTAACTTAATATTAACTTAACACAAATATATTTACACAACATAACACTTGAAATTTTATCTCGTGTTCTTTTATTTAAAATTAAACCAGATTTTGAACATGTGTTCACAAGGAACAGATTTTGTTACAATACTACAATATTTTATGAATATTGTGGTTAAGTTAGGATATACATGGCGATGGTTTTTCCACCATGATAATGGACAGTTCCAATCTCCGTTCGAAATTTTTTGTGGGTAATATATCATCAGACAAAAATATGTCGACTTTTTTTATATCTCTCGATACAGGTGTACGTTTAGATGAGTGATGTCCAATTAGTTTATCAAAAATACACCATGGACTTAAGTCATCTTTATCAGTTTCTTTTTCTTGTACTGGTTGATTTTCAAGATTTACTAAACTTAGGCAAAGAGTCGTTTCATCCGTTTTCTATAGTTGAAGAACGAGCTTTTAAAAAGTTGGCAGGGTGGATTCCTGGATATAAACCGCCAACAAGAAAAACTTTGTCAAGTTCATTACTTCAGGAATGTTATATCAAAACTGAGCAAATTATTAGATCACAAGTTGTTAAAGAAGTGGAAAATATCTGTATTACTACTGACCTCTGGACATCTGGAGTACCTGAGAGTTACATCGCATTAACAGGACAATATTTAACCGAAAATTTAGAATTTAAAACGGTTTTATTAGGCTGCTGCCATTTTTCTGGAAACCATAATTCAGAAAACATGGCTTCTGAAATTAGTGAAAGTATTAATTAGTGGGGTCTGAAACGAAAAGTAAATTTTGCAGTAACTGATAATGCGTCAAATATGGTCAAAGCTATTAAAGACGTTTTGGAATAAAAATATTTTATTCCAAAGTGATGGAGGACGCACTTAAATGCTGTCGTGTACAAATAGACAATAAAAAGTCCTTTTTATCGACAATTCGGCAAAAAAACACATTTAAAAAAAAGTACCTTATTTTTAGAAAGGCTTTAAAAGTATCAATTACAATATAACAAAGTTCCCAAACGGCCAATTTAAGATGTAGAAACTAGGTAGAACTTCACTTATTACATGTTTAAAAAAAGGACCGAGTTAGAAGAGACAATCCGTTCCACATTGGTATTAGTTAATAAAGACTTAGACTTAGACCAAATCTAAATAAAGAAAACTGGATTATTCGTTCTCAACTTTCCCAAATTTTACGGCCGTTTAAAGAAATAACAAGTACAATAAGTGGCCAAAAATACTTGAAGCGTAGTTCAGTGATTATTATGGTACGCTGCCTGCTAGAATCTTGCAATAAAATTTAAGCAAACGGTAACCTTACATCCATAGTATCCGACGTAGTACAATTACTAATATCGGGTTTAGCAAAAAGATTATAGAGGGATAGAACAGAGTGGCACATTGTCATTATGTACATTTATGGATTCACGATTTAAAGTGCAGGGTTTTTCTGATAAAAATAAAGCTAAAAAACAAAAGAAAGAGTTAAGAAGCTGGTTACTTCTATAATTAAAGAACAAGAAGATTGTACTATTGAAAATCAACCAGTACAAATAAAGAAACCGATAAAGATGACTTAAGTCCATGCTGTATTTTTGATCAATTAATTGGAGATGACTCATCTAAATGTACACCTGTATCGAGAGTCCATTACAATGGTGGAAGAACCATCGCCATGTATATCCTAACTTAAACACTATATTCATAAAGTATTGTAAATGTGAACACATGCTCAAAATCTGGTTTAATTTTAAATAAAAAAACACGGTTAACAAGAAGTAAAATAGAAAAACTTATGTTTTTAAATGTCAATTTAGACGATTCGACGATTCGCGATTTAATAATAACGTGTAATGTAAATGTAAGTACGATTTACTATTTGTATTGTTTAGTTTATTTTTTAAGTTATAATAAAAATATATCTTCAGTTTCTTTCACTTCAATAAATATACAAATAAACGATAATAGCCATTATGTTTGTTTATGTAGGTACTCTCTTACTTGAAACTACTTTTAAACAAGCATAGTTACTTGTTTACGAAAATCGGTTTAGTTGTCGTAAGAGCGCAGGCGGAAAATTTCAGGCCAATTCCTATTTAAATGCATTAATTTTTTTTGGAATCCTGAGAAAACTAACAAATATTTTAAAAAAATTTAAATGCAGAATGAAAGATTACATTATTACCGAGGACCGAAAGTCCCTCGGGAAATAAACAAAAAGTTTTTTGAATGAGATATTTAAAATTAAAAATCACACTAAATTTTCTCTTTTTTTTTCATCCCTGTAACTTATTAAAATAAACATTAGAGAAGTTTTCAGGGACTTTCGGCACTCGGTAATAATGTATTGTTTTATTCTGCGTTTAAATTCAAAAATATTTATTAGTTTTTTCAGGATTCGAAAAAAATGAATGCATTTAGAAAGCATTGGCCCGAAATTTTGCGCCTACGCTCTTA
Source organism: Diabrotica balteata (assembly GCA_918026665.1). NCBI lineage: Eukaryota > Metazoa > Arthropoda > Insecta > Coleoptera > Chrysomelidae > Diabrotica > Diabrotica balteata. The sequence continues at coordinate 15,261,430 of OU898277.1, read as the reverse complement.
ACGACAAAAACGTCAACGACCCACCTCTACTACTCGTTAACATATTTTGATTCGGTGCTTTGACCAGACAGACGTTGCCAAATAATTGTTTATGAAGATTTTGTAATGTGGCGTTATTGTATGCAGTTTATTATTTCATATTGGGAATAAGGCACAATGTGACTTTAAAGTAAGCTTATTTTGATGTTTAGATTTTTAATTCGGAGATCGTACTTAAAGTACGAAACATTAATCAATTTTATTTATATAAAACGATTGCCGAAGTGGAAATCAAAATATTATATTAATTGTTAAGTAAAATTAAGGCATATACCCAATATTTTCCCCAAATTTCGCCCAAATTTGATTAGAACATTGTTCAAATGCTAAAAAGGCAACAGGTCAAATAAAACCAATAAGTTTGGCAACGTTGAACTTCCCCTTTTTTATTATATCCACGCATGCATGTTCAGCGATATACAGGGCAAACCTAATATACCTCTCTCTTTTTAAAAAGGTGTTTCTCACTTCATATCACGTAAGGTCCATACCGACCATAAACTTTTTCCTGCACTGTATATATACATAGTAATTTTAAACTAAAAAACTATCAAATATAGTTTAAAAATAAAACATTCCAAAAATATAGCAGTAATGTATAAAGATTATCTATTTAATAAACCGAAGTGACGAGAAAAAGTAAATTAGTAAAACATCACGCTTAAAACTGTGATAAACGAGTGGTCTAATTCGAATTTATTTCTGCGTTGGATTTTAAACTTCTCCTTTTGAACTTTAAGCTCTCTGCTCACGAAAGGAATTGGCCAACGTTCATTGCAACTTCCAAGTAACAAACGACTTCAACTTATCCATCGCGAGCTCATTAACAAGCAGCAAAATGTACGCGACTAAATGTTTAATTTCGCGCGATTTATGTCCATCCTTCTATTCGCTCCATTTAATCTCCAAAGCAATAAAGAGAAGCACCTACAATGAAGACAAACGAAAATAATAAAAAAGTTTTCTGGAAATAACACAGGAGCATGTGTTTAATCCGGGGAGATATATTCGCATGCTAGGTGAGAAAAAATATATTTTTCCCGGTTATTTATCGCCATCTCAGTTCATCCTGTAAATGATATATATTTCAAGTTGGGACGTTCTTTGTAAGCGCAACATGAAACATTTTAGAGGATTACCAGGGTTCATTATTTTTTACAAAAGAAGGAAAATATGAATCTCAAAGAAATTCTGGATTACAAAAGAAGGAACTAAGTGTAGGATATGATAAGTGCGAAATGTTTTGAGATATAAGAAAACTTTTATATTGTAGTCTTTGAAAGTTTTCAGGATCAAGGATTATTAAAATCAGGTTCTGTGATATTTGTTAAGGTTCACGGTATTGCCTTTGAAATTTTTGACCTTTCACGAGAACTGTGCGACTTATAATTCTTTATTAATAAATTCGTTAAAAAATAATTTTGTGTTACACACCGATGTTAAGATTGACAGGAGATGAAAAAGGAAAAACGTACCACAATAACCATAAACGCTTACAGTACTAAAGGATTCATAATTCAACAGAATTCAGCAACTTATTTGGAGCAGGGTGCAGACATATTTCAAAATAGGTTTGGGGAGGCCCAGAAAAATTTTTTTTCGAAAATTCGTTATACGCCTTCATCGAGTGCAACAATTTTGATTGACTCGACGAAGGTGCATCACGAAGTTCTGCCAAAAGCACTTATATGGTTAGCTAGCTAATTTTAATTTTCACCCCCAACACAGTTTAAAATACAACAAACAAGGTATAAATTTTTTAAATCAATGTGAAAAATTACACTTGTGTTCTTTTTTTTTAATTTAAGGTTCACGCTAGGAGAATAGTGTGAATAGTATCCTCAAGGTGAGCGTCTGTCAATCTTGATATATATTTATTCTCCAAAAAATTCATTTTTGAAAACAAAGTTACCCAATCTCCATTCGGAGCAAGGGCTTTAAATGAGGAACAAATTCGCAGCAACATCACTCAATTCCTATGATTTTCGAATTGCAAAAGGCGCTTTTAAGAATGCCAACATTTTTCTACTTCTGCAAAGGCTTAAAATATTTTTGCAAATTCTCTTTTTAAAATCTTTAATGGAATCTAAAAATACTACTAAATTAATTTTTGACTTGCAATCCCTTTTTTAAAAATATCGAGCTTGTACATATGTTACATACTTTTTTCGTTTTCTAGGAACTCCAAATGCTTTATTGCTTCTTGGGTATTCAAATTTTCTATATATATATATATATATATATATATATATATATATATATATATATATATATAATAACGGATTGATTACGGCTATCGCCGCTTTTTCGCCCCTAATTTCCATTTTTTTCTGTCATATGCAGTTGCCTCTTCTAAGTCTCTTGCCGCCATTGCTTTACCAATATCGTTGCACCAACTTCTCCGTGGTCGTCCTCTCTTTCTTCTTTCAGGAGGGATCCATACTTCCGAACCATAAAGTGTAATACATTGGACTATACTATCGTAAATGTATTTTTAAGTTTCGCGTCGAATTGTTTTTTGCCAGAGAGGAGAGTTTAAGGCATGAGTCGCTGCTCTGCCCTTGTTTATTCTTTCCCTGATTTCATCTGCGCTATTTCCCTTTCTGTTGAAAATGACCCCCAAATATTTGCAGGATTGTACACCTTTGATTTTGTCGTCTTCCAAGACTAGGTCACATATTTCTGTTCATGTGAACATCTGTTCCCACTGATAGATATTCACATTTTTTCATATTCATGTTTAGACCTACCACCTTATATAATTCTTGCAATTTTCTTACCATATAGCTAAGATCGTAGCTGTCTTCGGCAATTACTAACTAGTCATCCGCAAAGAAATGTGTATATAGTGTGTTTTCTTCCACCGTTATTCCCATGTTTCTACATTTTTTTACCCATTTTACTAAGGATCTGTCCAAATAAATTTTAAATAAGGTGGGTGACAGACAGCAGCCTTGTCTTAGTCCCTTTGTTGTTAGGAAAGGAGAGATGATTCCTTGTCCCATTTTAATTCTTGCAAAGTTTTGTTGGTAGTATTTTTGAGTGGCGTTAATAAGAATTGGGTTTATTTTTAAGTTACCCATTTCTATCCATAGTTGGGATATCGGTACACTGTCATATGCTTTTTCCAAATTTATTAAAGCTATATGGGTTTCTCTATTTCTCTGCACTCGTTTTTCTATTGCAATCTTTAATAATTCAAATTTTATAAGAAGGTAAAATTGTCTGTGCCGAAAAGCAGAATGACACCTAATAAAATAAATAAATTTGATCAAGTTGTCCATTACCTCTTTCAGGATATGAATAAGTTTCCCATATTACTATCTGGTGAATTATGCCTTAATAAGATAGTGGCCCAGCATTCTTTTCTTTGATTCGATTTACAAGCCTTTTTTGTCAACCATAGCTAACTCCCCATCTGTTGACAGAGATAACATTTTATTAACTAGTGTTTGGTTTACTCATGAACTTATCAAAAGTCTGGAATAAATCTTCTCCATCATGCAAGCAATCTTTCCCTAAATATTTTATTTTCAATATCATAAAATCTCACTAAAATAGACAATTGTTCATCATCACATGATTATTCGGTTTTACACAATATTTTGGTTTTTCTTGTATTGCTTTTTGCCGATAATACCTTGAATTACTGCAACAACATCTTTTTTATATTTTTGATATAACCACTGGATAGATGCAATTAGTATGTAATATGGTTTCTTTCTTAACAAATACATTTCACTGAATACAAGTTCCAGTGTTGCGATCTCACATAAACAAAATGAACGTTTCATGCAACGCTTTCGGTATGCAAACAATTCATACGGTATGTTAATGGTTTTGGTTTTAAAAATATTTTGCAGAAGGCGGAGTGCAGATATTTCATTTTTAACCATATGTTATTTTGGTGCAGCGTTGTTGAAGCCCTGTGTGCGAGATATTAAAATACAACAAATTATAAAGTTTTCAGCAGTCAAACACTCAAAGTGGGCGATAAAAAACTTTATTTTCCTAGCGTATTGTTAAGTATTTGCAGTAAGACCATCGAGCAAAAAGACAATAGAGGGAATGTAAAGGTAGTGGGGGCAAACATATTGTTAGACAGGAAGTGCGATCTTTAGAGGCCACATTAAACAAGGAAAGAGAGTCTCTCTCCTTGTTTGACATCAAATTTAGTTGGGTTATGTTATTGTTTGTCCCAAATGTCACATGAAATCTTATTTATATGGAAGTTTTTTAACAATTGTGTCGAATTTTAGACTCTTATCATTAATAATTAATTAAAACTTTCTCGTCTAAGACACATTCTGAAAAATATTATATAGCTACTGTTGATAAGTGTCAGAAAATTTAAATTTCGCGCATTCGCATTTCCGGATATGTCCGCCATCAGAGGCCACTTTTTTGGTCTCCTTGTCATAAGGATTAGATTCCCTCTTTTGTCTTATTGCTCGATGAGTAAGACCAAGACGTTTCAACTTCACATAAGTAACGGTTGTTTTTATAAAAGAATATCCCGTTTTAATTTTTTTCTATTAGTTCCACTTAAAATAATTAAGGATATTATATAGGAGGAGGTAACATGCAAACAGATTTAAGATCAAAGTTGAGTTAGATGTGCCAATGCATTGTGCTATTATAGCCAAAGTGGATTTGGCTATAAATACACTTTTACTTGCAAAACAACTTATTTCCACTATACTGCTCCATGCTAACCATATTTTCAACCAACCAATAGAAGGAGCTCTGCAATTGTAACTCGGCTGGTCAGCAGTGAGACTTACAAATTTGAGGTTATGTCAGGGTTTATTGTCAAAGCCTTTCAAATGAGCTGTCGCGTGACCTAGGTTTGTATTTAAAAAAATCGTGGATTACGTCATTACGCCGACACTAATGACGTCATGTCAAACACATATATAGCAGTTGAAGACCATTCAAAAATTAAAATTGACGTGTCTTAAGATTTTTTTCGTCGTCTGTTTCTGAAATAATTAATTTATTCATTATTTCAGAAACTTACTTGTGTCATTACAGTTATTCATTAAATTCTTTTGCCTAAAAATGTAGCCGAGCATGCGTAAAAAATAATACAACACAATTTTTCTTATGTTGCCTTTTTGCACCTTTTTGTGAAATTTTTTGCCAACTTTGTTTCGCTGATCTTCGAGATTATATTTTTAGCGGGATAGAAAAACTTGTAGTGTTTTGAAGTAAACAACTTTATGTGTTGTTTGTTGGTCGTCACGCTAGATGGTAGTTTATTTTCGTTTGCACGGCGATAAAAGTAACGTCTCGTGATCGGGCTGCATTTCTTTTCACTTAACTAAATTGCGACTTAGTAGGAAAAACTTTTAATTATATATTTAATGGATATTTAAGTTCCAATTAGCTATTGCAATTACTTGCAATAAACATATTTTAAAGAGTCTTAAGTGAACTAATTCGTACTGATCCCTTCTCAATAAATAAAAAATTAATTGATTGAATTGAGGTTGAATGCTCGAATAAATGAACTTTGAAAAATAAGGCTATTATCTATTATTTATTATAAATAAAAATTGGAGACAAGTAGATTAAAAGAAAAATAAAGGAAGCAAAGGACGTGTCTCGCCAGTTTGTATGCTAGACTAGCATATGGCAAAGAAGTTGATGCAGTACGGCGGCTCCATGCTAAAACGCAGTATGTGGAAAAAGAATATTAAATTTTTTTACTAAATTGTAAATGTAGTTATTTTCAGTTTTAACCTTTGATCTGGCACATACTTGGTTTTGGCGTAGAAAATGAGAAAATGAAAACTAGTTTAAATCACATCATCTACAGAATTAAGACACACTATAGTAAAGAAACAATCCAATAAAAAATTTATTAAATGGTATTTGAGAAATGGTAATAGATATACAAATTGCAAAAACTTGTATTTTATAATCTCTTACTAAAATCTACAAAATGCGAGTAAAATAAACAATATGTACTTCTTGGTGGTTAAAACAAACAAAATCCTTTAAATAACAGAATAAACAAGTTTATCATAGTACTACTATATACTTTCATAGATATGTACAGTGTCACTGTTTGCGACTAAGACTGGAGCAGTGTCGTTTGTAATTAGGCTATTCTAAAACTCAAATAAACACTTGAAGAACTACAGACATTGGTGAACAAGATAGCAGACTGCAGCGAAGAATATGGACTATCTTTGAACATAAAGAAAACTAAATTAATATAATATCATTATTACGAAATCAACACAAAATGTCCAAAATTTATATTTACACAATAAAATTATCGATCGAGCAAATACAAATATTTATGCACTTTTATAAATGAAGAGAGCGATAGCTCAGCAGAAATCAAAATAAGAATAGAAAAAGCCAGATCCATATTCACTAAAATGAAGAGAGTGTTCGGCGGAAGAGCTTTGAGCCTTGAAATGAACCTTCGCCTGAGAAGATGTTATGTACTTTCTATGCTGTTCTACGGAATGGAGTCATGGACGTTGAAAAAGATTGATATCAAAAAATTAGAGGCATGTGAACTGTGGATGTATCTCAGAATCCTGAGAATATCATGGACCGAGAAAGTCACAAATGTCGAGGTCTTGAGAAGAATGAATAAAGAAAAGAAGTCATATTTACGATCAAAAAACGAAAATTGCAATACTTGGGACACATTACAAGAGGCGAAAGATATGAACTGCTTCGAATAATTATGCAAGGGAAAATAGCAGGAAAAAGGTCCATAGGAAGAAGACGAAACTCCTGGCTAAAGAATCTACGGGTATGATATAGCTGTAGCAACAACGAATTGTTTCGGTCAGCAGTTTCGAAAATACGTATAGCCCTGATGATCGTCAACCTTCAGAACGAAGATGGCACTTGAAGAAGAAGAAAATTCTAATCTATTTTTAGGCATAGGTCCCAGAACTTTTATTATATCTTTTTTTTTTCGATGTCGATACACCACGTTTCGATAAAACTTCAGGTTTATTTGCATAACTAAATTTTTTTTGTACAAAATCCACTAAGTTGTATTGTAGTTGATCAAAATCATTTTTATACTCAAAGCATTTTGACCCCTTCTCTTGAACCTTACTTCAACTATATTAGTTAGCAGAAAACTATTTAAAGGGTCTTTATTTTTTCCATTTTTTCGAACTTGTCTCTTCTTTTTCTACCATTCATGAAAGACAGTTACATCCAGAACTACAACTCCTCTTCTAGAGGGGCTTACTGCGGCTTTTTAGTCGTTATAATCGTAGAGATCACGAATCTTAGCGATTTTTCGTTCAATGTTGCCATGCAGTCCATTGGCACTCATATAAGTATGTCCCTTTGTAAGATAACGTAAAGTTATTTGTTCTGGTCTGGTTTCTTGATTTACTAAATAGCTTAGGGAAGTGTACAGGATCCAATTTTTGTTTTGTCCTGTACAATTAGGGTGGCCGCACACAGAAAGAGCAAAACTGTTTTAGTCAAAAACGTTTTTGACTAAACGAGTCTGATGCTGATGTTTCCATATAAATGAAATGAGCTGACGCACACTGATTAGTCGTGTGTCTAAATCATGTTTAGGCTCATTTAGTTTTAGTCAGTCTGTTTGATGTTGATTACCGGATCGTCGTTTTGTGTCGAAACATTTCAATGTACGCAGACACAACATGTTTTTGGAATCCCCTTCTTGAAACCGCTCGCGTAGTCAACAAGAAGCACATGTGGAAACAACGATATTTTGCTTGTTTATATTGTGTGTATCATGGAAGTGGACGCAGAAAAATTAATTTTACTGATTGAGGCCAGACCCCTTATATAACTATCAATTAAAAGATCATCACAATCAAAATTTGAATCACAAAGACTGGAGAGTTTTTTCAGCAGTTCTTTTCTTATTTATAGGATTCACCCAAAATTGTCTTTTATTTTGCGTTTTTTCGTCCTGTAGGAGGAACCACTGCCAGAAAACTAGTGCAATTTCGTCATTATCTGTCGACATCTTTAATAAAACTGATTTCAGTATGGTTTGTGCAAACATTTTGTTTCTCTTGAAAACAAAATGTTTCTTTTGGAAACAAAAACGTTTTCGTTTCAAACAAAAACGTTTTTGACTAAAACAGTTTTGTTTTTTCTGTGTGCGGCCACCCTTATCAGTCCAAATAATAAATTCGTTTGCATCTCGTTCTTTCTCAATAGCTCTAAAAATATCATCCACAATATTGTGAATGTCATGTCCATCTACACCCTCGTGCCACATAGAACAATAACTTTTGCAAAAAGACTGTGGTTTTATAGGACAAAATGTCAAATTGAATGCTACAAGAGGACTTAAAAAGTGACTATCTTTTACGGCTGGTATATTAGGAAGTATAATAGCTTTTTGCAAATCCATTGAGTATATTCTTACATTTGGATTATCGACACTGAGACTATCCTGATGGTATTTTGCTGTTACTTATAAAGCCTTAGTTTTGTGAAGATTCCATTCATCTTCATTTGCAAAAACTGGCTGACTAACATCTTCTGTTTTTGACATTTTGTATATTTTAAATTTATAGTATTCAGGATGTTCAGGCTTAAAATCTTTAAACATAGATTTTATTGTTAGTTTTCTAGGTAAATACTTAATGTTTGGTGCATTGTTTTGTCGGTAGTGACTGACACAACTCTTGTATTTATTTATATGATCTACAATGATAGCTCGTTCACGCTTTCTTGCGTAATTACCAGTAGTGCCTCTATTTTCCTTTACAGCAGATAACATAGGGACTTTTTTCATGCATACACACAATTCCGTAATCACAGAATCAGTAGAATAGCCTAATGTGTTTAACAAAAACTTACAACAAACAGAGATACTCTTATTGTCTTTAGGCAAAAATAACTTACGGCTTTCGCCTTTTACAAAAATGTTATTGATTGCTGCTGTAGCTTTTCTTTTTACAGGTACTATCTGAACACATTTTGCGAACCATTTACGTCGCAAAAAATACTGTAGGGACCAATATCCGTCTCATATTCTAAAGCGTTCTCGGTTAGTAAACGCGGAATTACATACACATTTTTTAACACGGTGGTTTCATACGATGTGCTCCTTTATCAAGTACAACTTTTTCTTGATTAGATAAACGCTTGTATTTAACCTCTTGCTTAAGTCGTCTATTAATCGGAGTAGGAAAAATGTTCACAATAACAGCAGCTGTTGAAGCCTCTGTAATATTATCCAGTGGATTATCTTCTGTTGTAGCAACTACTTCTTCAAAATCAGAATTGCTTGAACTGTTCTTGCTAGTGATACTTTGTTTATTATGAGGAACATCACTTATTGTAAAATCAGGATTAATAATAATATCGTCACTAAAATTGGTAATGCTAACGGAATTTTCAGTCATCTCATCATCATTGCACACATCTTCAGCGCTAAAAAAAAGTTGTGTAAAAACTACAACCCTATTACTACTAAAAACACTTCAAATTTTATTGCTTTACTACAGACTCCCACTGTGGCTTACTGTAAAAAATGTTTAGTTTTGAATTAGCAAGCGTAAGGAACTACCTACATGACGAAGTGATAGCCACAGCCAACAAATTGTCACAGAAATAAATGAGGTTATTACTAAGAAAACTTCTTCTTAATTTAGTCAGTGCAAGAAAATATACTTACGTTTTGTTTATACACATAGCCACTAATGCTTTTCCATGGGATGTCATACTAAATAGCGCAATATAAACAATAAACTTTCAAAAACACACCAAACGTCTCTAGTTGCAAGCTACGAGATACTGAAATGAAACTCGTACCCCCACATTGTTGACACTATCACCGTGTGACCTCACTGCACAGCTGCTGCTGTTGTAGATACTGTGTATTTGCATAAGCCAAATGATTAACATTGCACATGCCAAAACACAGCAACTGGTATTTACCGTGTTTTGAAACGAAATAAACCAACTGTCTTTTGACATGAGAAAATGGAACTAGCAGTGTAGATACTGTGTTTTGAGTATGTCATATTTTCAAAACCAGTCAAGATAATACTGCATATGTCGGCTCTAAAAATGCGAAATAACACAGTATGTACATACATGCAAAAAACGCAGTTTCGAATTTTATGTCAGTTACTGTGGTTTGGCATGGAGCAGCCGAGTAGTCTGGCATAAATATTTCACCAATGACAAGTTATTGGTGAATAAAGGTTCTGGGGTTTTTAATCTGTCGCCCTGCAAAAAAGGCTACTCATACTGGTTATGAAGAAAAAAATATTTTATTGGGCTAAAGATATCACAAAGATTGGACTATTGATGATTGGAATCAGGTAAGTTGTTGTTCTTTTATGTAGTTTACAGTTAATCAATTTGTCCACGATTTTAAAATAATAATGATATTTCTAGTTTGATTTTGAGAAGAATCTACCGTGTAGATCCTCATTAATAAAGCTAAATTTGTGAGGAGAAAACCTGTTGAAAACTACAAAGCAGATTGTATTGTACGAACGGAAAAGCACCCCCTGAGAATCATGGTGTGGTCTATAATAAGCAGTCAAGGAACTAGTAGACTCTCCATTGTCGAAGGAACAATGCGGCAGGGGCAGTACTTAAGACTACTGCAAACAAAAATACTACTTCAAGTCCAGGAGTGGTTCCTGAATAAGAGTTTCACGTTTGTCACAAGGCAAAAACTTTTACAAAATTCCTTGCTAACAAACAGATAAAGGTCTGAATGCTGAATCCAATAGAAAATCTTTGGAATCTTATAAAGAGAGAAATTTTTAATAAGTTTATAACCACAAAGCGATAATTGATTGAGTACTTAATAGTAGTATGGCACAGAAGTAAAACAATTTAACAAACTTTCCAGAAATGCATAGAAAGTATGCCAAGCCAGGCATTCATTGCTGCAAAGGGTGGCACTACCAATTATAAGGCTTAAGGCATATTTTTAAGTATTTTCATGTAATTACTAGTTTTTTTTAATATTTCTTAACTTTATAAGGTACTTTATCACAGTAAAACAAAATTAAACACAAAAATATGTTATATAGCTCAATTAAATAGCATTATAAAAACAAACAGTAAAATTTTATGGGATGGCCCTAATAATTTGATCACCCATTGTACATCATACGATATTTTTAACATAAATTAATCTATAAATAAGAGATTCTGTCATATATATTTATTCCAAGAGCTCCTTTCTTTTGTTTTACAACCACCTTAATTTCACGCAATTTATGTCCAGCCTCTTCAGCCGGTGTTATCTCGGACAAATACAAAACCACCTAAAATAAAGACAAGCAAAAAACATAAGATGTCTGGAAATGACCGGAGTCTACGTATTTAATGCAGGAGAAATACATTCTCCTTGTTGAAAAAAGTATACCTATTATTCTTCTTACTTATCTCGCCTTAGCTTTTTCCGAGTCAATGATAAATATATTTAAGTTAGGGCTTTTTTGTACAGCCAGACCATCATTTTAAAACATTAGGACGGTTCATTATTTTTCATAAAAACAGGAAATTACGGTTATAGAAACTTTTAAAGGAATTACGAGAAAGAGCAGTAACAAAGACGGATTGCCGATGAAAAACATCTGAAGATTTATGTCTTCAGGAAACTGAATTGTGAAAGTATAATAGTTCCCGTAGAATCGTTAGGTTTTTAAATATAAACCCGGAAATTCTATTGCCAGATTAAAGTTTGAATAAATACCTTGCAACTCATCGCATTTAGAAAAAAGAGTTTCCTCCCTTTATATCTCCTTATTTATTCAATTTTATTAAATGGGCAATAAAAGTCCTATATAGATATATCAGTAGTCGATATTTTCATGGACGCCACATCAATTTCTTATCAATTGAATTGCTTGCGTTTACTTTTATCATTTTATTGCTTTTTAAAATATTTTTCTAGGGATGAACCCAATTGTTTTTTTTAACTTTCTATTTATTTACCATCTGTAATATAAATTAGAGACAGTAAGACTCGCCGCACTAAAATAGCCACATATTTTCCAGAGATTGCTAAACAAACTGCTTGAACAACAGCAGTTTGAAACAATGTTGAAAGAAGCTAAGGTTGTCCTTATTCCGAAAGGTAGAGGTGCGATTTCGGCCAATTTGTCTTCTTAGTTCGATAGCTTAATTAAACGAACAGCTTGTAAAAGGCCGCCTTGAGTGAGAGCTAGAAGAAAAGCATGCGCTGAGTGACCGCCAATATGGTTTTAGGGCCAAAAGGTCCACCATAGATAATAACCTCTTTAGTTACGGAGGATACAATGAGATTGGTGGCTTTCATCCTGCTTGACGTCAAGAATGCCTTTAATACAGCATCATGGGAAAAAACCATGTCCAGGCTGAGAGAATTCTGAAGACTACCAAAAAAAATAGAAGAGGTAATGGCCGGAGGAAAATATGACAAAGGCTATAGAAGCCACTAGGGCGAAAAGAATAAGATAAAAAAAGGCTTGCCTCCCGAATTTGAGGAACAGTTAAGTATTGTTTGGTCATGGAATCTACATTTTTTGATTTGACTAGGCGAGACCTTTGGCGGATGGCCTATCAACTGGCTGAAAGGAATGGCATAACGCATCCTTTTATTAACCCTAACATGACAGATAAAGCGTGGCTAGACCTATACATGAAAAAGCATAATGGCTGATTTTCAATTCGTAAGCCAACAGAAACCTCATTTGCAAGAGCTGTAGGTTTCAACAAAGAAAATGTGTCAATATTTTTTGACAACATTGAATATGTGTTTAAAAAACACAGCTATCCAGCAAACAGATTTTTTAACGTTAATTTTAACGTTGAAGTGGCCTTACAGTAGTTTAGAGTAAAGTAGAACCAGTCATTGGTCTCCAAAGAAAAAGGCAGGTAGGCTCTCTTATATCAGCGGAAAGAGGTACCTTGATATTGTAGTATGTATTAATTGTAGTCTGTATGAGTGCTGCTGGCGACTATGTTCCGCCCATGGTGATATTTCCTCGGCAATACATGAAAGCTCAGTGGCAAAAAGGAGCTCCTCAAGGTGCGGCCATCAAAATGGATTGCAACAGAACTATCTACAAAATGGTTCGACCATTGTTGGCCACTACTAAACCTACAACTGAATCACCTGTTCTCCTAGTCTTTGACGGCATTCAAGCCACACACAGAAATATTGACATTATCGAGAAGGCTAGGCAGAACCATGTTACAATCATCTCCTTACCGCCTCATTCTTATTCAACTTATAAGTTGCAGCTCCTAGATAAGTCTTTTTTATCTTCTTTAAAGACTTATTATAGTCAAGAGATTAGGCAATGGTTATTAATAAACCAACGTTCTCTAAAAGCATTTGACGTAATGGAGCTGTTTGGCAAGGTCTACATAAAGTGTCAAACCAAAAAAATAGTCAGGAATGGGTTTAAGATAACTAAAATGTTTTCACTAAATAAAAACAAAGTTTATGATGCCGTGTTCACTGCAGAAGCCCAAAATTGTCCATTGTCCATGTCAGAGTCCATTGATCTAGATGATAATAGCTGTACATATGATGACCCTGTTGAAATTTCTTCGAACAACACACTTCAACTCTGTTTGTACAACCTACTCCCCTAGCTCTGCTATTTTCCTCATCAAGTTCTCTTTTAAATCCTTCTCTAGTTTATAAAAGCCCTTTTTAAATCTTACCTGTGCCCAAACTGATAAAAACATCATCTGGAAGAGGCCGCAAGCCCTGCAAGTGGGCCATAATCACTTCGTTTCCGTATAAAGCAGACTTAGAGGCAGAAATTGATAAAAAAGTTTCATCAGGAACAAAAGATTAAACACATAAAGACGCCAAAGGATAATCGAAGATGACTGGAACAAAAAAGAAGATATTAGAGGCTAAAAATAAAGAAGAATTATAGAAAGAGTGTAAAAAGTATATAGCTAACTCTCAGGTTAAGAGACAATTAGCTTTTGATATACACAAGGGATCTTCATGTAAGTAAGAAGTTCATTTGTCTCTGAAATCAGTATCTTCAATCGGATTCATTGTCGGACCAGGACAAACACCAGATGAATCGGATGTGACCAGCAAATTCTGCAACGAACAGTAATTCAAGTCAGGGACGGATGAACAGTATACAAATGCCTACTGTGTCAATGTTAGGTTAGGTAATGCGACTTCTGCCAGTAAACTAGAGTCAAACTTAAAATAATCATAGGCCTACGCATATTATGAAAAAGCTAATTAATTTTGATATATTTATGTCTAAGTCAATTAAAATTAAGATTTGTACACAGTTTGTTAATCAATCTAATTTAAAAATTTAAAAAATGAATATATTGATTAAACTGTGAATTATTTCTACACCCGTCATAATAATCCATTAGATTTCTATAGGATACAAAATATGAGAAAAAAGAAGGGTCAGAATTTACAGTACTTTTTTTGAGTGCCTATTTTTTAACTTCTGCAAAAATTAACAGAGTCATATAATATATATTTTTAGAATATTTCAAACTAAGAAAAGTTATTCCTAAATAATGTTAGTTTAGTTTTATTCTTAAATTGGAATTTAAACTACTTTAGTATAAATATTATTAAGGAAAAACCAATTGGGGTCCGAATTTGAAGCCTTTCCTCTAATATTCCAGTCCTATTTGAGAGGGAGGATAATTTAATTATTATTTCTGAAGTTGTCACCTAACTATTTCTGCAAAAATCCGAATGCCACCTCGCACGTCAATCTCAAAACCTGCCCTACTCTATATGGCTCCTTTGACGGTTCACTATTACATATAATGTTAGTGTTATGTAGAGTTACTACAACAGTAAAAAGAAAACTACACAGACTTAAATTTCTGATAATTAAATACATATATCATTCTACTATCGCTCAAATGAGTTCCTATATAAATATTCGTAGATTATTGATCGATTTCATGGCTTTAAACATTTGGATGCATTCCAGCAATGGTTGGTTTTGGCAACTACTAGTTCCTACCACGACGGACAGCTTTTAGTTAAAGTAAAATATTTGCGTTTGTTTGCTGAGAAATTCTCACTACATAAAAAATAGTTTCATTGGTGAGTTTAGGATAGTTTGTTATTGTTGATAAATATTGTTAATAAACATTTTTTTATTGAGTTTTTATCGACACAATAACTGTTGTTTCCGATAAATTACATTGAAAGCTTTGAATTAGTTGAACAGCCTACACAAAGCTATTTTTAACGCTTTATTGCTCGGTTGGTATTCAGGCAAAATAAAAGAAAAAGTCACTTTGCACATTTCGTATGCACCATTTTTGCCCATAATAATTTTTTCGGTACAACGTAAAGTATTTGAGTTATTCGTGAAACATTTTTTAAAACATACAACCTTTTGATGAAAATTTAACACGTCCAATCGCGAATAACTGAAAAACCATTGATCTTACAAATAAATATTTAATACACATTTTTTGCATATGTTTCACTTATTTACCGATTTTAATGTTGCACGTTGTCACAATATAATATGACTTTTAATCCTTAAGTTACTTCTTACTAACTGTCAAAACTTTACTTTGCTGGAACTTTTCGGAAATTTAAAAACAGTTCTGAAAACAATGGAATTGGGCCACAGTTTGGAGCGTGGACCAGCATGCAAAGGTGAAAAGCAGGTTGGTACAACAGGGGAACGTGAAGCAACAGTAACTGTTTATTGTGCAATCAACACAATTGGTAACCCTCTTCTGCCTTTTATGGTTTTCCCTCGAAAACTGTGGCAAAGTCGCATGATCTTAGCCCACCGACGTAGTTTATAAAAGTGGATGGATAACTATCGACAATAAATGTTTAATCGCAATGAACAATCGTGATAGCCACGTTAGTCTGGAAGACCTTCTTCTTCTCTTTGTCAACCATTTTCCATCCACTCCCGAATGTAGGTCTCTCCCAATTGCTTCCATCTTTCTCTATCTTGCGCCATTCTAATCCACTGTTTGCCTGCCACTGCTCTTATGTCATCTACCCATCTTTTTTGAGGTCTTCCCATGCTTCTTGTTGTCGTCCTTGGTCTCCATTCTAGAATTCTCCGTGTCCACCTGTTGTCATTATATCGGGCTACGTGACCTGCCCAGCGCCATTTCATTTTTGTAATTTCTTCCACAATATTCCTAATCTTCGTTCTACGTCGTATCTCGGTGTTTCTAATCTTGTCTCTTAGTGATATTCCAAGCATGATTCGTTCCATTGCTCTTTGCGTTGTTTCTAATTTTTTGGCAGATTTTTTGGTAAGTGCTACTGTCTCCAAGCCGTCGGTACAAACAGGTAGTATGCATGTGTTATACACCTTTTTCTTTAAGTTTATAGGAATAGAGGTGTTTTTCAAGATATGTGCTAGTTTGCCGAAAGCGCCCCAAGCCAGTTGTGTTCTTCTTTTAATTTCAGCATCTTGATTTGGTTTTCCTAGTTTGATAACATGACCTAGATATACATAATGTTCCACATTTTCTATGGTATGATTTTGTATTGTTATATTTGTCTGGTCTCGGCTCAGTATTTTTGTTTTGCTGTAATTCATTTTTAAGCCTACCGCTTCTGAAACTGCATTTAATTGTTGTAACATATCATTTAGTTCTTGGATATTATCGGCTATTAAAACTGGCATAAGTTAGGAAGACCTAACGTATGCCAAAGAACACGGAATAATTCTTTTTAATATACCACCACACACGTCGCATATGCTCCAGGCGTTAGTCTGGAGTGTATTTGGCTCTCTTAAGAGTTTTTATGGTACTGCCTGTGATAAGACTAGCCTTCAAGATGTAATTGTATTGTAGAATGCTCAGAATTACATGGGTTCAATACATTTCAAACAGAGAAGTCTTGAACAGAGTAGGTCAAGGTGAAAGTGACTTAATAAAGATGATAAAAAAGAGAAAACTCGAATATCTGGTGCATATAATGAGAGGAAGTAGATACAGGATAATGCAGTTGATACTCAACGTAAAGATCGACGGAAAAAGAGGAATTGGTAGGAAGAAATACTCATGGCTCCGAAACCTTCGTCAATGGACTGGCTTATCAGCAGATGAATTATTACATGCCGCGCAAGATCGAGAACGATATCGACAAATCGTCATAGAAGCTACCCACGCCTAAAACTTGGGCACGGTACTTAAAGAAGAAGCCTGTGATGATTGGATGGTGACCCACCAGAACGGGTAATGAAAATATACCAAGTCGGAGGATGCTTAGCTTACGGTTTCCCCGTAGCTTTTACTCCACGTAATACAAATAGTGGATTCAGAGTAACAAGTATATGGCCTTTCAATTCCAATATTTTTACCGATGAAGATTTTATGTCGGCAGATGTTACTGATCATCGCGAAGATTCGGAAAACAATTCTGCTTTATTTCAGTTTGATGTTGCACAACTAACTATAGATACCAGTAACCAACTCTGCACTCCTACTGGCACTTTCACCACCCGTGACATAATTAGACCACATTCCTCAACTGGATCGATTTTACATAATCGACACTAACAGAGGACAAAAACTAGCTTTCTATTTCTACTGTCGCTCTCACCAGGCCTCAAATAATTACATCACATCCTGTAAATAAAGATACTTTACAAAATAAACAGCTTAAACAAATATCAATATAAACCTTTAACTTCTGCCACTTTTGCTAGTCCAGAAATGTTCAGACGTTATCCTAAAGTCGGGTCCAGGACTTGAACAAAAAGTAGAAAGTGAGCAATTACAAAAATTCTCACAGCTACACAAGAAAAACTTGGGTTGAAGCTGAAGTTAGGGCTAAAGACAAAATGAAAAAAAGAGCAAATGGGTAAAGTAACAGCACTAAACAAATAATTAAACAAAAACTTAAGGATTTAAGGAAGTCTTCAGGGCAGGGCAGTAACATTATACTACCATCGTCAGAGTCTGAATATGAGCCTAATGATGAAATCCAAGTAGAGACAGATACTGAATGTGAATTATAAGCAGAAGGTGACGAGTTTGAATTGAGTGTGTAAGATTGGGTAATTGTAAGCTTTGTCTCCCCAAGAAACTTAGTCCATCGTAGGAAAGATAACAAGAAAAGGAACAAGAATTTTAAAATCAAATTTGCCCAAAAAAGGTAAGGCAAAACCTTTAAGTGGCCTTTTGCTAAACTCTCTTGAATTTAAAAAAAAAATATGATTTTAAGTGAGAGCAGAATTAAAGAAAATTGTTGATCTACTATTTTTTTGATTAAATCACAATTCTTCCAGTTTGATTAAAATTGGTATTCGCATAAACACAATATAAAAGTTTTCATTTTTATGTATTTGCAGGCAGTATATGAGAAACAACAAACTGTTTCCAATTATACTGCACCAACCATTAATTTTCAATTCATGTTAGAAATGTGATCGTCGATATAAATGGAGATTTTTCAATACACCAGCTGCGGTTATTCTTCCAATTAAAACTCCTTGTGCATAAAAAAAGCTTCATCGGTAAATAGAATATTTTTAATAAAATTTCTATTTTACTTTTTTTTTTATTTTCGATCCAATTAGCAAAATTTAATAGCACAGAAAACACGTGGAACTACGATTTGAACAGGGGTACAATGCTGGAGTTTTAGGTTTTTATTTTTTAAATAACACCAAGCTACACGAAATATGACCAATTTGAGGAATAGAGAGACAAAGAGAAGGATATATGGCATAGTGGTTTGATATATGGTGTGTTATGCGCAGTCAGGGCTGAAATATCACATATTATTGGGTGAGCGTGAAATTATTTCCATGATTTTTTTCACAATTTTATAGGTGGGGCATCATGGAAAAAATAACGAAAAGTTATTTTCGATCTAGCCGGTTCCTCCTCCTCCTCAGTATTTTCTCCTTTGTAAGAATGTAGTGGAGTCATGTAATTTGTTTGAATATTTCGGTCTAATTATCACTCTCTTGTGCATGTTGTTTTGCTTCGGAGAATGAGTAACCAGTCATCTCCTTTATTTGGTCCGACCATCGTACTGGAGAGCTTCCTCTGGATCTCTTACCCGCTACCTTACCTTCAACTATCATTCGCTACATGCCTTCTCTTCTTCTAGTTATATGTCCAAAATATCTCAGTATATTTTGGTTGATAGTTGTGATCGCAAAACAAACGAACAAGTTCTCGAACAACTAGGAAAACAATGCGAAGTTTTAAATTCCATAAAAATCAGGAAATTGGAATACTTGGGGCACATCATGAGAGGTGAAAAGTACGAACTACTAAGGAATATAATGCAGGGTAAAATCAAAGGTAGAAGAAGCGTAGGAAGACGTAAAATCTCGTGGCTGCGCAATCTCCGTGAATGGTTTGGATGCAGTTCAATTGAACTATTCAGAAGAGTAACCAATAAAATTATAATTGACAGAATGATTTCCAATCTCCGATAGGAGTGGAACTTGAAAAAAAAAGAAGATAGTTGTGATGAGTCTAGTTTTTATGTTAAGTTCTGATAGAATTGTGCGATGGGCGGTCCATTGTATGCGCAACATTCTACGGTAGACCCACATTTCGCTTGTGGGCTTTGAATCTTCTTCATATGCAAATCCACTAATGGATGTTAGCGATCACATTTTCCATTAACTCTCTATTTTTTGCAATATGTATCAGAGATTGTATGTCGTTAATCCCTGTCCATTGCCTTATGTTTCGGAGCCAGGACATTTTCTTGCGTCCCATTCCTCTCTTGCCTTCAATTTTACCCTCGATTATAAGTTGGAGGAACTGGTATTTTTCATTTCGCATGATGTGACCTAGATACGCCGTTTTCCTTTTCTTGATGGTTTCGAAAAGTTGGCGTTCTTGGTTTATTCTTTTAAGGACATCTATATTTGTGATTTTCGCTGTCCATGGTATTTTTAGGATACGGCGATAAAGCCACATTTCGAAAGCTTCCAATCTGTTTATATCCCTCGTTTTGAGTGTCCAGCCCTCTACGCCATATAGCAGCACTGACCATACGTAGCACTTAGTAAACCTTAGTCTCAGTTAAAGATCGAACTCAGAACAAGTCAGTACCTTCTTGAATTTTACGAAAGCTTGTCGAGCTTGCTCAATGCGACATTTTACTTCCCTGTCCGATGCCCAGTCTTCAAATAGCCACGATCCCAGGTATTTAAATTTACTCACTCTTTCTATGGATTTACTATTCAGTGTTATGGTGGAGTTTTCAAATGCATCCAAGTTTCTGGAGATGATCATGAATTTGGTCTTTTTGGTATTAATCTCTAGTCCCATTCGCTCACTGTATTCTCCGATTATAGTAACAAGTTGTTGAAGATCGACTATGTTGTCACAAATTAAGACACCATCATCAGCATATCGTATGTTGTTGATTAATACTCCATTCACCTTGATTCCCATCTCTGCATCCTCCAAAGACTCTTGAAATATGGCTTCTGAATAAATGTTAAATAAAAGAGGGGAAAGCACACATCCCTGTCGAACGCCTCTTCTTATATGTATGGGCTTAGATATAGAATTGTCTATTTTTAGCTGTGCCGTTTGATGCCAGTACAAGTTTTCAATGCATCTTATGTCTTTTTGGTCTGGTCCTTTTGGGCTTTGAATAAGTTTCAAGAATTGCTTGAAACATAACTTTTGTGACCAATTAATAAACTACGACTTTTTTCTCAGCTATGATAATAAACAGAAGTTCTCTTGAAATAATTGATATACACACATCAAAATAATCTAGGGGATACGTATATTAATAGCTTTAAATCAATGGTAACTACAAATACAAAAATAAATTTTTGTTTTTATTTTTCTTGGTATTTTGTTGGTTATTGTATCAATTTGGACGGCAATGCTGATAAGAATGGCTATAACAATTTTAACAAAACTTTAATATGCGTTTTTTGTCCATAAGATAAAAAGTAATCTTTTTATGGTACTAGATTTTCGATGTCTATGTGGGTTTTTATTTGATTTTGCAATTTCCAATAATAGAAATGCATTATTTAAATCTCGAAAAGCAGGGGTGTCCTATAGGGATTTTTCAAGCTGGGAAATTTCAAAGATATGCTACTCAGGTTCTCCACACGAACAGAATTGCCAAATCGTTTTTGGTTAAGGTGTATAGAAACTGGTGATGTCACTTAATGTCATACATGCTGTACAAGTATAACCAACCAGATTGAAGACCGTTTAATTGGGTTGCAGGCTTTGCGAGATCACACTGTAACTGTATCACAAGTATAAACAAAGCTGAAAGAGACTTACCGGGTGTTGGTAAGTGGCCAAACCATCAGAAATAGACTGCATTAAGTAGGGTTAAATCCTTAATGACTTGTGAGATTGCCTGTGTTATCCAGAGAAAATCGCACTGATCTACATCAGTTTGCGCAAGAACACGCAAGTTGGGTGAGACGTGAGTGGGCCTCTACTTTGTTCACAGATGAGTCCCGATTTGAGGGCTTTTTTGGCTGAAAACGTTTTCTGTTACCGAAACCGTACACGTTGCAAAAGATCATATTGATTGCTACGGTAAAGTATATTCTTTAATATTATATGCCAATATTAAATCAAAATTTCTATTAAAATGGGAGCTATCAATCTCGAAAATGTGAGATAAAGTATACTAATGCCATCTAGTAATTAATATCGGAGGCTAATGAAGTGGAGTAGTGAAACGCTTGCAACGCAATTAATTTTTGAATGAAACGAGATAAAAGGAATCCTAGTAAAACTACCCGTAACTAGGCTCCAAAAGGGCCGGAATAAAATTACGTTTTCAGTGGCTGCGCCGCTTTATACTCGGAGACCTTTTTAAAATGAATATTGAATTTTGCCAAATCAGGACTGTATTATACATTTTTTTAAAAAAGAGATCAAAGAGCGTATTATATTGCTGGTAATATTGAACTGAATAAATGACAACTAGACGTCAATCAGTATTCATTTTTTTGTTTTCGTTTTTGCCTTAACAAATAATATTTTATGCAAAAATACATAAAATGAACATATAGTAAGTCCACTCTATCTTTTCCCATGCATGAAATTATTCACGAATTACTTTTTATATTAGGTCTCTTTTTTACTCATAGAAATAAGTATTGCAAGAATGAGCCGCTTGTCTATTCTCCTCCTCCTCGGTCCTAATCCCTTTTGCGATGTGGTAAGACCATCAGGCCTTTACAGTTTTTTCACGATTTCCCTCAATCCTTCTTTGACCTGGGCTAGTTTTTCGGCTTCATGTAACCCTTGGTTAATCAATATTTTTGTTTAATCTACCCAACAACGGCTTGGAGATCTTCTCCTAGGTCTCTTTCCTTCAACTCTACCCTCGATTATCAGTTTTTCCATCGTACCTGTTCTTCTAGCAATGTGTCCACAATACTGCAAATATCTCTGTTGTATTTGTTTAAGCAATCTATCCTTTACTTTAAGTTGTTCTAATATCGATACATTAGTGCGATGATCAATCCAGGATATTCTCAACATGCGGCGGTATACCCACATTTCAAAAGCGTCTAGTTTATGTTTATCCGCTTTCTTTAAGGTCCACGTTTTGGAAGCATATGTGGCTATGGGTTATTAATAAATTATTAATATAATTTATTATTAGGTACCCCAGATATATGAAAGTATTTACTACTTCAAAGCCCCCAATTTCTTTAATGTGTTGAAAATTATTCCGAGCTCTGTCTACTATCATGATCTTTGTCTTACTCCCATTTAGCTTTAGTCCATATGTTTTGCTTTTCTCCTCCAAACATCTCAATATGTCTTCCATTTCTGCTAACAGAGTTAGCAAAAATATGCATCCTTGCCTGACACCTGCCTTTGGTCTGAAATGATCGAAATGGGTGTTGTTTATTTTTACTGTGCACTTATTATTTTCAGGTCAATGATAGACTTCATCCTGACGAACAGGGTAATACATCCCTCTCAAGTATTGGACATAAGAGCACTAACATCTGCAGAAATAGGAAGCGACCATAAGCTTATACTTGGAAAAATCAGAATGACGACACGCATATGTAACAATAAAAACAATAAAAATAAAAAAGAAGAATACACCACAAAGGTAAAAGTCGAGAGTCTGCAGAACGAATCAACAAAACTTCTATACCAAAAGAGAGTCAAAGATAAACTCGACAACGTGCACATCGTAGAAAGTGATGGAATCGAAGAAAGCTGGGCGAAAATTAAAGCAAGCATCCTAGATTCAGCAAAAGAAGCTGTAGGAGAAAGGTAAATTCTTAAAAATAAATATTTCCAAAAGCTGAAAACTTCATGGTTCTGCGCAGAAGTGAAAGAAAAATGCAAAGAAAAAAAGAAAGCTTACTTAAGATACATGTCTAACAAAACACCACAAGAATACAACAATTACAAAAAGATAAGAAACGAAACAATAGCACTAGTAAGAAAAATTAAAAACGAACACTGGGAACGCTTCTCAAAAGAAATGGAACACGACTTTTACGGTCTACAAAAGGAAATATGGCGTTTCATAAGAGGCCAAAGATCAGAGATGAAAGACTTAATCAAACCAAAACACATAGATAACGACACATGGATTGACTACCTAAAGAAGCTTTATAATGATGAACAGCAAATGATGTTAGAACCAGAAACACCAGAAATCATTACAAACGAGGAAGTCGAGATAACCGTACAAGAAGTAAAACAAACTTTAGAAAAACTGAAGAACAGAAAAGCTGCAGGTAAAGATATTATTCCAAATAAATTACTGAAATATGGTGGAGAAGCATTAACAGAACAGCTAACAGCACTAATTAACAAAATTATCAATCATAATAAAATACCTGAAGAGTGGAAGAAGAGCGAGCTTATCCTACTATACAAAAAAGGAGATAAAAAACAACCTGAAAACTACAGAGGTATCAACTTATTAAACACCACTTTGAAGCTTACAACCAAAATATTGCTAGGCCAAATAAATAAGACAATTACCTTAGCGGATGAACAGCAGGGTTTTCGCACAGGAAGATCGTGCACAGATGCAGTATTCATCATCAAACAGATTACCGAGAAAGCACTAGAGTATAACAGACCAGCATTCATATGTCTAATAGACCTGAAGAAAGCGTTCGATAAAGTAAAGCTTAAAGATGTAATTCACCTTCTTTGCGATAGAGAAATTCCACTAGATGTTATAAAAACAATAGAGAACATTTACCAGAACAACAATATGGAAGTCAGAATAGATGACCAGCTTACAGATCCAATAGATATGGGCAATGGAATAAGACAAGGAGACTCGCTTAGTCCAACGCTATTCAATCTAATCATGGATGAAATCATCAATACTAATAATAAAGGAAGAGGATACAAAATGGGGAACAAAGAAATCAGAATACTCTGCTATGCAGATGATGCGGCCCTAATTGCATCCAATGAAGACGATCTACAAAGACTAATCCATAGATTCAACACAAGGGCAAAGGACTTTAATATGGTGATCTCTACACAGAAAACTAAAACAATTGTAATCAGTAAAGAACCAATTAGATGTAAACTGGAAATCGACGGTATCAGCTTTGAGCAAGTAATGGAGACAAATTACCTAGGAATTACACTGTCTAGCTACGGAGATGTGGAGAAGGAAGTGAAAAATCAAGTACAAAAGGCTAATAAAATAGCAGGTTGTCTTAATAACAGGATATGGCGCAATCCCCACATTAATACCGACGTGAAATCAAGAATCTACAAAGCAACAATAAGACCAATAATGACATACACTTCAGAGACAAGACCGGATACCTCCAAAACTCAACAACTACTAGAAACAGCGGAGATGCGTTTACTGAGGAGAATTACAGGAAACACACTGAGGGATCGAATGAGGAGTGAAGGGATCAAAAGAAAATGCAATATACCAGAAATAAATGAGTGGACACTGAACAGAAAAAAAGGAATGGAAAGAACACAAAAACAAAATAGAAGAGACCCGATTAGTCAGAATAGCGAGGGACAAATCACCAAAAGGTAGAAGAAGTATCGGGCGACCACGCAAATGATGGAGTGATAACCTCCAATAGAGGCATTAATCGACATTGAACAAGCATTTTGCTTATAAAAAAGAAGAAGAAGAAGAAGACTTATTATTTTCATATAGAGTTCTAGTTAGTAGAATTAAGTGGTGGGGTGTTCCCATTTTCGCTAGTATGGACCATAGCTGCTGCCATTTGACTTTATCGAAGGCCTTTATGTAATCCATAAAGCACATAAACATAGGAGTATTGAATTCACGAGTTTTTTCGATTAGCTGTCTGACATTAAGGATGTGTTCTCTTGTGCCTTTTCCTGGGACAAATCCCGCTTGTTCTTCTGATATCTGAGGCAATAGAAAAGCTTTTAATCTTTCATGTATTACATGAAATATAACCTTTTGCCTGGGATATTAGGGTTACCGTTCTGTAGTTGCTGCAATATAGCGAAGTTCCTTTTTTGAATGTAGAGATGAAAGTGGATGTTGTCCAGTCGTTGGGCCACTCTCCGGATTCCCAAATCTTTTTGCAGATCACATGCATAACATTTACTCCATCTCCAGTCTGCGGTGATAAAACTTCTGCGGTGATCTCTTCTGCGCCAGGAGATTTTCGATTTTTCAACTTATTGATTGCTTTTTCTACCTCTGACTTTAGAATGTTTGGTTCTCTCTCTGCAGGGAACTCATCGTGATTTGCATTCTGGGGATAATCTGCATATAGGCTTTGACAATATTTTCTCCATTCTTCCGTAATCCCTTCCTCGTCATTTATAATATGTTGGTTTTGATCCATTATTGTTTGTGTGATTTGTTTAAATTACCTGGATAGATATCGGACTTTGTTATATAGCTCATGGGTTTCATACCGCTTTACATGTCTCTCTAGTTCTTCGCATTCTTCATTTATATGTTTATTTTTATCATCCCTACATACTCTTTTAATTTCTCTATTTAAGCTTGCTAATTCGTTTTTCGCTTGTCCATAGAAATCACAATAAGTTAAACAAGAAAACAAGGATCAACAATATCTTAGTGTCTTTGATACCTTGTTTACTGTAAATTTTGACATTTATAATTTTCATTGACAGAGGCATTAGCTCATTTGTTGTGTTTATTGATTTATTTAACCTTATTTTTTTTTGTTTTTCAAATTATTTAACTTGTAGCCTTTTGATATGTCATTTAAATTATATATTTTCAAGCCTAATTATTGTTAGAACGACTAACTGTTGCTCTCTTAATTTGATTATTTCCAGTAAGTATTTATTTTTAAGCTTATTTAGTTTATATTTAAATTAATCAAATTATTATTATTGTTTAATTTTATGTCGGCAGATGTCACAACTAGCCATAGATACCAGTAAGCAACCCTCCACTTCTACTGGTACTTTCACCACCCCTGACATAATTAGACCACATTCCTCAACTGTAGCCAAAAGGCTACAACGAATTTATGACGTTATAAAATTTGTTATATTTTCTTATTTTAAGAAGACAATTTGTAGACATGGTGTCTAATAAACCATTAAAACCAATAAAATAACATCAGCATTTAAGTCTTGTAAAGAACAAACTTTACAAGGGGTAAACTTTCTTTGAATTCCTTAGAGGATATTCCTCAATCTGTGATACTTGTTGAATATTTAATTTTCAATTTTAGGTGTTGGAGTAATATAAGAATAAGCTGCTAAATTTTTATAATAAACATGAACAGTATGAGAAAGTTCATCATAAGTTACGCGTATCTCGTAAACGATTTTCAAAGTGAATTTCCCTAGAGTTTTATGAGATTGTAGACTTCTAGATAGAAAATATTGTATAGTTGAATTTTATATGTTATGTCAATTTACTTTCTATCTTACGTCTTTTGATGTAATATGATTTCTGTATGTCATTTTTACGTTAATCGTATTTGAGTGGATTTTCTTCTGGCCTTAATTTTTATGGCAATCTGTTTACATTACTTAATATTTTGTCGAAAAGCTATAGCGGAGAATGTTATAAGAAAAAATATCGAAAATAAATCAACAATAAAGATAAGCAAAATTTAGAATAAGTAAATTTAACCTAGTTTACTTAATGAAGAAATTGTAATTTAATTTAATTGTTCAGTTTTATACGGTGTAGAATAATATTTGTTTATTAATAACTTACTTAAACCGTCTGGGCCAACAATAATTTTATTTAAAAAATTAATACAAAAGTTTAGCAAAACTCTATTAAGTGGCCACAAAACTAACATATAAGATAAATCAAACTGAAGAAATATAGAAGATAGATAAAGAAATAATAATAAATAAGACTTACTCACAATCAATTTAATTTAACTATTCAGACGACCGGTTTCGCTTTCTACAATATGCAAAGCATCTTCAGGTCTCGATACAAAGGTAAATAAATGCTGAAATGATAAAAACCCATATTAGGGTGTTGTCTAATAAAGATAAACAAAGTAGATGTTATAAATTACAATAATTATGCCAATATTACATGTATGTGGTTCTTTTAAAATGAATAAAAAGGTATAAAAAGTTTAAACAGACAAGGTAAGACCCACTTGCTCATTTATTAATTTATTACAATCTAATAGACTATTTTATAACAATTTGTGGGTCTTACCTTGTCTGTTTAAACTTTTTATACCTTTTTATTCATTTTTATTCATTTTAAAAAACCACAGACATGTAATATTGGCATAATTATTGTAATTTATAACATCTAATGTGTTTATCTTTATTAGACAACACCCTAATATGGGTTTTTATTATTTCAGCATTTATTTTACTTTGTATCGAGACCTGAAGATGCTTTGCATATTGTAGAAAGCGAAACCGGTCGTCTGAATAGTTAAATTAAATTAATTGTGAGTAAGTCTTATTTATTATTTCTTTACCTATTTGAAATGGTCTCACACAAGCAACACATTCATGATTTAAATATAGAAGAATTGTGCTCCATGTGAGAAGATTTAAAGATAGTTCACGGTAAGCCAAGAGAGAGTCAGTCACAAGAATCTGTTAAACGTGCTTATCAAGACATCGAAAACATGCTAAGTTCCTGTTTAGAAAGCAACCAAACAAACAAGTGCAGTATAAAGTGTGAGGTTACTGCTAAAATTCACCCAGACTAAGACCAAGGACCACCTAATTTTAGCAAAACCAAGACCAAGACTGACCGTTCAAGATGTAAGCCAGAACAAGACCAAACCTGCGTGACTCTTGCGTCTTGCAATTAGGACTGAGTGTCGTTTTAGGGAGTATAGTAGTTTTATTTAAAAAGAATCGAGGCTTTCGAACTCTGGTTATACCGCAAATTTATTAAAAATATCATGGACTGATAGAATTACAAATAAAGAAGTACTGGATAGGGTTGGTAAAGAAACAAAACTAATCACCACTATACAAGCCAGAAAACTAGAATACCTGGGCCACGTGATGAGGGGTCCAAAATATGAAATTTTGATATATAAATATAAAGAAGATCTGTTGGCGGAAGGAAGAATTCATGGTTAAAGAATCTACGTGATTGGTATCAATGCAGATCGATTGATTTGTTTAGAGCAGCAAGTTCTAAAATAAAAATAGCCATTACGATTGCCAACCTCCGTAGGGAGACCACACTCTAAGAAGAAGTAGTTCGGGTATATGCTTAGAGATTCTATGGGCGCAAAAAAAATATGTAACAAAAATTTTGAAAATTGGACTCATGTGCATTTCGAACAATACCATATTTTGTACAGTCTTTACTAGCAGACGACTTCCTCGCTCTGAAATTTATTGTTTAGATTTTGAGAATAGCCGCCCTCTAATCTTAAAATTATCTTTTTGCTTTGCGACGCCGACAGTAACACCGTATCGAAACTTTTTAAAAATATGTCACCTTAGCTAATAAAAAATATAATTAAGTTAGCATACCTACTGTTAAAAGGATACACATTTAATAATTCAATTTTTTATAATTTCGTTGGGAATATTTTCGTTGGGAAAATTCGTTGGGAATAATATAAATACCACAAATCTTATCGGCCTAAACATAGTTTCTATTAAGTGTGCTATGAGATCATTCGGTTAAACAAAATTTGCTGAAAGAGCGCGGCTAATATTCAAAAGTAACAAGACAAATTATTAATAAATAATGCCGGCTACCGAGTAACGAAGCAACGATATACACTGTGTCCGTAAAATATGGAAAAAATCTTTTTTAGCTAAACAGAGCATTTTAAGAAATAGTCCTAAAATACATCGATTTTTAATTCTAATTTACCGTATTTTAAAATAATATTCATAATACACATATAATACATCACATAATATAATATATATGTTAAAAGAATGCCAGAGTATAGATGGCCTAGAAGAGTACTGGAATGGATCCCTCCTGAAAGAAGAAAGAGAGGACGACCACGGAGAAGTTGGCACAACGATATTGATGAAGCAATGGCGACAAGAGACAGAAGAGGCAACTGCATATGACAGAAAAAGATAGAAATTGGGGGCGGAGAAGCGGCGACAGCAGAAATCAATTCGTTATTATATATATTATTTATATAAAATAATATTCTAATATACAGGGTGAATTACTTTTGAGTAATGACGTCACCGTCATTTTTTTTAAATGGAACACCCCCATTTTGTTTCAACTTTCGGATTACTCTAGCTGAGCTGATTCCAAAAATGTATCACATTGATTCAAATTGGTACAGGGTGGACAAAACTACAATAGTTTTATGTGTGTTCATAAAGTAACAACGCGTTAGTTAAATTACCAATATATTCAAAAATACGTATGGTTTAGCTGACATAATATAATAAAATACATGACTTGTATTTGACAGTAACCCAAACGTTGTAAAAATTGTTTATTGCTGTCCAAATTCTCTGTTGTAATTTTTGAATTTTTGCTTGTTTCATTTGATACACAACATTCTTAAGATGGCCACACCTAAAATAATCCAAAGGATTGAAATCTGACGACCTCGCTGGCCATTCAATAGGTCCACGTCTACCAATCCACCTGTTCGGAAAAATTTCATCTAGGTACCTTCTAACATCTCTACAGTATAATGTGGAGGTGCACCATCCTTTTGCAACCATAAATCCTTTCATCAATAGCTCCAGGATTACGTCTGCTGGGAAACAAATTACGTAAAGTAGGTACGACATACCCCCTTAAAAAGACAAGGTATGTTGCCCCGTTTAAATTACTTTCGATAAAGTAGGATCCGATGAATCGATTTCTTACAATTGCACCTCATACATTTACCTTTTGCGAGTATTGTGTATGATGCTCACGCATCCAGTGGGGATTTTTTTTGCTCAGTATCTACAATTCTGACGGTTAACCTCTCCATTTAACGTGAAAGTGGCATCTTCAGAAAAAATAATGTTTTGTACCAAGAGAGGGTCTCGGTGGCAGTTATCCATCATAACCACCATTTTATTATAAAACATTGGATCGTCTAAATGCCGCCCTATCATAAAATGACTAAATCTAAGCCTTGCTGAGAAATCCTGTGGTAAAAGATTCTGTACTGGAGTAAAACGATACGGATTCAGATTTGCTGTCAGTATTATTCTTGACACCGTAGATTTGCTTATACCAGTGACTGCAAAAACAAGCTTTGTACTGGTTTCTGGATCTTCTGCAACACACACACAACAATTTCATCCTCCATATCCGCATAAATTACCCTCGGTCTTCCAGCATTCCTGTTTTTGGGATGAAATGACCCTGTTTCGCCTAATCTGTCGAACAATGATCTAATAGTTTTATAGTTTGGTTTCCTTCTATTCATTATAACATGGCATTTCACCTTTATCTTAAGTGGTTTATAAAAAACTTAATACCACTTTGACAAATAATAGTAAAAAAATTCGTACTTACGCCTTGTGCCTTGACTTTGCCATTAAATTCACAGCCTACCTAGGTACCTGCGTGTTTGGCAAAAAATTAAATACAGACATGCGTATCATTAACAAAATACGTTTATTTCGAAAACGGTGTACTTTTTTTATTTGAAACAAAAATCGCATTTTTGTGTTGAAATGAATGTTATGTCATGTTTTTTCCTAAAATGTTTATACAGGGAGGACAAAAGAATTATGGCCACATTAATGAACCAATGTTATAATAGGTGGCGCCACTTAGTGACAATGATCAAACCAATATCATTTTTGTATTAAGCATACTAAATAATAGCAAAATATTAAATTTCACTAAACTCGGTTGAATAGTTTTCAATATATCTCTAAAAATAATATATAAAAAAATATTAATAAATCACCCTGTAAAAGGAAAACTAACAACATTTTGCCTGAGCAATTCGAGCTCAAACGCCTTATTTTAATATCAGCTATGACCCATTAGCTAACGTCTAATTAATTATGGGATACCTTGTATACAGAACTTTAAAACTATTTTTTATGTGTTCATTCCTCTTACTAGCTAATATACAAAATATTTCAATAAATATTTTACATTTTTCAGAGATAGACATTTTAAAATAAGCCCCTGTTTCTTTTATTATTGATATTACTGAGCAACTCAACTATGAAAAATTTCCAATAGCATAAAATAGTTTCACGATATTGTTACGGCATTCTCTTCATACTTTGATCGACCAAAGGATAGAAAGCGTCCCAGACTAAACGTAAAAAATCCCATTTTCGTTCAAAGTCGATAGCATTCTAGCAAGGAATGTCCAGAACAGACGGCTGTTAATAAATGTTGAGTCTAGATTTTTCCTATCTCAGAGAAACGATTATGTCGTAAAGAGGGAATAAAGTAACACAACGAAGCTGACCAAAATCGGTCAAGTCGTTCATGAAAAACTAAATCAATAAGTTGCAGGAACACTTGTCTTACTCCTATCACTTTTTCGACGTAAAGGTTAGATTTACATTTCATTAGGTGCTATAAATCAGGAGAAAAGTATTAGCCATATAAAGGGAAGATGTTATAAAAAAACTGATACGAAGTATGGTTGTTAAAAGTAAAATATGTCAAAACATTTGTAACAGATAAAAAGATATTGTAAATTAGAACACCGACGGTTATAAAAGTAAAAGTTAAGCTTGAAAAAAAAAACCGTATATGAAAATTATATACGGTTATATACGGTATAAAAAAAATAAACTGTATAATGATGATAGACCCGAAGAACCGGAGACTTTAGTTGAAGGTGAAGAACCAGAAATACTAAAATCAGAAATACTGCATGCTATAAAGTTAGCAAAGAACATTGGAATACTGGTCAAACTTTTCAATGATGTTTATTCGACTGGTGATATCCCTGAAGTCCGAATTCATAACACTACCAAAAAAACAACGTCCGAAAAACTGTAATTATAGAATGATAAGCCTTATGAGCCATACTTTGAAAATATTTCTACGCATCATCCACAGTAGAATCAGAGATAAATGTGAAGAAGATCAGGATGAAACACAATTTGGCTTCAGAAATGAACTGGGAACTCGGGACGCCCTCTTTGCACTAAATGTATTACTGCAGAAATGTCGAGATCAGAGGAAAGACGTCTTTGCTGTATTTATTGACTATGTAAAGGCCTTTGATCGAGTACAGTATCACAAATTAATCACAATATTAAAAGATAAAGGAGTTGATAGTCAAGACATACGATTTATAGAAAAGTTATACTGGCGTCAAACAGCGACAGCTTGCATAAACGGAAAATCAACAGAAATATGTAAAATACAAAGAGGTGTCAGACAGGGTTGTATACTATCCCCACTGATATTTCATTTATATTCAGATAGAATATTTAAAGAAGCGCTGCATAATTTGGATGGGGTGTGAAAGTTAATGCAATTCTGATAAATACAATCAGATATGCAGACGATACAGTTATTTTAAGTGATGACATGAACGGATTACAATGCCTTTTAAATGCCATTGGTACAGTGGGAAGAGAGTTTGGCCTAAACATAAACTGTTCAAAAACAAAACACATGGTGTTTAGCCGTTTAGCACATCAAGATGCACGATTATATGTTGATGAACATATAATTCAAAGAGTGTCCAGTTTTAAATATCTTGGTTGCCATATTACTGAACAACTAGATCCAGATCAAGAGATAAAATGTAGAATCGAGATAGCCCGCACGAAATTTTTAAAAATGAGGTCATTCTTCTGTAATGTTAACTTGAAACTTCAACTTCGAAAGCGTATGGTTAAATGCTACATTTGTTCAGTCCTCTTATACGGTGTCGAAGCATGGACATTAAAAATATCCACCATTAATCGTCTTTGAAATGTGGCTGCACAGTGTATATAAAAATTCTGTATACTAAAAATTCAATGGACGGCTATGCTGACAAATGTGGCAGTCCTTGAGAGAGCAAATGCTGCTCGCGAGCTGCTTGATAACATCAAATGTAGAAAGATGGTCTATTTTGAATACGTAGTAAGGGGAGACCGATATAATATTATTCAACTTATTACGATGGGTAAAATCGAAGGACGCAGAGGAATTGGTAGAAAGCAGGCCTCTTGGTTGAAGAATATCAGAAAGTGGACAGGAATAAAGAAAGCTGAGCAACTCTTTAGAATAGCTCGAGACAGAGACAGTTTCGCCATGTTAATCGCCAACGTCAAGGGGACTTGATAGGGCACGTTAAGAAGAAGAAGACATGAAAATTATACAGGGTCTGAGAACAAAGTTCTCGTTCGTCGTTATCTATATCTCTATCACGTACGAATATTTTTCAGAAAGGAAACCCTTCGCCTTCCTGGTCCTCACTTTCCTTTTATTTTTCCTTGTAAATTCATCGTCATCTTTGGCTCTACAACCCTGGGTGGGTCTCGGCCTGTTCAAGAATTAGTCTTCATTCCCCCTATTCATCGCCCTCGCTTTCTAAGTTTTGAATCTAGATCTTGGCCTGCCTCTCTTCCTGGTATCTACTTGCTCTTGATAGAATATCTGTCTTTGGGGGTCTCCAGTGTGCATTCTTTCAAGGTGTCCTAGCCACCTTAGCCTATTAATTTTAATAGACCGGACGATGTTGCATTTTTTATAGCATTGATACAACTCAAAGTTGTAGCGCCTCCGCCATATCCCGCTTTCTTGTACTCCTCCATATATGTGTCTAAGTATTCGTCTTTCAAAGCGGCCTAACAGTTCGTTGCTTTTTACCATAGTCCATGTCTCTAACGCGTATGTCAGGACAGGTTTAATAAGATTTTCATATATTAGTATCTTGGGTTATCTGCTAATTATATGTGATATTAAGAACTGCTTTAGTCCAAAGTAAGCTCTGTTCGCCAGGTATATTCTTCTTTTAATTTCTACGCTTACTAGGTTGCTGTTATTTAGTTGTGTTCCAAGATATATAAACTCCGAAACCCCTTCGAATGTGTGTCTTCTGTCACCAGATCTTGTGCCGCTATTTGTGTGCTGTTCGTGACCTTCATGTATTTTGTTTTGGATACGTTGACCTGCAGTACCATTGTCTTCGCCGCTTTTTCTAATGTTTCAAAAGCCTGTATCAGGTCTCTTTTTGTCCGTGTTACTATGTCAATGTCATCTGCGTGTCACTATCTGTACACTTCTATTGAGGATTGTACCTCTGGTTGTTATGCCCGATTCTCTATGGCTTTTTTAGGGCGTTGTTAAAAAATAGGCACGATACACTGTCTCCCTGGCTTAATCAAGTATGTACTTAAAAATACCTTGACACTCTGTTTTGTACCTTGACTTTGCGCTCAACTTTCGAAAGAGTTGCCTTTACCAATGTTGTTAGATGCGACGAAATATCTAGTTCTGCCATGGCATTAAAAAGTGCGCTTCTGTATGCTCTCATAAGCGCTTATCTATGAAGAGGTGTTGGGTATCAATTCCATATTCACATGTCTTTTCTAAGGTTTGTCTGAGAACGAAAATCTGATCAATTGTTGATCTTTCTTTTCGAAATCCACATTGGTATTTGCCTATTTTCTCCTCAGTATATACTAATAAATGATCATAAAGTATATAAGCCAGTACTTTGTAAGCCGTATTTAGGAGAGTAATGCCTCGATAGTTGTCACATATTAGTGGATCCCCTTTCTTGTGAATAGGTATTATAATACCTACATTCCAACTATCTGGGAGTTTTCCTTCTCTCCAAATGGAAGCAACCAATTTTATTATGTATTTTTTAGGGCGTTTGCTGCATACTTAAACAGCTTAGGGGGTATACCATCTTCTCCAGGGGATTTGTTTTTTTTATCCTTTTTATTGCCTTGGCAACTTCTTCTTCTGTTGGTATGTTATTTTTCTCGCCCTCATCGTCTATGTCTCTACTGTGGTCATTTATGTCAGTTACTTCTTGGTTGCCTATATTTAATTTCTCAGCAAAATTCTCCGCCCATCTCTCCACTATTTGATCCTCATTGATAATTTCGGCTTCTTTACTTTTTATTATGGTTATTCTGGGTTTAAATTCTTTTCTTTTGTGGTTCACATTTTTATAAAATTTTATAAATTTTAGTATCTTTTTCTCTGCTTGTCTCATCTGTTTGTACTCCTCTTGATTTTGTATCGTCCTTCTGTTTTGGAGTTTCCCATACGTCTGATTCTTTTTTGAATTGCCTGTGTGCATTACGCATCATACTTCCTTTCTGTCCACTTCCTTTCTGGTTTCTTCTTTCCTACAAATAATGTGTTTATGGTTTCTTTTTGACTGATTGCACAAAAAAAAACGAATAAACAAAGCTAACATAACTTAAGGGTTATATTATGCTCGCTACATCAGATATATTAAAAATTTCTTCTATTTTTTTACTATATTGTGTTATTTCAACATAAAATCGTAAATATTGAGTAATAATTCAATAATAATACGTTTTATGAGCTGGAGAGAGAACTAAATATATAAATTTAAATAAAACACATCAAAAGATAAACCGATAGATTTATTTCATTTTAATATCAGCAATTACCGTTATTACAATAACTATATTTATTATTCGAAGTCAATCACAAATACGATTTATTAGAATTTTAGAGTAACTAATAAAATTATAAATAAATATTACATATATATGATGGAGAAGATATATTCATTACCCCGAGCTTTTAATACATAAATCTTTATAAATTATGTGGTTGTTTATTAAATATCTAATCTAAAAAAATACTACATAAATCGTAGAATAAATATTTACTTTCTGATTTAGATCAGAAAATACTAGAAGATCATAAAGGGCCATCGACGGTAAACTATAAAATTTTGACCTTCTATAATATTGATCTAATGTAATTTTATTGTAAAATAACCAAAAAAAAATTATAGTCCCTAAAAATAATTTGTTCATGTTCAAAAATTTTTAGATATTTTTGTTTAAAACTTTTTTATTTTCCATTTTACGACTAAAAGTAATAGAAATAAAGTGTAGACAATTAATATGCTACGAATAATGTTTGATAAAATTTTTTGTAGGGTTGTTATTTTGTGAGATACAACGCGAAAACCCTTTGCCCCCTTTTCCAAGATGGCGGCCGATGGACAAGGATGGCCCACACAAACAAATGCAACCCTAACTAGGTTTTTTATCACGACTATGTTTATCTTATAAGCTTTTAGTTAATATTTTATTTGTTGCTGTTTTAACCCCAATATTGTACAATCTCAAATATTTATTTTAGGGAAGCACGGGGCACAATGAAACACAAACTTGTTTTTATTTTTTCTGTTTTTGCATGTAGATACTGTTTGGTACTAGGAACAGACTTTTGGTAGCATCAAAAACCCTGTTTTAAAAAAGAAATGTAACATATAACAACGACAAAGTTGTACAATAACCAATAAGATTGCTTTAGAAGTATGCCTAATAAAAGTGCTATGCCATAGTTTTATTCCATTCATAAATATAAAATCAAGGGAAAAATAATTCAAACGTTGAATATAGTAGTTAGCTAATATTTAAATTAGTGAAGTCGATTCCGAAACAAATGATGGCGTTGGGAGGATCGCGCGAAAGCTGGATTCTCCAAAATCGTTTTAAAGCTATTCTTAGCGACTATTGATACATCTGGAACTGGTAGCTCTATAAAGGTGTTAAGTATGCCCTTTTTTTATGAAAAACTTTAATGAAAATGTCTTCAATGGTATTCAAGTCGTCATCAGTCTTAATATTATTTACTACATCTTCTTCTTCTTCAGATGAAGACTCAACCTATTCGATTTTTTTGGATTTCTTTGTAGTCTCCTTATTAAAATGTGTTATTTTCCGTTTGACCATTTCTCTTTTTGCTATCCCTACCACCGTTTTCATACCACATTACTGCCATGTAATAGGCAACTTTCTTGCACTTCGCCACTGGAAGACCATAAAACATTTTGGAACACATTAGCAAATACTCTCTCTGTTTATTTTCTTGTTCTAGATAAAACACTTTGACGTTGTAGTGCGGAACGTACTTTAAATTTGTATCATACTCATTATATTTTTTCTTTTTCACATACCTAGATAATGTTACGTAGTTTACATTTTTTAATTCTGCTGCCCGCCTGATGAAGTGGCCTTAACAAACGAGCTCTACTGCATCTTTCATGTCAAACTCCAGAAACAAACCTTTATTGGTTTTCTCTGAGGATTTCGAACCATACTGAAACAAAAATAAAAATATTATTTTGATTAAATAATAATGGGGCACCTTGAAACGTTTCAAAGTGCCCGTCGAGTTATGTTTCATTGTACCCCAAACGTTCATATTTTCTATTGTAAGCCAAATTCACAAAAAACATAACAATTATAGAAAAGAAAATGCATAAAAGCAATTCAGTAAATATAAACGTTTGCAGTTTGCAGTTTTTACCTTAAGGCTGTTTTATCGGTGCACCAAAATCTAGGAACTGTTATTTACCGACAAAATGTCTCGAAATTTGGACACAATATTCGAAACTATGTTACTTTTAAAATTATGGTTTTACTTTTTTTATTTTTTTGTTACTACTGTTGAAAAATTTGATTATACTGTTTAACGTTCTATTATAACCAAACTGTTTACGCCCATCGCTTGAAAGAGTTTTTTTTCTGTAATCCTTGATTTTTTTTCACCTTTCTGTGTCCAGTAATAATCGAGAAAATCGTGTTCAAACTTTGAAGAAAGTTACTAAAAAATACTAAAATCTAATAATGAAACGTGTTACTCATCATTGTCGCGTTATCGCCTACGTGATTTCAAATCTCATAAGCGTACGGTCAGTTAGTTCGTGTTAAGACTAATTTGAATGGAGAGTAATGCATTTGTTGCTTGTTGGCCGACGCCACTGAGTAAAGATAGTCTCGCGTAAGCAGTGTAGAAATGTAAGTGATAGGCCCATTTTAAATCGCAGTGTGCTTGAACTGCTAAAACAGCCCTAAAATTAAATGATATTCACACGTAACAATTTAGTTTTGTCATACAGAAACACAATTTCCTCAGCCGCGTCCCAAACTACAACTCAGATTATAACGAAATAAAGATCACTGCGACACTGACAGTAACTGGTTCTCATTTACCCGCCAGAATTTGAAATACGAACAATGTTTCAAGGTGCCCCGTGTTTCAACGTAACCCGTGCTACTCTACTCATTATTCCATTCTGTTTATCTTTATTGTATACAGTGATGAGTGCCTTACCACCCGACTTTTAACCGTAAGAGATATAAAACACAGTTACCTTGAGTGAAATAAAAAGAGATAAAACTCGTAGAGGTGGGAAATAATCGATAGAAACCTATAATTTACATTACATTATATTACTACTATCGATAGTCTCACATCTTTAGACGTTAGCTTCGAGCTAAATCACCTCGGTCATAATTAAATAATAATTTAATTAATAGTGATAATTTAATCTAAAGCTTTAAATTATTAACTAAGAATAATTTCTACTATGATTTGAG
Source organism: Diabrotica balteata (assembly GCA_918026665.1). Taxonomy (NCBI): domain Eukaryota; kingdom Metazoa; phylum Arthropoda; class Insecta; order Coleoptera; family Chrysomelidae; genus Diabrotica; species Diabrotica balteata. Next base: position 15,222,538 of record OU898277.1, on the reverse strand, counting down.
GAGTTTCATATACTCTTATCACTGAATAACTATCAATCCTTCGTAGATTAGTGGTAAGAATTCGACACTGCGATGCAGACGATTAGAGTTCAAAACCCACATGTGTTTACTTTTTTTTTAATAATCTGAAATTATGCAGAGATAGTTTTGCTTTTGAACATTTATGTCAGTCGTTACTAGTATTAGATGTGTTTAAAGTTAAACATAAATATCTTATTGAAAAAAGTGTCGTCGTACTTTCGAAAATAAAGTAAAAATTCTTCAAAATTAAAAAAACGTTTAAATAATGTTTAAATAAGTAAAAATTCTACAAAAATTAAAAAATATTGTAAATAAACGTATTTACAATTGTCAATTGTTTTGAAAATGATTATCTGTACAGAGGAATTGATATTAACACTGAGAATTTAGTGATGGATTTGAGATAAACAGTCTTTACTGGATTATTTTGCATTCACAACTGAAGAGAGTAAAACTGGAATTGAATTGGAATTATTTTGTATTTCCGTTTTATAACATTGGATTAAGAATAAATTATAAATAATGAGTTTTTCGAAAACTTGTTACCTAATATGTATCATATTTTCTATTATTTTTTGAATGATAAAACAAAAATTTTATACTTGGTGTGAATTGAACCCCAATCTTCTTGTCAATAAACCACGTCTCTAACTATTACACCAATTCCACATAGATTAATTGTTTTCGGACAAAACATACCTACCTTTATTTTAGTCAAATATTTCAGTTGAGTTATTTTTATTATTAAATAAACTTGAAGATTTATAATTTAAAATCGCTACCAATTTAATGTTTTTTACTATAATATATCTTAATTTATTCAATTATTTATTCTAACATCAAAAATTATTACAATAAAATATTTTCGAGGTTTTTCGTATAATTATGACTGAAGTCAAATAGCCACGTCTAACGTCTAAAGGTGTGAAACTATCGATAGTGGTAATGTAATGTAATGTAAATTATAGGTTTCTATCGATTATTTCCCACCTCTACGAGTTTATTCCCTTTTTATTTTTCTATCTGTGTTTTCGATCTCTTACGTTAAAAAGCCGGGTGGTAAGGCAATCATCACTCTATATAATTGATAACTTTTTTGAGATTCCAAATATTCCTACAGAAAATTTCGAATATCATAGATATGTAGATAAATATGAAAAGGAGTAAAAGTGTATAAAATAAAATTTATTATAATAGGGTGAAAAGGTCTATAAAAATGGTAATAATCCACTATTTCATCAGCTTAAACTAACACAATTTTGAGGGCTAGCTCTGTTATGGGGCATATACCATTCACTATTCACAGATACCGATGGAGTTGGGGAGTCGTTACAAATAATCCTCCCCGAAAGTATAACGAACTTCTGATTTTATTTACTTTTTTTTCCTTGGAAATTGCCTTTTTTGGAAAAGATTTTTCTCCAGAGCTTCGCATTACGTCTCTCCGTGACATCCGGCGGAAATGACCATATTTTTCTACTTACGTCTCTTCCTCATTTTCAGAAAATACATTCGTAGCGGATTAAGTCAATACAATTTTCGGATATACTTCCTCTGCAAGTTTTTAGGGATCGTTTTTAAAAAGAGGGAGGGAAAATGGGTCGGAAGTCAAATATTCGTGATGGTTTTTACAACTGCAGATAAAAAAGCAAATTGGTTCAGTTTAAAATCGATCAACTTTTGATGTATAATATATTTTTAGGTTAGCGGTATTTATAATCTCTAATGAACACCTTCTTACGGTATACAAGGCGTTCCAAAAGTTTTTTCTGACTACTTTTTTTAGAATGTTATTATAAAGAAAATATTGATTGATAACCATGGTACAATAAAATTCACATGGTATGGCACATAATGTTCCAAAATCGGTTCGCTTCGCGCACGACGTAGTCAAGATCCCCTCTTCGCGCAAATTTGAATGCAGTTGTATAGGAAAGACTTTTAATTTTAAATTTTTAATATAATTTGGCTAATTTATTTATAGTACTTATAAGGAAATGATAAAGTTGTGTTTTTATAATATTTAATCATAAAAAATAAGTTGTATCTAATTTAATTTTATTGATTTTTGGGTACAGATATTTTAGCGAGGTTCTGAAACTATTGTTTTATTTTGTTAACATAGGTATTCTTTGTAAAACACGTTTTAATTATGTTTATTATACATACAGGTTGAACATCTGCTACTCTAGAGTTCCATATTTCAGTTGTTTAAAAATATACAAAAAAATTTATATAAAGAGTTTATATAAAGAATTTTGGGTCTTCGCTAATCTATAAAATGGAATACATATCACCACAATTTCATTCTCTCTTAGTGGCCTAGCCACCGCAGCATGTTCATTTTTATAGACCTACCAATATTAGGCTCAAAATTGTAGCGTCTATGTCATAATCCGTTTCCCTGCACGTCTTTATAAATGTCCCATTTATACATTCAAAACAACCCAAACGTTCTTCATCACTTTTTGTCATCATCCACGTTTCTGACCAACTTGATTAGAGTTCTATATACATATCAATATTTTCGTTCTTTTTGTGACTGTTTGACGTTAATTTTTTTTAATCCATAGTACGTTCTATTTGCTAGATATATATGTCTGTTAATTTCTGCAGTTACTGTATTACTTTGGTTGATTTGAGCCTAGATATGTGAAATCTTTTACTCCTTTAAAAGTATATGTTGCAGCTGTTAGATCTTTGGGTTTTCTTAATGACAGTAGTGGGTCCAAAGGACACAAGAAGTAGTTAACAGATCCAACAGAAGTTCGTGTTAGTACTAAGCACATCCTAGTTTGGTCCAAATGTCATGCTGCTAAACACCCACCGATGATAATTGAACCTTCATTGGATGTCTGGTGGACTTACTTGTATTAAAGTATTTTGGGAAATAAAAAATAAATTTTTAAAGGAACTTTATTACATATTACATTCATTTATTATTTTAATTATAATTAAATACTATCGGCTCATGAGATCAATACACAAGGATCACCTGAAATTTTTTACAATTAGTTAATTTGATAATAACACGCCAATTCGCAAAACTGCCCAATAATTTCTGTAACCCAATACATTCAGAATGGTCTAGAATAATACGAAATAATTTTATGTCATGTGTATATGCTAAGACTTTAGTCACTCAATGATGTGATAGCAGCATCAACAAAAACTTCAAAGAGAAGAGGTAGGTACCAAGTTGGCATTTTGGACCACTTCAAAGGAAAGTATTCAGTTAATCATTCAAGTAAAATCCTTTTAAAATTATCCTTTCTACAACAGGATATTATCCACAGTTTCCTGACCACACTATCTTGAGGAAACGTATGAAACCTTAAGGTTTTATCTTTATTGTCACTATTGCAAGTAGCAACTGCACAGCGCATTTTGAAATAGTTACAAAATTTCACAAAAACAAACAAATACACGAAAGCAAATAAACGAGTAAATGTTCTTAAATCAGTCTATACAGACTATAACACATATATACTATCCAAAAAAGAATAATATCGCTAAAAACAGATGAACAATACGAGTTTTGCAAAAAAATCCACTACACAATATAGTAATACAATTACAAATAATGGCTCACAGGGACCTTTGCTACGTCACACCCGCTTGACCTTAGCTGTCAAAAGTGTCAAATGTCATGCGCAAGATTCTACCATGAGAGTTTATTGTACCATGATTGATAACTAGAATCAAAGATAAACAAATCTTACGTGAAGAATCATAATTTTAGCACATGTGCATTTTTTATTTTAATTTTTCAAGTAATTTATAATCTAACCTGTTAAGACAATAATAAAATTGGGTAATTTGATCAAAGTGATTACTATAAGCGAAGATTACCTGCTAGTGCTGAAATATTTGAAAGATTTTCTTAGATTCTAAACAATTTATTTAATAATTCTATCTGGTAAGTCCAAGCTTTGTCTTAAGTCTTCTCACTGTCCTGCTATTGTCTAGTAGGTTTAATAACGAAGATGCTGTGTAGAACCCTTTTGGTAGTCGCGTTGTTTGCTTTTTATATCTTAATATAATCCTTATCCTCTCTTCTTTGATTTAACGCATCACACGTTCTAATCGGACCAACACCAACAGATATATGATGTGATAATTGCGCTGGGGTTTTCATTACGGACAGACAGACAGAATAATCAAATTAAAATGTTGATAATTATACTAATAATTTATTTTCTAATAATAGTTCAGATCTTCTTCCAAGTATCCAATACAGTCTTAATTTTAATCCAAAGTGTTTTGCTTGTAAACTCCAATAATGTAAATTTTACAGGAGACAATAAAAACTGATTGGAGAGTGCCGAGTGACATTTACAGATTTCACAAATATAAATAATGATAATGTTATAATTGGAAACTTGTACTATAATAAAATTATACCATATTTTTAAATATTTTGGCTGTTGTAAAAAGAATCAGGAGTTAGCTGTTTTACTTAAAAAGAAAACAATTTTTTTTTGTGAGTTGAACAGTTTTTATTTTAATCCTGCACAATCATAACTAACTAGAAACTAGTGAAACACAGTTTTGAAAAACAGTTTTTTCTAATATCAAATGGATAAAACATTAAAGAAAAATAATGATTAATTTTCAAATGGAATATTATCATAGTATTCGTGATAATCGGAAGAGATTACTTTTTTTAATTCTTGTAAATCCTCCAAGTTTCTCTTTGTTATTTTACGTTGGCTTGCATATAAGCCTGGCAGTTCATTCAAAAGTTTTGTCGTAACTTTATTATCTTTTCTTTGTGGCAATATGCAGCAATCACCCCCGAATGTTAATTTATAGTGGAGGTGTGCTTATTAGTTCTTTTAGACGAACTAGTTCAACAGAACTATTTCACAAAAATAAACTAGTTCAGTGAACTAGTTCGCGAAAGAACTATTTGTAAGACCGACATCGAAATCCAACCCTAACAGAACTGGTTGCCAGATGTCTCGTCTCAATCATCACAAAAGCTCGGCGCTGGCCGCCCGTTTACTTCGGTTTTCAGTCAGTCTTTCACTAGTTCACTACCGCGTACAAGTAGTTCGGAACTATTTCTTTCTTTCAGTCAGTCTTTCACTAGTTCACTACCACCGTACAAGTAGTTCGGAACTAGTTTTTTCGATCGTATGTTTAGGTTTAAATGGTTTAAATTATTATATGATTAGTTAGTTTTTATTTGCAAAAAATTATTAAGATTTGTTTTTTATTAACCGTTTTAAATATAAATATGGTTCAAGTATGATTTATTTTTATATTTACGTATATTTAAACTAATAGGTATTTATAATTAGGTTATTTCTAAAAGAACCTTTACAAAAAAAATCAGTTAATTTTCTAGGAACATTAAATAATACATTTTCATTCTCACTTTTACATAAAATTATATTTTATGTAAGTGCCTCAATCATTTTAACCACAACTAAAATTTTTATTTCAAAATTACAATACAAGAAACAACACAGCATGGCAACATCCAAGCCAATACATGGGCATAAGATCCAAACCATTATGACATTAAGATAAGACCTTATGGTATTGTCACATTCATAAGAATTATGAATCTGTTATCTGAGGCTAATCGGCATTTTTTTTAAACTAGTTAGTCCATCCATTCACAAAATAATAAATATATGTTCTAATTCATTCATTCATTATTTCCTTCTTTAGAAGTCGAAACATAATTTATAATGCAAATCGTTCGCAGTGAACTAGTTCTATGAAAATTAATGAACTAGTTCAATTAGTTTAGATAGAGTATACCTGTTTTACTTTCATTCGTATTTTTCTCTTTTATTACTGGTATCACTTGGTCTAATACAAAATTTAACCACATCGCGGTATTAAAAGAACATACAGATAGGGCTTTTACATTACGTTCCTTGCACCAATTGTTTACATAAAAATCGTAAAGGGTCATATTAGTTGACCAATAAGGTATAATGTACTTTTTGCCTATCGATCTATCTATCTATAGCCCAAAATCTACTCATGTGTTGAATATAGGCCTCCCCCATTTGCCTCCATTTATCTCTGTCTTCTGTTCGTCTTTTCCACATTGGACCTGCGCTTTGCTCAATGTCATCTTTCCATCTCATTTGCGATCGACCTCTTGACCTTTTTGCAGTATATGGTCTCCAGCGGCTAATTTCTTTATTCCATCTTCCATCCGGATATCTTTCATTATCCCCAGCACATTTCGACAGCGTCTGTTGTTTCGGTTTTGCATCTTATCCACTTGTTTCTCTTTTTATCTCTCAACGATATTCCCAACATTTGTCTTTCCATAGATGCCTATCGATGTCCTACTATAATTTGATTCCATAGTAGGTACGTTATTGAGAAATTACTTCATTGATTTATTTTCCAATTCAAAAGAACTAGATTTTTGGTTTTTTAGATTTAATGGGTGGGATACTATTTACTTCCTCTTTATTTTCTTTTTTATGAACACTTTGTGCTTGTCTTGTCTCTTTCCAGTTTAAAACACACCATTTCCCAATACACAATGTGTTTAAAAACATTACTTTTCATACTCTTATTAACTTTTCACCTTTTCTTAAATTATATATAATAAAACAGTTTCTTCTTGGTGCAGATTCATTTTTTTTTGTTTCTGTGACGTTGAGTTGGTACTATTTGTACATAAATTCTTGTCTCTCCCCAAGTCATTTTTTTCAAAAAGTACTAAAGATATTTTGTCTTTCGTCTTTTGTAATCAAAGAACATCTAGTTTTACAATATCTGCCCTGATCCTTACATTTACATCTTGTCTTTAGTGTCCTAGGAGGTCTCCGAACTTTTTTATTCCAAATGTTATTCTCTGTCTTTCTTGAAATAAATATATAACCGGTTTCTCTATTCTTTCTCTTTGATTCATAAACCCAAGTAGATTTATCCACTTGGCATCCTTTTTTACTTTTTCTTTTCACTGGCCCCAAATTTTCAGATTAATTGTCAGAATTAGAATTTTCTGAATAGTTGACCAGACCGAATCCTTCATGACACTCAGTTTGGTTTCCGTAACGGCTTTGGAAAGAGAGAGGCATTGTTTGGAATGAACGTACTTGCTCAAAGATGTCGTGATATATCTGTAGACATATACTGTTGTTTTATTGACTTCCATTTGGCATTTGATCGTGTTAAGCACTCTATATTGATCTAAGCTCTAAAAGACATTGGCTTGGACGGCAGAGATGTTCAAATAATTGCAAATTTATATTGGAATCAAACTATATCAGTTTTAGTAGAGGGTGTGGAATCACAGGCTCTCAATATTAAAAGAGGAGTAAGGCAGGGATGCATCTTGTCACCAATGCTTTTTAACGTTTACTCCGAAAGAATTTTTAGAAAAGCACTTGCTAAAAAACAAGAAGGAATACTTGTGAACGGCAAAGTCATCAATAATTTGCGATATGCGGACGATACAGTACTCCTAGCTTCTAGTCAAGAAGATCTGCAAATACTACTTGATAGTGTCGTTGGGAGTTGTAGGGAGGCAGGTCTGTATCTTAACATAAGGAAAACCAAAATACTCGTAATAAGTAAACAACAGCATATAAAACCGTCTATATATATTCAAATAATACCAAACTTGAGCAAGTTAATAAAGTAATTTACCTTGGACAGCAATTAAATTGTAACGCAGAAAGTCAGGCGAAATTAGATCCAGGATAGAGCTGACTAGAGCTTCTTTTAGAAGGATGACCAAGGTGTTATGTAACAGAGACCTAAAATTGGCATTAAGGATCCGCCGACTTCCCTGCTACGTGGTCGCAGTCTTACTTTATGCTGGCGACTCCTGGACTGTGAATAAAATCGATCTAAATCGCCTCGAGGCTTTCAAAATGTGGTGCTATAGAAGAATTTTAAAAGTTTCCTGGGTGGAGAAGATTCGAAACTCCACCATACAAGAACGTCTCAGCAAGACTACTGAGATCATAAAAAGCATCAAGCAGAGAAACCTAGAGTATTTCGGACAGGTAATGAGAGGTCCCAAATATAGGTTGCTACAAAATATCATGCAAAGAAAAATAGCAGACAAACGCAGTCCAGGACGAAGAAGAACCTCATGGTTGAAGAACTTGCGAGATTGGTATGGTGTTAATACAAGCATGCTATTTAGGATGGCAGTGAATAAAATTAAGATAGCTATGATGGTAAATAACGTTCTGAAAGGACATGGTAAATGAAGAAGAAGAATTCTTTATTAGGTGCATCACTGAAATTGGATTTGTGTCTTTCAGTAGGTCTACTACTGTCTAGTTTATATCCAAATCATTTTCTGAGCTGTATGTGGCAGCAGTATTATGTGTTTCTATTTCATTTTTAATAACAAACACTTTTGTTATTATAATTCAGTTCATGTATTGCATCAAAGTCGTCTTCTGAGCTATATACCTTACAAAATGTATTTAAAATGGCAACAATTAAAAAAGTTAGACGGTTTGCATTATTCAGATTGAACTTCAAACGGATAGCTATTTTACAGGAGGCGCAAATTAAAGAAAACTGTAATATGTTAGGTATTTGAACATCATCAAACGACAGATTTTATTTATTTTTAACAGATGGCACAATATTCCAAATTTCATTAAAAAGTGGAGTTAACCACCTTACAGTTAAAGCCATCGATATGTAGGTATGTTAAATTATGCTATATATTATACTATATGTAGTATAAATATGAAGCTAAATAAATTAGAAACACAATGAAAGCTCCAATAACTTCGTACTCCACGTACAGATGTATGTTCTTTTTGTGAATTAAAAAAGATATAATTAGCAGCTGCGCCAAGCATTGATGTTAGTAACAAAATCTCAACCAAACTAAAATTGCATAAGCTACGAGCGAAAAAGTTTTATCAACTCCTAGAAATAAAAAGAGACCAGCGAAGTGGTTAAAGTTTGTTTTGATATGCAACAAAACCAACCTTTACCAAAACTAAGCATTTCTGATGTTTATTATATGCGGCAGTTGTGGTTATATAATCTTACTTTTGTAATACTAGAAACAAATCACAACAAGGAAAATTGTTTTGCTTACACTTAGACTGAAAACAAAAGTGGTAAAGGGTCAAATGAAGTAAGTTCCGCACTTATGCATTTTTTTCATTCATTAGAAGCAAAGTACCTTTCTTTAAACCCAGATGAGAGACCTTAAATCTTAAAACTATATTCTGATTCTTGTCCTGGTCAAAATAAAAATTCTACAGTTATATTTACGTTATTATGTTATGTACAGATTAGCATATTTAAGGAGATTCAGCACATATTTCCAATAAGAGGGCATAGTTTTATGCCGGCTAATAGCGTCTTTGGACGATCTGAAAAAATAATAAGGAAACAAGAACAAATTTCGAGTCCTCAAGGTTATTACAATATTTTTGATAAAAATTGCAAAGTGCTGCAAAATGGTCAAAAATGGGTTAGTAAGGACTACAAAGCTTTGGCCTGCAAAATGTTAAAAAAAAGTTTGCGTTTAAGTTAAATGAGCAACGAATCTTTACTTATTACAAAGGAAAGAAAACAGTTTCTGTGCAAAACACTTACACCGGCAATGCATGTTCACACAGTGTACTGAAAAGTAACGGTGTTAATATTTCACGTACTTTAGAAGCAGCCACATTGTTACCAGCTGTTAACAAAATTAGTGCTGCCAAAAAGGCAAATGTCAGACATCTTTTGAAATTTGTTAAGTTAACCGATGAGGAAAATATGTTCTACGAACATGCACTGCAGAATGTTGACAATGTCAATGAAGACGTTGCGGAAGAAGTCGTGGACAATGAGGAAGTATTGTAATTCATAGTGTATCCGTTTTTTTTATTGTTTTAGTTTACTAAATAACTTAATAATTTTTCAAATGTACCTTAAGTCCACGGACTTAGTTTAACTTTGGAATGTTATATACTCTTTTTTATTTTATTGTAAAGATAAAAACAAATAAAATCTAAATTTGATTAAAAGTGGTTAATTAGAAGATTATGATTACGATAGCAGCAGAAATTTGATCGTACTGAAAAATCACAAATTTGGACTTAGGAAGTTTTGGAATAACGCTCTTCATATGTATATGGCTATATCAATACAGTTCGATTATCAGAAAAAAACCGATTTTCCGAACACCCATATCCCCAATTAGTTCCGATATTTTACGCTCTACTGTATAATAAATGTTGGTGAATTTATTTCTTGATAATATTCCTTTTAAAAAAATTCCAATTTGCCTTATTATATTACAAATCAGTACCTACTAACCTTGTGCAAAGTAAACTTTCTTTGTTCTTTGTTATCTGGGAGAGCTCAATTCTCTCCGACTTCCTTTCTTGGAAATATCCATTAAGTAGATTGATCTTGTCTTCCAGATTGACGTTTTCATCCTTCCAGATTATGTAAAGCGTTAAATCTTGTTATATCGTCAACACATTTTTTATAATCTCATTTACAGGTATATCACTGTAGAAGCTTGCTCCATTATAAATGGCATGTTAATCTTACGCAAATACCCCTATAATTGTTAACGCTCATGAATATCTTTTGTATTTCGCTAGAGGCAATCATTAAAGTGGTCCGAATTAGTGAGTCTGTCGTTTCCGAATCCAGTGAAGTAGATGTGATAGATGCTGATTAAAGGGATTTTTGATCTTTGTTCAAATTTTATTTCTATCGCTTGAATGCGGGTTAAAAATAAAAAAGTTCACAATATTTTTTTATGTCGATGTAGAAAATATTTTATTTTTATTGTTACATTGCATGTCTACAATCTACTCTATACACAGAGTAATAAGTAAATAGTATGTAAGTAAATTAACGTGAGTTAGGTACCGTCCAGAGACAGTTCTCTAAGTATTTTTGCGGTAGGTCTTCTTTATATATATACCCGGTATTTAGGCAGCACACGCCCTTTCGGTAGAGATCTATGGAGGAGTATCACCGAGCCGCAATCCCTTATCTCTTGCCGTACTGCTTCGCCATAGGCCGATCAGACACCAGCATATTCTAGTCTAAGCTGCAGATTCATTTAGAATTTTAAACTGCTGCGTTAGCCTTTTTGTTTTCTGTACACCGAGCTGAGGATCGAAATCACATCCGCTGAACCACTGGCAGTGAAACGAATGAGAATCCGCTTGACTTTCTGACCGACAGGTGTTCTTTATAAAGTTCTTAATTAAGGATAAATTATTTATCAGTTTGTTGTTGTGATCAGTGGTGCAATTTTTATATTTAATTGATTGATTATTTATTATGTCCTTAAGTAATGGCATGTCCAGATCATTGTGAAGGGTTTGGTTAGATACATACCATGGAGCTGAAGATTCCCATGTCATCGGCAAATGTAGCTAAGAAGATATAATTGCTGGTTGGAACGTCTGCTGTAAACATCAGATACAGAAATGGGCCCAAAACGCTACTTGAGGTACACTAGATTGTAAGATATGGTAATTTAAGTAGCTGTCTTAAATTTTGACTTGGAAGTAACGGTCAGTATTGTTGTTGTTGTTTGTTTGTGTTTAAATGACTGCGGACACTAAATCCATTCGCCAATCTTACAATTTGAGGTGTAGTGTGTGTGTGTGTGTGTGTGTGTGTGTGTGTGTAGAGTAATTGTCTTGATACTTAGCAAAGTCGACGTCATTGTCTTTGCTAAGAGACGCTAATTGTATCCGAACGTCTGCGGTCCCTCCGGTGTGTACCGATCACACAAGGATAGAAATTATTTTCATTTAAACGGTCAGTAAGATATGATTTTAGTACCTATAAAGTATAGTTGGTCTGTTAGGTGTAATTTTAGTTTGTAGAATAGACATTCATGCCATACTCTATCAAATGCCTGTTATATATCTAGAAACACTTCAGCGCAAAACTTGTTCTTTCTCTCTTATTCTTCGAGAGTTGTTTTAATTATATTTACTATTCTGTGGCATTTTTGGATGGTTGAGTGTTCGCGTCCAAATCCGAATTGGTGTGGTATAATTTCGTTTATGGGAACAACTTGCTCGATTTTATGTAATAGTAGCCTTTCTTTAGAAACAGAAACACCACTGGGAAACTTTGGCTTAGATGGTAGAAATGAACGTGGCAAAATACTGAAGATTCATGCTGCAACATGTTATTCCAAATAAACAGTTTTTTCAAAAAGAAACCACGGAGAAGATGGGCATGGCAAAGTCCTAATGGAAAAACTCAAAACGAAATAGATTTTATTATCAAGGACAAAAAACACACCGTTAAAGATATCACTGTTTTAAACAGATTTAGGTCTAACTGGTAAGCAGGTTTTGTGTGTTTTCAGTAAAATTGATAGTGTGTAAAATAATTTATTAATTAAGCTTAGTATACTTTCGACATAATAAATGTCATCATCAGAGCTACCGTCAATTAGGCAATAAATACTTCATAGAAGGAAAATTGTGGACAAACAACATATTAAAAACATGGATCGGGCTCTCTAGGCCACAGATCTTGGGTTTAACCCTTATACATATGTATAATTCACATCAAATAGTTAAAATAGAAAACATGGCTACCACATACAGCGACGAAAACAAGTCCATAAGACAGACAGTACCCTGGATGTAAGCGGAAAACTTCTTATTGGCGATACCTATATTATTGTTTTTTAACAAAACAAACTCTTTGTGAGCCTGAGAATGAGGCAAACATTGTAAGCCTCAAAACCGATCGCTTCTGTAACACTTTGAAAGTAAATATTAGATTGTGAGTATTGACCTTTTTAATACATCTGTTCAATTATGGACTCACACTTGCAACCCTTTTATCATCATAATAGATAATTATTATAATAGAGTCAAAATAATATAAAATTTACTTACTTAAGTTGATATAAAACAGCAAACACCTTAAAAATGTTCACAGTTCTAAGTTTATTTAAATAACACTATATAAACCAACACTATAATTATACCAACTATTACATAGAGCTATTAAAAGTAAAAATTATATTTATATAATTAAATTCAAGAGACATAAATGTGATTCATAAGGATTACTGAATCCATATTTTATCTGTTTAAAAGTGCAAAGTAAGCGTTTTTGTTCAGAGGTGTAGATTGTCGTTACTTGTGAGTTTCTACTTGTTACTTTTGATACGCTTTTGTATATAATCAGTTACAATATAAGTGATTTTGTAACAAGTAGGTACCTCTTCAGCATCTCTAGAGATTGTGAATGAATTGATCACGTTTTAATAGTGTTTATTTTTACTTTTCTGTTAAGCGAATATACTTTAGTTCAATTTTTGTATTTACAGAATTTTGGAAAACATCCCAGTTTGTTTCTTTAGTTGTGAGTTTGAGTGGTAGTGTTCTCCATATCATATGTGTAGTTAAAGTTATTATTATTGTACTGTGATCTGATGTTAAATCGAAGTTTGACTCTGTTGCACTATGTATGTTAGATATCTCTTTTGTTACAGCAAAATCTACCAAATCTAGAATTCTTAAATTTGTATAGTTCAAAGTTATATCAACGACACCAGGTTCTATTTAAATAAAATTATTGTTCGATATAGTTTGTGGAATAAACCGTAAATCTAAAGTAGCGTTAAAGGATTTTACTATTATTTTAAGAACTGAGTAGTATTTTTCTTCACCTATAAAATACACAAAATGCTGTAAGTGAAAGAAACTCCTAACGTCAAACTATCAAACTTCGAAATAACAAATAAAAGTTGTTATGTTAGTTTTCTCTTTATAAGTTTGTATAATAAACTTTTAGATGTACCTAATAATAAAACCGAACACATTCAGCCTGGCACTCCTCCTATATTTGTTATAAATCCAGTTCAGAAAGTTTTAGCGTGATTCAAAATGTACAATAGATATTGTACTAAAGCTGTGTAAAACTAACAAAGTTGGTTGGTTATGGAAATGTACTCTTGAAACTCTTCATGAGTGCTTACTAATAGGAGAGCTTGGTAAACTACTAATTAATCAGTTCCATATCCATAAGCGGAACTTAGCGGAATTTATTCATTGTTACAAATTATTTTTTTTCTGTACAAAAGTAATATTCAGTATTTGCAACTTCTAGACAATTCCTGTTAATTTACATTGAAGTGCATCATATGTAGATTCGGTATATATACGAGTATGCTATAGAGGGTTGTAAAATAATTGAGAGAAATTGTGATACAACTCGTGTTAATATATTTAACTACTTTACAACATTTTAAGTATCAAATGTGTCATTCAGACTATTTATGCTTTAAACTTCGTGATTTGGGATAAAAATATTATTATCTTAAGAGAAAACATGAAGTATAATTGACTACAATAACTACAAAGTTATGCCAAAATCGGGATATGTACGTTTTGGAAAACACAAGGTGTTGGTAAATAAGTGCGACAAACTTCAGGAGATGAATCTGCATGAAAAAAAAAAAATGACAAATACTTCGTTTTCGAGTCATGGGGTGTTGAATTTTTTCTTACAAACTGACTATTTGTGTATTGCTCTGAAACTGATTAAGATATGCAAATGAAATTTGGTAAATTTAAAGAGGTAGTTATTGCTCATTTTTGACATACAATTAAGAATTTATATTCATTATTGTCGCGCATAGGAATAAAGGTATGGATTAAAAAAACGCCAATGAGATATTTCAATAAGCAATTATTGTTCAATGTCTCATTTTATTTGTGATAAAAAATCTCTTGCAAAAAATAAAACATCATAACGTGCATTTTTCAATTCTTTAATACATGATCAAGAAATATCTTATACAATTACAGAACAATAATCTTTGTTTTCTTCCTTCTTGTATGTAGGTTTCTTAGGCTTAAAGCCCGTTTCTTCTTCAATATTAGCCTCCTTAATTGTTTTTCTTGGTCTGCTAACTTTGTCCATTTGGTGACTTATTTCGTGCTGTTCGTACTATCCTATCTTCTGCCATTCTATTAATATATTCCTTCAACTCGTGTTTCTGTTTTGTCACCTATACATTTCTTCTTCTTCTTCCTTTGCCCTATCCGTTTCGGACGTTGGCTATTAACAAGGCTATTTTAACTTTGTTTACGGCACCTCTGAACAGTTCGGTCGATGTTAGTCCGAACCATTTTCGCAGGTTATGCATCCATGAGTGTCGTCTTCTTCCCGCTCCCCTCCTACTGTCGATTCTTCCTTGGACTATTAACTGTAGCAGCCGGTACTTATGCCTCATGACATGTCCGAAGTACTCAAGCTTCCGTTTCTTTACGGTGAAGATTATTTCTTTGCTTTTGCCTATTCTCTGCATTACTTCCACGTTAGTGATGTGGTCTGTCCAGGATATCCGAAGAATACTACGATATATCCACAGCTTAAAGGATTCTAGTTTCTTCAGGGTGGCTTCCATTGTGGTCCATGCCTCTGCTCCATAGAACAAGTGCGGGAAGAAATAACACTTGACCAGTCTTAATTTTAGTTCCATTTAGATTTTGCTTGTGAACCACTTTTTCATATTGTTGAAAGCGTTTCGCGCTTTTTCAATTCGTGATCTTATTTCTGTTGACTGGTCCCATTTTGTGTTGACTGTGGTTCCAAAGTATGTGTATGTCTCCACTTTATTTTTCGGTTGTTTAATGTCAATTGTATCGGAGGTTGTTGTGTTCTGCTGATGAGCATGCCTTTAGTTTTGGTTGTATTGAGTTCTAAACCATATTCTTGACTTGCTGTGTGTATGCTTTGCATGAGTCTTTGAAGCTCGTTGCAGTCATTTGCGATAATAACTGTGTCGTCAGCATATCTAATATTATTGCTTTGATACCCTCCGAAACTTCTCCCAGTGCTTCTTTGAAGATTTGTTCAGAGTATATATTGAACAGGAGCGGCGAGAGGACGCATCCCTGTCGTACATCCTTTTTAATATCTATCTTCCCACAATGTAAGTTGAACATCTTTATCTCAGCACTTTGGTTCCAATAGAGACTGGTTATTATGCGCAGATCCTTGTCATCAATATGCATCTTCCTGAGCATTTCCATGAGTTTACCATGTTTGACCTTGTCAAACGCCTTGGAGAAGTCGATCAAGCACAAATGGACGTTCTTGTGCATGTCTCTGCATCTTTGAATTTAAACTTGCAGACTGAAGATCGCCTCTCTTGTGCCCAATGCGCTTCGGAATCCGAACTGTGACTCCGATATATTTGCTTCACATTTGTTATATATTCTATTGTGTATAATTTTGGTGAAAACTTTGGTAATGTGATTTATCAAGCTTATTAAGCGGTGTTGATCACAGTGTTTTGCACTTGGTGTTTTAGATATGGTTACAAAGGTCGATCAAAGCCATTCCTCCGGAATCTCCCCTTTGTCGTAAAAGGTGTTAAAAAGTCCTATCAGAAAATCGAGGAAGTGGTCATCCGTTTCGCATAGGAGTTTTATGATCTAGCCCTGTATGTTGTTGGGACCTGGTGTTTTGTCGTATTTTTAGCGATGAAATGGCTTTTTCCACTTTAGACCTTAATATTTTGAGCCCAGTCATGTCGTCATCTTGGTCCACTGTCGCTCTGCGTTTATCGTTAAAAAGTCGTTCTACGTAATCTTTCCATGTGTCAATGAGCTTAAAGTCGTCTGATATAAGTTTACCGTCTGCGTCTATTAGTGTCGGGTGGGGATTATTGGTTTTCTTTTTAGTTGTTAATTCTTTGATCTTTTTGTGCATGTTGTGGTAGTCATATCTTCTGTCGCACTCTTCGATTTCATCGCATTTTTCTTGCAGCCAGCGTTCCTTCGCTTCCTTTATCTTTGTTTTTATATCGTGACTTGTTTCTTGATACTTCACTTAATTTTGGCATTTGTGTTGTCTTTTTTCTTCCATCATATCAAGGATTTCATCCGTCATCCATTCTTTCTTCTTTACGCGCTCCTGTAACACGTAACAGAAGTGTCTTGTTTGTCATTTCAACAGCTCTTTTTATTTCTTCCCATTTAGCAACTGAGTCTTGTGCGGGTTCACTCAATTTTCCAATGTTTCTTCTTAAGGATTCCTGTACTTGTTGTTTAATGTTGGGATCCTTTAATTTTCTAATGTTTATCTTGGTTTTATTAGGCTTCCCTTCTATACGTTTTAGTTTGATTCCCAGTTTACCCAGCACTGGGTTGTGATCCGATTGAGCGTCAGCCTCGGGATAGGTTTTCCCTGATGTGATTGAGTTTCTGAATCTTTCTGGTATGACAATGAAGTCGATCTGGTTTCTTACATTTGTTTCGTTCGAGTCTGCTGGCGACTTCCAGCTGTAAAGGCTGCGAGGGGGCAGTTTAAAAAGTATTAGTTATCAATACTTTTTGTTCCTGACAGAAGCGTATGAGACGTCCCCTCTCTCGTTTCTAGTTCCTAATCCGTGTCCGCCCACAACATTTAACACCTTACCTCTGCCGACCTTTGCATTGAAGTCGGCCATTATTAATGTCACTTCGCTTTTCTTGGTCATTCTCATCAGGGTCTCCAGTTGTTCGTAAAATTCTTCCACAATCTCGTCATCTTTGTCTGCTGTTGGCGAGTATACTTGTATGATATTTAGATTGTGTGGATATGCTTTTAGCTGAAGGAGTGACATTCTGTCTGACAAGGGAGTGTATGCTTTTACTGCACTTTTTATAGATGGGGAAACGATTACCCCTACTCCATTTCTGTGTATTTTAGTGACATTTCCGGAGTAGTAGATTGTGTGGTTTCGAATTGTACATTGCTCAGAGTTAGGCAACCGAGTTTCACTGACTCATAGTATATTCATGTCTAGTCTTTCCATCTCTTTGACGATATTGTGCGCTCTGCCGCTTTCATACATGGTTCGCCCATTTCATGTAGCATTCATTATCCTCCCGGGGATTCTTCGCACCCTATGCCCATCTAAGGGCTGCCGGGGACTTAGGGCCATTTCTACTTTGTCGCTTGCCATGTTAACTATACTAGAGATATCTTATAGATCTTTAATGCGGTAGTTTCCCGTTGCTTTCCGCATCTCTATGCCGTTGATCAATCTTGATTCCTCCGCCTTTAGAGGTAATTTCTCGCCTCTAGGGCAAGGGGTTGCTCTACCACTTGTTAATTCTTCCACCCGAAGCTGTTGACCGACAAGTGGGGGACTACTTATGCCGGTAGTCATTCGGTGAAATTTTCGACATATCTGTCTACCCTCACTTAGTTTAGCCTGCAGACCAATGCAGTTGCCCGAGGTGTGGCGCGTGGAGCCATAAGTGAGAGTTAGGTGTCTTATAAGGACCAGTTATCAAGAACCATCTCCCGTCTATGACGCTCGATGTGGTCATTCCGATAAAAGGTGCTACCTCTATAACACAACCCTACACCCCACACCTATACATTTATGTCTTCAATATTATGTGCTCTTCGTATGTTTTAGCTTCTCTCCCAATCCAACAGACTTTTCCTTGATATTCGTCGGAGTATTTTCATCTCTGTTGTTTCTAGTAGTCGTCTCGTTTTAGATGTGTCGGGTCTTGTCTCCGCGTGTACGTTAATATAGGTCTAGTTGCTGCTTTATAGATTCTTGTTTTTGTGTCTTTTCTTAGGTGTTTGTTCTTTCAGATTCTGTCATTAAGAAATTTTGCCGCTTTACTTGCTTTTAAGCTTTGTTGTCCGATTGATGTTATCCGATTAATAATAATAATAATAGAGTTTATCTAAATTATAATCAAATTTGTGCATTTATCTAAAAATTCAAATCCAGAGACCGGTCAGGTTATTATTCAAAATTTGCTGTTTAATGCAAATTTTAAATTTTTGCTTAACGTCAATTTTACAAACTAAAGACTATATAAACATTTTTGTACTCCATTAAATCTTAAAAAATAAATTAGCACCAACAAAATGTATAATCTGTTGTTCGAATTGAAACGGGAAATGGTAGCGCTGAAGCAACGTTAATTTGTAAACAATGTTAAGATGTACAAACCGCACATTTGTGTGATGCAGTAGAGGCGAAGCATCGTAAGGATTAATTCGTAGTCAACAGAATGTACAAAATTTATGGCATACATAAGCAAGTCGCCGACCACTCACAATTCGATGTTAATGATGAGTTTCATGTCCGGCATGCAAAATGGATTTGGGTGTCTATCTACTGTTTCCAAGAGGAATTATTCCAGTTCTCTATTTGCCACTAAAATTTAAATAAACAGCTATACATATTTATTAATATATATAATCTAAAATCATATGATTACATCACGTAGTATCTAATTAGTAAACAAATTTCCAAAGATAAATAGAAGAGGATATTTCGATTAGTCTCATATCAACAACAAAATTATACAGCCTGGTAAAAACCAAAAAAACACTTTATTAGATTACAATAAACATTACTAAGTTCTCGGAAAAAACCCCGCTAAGAATTTAAAACTCGAAGTTTTGGCACTCATTTTTAAGTCATTATCAAGAGGGATATAGTTTTTTGTTCAAGTTCGGGGTTTCAATCTGCCCTCATTCATGACCCCGTATCTTGTTCTCTATAAATACGAAAACCAATCAGAACCATCAAACGGCACTGAGGTCTCAATCTGCCTACTCCTCAGTCACAGTGTCGAGTGAACAACTTTTATACTCTTAAGCATAGAGAAATAAAAATAAGTATGCGCTCTTAAGTATGCACGGGAACGGTATGCGTGGTTACCGTCTGAGCGGGATCGGTTAGGTCGGGGGTCGCTGAAGCAGCGGTCGCCATGTTGCCGGCAGTTTGTTAGCGCTATCGCGCGAGTTTAAGCTGTTAAGGTGTTTTTGAATTTCGATGGTTTCATGAATAATCATTGAATTTAAGGAGCAGATAGGAGTGATGGTATTTGCTTCTTCTAAACCTATTTTGTGATCTGTCTGAAAATGATGTTACGCTAGCCCTGAAATAGTATCGAAATGTTTTACCAATACAGAAAGTTCATAAATATTCGTGAATTCGTCGGTTTGTCTGTCCTATGTCTATAGTGGACAACTGGAACAAGGTATCCCGTAGACACTACGGTCTTCATTTTGAATTTGGTCTTTTACCGATCTGACGAGATTGGACAACTTGGAGTAAGTAGTGAGGATGGTTTTCATGTTTAGAGAATTAAGAGTTCTACTAATCTTTTCAGTGACACCTTTAATAAAAGGTAGATTTTGGGTTGATCAGGTGGCTAGGTTTCTTTTTTAGATGAATCCCATTGATTTGGGCTCTATAGTAGCCGATTTGTAAGAGTGTTTGTCTTAATAAATTGCTTTCAGATGATCTGTGATTGTCGTCGCTAAGTCTTATGAAACGGAAAACAAGAGTGTTGATAACTAAAATAAGTTGAGCGGGAAGATGATGTTGATCTGATGTGTCTTTACCATAGGGCCAAATGACAAAAGTGTCACCAACTTACCGTAACCGTAACTAAAGAAGCTATTTCTCATCTTCCTTCCGACCAAGCCGAAGTTGCCAGACCAGATGTCGTCAGAATTCTCCGTCCTTCCAAACCCTTACTGTCAAATATCAGTCTTTTATAAAGACGTGCCCTCAAAGAACTTTCTGTTCTTCTGGCTAAATGTCCCGCCCACTGCTATTTTAAAGATTAAATTCTGTGGACTACATCAGTGACTTTGGTTTTCTGTCTGATCCATTCTATTGTTTTTCGATCTTTGGTTGTTATACCTAGTACTGCGTTAGCATTTTTATTTTTGTGTACATCGGAGCAAGATTTGAATACATTTCCACTAGAGCATTTTGCTTTAGCGAAATGGGAATCTGACCGCTATAGAACCTTGTTTTTTTTTATTAAATTTATTCCCTATTTTTAATCATCGAATTGCTACTTTGAAAGGTACTTTTTAATTATTTTTCTTTTATTCTGTCGTAAATTTGTCAAATGCATTAGACGTGTTAATAGATAGATATTCGAATCTAATATTAAACAATTTTTAATATAATCAATTCGGTGCAAAAGTACAAAATCAATTAAAAAAGAATTCGGTGCAAAAGTGGAGACCAAAACGGTTTATTACATTACAATTATCTGAATAATCATCTTCTTCTTCTACTTTTTGGAGATCTTTCGATCTGTTAATTCTGAAGCTGCCTCTTGTTATTTTCCTGTCGTACCGGGACAAGTGGTATATTGGAAAAATAGCATCAATTATACCACTCCGGTCGCTCTAAGTTCGATCTCATCTTGAAAAAGACGAGATCTATTTGTTTTACAACTGTTAGGTTAAATAAAACGCAGGTTTGTAGGTAGATAAGAGACTCAGCCACAGAGTCTGAAGAAAAACAAGCAGAGCCCCTAGAGCGAAGTGCTCTAGGAGAGTCCGTGAAGGACCGACTTCGACTGCCTTGAGATCCGAATAATCCCATATTTAAAGACAATTTAATATTTATATGAGATTTTCGGATGTCTTGGCCATAGAAACACGAATAAAATGTGAGAAGGCGGGCGATGCGCGCCAAGGTGCGTATTAGTTGGTCACTATATGCACCAGGGCGACACCCTCTATCTTTTAGGTGGTCTTCCGGAAGGTCTTGAACCGGGCGGGTTGTTTTCTAGGGCAATTTTTGGAAGTAATCTCATCCATTTGTCTTAAATGATTTTACCCGATCCTCTTACGCTGCCTTCCTTATCTTACAATATCTTGAATTTTGCAGTGCTCTCTAACGTTTGTATTTCTCACCCTGTCTGTTCTTGTTTTGCCCACTATTGTTCTTAGGGTTTACATTTCGGTAACCCTTAGCATCTTTTTCGTTTTCTTGATATCTTTGCGCATTTCTATGCCATATGTCATTACGGTCGTATGTAAGTCTTGTAGATTCTAATTTTACTATACATGTGTGCGCATATACGGATTTGACCAGACTATCTCCCGCAGATATCCTGACAATGCGGATGCTTTGTGCTTGATATTTTTTTTATAGCCCTTTTTCTATCTGAATTCTCGAATAAAGGCCTCTCTCATTTCTCGCCATTCATCCCTGTGCTAGGCATTTCCACATTGATCCTGCGACTCTTTTGATATCGTCGCTCCAGCGCATTTGAGGTCTTCCTCTTGGTCTCTTCGCATCGTACGGTCGCCAGTTTCCGATTTCTTTGTTCCATCTACCATCTTCGAGACGTTCGTTATGTCCAGCCCATTTCCATTTTAATTTAGCTGCTTGTTTCGCGGCGTTCTTTATTTTTGTTTTGTTCTGGATTGCTTCGTTCGTTTGCCGATCTATTATTGAGATACCAAGCATCTGTCGTTCCATGGCTCGCTGAGTTTTTCGAATCTTGTCCATGTTCTTTCTTGTGAATATCCAGGTTTGAGCTCCGTAAGTGAGAACGGAAGGATACAAGAATCAAACACTGGTTCGAAGGTTTTGGGGATCTTTTTGTCTTTCAGTATGTATGAGAGTTTTCCAAATGCGGCCCATCCCATTCCTACTCGTCTGCTCATTTCGGTAGTTTGGTTTTCTTTGTTTACCTTGATATTCTGACCCAGATATATGTATTCTTCTACATGTTTCACTTTTGTTCCTTATATGGTTATCGTCGGTTGATCATTTTTATTCGACATTAGCTTAGTTTTACTCAGATTCATTTTCAGTCCTTTTTTTATGGATTCCGTATGAAGCTCATTGATCATTGTCTTTAGTTCTTTCCAGCTGTCGGCTATTAGTACTACGTCATCTGCATATCTTAGATGGTTTATCTGGTGGTGATGGTGCTTGATATATCTATGCCCAAATGCCTGAATTGCATCACCTGTTCTATTGGGTTGTTCTCAACCACTAACTTACATCTGAGCGAATCTTTTGATATTGTCATACATTTAGTTTTGTTGGCAGAAATAATCATATTTAGTTGGCGGCTTATTTGAAAAAACCGAAAGAGCTATCTCTGAAGATCATCTTCTTATTCAGCATTAATTGATGCATCATCTGCGTAACACACCATACTAATTCTTTTGTTGCCCATCCTGTATCCGAGATTAAGAGATGTTACTTTGTTTATAGTTTTGCAGATAAGTAGGTTAAACAAGAAGAAGCTTGAACTGTCTCCTTGTCTAATTCCTTCCGGTGTTGGAATATTTTCAGTGAATTGGTCTTCTGCTTTAACTTTGGTTACATTGCTGTTATTTAGGTTATGGACTATCTTTGTTATGTTGGTCGGTGTTTTATTTTCTATTAATATATTTAGAATGTCTCCTAAGCGAACCCTGTCAAACGCATTCGTCCGATCAATAAAGCAAATATACGCTGGCATGCCGAACTCTATAGCTCCTTGTTTTATTTGTTTTATTATAAATACTGCATCTGTTATAGACCGCCCTCTTGTAAAACCTTGTCGTTCTTCAGCATTAGTGATTTGTCTTTCCAATTTGTCCAGTTGTGGACAAGTTTTTTGTCCTTTTTTAAATATGGCGATTGAGATGCTCTTATGCCATTCTTCTGGTGTTTCTGTGCCGTTTAAGATTATAAATTGCATAATCTAATTAATCATGATCATAATCTAAAAGTTCTTTAACAAATTTATTTTTATTTTTTTTTTCAGGTAAGTGCTTCTTATGATACCGCCACAAGCAAGAAATATTATAGGGGTAAGTGTCAAGATATTTTATTTCCGCAGCTGTAAAAAATTGAACAACAACGTTATTTTTATGAGATTTTGTGTTTTCATAGCTAACCGAAGTAGCATTTATAGCAGATGAATTGATAGTTGTACTTATATGGTTATGGTGAGGAGATACTTAGGAGATGGTGAAGAAGATCCAGAGTTAGAAATTAGAAACACAAAAACATGCAATGAATATAAATATCTCGGATCTATAATATCTAAAGAAGGCACTACCAAAAGAGACATCGAAAACAGAACACAGCAGGGAAAAAAAGTGGTAAACATTCTAAACTCTCTACTTTGGTCTAAAGATATTAGACAAGAAACGAAATTGACAATCTATCGAACCTTGGTAGAGCCTATTATGACTTATGGGGCAGAGGTTTGGCAGATAACGCAGAAGGATAGAAAAAGAATAGAAGTAGTAGAAATGGATTTTCTAAGGAGAGCGTGTGGTATATCCAAAAAAGATCACATCAGGAATGAAGATATTAGAAGGAGGACAAATACCGTATATTCCAGTGTAGATAGAATTGAAACGAGACAACTAGTGTGGTATGGTCACGTGAAACGAATGAATGAAGATAGATGGCCAAAGAAAGCTTTAAATTACATACCACAACAAAGAAGAAGAAGGGGAAGGCCTTCAGTTGCCTGGGAAGAAAATGTACGGCACATAATGAGAGATAGAGCCATCAGAGAAGACGACTGGATGGACAGAAAACGATGGCGGTCGAAATGCGAGAAACGGCAGAGGCTGTAGGAACCTCGCTTATATATATATATATATATATATATATATATTATATATATATATATATATATATACTTATATGGTTATGAAATCACCTCATCGAAACATGCTTCTACAGCATTCAATGTCTTTGTTAAGGTGACGGTGCGGCCTATATGACTGTATCACTATGCAATATTCTGGCATAGGCACCGATGCCTTTCATGTTGACAAGAGGTTTTTGTCCAGTGGGTAAGATTAGAAGCCAGGAAAATTCAAGTGAATTCAGACCCCTACCCACTCAAGGACTCCGTGTCAAATTGAATGGATCTTCAGCTAAAACACCTCCCCCCTGGTGGAAGTACAGGGATTCCGAATGCAGATAATCAAACAAGTTCCTATTTGAGTAGAGCATAACGCATACCTCTTACATGGCAGTAGGTATTTCTATCCTATTTTGGCAGAACCAATGCCCCGATGAGTTCGTTTTCAGATACACGAACACCTGCTGGTTAATCCTATATGGGCGAACCGGTGAACGCAGCTAGGAATAAAGTCCCAACCTAGCACGTTGGACGGGTAACCGCCACGCCAGAGAGCCAACTTTTCTACCAGTCATGTTCACAATGCCGCACGTTTTGCAAGCACACGTCCAGCTTAGCTCTAGATGTATCTGACCTTGCAGTTTTCCACACAGAGGTTTTTTGTGATGGTAAATTGAAGTTAACAGCGCAGTTTATCAATCATATATTACATAATGTTTAATATTATTTTTAGGAGAAAAAACCTATTTTGATTTTTTTTTGTCTATCTTAACTGTAGAATACGGGTCATTCGTAAATTTGACGACGCTCATAAAACATCGACTATTTTCAAAATACCATATTTTGTAGGTTGGTTCGTAATTTTTACGAAAGTCCCATATTTACGTCATATAAAAAATCAGCTGGTTCTTATTGTTTGTATTTTAATTTTGAGTGTTTCAGTAACAAAAAATTAAGGAAAATGGTTTTTCATTCTCATTACCTAATATATTATTTGAGTTTTTTTTATTAGGATGTCAATTAAAAAGTTTTTGTCCGCAAAAGAACTGTAGGAGCAAGCTGCATGTATTATGAATGGGGAAGACAGTGATCCAAACCCGTTTGAAGGATAGTGGTAGTTTCTTATCCAAGAGGAATATAACATTCCAGTTCAGTCCAAAGAAAAGTTATAAGCTAGTTCAGATGAAAATGATATTTCTTTATCACAAGTACGTAAACGTTCAAAATATGTATTAAACTTTAAAAACAAAAGCTTCAAGCGTAAAAATGGTCAGAAATGGTCAACAGAGTTGCTTCAAAGATCTAAAAGAACAGCTGCTAGGAACATGGTTCATTTTATATTGGGTCCTAAAGGGACAGAAAAAAACGGATCTATGCTGGATGATTATTTTTTGCATTTTTTTTTCTGACAATATATTTGATATAATTCTACAACATACAAATGCAGAGATTGCCCATCAAGCTCGAAAATACAGTGGCTATCAGAATGTTAGCATTTGAAAGCTTTATTTGGTATTTTAATACTTTTTGCGGTAAAAAAGACAATTATTTATCACCAAGGCATATGTTTGATGCCACAATTTTAGGCAAGTTTTACAGATCTTGTATAAATTGTGTTATCATTTTTATTCCTGCTAAACTGCCTTAGATTTGATAACAAGAAAACAAGAAAAGGGAGAAAGATAAATGATGTCTTTACACACATTCCAAAATTTGGAACATTTTTATCGATAACTGTAGAACATCGTATTCTCCATCCTTATACGTCACAATTAACGAACAACTTTTGGAATTTCGAGGACGCTGCCATTTTTGGATGTATATTCCTAACAAGCCGGTGAAGTACGGGATAAAAATTGGTATGGTATGCGATTCCTCAATCAAATACACGGTAGATGCAAGTCCTTACTTGGGAAAACAATACCAAATTCAACAGTTTGCCTCTAGCTGAATTTTACGTAAAATAGTTGACTAAATCAATTCACAGTACGCATCGTAACGTAATTATAGATAACTGGTTCACATTGGTTTCTCTTGCTGCCCAAATGTTACAATATCCTTACAAATTAACCATGATAGGAACCATTCGTAAGAATAAAAAGGAGATTCCTAAGGGGTTCTTGGACGTAAAAGACTAAAACTGTAATAGGTCAATGTTTTATTTCGATCAAAAAAAGACGTTAGTATCTTACATGCCAAAGAGAAACAAAGCAGTTTTGTTACTTTTAACCATGCATAAGGGAGCAGAAATCGCAGAAGAAACTGGCAAGCTATCAATAATTCATAACTATAATGAAACCGAAGCAGGTGTAGAGACCTTCGACCAAATATGTTCTAATATGAGTTCCAGCAGAAAAACACGCAGATGGCCATTATGGCCAGCATAAGCTCTTACGTTATTTATACTTTTAATATGTTGAAGATAAGCGAAAAACCTATCTTTAGATATCAATATATGATTAAGTTAAGCCTTTGTCTTGCAAAATCATGGATGCTAAACAGATACAACGCTGAAAGTTTACGTCGAAATATTTGTCAAATCCTCAACATAACTAAAGGAGATGATGAAAATATGGCCCATAAAAAGAAAAGGAAGACTTTTTCTACTGTCCAAGCAAAAAATGTCGCATGACCACAAGCAATTGCAAGGAGTGCAAGAAGCCAATTTGCGAAAAACACCGAGAAGATATTTGTACCGTATGTTCCTAAAAATACTAAAATATGTCTGTTTCATAATTTTATGCTTTTGTGGTAAATACTAAAAATCTTAATTGTTTTCTACATAATGAATAAAAAATTCGAAGTAAAAAATATAAACTTTTTCTATGGAGTAGTAAGATTTACGATAGTCCCGTTTTTATGTTTGACAAAAACGGTCCCGTATTCTAGGGTTAAATCATTTATTGATTGATAAATACGTTTAAATAAAAACCAGTTTCCCAAAACTAAGCCACTGGTTTTGATTTTTAAAGAAACGAAGCGGAAGGAGATGAAAGCGATTTTCTAGTAATCGTATTATATTCTTTTCAGATTTTTCTTGAAAGTTAGATACTTATTTTTATTATAAAGTTGAAATATCTTTTGATTTAAAATATTTTTGGTTCTTTTTACGTAAAAAGTAATTTAACAGGAGTTTTCGTTTGGTCAACGTTTTTAATACGAAGTTAACATCTACGCTGCTTACTAATTTATTCTGAAGGTTTATACAAATCCCTATAAAAATACATATAAAACTAAGGGATCTCCAACTCAGGATTTTATACCCATTTGAGTTTCTTTTGCTGTCAGAATAATATAATAGAACGTAGTATAAGGAACAAGCGAAGTGTCAGCAGAAATGTTAAAAGTAGGAGGAGATATATAGAGGGAAGATATTCTGATCCAGAATCACTATAATCCTCATTGTCGTCGGAATTCATAACGAAAACTTACAATTTTTAATAAAAATACATGCAAGTTCAAAACACGTTCTCAGAGGTGGCGTGATAATGGTCCAACTCCAAATTTGTACCGTTATTATACTGACACTTAAACTTTTAAACCACTTTTAAACTGAAATATTTTGATTTTTTATGACGGCTTCGATACAAGTGGTGCCATTTCTGCTTCAGTAGATATAATTGAGACTAGACTAGAATGGAGACCAAGAACGACAACAAGAAGCATGGGAAGACCTCAAAAAAGATGGGTAGATGACATAAGAGCAGTGGCAGGCAAACAGTGGATTAGATTGGCGCAAGATAGAGAAAGATGGAAGCAATTGGGAGAGACCTACATTCAGGAGTGGATGGAAAATGGTTGACAAAGAAGATATAATTAGGAGTTGGGCAAATTTTATTCTCAAAGATGCTCATAAAGCGAAGCCTTCTGTACACAAAACGCGAATTTTAAAAAATATGGAGTTGGACCATTATTATTCTGGGCGCCTCATATTAGAATGGACGCAAAAAAAAATATTTTCAATTAAATCTTTTTTACGATATATTTAGATACAGACGGAATAAATGTTGAAATGTTGAAACAATATTTGTTAAAAATGCTAAATCTATAAAATTGTGGAATAAGTCCTACTAGAATATTGGTATGGATATATAGGTATATTTGAATAAAACGCCTTTGTTGCAGAATGCTAGTTGAGATGTTTACCGCGATAAAATCTAGCAAATCCGTTGTACACAAAACCTTCAGAATAATAAATTGTCGCAACATATGCATCCCCAAATACAATATTTCCAATTTCACAACCACGAGTTTTCTTTCACGACGCCAGAACTGGCTAAACCCACATATAACCTCACGGAGCATTCGTTTTATTTCGTTAAAAGATCCTATATCGAATTTTCGCAAACAAACAAGCAAATAAATCATTCGCTTTTGCTTACACACCGAACTGAAAGAGAGGAGAGAAATCGGGAAGGAGTCAGTCGGTGGGATCAGTGACCCAGATAAGTATCCAAACAGGAGTGCAAGGCAGATTCCGAATGTCCCCAAAGTTATCGAACTATCTTTATTGCCTCTCGTAAATGAGCGAATTGGGGTATTTCAAGAAAGGGGATTAGTAGCTTTTATAAGATCGGAAATATATTTGTAGCGAGTTAGGGGTTTGATATTAATGGATGCATTTAGTGTCTACATTATTAAGTGATATTCGGAGAGGTAGTCGGTGGCTTTAAGAAACTTTGAAACATAAATTCGCGAAGTATAATTTAATAGATAATGAATAAGGATAAAAAGCTTTTAAAATTTATTTAAACTGTATATAAACTTGCGTGCATAGAAATCGGCCCACTGTACTTTTGACTTTAACTATATTTTTTTTAAGAAATATTCATCAGATCACAAAAACAAATATACTGTTTGAAAGACAATTTAATATGCTTTAATGTGAGTATAAATTTATGAAAACTTATTTCGGCTTCCTATGTTTAACATAGTGAAATGAATTCATTAAGCAAATTAAGCTTTTTTATTATTAACATAAATAGGGTTATTGACAATTTAAAAACTTAACACTTAATTTTTTAATAATAAGTATGACCTCCTCTTGCCCTAATAACATCTCTCATACGATTAGGCATAGATCTAATCAAGTTTGCTATTGTTTGATATTGTGTAACATATTGGGATGTTAAGCCACTCTTCTTCTGATGCAAGAATAAGCTCTGGGATCGAGTCTGGGGTATGAAGTCTTGCTCGAATTCTTCGTTTTAGCTTATCCCATAAATGTTCGATCGGATTTAGGTCAGGACTGTTTGCTGGCCAGTCTATAACCTGAAAACCGACTTCTGCAATGTAATCTTGCACGATTCTTGCGGTGTGTGCCTATGCATTGTCATGCATAAAGATAAATTCGTCTCCAATGTAGTCGACGTAAGGTACCACATAATTGCACCCCAGATCATGCAGGAACCACCCCCATAAGTACTCCGCTCTTTAAAGCAGCATTCTGCAAATCTCTCTCCTTGTCTCCGGTACACTTTCCTTCTTCGGTCGCTACCATAGAGGCATGTTTTGGTCTCATCTGAGAACAGAACAGATCCCCATTGTTCCAACGTCCAATTCCGATGATCTTGTGCAAAACGCAGGCGTGCTTGCCGATGAGCTGGAGTAAGTTTTGGACCAATCGCAGAGGTTTTAGGGGTCAGGTTATTTTCCCGCAGTCTTCGTTTCAATGTCCACTGACTAACAGCCACTCTTCGCACCTCACGGAGCTGTCGTTGCACCTGAACGGCATTAAGGTGGCGATTTCTTAATGTTGTTGACACAATAAAGCGGTCATCACGAGCGGTTGTAAATCGCCGTCTGCCTGTTCCAGGTCGTCTATGAAAGGATCCAGTCTCCTCATAACGTTGGCACACTCTTCGAACCGCTGCGCATGTCATATCCAATTGTCTAGCAACAGCTCGCTGACTAAGTCCATTTTCGATTAGAGCAATAACTTGGGCGGCTTTTTGTGGCGTAGTATGCATTAAACTAACACACTTGAACACTGCTAAGATTATAAAAAACGAATAATATGCAAATTTCACTTGCAAAGGCAATACTTTTACAATTAGACAAATTTGTTATTTTCGTGGCAATCACCACATAAACACGTTTCATTTGTTTACCGGTTACTACGCATGTAAACGATAAGCCTTCTTGATAAATTTTTACTCACGTTAAAGCATATTAAATTGTCTTTCAAACAGTATATTTGTTTTTATGATCTGATGAATATTTCTTGAAAAAAATATAGTTAAAGTGAAAAGTTTACAGTGATCCGATTTCTATGCACGCAAGTGTAATTTATTTCTACAATAGTGAAAATCTGTTGTTTAAAAATAATCTATAAAAAAGAAATAAACATTAAAGTCTTTATGTTTTATTGAAAAAGAGCTCAAGAAAGGTATTTAAAAAGCTTTATAAAAACTTATAATAATTGGTGATTTTCTGTTCTTCATTATCATCATCATTAGTTCAAAACCCTCTTATGAGCTTTATCCTGCACTTAATGTTTCTCCATTCTTCCCACTAATACGGTTTGTTTTTCCCGTTGATTATATTTAGAATCTGAAATAGGTGAGAGAAACGACAATGGAAATTATATATACGTTACAAAGCCATTTAATTTAAAAAAAATCGATTAAATAGTCGATAGAAGACCACTGCCCTTATTCTTGAATTTCAGGGAGTAGAAATTGCAAGAGAAAGTGATGTAAAAGTAGGCGTGGCTCCGTAAAACCGAAAATGCTGTATTCTTGAAAAAACTCTCCTAATGTGTGAGAAAAACGTCACTCCCTAAGGGAATAACAATTTCTACTGATAGTAGGTAAGAGAAATTGTAAATGGGAGCGAAAATAACAATACATAACCTTTCAAAAACCTAGGGAAGTATTTTGTTTATTAAAAAACGGAAGTTAATAAAAAATGGATATCAATCATGTGCTCTATTGGAATTATATTATGTTTAATGATGTTTTGGAGGCAGTTGAAGATCTTCAAATTGGCCGGGATGTCCTCCAACCAACGGACCAATTTCTTTTGTCAGATAGAAAATTTTTACAACTTTTAAAATATATTTTGGAATATTCAAAGATAGCAATAGTAGCAGGGTAGCAGTTAAGTTAAACTGCTCCAAAAAATCACTGCTTTTTGTCACCGTGACAATACTGGAGCAGTCACATTTTGTCACAGCTACACAAAAATCGCAGGTTGGCCCACCACTAAGCACTAAGGGGAGTGATTAGGTTGACGGTAGACAGTATCTTGTCCTTTGTCAATAATTAACTTTTGTGATTGGTTAAAATTTTCATTGAAAACTTGGCAACACTGTTCATAGTTTCTCTCATTCCTTTCTACTCCCTGTATTCAAAAATACAGCTTTTTAAAATCGAGAGAAATTATGATGGAGTAGAAAAGCGAGTTAGCTTAGTGGGGAGTAAAATTTTCTCTCGATTCAAGAATAAGGCCCCACATCTAAAACTATAAAAAGATGTACAGGGTGCTACTAAAAAATTTAAATTATATATTTAGGGGATTCAAAATTCGAAAATGTCTATTTGTTTAAGAGATATAGCCTGGGTAAATTAGTCTGGGACACCCTGTATAGCGGTCGCTTAACTCGAAGCGGCTTGAACTTTGCTGCATTATAAACATGTTTTACTAAAACTTTTAATTAATAACTTATTGTATTAATATTTAACTTAATAAGATATTTCTAATATTTGATTCCGTGAAATTGCTCATTTTTATTTTTCTTGACTTAGGTATCAATAAAATCTCTTGAACATCTCCTGTAGATTTTGTGCATTAAAAGTAATGTCTAGTCCAAAATGCGCAGCGGTTTTTTTGCCCAGTTTCCTTCTAAACAATTTATGCAACCTAAGTGCTCCCGACAATGACAATGTCACGTTGAACTTTTCTCGTTGCAAAAAGACCCTAACCCCACGTCAACCCTCTCGGTAACGTTATTGACATTTTCATTTCGTTTCAATCCAGATTTCCACTATTCAGCATCACTGGAATTATTGACTGATAGTACCTAATCGATCGAATTTGTTCCCTCGGTGTTGTAGAGACGGTGGCGAGACATCGGCGAAGCCGGCATTTTGCCGACCGTTTAATATCCCGTTCCCGATCAGGTATTTAACTAGGATATTGGCTCTCTAGTTTTATGTAAATTAGTGTATATACGGGAATACCTGCGGAATGCCAGCACAATGATTTATGAACGATGAAATAGTTACGGATACTAAATTGAAACAAATAGCTTGGTGAATATTAAACTAAGGATTTATTAATACGAATAGAATGTCATTCGCTAATGTTGAGCAACAAGCCAGATCGATAAATATAACTATTGATATAGGCCAGTAAAGAAAAAAATATTGCTGAAAAAATTTATAGTGGCTTTTGAAGGTTCTAACAATACATGAGAGATAGCTGGAAATCCTTGAAAACGTACAGATGATTTTGCATTGTTTTTTTAACCGAGCGTCATCCAGGTGAAAAATGTGTGTATAATAACCCAAGTGGGGTATTATTGGCCCCATTTAAAATTGACATCGGCATTCAAAGGGATAGTGAAGCGCAATATAAGATGCTGTTTCTAGTTAGCATTCTCTAGCCTCTCCTACTCAATCCCTATCCTCACCTCCACAACGTGCGGCTTCAACTGCACGGATGAACCCTGGAAAACCTGGAAAAAGCGAAGATAGCAGATGAATAACAACACTTCTGGAAGAACCGCAGTACAATAGACGCAATTTTTATCATCAGACAAATATTAGAGAAGTCTATTGAATATGGAAAACCAGCATGTGCTTTGTACATTTAAAAAGTGCTTTTGACAATGTCAAGCCAAATGACATCGTAAATTTATTACAAGCTGAACAAATAGACCATAAGATAATAAGGACAATTGATGAAATTAACAAGAACAACAAGATTAGAGTTATAATGCCAACAGGAGAAACATAATGCATAGAACTAAAAGGAGGAATCCGCCAAGGAGACTCGCTCAGCCCATTGTTATTCAATATGGTGATGAATTAAATAATTTACAAAGTAAGAAAACGACACGGAAACCACATGTGAGCGCATAAAATCAGGATACTATGCTATGCCGATGATGCAGTACTAATTGATAATAACGAAGATGACTTACAAAGGCAGCTTACACCTTCAATATCACAGCAAACAAATTTAATATAAGAATACCAGTAGAAAAAACTAAATGTATAGTGATCAGTAAAGAGCCGCGTAGATGCAAACTAGAAATAGACGGCAAAATTGTAGTGTAATGAAATTCAATTACCTAGGAGTAGAGATCACTAGTGACAAGGATATAAGAACAGAGACCACAAGGCAAGCATCAAAAGCGGCAAGAGTAAGTGGTTGCCTCCGAGAAACCATATGGAGAAACAAATATCTGTCCACGAAAAGCAAAATGAAAGTATACAAAACAACAATAAGACCAATCCTAACATATGCAGCGGAGACAAGGACCGATACAAGAAAGTTGAAACAACAAATCAACAATATCGAAATGAAAGTATTAAGATCAATACCGGGCATATCATTAAGTGACAGACAAACCAACAAAAGTATACGAGAACAATGCAAAATTCAAAATATTAACAGGTGGATAAAAACAAGAAAAAAAAACTGGAACGAACATGTAAACCGAATGGGACCAGATAGATTAGCGAACATCTGTAAAACCAACAAACCATATAGCAGAAGACTCGTTGGAAGGCCGTCAAAAAGGTGGAAAGATAATGCACAGTCAACTACGGCTGAAACAGAATAAAAGGCAGACAAACAGGAGTAATTCTAGTCGCACGATTAAGAAGAAGGTTTTTGTTCAGGTTAACTAGATGACACAGTTTTTTGCTCTTTTATTTTATATTTACTTTTTCTATAATTTGTATTAGTTGTTGATGTTTTAATAGAATCTGATGGTTTACCGGTAGATGGCGGTACATGTTACAAAATTGAATTAGTATTTTGTAGTTTTAACAATAATATTAAATCTTCTTGTTCTTGAGTTCTTTTTTTCAAGTTGATAAGAAAGTCTACTTACGATTTCAAGACATTTTTTAATAGCGTCATAATATTTCTCAAGACTTCCACAATCACAAGATAAATTTTCACTCGTGTCATGAAATTTGTCTTCTTTATCACTGTCTATTAAGTTCGCAAGAAGCTTTGGTAAACCAGACAATCGGCATAAAAATATACGGAAACTTAATTAACAACATTAGGTATGCCGACGATACAGTCCTAATAGCCGACAACTTGGAAGACTTAGAAAGAATAATGAACAAAATATTAAGATATAGTGGAGAATACGGACTCTCTCTTAATATTAAAAAAACCAAATTTATGGAAATTAGTAAGAACAACAATACAAATGAAATATTAACGGTAGGCGGCCAGCAGATTGAGAGAGTAAAAATATATACTTGCTTGGAAACGATAATCACAGAAAATATCGATTATACTGCAGAGATAAGAGTCAGAAGCACGTGCCAACTTTGTGAAAATGAAAAAGATTTTATGCAGCAAGCCAATTAAATGCTATGTACACAGTGTACTCTACTATGGAGCTGAATCATGGACATTAAACCGGAATACAATAAAACGACTTAACTCGTTTGAAATGTGAACATTTAGAAGACTGTTAAGGATTTCTTGGGTAGATAGAGTCACGAATGCAGAAGTGTTAAGGAGAATAGGCAGAGAGAAGGAAATGAAAAATACAATAAAAGAAAAGAAATTGCAATATCTCGAACATGTAATGAAAGGTGAAAGATTCAACCTTTTGAGACTCATAATTCAAGGAAACTAGAGGGTAGGAGAAGTGTAGGAAAAATACGCGTTTCCTGGTTGAAGAACCTGAGAGAGTGGTTTAGTTGCAGCTTTTTTTGTTCAGAGCAGCCGCCTCGAAGGTCAGTATAGTCATGATGATTGCCAACCTCCGTCGCGTGGATGGCACTTAAAGAAGAAGATTAAGTTCGTAGCTTTATCACTAAGTTTATTTACATAATTTATTATCTGAATGTTTGTTACAGTCACTGGTAACTTAAAATTAGCTAAAATGTCCACAAGTTCGTACTTTTCAATTTACTTAAGTCCGTAGTTATGATGACTATTAAACTACTAGCCGCCATTTTGGACCAATGAAGCTTTTAAATCTATGTGTATCGTATAAATATTTGTATTGGTAAAATAATAAATGTTTCAGGGAATTAATTATATCCACATGACAAAATAATTTCATTTAGGTGTTGTTTTAAGCCGAATTTCTCTAAAATGTTAATAAATAAATCAAAGTTAGAATTTCATACAAATCTGATGCGCCCCTGTACACAATGGTTTGTAGGCAAGGATCAAGTGCACTTTTGTACTTCCTACATAAATTTAATATTCGCTCTGGGCTCTATGCACCAAAGCACCAAAGGAAAATTTAAACGTGAACTATGACGGTAATTAAATGAATATGAATAAAGAGTAGTTCCACGCCAAGAGACGACGTTCCTAAACTTTAAAATAAATGTTTACGGAATTTATTTCTTGCAGTTGTTTTTACTTTACGTCGACGTATACCTTTCTTAGTTTAAATTCGTGTTGTTTTGAGCTAATTTTCTCTTAATAATAATTAAAATTCTCTTAAAGCGGGTTTATAATGAATATGTTCGTTAAGAGTTTGCTAAAAGGACAAAAGAACTAGAAATATATAAAGGTGATATAAAGTTTATTAATTTCAGAAAGATGTTGACAAAGCCAACCACACTTTTAGTGTAGGTACAAATAAAAAGTATTAAGGACTATATAGGACTATAAGTACTAATAACATCATAAAAATAAAAGTGAATGGAAAAAGTATTAATAACTTGCCACTAGTAAGGATAGTGCAAACACTTCTGACCATGGAGCTGCGCGAAGCCGGAGTCAAAATTCACAGAAAGAAGTAGAGTAAAGACAGAAAGGTTCTCGTGTAAGTGGAATTCCATAGTACAGAGTACAATGCGATTCGCATGGAAGTAGGTACTAAACATATATCTCTACTTATATATATTTAATCTATGGTACTAAACCAAATTTCGTTTACTGCACCGCGGTCAGGAGTGCTTGCACAATTTCTAACAATATGTGCAACAAGAACAGCCACGTTAAATGAGCAAGT
The DNA here is from genome assembly GCA_918026665.1 of Diabrotica balteata. Taxonomy (NCBI): domain Eukaryota; kingdom Metazoa; phylum Arthropoda; class Insecta; order Coleoptera; family Chrysomelidae; genus Diabrotica; species Diabrotica balteata. Next base: position 15,185,995 of record OU898277.1, on the reverse strand, counting down.
GACTGCAATTAGAGACTAATCGAAGAAAGAACAAGCGATCAAATATATTACAGAAATAGTGCAAAATGTAAAGAATGCACACTTAAAAACAAATAGATTAATGAAGAAAAAATCCTGGATGACAGATGAGATCCTGAAACTAATGGACAATAGAAGATAAGTCAAAAATGACCCAGAGAAATATCTATCTCTATCTATACAAGAATGTTTCTTCTTTCAGCCAACGTCTCCAGTCCTTTCTATTCTGCCATTCTCCATCTCTAAGGTCTCGTTTTTCCATGGCCTCGTACACTTTATCCCTCCATGATCTTCGGGGTCTACCTCTTTTCCTTCTTCCTATTGGGCACCAATTCGAAATCTTTGCTATTCACCTTGTATGATCTGTTCTGGTCCACACCAAAATAAACGTTTTTCTTTGATGTAGCTGAGTATGTCTTGTTCTACTGCCATTCTTCGTTTTATCTCCTCATTTCTGATAGGATCTGTTTTTGTCACTCTGCAGCTTCTTCTCATAAACTCCATTTCAGTTGCTGTGATTTTGGACCTGTTTCGTTTATTTATTACCCAATTCTCTGCTCCATAGGTCATTATACTGCATACCAAGGTGTTATAAATTCTCTTCTTTGTATTCCTGGTAATCTGTCTATCCCACAGTACCCCGTTCATTTGTTTAATACATGTTCTTGTCTGTGCTAATCTACTGGTTATGTCTTGCTCGGTGGTTCCATTTTTTGAGAGTATGGTCCATAGGAGCCAGAGAAATATAAAACCATAAATATATTATAAAGAAAATCAGAGAAGCGAAAGAGAAAGACGCAAGGGAAAGATGCGAAGAATTTGAGACTCTGCAGTCAAAGTACGATAGTCACAATGTACATAGGAAAGTTAAAGAACTCACAGGAAGACTAAGACGAAGGCAGAAAGGAAATTTAACTGATTCTGACACGGAAACATCATCTTGATCAAACACAGTAAAATAAGAATATGGAAAGAATATCTAGATAAACTATTTGAAGACCAAAGAGATAACACCTTTGAGCTAGACGAAGAGGTAAATGATGGACCAACAATATTACAGCAGGAAGTGTATGCCGCAATAACACAGTTAAAGGATGGAAAAGCGGCAGACCCTCATAATATACAAGCAGAACTATTCAAAATCATGGACAACAAATCCATAGCAATAATCGCAAAGATATTTAACAACATATACAACTCTGGAGAAATACCAATAGAATGGATAAAACCTGAGCTTATTGCACTTCCAAAAAAACCAGGAGTTAAAAAATCCGAAGATTGCCGTACTATTAGCCTTATGAGTCATCTCTTAAAATTGTTCCTAAAGATAATTCATAAGAGAATCTACAAGCTGTGTGAAACTCAAATTTCCCCCAAACAGTTCAGGTTCACAAATGCTGTTGATACTATAGATAGAGGCTTTGTTCTCAGTACAAGTCTTATTCCAGATATACAGAGACGTCAACTGCGACGTATACGCATGTCTGATCGATTACGAGATTGACTTCTTGATCATCTTATTAATCAGTCTTGATATTTTCAACAATGGCAGAATTATCATTATTTTTTAAAGCTTTTGCAACACTATTCTTTTCAGCATTTTCCAATGCCATTAGGATTTTCTAATCTCTTGAAGAATAAAGCATACTTAACCTACAAAAGTGTTACAAAGTACAATAAGAATCAATTAAATAATAAGTATTAAGCATTTAACTCACCAGAATAATAAAAAATTACACACAAATAATCTTGTAAATACCCACCATAACAATAATAACGATTAATTTGTAATGTTTTATGTTGATACTCTTTATACACGTGGTTATTACCTACTACTAACCGTTTTATTTCGGCGACAACTATTATCAGCAATCCAGAGTCTGGTATCGTAAACGCCACCCACTCCATCGTATCCGACACGAATTCATGTCGCATAAGATGTTTTGTAGGAATCAACTGTACGATAATTTTCGGTTACAATTTCTTAGGACAACTTACCGAATAGGCGCTTACGATACAAAATAAAACATTATTGTGCTACATCAAGTACGTTTAGCTTACGATGTTTTATGAGGACTGATGTAGAACAATCCCAACAATCGTATGAGCCCAAAAACGCATTTTATACTTTATTGTCGCTTACGATGTTCTGTCAAAAACCCATCGATGTTGTCTTATAAAATAAATGCGACGAGATATTTGATTTAAAAAATTAATTTTAAACTAAGTGATATTATTTCAAAATAACTAACATATCCCATATACTGCATACAAAGAAATTTCGTCACGCAATATAGTTTAATTTTACACTCTTTTCATTTTATTTCAGATATTACAATTGATTTATTATCGACCATACTAATTGGTAATTTTAGGTAATGGTATGCAATAATATATTTTTTTGTTTAGATGATTTATACAAAAATTTCAGTCTGTAAATTAATCATTTCACATTTCATCGAAACCATTCGAAACCGAAAAGATGCAGGAATGAACAACCAAGATCTGAAAATATTAAGAAATCTTTACTTAAATCAGACAGCAAATCTCAGAGTTGAAGGTGAATACACTGACTATGTGAAAATCATGCGTGGAGTGTGGCAAGGCTGTATTTTGTCTCCTGTAATCTTCAATCTGTACTCTGAAAGAATATTTATCGAAGCTTTGCACAAAACTGAAAAAGGTATTCTACTCAATGGTTGCCGGCTAAACAACATCAGATATGCAGATGACACCATAGTATTTGCGGACAACTTCGAAGACCTACAAGTTCTTATGAACAAAATCACGAATTACAGTCAACAATATGGACTCAATATAGACCTTAAGAAGACAAAGCTTATGATAAGTAGCAAGATAAGGATAATAGAAGGTCAACTCTACGTCAACCCATCTCCTGTACAAAAAGTGACGAACTACAACTACCTCGGTACCATAATAAAAATGGACCAACAACCAGGAGATTGGAGCTGGCATCAAAAAAGCTAGATTCACCTTCAAACGGATGGGGGCCTTCTTTAAGAGTCACAACCTCTCTTTTGATACAAAAGTAAGAATGCTGCGATGCTACGTCGTCTCTGTCCTTTTTTATGGAGTTGAATCGTGGATCTTGAACGAAGATATGTGCAAAAACCGAGCTGTACTGACCACAATCAAATCTCGCAAGTTACAATTCTTCCGACATATTATGTGAAATGAATCCAGATATGCTCTCCTTCAAGCCATCCTGCAAAGAAAAATATCTGGAAAGCGAGGTCCAGGAAGAAGAAGAACAATTTCTTTCTTAAAGAACCTCAGAATCTGGTTCAATACAACATCTGTCCAGCTTTTCATGTATCAGAAAAGGAACATTATGACTTATATCAAATTTTAATTTTAATTAAGTGTTTTTGAGAACCATTTTTGGACTGGAATCAAAAACAAAAGCGTGTTATTTTTGTTTCAAAAGAAGTAGGTAATTTTTAAATGAAAATATTATATTTATTATCTTCTAATTTACATGTATTTATATAAAACACTTTCAATATTCTCGTTTTATCGGTGTCATAAAAAAACTGTCTACTTAATGTATAATGTCCACAAGTTCCTCATATTACGATTACTGGTGCTAATTATTTGTTTTTGATTTTACTGATAACAGCAACCAATTCGAAGATTTCTAGACAGTTCATCTAAAAGAATAGCTCCTTCTTTGCACGTAACTAGTTAAAATATTAAGACGATAAAGTGGGTCTTCTTCTTCTTCAGGTGCCATCTCTGTTACGGATGTTGGCAATCATCATAGCTATTTTAAGTAGCTATATTTGAGTATTTGAGGCAGTAGCTATAAATAATTGTTTTAAGCTACATCCAAACCATTCTCTCAGGTTCTTAAGTCATGAAATTCGTCTTTTTCCGATGCTTCTTCTGCCATCTATATTTCCTTGCATTATAAGTCGCAGGATGCCGTACTTCTCGCCCCGCATCACATGTCCAAGATACTGTAGCTTTCTTTCTTTAATTGCAAGTTCAACTTCCGTCTCTTTAACTATTGTTCTCAATACTTCATTGTTCGTAACTCTATCTACCCAGGAAACCCTCATAATTCTTCTATAGGTCCACATTTCAAAGGCACTAAGTGGTCTCATTGTGTCTAGATTTAACGTCCATGATTCCACTCCATAGTAATAGTACACTGTATACGTAACATTTTGTTGAGCGTACGTTTTTCATCTTCATAAAATTAAAACGTACTTTTTCGAGTCTGACTTTGATTTCTGTAGTGTAAACATTATTTTCTGTTAATAGTGTTCCTAGGTAAGTGTACTTTTTTACTCTTTCGATATGCTGGCCCTCTACTATCAAGATTTCGTTAGTATTATGGTTGTTTTTACAAATTTTCATAAACTTCGTCTTTTTGATATTGAGCGAGAGTCCGTACTCCCTACTACATATTACTATTTTACTTATGAGTCTTTCCAGGTCTTGTAAACTATCGGCTATTATTACTGTATCATCTGAATATCTGATGTTGTTAACTAAGACTCTATTTACTCTTATGCCGACTATTTCATCTTGCAGAGTTTCTTGAATTACCTTTTTAGAATAAGCGTTAAATAATAGAGGTGATAGTATGCAGCCCTGTCTGACTTCTCGTTTTATTTTCGTTTCTTCAGATGTCTCTTTTTCAATTCGTACTATTGCTCGCTAAAAGGTAATTAAGGTTTGTTATTAGCCTTAAATCTCTTTCATTTAGGTTTTTATTTTTTAGAATTTCCATGAGTCAGTCATGTTTTACTTTATTAAACGCTTTATTGTAGTCTACAAAACAGACGTAAAGAAAACGGTGAGTTATTGGTTTTCATTGAGTTTAATGCCTGACTCACCTCTGATTTGGTTATCTCTAGGCCTATATCTCCTGTTTGGCTCTCTACAGATGTACTAGCTTCTCTCTGGCCATGAAATAATTCCTCGATGTACTCTTTCCATCGTCGTAGTTTTTGTTCTGTCTCCAGTATAATATTTCCATTTTGATCGAGCAATATATTTGAGGTTCTTCTATTTTCTACACCGGATAGTTCTTTCACTCTTTTATGTAGATTAAAGTTGTCATATCTGTTTTGCAGTTCTATTTTTTTACATTTTTCAGAGAAGTAGGTTTCTTTAGCCTCCCTTATTTTTCTTAGTGGGTAAGTCAAATTAATACATTGGTAGAATGTACCAGCTATAGTATTTTGAAGAAGAGCTTAGTGTGATTTGAAATTTTGAGATCTATTTTGTATTTATTCTAGGTGTTAACGTTATTTTATGATATTTTCTAACTTTATGGATCAGATGAACTATAACTGTAAAGGTGAAGTCGTATAAAACATTTTAAATTTATAATTAAAAAAAAGATAAAGGTCATACATCGAGATAAAAAATATTGTATCTCCTAAGTTGGACCAACAAAAAAAAGAAGGAAATGAGACATTTTTTGTTTGATTTGCTTCTAGTAGCTTATTTTGTTTTGCCATCATCCTATTCCATTCTTTTTTTTCAACCAAAATGTTATTCTTAACCAACACTAAGTACTATCTTGGATAAATGATAAAATGAATGAAATAATAAAATTAAATCTTAAATCATCAAATTTAAATTTAAACCTGCGACTCAAGCCATCCCTGACAAGGTGTTTCTCAGCAATGTCACCCCCTTTAGGAAAGTGAGGGGATTTTGAAGCGTCGAATCCCAGCAGACCACTCGAGTTAAGTGGACTTGTATAAGAGAACCTCTTGCAACTAGTTTTGAAGTTATGCAGGTTGCCGGATTTGTTACGACAATACAGGCTGTAATTATAATTATGGGGTTTCAGATTTCAGTCAAGAAAAAGTAGATTGAAGTGTACCCGGGTTGTGCAGAAATTACATGCAATAAGAAATGATACCGCTTTATACAATGAGTAGTTTCTAAGGGAAGGATGCACAAATCTTCTTAAACGAATGCTTAAATAGAGCTTTTATTACTTATTAATTCGTAAATAATCAGTTTGCAGGTTTTATTTTACGAACATTTTGTGCTACACTTCATAATTTAGTAAAAATATGGGTCCTTTTTGTCTCGTTATAGCGTTTTGTTCTCGTCTCAGTGCAAAACAAATAATTCCACCCATCGCAACAAAAAAAAAAAGAGATATTAGAGGAATCAAAAGAATTGTTGTCTTTAAATTAGTGTTTTGACTCCCTTACCTTTGCACTATTTACGTAGAGAACATACATACAAACATAACCGTTCCTCTTCTATCGTTAGGAGTGGAAGAGCATTTGTGTTACTTCTTGCCAAGATTTGCTCCTTTGTAATATATCGATATGTCGGTATTTTACTCTTTTATTGGTCTGCCACTTCCAGTATTTCATTGACCTGCTTCTTCTGTTTTCTCTGTTTAATTTTCCTTAATCAACACCTGATCGACGGTTTATGAGTTTGTCAAATATGTTCCATATATTAGGATATAAGATTAAATATATAAAATGCATCCTGCAGAGAACTTTATTATTTATAATACTGACAAATTAAGTAAATTTACAAAATTCGGATGTTTCAACAATCTACTCAATTTTGTTTGCTTGTTTGTCCGATAGTTTTGACAGAAGAGTGTAAAATGAAAACGCCAATTTAACAACCTAAAAAATTTAAAACTATATCAATCAGAAAAATGATATATCCACAAAGAAGTAAATGCGTTTGTGAAATAACATGTGAAAACAATATATTTGAACATAATTACAAGTTACATACACTACATATTACCTTTAGGTATGAAGTCATATCAACATTATACAGGTTATAAGCACTTAAGTTTGGTATTTGTTGGGAATGATGAATAAGGAACATTATATCTTTTTTCATCGATTTGTCTTTTAATTCTATCCAGTTAGATGCGTATATGGATTCAGGTAATAAACTTGCCTAAAATATTTCCAAAATGTGTATACCACTATAAGAGCAGAATAAGAAATCAAATGATTGTGTTTTAAGTATAATGTAGTTGGTTTTTGTAAACCTATTCAGGGAAAATTTTTTGCTAATATTTATCTGTAAAAAGAAAAACTATATTTTTTTATTATTAAATTTTATTTGTTAGAAGATAAAAAAGCCTTCAAATGGCGTATTTTAAAGTTTTTAAAATTATATTATATTAAATTATATAATATAATATATATAAAAATTATTTAATATACAAGGTGGTCCAGAATTATGTACATTAATTTCTAGAGCTCATAGTACGTCCAAAAATAAGGGTACTTCTTTATGTACACTTTTTTATAAAACTAAATAATAAGGGAGATACAACCCTTTAAAGGGGTGAATTGAAATTGTTATTTTTTCAAATATCTTCCAAATGGTTTTGAATACGGAGTTCATATTTTTAAAGTGATTATAAGACATTAGGATAATTAATTTCATGTCACCACCTACCACATCCTATATTAATACTGGGTAGTTTTGGAGGGTAAGTGGGGGTTATTGCGTCACATGTTTTTTAATTTTTACATATTTTAAAAAAATATTTTAAAAATTGTTTCCCTAGACTTTTCTACGCAAAAAAGGTGCTCTTGTAATATTTCGATAGATATCACCGTTTTCGATTTATTTAAACTCGAAGGTATACATGTATTTTATTGTAATCGTTACATTTCTTATTATTCATCAAGTATGCTTTGGAATTGACACTTGTGTTAGCAATAATATTACAAATTAATGGAAATCTTAATTAATACTTAACATTTAATTAATGGCGAAAATAATATTTCACAACAACTGTTCAAAATGTCCTCCATTTTGTTGAATACATAATCTAATTCTTTTATTTAGCGAACGCATTAATCCATTTAATGTTACTGGATCGTTTTGTAAATCGGTAAATACTTATTCAATTTTGTCCCTTAACTCATTTACTGTATTAATTGGAGTGTTATACACTTTTGATTTCAAATAACTCCATACTGGATCAAATAAGTCCATTGGATTAAGATCACAACTACGAGCAGGCCAATGAATCGGTGCATCCGCACCCCGGCCTATCCACCTACCAGGGAAATGTTGTTCATGTAACCACCTTCTACAAATTCTTGTGTAATGTGGTGTAGCACCATCATGCATGAAAAACATGTTACTTCGTATTTGTAATGGAATATCTTCCAACATATCATGTAAAATATTGTCTAGAAAATTGTAATACATGTTACCATTTAAATTTCCGGGAAAGATGTGGTATCCTATGAAACTATTTGATAAAGTAGCTGCCCAAACGTTTATCTTGAACGTGTGTTGGAAGTGAGTTTCGATTGTAGCCCTTGGATTTTCTTCAGACCAGAAGTGCATATTTCTAGAATTGAACATACCTTGTCTTATAAATGTGGCGTCGTCTGTAAACAGAATGTTGCTTAAAAAATTTGGTGCAGTTTAGTCACGAAATTAATTATAGGCCACAAAAATAAAAATAGTTCATTTATAAAAGAAACACGTGCGTCTTTACTAAGAGTTCTCTGTTATATGAACAAAAATGAATAAAATGTTTTTAAAACACAAATGTCTTTGAATACAAATAACGTTATCTTCTTTCGTCTTTGCTTGGTAGAAGGTTGAAAAATAACTCTTACCTTAGCAAATCACCTTTAAGTTTTTTAATTCATTACCATCTTTCGTCGGTTGAGATTTTATCCTCTTTGCTACTATTTCTCGTTCTTGGCACATCTACTTGAGTTGGTATTGGTAAACAAGGCGTTGTTGTGTCGGCGTAAACAAACAATCCAATTTAAACAGTTTCATGTAACCACCTTCTACAAATTCTTGTGTAATGTGGTGTAGCACCATCATGCATGAAAAAACATGTTACTTCGTATTTGTAATGGAATATCTTCCAACATATCATGTAAAATATTGTCTAGAAAATTGTAATACATGTTACCATTTAAAATTTCCGGAAAGATGTGGTATCCTATGAAACTATTTGATAAAGTAGCTGCCCAAACGTTTATCTTGAACGTGTGTTGGAAGTGAGTTTCGATTGTAGCCCTTGGATTTTCTTCAGACCAGAAGTGCATATTTCTAGAATTGAACATACCTTGTCTTATAAATGTGGCGTCGTCTGTAAACAGAATGTTGCTTAAAAAATTTGGTGCAGTTTAAACTTAATTTTGTAATACTTCACAAAAATCAACTTTAAGTGGCATATCGTCAGGTAACAATTCCTGCACCTGTCGATAGTGGTAAGGATGTAATTGTTCTTCATGCAGAACTCTTAAAACACTTTGATGGGAAATATGCGTTCTTAATCCTAACCTGCGTATACTTATTGTGGGCTCATTTATTACAGCATCCAATATTTGCTGTTCAACGTGAACATTTCTTGCTTCTCTACGACGACCAGCATCTGTATTCCTTCTTTGAAGACAACCGGTTTCTCTCAGTCGTCGTTCAGTACTTACAAAAGTCCTGGCATTATTAATAATTAATACTAAAGTATGTCTGTCATCTCAGAATTTGAATAGTATGCCATGTTGCGGGCAAACAAATTTAAAAATATAGCAAAAGAGATGTGTTAAACAAATTTCACTGTCGAGTACAATAAAAGTGTAGATAAAATAATTTAATTGTTATTAAACGTCACTGACAATTCATAGACTACTTGAGATTAAAGTGTTGTTGCTAACACAAATGTTAATTCCAAAGCATACTTGATGAATATTAAGAAATGTAACGATTACAATAAAATACATGTATACCTTCGAGTTTAAATACATCGAAAACGGTGATATCTATCGAAATATTACAAGAGCACCTTTTTTGCGTAGAAAAGTCTAAGGAAACAATTTTTAAAATATTTTTTTTAAATATGTAAAAATTAAAAAACATGTGACGCAATAACCCCCACTTACCCTCCAAAACTACCCTGTATTAATATAGGATGTGGTAGGTGGTGACATGAAATTAATTATCCTAATGTCTTATAATCACTCCCAAAATATGAACTCCGTATTCAAAACCGTTTGGAAGATATTTGAAAAAATAAGAATTTCAATTCACCCTTTAAAGGGTTGTATCTCCCTTATTATTCAGTTTTATAAAAAAGTGTACATAAAGAAGTACCCTTATTTTTGGACGTACTATGAGCTCTAGAAATTAATGTACATAATTCTGGACCACCTTGTATAAATATTATATTATATTATATATCTAATACCGTCATTTTGTTTTGTTTATTTAATTCATCTGGAGTACCAGAAATCGAATTCACTACGAATATAGGCCATGATGAACAGCATTTGGAGTGCAATTTTTAGACTCCCTTGCCGATTCATTCATTAAGCTGTTTACTTCGCAAGTTTTAGGGAGCACGGCGGCTTATATTTGAATTCGATTTCGCCAGGTAGAAATCGTATGGTTTCTCTTTTTGTTCTTAGATGGCGTAGTTACGTCCGTAAATAGTTATTTTTAATAACTATAATCTACGACGGGAAAATATTTTGGTTTGATATGGAGTAGTAACTATACCGTACTGAAGAGATCTAAAGAGATCGAAATACGTATATGCGGCTTGTTGCTGCTCTGTATCAAATCAAAATCTAATACCGTCATTTTGTTTTTTTTTTTAAATTAATTTGTTGATCCAAAACAGCAAAATCAGGCAAAATGGTTTATTATTTATAACTTTTGCAAAAATATTTTAAACTTTATTTTACTTTAAACTTTACTTTATTTTAAGGGAGAGCTACGATTTACTGGAAGCCACTTACGATAAATATTACTGTATCGCAACCTATATTCGAAGCAATGTAGAAAATGGATTCCTGCTTATCGTTTTCATTGAAAGCAGTATACTTGAAGTGGTCACCAATATCGGAGGGATTGGCGCAGTTAATGAATACAAACTCTCAACCACTAAAAGAAAACCGGAAGTGGTGAATACCTCTCTACACACTACTATATACATCAGTGACTTTAACAGCCACCACGAAATGTGGAAGTATACCACGAATGATGAAAATTGGGACGTACTGGTCAAATATTCCAAAGGGCAAAGTACATGTCTAGTTTTAGATGCAAAATACAGAGGAACATTTAAATTAGCTACATGGAGAAAATAATATAACCTAGATCTGCGCTTTGTCTTATAAGATAATAACAAAAGACCACTAATATTGTTTTGTGCTTATCATTATAGGCATATGAAGAATTTGTTGTTTCCTGGTACATCTATTTTCAAGTACATGTACGGAGATCAACAGTCTGCTTAGTTTTTTAGGCAGGAAGGGGATTTGATCTACTGTAATGATATTGGTAGTTTAATGAATGAATTTGTTATTAAGTATAATAAGGATGTTTGCAGGCTTTTTATAGACTCTTAAAAAAAATTTAATAGCTGTACTCTTACACAATGGAAACCCTTACACTTTCTATTGTTTATGCAGTCTATATGAAAGAGATATATGAAAATTTTGACACACTTCTACAGGAAATCAGCTATTTAGCTCACAATTGGATATATGTGGAGATTTAAAAGTTAGTTGCATGCTACTTGGTCAAAAAAGAGATTTACAAAGTTTTTATGTTTCATTTGTGTATGAGACAGAAGAGCAAGAGATAAATACTGGTCCACAAAACAATGGCCCTTAGAAATGTTTTAGCACCTGGCGAAAAGAACATTTGTACAAAACTTTGGTAGATTCAAAAAAGATCCTCCTTTCACCTCTACGCATCAAGTTAGGCTTAATGGAACAGTTTGTCAAAGGTCTGCCCAAAGATAGAGGATGTTTCAAGTATTTGAGTGGGAACGTTCCACATCTATCAGAAGCCAAATTGAAAAAAGGGGTTTTTGTTGGACCAGATATTCGTGAAATGATGTTTGACTCCACCTTTGAAACCAAGATGACTTCTTCTTCTTTGAGTACCGTGCCCAAGTTTTAGGCGTGGGTAGCTTCCATGACGATTTGCCGATATCGTTCTCGATCTTGCGAGGCATGTAATAATTCATCTGCTGATAAGATAGTCCATTGACGAAGGTTTTGGATACATGAGTATTTCTTTCTGCCAATTTCTCTTCTTCCTTCGATCTTTCCATTGAGTATCAACTGCACTATCCGGTATCTGCTTCCTCTCATTATAGGTCCCAGATATTCGTCTTTTCTCTTTTTTATCATCTTTATTAAGCCACCTTTACCTTGACCTACTCCGTTCAAGACTTCTCTCTTTGAAATGTGTTGAACCCATGATATTCTGAGCATTCTACGATATAACCACATCTCGAAGGCTTCTAATTTGTTCATCATGTTAACCTTCATAATCCAGGTTTTACATCCATACAGTAATACAGGATACACATAACATTTTAGGAACTTAATTCTCAGCTGTAATTTCAGCTGAGAATTGCTCAAAATAGATCTAAGTTTCATAAATGCTCCTCTTGCAATTTCTATACGAGTTTTAATTTCTTCATCCGGATTTAGTGTCTCGTTTATCCAACATTCTAGATATTTAAAATGCTTAACTTTTGTTATCGGTTCATTGTTGACAATTAGTTGTATAGCGCCGAGATCTTGTTTACAAACCACAAGTAACTTTGTCTTTGTTGTATTTATGCATAGTCCGTTATCAGAGCATTCTCTAGTGACTCGATGTATAATGAATTAAAGATCTTCGATACTTTCAGCCATGTTGCGGTGTCATCTGCATATCTGATATTATGATAGTTTCTCACCCGATTCGAACTCCACAGTGCCCTTCCAATGCTTTGTTAAAAAATATTTCTAAGTAAACGTTAAACACAGTTAAGAACAGCACACAACCCTGTCTATACACCTCTTTGAATACAAATTTTCTCTCTTTCTGTGCTGTCTACCAGAATAGAAGCTTCTTGATTCCAATATAGATGTTGTAAAAGTCACAAAATTTTACCATCTATTCCAATTATTTCTAGATATTCAAACAGCCTACCTATGGACCCTATCAAACGCCTTCTCAAAATCTATAAAACAGACTTAAATTGGTTTCTGTACTTCCCATGATCGTTGAAGTAGTTAACAATGAGAACAAAGCTTCCCTTGTTCCCAATCCCTCTCTGACACCGAATTGTTTATTTCCCATTATGTCTTCACATTTCTGCTTAATTCTATTAAGAATTATCCTAAGAAGTAGCTTGAGAGAGTGACTCATGAGGCTAATTAGTCTAAAGTCTTTACATGATGATGTATTAGGTTTTTTAGGAAGTGGAATAAATGTAGACTCCAACCATATTTGTGGCATTAAGTACTATTTAACTGGGAATAAGCCAGAATTAAAGATAAAAATACGTTTATTGACGTTTCAATTTCCACTTCGGAAATCGTTCTTAAAATAAAAACAGTAAATTAAACAAATTTTGTTTTTTGTTACAGGGTGAAAAATTCTTCTAATAATCTAATTTTATCTGACTCATTTATATTAACAATTCAGACATACATACTCATAATACATTATGCATTTTAAAGTAGACGACTTTAAAATGATATTGCTAATATTGTTGAGTTACGCTCCTGGGACGACTTTACTTATAATATAGTTCATTCAATTACATGAAATCAACTTTAACTTGAGAATATCCATCAGAAAAAAATCATAGCATGTAATTCGTCTTCAGAAAGACAAACACATGACATGATGACAGTAAAATTCTCCTGTTAGTGATTTCATAGTAAATTATGACCGAAAAACCAGGAAAAAAAAACCTCATAATACTATCCCGACATGGTAAGTATTTGTTCGTGCATTTAGTTTACCTTCAGAAACACCAAAACTCTGATTTTATATGTTTCGTTATGTAAAAAACATAAATGATGTATTCTCTATATGTTACTGACTTACTAATACTGGTATTTTCTTTTAATAACTTCCTCTTTCAATATTGGTACTTCAGTAAAATCTGGTTACCAATATTGAAAGAGGAAGTTATTAATAAGAAAATACCAGTATTAGTAAGTCAGTAACATATAGAGGATACATCATTTATGTTTTTTAAATAACGAAACATATAAAATCAGAATTTTATTCTGGTAAAAGGTAAACTAAATGCACGAACAAATACTTACCATGTCGGGATAGTATTACGAGGTTTTTTTCTGGTTTTTCCCTTATAATTTACTATGGAATCACTATAAGGAGAATTTTACTGCCATCATGTCATGTGTTTGTCTTTTTAAAGACGAATTACATGCTATGATTTTTTTCTGATGGATATTCTCAAGTTAAAGTTGATTTCATGTAATTGAATGAACTATCTTAAAGGTAAAGTCGTCCCAGGAGCGCAATTCAACAATATTAGCAATATCATTTTAAAGTCGTCTACTTTAAAATGCATAATGTATGTCTGAATTGTCAATATAAATGAGTCAGATAAAATTAAATTATTAGAAGAATTTTTCACTATGTAACAAAAAACAAAATTTGTTTAAATTTACTGTTTGTATTTTGAGAACGATTTCCGAAGTGGAAATTGAAACGTCAATAAACGTATTTTTATCTTTAATTGTAGCTTATTATTCTTTAAATAGTAATTAATTTAAAATGCCACAAGAAAATAGCTTCAGAACAATAATATTTGTGGCAGTGTTCCAGTTTAGTACTACTAAGGAAAAATAAGCTTGGATTGTATTGAAAAAAGTTGTATCCACGTTTTTAGGTAATATGAAAGACCCCAACTATGAGCTTATAGTAGCTAACATATTAGATAAGTTTAAATTTTGGGATGTCTAATGAGCCTCAAAATTCATTTTTGAAGAAGAATGAGATAAAATGTATTACTGTAATAGGGTAATTCCAGCAATAATCGACACAAGTCGGTGAGGTCACCCTCTTCGATTTGGCAGAAATTTTACACACATGTTATACTAGACAAAAAAACATGATTGTCAAATTTTCAGACCTTAATATTCAAAATGGCGGCCGTGGCGCGCTATTGAAGTTTCACGCTTTTTATCAATTTTTTTTCGTGTTTCGCCGATTTTTTTAGGACAGCGAGGTAAATATGCTTAAACAAATATCCACTATATGTTTTCCAATGTAAAATTTCCTGCTGAATACGATCCCGGTGTCAGAATTACCATATGTAAAGCCACAAAATGCGAAATAAAGCGCTTTTTTTGAAACATTCATATCTCAAAAACACCCTCTTTAGTTTTTTCAAATTTTCACAAAAGACGCCTTAATACAAGTACTTTCGAATAAAAGTTAACTCAGAAGTCGTTTTTATATGTTTGAAGGCGCTGCGCCCTATAAAAGTCCAAAAAACGCGATTTTCCCGCCTTTTTTAGCGCTTTTCCTTCGTTTTTCAGCTTCCAAATAAATTTTAGAGGTTTTTTGAGAACAAATTCGGATTCTACGGAAAATTTTACACACAAAATGACTATTTTGAATTTATTTAACACCGATTTTACCGTTTTATAGGGGGCGACACAATATTAAACGCAGAATTGCGCGCTGTAATCAATACATTTTTTGCGCTAGGATTTTATTATTTTACATATTATAATATTTGTTCGGTCGGCCTGTGAATTATAGAAACGACTACAATAAACGTACTTACCTCATAATAAAGCTGATTTCCAATTATGCAGTAAATTAATAATTGGTTTAAATAACCAACAACCAAGATAAATGTCAAAAATAACAAATCTGCAGAAAAATTTGGCTAAAAATAAAATATAATATTCTTTCTAATTTTAAGTTTTCCTCAACAAATAATGCTAATAAACCAGAAATTTAATCTAAACATTAACCTTTTGTAATACATTGAAGAAAGAAAATAATAAATAAAAAGACTACTCAATAAATGAAAAAATAGGAAAAAAAAAAGAATCATAAATTAATACATGACATTAAAACTTCTAGACTTTCAGAAGAACAATTATTTATTGGTAAAATATTTAACTGCTTACCCTTGTTACTAAAAGAGCAGAAATGCAAATTCCAGTAACGCTGCAGCTTAATTGTATCAACACAACTAAACTAAAAACATTATTAATTTTACCAGTAAACCTGCAAAATGAATTTATATAATGACAAATCTTGATTTACTTGCAATAAGTTTACGTCTAATTTAATAAATAAATAAAATAACAGCTCTACTTGAATAATAGGAGATAATTCTCTAATACACAGTTTAATAAAAAAACCAGCTAAACAAATCTTTGCTTTTTAAAGCAACTCAGCATAAGGGCAAAAATGGATTTTTCAGATATTGATTTCAAAAATTTCTTTTTTCTTCTATTTTTATGTCAAATCACCATAAAATTTGGTTTAAAAAGTCCGTCAAAGAAATTGTCCAGTTTGCATATGTTGCAATCGCCACTTTGCTTTGCAGAAAACAGATCTGTTGCGCAATACTCAAGTCGCTTCTTTAACTGTAATGTAATAGATTACGCATTATGTAAGTAATATTGAATTATCTCACAATAGTACATTCTCTTATGATTCTGAAACTGCATTATTGGCAGATAATTATAGTCCAGCCTTCTATTGCTTACCCAGTTCTTGATGTTCTCCACTTTGCCTCTACGTCGATATCTGTACTTTTAGCTCTGTCCCATAGTGTCTTGCCATCAGTTTTTCATTAAGTGTTTTCATCTGTGCTGTGTCTAACATCCTTTTTGTCCGTGTTTATGCCGCGTATGTCATTTGTCTATTGGATGACTGATTTTGTAAATTCTGACTTTCATTTCTTTCTCGATATTTTTATTTCTACATATTGTTTCATTCAGGCAGCCTGCGGCTCTGTTTGGTCTATTCACTTGATCTTTCACTTTGGTTTCGAGCTTTCCGTAGCTAGATAATGTGATGCCTAAATATTTAAACTCATATCACTTGGTCTATTATCTGACCTTCCAGTTCCAATTTACATCTTAGTGAATTTGCTGTTGTAACCATGTTCTTTGTCTTTTTTGATGAAATTAATATGTTCAATTTGTTAGCGGTTATATCAAATTGGTGCAGCATACATTGTAAATCATCTTCACTTTGATTCCCCAAGTCCCTGAGGACTCGGGGAATCTCCCTATATTACCACATTGCCTGCTTGAATATGGTTGGTTAGTCCTTTTTTCACTTCTACTTTCATTATGTTGTTTAAGTAGATATTTTCGATCGTTTTGATTATTCCTAGAGGTATCTCTCTTGCCTACAGTAAGTGGATAACGTCTTTTAATTTGACCCGGTCAAATGCCTTTGTAAGGTCCACCAAACATAGATATGCCAGTTTGTTGTATTCTAATGATTTCTCTTGCACTTGCCTCATTATAAATATAGCATTGGTGCATGATCTTTCCGACCTAAAGCCTTGTTGTTCTTCTAGTGTTATAATTTCATTCTAAACCCAAATGAGAATTACTACTTGGAATATCAGATTGCTCAACTCAAGGCACCAAGTAATAACCCGTGCTAAAAGAAAAGAAATATACATTTATGCTCTACAGAAAACAAAAAAGGAAGGAAAAGCATAATCAAAATCAGGTAAATACATACTAATCTACAGTGGAGTAGCAAAGAAAATAAGGCCGCAGAAGGTGTAGACTTACTAATACACCAAGTACAAAATTACTTCAGAGAGTGTCAGTATATATCAGAAAGAATTATAACAGCAAAAATAAGAATGACAAACAAGTAATACCCGGAATTAAGCAAAAACATAATGAGAGTGTTAAAACGAAAATGGGGAACTGATGATAAACTTCTACACAAATAACTAACTTAGAATAAACACATTTTTTGACCACACATTTTTTGACTACAAAGACTAACACAAATATATATTTAATACCATCCGTGTACAAAGATCTATGAAAGATTATGTTATAACCAACAGAGATATACATGCATCGAAAATAATCGACATAAGATGCCTTAACTCAGCAGATGTCGATAGAAAATGTAAAATGGCTACCAATACTACTACCAATAATTTTACATAATGACATAAGCCGCATATTTCTAATTCTAATTAAATTTAATTCTAATTAAAAATTTAAAACATAGGTGATATATTCGCAAAATTTTAATTGTAAATTTTTTTATGGTAAAATCATATTCTAAAAGAAAAATAATCCTACTTACTCTAAAAGCAACTGGTGGTGTTTTAAACATCGAACAAAAAACTTTTTTACTGTATCATACGACTTAGTTAGATCTCCATCTATAATTGTATCTAATTTATTATTAATATTTACCATGTCTTCTTTGTTCAGCGAAGCAAGACACTGATGCAGAATTCTATATTGAGTAACGGCACTAGCACCAATGCTAATAAACAGACAGTCAGTTCCAATGATGCTACATACCATTATAACTAGGTAGCCAAATATATGGATAGCATACAAGATTTCGTATGTTGGTGTTGTGCTCCAATCAAAACCATACTAAAAATAGTTATTATATGAGCAAAATATTATTATATATACTGGTTTATTAAGGATCGCGCCGCTTTCGATAGAAATCTATGGAGGAGTATAAAGCACTTATCTCTTGCCGTACTGTTCCACCATAAGCCAATCAGACACCAGCTAGTTTAAGTATTGTAAACGCCACACAGGGGAAGTTCCAACCTCGTGCATGGGGCGTGTGCCGACTGTAGCAGATTTAACAATAATTGCAAACTATTAGGCTAACTCTTTTTATTTTTCTGTCAGTACCAGCATTCGAACTCACGCTAGAACAGCGGTTCTCAACCTATAGTACATGTACTATTGGTGGTACATATCATTATTTGCGGTGGGGCTCAAAAGATAAAAATACATCCAAAATCAGCATAAAGTAGTACTTTGAATTACAAGTTCAGTAGGTGTCTATAAAAATAAACTACGAGAGCATTGTAGAAATGCTGGTAACGCTGGCAACACTAATAATTGTAAAATCGCGGAGTAGCCGCCAAATTGAATACCGATCGCCTTTAGTATGTTTAGTATGTATTTGACTTGATAAGTGAGTAGTAGTACACACAAGTGGGTTTACGTTAGCTTGATATTTTAATTATAAATAGCTAAAAGTGGTCTATGGTATTAAAATGATTCAGAAAACATTTTAATACCATAGACCACTTGCACACCGTAAGAACACTGATAGAAAAATGCACCAAATGCACCAAAATGTTCCAATTTATATGGCGTTCGTCGATTTCCATAAAGCATTCGATTCCATCGAATTATGGGCAGTGCTTGAATCTCTAGAAAATGCACGCATAGATTCAAGATACATTAACAAAATTAAAAACATATGAAAATGCCACCATGCATATAAAGATGAACGAAAGCACAAAAACTAATCCCATAAGACTACAACGGGGAGTAAGACAAGGAGACACCATCTCTCCCAAACCATTTACCCTTGCTCTAGAAGATATTTTTAAGAAACTGGAATGAAACAATAAGGGTATCAACGTCGACGGATCATACTTAAACCACTTGAGATTCGCAGATGACATAGTTTTAATAGCCGATAATATCCAAGAATTAAATGATATGTTACAACAATTAAATGCAGTTTCAGGAGCGGTAGGCTTAAAAATGAATTACAGCAAAACAAAAATACTGAGCCGAGACCAGACAAATATAACAATACAAAATCATACCATAGAAAATGTGGAACATTATGTATATCTAGGTCATGTTATCAAACTAGGAAAACCAAATCAAGATGCTGAAATTAAAAGAAGAACACAACTGGCTTGGGGCGCTTTCGGCAAACTAGCACATATCTTAAAAAACACCTCCATTCCTATAAACTTAAAGAAAAAGGTGTATAACACATGCATACTACCTGTTTGTACCTACGGCTTGGAGACAGTAGCACTTACCAAAAAATCTGCCAAAAAATTAGAAACAACGCAAAGAGCAATGGAACGCATCATGCTTGGAATATCACTAAGAGACAAGATTAGAAACACCGAGATAAGACGTAGAACGAAGATTAGGGATATTGTGGAAGAAATTACAAAAATGAAATGGCGCTGGGCAGGTCACGTAGCCCGATATAATGACAACAGGTGACACGGAGAACTCTAGAATGGGACCAAGACGACAACAAGAAGCATAGGAAGACCTCAAAAAAGATGGGTAGATGACATAACAGCAGTGGCAGGCTAAAACAGTGGGTTAGATTGGCGCAAGATAGAGAAAGATGGAAGCAATTGGGAAAGACCTACATTCAGAAGTGGATGGAAAATGGTTGACAAAGAAGAAGAAGAAAGAGACCCGTAGAAGTTATAAAAGAAAGTTCTGTTCAAGAAACATGTGAGTGTATGTACTTTAAGCAAGAAAACAAACGCTGATTTGAAGTTAAATCGTAAAAGCAAGAACGTTATAATGATATATTAATATTTATAATAGGATTTTCTTTTGTCGATGATAAGAAAACCGCGCCAGAAATTTGTAATATGTTTTGAGGTCCTTTCGAGTTTTTTTAAATGATAGAAGTCACTTTTATAAGTAGACAAAAGAAAATAGCTGCGTTTTCTTCAAGCAACGAAAATGCTGTTAACGTTTTTTTTTAAACTGGCCAAGTGTGGAAAACTCCAGACAATTGAAAAAAGACTTATTTTACTAACTGCCAAAAATATCCACATTTGTGTTTTGGGGAAAAGGCAGCCAAGCAGTTGAATTTCGTTTCATTTTCTGATAGTACAGTTAGCCATCGAATACTTGAAATGCCACCATCCTTTGTACAGTAACATCATTTAAAATATTTAATAAATTTAATGATTTTATTACAAAACATAGTTTGGATAGGCTGAATTGCGGGGGTATTCAGATGGTGCTATGACAGA
The DNA here is from genome assembly GCA_918026665.1 of Diabrotica balteata. Taxonomy (NCBI): domain Eukaryota; kingdom Metazoa; phylum Arthropoda; class Insecta; order Coleoptera; family Chrysomelidae; genus Diabrotica; species Diabrotica balteata. The sequence continues at coordinate 15,165,174 of OU898277.1, read as the reverse complement.
AAAGCATGCAGTCGTTGTAACAAGAAATAAAGCAGTTGCACAAAAATGTGTCTTTATTTACTGGAAGACACCGACAAACTTTGGCAGCTAAATATATGAATTAAGGCAGGTCCTGAACGATGCTGTTAAAGCTGTAAATTTTATTAAGTCAAGAACTTGGAATTCAAGACTATTTGGCTTTTGTGTTCCGAAATGGAAAGTATTCATGACAGCTTGCTTCTTCATACAAAAGCTAGGTGGCTTTTAAAAGTAAAAGTGCTATTTCGGTTAATTGAGCTCATTTTCGAAGTTCCAATATTAATTCTTCTTCTTTAAGTTCCATCTTCTATCGAAGGTTGGAAATCATCATGGGTATGCGGACTCTATTGACTGCCTCTCTAAAAAGTTCTGCACTACTGCATTCAAACCATTCCCTTAAGTTCTTAAGCCAGGATATTCTTCGTCTTCCCACATTTCGCTTTCCTCGGATTTTTCCCTGCATAATAAGTTGTAATAATGCGTATTTTTGCCCTCTCATCACATGTCCCAAGTACTCAAGTTTTCTTTTTTAATAGTTAATATTATTTCCTCCTCATTTCCTATCCTTCTAGTTACTTCCATGTTTAATATTCTTTGAATCCATGATATTCGTAGGATTCTTCTCTAACACCAAAATTCAAAGGCGGCCAACTTATTCAGATGAACTTGTTTTAGTGTCCAAGCTTCCAAACCATAAATAAGAGTAGAGAACACGTAACATCGAAGCATTCTCAGGCGTAGTACTAACCTTATAGCCCGACAACAAATAAACTTTTTAAGTTTAATAAATGATGTACGTGCTATTTCAATACGTGTCTTAATTTCTTTGGTTTGGTCTACATCTGATGTTATCCATGTTCCTAAGTATTTATAGTTATTAACACTCTTAATTGCAGTATCTTCAATACTTAATTGGATATTTGCATGTGCAGATTTAGTCATGATCATGCAATCATGCATTTAGTTTTCTTTAAAATCTTCAGTCCGTACTCATGACAGCATTCATTAAGGCGTTGCATTACGTTCTGTAAATCATTGTTGTTATCCGTAATTATTACTGTATCGTCTGCAAAACGTAAGTTATTCAAAACTTCTTCATTGATATATATATATATATATATTTATATATATAATATATATATATATATATATATATATAATATATATATACAGGGTGGTGAATCGTCAAACGGTCCATAGGAAACTCAATGGGAAATTCTAAATTGTTAAATTCCTGCTTCCCTAATTATTTTACACCAAAATCATGGAAACTATTTGTAGAGGACTCAAATATGTATCGAAAACAACTGTTAAAATTATTCTACGACTTAAACGTATTCCAAAATTTTGCTAAAATATAATACATTTTTCTGTGAAAAAATGTGTATTATGTGTTGCGTTTTGTCATATTATTGTTTCTGATATTTGACAATATTTAAATCAATTATATTACATTTATCTATGATTTAAATGGCCAAAATTTTGTGATTTATTGTTAAAAAAAAATAAGTTGATTAAAAAATGTACTCAGTTGAGGAGAAAAAAGCAATAATAAAAATGTTTTATTCATGTTTTATTATAACATTTGTTATAGTTTTATGTTTAGAAATTATCATATATTATTATTAGGAATAAAGATCACAGTAACAGTATATTGGAATTCATTACATTGTTGTATAACTTAACATGGAATTAAATTTTAGTCAATTAGAATATCTTACGTTAAATAAAGATCCGGTAGTGGCAGAAAAAGGTTCGCGCTATTGCCTGTATACAACATTATGCGATTTTTCGTCAACTGAGTACATTTCATTATATTGATCGATTTGTAAACAATATAATTTATTGTTCACAAAGTAATAATGTGTAAATTAGTACTTGTGTTTGTATATCGTGAGTAGTAGTATTTAGTAAAATTCATTGTTTATAATTTAATCATAAAATAAAAAAATTGACAATTCAAATTGTCAAACATCTGACATTAATATGATAAAACACAGACCTCCTAATATATATTCTTGCATTACGTGTGGCCTAACTTTTAGGGGTGGCGTGAAAAATGTACTATATTTTTGCAAAATTTTGAAGTACATTTGATTCGTAGAACGGTTTTAACATTTGCTTTTAATTCAGATTTTAGTCTTCTACAAATAGTTTTTATGACTTTTGATCTAAAATAATTAGGGAAGCAGCAATTCAACAATTTAAAATTTCCCATTGAGTTTCCTATGGACCGTTTGACGATTCACCACCCGGTATATATATATATATATAATATATATATATATACCTTCTATTGAGTCTGAGAGCGCTCCTTAAAATACCGCTTCACTGTAGACATTGAAAAGTAGTGGGGACAGCACGCAACCCTGGCGGATCCCTCTCTGTATTTTTATATTTGTGGTGTACTGGCTGTCAACTCTTACCTTGGCAGTTTGATTCCAATATAAATTAGATATAATTTTCAGATCACGACTGTCAATATTTTTGCTTTTTAATATATCTACAAGCTTTTTATGTTGAACTTATGTTGAACGTTATCATAAAAAAAGATGAAGAAAAATATCAAATATTAATAGATAAACAAAATTACGGACTAAAAGACACGTTTACTGACGAAATTTAGTCGTGCCAATTAGCATGTATCAGTAATCACTAAACGATTTGAATTTGGGTTTACAAGGTAAACATACAACTCACTTTTTTATTGTTAATAAAGTTAGATTGTTTATAAAGAATTTTTAACTTGTAAAGTCTTGAAAATAACTTACTCCACCATTTTCCAAACACTAGAAAGCTTTCTTACGGATAATGAATTTAATAATAATTATGAGGTATTATTTTAATAATATTTATTAATTTTAATAATAATAATATTATTTATTATTTTAATAATTTAATTTAAAAAAATCTTATGTTACTTACTTCAATGGGAAATGGCAACTTTCTAAAGAAATAAGGTGGTATAAGAAATCCAATTCCCCAACATAACCCAACACCTAGAAAAGGCGTCATAATAAAAATAATAATGAGGTAAAATCCTTTTATATCTTCTTTTAACTTTCCTTCAATTAGATCGTATGGCCAAAAATTGGTCATTACATCGTCTACAAGGCCTTTGACATACTTAGCTTTATACCAGATAATAAGTATTTTGTAGATAGACTAAAACATATTAATTATTACTTATAATATTTTCTTCAGTAGATTCAGGAAATACTGTGGTAAATAACTGTTAACGCTTTTCCAATATTAAAAATAAGATATAATAATTATATAGGTAAATTATTTTATATGATGTAGTAAATATAATTAATGGGGATATACAGGGTGGTCCTTAAGTAATTGTATAAAAAGAAACAGTGGATTTTGCACTTTACAATATTACGATTTAAGCCATATTCCTTTTATAAAATGTTGGTATTAAGAAAGATACAGTACAGAGCCTTAAAGGGCAAATTAAAAATTTTATTTTTCGCTATAACTTTCATGTTTGTAAATATTTAGGTATAAAAATTTACAACTGGGTACTTCTAAATGTGAAAAATTATAATTTAATGCACACTTTGATGTAGCTAATAAAGGGCGCCACATATGCCACATAATATATGGCATAAATTTGCACTAACTTTTTTTGCTCTTCAAGTTACCTGTATTTGTGATTAAAAATATTAAAGATACATTATTTTAACAAAAAAAGGCATACTTGTTAATAACTTCAAAACTTAACAGCTTTTGAGATAATCGCATTTTACAGATTAGCTGCATAATTCAGATTTAAGGCAATTACTCCAGGAAACGAAAAAAAAAAAAAAAAATAGACAAAAACATCAATACTTTTGAGTTTTGGTATAATTTGGTTTTAATAAAGTTAAGAGGTAACGAAATATTAAATAAAATAAATATACCAGCAGGATAATTACCAATAGGATTTGACAAAATAGCAGAATAATAGGATTTTACATAAAAAATTTTGCGATTTATGTTAAATTAACATTTAACATAAATAAATAATAGTATATTACTTTATGAGGCGGAAAAGCATGACTTTTCATGACGCTCCCGATATTACGCGCCGAACGAAGTGAGGCGCGTAATAGAGGGCAAGTCAAGAAAAGTCGCTTCTTTGCTGAATAAAGTATACTATTTTTTCTTCAAACGCAGCAATTTTCAACCATAAATAGTACAATTCATACGCTATTTTTACTCGAAATTAACTGTGACAACTATCAAAGTCGTCTAGATGTTAGAAATTAAAATAATTAAGTCGTCGGTGGGATTTGCGTCTCCCTGGTTACAGTTGTTTGACAGTTGTTTGCAATTATTAAAGACAGTTTATTGTTGTTGCAACTGCAAGCGCAAATATAGTGCGAAAATGGAAAACCTAAACAAAATTGAGTCCGCGGCTAATGATGCAGTAGCACGTTTAAGTGCCTCTAAGTCCGGAATAAAGTATCGGTTAGCGTACAAGCACTTTCAAGAGTGGTGCGATACAAGAGGAGTGCGGCAAGTTACCGAAGACGTTTTACTGGCATATTTTAATATAATGGAAAATGAAAATAAATGGAAATTTTCTACAATGTGGTCACGATACTCTATGATAAAATCCGAGTTAGTTATTAGAAAGAATGTGGATTTAAGCAAATTTTTAAAGTTACGTGCCTTTCTGAAAAAAACAAGCGAAGGATATAATGCAAAGAAGTCTAAAGTTTTCATTAAAGACGAGTTTGATAAATGTTTGTTTGAAGCGCCAGATAAGTTGTATTTAGAATTAAAGGTAAAAAAAATGATATTGCATAGCATGTAGTATACTCTACTAAATTATAAAAATATTTCAGATTGTTTAGTTTAATTGGGGTTACCGGCGCCGGTAATGTTTGTTTGAAGCGCCAGATAAGTTGTATTTAGAATTAAAGGTAAAAAAAATGATATTGCATAGCATGTAGTATACTCTACTAAATTATAAAAATATTTCAGATTGTTTAGTTTAATTGGGGTTACCGGCGCCTGTCGATGCGACGAAATGGTAAAAATGAAGACTGTGGACATTGAGGATAAAGAAAATGTAATAATTATCAAAATCCCAGACAGTAAAACACGACAAATTAGATCTTTTACGATAATTGGTCAAAACTACATTAAACTGTATAAAAAGTATGCGTCACTGCGGCCTGAAAATTTCACAGAAAACCGATTTTTTATTAAGTACCAAAATTGAAAATGTTACTGAAGCGTCATGGGAATACATTCGATCAGCGCAGTAGCCCAAAAAGTAGCTAGTTATTTAAATTTAAACGATGCAAGCGCATATACGGGTCACTCTTTACAACGAACTTCAGCAACACTTTTAATTGATGGAGGCGGAAATCTAGAATGCCTCAAACGACATGGGGGCTGGAAATCAAGCACGGTTGCCGAAGGATATATAGAGGATTCAATAAGAACGATAATGCTCAAAAAATTTTAAACTCTCATGATTCGCCAACATCGGGAATGATTGCTGAAAGTTGTTCTCGACCATCAGTATCATCAACAATTGTCAATGCGTATCAAGAGTCGGGAACATTTTTGCACGTTTTCAATTTTGAAAATGCCTCATTAACTAATTGTACTTTTATTATTACTATAAATAAAAATGATGTTTAATTGTTGTTAATGACATTTGTATTGTTGCTTTATGACATGTTTCATATTGTTGCCATGACAACATTTTTCCTTCCACCGCACCGTAAAGAAATGGGAAAAAAACTGCTGCCGGCGGAGACGTCAAACTTTGACAGGATTAAGTTAGATAAGTAATGTCATCATTATTTGACGTTTGAAGAAAAAGCATTTTATTTACGAGCCAAATTAAGTAATAATTAAACTAAATAACATAACTTTTTGTCAAAATAAGTGTTCGATATGTTCACCATTTTCTTTAATTTATTTGTCAATATATTCCATAAAAGATCGTCTTATATTAAATAGCATCATTGGTTCTAAAGAAACTGCTGCAGTATTTATTTCTTCCCATAGTTGGTTGCAAATGTTTAATGCGCTCAATATACCAAAATCAAGCGGATTAGATTCTGGGCTACGTGGTGGCTATAATATATAATGAATGAATATATTCTTTTGGAAACATATTCAAATCTTATGGTATATTAAGGAACTACATCTTATTTGTCGCAGAGGTTAAATAATATATTAAACTGTGATGCATCTCGTTCATTGGTTACTTATATACACATGGAATAACTTATCTGTGACATTACTTACGAGTTAACTGACAGCTTACGAGTAACTATAATTAGATCTCGAACACGTGTACTATCATGATTTACTAACGAACTAATATTATGCTGAACTCAATCGCCTGTTTGTTTACTATATTTATATCAATATCAGTTATTAGGCCAACGATAATGTTTTTGTAAAAATGCTTAGTCTTTAAGCTTAGTTTCTAGTTTCTTTCTGTGCTTTAGTTTCTAATTGTCCTAATAAAAATGGGTAAATAATTTACATAATAAATAATAATTTTATTTTTCTGATTTTTATGAATTAAATAATTATATCAATATCTCATTACATTGCCAAGGAATATGACTACCACGACCAATCCAACGTTCAGATAAGTTGTATTTAAGTATGTTCTCACTGCCTTCTCTCTAGAATGGGGTAGCGTACCATCTTGCATAAACCACATATTTTTGGGTTTTCAGTATTTTACAATAGAGATCAAGTAATACAATGCCAGTTTAGAAACTTAAGAATCGATAGAAAAAGAAAATTGTAAAAATGTTTACAGCCAACGTCTGCATACGGATACGGTACCTAAAGAAGAAGATGAATAATCTTTTCTCCAATAAGATATTTAGAAGCCATAACAAAGCATTTTGTGGTATATTACGTTATCATCTTTGAGTTGTTTTAATTAGAATAAACTATGAATTATGCTTATCTATAGGTATTCAGTGCTTTAACACACAAATACCACAACTAAAAATTATTATGCAGCTGACTTATAAAATGCGATTATCTCGAAAGCGGTTGAATTTTGAGGTTACTAACAAGTATACCTTTTCTTTGTAAAAATAATGTATCTTTAATATTTTTTAGCAAATAGAGCTAACTTGAAGAACAAAAAAGTTAAGCGCAAACTTATGCCATTATGCCATTATGCATATATCAACATTTTATTAAAGCAAGTTGGCATAAATCGTAAGATTTTAAAATGCAGAATCTACAGTTGCTGTTTGTATAATTACTTAAGAACCACCCTGTAGATAAATTCAATAAATTAATTTTACAAACTGTACCAAAATAGTATAGTCTATATCGGTTTTTCCAAAATGGTTCAGTCTGTATTATTTTTACCAAAACTTTAAATACTGTACAACTTTATCTATTAAGCAAAATTATGTGAGGGTCTTGGAATCATGAAAATTTTACTAATAAGGGCATGTAGTTGGCATATCTGCTCACTATTCTTCTTTTTATAGTACCTGTTCGTTTTGAATGTTGGCGAACATCATGGCAATCTGAATTTTGCAAACTGCTACTCTGAACAGATTTGTGCTTGTTGAGTTGAACCACGTACGTAGGTTTTTCAGCCAGGAAATCCTGTACCTCCCTGGTCTTCGTTTTCTTCTACATTTCCTTATAAAATAATTGCAGCAAACCATAATATCTTTCGCTATTCCTCATGCTATTCCTCATGCTGTGACTGAGGTATTCGATTTTCTCTGTTTTTATTGTGGTTAATAACTTTTTTTCTGGTTAATAACATGATCGGTATGGGATATTTTCAGGATTCGACGATGAAGCCATTTCGAAAGCCTCAATTTTCTTACAGGTAGCGTCTACAAATCGTGGCATTTGAATAACTTGGCAATTTTTTGTAATGCAGATCTTGCTTTTTTTTTATCATAGATTTTATTTTTAGGAAATGGTCCCAATTTTCATTACCGTTCGTATTAAGGTAGGTGTATGTTTTTACTCTTTTTATTGGTTAACCATTCATACTGATTCTTTCAATTTGCTGTTCCTTCTTAGAGATCATCATACATTTTGTTTTCTTAATGTTCAGTAAAAATCCATACCTCTAACCCCTTCTTTTGATTCTATTCATTAACTCCTGAAGGGCTTCATACCTTTCAGCGAATGTCACCGTGTCATCCGCGTATCTAAAGTTATTGATAAATTCTTTATTAATTCGAATTCCTGCTTCAACATCTGCTCCTGCTTTTTAAAAGATTTCCTCGGATATACCAATTTCCATTTACATTTATGTTTATAGTTGGTTGATAAGTTAATAAAAAAAAAGTCTTATAAAAAACTGTCTTACCTGAAAAGCTCCTAAAACTAACGACATAAGGTAAGTAAATTTTGGTATTGACTCCACCGAACGTAAATTAAGAAATAATCCAATTTCTATAAAACTCATTATTAACACACTTACAATACAAGTAAATGTACTATTTCGTTTATTGTTCTTTGTTGTTGGCCACAAAAATATAGTTTCAAGTAGTATTTTGGGTATCCATAACAACAATTTGCAATAGTCGTGTGTTTTCAGAGTTCTGTATGCAATAGCTAAAACAAAAGATTTAGTTGTGCTAAGGAGAAAAGTGTTGCCCAAAAGATGCCACAGAGAGCTGGCGAACCATGGGCGATTATAGGCTTGGATAAGTGTCCAAGCACAATGTCTGAACAATGTCTGAATTTCGTCTCAACAAAAAACGGAAATAAGGCAAAAAGAAATAGCAAAGAAAACTACTTAGAAACAAGTGACTTTTCTAAATTCATTAATAAAACTCAAATAAACAGCTAGCCAGCCTTTTCCAAAAATGTATTAATGGAGAGAGTATACCGGAGGAGTAGAAAAAACCAATGAATTTAATATTGACACGTTCCATCTCTTTGTGGACTTTAAGTCAGCGTATGATAGCGTCCTAAGAGGTAAATTATACGAAGCCATGAATGAACTTAACATTCCCCATAAATTAATAAGGCTCGTAAAAACAACTATGAGTAAAGTGATCTGCAGAGTGCAAATACAAGGCGATATGTCATAAGCGTTTGAAACATATGCAGGGTTATGGCAGGGAGACGCGCTGGCCTGCCTTCTCTTTAATATAGCGTTAGAAAAGACTATAAGAGATACCGAGTTACACAATAGGGGAACAATCTTTAATAAATCAACGCAGATTATGGCTTACGCTGACGATCTGGATTTGATTGCACGTACTACACGAGGACTTAAAGAGATGACTTCCACCTTCTTGACAGCCGCACAAAATATGGGCCTTAAAATAAACGAGAAAAAAACCAAAATGTTAGCATCTATTCCAAATAACAGAGATAGAGCTAGAAACGCCGAACAAAACTTCAGTATAGACCAATATAATTTTGAGGTAGTAAATAAGTTTACATATTTGGGTTCTCTCATAACAAACGATAATGACACATCTGAAGAAGTTAAACGGAGGGTACTGCTAGCAAACAAATGTTATTTTGGACTAAGCAAGCAGCTAAAAAACAGAAATTCAAGCCAGAAAACCAAACTAATAATATATCGAACACTCATCCTACCAGTGCTGACATATGGGTCAGAAACATGGACCATCTCCAAAACAGACGCAAATCTTCTGCTCGTCTTCGAAAGGAAGATACTAAGAAGAATAATGGGCGCATTCTGTGAGAATGGTACTTGGAGAAGGCGATATAATTTCGAATTGTACGAGAAGTATAAAAAAATAGTAAATGGTAGAGATGTAATATCCTTCATAAAAATAGGTAGGCTTAGATGGGCTGGACATGTGTCAAGAGCAAATGAAAATTACCCACCCAGACAAACTCTATTATCGGTCCCAGTGGGAAATAGGAGTAGAGGCAGACCACGACTGAGATGAAGGGACGGTGTGGACGAGGACACAAGGAAAATCGGCGCGGCAAATTGGCAACGGTTGGCGATGAACAGAAACGACTGGCGAAATAGACTGGGGAAGGTCAAGGCTCAACTAGAGCTGTAGCATCACTGATGATGATGATACCGGAGGAGTGGAGGACGTCGTATATCACGACAATACATAAAAAGGAAAGTAAAGATGTATGTGACAATTATCAAGGAATCGCAGTCCTTAGAACCGTCTCAAGAGTTTACGGGAAACTCATCAAAAAGAGAATGGAAGATGAATTCTGTGATATGGAGGCCGAAGAACAGGCCGGCTTTAGAGCAGGCAGATCTACTATTCACCATCTGTTTACTCTTACTCAGCTAATCGAAAAAAAGTAGCACGAAATCAACCAATACATCTCCTCTACGTGGACCTTAAAAAAGCTTATGATAGTGTACCACAACAAAAACTCTGGGAAGCTCTCGAGAAAACAATTATTAGTGAAACAGCAAAGAACTCAAACAAGGATGCTGCTTGTCTCCTACTTTGTTCAAGATCTAATTAGAGCAAGCTCTGAAGACGTGAAAAAGAAAATGCAGAAACATGGGAATGCCTCTAAACGACGCAATATTGTACACACTGAGTTTTGCAGATGACCAGATAGTAATGGCCCAAGATTATGAAGACCTCGAATATATGACCCGTAAACTTATCGAAGAATACGAACTATGGGGGCTAGAAGTAAATATCAAAAAAACTGAATACATGTGCATTGGGGGAATTGAACAGAATCTAATCTTGGAAGAAATACAGCAAGAAATAAATCACTGTAAAAAATACAAATATTCACGCATGCAAATAACCAACGATGGCAAATTAGACGAAGAAATTAAATATAGAAATAACCAAGGAAGACAAGCCATTAGACAATTAAACAGTGTACTATGGGATAAAACAATCTCCAAAGAAAACAAACACAAAGTCTTTAACAGCATTATAAAAAGCATCATTACATATGGAAGTGAGGTATGGCCACTGAAAGGAAAAATCTTAAAAGCATTAGAACCAACAGAAATGGACTTCTGGAGAAGAGCGGCTGGAAAATCAAGATTGGACAGAGTTAGAAACGAAAGAATACGAGAAATTATGGGTGTTAAACACAATTTAACAGAGGACATCAGAGTAAATCAACTAAGATGGTATACCAAAGAAAGTATTGAGCTGGACACCGCATGGAAGAAGAAAGCAAGGTAGACCTAGATTAAGTTGGAGAGAAGGAATCGATAAAGACTTAAGGGAGAAGGGAGTTGAAGAAAACCTCTGGAACGACCGAGATAAATGGAGACTGGAAATCAGAAGATGGCGTAGAACGTTATAAACTGATTAATATATATATATATATATATATATATATATATATATATATATATATATATATATATATATATGTAAATTAAACTATAGGGAGAACTAGCAGAGTCAGTTATGGTCACGGACTCTGTATTTAAGGATGAGAACTTCTTCCCTTAGTTTGTACTGCGTTAAATACTGGACAGCTCAAACCATCACAGAACATAAAGGCGGGTTGACACGATCCAAGAATGTTTAGATTTCAACTTGGACCAAGTGGACTTATACAAGTGTACTTGTACCAATTTGGTTGGCATGATTTAATGTCTTGAATGTCAAATAACCATTGTTAAGATAGCGAAAGTGATTCTGGAAGATGTTCTAGTGGTTGCTGGTATGTTGAGACATGAGCTTGTTATCCAGAAAAAAGAAATAAAAAAGAAAAATGCCGCACTAGCATGTTAATTTTTATATGTCTTTATCCGCACATTCCATACTGCTTTCTTAGCTACGTATAACGCCATGAATCTAACACTCTCCTTTTCAGACCATTTTCTTTTTGCGTTTACTTCTTGCTTTCGATTTTTTGACATCGATGACATTTTATTTTTACAATTGCACACTACCTACTTAATTTGGATGGAATCTGATGATACAAGTGCACTTAGATGAACAGGTGACACGATCAAAGTAGCTTCCAAGTGTTGCACGTGCAACGTCCAAGCAGACTTTAACCAAGTGTACTTGGGTCGTGTCAACCCGCCTTTAGATACTGCCGCATGGAATAACCACTGGCACTTTAATAATTTTCGCATATTGCTTATTCTGTAGTAAGTACAGCGTCTTACAATTATTTAGTCTACGATTGTACATTGTATGCTGTGGGTTGTAATATGACATATTTTGGATTAGTTATAAAGAAATATGACTCAGAGCCTATAGCTTTTTTTTTGACATTATATATAGATACTTCGCATTTCTTCTCCCATTCTCTCTGGCAGTTATTAGTAATTAAAAGGTCAATTCAGAATATTCTTAAGATTCTAGTTTTTATTGTAATTTATAGAGAAATTAAGAATATATATATATATATATATATATATATATATATATATATTTGATGGGTCACAATGTGCAATAATAAAACCGTATAAAAAAGTAGGTAGTACTTACTATCTAGAAACATTTTTTTGGAATAAAGCTTCTGTTGATGCTGTTAAAGTGTACTTAGAGCTTGTCTTTTTTGCTTTGCTTTTTAATAAATATATAAAGTATATATCAAAATAGCCTAGGAAACTGTATTTAAATACCATCATTGATTAATAATATATGATACATATTAGAGACTAGATCATAAATATATAACCAAAAGTTTCTAATAATTATTCTCAAACTATCCTTAATTTAAGTTTAATTTGTAATTAAACTAAATTATGAATGCAAGAATATAAGAAACTTGTAGACCTAATACGAGGGCTAATACCTTTGCTCCACCATTGATACACTTACGATAAAAAAATGGCAAATAGATAACTCACCTTTATTATTCAAAATAATTACCACCTCGATATAACATTTTTATTTCTTCTCGAATACAATGCATCGTGAATCTTCTTGTCGCAATGTTTTCTCTACATAAGATTGGTGACAATACCGGAAAATTATTATGACGCTGTTGTTCATAATATTTATTTATAAGGAATGAAATTATCTTAGCTATTGCAGTAACCTTGACCACCAAAGAGTGCTAAACGCATCTATCTATATAAAAGGCTATGACGACAAGTCACACCGTTTGTCCAGTAAGGTAACTACGCCACCTCGGAAAGAAATTTGAACTACCAACATTATTTATTCTACAAATTGACAATTCAATGCTGTTTGTCACCGACACTCTTTAAAATATACGTCCAAGATGCATTGAGGAATTGGAGAAATAAATGTAGATTTATGGGCATCGAAGTGGGACAAGAAACTCTGTATACATTGTTGTTTGCAGATGATCAGGTGGTGGTTGCAACCGATGAGGAAGATATAAATTATATGAATCGAAAATTATTTGAGGAATATGCCAAATAGGGGCTTACTGTAAACATAAGCAAAACAGAATATTTAAAAATTGGAGGAAATACCACAGATCTGAGGCTTGAAAACGCAGTCATAAAAGGCTGCAACCAGTATAAATATCTAGGAAGCATCGTATCAGCAGATGGCAGAGTTAAGATAGATGTACAAAACCGAATAACCCAAGGGAAAAAAATGCATCCGAATACTGAATTCATTACTGTGGTCTAATAAAATAAAGATGCATAAAAAACTTCGCGTATACAGAGCAATTGTAGAACCAATTACCACATATGGTGCCGAATGTTGGACGATGACAAAGAATGAACGAGATAAAGTAGACGTTGTGGAAATGGATTATCTTAGAAGGTCATGTCGAGTATCAAGAATGGAAAGAATCAGGAATGAGGAAATACGAAACCGTACAGGAATTAGAGATACTCTTTCAGATAGAATACAAGGAAGGCAATTACAATGGTATGGTCACGTGATGAGAATGGAGGAGGAGCGGTGGCCAAAGAAAGCATTAATGTATATTCCGCCAGAAAGAAGGAAAAGGGGAAGACCATTAAATTCCTGGAGAAGAGAAATTACAAAAACAATGCAATCTGAGGCTTAGAAGAGGGAGATTGGAGAGATAGGAAAAGATGGAGGTTGAAATGCGGGAAGCGGCAATCGCCGTAGGACCCCCGTTATATGATGATGATGACAATTCAAATATTTTTAATCAGAAATCTTACTACTTCACAATAATTATTATTATTTTTTTTTAATTTTTTTTTTCGCAAAATTGCTAAAGATATCAGTTACTATAATTGTAAGGTGAGATCAATATTGCATAATATATTTATTATGTCACTTTGTAAATTCGATACAGGATTAAGGATAAAGGAGACTTTCGTGAGGTTCGAGAAGAAAGCAGAGAAGATGGGGCTCCAAATCAACGAAAACAAGACGAAATATATGTATATGAGCCGCAATAACCAAAGTAGAGACAGAATCGGTCAGAACATCACCATCTATGACTTTAACTTTGAGCGCGTTAGAGAATTTAAGTATCTTGGAACAACAATAACTGAAGACAATAACGGATAACAAGAAATAAACAACAGAATTCAGGCCGGCAACAGATGTCCTTTTGCCCTCTAAAACCTTATAAAATCGAAATAACTAACAAGACGTACGAAGATACAGGTCTATAAGACAATCATACTACCCGTTGTTATGTATGGAAGTGAAACGTGAACGATAACAAAAGCAGACAAGGAGAGACTATGTGTTTTGAATAAAAAAATCCCAAGGAAGATCTTTGATCCTGTGCTGGATGAAGCATCAGGACAATATGGGATAAGAACTAACAAAGAGCTCGAAGAACTTTACACAGACGTTAACATCATAAAAGAAATAAAGTTCAGAAGACTCCAATGGGCAGGACACCTCAGAAGACATTCTGACGAACGAACAGTAAGACTGGTGTGAGAGGAAGTCCCAACTGGAAGGAGACCACGCGGACGCCATCGTCTCCGGTGGCGAGATAATATAGCAGGAGACCTAAGCACTATGGGCGTAGAGAATTGGATGGAGGTTGCTGAAGATAAAAAATAGTGGAAGCATGTTGTCGATTCGGCTAAAACCCACGAAGGGTTGTAACGCCACGGAGTAAGTAAGTAAGTAACTTTCTAATTCACCAAATTCAGCCACACCTCATCTATTTTAACTAGTTTTCACAACTATACTGTAGTGTACAAGTGGACCTAAAAAATATGAAACTCAAACTAAAAAAAAAAAAAAAATTGATGGAGAGGTTAAAATGAAGAAATGACAAATGCCAAAAAGTGTAAAGAGAACTTAAATCATGTTTATACGGTCTAAGTTTACTTTTAAGTATACTTTTGTTGATATTTATTTAAAAATTATTGTACTTATGTTTTACTAACCATCAATAAATGATTGAAATATAAATAAATGATTTTTTTAGCACCCTATGTAAACATTTATATAAATTTTAATTTAGTATAGTGGGTTTTTTAACAAAATGCTGTATTTGACTTAATATACAGGGTAAACGAAGGGTTTGTTATCCTAACTTTAAAACATCCTGTGGAATAATTCCGTTAGCGGATTTTTGTAAAACCTTGTTTTTCGGTTGCAACCATGTCTTCTTAGTATTATGTTATTTGTTCCATGTAAAAATATGAATTGGTTCATTTTTAGCAGTGAAATTAATATGTCACCCACAATTTACGACTTTTCCTAATATTACCATTATCTTTAATGATTAAAAGCAATGATATGATCTTGGTTTTAATAAACAATGATAACAATAACAAAACATAAAAAAAACAACGTAAATCCAACTTAACCTAAGTACGTAAATAACAAAGAAAAACTACTAGAAATAACTTAATACCTTATATAGCTTTCCCTAGCCTCTATAACTGCCTGTACATGTCGGCTCATTATGTCTATGAGGTAGCGAATATTATCTTGCTGGATGTTTTGCCATTCCTCTTTAGAGCCAAGCGAAGTTCGTTAATTAAGTCTGGTGCGACTTCGCGACCTTTAATATTTCTACCAAGTATGTCCCAAACGTGCTCTATTGGATTCAGATCTGGCGAACACACTTCTTCTTTCCATCTTCTATCGAAGGTTGGAAATCATCATGGCTATGCGGACTCTGTTGACTGCCGCTCTAAAAAGTTCTGCACTACTGCATTCAAACCATTCCCTTAAGTTCTTAAGCCAGGATATTCTTCGTCTTCTCACATTTCGCTTTCCTCGGATTTTGCCCTGCATAATAAGTTGTAATAATGCGTATTTTTGCCCTCTCATGTCCCAAGTACTCAAGTTTTCGTCTTTTAATAGTTAATATTATTTCCGCCTCATTTCCTATCCTTCTAGTTACTTCCATGTTTGATATTCTTTGAATCCATGATATTCGTAGGATTCTTCTGTAACACCAAAATTCAAAGGCGGCCAGCTTATTCAGATGAACTTGTTTTAGTGTCCAAGCTTCCAGACCATAAAGTAGAGTAGAGAACACGTAACATCGAAGCATTCTCAGGCGTAGGTCTAACCTTATATCCCGACAACAAAGAAACTTATTAAGTTTAATAAATGATGACGTGCTATTTCAATACGTGTCTTAATTTCTTCGGTTTGGTCTACATCTGATGTTATCCATGTTCCTAAATATTTATAGTTATTAACATTCTCAATTGCAGTATCTTCAATAGTCAATTGGATATTTGCATGTGCAGATTTAGATATGATCATGCATTTAGTTTTCTTTAAATTTATCTTCAGTCCGTACTCATGACAGCGTTCATTAAGGCGTTGCATTAGGTTCTGTAAATCATTGTTGTTATCCGTAATTATTACTGTATCGTCTGCAAAACGTAAGTTATTCAAAACTTCTCCATTGATAGATATACCTTCTATTGAGTCTGAGAGCGCTTCTTGAAATACCGCTTCATTGTAGACATTGAAAAGTAGTGAAAACAGCACGCAACCCTGGCGGACTCCTCTCTGTATTTTGATATTTTCGGTGTACTGGCTGTCAACTCTTACCTTGGCAGTTTGATTCCAATATAAATTAGATATAATTTTCAGATCACGACTGTCAATATTTTTGCTTTTTAATATATCTACAAGCTTTTTATGTTGAACTTTATCAAATGCCTTTTCAAAGTCTACAAAACATAAGTACATATCCTGATTCATGTCCATGCATCTCTGAGCCAGCACATTCAAGCCGAACAAAGCATCTCTTGTACTCATACCATTTCTAAAGCCAAATTGTGTGTCACTAATCTCATATTCAAGAGTTTTAACAATTCTGCTGTGAATTATTTTCAAAAATGTTTTGAGTGTGTGACTCATTAAAGCTATTGTTCTGTGGTCTGAGCAAGTTGTTGAACTTGGTTTTTTGGGAATTGCTACAAAGGTTGATTGCAGCCATTGTCTGGGGATTGTGGCAGTCTGATATATTAGATTAAAGAGTTCAACCATTACATCAATAACATCTTCATCGATGAGTTTTAATAATTCGATGGGCACCTCATCTGGTCCAGTAGCTTTACCCTCTTTTGTGTTTTTGATAGCATAGATGACTTCTTCTCTTAATATTGGTGGTCCAGTATCCTCGGTGATTTCTAATGACAGTTCTTCTCTTTCATCATTAAATAGTTGTTGAATATAATTGGTCCAGTGACATAATATCTCCTTCATATCAGTAATAATATCCCCTTTATCATTTTTAAGGATATTCGTTTTTGTACGCTTTCTAGAACCTGCCATTTCTCTGATTTTTTTGTGTAAATTAAAGCTATCGTACTTTTTTTCCAGATCTTCTATTTCCTTGCATCTATCGGAGAGCCACCTCTCTTTTGTCTCTCGAATTTTCTTTCTGATGTTTCTCTGAATTTCTTTGTACACACTGGCTAGTTAATTTTAATACCAACTTCCTCTAAATATTGTGTGACACACATTGCACACTGGGGTGGCGTGTTATCTTGCAATAATAGAAAATTATCACCGATATATTGAGAAAAGGGTACTACCTGATTTGCTAAAATTTTCTCATTATACTGGTGTGCAGTCAACGAACCTCCCAGTATGTACCAATTCAGTGTGCGCCTCTCCGGATATTCCTGCCTATACCATTACCGAACCACCTTCCATGGCTAACGCGGGACTGAAAGAGCACTCCGTAAATCTCTCTTCAGTTCAACGCCATACTCGTTCTCTCCAATCTAATGAGTAAAGATAGCATCTCGACTTAAAAGGAACATTACTTCATTGTCCTAAATTCCAATGTAAATGTTCCCTGGAAAATTTTAGTCTAGCTAGCCACTCTGTGCCGTGGAAGCAATTTGGGCTCAGTTGCTGGTCTGCAACTTTGCAAATCAAATTCATGTAGTCTTCAACACACTATAAATACTCTTATATTATTGCCCCGAACCTCTTGAATCTGATTTATTGTTTGCACCGCTGTTAAATGATGATAACGCAAAGCATTGACTCGTATAAAACGATCATGTAAAGCAGTAATTTTGCGCTTCCTGCCTCTTTCTGCTTGTTTGTTCCAGTTTGTATAAAATGTTCCATTACCTTTTGCATACTAGAGCGATGAATGTGTAGTACTCTAGCCACATATCCATAATTTCGCCTATCTTCAACCAGAGCAACGGCTTACGCACAATCTTCGACACTAAGAACCATAATAAATCATAGGTAAACAAAATGTAAGCTCTCCTTCAGCTAACTCCAAAATAATCGTAATTAAAAAAGTCCCAGTTTTGGGTGGCAAATTCATTTGGCGCTAAAAAATTAACCAATGCATATTTTGACATAAAACAAAAAACACAATACTTAGGAGACAAGTTTGCAATAGAAAAATAAGGTTTTAAGCAAATTCGCAAACGGATTTATTCCACAGGACGTTTCAAATTTGGGATAATAAAACCACGTTTTAATTAACCCCGTACAATAAGTCAAATCGAGTCAAACCAAGGAAAGAGTACATCGAATAATTATTTCATGACCAGAGAGAAGCTAGTACATCTGTAGATAGCCAAACGGGAGATGTAGGTCCAGAGATAACCAAATCAGAGGTTAGTCAGGCATTAAACTCAATGAAAACCAATAAATCTGCTGGTCCAGATGAATTACCAAGCGAGCTACTAAAGTTGGTTAACGAGAAAAACCTGGACATAATAGTAGAACTGTTCAACGCTATCTATACTACGGGAATCATTCCTAGAGAAATGTTGACATCAGCATTTGTATGTTTGCCAAAGAAAGTGAATGCCAAAGAGTGTAGTGACTATCGAACCATAAGCTTAATGTCACATACCTTGAAAATTCTCTTGAAAATTATCCACGCCAGAATACACTCTAAACTGGAGCTGGATATTAGTGACACTCAATATGGGTTCCGCAATGGTATGGGTACCAGAGAGGCATTATTCTCCTTCAATGTGCTGACACAGAGATGTTTGGATGTTAACCGCCCTCTTTACGTCTGTTTTATAGACTACAATAAAGCGTTTGATAAAGTAAAACATGATCGACTCCTGGAAATTCTAAAAAATAAAAACCTAGATGAAAGAGATTTAAGGCTAATAACACACCTCTATTACAATCAGCGAGCAATAGTAAGAATCGAAAAAGAAACATCTGAAGAAATGGAAATAAAGAGAGGAGTCAGGCAAGGCTGCATTCTATCACCTCTATTATTTAACGCCTATTCTGAAGAGGTAATTCGAGAAACTCTGGAAGATGAAACAGTCGGCATAAGAGTAAATGGAGTCTTAATTAACAACATCAGATATGCAGATGATACAGTAATAATAGCCGATAATTTACAAGACCTGGAAAGACTCATGAACAAAATAGTCATGTGTAGTAGGGAGTACGGACTCTCTCTTAATGTCAAAAACACGAAGTTTATGAAAATTTGTAAAAACAACTATAATACTAACGAAATCTTGATAGTAGAGGGCCAGCAGATCGAAAGAGTAAAAAAGTACACTTACCTAGGAACACTTATAACAGAAAATAATGACTACACGGCAGAAATCAAAGTCAGAATCGAAAAAGCACGTTCTAATTTTATAAAAATGAAAAAGGTCCTATGTGGCAAAGATCTAACATTAGCTCTTAAAGTACGCCTAACAAAATGTTACGTATACAGTGTACTATATTATGGAGTGGAATCATGGACGTTAAATCTAGATACCATGAGACGACTTAACGCCTTTGAAATGTGGACCTATAGAAGAATTATGAGGGTTTCCTGGGTAGATAGAGTTACAAACAATGAAATACTGAGAAGAATAGGCAAAGAGAAGGAAATTGAACTTACAATTAAAGAAAGAAAGCTACAGTATCTCGGACATGTGATGCGGGGCGATAAGTATGGCATCCTGCGACTCATAATGCAAGGAAAAATAGATGGCAGAAGAAGCATCGGAAGAAGACGAATTTCATGGCTAAAGAACCTGAGAGAATGGTTTGGATGCAGCTCAAAACAACTATTTAGAGCTACTGCCTCAAAAATTAAGATAGCTATGATGATTGCCAACCTCCGTAGCGGAGATGGCACCTGAAGAAGAAGAAGAATAAGTCAAATATATATTTTTTTAAATAAACTGACTTTTCCAAATTAAAATATATACAATTATATACTTCGGATACTTTGAATTTGACCAAAATTTTCTCTTTTGATTATTTTTTTGCATCTGAATGTATAATGCTATTATTCTCTAATAATAAAGTTACTTGTAGTACCTTTATAAATGCTTCTTGCAGGTAGAAAATAAAATAGAAATAAAATAATTCTCATATGATCCCCGTACGATTCTACAATCATGGGCATGTGTATTATAAAACGTTTATGATATACTATAGATCTAATTTGTTTTACATATTTAATGTAAAATAAAGTAATGCTAATAAAGATATACCTTTTGTTAGAAAAAATTAACATCAAGATATCTATTATTTGTGCGATATTCCCTAGAAGAGAAACATTATACCTCATTAAGAAATAATTTAATACGAACAAGCGGCAACACCTTATAATAAATTCAAGTTGCATGCTGTTCTTGGAATTTTCCCGTTGCTGATTGCAACTATTTACGAACCGCTAATGAACTTTAAATGGGACAGAGTATGTTACTAAAAACTTTGCACTAATTACTTCAAACTCACGGTATAAAGCACTACGTAAACATGTTGTGTTAGCAAAAAGTAAATTAGACACAATAATACTAAAGCACTAGGTTAGTACCGAAATAGGATAAACAGCAAGAATATTTAAAAAAATTGGTAAAGTGTTATAGAAGGTGGGTGTTTTTATTAAAGGATCGTACTCTTACGTAGCTTAAATGGACATAGATCAGCCCAGATGGCAGTGTCAAAACTAAAATAGATTATATCATAACAAACAGATGTAATGTACTGGAAACACCGCTGTCGCCAAATGTACAACTACTGGGACGCTCCGCTGTCATCACTGTAATATCTTCGATATGAAACCTTTGGGATGCTTATCCCTGCGAGCGGTTGCAAGGCTACTGGTCCCACTGGTCTGAAATGACTGGCTCGCCTTCGTGGATTTACGAGAAGGTAGAGAAGTTTCGGGGTAGGGATTTAAGGGCTTCTAGGTCTCAGGTCCTGTAAGGAGTTTGAGTCTATGGGCTTACTTTAGAAGCCGGATAATTGTATAAGCCGAAATTTGGTACTCTCCTGGTCTCTTTTTGAATCGGCCGGAAGGAACATAAAAACCAAATTTAGAGTCTACAAATGTGTTTGTTCGGCGCGAAGGGAGACGAGAAGAGATCTTAGCAAAAAAGTAAAGGGGTGACAATCTGTACTACTATAATTTACTCGGGTTAATATATGGAATTTTGTTACCATTCGCGTATTTAGGCTCTAGCTAATGATACGCCCTTCAGTTCCTCTGGAAATCGGATTTCTTTCTGTACCCGACACTTATACGGAACTATATCCCGTCGAAATATACCAATCGCGCTTAATCCGCACCTTGTGTCGCCTCTCGCCTTGACAGCCCCGCCCGAAGATACTGACTGACCGGGCTTCCTCCGTTCTTTTTTTTTATTGAGCTCGTATTCTCAAATGCCGATTGTAGTACCAAGGTCGAGTGTTTTTTGCTGAGTCCTCATGATTTAAACCAGGTCGGCGCTGGTGAAAATTTCCAGCGTAGGTCTATGTTTATTAAAACGTGACTATTTTCTTTTTTGAACAATTGTTGCAACTGATACTGGATCGTGTTTTTTAAATTGTTTTTCTTTGTATAGATTGACATGTATACGTTACTGTATTGAATTTATTCTTTATTTAATTTGAAATATATAATAATTATTTTGAATAAGTATTATCTTCTCTATGCTACTTAGCCCTTATTTTTTCTATTCTTTATTTTCTTCCTATGTTTACATTACACAGAAAATAAATAATCAAAGACATCGAAGTACTCAACAAATTTTTAATAGGAAGCGACCACAGATTAATCAAAGCTAAGGTACTATTAAATGTCAAATTAGAAAGAACAAAGATGATCCTAAAATCAAGAAAAAAAAAATGGATTCCCCCAGAAAACAACGACCTGTATGAAGATACAATAATCAGACATATGCAAGACTTGCAAGATGAAATAGAAGATGTAGATCAAGCAAAAGATGACACAATGAAGGCTCTAAAAGCAACGGAAAGGAAGTGCTGCCCTATTGTTTTGACCCAAAAACTAGGTAAGGTCCAGCGTTTAATTGGAAGCGATACCAGTTTTCTTCAAATAGATGTTTTTCTTTTTATATTGAAGAAAACCGCGGACTATCATGAAGACATGAACTTCTTAGTAACTCTGTCATAGTAATGGATACTCCATCTTGTCACAGCTGCCTTGTTAAATGCATTCTAACGATGATTGATGAAAAGTTCATCATCCAGAGCTGGCATAGTAGAAAAATGTATTTCGTTTACAGAGAATACCACCAAAGCAGAACTAATGATAATATT
Source organism: Diabrotica balteata (assembly GCA_918026665.1). NCBI lineage: Eukaryota > Metazoa > Arthropoda > Insecta > Coleoptera > Chrysomelidae > Diabrotica > Diabrotica balteata. Next base: position 15,142,318 of record OU898277.1, on the reverse strand, counting down.
CAAGGATCATCATAGTATATATTGTTAATGATGTTAATTCAATAGCTAGAATTTATGGTTTTGTTATTTTCCAAAATTATAGACTCTACATTATAAATTTACTATCGATATTTAAGCAACTTTCTTTAAATTTGACTAATAGGCTCTTTTGGTTGCACATTTTTGATACAATGGATATAACAATAATAAATTGATTACTTGTACCCTTAAAACAAAGCATTAAAGGTTGATAAACTAAACTGCTTATAATAATAAAACCAGCAGCTTCCCCTTTGGCGTAGAAAAGGATATACAGTGTGTAAAAGCCAAATGGAATAAATTCATTATTTAGGTTACTGTACATATTTATAAAAAATCCCGAAACACATCAAATTTAAATTATAACTTGATATTCTTTAACGTGAAAATGCAACCCCTACCTTCAACTCCCTTAGAATGACAGGTACAATACCCAATTTTTAAAATAGGAAGTATAGGCTTGTGATATATCGTTTAAAAGTTCTTTTTATTCTCCATTTAAAAATGTTGTCGCTTTCAAGTTTAGTAAGATTAATTAAGATAAAATAAAGTGGGCGTTTTGTTTAATTACGGTTTAAAAATCAAAATACAAAAAAAAAGAAAATGCGACGTATGTTCTATAAACAATCGGGCAAAATAACAAGTTAATCTAAACAGTGTCTCTTTGTTGTCGTGTAATCTGTATTTTGAATATCTTTACAGTATGGGCTGCTACTATTGATACTTAAAGAAACAATTTAATTAAATTTTTATAATTTTAATAACACTAAACATGGGTCATTTTAAAGTAAGATTTTGTAAAATAAGACGTCTGTTAAGAAAGTTCGTGGATTAATAAAGCCTTAGTTTAGTTTGAAATATTCGACAGTAGGGTATAAAATGAAAATGCCAGCTTAACCACCTGAAATAAAAAACAAATATTAAAATACATATTTACGAACTTTAAACGTATATATATATATATATATATATATATATATATATATATATATTACGATATAAACGAAAAAAAATTACTTATCAAGTATTTAAATGTATGTTCCTTTATATTTTTATTTTTTAATAAACAGTTTGTGTTTTTAAAACAAATATATTATTGCAAAATTCTAAAAAAATCTCCTTTTTTCTATTTTAAATATATTAAAGAGATAAAAACATTTGACTTGAAAGAGTAAGCTGGATCCAGAATAGCTGAACATTCAGAGTAAAGATTTTTAAAAGTTTATAAAAGCAAACATTTTAGTCAAAAAAAGGCAAAAAAGTATTTTTGAAGTGTGTATATTTTTTAATAATTCCTAGCTGATCGCTTTTGGCTTTACAAAGCCATCATCGGAGCTATGCTACAATAAAATGTTTTTATAAGTAACTAATTGGTGAAGATTTTAATTTTATACTTACGTCAATTTATAAATACCACTTAAAAATATAAAATTATGAAAAACTGTAATAAGATTGCATGAGGTCATCATTCTTCCTCTAAAGTCTCCCATAATAATTTAAAAAGAGGTTTATAATTGCAATTGAGGTTGATTTGTGTGTTTAAGCAACAATCAGGGTTTAGTTTCATTTCTTTGGTTATCTCAAGATCTTCCAAGAGATTCATGAGTCTAAAGTTTTTATTGGGAACGTTGTGTAAAATTTTACTGTTTTCAGAAGGAGAAAAGGAATAATTATTAAATTGAATTCAAGAGATACAATTCTCAATACACTTAAATATCAGATCATGTAACATTAATATCATGTTTCTTCTTTCTATTATTATTGAACGATTTGAACCCTTGTTTCTTAGGGATGACTGTCAGATTGAACATACATTGACCTTGATCAATGACTTGGGTCAATTTACAAACTAATATCATTCTGTATGATGTGATGAACACACAAGATTTAATTTAAAAGCTTAAAAACTTAATTTTTAGAAAGTCTTTGATGACTATTAGTAATTACAAACTATTAAATAATTTTGTAAGAATTTAAAACAATCTCTATTTCATATACATAACATTTGTCAACTGTCACTTTTGAAAAATCGTTTAAAGGGACCGACATTAGATTTCTTTAGTTCTATTCTGTCTACCTCCTCATAGCAAACAATGGTCGGGTTCTTACACCCGTACCATGACAATTTTTTTTTAATTTGTCTGTGAAGTCCAGTGTCGGTTTTTTGTATGTTTTTTAAGAATTTTTAACAACTAAGTAATTAAAAAAATCAAAATTTCAACAAATAAGGAAATGAGATATCTCCATTGTAGTGGTATTTATAAATTGACGTAAGTATAAAATTACAATCTTCATCAATTAGTTACTTATAAAAACATTTTATTGTAGCATAGCTCCGATGATGGCTTTGTAAAGCCGAAAGCGCTCAGCTAGGAATTATTAAAAAATATACACACTTCAAAAATACTTTTTTGCCTTTTCTTTTGACTTGTCATAAGTGTGTACAAAAAACATATCAGTCTTTTGAAACATTTTACTATTGTACTTTTAAAAGTTGTTGTTCTTTTTAATTTTCTTAAGATGCTTTTCTCTTTAAAAGATTGGACATTATTATGATTATTTGGAATCACATCGGTGCGAAAACATATCCAGAAAATGACATAAATTCAGATCATAATCCTGTTGTTGTTAAAGTGCGTGTGCACTGGACATTAATACAGAAATAAAAACTTCAAGACATCAAATTATTATAAAACGACACGATGCAATCAACAGTACACAAAGAATTAAACAAAAATTGAGGAATTATCGGACAGAACTAACGCGGTCTGTGAGAAAATTGATATAAAAATAAACATTAAGGAAACCAAAGTGACCAAAGTCGACCTAAAAAACCAAAATATTAGTGTGCACAAGTTATAGTACCTGAGATGCTGGGTGGATATAAATTCTGATCTAGAAATAAGATTAAGAATAGAACAGGCCAGTGAATCTTTCGAAAAAATTAAAAAACTCCTATGTAATTCTAAAATAAATAATGATTTTAAAGAGAGACGGATCCAACAATGAGTATTAAGAACAAAAAAGAATGAAAAGCAATTAAGCTACAAACTTTATTTAAATTATAGAACATTAGAGAACATAAATAATTAAAATAAAAGTTAGTTTTGGTTTTATTTTTTATTAATAGTTTAATTACCTTAGCAAATGAATTCATATTAATATTATAAAGACCATAAGCACTTAGTTGTGGAACTTTTTGAGAATGTTGTATGAGAAATATTACATCTTTTCGCAAGGAACTGTTCTCTAGTTCTCTCCAATTGGATTGATAGATGTATTCTGGCAGCAAGCTTGCCTAAAACAATAAAAAAGTATAACTCCAGGACAAATTAGTCAAACTTTTTACATCTGAATCGGAATCAATAGAACGATATATACTGTTATTTAGGTATCTCTACCTCATCTGTTGCTGGAGCTGATTCAGATTCAAACCAAAAAGTACAACTTATGTCTCCAAAATCTTCACACTTTCAGAGGTTCGTGCACAGATGTGCCATCTACTCTGACGTCAATGTGCGAGAACGATTTAACAAAATAATTCTTTGTTCCTCTGGGGTAATTTACCAAAATATTGTTTTTAATATTTTATGATATTAAGGATTCTCAACATTAAATATTTGAAAAACTTCTCAACAAAATAAGAAAATCAATTAACAAAGTTATGTAAAATTGAATATTGGTTTTGGTGCATTAGAAGTTACAAAAATTAAAATTTAAAGGTATCATTGGTAATTTTTTTTAACTTACTTGGTAGTTAAGTTCGTTGCCGATAATACAGTAAATCATGAGTTGTTCTAAATAACCTAAGGCTAATACAGTAGCCAAAATGATTTTGTCGGCAGTAAATCCTTCCTAAAATTTGGTATCAAATGGTAAAATTTGGTAAAAAAGTGTCAGCTATTATTTAATTTGGTAATATATTTTGTATTTTGATACAAAATAAAAATTAAAGATAATACAGTATATAATGTATTGACTAAGAGAACCAAAGTAAGGAAATTACTAGAAGAGCAAGACTAGCATGGGCAGGATTTGGAAAACTTAGTTGGATACTTAAGAACCGCAAAATACCCCAATACTTGAGGAGCAAAGTGTTCAACCATGCATCCTTCCTATTATGACATATAAATGTCAAACCTGGACCCTAACCAAGGCATACATGAATAAACTAGCTACAACAGAAAGAACAATGGAAAGAGCAATGTTAGGTATACGACTGTCAGATAAAAAGTAGAACGACTGGGTAAGATCCAAAACAAAAGTCGAGGACATAACAATAAAAATTGCAAAACTTAAATCGAGCTTCGCGGGCCACACTGCTAGACAGAAAGACCAACGTTGGAATACTATAATACAACATTGGAGACCTTACGATAGTAAACGACCAAGAGTAAGACCACAGATAAGATGGGTTGATGATATTAGAAGAATAGCCGGAACAAATTGGAAATATGTATGCTCAGGATAGAAACCGATGGAAGGAGTTGCGAGAGGCCTATGTCCAAAGATGGACGACAGAAGGCTAAGAAGAATGTATTAAACAATAACTCTACAGGTGCTATAAGATTCAATTCAAAGTAAACTCTATCGTATTGCCCAACTTTTAACCTTTATTTATTAAGGCGATTGTTACTTTCTAAATTGGAAAAAAATAAAATTTTTAAATATCAAAAAAAAAACTTTATATTTCTGGACCTAAGTATTAAAAGGTCCAAACTCCATATTTGATGTTATTGAGTTCACCATAAAAATTATAGTATTTAAAACTTACAATATAAAAAAGGGCAAACTTCTTGTATAAATGGTTGCCGATTTCCAAATTTCCAAATCAGTTTAAATTAAAAAGGCCAAAGTGCCCATAGAACTGCTCACTCTACTTAACCGAAGGGCCAATATCTAATGAGCACTGGATTTTCGCCTTTTTATTCTTAAGTCATATTATAATAAAAGAAACCTTACAGATAATGTGGTACATAAAATTATTACAATTAAAGAAGATTTGGAAATGGCTCAAAGCTGTTATAAGAATAAGAAGAAAGATAAAAAATAAATAAATTAGATGGAAGTTGTGTGACTGTTTCATTTGATTCGAAAAAATGTTAGCCGACCCACTTCTTGAGAAATGGTGTATCGTTTTACAGAAGACAACTGTGGGTCTAAAATCTAACTCTTTATAAAACAGATCATATTGGCAATGAAAATATTTGTTTTTTTATGGAACGAAACTATAGCAGGATATAAAGGTCAAGAAATATCTTTTTGTTTAAAAAAGTTTGTTTTGGATATTTCTTCAGAAGACATTAAAACTCTTAATATCTATAGCGATTCATGTTCTGGTCAGAAAAGAAACATTTATGTTGCTACAATATTCTGCAGGATTTTGAAGGAGCTACCTGATACAAACTCATTATTTGAGATAAATTACTGCTTTATGGAGCCAGGACATCCATATGAAGGCCGATACGATATATGCATCTAATGGAAAAGCTAAAAAAACTGTCATGGAAATCAGGGTGTTACATGATTGGACAAGTTTTATTAAAGCAGTCGACAGAAAAAACAAAATTAACACATTTGAGGTTGGCCAAGAAGAATTTTTAAATTATGCAGATATCCTAAAAACGATTTAGTGCACGGAAAAAAAAATAAAGAAAGGGATTTGGTATTGTGGATGCAAATCAAATAAATAAAGTTTCAAAAAAATCTTCTATTTGTATAAAACTGATTTTATTGATTGTGATTTTAAAAAGTGGATCTCAGAAGGGGATCCTTGCGAAATTGAGATTACATTTTCTGAGAGCTAAAATCTTTAAACCTTAAACAACTATCAATAGCCAACCAAAAATATGATGATTTAATGCAGTTGCTGCCGTACATGGGTGATCATAAAAAAAGTATTTTAAACAGTTAAAACCTTGCTTAACATTAGATGCCGATGACTATCCTGCTTTAGAGGTAAAAATACAGTAAAACTACAAATATCTGTTTTTACAGAAAGCTATGTTATTTTTTAAATACTTAAATAAACGAATTTTGCCAAATTCCTATTTTATTCCAGGGTAACTCTAAAAGAAAAATTACTATTTCTTAATTTTTAAAGGACCAAACTCCTTTAAAATTCAAACTTACTAAACATTTGTCAACACAATATTTTAGTAATAAAATTAATAAAAATAAATAAATATATTTATTTTACTAAAAATTTCGTTATCTGTAATCAAAAATCTATTTTACATAAATTTAAATTGAAATTTGATTTTTCCTGAAACTTAAATTATATTTTCTCATCACTACTTAGATTAGAGAGGTACAATGCAGACGTACGAGAAAGAGCAACAAAAACTTTAAAAATATTCGCAAGAGATTCTGTCAGATGAAGAATCGGATGAGTTTGGCAAGACGCAAGGTTAGTAAAACAGAGGGTTTCATGGTAACTCTTGACATTGACAGAATGAAATAGGACGTGTGACGTCACCCAGGGGGTCAACTTTACGAATTGTTTGAAAACAAAATAGGAGAAGTGGTTTGGAGAATCTATTTTGTTGTTAAATGTCGTTAGTGCTTTAGTTTATGTTAATATCTTGAGATATAATATGTCTATAGATATTATTGAGTGATTTTTAGTATACAACTTAAAACCAAATCTCTTATACAAGTGTTAAGATACATTTAACGTGGTTGTGTCTTACTAGATTTTATTTCTGCTGTATTATATAGTAAAGGTAACATTGGGATTAATGCAGGAAAAACATAACTTAATTAAATTTTTTTATTGACTAAGATGACTGGTGGAAATATTTGTAGTGTAGCAATCTGCAAATAATATAAATAATATTATAATTCAAAAAATTCCAAAAAGGATGGAAGGAATTTAATGTTTTTTACACTTCCAAAAAATGTAAAAATTCAAAAGCAATGGATGAGCAAGTGTCATAGAAAGGATAAGTGGCCCTGTTTTAATAAAAGAGTTTGTAGTATACACTTTCGCATGGACGATTATGAGGATGCTTTAAAAGCTAAACTATTAAGCATACAACCTAAAAAGCTGGAAAAGATCGTAAGTAGGTATAGTCATTTAAATGTTCAGTAAAAATGTGTCAATTCACTGATTTTGATTTTTATAATTTACTGTTAATTATGTACAACTTAATTCAATTCAAAATAATTAAAAAAAAGTAAATTGTATTTAATCCATTATTAATATAGTTATTATATTAACATGTTTTAGTCACATGTATACACAAGGAAGAATCTACTTCCAATTTAATATAGTAATGCTATTCTACTACATATGTTTAGCTGGAATAATATTTTATGATTTCTGTAACTCTGCAGGTACTTATCTCCCACATTTTTTAAAGATAGAATGCAATAAATAGTTATTAAAAGTCCAAACGTATTTTTTTCAATATACATAGATTGATATATTTTCAATCATTGTTGCTTTTCGTGTTCGTTTCAAGGAGTAAAGTGAATGAATTTGAATGTAGCATTCTCAGTGACGCCGTTAGATTCTCGACGCTGATTGGTGTAAAGTTACCAGACAACCTGTCTATTTTTAATAACCTTGGGCAAGACGTATCTTTTTGACGAGTACGATTCTAGTGACAATGAAAATGAATCGAGTACTCCGGAACAAAATAAAAAAGAAAACGTGTGGCCGGAAATATCAAACAGTTGGGACAACATGTATCGGCATTCATCAATAAAGCAAAGGAGGTAAATATCTAATTTAAAAGAGTAAAGGACTAAAATATTCGTAGAATTGAAAAAACAATTTGTTGTAGAAGTTGTCGTATATTTGTGTATGAAAACCTGCAGAATTATAGTCCTCAAATCGAAATTTATAGCTTCACTCATTACGTTGGATACTATTGGCTCTTCTTAATGTTCCTGTTTGGAGACTTCAGAACATTGGGCAATGACAGATTCTATAGCAGCATCAACATGTTCTCCGAAATTCATATATTCTTTTTCGGTAAATATCTAATTTATTTTGTTAAACTGATACTGATTTTTTTTAAATTATAGGTCGAAGAAACAAATTGTTTTTTTTCCTTAATTTTTTAATAATAAAGATACAAACTATTTGTTTATCTACAATGCAAAGCTTACATGCGCCAGGAAGGCCAGAAACTCAAATGACATGTTACACATCATCAATATAACAAGCCAATCGACTGTAGTATAACCAATTTATATAGATGGCTTTCGACAAAAAAATACCAGCAATGGAAAAAATAGTGGTACTCAGTAATATTTTAATTTAAGTTAAATACGTATCAAGAATTCAATGACTAAGGTCAGAGCAGATGTAATGTTACGAATTTATCTCTCAAATGGAGGGACAGAATCTTGAACGATGTTAATACCATGGGAATAATGGGAGTATAATATTGAAGCGAAGATGTAATGGAACGAACTAGATAAAGATAAATCGTGCCTACACCAAACACTTCCAAGGGTTGGAAAGCTACATAGAGAAAGAGAGATAGAAAAAGATTTTTGGATTGAACAATTTACCAAAATAATGCTTTTTAAAGACAAATTTTATTAAAAAAATAGCAAGAAAAAACCCAGAAAACTATGTAGTGACATTGAAAAAATATTTTAAAAAAATTGACAAATTAAAAAAAACAGGAGCAAAGTAATAATATTATTTTTTAAATATACAATATGGAAATTTTCCCGAAACAAATAATTAAGAATCAAATAGTTTAGTAAGTTCTAATACATTTTAAATAAGTAAGATTTTGTATGTAGAATTTGTTCGGTTAAATATATAATTGGCCACTTACTTATGCATAGTTCATTAATAATTAAAGATTATATAGAAATTTATTAATCTAAATGTTAATGTATTATGACAAGGTATACTCTCAAGTATGTATTGTTTTCGTTATATATGGTTAATAATAAAACTTTTGCCATTTGAATTTTTTTTTATTTTCTGCCAGTGTTCAAATATTTAGGTAAGTCAACTAATGTTTTTACTAATATATTTTTTATTTTTGTATTTGTACATCCTCGACAACAAAATCTCGATAAAAAAATATTACCTTTAAACGGTATAAACTCTGAGATAGCTCTTTATTTTAGTGATATTACAGACTGATTAGCATTTAGGAATGTAATTTAATACTGTGTTTACTTTTCTTTATTACTTACTGCCTGTTTAACTAGAGTAATGTAAAAGTTGGAGCAGAGTCATGTAGATTGTTCGAGATACACTCGTAAGATGTTTTTAAACGTAAGTATTATAAAATGCAAAATTGATACAAGTGAAACCAGCTTGAAGATCTACTCTATATTTTTACGACTACAATTCACAAGTTTTCGCGAGATTATAAGTTTTATTTTTGTATCAATACAGCTGTTTCGGCAAAATGACTTTCTCAAGTAATCTATTTTTGGTATGCCTTTGTACTTTATAGTCTCTAACTTAATACGTTGTGGAGAGAAGAACTTGTTGTCGCGTTTTTTTTTTTTATTATTGAAAGCCCTTTTATGTTCCGCTATATGTTTATTAAAAATTCTACTAGTTTAGCCGATGTAAGTTTTTGGGCAGTTGCCACATTTAAGTTTGTATACACCGCTGTATAGTTGCATTTCTTTTGGCTCTTGTTGTTCTTAATATATTTGCATAAATTGTTGTTTGTTTCAAAAGCTGGTGTTATTCCTTTATTTTTTATGTGCTTGGCTGGCTACCTTCTAGATCGTAATCACTCTTTTAATGACGAACTTTAAATATTTCACTTTCAAAATAATGGCCTTAAGCCATTATTCATTAGCCATTATTTATTAGTATTTATGGAAATTAACAAATAAAAAAATACACATATAATTCTGAATGACCAAATTGAGACAAACAGTTCTTCCCCTATCAACTTATTCAGCTAAAGACAAGACTCTTTATACGTATGTTTATGTTTCTTCCACATGAAAACAATATAATTTAGGACTTAGATTATAGTGGAAATTCTGTTCTAATGTTAACACTAATCCATATATAGTTACTATGCCAAATGTCCTAGACTTTTTGACCTTTCACTTTAAAAAGGGGGCTGCTTATGGATCCCTAAATTCATACAGATCAGCAATCTCTTAGGCTACGGTTACTATGCATGCGAATTCGTACGAAATTTAGTTTTTACGTGTTCTGACGAACTCGTCGTCAGAGCAAGGTGGTTACACTGTGGACGCATTTTGATCGTCAGTACGTTTCTGCCACCCAGCGAAAATGGACGAACTCGATGATCTATATTTTTTGGATAATCCTTTATTAAAGTTATTAATTTTAAATAGTGGAAATCGGAGCACGTGAGCCAATTGTTTAGCGGTAGAGACGACAAAGGAGAGTTTCGTATGTTGTTTCGAGAGATATGGGACCAACCAGAGAAGTTTTTCGAGTACTTCAGAATGACACCTGAAACTTTCGACTACATACTAAAGGGGATTGAAAAAAGGATCGAAAAGTTCTCCAATTTTTGCGAATGTATTTCGCCAAAACACAGACGGGCTGTAACTTTAAGGTAAGAAAAAGATGAACTACACTGTATACTATATATTTAGTTCTTTACTTCAATATTAATTTGAAATATTTAATAATAAAATAAAATACAAAAAGTTAAATTAAACGCAGCAAAATTGAACGAACAAATAGCGCTTAGTTTTTAATAATGTTTGTCGTCCGGTGTTACATTAGAAAAGTACGAAGCAAGGTCATCTTGTTGACTATCACTCGTCGATGAATAAGTGGAAAATGTATGAGTTGGATGGTGAATTGGTTGTGGTGTATATTTACCTCCAAATCTTTCCTCCTCTTCGCAAAAAACTTGTTGGAGTTTAGTCCTCACGTACAGTTTTCTGTCATCTGGCACTTTCCTTAAATCAGGGAATAGGCTCATCAGAAAATGATAGTCCGGATCGTCGTTTCGTGGAGATAAATTTCTTTCCTTGATCATTCGAAGTTTCTCTTCTTCAAAATCCATCAATTTTCTGACGATAGTGGTATTATATATCTTCGCTACTTTTTTCTTGGGTGCAGAAAATGCTTGTGGTGGCGTTGTTTCAGCCACTATGTTATGAGGTGATCCGAGAGTTTTTGTATGAGAATCTGGTTCGTCTTCAGCGGGATCAGGGAGAAAACTAAAAGGTGAATTATGGGTGTCTTCTTTACTATCAGATGTTGGCTGGGTGGGTCTCGGGACATTACCCTGCAGTTGTCATTTTTGAAATTGGTCCTTTAAAAACTCCATGCTTCTAAAATAGGCCCACTTAGACTCTTTGATGATTCCTCCTTCGTCTCCGTTTCGTTTTTTCAGGATACTTGCTTAATTCCTTGCGAAACGTGTCCCTCAAACCTCGCTACTTAGTTTTGGCTATTTCACTTGAAATTATTGAAATGAGAACCAATTAATCTTGTTTTCATTTGTAACCTACTATTATTTTAGTGTATTGAATTATTGTTTTGTTAAATAATGTTGATTTAGTGTGTAGTAGATTTGTTTCTTATTTCAGATTTCTGTCTACTGGGATGTCTTTTCGAGCACTTAGCTTCTCATACAGAATTTCCCACCGCGGTATTTGAAGCATAGTTTACGACACATGTCAAGCTATATGGGAGTGCTTCTGCGGTACACATATGTCGTTGCCAACTACAGAGGAATGGAAAAACATCGCGAGTGACTTCTACAACAAATGGAATTTTCCCAACTGAATTGGTTGCATAGATGGCAAACATATTCGCATAAAATGCCCAAAAAAAACTGGGTCGACATATTTTAACTACAAGGGCTTTTTTCAATTGTACTGCAAGGAGTAGCCGATGCAAAGTACAAGTTCATTGCTGTTGAAGTTGGGGGATACGGTAGGCAAAGTGACGGGGGAACATTTTCAGATTCAAATATTTATCAACAGTTAGAAGCAAGAACTCTAAACATACCAGAGAATGAAAATATTCTGTCAACTAACATTTCAGCACCCTATGTTCTATTGGCTGATGATGCTTATCCTCTGAAAACCTATTTATTGAAGCCGTATTCAAGACAAAGACTTGGTATTAAAGAACGGATTTTTAACTAAAGACTATCAAGAGCAAGACGGTGTGTGGAATGTGCCTTTGGTATTCTGGTATCCAAGTGGAGGTGTTTAAAAACGGAACTGCAAATCGATCCAGATAAAGTAGACATCGTAGTTAAATGCGTTTGTTTTTTGCATAACATAATCGTTGATAAGGAAGAACTGAGTTCCCTTGATATTCCTGCGATGGGACTTGAACCCAAAAACAATGCTCCAGTTTCACGGAGATATAATAACTACGGAAGAAGCGCAAATGATGCTAGAGAAACTTTGAAAACTTATTTTGTTAGCCCAGCAGGTGAGGTTCCGTATCAATATGACCTAGTATATTAATCTCCAGCTCTATAAGATTTGTTATTGATGGGTGAAATGTTAACATTATAACTCTACTTGCTTAGGTAATTTACTTGCTTTATGATTATGTGTAAATTAATATATTCGTAACTAATGTACTTATGTGTAATCACAAACAAATTCATAATAAATATAACTTTGCTTACTGCTGGTATCGAGTTGTGATGCAACCTTCTCCCAACTTTGCCGACAAACATCTCTGTTGTGGTAATGTTTGTCCCTCATGTTCCACAAAACACTTGTTCTCTTGAACACAAGCAATTAATTTTTCAATGTCCATGGTGGACAGTCCGCAGTTCCTAGAACAAAACATCCATGTTATGTTATTATTTTTAAACATCCATAGTTGAAAGGTTTAACGCAAAAAAGGAATTAACAAATTAAACATCCATGTTTGTTAACATCATAATTCTACTTGATTAGGTGTAATTCGCTAAAAAATTCTTAATAAAAAAAGAAAACTTTACTTACTGCTGGTATGACGAGGAAATCGCATCCACTGTAAACACTTCCATTGAAAAGCATTTATTTGTTTGTTCAAGCGAATTAGTCAGAATACGTAAGAACAAAATTTCGTACGAATTCGCATGCATAGTAACCGTAGCCTTAGACAGCCGGTCCAGAACTAGGACCAGGTTATAGAATAAGGGTATTTTTTATTAAAGTCTTATTGACATTGATAATATAATAGAGCTTGACGGTAAAATCTATGTTAGAAATTAAAATCTATGTTAGAATAAAATCAACAACTAATAATAAAAGTTAACCTTTTTTGGTCTTCCCATTTTTTGAAAATGATTCAAATATTTATGTAGCAAGAGCTCTTAAAGTGTATTGGAAAAGACAAAATATTTACTACGATCATGCAGAGCCTCATTTCTGGCTCATAAAAAAACTGTTCATTAGGCCACTTCACAAACCATTGTCAGATGGAATATTATTTTACAACAGAGTGGCCTGCATATAAGTCAGTTTAAAGCACATAGCACACGTCACGCTGTGGGTGCGTGACACAATGGGTCCTTGGTTTGCAATAAAGAATTTGAGAATACGATTTTAAATATTTAAAAAGAACCTGATTTATGTTAAGAACTATATAAAAGAACTATACAAAAACAAATTACAATGTGGTGTATAAAAACTGTCCAAAAACTTACATCGGACAAACAAGTACAACTTATGACACACGTAGAGAAGAACATAAAAGGGCGATTAATAATAGAAAAACAATATACAGACATAGTGTTGAATGACCAACTTGAGATAAACAGATCTCTTTCCGCAACTTATTTAGCTAAAGACTATAAAGTGTAAAGGCATACCAAAATAGATCACTTGGGAAAGGCAGTCCGCTGAAACAGCTATAGTGATAAAAAATTTTGTGGAAGTTTTAAAAATAGTAGTTTTCAGCATTTTATTTTTGATAAAATATTGTTTATCAAAATATTAAGTGTCATTTTATGGACTGCCTACCAAGAGATTCGAGTCGTCTCATAAAGCGTAGATTTTAAGTCTTGCAAAACTTTAACGGAAAAAGCTTCCTGAGATCAATTGTTTTGGCACATTACTTATCTAGCAATATTTTAAAGTCTGATACATCTGAAATAATATGCATTTACTAATAGAGTGGGATTCTCTATGAAAGCGGCATTCTATTATTCCCTAGAAGACAGATATCGTTTTTCAAATCCAACAGGTGATACTCTGTATATTTTTCAATAAAGGAAACATATTAAATAACATCTTTTACAAAGAAATAACAAAAGATGCAGGTAGATAGATGCTTAAAAGCTATATGATATCCGCAACGTTACTGTTCAATTCTTTGCCAAAACAGATACCCAGCAATGACATATTACAGGCTATGCAAATGACCTGGTGAACTTAGATCAAGCACATAATGATGCTCTCTAATGAAGGCTTAATTTATAGACTATATCGCATAGAATCTAAAACAGTCAACTACATTTTGTATGACTGCGATGCATTAGATTGTAAAAGAACACTTTTTGGAAACTATTAACCAACTTTCCAAACATATGATATTCAACTACTAGACCTGTATCACCAGATGCACAGTTCTAACATTCTGCATCTTGCAATAAAAAAAAGTAGAATTAACCAATTGGCTGCAGTATATCACATAGACAATAAACGGCTTTGCATTTGTCAAACAACGCCATTTTTCTTTAGTAAGTATATATACTTCATCTAATTTAGATAACGACTTATGTCATTATCTACGTCAGAGATCGAAGTCGACATAGTTGCCAAAGTATAAAAAAATCTTGACTCCATTTTAAATCAAATAGATCACATAATTATTGCAAAAGTATTACCATCTCTTTACAATGACTATTTAAATTCTTACGTGTTATTTTTGAAATAAAACACACTAATTTTGTTCTGGAAGGCACAGATTTTATTAAATAGGTAAAAATATAAAACAAGAGATATTCACTTTAAAATTCAAAATAATAAAGAACAAAAAGTGTCAACTCCGCAACTGTCAAGTAAGTCAATTGTAGAAAGCGAAACCGGTCGTCTGATAGTTAAATTAAATTAATTGTGAGTAAGTCTTATTTATTATTTCTTTACCTATTTGAAATGGACTTCACAAGCAACACATTCATGATTTAATGTTACCAACTTATGCCAAAATTTTACCTTCGTTCGATTACAGTTACAGTGTGTTCCGAACAAATGTTCTTGATAAAAACGCTTTATAATGCATTTATACAAATTAAATGAAACATATTATTGTGTATTTCTTTAAGTTAACATTAATAGAAATTTTTAAATATTATTTCTACCCGTATATGATAAATATGATAAAATATGTCTAGTGGCTGTAATGCCAGTGTACTCGGTAAAGTGATTCTAAAAAAGAACACACCTACACCCTAAATATTTTGTGTTGGTATCATGTGACGTCACAGGCTATGACGCCGATGACGTGCATCGGTATATAAATTAGATGAAGTGTATGTAATTTATTATTTTCGCATTATTAATTAAACATTTGTAAAAACATCGATGTTTCTGTAGAACAGTGGAACGAGAGTAATATGCAACAAGCTTTAAAAAGCATACAAGAAAAAACTATGGGGTTTAAGCTGGCAGCAAAAACATTTAACGTTCCAAAAACGACTTTGAAAAGGCGCTTTATTAAGCATCAAGGAAGTATCAAAGGTGATTTGGGAGGACGAAGACCAATATTCTCCACTACTATTGAACAGGAAGTTGCTGACCATATTATTACTATGGAAACTCGTTTTTTGGCCTGACTAGTAAAGATTTGCGAAAACTTGTATACGAAGTAGCTGAAAGAAACAATATTAGCCACAATTTTAATAAGGAAACCAGGATGGCAGGCTGGAAATGGGTCAGAGGCTTTTTAAAGCGAAATCCTCGAATATCATTACGCACTCCAGAAAATACTTTAATGGCAAGGGCTCAAGTTTTTAATAAACCAAATATATGTGCCTATTTTACTTCATTAGCAAATATATTAGACGAGTTTTACTTTCCACCGGAAAACATTTATAATATGGACGAGTCCGGTTTGACAACTGTGCAAAAGAAATCGCAGAAAATGTATGCTAGTAAAGGTCGCAAACAAGTTTAATGCTTTAAGTAGTGCAGAGCGCGGTCTACATGTTACGGTCGTATGTGCAATGAATGCAATTGGAACATATGGTTCTCCTGCTTAGATTTTTTCTCGACAGAGAAAGAAAGGTGAACTTATGATCGATGCACCTACTGGAAGTATAGCCTTTATGTCAAGAAAAAGGATGGATGACTTCCGATATTTTCTATTTGTGGCTGCAACATTTTTTAAGGTATACAAAGGCTTCTAAAACCAACAAAGTTTTGTTGTTACTCGATGGCCATGGTAATCACAAAAGTTTTGAAGCTCTCCAGTTTGCAAAGGAAAACGGTATTATTATGTTTTGTTTTCCTGCTTACTGTTCTCATCACGTTCAACCCTTGAACGTAGGATTTTTTAGACCACTTCAAATTTACTACGGCCAAGAAATTAAATTATGGCTGCGACAGAATCCAGGTAAAACGGTGACCCAATTTAAAGTAGCCAGTCTCTTTAATAGAGCGTATTTAAAAAGTGCTTTACCATCAAATGCAATCAATGCATTTAAAAAGACAGGAATACAACCATCTATGTCGTCTATAACAACAGATAGAGAAAATTCTGAACAAAACCCACTGCCAGAATGTTCTGACCAGAAGTCACCACCGGAACATTGGAGCCAAAATGTTTCTTCGATTGAAAGTTTATCAAAAAGCCCCACTGATCAGAAATCAACATTTTTTTTTGTCCTCCTCCTTTAGCTGGAGTATCTCAAGTAATGCAGAAAAGGGGTAGAAAACGGGGTAAAACAGGATATTTAAATTCAACGCCAGAAATTGAAGATATAAAACAAAAAATTGCAGACAAAGAAGCAAAAAAAGGAAACAAGACGCCAGAAAAGTGAAAAGGCAAGTTCGTGATTCAACTACAAGTGGTTCTGAAGACGATTGTGAATGCTCTTTTGTAGAAGGCGACTCGGACGATGCAGCTTGCATCTACTGTAACGAACTATTTTCGCATTCACGATCCAATGAAAAATGGATGAAAACGAATCCATTTGTAAGTGTGTAATGTTTTTTATCGTTTGTAATGTCTTTTGATCTAATAAAATAATTTGGTATTTAATTATTTTACACAAAATGCAACGAGTCCATCATGGGCGTACCAAAGGGTCCATCATGAGCGCATATATGCCCATGATGGACCCTTAACAAGATTTTAGTAAATTATGAATAAATTTTTAACATCACTTTTTCTGCAAAATTTGAAACATTTGCCATCTTTTACAAATAACGAGACGTTATGTGGTCATATTTAAAGTCTGCTAAGTAAATAATTAAAATTATTATGAAGCTATTTTCTTAAGGGGACCATCATAGGCACATTTCCCCTACTTGTTGGGATATACGGGGTAACTTCAATAAGCGTGTCATTATATATATTACTAGCCAGTAAAAACAGTAATCTACACTTAAATATTGTTCGATGTTTTCATTTAACATCCATGTTATTACTGATGGCAAAACATCAACCATCGAGCGTTTAAAATGGATGTTTTTCGTTCGGTGTCGCTCGATCAACGATTCGTACTGAAAACTGTAAAATTCTACGAATCCGGAACGTTTAGACCTCAAATTCAAAAGTAGACAGTACACGAAATATAGATTACTTCTAAGGTATTTATAAAATTATCAAAACTTACCCTTGTCATCATATAGGTTCCCAGACATAACCCAGAAACACTACATAGAAGCTGAACAAGGACAATTAAACTAAATACGTTATTTATGTTTTTTATAATCCTGAAAAAAAAATTTGCTTCGTAAGAATCATTTGTTTAAGAATAATTCTTCAATGTTAAAAACTTTTATTACTGACACAATTTTGAAGGCAATAGTGCTTTGAGTTTGGCTAAAAGAATAATATATATGTTTAATTTCATAATATTTCGAAGAAATGAGTTTTGTAATGAATTCCAGAAAGGTTTAGGTGAGGACATCTACTGCAATAATATTCAAAGTGCTTTTGGAAAACGAAACTACACTTCAAAATTTGGTCCGAGTTTCAACAGAGAGCATGGAGTCCATAAGTTTAAATCCGGTGAATTATTTAACGGTTGCGCTAAACTCGTAGTGTTAAATGTGTTGTGTTTTTTACAAAATACGGAACAACTTAATGTAAGTGCTGCTGTAAGACGTACTTTTTTGATGACTGGTGTTAGTGAAAAAAGCATTTACAATTTCAAAAAAGAAAAAGAACAGAGTGGAACGTTGAAATCGCCAAAAAAACGTAAAAAACGAGTTTATCAATCAAATTCTAGAATATTCACATATGACGAGGGTATAAGGAGTATTCTTCAGAGAATTGTTCATTGTGAATTTTTTATGAAAAATTTGCGCTGTTCTTAAAGCATATACATAACTTCATACAAGGTAATGAGAATATACAGCCGTTGTCTCTTTCTAATTTATACAGATTTCTGAAAAATATTGGATTTGTTTATAAGAAACGTGGCCGAAAAAACACCATGGTGGAGCGAGAGGATATTATTCATTGGCGCCATAATTATTTGAGAACTATACGACGTTTGCGAAAAGACCATTGCAATATCATATATTTGGACGAATCGTGGGTTAATGTTGGCCAATCTATAAATTACGAATGGTGCGATACTACGATACAAAACAGTCGTGATGCTTATTTCAAAGGTTTAAGTACTGGCTTAAAAGCACCTACTAAACGAGGTCTACGATATGTTTTATTGCATACAGGTTTTTCAGGATGTTTTCTTCCTGGCACACAGCGAGTTTTTCTGGCAAAGAAAAATGATAGCAACTATCACGATAAAATGGATGCCGCATATTTTGAGTCCTGGTTTAAGGAGACATTAATATCAAATTTACCAAATAATGGTTGCAGGAATGTCATTGTAATAGACAATGCATCGTACCACTCCCGTAAAGAGAGATTCCCTAACAATTCCTGGAATAAAGCTGCAATCAAGAAATAGCTAGTGGAAAAAGACATTTTTTCGAGGAGTGTTATTTGAAATCCGAGCTATTAGAAGCAGCGCGTGCTTTTTAAGATCAATACGATAAGTATCATCTTAATGAGTATGTTTCACAACATAATGTTTATATTTTAAGGCTTCCTCCATATCACTGCGAATTGAATCCTATAGAAATGGTGTGGAACCAAGTTAAGCGATATGTAAGTACCCATAATACCACTTTTAAAAACGACGAGGTACGCCAGTTGATCGACGACGGTTTCGCACGCGTCACAGAGCAAAATTGGCGCAATTATGTCACTCATGTTGTTGAAAAAACGGAAAGTGAGATGTGGACTGCGGACAACCTGCAAGATGACGTAGACCAATTGATAATACACGCGAACACAAGGGAGAGTAGCGAAAGCGAATCCGACATCTCGGATGTAGAGGACGACTTTAGTATAATTAATTGAATATCTGTGAGTAACCTCGATTATTTTACACTGTATAACCAATAAAATGCATTTACCAGTCCAATCAGAGTATGGGCTTCTCGGATATTGGGCTGGGTGCACGGAAATCGAGTTCCCGGAGGTTCCACCTGTATATTAATAGCTATCAAGAAATCTAATTTAAAATATATTTGTTAGTTTAATAAAGTATAAATATAATATAATGTTAAATAACTTACACTATAAACCTTATACCTAGTCATCTGGTCAAGTGTGGGCAAGGAAAACCATTATCCCATATGGAATAACACAAGTTTCGCTGAAAACTACCAGGTTGCTATGTCAAGGAACTAGGTAAACTTATGTTGTGTGTGAAAAATGCGAGACTGCATTATGTTTTAACAAGGACAAAAACTGCACTTCAGATTTCACAAAAAAAAAATTCATAGTAGGTGTTAAAATTTCGCAGTGATTGAAGTGCGCAACTTGTTTTTTTAATAACATCGCCGGAATTAAAAAATGTGTAAAGCTTTTTAGATATTCCCGTTCCTGATAATTTTTCACATATTTAAAAAAGGAAAAGTTTTTCTTGGATATTCGGCTGGGTGCACGGAAATCGAGTTACCGGAGGTTCCACCCGGTATATTTATAGCTATCAAGAAATTTAATTTAAAATACATTTGTTAGTTTAATAAAGTATACAGTTTTATAATAAAATTGTAGCTAGAAACTTAAGGTCTTTTTATTCAAGTTCATGCCTCTTTTTTGGCTACTTGAAGGCAATTATTTTATCAATATATTATTTTATAATAAATAACAGAGCCCGGCGTAGAGATTTGGGTACGGTTCTGAGACTACCACTTGGACCTGTTTATATCGCCAAGCACAAGGCGTGAAATCCGGCAATTGTGCATTCCTATATTAGCTGTGTTATGTTTTTTTTTTAATTAAACAAAAACAAATAATTGATAATATAGTTACGTCGTCATATTTGCGGTTGTTCAAAATAAAAGCAAAATTTAATTTACAAATCTTATACAGTACTAACGGAGACACATTGAAATAAACGCTCACTCTGTATATAAAAAGATGTCGCGTAATGCATTTAATGTCACTACAATATTAAATTAATTTAAAAGTAATTATAAACAAACGTACATACTTTAAAAGTAGCAAATGATGGTGTAAACATCTCGCAAAATATTTGCGTTTTTCGTCATAAATACCAGCATAGCCTTCCCTATCGAGTTCTTCCAGTTTTTGTCCAACCTCCCTCATCTCAGGTGCATTGTAATAAGCGAAAGCCCTCTGCAATATCCGATATTGAGTGACAGCACTTGCGCCAATACTGAAGAACATGCAATCAACTCCGAGAATGCAAGAAACCATTACCACCAGAAATCCTATTGTATGTGAAATATATACGAGTTCGTAAATAGGAGAGGGACTCCAGTCGAATGAATACTAAAATTTAAGATAGGTATTAAAGTTTAGATTTAAAACCGGATATAATTCAAATAATTTTAATTTCTTATTTTGTTTAAAAAAACCTTTAATTATTGTTGCTAACAACTAGCATTGCGATGAACATAGGTATTTACTATGGTGTGTAATATATAGAAGATTTAGAGAAGAATGTAAAAAGTGTAACAAACATGATAACTTTTGTTTATGTTAATATTATTCTGAAGCTATTTTTTGCGGCATTTTAAATTAATTACTATTTAACTGCGAATAAGCCACAATTAAAGGTTAAAATACGTTTATTGAAGTTTTAATTTCCACTTCGGAAATCGTTCTCAAAATACAAACAGTAAATTTACTTTAATAAAGTTTGTTATGATTCAAAATAAATTTTATTTTAAATTTTTGAGGGTGATATCCTTAACATGTTATTGAAATGCCATGTAAATGTCTTGTTTGTGATCACGGAACTTAAAAAAGCCAAGCATCACTTTTCAGGTAACTCATTTTTGAAAAGTATATTTTTTATAAACATTAGATTATGTGTAGATAGTTAGTAAAGGCGTTTATTTTATGTAATAAATAAATTGTTATACATTGTAGTAAATCATGCACAATTTCAATGAAAGCTGAAGCAGTCGTTAGCAGCTGAAGAAGGTCAAAGTGTTACAGCACCTAAATCATCCGAGGAGTCCAGTGACGATAATGCAAATAAAAATCTTTAATAAGATGACAACAACAATGACGCTGATATTAACAAAGATAAAGGGGAGGTTGAATACTTTTGTCCTCCATTAGAAAACTTAATGAAGGGAAAATTCCTGCTGGTAATTTTTTTTCTGGTTCTCGGAAAAGACAGAATTTCGTTGTCTGTAAGGCAAAAGAAGTTTTAGAAGAAGAAGAAATCAAAGTTTAATGCCTTAAATCAGCAGAAGTAAGGAAGGTTTTCTAAATAATTAAAAATGATTTATCCAATGTTTCCCTCAATTAAATACATACCTGTTTTTCTACCGACATCCGACACTTGAGATAATTTCTGATATGATAAAAAAATATTATTTTCGTGGAGAAAGTAATATTAAAGGATGTTCAATCTAATTTTCTATTTCTTTAAAATAATTTGAATTTCATTTTTAGTTCTTAAGAATTTATTTTTTTTTGTAACAAGAATGAATAGTGCAATAAAACTAGATCAATCTCTCCCCAAAAATTCAAAAAACTGTTTAACCGAATTACTTAGGCTTGAGATTAACCATACTCTATTTAAAAGCACTATTATTTTCCGCTGTAAAATCATCATGATTAATCTAACCCCAATAACGGGTCTAAGATTTCTCACCCTAAGTGAGTGAGATTTCTCATCCTTAAAGAAAATCCAGTTTCATAACTGGATTTTCTTAAGAATAATAAACAAAGAGACCTTAAATGTGACGACTGCCCAAAAAATTACATTGGTCAAACTAGTAGAACTTTTAACAAACGTATAGCAGAACATAAAAAGGCTTTCAATAATAGAAAAACAGATTCTACGTAAGCGCTTCACTTTCTAGACCATAGTCAATATTTTAATGGAAAATTCCAAATTCTTCACATTCAAAATAAAAGCCTTAAGGAATCTATGGAAATTAATAAGTTAACAGAATACAGACTTAATTCCGAATGACCTCAAATTTATAATCACCACTAAATATCTTTTTAATCAGCCTCGGTTATCCTTGTATTTGGTAAGACAAACAGTTCTTCCCTTTTCAACTTATTAGTTAAAGAATATAAAGGGTAAACGCTTACTAAAAATAGATCCCTTGAGAAATGCGCTCTGCCAAAACAGTTGTAGTAGTAATATATTAAAGTAACTTGTATTATAGTTTTAAATTCTAAGTTTTCAGTGTTTTATTGTTAAATATTAATTTATAAATAAGTTTATTATTTACGTTAAGTATGTAAAAATTTTTTAGGCTTTATTTAAATACCTATATATTATTACCTTGGCCGGAAATGGGAGTTGTCTTTTTTCGGCAAATAGTGGAACCACTAAAAATACTATACCAAACAATAATCCAGCACTTAAAAGAGACAGCATTACAACCATAATAATAAAATAAAACGTTTTTAATCGTTTACTTAAATCTTCCCCTACCAAATTATAGGGCCAAAACTTTGTTAAGATATCATCTATAAGTTCTTTTAGTTCTGAAGCGTTGTACCACATAACAATAGCCTTATATGAAGCCTAAAACAATACAACAAACTAGAATTGATAACACTGATTAAAGTTTTGCTAATTCTAAAAATATATGACATTTAAATAAAAGATTTCCATGTAGGTAGTATTTAATAATAATATAATATATAATAATATAATCTGTAAGTAAGCAAAAAATATATCGTATTAATGCAATTTATTTTATATAAAAAAAGCGTAGTTACAATAACATCGTAGTAATAATGAGCACAGTTACAAAGCAAACGAAAGCACCGGGAAAAAAGTTTTCATCAAACATCATCCCAATTTTAGGTTTAATGTTGACTCTCTTAATTACTTTTATTAATCACTCGCAACTGGTTGGAAGAAGACCAAGAGTATCAGAATATTGAAGATCACTGTCATTATTTTATGACTGCAATAAACAACATTACTTTTGAATTAATCAAAATCAAATCTAATAATCAAGAGTGAATGAATAACTATATAGTAAGCCTTAAGGAAAAAACCTTGAAGCCTTAAAAAAGCCATAAGGAGATCTTAAAGATCATAAAGAATAAAGCAACCTACAAAAAGAAATAAGAAAAAAATATATGAACAGCAAAAGACGACTGGTTTAGAGAAAAATGTTTTGAAATTGAAAATCTTTAAAAGAGGTTGTTTTGCAACAATTAGTAAAAGTTGTGTAAAAATCATGGAAGTGATTAGAATAGTTAAAAATCGCAAACTGAAGTATTTTGATCATGCTATGCGTCACCCAGATATAATAAACTTTATTTAATAATACAAGGCAAGGCAAGAGGATCCAATTTGATTGCCAACTCACTATAATCAAGCATGGCAGAGGAAGAAGAACAAGACAGTTACTTAATTTGACAGTTGTTTTCCTGCACCTTCATTGTATGCATGTCTTATATTCCTAGTTCCGGTCTTTAGCTTTTTCTTTGATAATTTTTTCTTTACCTATTTTTTAAAACTTTTTCATCAGTTTTTTTCTTTTTGGATTACATGGCTTCTAATATTTATTTGCTGCTAAATTCCACAATTCCATCTATTTTAATTTTTGTAAACCTCATTTTAGTGACATATCACAGCTAAAGGGTCTGCAACTAGACGAATTAAATGATAAAATACCAACAGAACTACTAGAAGCAGGCCTAAAGATTGCTAATAAACAAAAGCGAAAACAACAAAAAATTAGCGCTAAATCACAAGATATGCTAAAAAAACGACGACAACTACTGAATGATAACAAAAGAAATACAGTGGAGTATACCGAACTGAATAAAACCATAAGAAAACAGATAAAGGAAGATTTAAAGAAATACCAAGAAGACCGCATTAAGAAAATCATAGAGAAGAAACAAAAGTTTAAAAACAATAAAGACAAATATAGGAAAAAGAAAACTAATCATGCTTAAAGCTGAGAACAATGAAGAAAGAGATCTAGGAGAAATAGTAAAAATCACAGATTCTAAAAATGATACACTATCATCTAAATAGAATCTCACGAGAAAAATACAAAATGTTGGCTCAGAGGTATTACCAGAAATAACTGAAGATGAAATCGAAAAATCCATAAACGACATGAAAAGAAATAAAGCGGCCGGTGAGGATAAAATACTGGCAGAACTGCTAAAAGAAGGAGGAGACACGATAAAAAAAAATGCTATAAATACTGTTTCAACAAATGTCTGTTTGAAGGTAAAATACCCAAACAACGGAGAAATGCCAACACAATCTTAATACATAAGAAAGGAAACCGAACAGACCTAAACAACTACCGTCCTATTTCCCTTTTGTCACAACTACATAAAACCTTCACAAGAATAATAAACAACCGACTAACCTATAAACTTGATAACTACCAACCAGTGGAACAGGCCGGATCCAGAAAAGGATACAGCACAATCGACCATCTACATACGCTTAAAATCTTAATTGAGAAAACCAATGAATACAACCTTCCGCTGTACTTAGCATTCGTAGATTATGAAAAGGCTTTCGACAGCATTGAACACTGGGCGGTTGAAGAAGCTCTGGTCAATAGTAGAAATAGATTCAAGATACCGACAATTGATACATGATATTTACCAAAATGCAACCATGACCGTAATTCTGGACGACAAATTAATTACGGATAATATAAAAGTTAAACGAGGAGTCCGACAAGGCGATATAATTTCACCTAAACTGTTTACCTTGACCCTCGAAGACATAATAAAATCAACAGATTGAGAAAACAGAGGAATATGTATTAACGGAAAATACCTAAATCACCTTAGATATGCGGATGATATACTCCTGATCTCCTCGGAACGACAAGAACTGGAATTAATGCTGAATGAACTTCATGAAAAATCACTGCAAAAAGGCCTAAAAATTAACTTCAACAAAACAAAAGTAATGACAAACACGGAACACCAAGAGACAATAAAAATAAAAACAGAAAAAATAGAACCGGTAAATGAGTATATCTATCTAGGACAAGCAATCAGAGCTAATAGAGAAAATCAAACAGCCGAAATATCGAGACGAGTAAGAATGGGATGGGCAGCGTTCGGCAAACTTTCTTACGTTCTAAAAAATCAAACAATCCCTCTATACTTACGAAGCAAGGTATATAACTCCTGTATCATACCGGTGCTCACCTACGGAGCACAGACATGGACATTTACACAGGCCAATTTGGATTGGATAAGGAAGGCACAAAGAGCGATGGAAAGACACATGTTGGGTATATCACTTAGAGATAGAAAACGTAACCAGTGGATCAGAACCAGAACAAAGATAGTAGACGCGATAGAAGCAGCAAAACTGAAATGAAAATGGGCTGGACACAATGAACGTCTCCAAGACGGACGATGGAATAATGCCATCGGAAAGTGGCGTCCATACAATGCAAAGAGATCCAGAGGCAGACCACAGATGAGGTAGAAAGATGACATCAGGAAACAAGGAGGTCCCACATGGCAGAGAACAGCTCAAGATAGGGAAAGATGGAGAGAACTGGGGGAGACCTATATCCAACAATGGAAGGATAGAGAATAGGTTAAAAAAAAAACCTCATTTTAACTTCTTCCCATTTTTGCGTTTGCTTTTTTGATATTCGTTTAACATGGTTTTGTGTTTCTCACTCTTGTTTGTTTCAATTATTATTAATTAAAATGCTTTTATTCCGATTCCTCGCTTAGACTATTTTTTATTAAAAAAAGCGCATCCACCAAAGGTTATAACGACGGAACAAAATATAAATTGTATAACTTCAGATTATAGAAAATGTTTAAAGATCTTAAAATAATTCATTATATTTCTTACCTAGAGGTTATGCTAGAGAGCTCGAGATATTATAACGTCTGTCTTGTCTTTCTTGATCATAATATATATTTTTTTAACCTATTCTCTATCCTTCCATTGTTGGATATAGGTCTCCCCCAGTTCTCTCCATCTTTCCCTATCTTGAGCTGTTCTCTGCCACGTGGGACCTCCTTGTTTCTTGATGTCATCTTTCCACCTCATCTGTGGTCTGCCTCTTGATCTCTTTGCATTGTATGGATGCCACTTTCCGATGGCATTGTTTCATCGTCCGTCTTGGAGACGTTCATTGTGTCCAGCCCATTTCCATTTCAGTTTCAGTTCCATTTCCATTTAGAAATGGAACCATTTAAAATGGAAATGAAGATCATAATATTTACCACAATTTACTAAATGTTCAACTGTTAATCGAACTTTACACTGATCACATATGGGTGGCTTATTCTTTGTGAAAAGGTAAGAGTGTATTAACTTGGTATGTCCTAGACGTAGACGAGCAAGCACAATTTATTCATACCTGATAAGTCCGATGGAATCCACTGGGAAACATTGTTGATCTTAGTCAGCTTAGAATTAGTTTGAGCCCACATATTCTCCACAAGCACAACACTTTATTTCTAAAATGTTTCTTTTAAGTCACTGGAAACACACTAGTTTATAGGCAGCGAATAATCACTTAAAATTGCCTGTCGTGCAATACTTTTTGTTACAAAAAAATCTCAACACATTTAATCTTTTATTACAGTAAAGGATGAGTTGTGAGATGTGATCTTTCCATGTAAGCTTTAAATCCAAGATTAAACCCAAGAATTTGTTATGATCTCTAAACTCTAGCTGTTTCTCATAGATTCTCAGGGTTGGGGGTTGTGGCAAGGAGCTTAAAGATAATACAACTTCTATTAATTTTTCTATTGAGAATTGAAAACCTGTAAGGTGGGACCTTATTTGAAATTTTCAAGAGTATCTAAAAAGTTTTGAAGTATTGAGGACATTAAGGAGATATTTTTGCCTTTAACAGATACCACTAGGTCGCCAGCGTATAAACAAGCTATTAAGGGTGCTTGAATATTTTTGATTATATCATTTATTGCCACTAAAAATAATGTTGGACTGAGCATGGATCCTTAGGGTGTACCATGTTCCAAACGATAAATATTTGAAACAATGTTATTTATTTTTACTTGAAAAGATCGGTTGTTAAAAAGTTTTGTATGAAAACAAGACAGTGACATTGAATATTTCAGTTATGAAGTTGTCTCACAATCTTACTTTCTGTATCTCACTTTACCTTTACAAGTCTAAAATGTTATTTGTGGTTGACCGATGTTTTCTAAAGCCATTTTGCTCGAAGATTAAGAAATTGGAATTTTCTAAAACCCATAGGAGGCTGGAGTTAATAATATTTTCTAGTAATTTACACGCTGTCGATGTCAGAGATATAGGTCGGTATGATTCTTGGTCATATTTAGGTTTATTAGTATTTAGGACAGGAATGACTATTGCCTTTAACTAAATAGCTGGCCATTGGTGGCGAAACCAAATTTTGTTTATTATCTTTAAGTGGAACCATAATGTTTAAGAGATACATTATGACTAAAACAGGAAGATGTTTCAGAAATGTTGAAGGAATATCTTCAGGACCAGGACTAGAATCCTTTAGGTTAAGAAGAGATGAGCTGATGAGATAATTGAAAAGAGAAAGGAGGGTTTAAAGGTTATTTTGAACTTCTAATGAATTTATGGAATTTTGTTCGTCGAATTCTTTGACTTTAAGAAAATTGGCCGTATACTGTTGATTCGATGGGTGGCTTTGATAGATTCTCCCAAAAATGTTTGTAATATCACTGTTCGATGTGATTATAGTATTAGTGTCACTTATATCGATGCATAGACCCTGTACTTTGAAGTATTTTTTCTATGGAATTCCTAGGAATTCATGTCCTATTTGCTTTTTTACACATTTTATTTGATTCATTTTTTTTTAAATTTTGTTTTCTCATTATTATTTCTAATAATAGCTGGTCGTTTCTATTCCATTTTTATTTTTCCAAAAAATTAATCTTTTTTTCTTTCATCTCTTTTCCTTTACGCTGTTACGCTATTACGTTATATTAATTCGATTGTGATATCTCCTAAAAATATACAATAAACATTAGTACTTACTTGAAATGTACTTATAATTAATGCCAGATTGTAGATGTTTTTATCAATGGCATTAATGTCATACTCAATATCATTGTACAGTCCTACGGCAATAAACGCCATTAGGGATCCGCACAGCAAAGTAGATATAAATGCCTTGATACGAAAATATTCAGTTCCAGGCCACTTTTGTACCATTTGAAAGAGGATTTTGGGGACCCACAGAAACAACTTTGCATAATCCCTAGTCCCTAAAACTCTGTAAGCAATATCTGAAACGCAAAATGTTAGAAGTGCTCAAAACGCTTTCAAACCGTAATAATTTACTATCAAGGAGCATTATGCTGGGAACGTTGCTGGAGCACCTCAGGTGGACTAACTACAGATATTGGAAAATATTTAAAGTATTGAAAGTTTCAGTAACCTTAATTCTCTTTTAATCTATATCTAAGATATGGATAATTAAAATAATTATCCTTGGTTTAAATAATTTATAGAATAATACCTTTGAGACTTAAAATATGAGACAAATTCCAAGACACCCCTAAACCTAAGTATATCGTGAATCATGTTTTTTTAATAATTATTCGTGACATAAAAAACCAATATTAACAAAATATACTATTAAGTTGATTAAAGTTACAATAGAATTATTAAAATCAGCAATATAGATATTCCTGACATAAAACAAATACGACAAATATCAATAAATATGTGCTAAAATAACTCTCTATGGACAATTCTATATAGTCATTACAATTAAAATTTGTCTTTTTCGCGTATTTTGCTTATTCTACATGTTTTTGGCACATTTTGGCATTTTT
Organism: Diabrotica balteata; assembly: GCA_918026665.1. Taxonomy (NCBI): domain Eukaryota; kingdom Metazoa; phylum Arthropoda; class Insecta; order Coleoptera; family Chrysomelidae; genus Diabrotica; species Diabrotica balteata. The sequence goes on along the minus strand of OU898277.1, from coordinate 15,112,881 downwards.
CGTAAATTCTGCGTCTGTGGGACTTTTTTTTAACCCGGCATCAACACAAAAACCTTTTTTCAAAAATGTTTTATTTATTGTTGGCTTTGTAATTAAAATTAGCAATAAATTGAAAATAACAAAAGGATTTGATGTAACTCATATCTGTTAGACAAAAACATCTGTGAATTGCTAATTAGCAGGTAGAAAAATGGTGTTTGAGCTTCTCTGTCCACCGCGACGCAAAGAAAAGTCGGCGTCTACATAATCTTTGTTTTGGTACAACATTGTGTTGCATACCTAGCCCTTTTTACAGCGAGCTAGCTATCATACGTCTATCCGTGATACACGGTTTAGGTGTTACTGAGTGAAGCAAGAAGAAAAACAGCCTTCAGCCTAAATTTTTTAAAGTAGTTGCATTGTATTTGTTAAACCCTTTCATGTGACATGCTCCGCAACATGTACATTAAAAAGTTCATCAATTATGTCATCGCAGCTTTTTTGGCATGCTGCAATACACACTCCGTATATGATATTCAACTATATTTTTTATCATCTTTCTAATGAAGTCTCATTCGCCACCCTACCAATTTATATTTAACACTTATCGCGTGAAACAACAAGAAGACTTGACAGACGGAAAGGAGAAATTGACATATGACTTGAGAGATGAAAGAGAAGAAAACTTGACAGATGGAAAAAAAGAATTGACAGATAACTAAAAAGAGGAAAAAGAAGAAGACTTGACGTTCACAGACGAAAAAGAGGAAGAATTGAAGGTTGAAGTAAACAATACTGTTAGAGACCATCGACAACTTTTTCGTGACACAGAGTAAGTTCCTTTTAGCTCATCAACGGTTTCATTTGTTGCATTGTAAAATGTAATCATTGTTCGCTTCTATGCATCGTCACGTTCTGGATCAATCTCGTCTTTGTAATGCATTGTTGACAATAATGTAACTATTTTCTTACTAGACATGACTTGAAGTCATGTCTTCGGTGAAGCCAAAAATGATCGTGTCCAAGACTGAGATGTAGTGTATAAAAGTCCTCCCCCCTTTTTAAATTTAATGTTTGTTTCGTTCCTTCTAAGTGTTTTCTGTTTTAGTGTGGTTAAATTGTCCTTAATTGTTTTAACGTTAATATTTTATATACTCGACTTTGCAATAATCTACCATTTTGCCAATAGAACTTTATCAAAGAAATTTGATAATTACAAGTTGAAAGAATTGCACACCCACACAATTTGTACATCTAAGCTTATTCATTGTCATCTTCAACAAAACTGTCACCTTCCTAAAACAAATACTCAATAAATAACACACATTTCATAAATATGTCTCTTGAATAAGTATAAATAACTTTTAAATACATAATACAATGGTATATAATATCACTTTCATCTAACAAACAATCACATTACACCTACCTCTACTTCATTGAATCAAATTTATCTTCTTAAGAACTTCTCGTTTACTGTCAAACAACTACAATAGCAGACTTAAGTTCTCCATTCAACAATACAGACATGATAGTTTCAACCATGTTCTACCCATCCATCAATAATAGAGTACCGGCATGTAAGTAATGTTTATTTATTTGCTCATTTATTAATTTATTACAATCTAATAGACTATTTTATAACAATTTGTGGGTCTAACCTTGTCTGTTTAAATTTTTAATACCTTCTTATTTATTTTTATGCATTTTGAAAAACCACAGATATGTAATATTGGCATAATTATTGTAATTTATAACATCTAATGTGTTTATCTTTATTAGACAACACTCTAATATGGGTTTTTATTATTTCAGCATTTATTTAACTTTATATCGAGACCTGAAGATGCTTTGCATATTCTAGAAAGCGAAACCGGTCGTCTGAATAGTTAAATTAAATTGATTGTGAGTAAGTCTTGTTTATTATTTCTTTACCTATATCTCTATTTATTTCATAAACTTCAAAATATTTTAATTTTTTGAATACACAATTGCTCAAAGTATTTTGAATGTAGCTGAAAATATACTTTCCGGATATTTAGTTTTAACGGGAAAAGGTTGACATTGAAACGGGTAACATTTTCATGAATTATTTATGCCACAGAGTGATTTTACATGTAACGTTTGTTTCGCATACTCTTTTTTTTTTCGAGATCTCCTTTACCGACAAACCTTTATAATTTTATTTTTAAACTGTTACTCTTAATCATGCCTGCGTATACCCATACGTCATTCGTGAGATTGGCATAACTGTATATTATCCTGAAAGCGAATGCGAGCGATATTTTTCATTTATGTACCGACTCGTGAAGTCGCGTTGGTAAATTGTTTGCAAAATGATGTATGTTCTAAACAAAACAAAAAAGGAATAAATTGGTATCAAATACTATGTTATGCAACAAGTTTTTAGTGATATGAACCGTTGTTGTGAGAGCAAGTACAAATAACTAGTAGCAAGTGAATGAAATATATCCAGATAATGGTAATGAAAAAATACATAGAAACATTAAATAAACAACGATAGGATTAGTGCAACAGAAATTTAATATACAAGAGTGATTTTTTCTAACAAATTAGATACTTTTACATACTAATATGATATTAAAATTTACTCTAGATATAAATAAAATGTTGTTCCAGTTTTGCTTATTAGTTTTCTGCTTCTCACTCCTCGAATGTATTCCGTAATTTGTCCAATAACCTATGAAATAACTTAATCTGTTTTAACAGTAATTTTTTTCGGGGTTCAATTCTATTATTAATTTTGGAAATAATAAAAGTTCTGTCTGGAATGACTGTTGGGTGGATTGAGTAGCTTAACTGTCTTTCTTGCCAGTCCCACGCCCCGATAAAGGAGGAGGGTTAAGCGGAAGGCCAACAACATGTCCTTATAAAAAACAGTCTATTATAAAAACTGCAAGTTTTACCTCGGAATCGAACATATACATATGGAAAACGACAATCGCAATGAAGAAGGACTTTGAATGTTGGAACATGGAATATATACATGCAATAAAACAGTTAGAAAAAGTAGGAATGGACATTACGGCAATACAAGAACTAAGGTGGCTAGACACGGGAAACATAAAAATAGATAAGTCGGTTATTTTCTACAGTGTAAAACAGACCGGATAACACGAATCTTCTTTCTTCTTTATCAACCATTTTCCACCCACTCCTGAATATAGGTCTCTCCCAATTGCATCCATCTTTCTCTATCTTGCGTCAATCTAATCCACTGTTTGCCTGCCACTACTATGTGGATGTTTCTAATCTTGTCTCTTAGTGATATTCCAAGCATGATTCGTTCTATTGCTCTTTGTTGTTTCTGAGCTTTTAGCAGATTTTTTGGTAAGGGCTACTGTCTCCAAGCCGTAGGTATGCATGTGTTATACACCTTTTTCTTTAAGTTTATAGGAATGGAGGTGTTTTTCAAGATATGTTCTAGTTTCTGCATCTTGATTTGGTTTGATGACATGACCTAGATATACATAATATTTTCTATGATCTGATTTTGTATTGTTATATTTGTCTGGTATCGGCTCAGTATTTTTGTTTTACTGTAGTTCATTTTTAAGTCTACCGCTCCTGAAACTGCATTTAATTGTTGCCATTATCATATCATTTAGTTCTTGGATATTATCGGCTATTAAAACTATGTCATCTGCGAATCTCAAGCGGTTTAAGTGTGATCCGTCGACGTTGATACCCTTATTGTTCCATTCCAGTTTCTTAACAATATATTCTAGAGCAAGGGTAAATAGTTTGGGAGAGATGGTGTCTTCTTGTCTTACTCCCGGTTGTAGTCTTATGGATTAGTTTTTGTGCTTTCGTCCAGCTTTATCTGCATGGTGGCATTTTCATATATGTTTTTATTATGTTAGTGTATCTTGAATCTGTGCGTGCATTTTGTAAAGATTCAAGCACTGCCCATAATTCGATTGAATCGAATGCTTTATGGAAATCGACAAATGCCATATAAATTGGAACATTATACTTTGTCTCCTTTCTTGAATAGTTAAATGACTTGGGAGTTGTACCATTCTTGAGGAATATTTCCTTCATCAATTACTTTATTTAATAATAAAAAAAATGGATTAATAAGAAATAAAAAAGAACTGCTCCAAACATGGCGATTTTATTTCAAGACTTTACTAAACATACATCAAGAGGAAGAATATGGAGAAAATATATATTTTGGAGTGGACCTACCGGTAGAGGACCTCAAAATAGATGAAACATTGCATAATCCTTGAGAAAGTAGTAGGAGCAGCACAACCTAAAAAAGAATTACTGACAGTAAATGGACCAAAATTACTACTAGCATACGCATACGCAGATGATATTTGACATTGTGGGAAACACAGTCACGAATAAGAAGGAGACTTTTAATAAATTGGAGGTAGAGGCAAAGAAATCTAGTAAACGAAGAGAAAACCAAATACATGTGCATCAACAGACAAAAGGAACGAGATAAAATAGAGCAAAATGTTACAATAGACCTGTATAACTTGCTTCCATCCTTGCTTCTCCAAGAGTGGAGAGTTTTAAATATCTCGGAGCAACAATCACTGCATATAACGATATCGCGAAAGATATTAAAGAAGGAATTCAGGCAGCAAACGGATATGTGTACAGCCTCCACAATACTATTAAATCTAAAAGCCTAACACGAACGTCAAAGATTGGAATATATAAAACGGTGATAAGCTGGTGCTCATGTATGGGTGTGAGACGTGGACCCTGACCAAAGAAACTAAAAGAAAACTTAGATGTTTTGAGAGAAAAATCCTCAGAATAATCTTTGGGCCTTATCACCACATTAATAGCAACCAATACCAAATGAGAACAAATGCTGAGGTCAAGCAGATGTATAGAGCGAGCGACATAGTCAAAGAGATTAAATCCCAACATCTAAGATGGGATACCCATGTTCATAAACTTCCTAATAATCGCCTTGACAAGTTAATATGGGAGTAAGCCACATAGGAAGAAGGCGCTTAGGACGTCCACGAATACGATAGAGAGACAACTATTATGGACGACCGTTCAAGATGGAAGCTACGAGAGCTACGAAGCACTACGTTGTAGTGCTACGAGAAAGGAATGAAATATTAAAACCTCATCATTTTTGATCTGAATGCGCAACAGTAGCAGTAACCTGTTACTGAACAATAAATAAGCATATTCAAATATTCCAATTTATGAGATTTTAGGACATAACTGGGTAGGATTTCAGTATTCTCAATTTATAACAGTACACCTAGTCTCTTACAGGAGTTTAGTTTTGGTAGCTTTCGTCTACTTAGTAGGTTTGTATTATTTAAAGCACGTGTTTTTCTTTTACTGGACTATCATGTTACTCATTGTTGTCATGCTGCGTATTATCTATTGCTGTTACGATCTCTCTTAATTAGTTTTCTTCTTCTTCTTTAGATATTTACAGATTATAATGATGAATACGAAAATATACAGAAATTAACATGCATTTAAATTTTTCTAGAATAAACTTAAAATGTAACTTTTTTTAATTTTAATATTTCATTTTTAATGGAGGTTGCTGTGAGTTAAAACCCCTTACGTGAGCTCAATTACGATACGGATCTGATGTAATATTAAAATTAGTAAAAGGCACAAAGACCATATCAATCAAGGATCGGGACTACCGCCTCGATGGACGGGTACAAGACTAATTAGGGCGTGTTTCTGCATTATTTGAGAAATTCATCAATGCAACGATTGCAGCACAAGCAGTTGTTATTAAGCTCACTAATGAGGCTGCTGTATTCTGGACCTTTTCTGGCACTCTCTTGTGCGCTCTTATCCACCCTTCTACCTGCCTCTTACATCACGGGCGTCCTGCAAAACGATGTTACGAGGCTCTAAGTTCTTTTTACACATTTTGTAAAGTGTTCTATAAAGATTATAATTACTGTAAAAGGGTATTAATAAAAAATATTCCTTTTCCAATACAGAAAAGTATAATATATATATATATATATATATATATATATATATATATATATATATATATATATATATATATATATAAATATATATTTATGAATGTATATATATATATATATATATATATATATATATATATATATATATACAGATTGAACCAAATTAAAACGGAACATACAATTTAATATATGTCTGTTTGAACTGCATTTGAAATAGTGGACCAATATAAAACTTGGACAAAAATAAATCCATACCTGGGTATAGAGATTGTATAAAATATCGTTCAACTATCTGTCTCGCAACAAAGTTGTTTGCGTAAGATGGGTTTGTCTAAGGAGGCGATAATAGTTCAGGAAATGAAGTTCGAAAAAAGTTAAAACCTCGCAATTTTTTCGTCCTGCATGCATCCAGTTGAAATTTTAACAGAAGGTAGGTAATAGCCCAAAGATCAAAATCTATATCGAACCGAAGTGCGCTGAAGGGTTTTAGGGGTGAAAACTACCCCTAATTGTAAAAAATTATAAAATAACATATTAAACGTGAATATGGGTAAGATTTGGTTTGAATTAGTTAAATAATGATTATTTTAAACTTTTGAATAGAGTTCCATCATATTTCAACCCTTAAAAAGCAACCCTTGTTGGAGATTAATGTAAAAAATTACTAATTCTAAAAAAATGATTTCGCCTTGGATCGATTTGGATAAAAATTTGAATTCAATCTCAATTCACCCGCTGCTTTATAGTTTATGTCATGTCGACGAACCCTGATTGTTCTTAGGGGTGAAATTTACCCCTAATTGTCAAAAATTATAAAATGACATATTAAACCTGAATATGGGTAAAATTTGGTTTGAATTAATTAAATAATGATAGTTTCGTGCTTTTGAATAAAGTTCCATCATATTTCAACCCTTAAAAAGTGACCCTTATTAGAGATTAATATAAAAAAATTAGTAGAAAAATGATTTCACCTTGGAACGATTTGCATAAAAATTTGGAATTAAGCTCAACTCACCCTCTGCTTTATAGTTTATGTCATGCCGATGAACCCTGATTGTTCTTAGGAGTGAAAACTACCCCTAATTTTCAAAAATTGTAAAATAATATTACAAATCTTAAGATGAGTGAAATTTGGTTTGGATTAGTTAAATAGTGAGTTTTTTATACTTTAAAATACAAATTCATACATTTTTAACCCTTAAAAATCAATTGTTATGAGTGCTATAGGTGAAAACAATTTTTTGCCAAAATTTTGCAACTTTTCAACTGTTGAAAATCACCCTTTACAACATTGCAGTTTTTATAAACTAATTTATAAGATATAAATTGAAAAAAGTAGAATTAAATACAAAAAAAATTATCAACATAAAAAGGCACCATATATTCTTATACATTTACATAAATAGTTGAAAATATTTACATTTATAGGTAAAACAATTATAATATTAATTTTATTCGTCATTAATTACATCTTCATCGTGATATATGTCATCCTCATCTTCTTCAATTATTGGTGGACTGTTATTGCACCCTTCACCTGAGCACCCAGAACAAGTAGAGTTACAGTATAAACCAACTTTTCTGCACCCATATGAAACGCCGCATCCTTTTTTGCATTGGCAAAAAATAATTTTCAAAAATTTATCGGGTGCAGGTTGTTTGTTCATGCGTACGAGTAATAACAAACCATCTTTGGAATACCAATCTGTTGCTCTGATATTTTCATTGCCAAGCTATAGACATATGAGCAGATGTTTTATTCTGTTGTATGGGATTTCAAAATAAGAACGCTTAAAATTTCGAATGTATAACGTCCCACTAGCTAATATACCAGTTTTGTAGATTATTATGCTCCGAAATGTACTGTACTATACTAATGGAATTTTCCAGAAAAAAATTAACTGATTTTTTAACGTATTTCCTTTAATTTTTAACGATAGAGTGTTTCTTCAAAAACGATTTGTAGAGGTTTTTAATAGCTACAAGGATCTGTGAATTAAATCTTTTTGGAACCCTTGGTTTTTAAATGGGGTGAGTTTAAAGGGCTCGAAAAAGATGGTGCTTGATCGTAAATCGATGCTTTAAACGGGTATATCTCGCCAAATATTCATTGTACAACAAATCTAAATAAAGGATCATTTTAGTCATTAAAAAAGCTACAATTTGGTAATTTTTATTTTTTTCATATATTCAGTATTTTCGGGCATATTTAAAAAAAGAAGGGTAAAAAATATGAAATTGTAAATCGTTTCTCGCTTTAAGCTGTACTTTTTCTAAAACTAAGCATTTTAAATGGGTCAAACTTCTTGGAAGTTTTAACAATACATCTACAAAGGGAATTGCAGAAGGGTGAAGATCGATTTTAATTACGGCGGTGGTTAGGGTGTTGTTTTCCTCGATTTTTTCGTAAAAAATGAGGTATTGATCTAATTTTTTTATGATAGGTCTATTTATGCTCTTTAAAAAAGGTTTTGTGAGTTTTCTTCCAAAAATACATCATTTTCCCGATATTTGACTTTGAATCTTTCAAATTTGGCATTTGAAGAAAACCGCTGAACATTGATATTGTATTTGTAATTGTATTTGTCTTTTTAAAAGCTACAAATTTGTTCTCTACAATTTTTTTGATAAAATGCACCGTTTTCGAGGTATTCGCAAAAAATTGATTAAAAACGTGGATTTTTTCGTCTAAAAGTTGTTACTTTCAATCGCGAATAACTTGAAAAATATCATTTTATAAAAAAAATGTATAGCACCTTTTTTGTTTAGAATTCACTTTTTTAATCGAAACCTGTAGTTCAAACGTAAAAAAAAATTTCACCCCGGAGATGGGGTGGCAACCACCCCCTAGGCTTTGGCGCACTTTGGTTCGATATAGATTTTGATTCTTAGGCTATTACCTACCTTTTGTTAAATTTGAAGTCAATCCACGCCGCACGAAAAAATTGCGAGGTGAAATGCTACATTTCCTGGACTATAACTGGTTTGACAGCATAATAAAATCGTAGATTTATGTGTAGCTTTCAATTTTTATGAGTTCAGAATCCAGTAGCCCGCTGAAGTATGGGATTTTTTATAATATAATTATTTGACAATCTTTTGTTGGCCAACCACCTACAGCAGAATTTAGCCGAAATACATTATATTCCTATGTTCCGAATTTATTTCGTTCAATCTGTATATATATATATATATATATATATATATATATATATATATATATATATATATATAAATAAAAATAAGATAATAACATATAATTATCAGTATAAATAACAACAGATCATATGATCCTAATGTTCTCTTCGGTCCAATAAATTTGTATAAAAAAACTGTCTCTATTCAATTCTATATTCAAAAACAAAACTTCGCTCCAAATCTTTGGGGCTACCTTTTTGTTTTTAATAAAACAAACTTAACTTTGTGTTAATTCTTCTTATGATGTTTCTCCACACCTCTTGATCTCGTTTACTCTCTTACCAAAACATATGCTGTCTTGCGTCAAATAATTCTTATATTAAAAAAAAGACTAACAAATTGTGGATTTGAAGATCTCTTCTTTTACACTGTTACGACTGAGTTTCTGCTGCCATAAACAACTAAATTAACTTTCGCACGATTCTCCACTTTATATTTATAAAAGACCTAACTTCCCTTTCCTCTTATTTTTCTAATCCCCCTCCCGCATCTCCTCTCTTTCTCTCGTCAAAATTTCCTTGACTCACTATACTGTCTTTAATAGAATTCACTATCAAATTCCTTTGTCAACAAAACCCTAACAACCGTTCATTGTTTTTTTAAATTGGAAAAATTACCTGGAAAAACCGAAGTTCATTTTTATGTTATGCAAATCCTTACTTTCTAAATCTAAGTTAAATAAGGAAATACTCATTACACAGTACTAAATAATACAGAAATTGAGAAAATATCTTCGTACAAATACCTTGGAGCTTGGATTACAGGAGATACTGATCATACAAAAGAAATAAGAGGCTGCATTGAAATTTCCATAATGTAATCGCCATATTAATATTACTCTCCAGATAAGAAGGCTTCGATATTATATTTTATTTATCCTTTTGTATGAGCTTAAGGCCTGGGCACTAAAAAATTCAACATTAAATACCTCGAAGTATTTGAAATGGAGTATTACTCATGTATTCTGACAATATCATGAATGTATCGAAAAACAACCGATCTGGAACAACTAGAAAAACAATGCAAAGCTTTAAATCGCATAAAAATCAGTTGGAATACTTAAGGCATATCAAAAGAGATGAAAAATACAGAATGTATAATGAATGTAGAATGAATAAACAATTAAGGAATTTAAAGCAAGGCAAAATCAAAGGCACAAGAAGTATGTAAAATCCCGTGGTTATGCAATCTAAGTGAATGGTTTGGATGCACTTCAATAGAACTAGTTAGGAGCGTAACCGACAAAATTGTAATTGCCAGAATGACTTTAGTCTCGTTAAAAAAAAAAAAAAATAAAATAAAAAGAATATAAAAAAAATAATTAAAAAAATAGATTTAAAAAGAAAAAAATATATAAATTAAAAAAAAAAGAAAAAAGATGATTATAAAAATACATTAAAAAAAAGAACAAAATAAGAAAAAAAAAAAAATAAAAATATACTAAACCATTCACTAAGAGGATCTAAACCTCCGAGATGTTGAATCGGGTTGATGTCCTAACGTAGTGAAAAAAAAATATGTATTACCATAGTTGTAGTTATTAGCATAGTAGGTAGATATCTTTATTTTTATATTTTTTTTATTTGTAAGATGTATACACTATGAATTTCTGATGGTGTCTCTTTTTTAGACACTTTAGACTTTTAGACACTTTAGAAGACTTTAGTCTCTGATAGGAGTGGAACTTAAAGAAGAAAATTGACCATAAGTATATTAATAATAAGTTAACTGGATTTTATACAAAGGGTATAATAGTTGCCGACTGCCGTGTTCACCTCTTACCAATAACAATTTGTTTGACACTAAATAGCTAAAAAGGTTTGGGCTTAGTTAATTATTTATTATTGTCAATTAGACTAAAATAAATACAAAGTATCATATACGAGGGTGGATTGATATAAAACTAGCCTTTGATAGAAAAAACATATTTTTTGGAATTAGATCGATTTAGTTCTCTTTTTAGCTCGATACACTTAGTAAGACGATGTTCCAATTTTTTTTATCCCATCCGACTAGTACTTTTGCTCGAGCTCTTCAAAATAGGTTGAAGTTTCAGCGACGACTTCTTCATTTGGAAACAGGAAAAAATCGATGGTGGCAAGATCTTGGGAATATGGTGGACGTTCAAACAATTTATAGCCCAAGTCCTGTAATTTTGCTATGGCGACGGCCGATCGGTGAGCCGGTGCATTGTCTTGGTGAAAGAGCATTTTTTTGCGTGTCAAACTGGAGCGTTTTCGATGCAATTCGGCATCGAATCGATCCAGTAATGCTGCGTAGTACTCACCATTGATTGTTTTTCCTTTTTTCTAGTAGTCGATTAGGATGATGACCTTCGCATCCCAGAAAACAGTCGACATCACTTTGTCGACCGAATGTGCACTCTTGGTCTTCTGCGGCGGCCCTTCTTCGCGTTTGTGCCACTGTTTCGACTGTTCTTTGGTTCCTAGTGTGTAGTAATGCACCCAGGTTTTATCAATGGTAATAAATCGGCGAAAAAAATCCTTCGGATCGCGCCGTATCATCGCCAAAAGCGTCTCCGAGGTCACACGTTTTTACATTTGATTAATTGTCAGCAAACAATGATGTTGTATGCATTCTAAGAAAATATTTAGGACCTCTTTTAACTCGCGGAGCTTAATTCGACGGTCTGCCATAATCATGTCATGCACTTTGTTGACCACTTTCGGCGTGGTAACTTCATTTGGTCTCCCGGGACGTTCATCATCAAAAACAGTCGTACGACCACGAACAAATTCAGCTTTCCAAAATTTTACTGTTGCTAACGAAGGTGTAATCTTACCACAAACTTCATCCAGATCGGCTTTGATTTGCACATTCGTTTTATTTTTTGTTTGTGGAGGAACTTAATCACCGAAGGATATTCGACTTTTTTCATTTCTCCGAAAACACACAGTTTGCCTGCTTTTGACAGCTGTAAAAACCAAACCATAGATAAATAATATAATAGTAGAAATATATAGGCAACCCAATGTATAAATTTCGTTCATTAGGACCCCTTGCGGCTGGAGTAAATACTAATAATCTTTGGCGGCAAATTCGAATGAACACCCCTTACATACATAAATAGCCTCTTGCGGGCTTTTTCTTAACTAACTAAAATTTACTGTAAAATAAGGATATATAAAAGATGCACAATTTTTTCTAGATACACGTATATTTATTTGTTAAGATAAACAGTTATAAACTAATTACATAATATTTATTACCAATATTTTCAGAAGTTAAACACTATTATTTTTTGCTTCTTGACAACTTACTATCATCATCCTTTTTGTAATTTTTCCATGATTTGTACACAACTGAACAATACAATAATTCACCATGTTTAGTTTTTTTACTCGCACAATACAAAAATTCTTTCCTACAATAGATAACTCAAACTAATCTTTAAAAACTAAGTTACACTAACTAACTTAAATTAAAATTACTAAGAATAAATGCAAACGAAAGTTAATGATAATAAAATAAAATTAAAAACTTGTAAACAAGCAAAAGATCTGTCATTACTTTTGACAGAATTGACATTGCTTCGTTTGATTATTTTATTTAGTTTATGATTGGTTAAAGTCTTCGTCAGAGAGATAGGCTGTCATTTCTATTTATTAACTCGCTGTTAATTGTTTTTAAAACTTAAAATTTTGACAGACGTCATGTCATGAATGGCAAATGGCAACACCGAAACCAATTCGGTATCAAGTAGCGCCATCTATTAAAGGCTAGTTTAATATAAATATATCCTCGTATTCGCTCCGTGCGTGACTGACACGACACCTACTGCCTTTTTCTGACAATTTTGGAGTCCTAATTTTCAGGTTAAACATATGACATATGTTTGACATTGTTAAATACATGCGAAATTGACAATTATTAATAAATTAGTTTTTTAACTATATTTTTTCAGTTTATGTACAAAATAAATGTAGTATTAAAAACTGGGTTTCTCAAAATTCATCATAATATATCAAGTTTTTGATTTGGGTGACAAATCAAGTTTTTCACCCAAAAGAGCATATCATTAAAAACAACAATAGTAAAAGTTATGATATAAAAGCTAAAGTCATCTGCAGTTAGCTTGAAGCCTTATGAAATATCATTCAAGGTAAATTATTTAAAATTTTTCCTATTTCAATTGCGTAAAAATGAAATTATGTGATATTTACTTTTTCATATTAATAGCAGGAATTTATCTTTTTCTTTTCTCTAATTTATATGTAATTTTTGGGAACCTATAAAAACTACACTCACTGTTTTGCTATTATTAGCACAATTAAATACGCAACATGTATTTGCACACATTTTTGATAAAATTTATGCGTAAAAATATTTTGTCCAATATTCCAATTTTGTCATATGTCGCCGCTATGCACGCTGGCGTCGTTTCAATGTACCCCTACCATGGTCACGCACGGAGCGAATACGGATTTACTTTTTTTTATAAAATCGATTAGTATATGGTTTTCTAATCGTACCTAACAATTTCTTTTTTGTTCTAGGTGAGGATCACTTGGAAAAAATTATGGTTTACACAATATGTCAAAATTTTCCGTAATATTAATGTAAGTTACATATTTTTATAATGCGTAGGACTCTCAAACAGACATACAAAAACAATAAGTTTTCAAATGTAGTGTCGTTAAACTTACTTTTATTAAAAAAAGTCTAGTAGGAAATGTGTATAATACCTCGCCTGTTCAAAAGTGATTGTTAAATTAGCTTCGCTGATGACTTTTAAAATTGGGTCTCTTGATTTTTATAAAGAAGTTGGCTGTGAACTGTTTAAAAAAAACTCCCAATCGAGGATTACTCGCCTATATTATTTATTTTAGTTTTGGGTATTTCATTTTCCTGATAATGTATCTATGATTTGGGGATTAATAGCTTATTGCAAAATTGTCTAGTTGATTAAAAATGATCTTAATTTAATTAATTTATTAATGTCAGTTCTATATTTCCATCAAACCAATAGAATAAATTTAAAACGTGTACATTATATACTGCAATAAATATTGAATAAAGAACAACATACAAAATGTCATAAAACATGTCAAGATATATATGTAGCATAACATTTAGCTCATTTATTATTTGTTGATGATGAATAAATTAGCACATTTTCCATTGGCATTGATGAAAATACTAAAGGTAAATTTATCCATCTAAATATTTCTCCCAATTTTTGTTTTACAGATGAGTAATTTGTATCTGTATTTTTATGCAAAAAAAATTAAATAAGTAAAAAGCAGCTAAATTTATTTTTGTGGTGAGAATAAAGTGAATTCTCTAATATTTAAAAATGTGGATAAAAAGCATTAATTTAAACTGCTCATCCAAGTTCCCATTATGTCACATGTCACCTTAGAGGTAATGTAATGAAGGTATCTCAGTAACAAAGTAATTAAATTATACCAGCAATTTACCAACACTAGTTTTTGTCTTCACTGGCAATCACCAAAAGCTGTAGCAAAACAGATCAGTATTTATATTAAACAAATGATAATTAAAAATGGAATTTATTGTTTTTCCAATCTACGTCAAAAATATCCTTATCCTACTCAGCTGCAGTCAGTAAACAACAAGAATATATTTATCCATGTTAATTACAAGCTAATTTTTTAATTCTCTTCTCTTTCTTTAGTACAAAACGTATTCATTTTCATCACGAATCTACAACAGCCATATCTGTATTAAATTGTTAAACAAACAAGATGTATATATATATATATATATATATATATATATATATATATATATATATATATAATATATATATATATATATATAAACAACACAGTTTATTAGGGTTGCAGTCAGAAATATTGGCCGGGATGTTAAAAAAAACACTCTTTTGACTTTTTGTCGAGCTTTCGGAATGGTTTTATTCCTTTTTTCAAGACACTGTAAAAGACAATTATGTAAATATTTAAAAAATATCACAATTCTTCAGTATAACTTACTAGCCGTTGAGATTATTTTTGTAAGCATTGAACACTCAACATTTATACCACACATTAAAATATACAATTATGGACATAATACATCATAAAATTTTTAAAATTTGTTGTAAAAATAGTAAAACTTGATTGATGGCATGTTTTACTGGTGTATATTAACTCATACAGAGAATGGAAAGAAAAAACAGTGTAATTAATATGTAATTAGGTGTAAATTGATGTTATCTTTCTTTACAAGAAATACTAGAGGCCTTTCTTAGGTGTCTATACTTTTTTAACCTGTCTTAATGGTATGCAACATATTATACAGAGGTGTAATTTTTGTACAGGTAAATATTTATTTTATTTCTATTTTTGGTGTTTTTCTAGTAAATAACAATAAATGTTACTTAATTTGTCTATATCGGACTTTTTATTGATACAAGATGTGCTAGATTTTATGAAACACATTTCCAAAAAAACACGTTTTAAATGGTTCTTTTCTTTTGCCAAAATAAACTTTGCAACCCTAATAAACTGTGTTGTTTATTTATATCGACAGTCAATAATATCCAGTATTTCATATATATATATATATATATATATATATATATATATATATATATATATATTTAAACGATGGAGGCTTCATATATGTAAATAATACGCAAGTCCATCGACTAATGACTCCAATTTAAAGACGCTTAATATCCAATGTATCTTAAACTATGCCGTATTAAATAATAGAGAAAGACTATTTAACTTTAGGTCTATACACAACTTTACGATAAATAATGAATGTCATTTTTTCGAACAAAAACTGCAATCCTGAATAAAATATTGATTATTATTATATTATATAATATCATTGCAAATAATATGACCATAATTCCAATAGTTACTCACAAAAGGAGCTTAACTCAAGCTATCTAAATAACTCCGTTCCAGCTGCACCGAGTACTATGTTTTCAAATACTAATGAAACTACTACAGTATTTAGAGCACAAGACAAGAACTTGAAAAAAGTTCAAATGCATAAAAAATAAGGAGAGTTTTTTAAAAATGTTTAATTTATTTTTTACAAACATAAATGTATAGATAACAAATTGAACTTTATAAGTCCTACGTTTTTAGCCAACGTGGCTGAAAGTAGAACCGAAAGTCGCTATTTGAATTCTTTGTGTAATTTTGAGTAATTTTTTCCACACGTCATAACTTTTCATCCAGAACTAATATATAACCGAAAGTTTTTATGCTGCTAAGGCGCATCAAATAATATATCGCCTTTACTATTTTGGTGACTTAGAAACAGTAGGTACTTTCGTTACAGTCTCACATTTAAATCCATTTTTTGTGTATAAGCTCTCATTTGATATCTGATTTGTCATTATATCTATTCTAGTAACGAAGTGAACACAGACAGATGGACGCACGGGTATGCAAATAGATATATTTCAAGGTTTTGATCATATTTTTAATGTTAAAAAATGGGTAAATAAATATATTTGGCTTCCGTTGCCTGTAAATCCCGTTGTCAACCAAATCAACAAAACTTACATAGTCAACCCCGTATTTTGCAAAATTGGCAACATCTTGATATCCATTAAGGCATTTCACCGGATACGTCCAATAAACGTGACCTCGTGTTTCTCTTTATCGCTTTGTCAGTCTGGTAGTTATGTAATGCCGAGTTGCCTTAATTACCATCAGCACTTATAACTTAATCTGGCAAGTCACCTCAACAATCAATAAATTGTCTGGGGAGTCTACCCATTTGATTTCCAATAAATTAGTCTAATGTATGTTAACGAAGTTTCATAACTAACATGTCGGAGAATGATAATATAAACACAGTGGTTCATTAAAAATTAATAGTCATAATTAAACTAGTAAATACATACATACATACATACATACATACAAGAGTTGTCTCCTTTGGAAAAACCAATATTGAGTTTAAGTGGGTTAGAGTTTTAAAAGGGCTGTTTAACGACTTTTTTTTATTACTCAAGCTTTGCAACGTATTTACATTCTTTTTCAAATGCTACAAAAAAAGTAACCGATGAGGTAGAATTAAAAATAATGTAAAAAATAACTCAACAGATAAATCTAGATTGGTTAATTGAAACTGCCAATTTAACTAACTGCAGTTTTTAAAAGTTAAAACAATAATTATTGTAAGAAGAAAACTGCTAAGGCAAAAATAACTGTTTCCTCGACTACTTCTGGGTGTCATATAATCCAAGATATTGCAATTTTTTCAGCACACTCCAATTTGAGGTTCTGTTAAAAAAACCGATCTCGGAGAAGAGGTGCCATATATCACTTTAACGGATATCTTATAATATTTGAATTTTCGTTTAGTTTATAAACTGTAATTTTCAGCTCATAATATTAATAAACCATGAAAATATGATGTAAAAAAATGCAGTCTTGGGTTTTATTAGTCATAGAATATTGGTTTCTTAAAAATTGTGTTTTTCCCTAATTCTTCAGTGAGCGTACTTACAAGCGAGTGACATGGTGATGGTTATGGTAGATCGGGGCCCATAAGCACCTAGTCTTTGACGTTTTTAATATCTGCCATAATTAACAGGGGCTCCAAATCTGAGCTTTTTCTGCCGTTCCAAATGTCTTATCTTTTAATAACCGTGAGGCTTCACAGAAAATCACAAGTCTCTTTAACAGTAACTCCCTCATTTGGTTCAGGAACCCAGGAAATATCTGCCACCTCTGATAGGCCAATTCTGGCACTTACAGAGGACATGTGAGGAAATTTCCTTCTCCTCATTACAAAGACGGTACCATGTGCCATCCGCCAATCCAGCAGATGAAGATGCCGACCGAATCAGAGCATCATCTTCGGTCTAGAAGGGGAAGTTTGACTGTAACACTTTTGGATAGCTCCACTATCCTGTAAGTAAAGGAACCTCCGCAGAAGAGATCGTTTGAGACTATCCCGATCAGTACTGAAGAGCAAGCAGTCCAATTACAGGTTCGGGTGCCACCAACAGAGTAGATGAGCCCTGTCTAGGCGAGTACCATAAAAATATTAAAGTTATTATAAATAATTATAAGCTATAAAGTCAGCCCTTTTTCAAACGGTTTTTTAATACAAATTTTGATAAAATGTTGAAGTTTTTTAATATTTCTTAAAGCTGAAGCCTGAAAGAATCAATTGACTAACTATTTGGTCGATATTTTCTAAGATTTAGCACATTCCAATAACCCATTAATTGTCATAATTTGTAGTTCGGCTCAAATCTACGATTTTATTATGCTGTCAAACCAGTTATAGTCCAGGAAATCAAGTATTTCACCTCGCAATTTTTTTGTGCTGCGTGGGTTGACTTGAAATTTAACAGAAGGTAGGTAATAGCCTAAGGATCAAAATCTATATCGAACCAAAGTGCGCCAAAGCCTAGGGGGTGGTTGCCACCCCATCTCCGGGGTGAAAATTTTTTTTACGTTTTAACTACAGGTTTCGATTAAAAAAGTGATTCTAGACAAAAAATGTGCTATACATTTTTTTTATAAAATGATATTTTTCAAGTTATTCACGATTGAAAGTAACAACTTTTAGACGAAAAAATCCACGTTTTTAATCGATTTTTCGCGAATAACTCGAAAATGGTGCATTTTATCAAAAAAATTGCAGAGAACAAATTTGTAGCTTTTAAAAAGACAAATACAATTCATTTTTTAAAATGTTTTTGCGATATAATAGGAACCGAAATTCGGCCTATCAATGTTCAGCGGTTTTCTTCAAATGCCAAATTTGAAAGATTCAAAGTCAGATATCGGGAAAATGATGCATTTTTGGAAGACAACTCACAAAACCTTTTTTAAAACATAAATAGACCTATCATAAAAAAAGACTCTAGCTCAAAAATTGAGTGAGTTATGATAAAAATAAGGTCAATACCTCATTTTTTACGAAAAAAAAAATCGATGAAAACAACCCCTAACCACCCTCATGATTAAAATCGATCTTCACCCTTCTGCAATTCCCTTTGTACATGTATTGTTAATACGTCCAAAAAGTTTGACCCATTTAAAATGCTTAATTTTAGAAAAAGTACAGCTTAAAGCGAGAAACGATTTACAATTTCATATTTTTTACCCTCCTTTTTTTAAATATGCCCGAAAATACTGAATACATGAAAAAAATAAAAACTACCAAATTGTAGCTTTTTTAATGACTAAAATTATCCTTTATTTAGATTTGTTGTACAATGAATATTTGGCGAGATATAGCCGTTTAAAGCATCGATTTACGATCAAGCACCATCTTTTTCGAGCCCTTTAAACTAGCCCCATTTAAAAACCAAGGGTTCCAAAAAGATTTAATTCACAGATCCTTGTAGCTCTTAAAAACCTCTACAAATCGTTTTTGAAGAAACACTCTATCGTTAAAAATTAAAGGAAATACGTTAAAAAAACCAGTTATTTTTTTCCGGAAAATTCCATTAGTATAGTACAGTACATCTCGGAGCATAATAATCTACAAATCCGGTGTATTAGCTAGTGGGGCGTTCGTTATACATTCGAAATTTTAAGCGTTCTTATTTTGAAATCCCATACAACAGACTAAAACATCTGCTCATATGTCTATGGCTTGGCAATGAAAATATCAGAACAAAACATTGGGGATGGTATTCCAAAGATGGGTATATTATTACCCGTACGCATAAACAAACAACCTGCACCCGATGAACTTTTGAAAATTATTTTTTGCCAATGCAAAAAAGGATGCGGCGTTTCATGTGGGTGCAGAAAAGTTGGTTTATACTGTAACTCTACTTGTTCTGGGTGCTCAGGTGAAGGGTGCAATAACAGTCCACCAATAATTGAAGAAGATGAGGATGACATAGATCACGATGAAGATGTAATTGATGACGAATAAAATTAATATTATAATTGTTTTACCTATAAATGTAAATATTTTCAACTATTTATGTAAATGTATAAGAATATAATTATGGTGCCTTTTTATGTTGATAAATTTTTTTGTATTTAATTCTACTTTTTTCAATTTATATCTTATAAATTAGTTTATAAAAACTGCAATGTTGTAAAGGGTGATTTTCAAAAGTTGAAAAGTTGCAAAATTTTGGCAAAAAATTGTTTTCACCTATAGCACTCATAACAATTGATTTTTAAGGGTTGAAAATGTATGAATTTGTATTTTAAAGTATAAAAAAATCACTATTTAACTAATCCAAACCAAATTTCAAGCATCTTAATATTTGTAATATTATTTTACAATTTTTGAAAATTAGGGGTAGTTTTCAACCCTAAGAACAATCAATGTTCATCGGCATGACATAAACTATAAAGCAGCCGGTGAATTAAGCTTAAATCCAAATGTTTATCCAAATCGATCCAAGGATAAAACATTTTTTTAGAATTAGTAATTTTTTTACATTAATCTCTAACAAGGGTTGCTTTTTAAGGGTTAAAATATGATGGAACTCTATTCAAAAGTATAAAATAATCATAATTTAACTAATTCAAACTAAATCTTACCCATATTCAGGTTTAATATGTTATTTTATAATTTTTGACAATTAGGGGTAGATTTCACCCCTAAAACCCTTCAGCGCACTTCGGTTCGATATAGATTTTGATCCTTGGGCTATCACCTACCTTCTGTTAAAATTTCAACTGGATACATGCAGGACGAAAAAATTGCGAAGTTTTAACTTTTTTCGAGCTTCACTTCCTGAACTATTATCGCTGCCTTAGACAAACCCGTCCTACGCAAACAACATTGTTACGAGACATAGTTGAACGATATTTTATACAATGTCTATACCCAGGTATGGATTTATTTTTGTCCAAGTTTTATATTGGTCCACTACTTCAAATGCAGTTCAAACAGACATGTATTAAATTGTATGTTCCGTTTTAATTTGGTTCAATCTGTATATCAATATGCAATAAAACAAACTTATAACAGTGCAAAACATATTAGTGCAAAATATAGGTTTTTAAAATTATTTCGGTCAATTTTTTATGCATTTAAATTTTGAAACTTGCAAATTAAAGAACCACTTAAAGATTTATAACTTTTATTTAAACCATTATTCTCTAAATAATTGTTATGGTAATTGTTTTTGATAAATGTTAAAAAAAAACAAAGCAAAATTATCTATAGCTTCATGTTTGTTTTTCTTAACTGACCTAATTGGATTTTAGATCTCCAACATTAAAAATCATTCGTAACAACAAATATATGTTGCAGAAATGGAGTTGCTTAGTTGGATAAGTGAAGTGGATAATTAGTGGAAGCGTACTTTTAAATATTTACTCTAGTTTCAAACCAACAGCGTAGTTTCCTTGGTAATTGGCTATAAATTATTTTTATTTTAATAATATTCAAATCTTCAGTTAAGCACACCTGGTCCCATTTGTTTATTGGTTCCATAATTTAATTTTAATGCTTTTAAAAGAAGAGCAAATTAAAAATATACGCTAAGCCCGGCTTGAGTCGGAATACGCCATTTGTTTCTGATGTTATGGTTATGTGGTTATTTTATGGCGTGATAATAAAAGGCTGGTGAACTCTTATACGACAAAGCTGTTTTACCGAGATAATTTGTCAGTGGTTTTAAGTGGCTCTAAAATAGCTGTTTCTCTCCATAAAACCGCTATCCATTACGCCCTCCATAGTTTTTTAGTTTACAGGAAGTCTGGTCATAAATTTTACTTGGAATATCAAAATATAAATTATATTTGTGGATGCTATAGATATATTTAAATACTTTTTTCTATTAGTTAATATAGTTAATAATTAATAAGCAGGCCGGTCATATAGTTCTGATATCATATTTTTTCTATGTTTTATAACAGATTTATAACGTTTTTCCTAAGTATGTATGTTATGTTCTTTTATAGTTTATTTTTATAACCGAGAGAGTAATTAGCATAATTTTAACTGGTACCTTCGACCACTCCATGGGCGTGCTCAAGATTAATTGAAAAATTACTTTGAATAATTGTAAAAAATAAATGAATTATTTCAGTGTTATAAAGTGTTATGTGTATGTAAACAAAAGTGACCTCTTTTATCACACACTATATTAGAACTGACTGGCCTATATTAAAAAGGGTTTTAAAAAATTCACATTTTTTTTAATTTTTAAAAATTACAAAAGAGAAAAAGAGTTTTTAAAACCGTCTAAGGTATGTTAAATAGATGAATAAAAATATTAATATAAAACTTACAGCTACTTGTTACAAATCCAAATCAGATTCAGAAGATGAACTTTCAGAACCAAGATTTATAATAACTGACTCGATCATTTTATCAGTAATATTGTCCAGCTTCCATATTTTTTCCTCTTCTTTAATAGTGTGATTTACTGCCTTTTCCCAGTTTTCAGGTTTTACATTATTTACAGCCTGCAAAAACAACTGTTTAACATCATGAATTTTAAAAGTGGTATTTTTTCTTGAAACTTCACTCTTTATCTGTGTCCATACCAGTTCAAGCGGGTTTAATTCACAATGATATGGTGGGGATCTGAGTACTGTCATTCCACGATTTTTGGCAATTTCATCAATTTCGTATTTTTTAAATTTTTCTTTATGAAGGGCACACAACGAATAAAGTTCCTTTCTTATAGATCCGGGATGGTACGTAATATTTTTTGAACTCAGCCAATTCTGCAAGTCTTTTTTTTAACCACTTGGTTGTGGGCAGTCCTTCTATAAGTCTGGAGTGATAACTTGCATTATCCACATCCACTACTATTACACAGTTCTTAGGAAGAAGATCTACCATTTGTTCGAACCATTCTTGAAAGACATCAGCGTTCATGTCTATGGTAGTCACCGGTACCAGTTGATTCAAAAGTTAATAAACCACCTTCAACAAAACCGTCTGAACTGCCAATGTGTACTATTATCAGCCTGCGTCCCTTTCCTGATGGTGGGTTTAAACCAGTAGATAAGTTATTTACAAAAGCGTGCCTTTGACTTGTAACAGTTTCATCCTGCCAAAATTTATTTGGTGTATGACCCTCGTTGATCCATGTTTCATCAAGAAAAATTTTTTTTCTTTTTTGGTTTCTTATTTCCTTTATGGTTCTTAGAAAATGTCTTCTCCATATGACAATATCGCTTCTTTCTAATAAAATAGACTTTCTGGGATTCTTTTTCCAGCGGAAGCCTATTTCTTTTAAAAGTTTCCATAACGTACTTCGACTCATTTCTGGGTAATCCTTATGATCTCGAACTGAGACAAGAACTTTATCCAATGTTGGAAATTATTGTCTAAAGAAGAATTCATGCACTTTCCGTCGAAGTCCTTCTTTAAAATGATATTCTATTTGAAATTTTGGTTTCCCTGGAGCATTACGTGGCATTTGAAAACTACCACATTTCTCTTCTTTAATAACTCTGTAAATCGTATATTTCCCAACACCAAGTGTACTGCAAGCTAACTCAACGGTCTCATCAACACTTTCACATAAACGTTTGTCTGTAAATGATTTAAAACAATTAAATAATAATGTTTTTTCATTAACTGTTAAAGGACCAATTTTTCGGCGTTTACACGGCACTTCCAAATTTTCCATAACACTAGTATACACAATAAACTGCACCTTGCAACTGAAGTACCTACTTTTAGTGAACTGTTAAGAATTTTGAATACACCACTTTGACCTTCCTACAAAATGGAAAAACCCACTATCACATTTTCTGTGGAATAAGTTTAGAAGGTAATTATCTAGTCAATTACTGTCGTAGATTCCTGGAATTAAAGAATTAAATGTTTGATTGTTGAAACCCTTACTTCGTGGAATGCACTCATTTCAGATAAAATAAAACGTTTTATTTTATCTAAAGAATTAAACTTTATTTTGCAAATAGGTAGGTACTTATTAAACTTTTATTAGTTATATATAACCAATAAAATAAACATCTTACATTTCTTGCAAATTCATTAGTACCTGTTAACCTCCATCACTCCGACACTGGCAACCTTATTTAGGGATTAGTAACCCTCACAACTATTGTATTCTATTCTGCTCCAATCTTTATACCTGGTGGTCATACTCAATTTAAAATTGTTTTCCTATATACTTCTGTAAACTTGTTGACAAATATCTGTTTTTCATTGAGTCACCCGTGTCAACAGTTTAGGGATTTGCCTACATAATTTATTGTTTTATTACTCTCTCATACATAAAAATACACTATAAATTACTTGTACTGGTAAACGTATTAGAACAAATTTCACAATTATATGGTTTTTCTCCTGTGTGCATCCATGTCTTTTTAAGTCAGCTGTTTTGTAACTTAAAGCATATCTGGTATTGGTAAGGTTTTATCCCAGTGTGTACACTATCTTTATGCCGTTGTACAGTACTTGCTTGAGAAAATAATTTACAACAAATTTCACACTTGTGTGGTTTTTCTGCAGTATATATTCTTGTGTGTGCCTCCAGATTGCTTGTACTGGAGAAGAACTTTACACTGGTAAGGCTTTTCACCAGTGTGCATTCTCATGTGTAGTTTCAAACCACCTATTTGAGAAAACGAGTTCAAAAAAATTTTACATTGACATGGTTTTTCCCCAGCATGTGTTCTTAATATTTTGTCAAGTCATGTGCTTTGTAAAACAACTTGAAGCATATCTCACATGGAAGAGATCTTTCTCCAATAAAAGTATTTGTAAATAGTATAGAACTGGTGTGCCAGTTAAATGCCAAATCATAGTTGCCTATACACTATACAATGATCTTTTTTAAATTGAATGGAAAGACATACATTCAAAATACTGGAGCCATAACTTTAAATACCTAATTTTAATCCAAATATAATACTTGTAGAATCCATTAAATGGAAGGAAAACAAGAACGAAATAAATTTGCGGAAAAAGAATGGAAAATCATAGAAAATATTGAGTTTTCCCATGTTGGATTTAACCATTCTGTTAAACATGAAATAAAGCAGGATTTATCTATAGGATACTTACTTAATAAAACCATTTATATTATCGATAGTTTCTCCTCAGGCCAATTAAACATGGAAGTTCCTGTTGAAGAGATCAAAGTAGAGGAGGTTTAAATCAGAAGGAGAATATAATGGAAATAATTCTAATTCAGCAAATATAGCTGAAAGTGTGAAATTCCCATTGCCTGCGCTAACAATAAAGTCGTCGTTTGAGGAATGCGCATCATGATTGTCACGCGTTTTCACACTTTCAGCTATATTTGGCAAACTATAAGCATTACCGGAAATTCCTTGTAGTGAGGAGCCACATATCAATCCTCACACTGAAGACAAACTTTTTAAGCGTGAAATTTGTTTCACACTGAAAATTTTTTCGAAAAATGGTACTTTGTTCTATAACGTTTTGCTTAATTTTTTATTGGGATCTGCGCCTTATTTTTATTATTTGCACCATATCCATATTTCTTGTTATCATACACTAAATATATTCGACATCGTGTGGCAGTCAAAAGATGTTATGAATAATAACCGTATTCAGAAACTAGAGATTTACAAATATCATATATTGTGAAAGCAATGTTATATATTTTGCATCTGACATCAACTTTGGCCCCTTAATAATATACGTGCCCAGAACGTTTTATCTTACGAATGTTTCATTGCTGCGTTGACAGTGATTGAAAAAAACGTCCCCAACAAAAAATACAATTGTGTCACTGCAATATTTTACGTTTCTGCTTTCATATAAGAAACGGTTTAAAAAGAAAAATTTTAGGTAAAGGAACTATCTTTTTATTGGAGAGAAGTCGATCAAAGACTATAAAATTATGAGACAGAAATCAATTAAGTGCCAAGACTGCAAGGTATAAATGGTTAATCTTTTGTGCCCCTTTAAACAATACTACAAACAGAACACCAAAAGTGAGAGAAACAAAATTACACAGCACAAAACGAAGAGATATAAATTGCACCTTTTATTTGAACCAAGTAATAAACATCTTTTTGAAGCTAGATTAGAAAAGAAACTAAATGAGGTGAAAAGAAATATAGATATAGAACAAGAATACAACAACCTCAAAACGATAATAAAACAAATTGCTTACGAAGTATTAGGAGCAGAGAACAACGACAAAAAACACCACAAACCACCATAGATGACAGAAAACGTAAACAAAATGATACAAGAAAAAAACAAAATATATAAGAAATGGCTAACAAATAAAACATCTAGCAACATAGTAACATATTCAAGGAAAAACGGAGAAGTGCGCAATCAAATAAAACAAGCAGAAAACAATTTCTGAGAACAAATATGTCTTTAAGTTGAAAATTTATTTGTTGGTTCTCAAACTATGAAAGCATGGAGAACTATCACTAATCTAAAGAAAAACACCCATAACTCAGCTTAATTCCTATAGAAAGGTGGGAAAATCACTATAAAAATTTACTCCAGGAGTCGAGATTGGAATATATGGGAGACGAATACAGTATGAAGAGAAAAAAATAGTAACATTAATACAACATACTAACATTTATGACATATTTAAGACCTGTACTAAATTTAAGTCGTAAATTAATGCAAACTCAGCAGTTTTTCGTTAATTTAGTGTGGGCTATACCTTTTCCCAGGCATTGGTATATCTAGATATAAAATATCGTTGTTTAATGTCGTTTTTGATAATATATTTTTAACTTTATTTATGAGCAAATCTCCTTGGAATTAAAATTAAAATGAATGAAAGAAAAATATTTCTAAAAATAGAAACAAAGCCGTCGTTCTTTATAATCTTAACGAAAATTGACGCGATTTATTTTCTTTAGAATGCCGTCTCTTGGTGCATAAAACTCCTTCAAACAAAAACGACAAAGACCGAGTCAGAAAAACGTCCTGTACTAATTTCTAGGATTCTCTTCGACATTCCATTTACTGTTCCACTCAGCTAGTGAAATAAAGGCGTTATGACTTCAAAGAGTTTCGCATACAATAATGAATATGATAAGAGAACCGGAATGGAAGCTCGGGCTCACGAAAGAGGCGAGGGCCATATAATTAGGTTCATTTTATGTATTTTACAGAAATCTTCTCTCAAATTACCTTTTCTATCGCTTTGTTCGATACAAAAGATTCAATTAACTAGTAAGCGTTGCGAAAAGTTTAAAGATAACGTTTTGGAGAAATCTTGAGCGGCTCCCGCATGGATTAGGATATTACTCTGTCAAGTTGATAATCATTTTTAGATACTTCATAAATGGAATCTTCTGGATTCCATTCCAAATCTGGAAACAGATTTCTTTAATAAAATTATCCATTTGATAATGTGTAGAATCAGACTTGTGCTACATTAACCCAACTGAATTTTCATGGCCACTTTTCCCAAAACAACGACGGATGGTACTTTTTAATTTATTCTATAACTTACCACAGATACAATTGACCCAGATTGGGTCACTACTACATTTTAACTGTGTGCTAATTGACATGCCAGCTAATTGACCTAATGTCAATCTACACGTCTTTGGCATTAAACTAAATTCAAATCGAACTCAATTTACACGGCATATATATTTGTATCGTCTTATATCTTTGGCTTCAACAGTATCAGTTTTTGTGGTGTCAATACCCATTCTTTCCTATCCAAAAAGGATAAGCAGCTGAGTATTTTTTTAGAACATGGCTTATCTTGTAGGCCTCCGTGAAAAACTCAGGAAAATAATTTTGGATACCAGAGCCAACGTACTGCTTAGTGAATTGAAAATCAAAATTTTAGCTGGAAATAGATTATGAAATAAAATTAATGGGAAAATCACAGTAGTTGGCTGTATACCATCGTTTAAAAAAAAACATAGAAGTTAAAACACTCCACACTTGTATTGTGATATAAAAACACATAGTTAAAACTTTTTAAAAAAGTGTCGTCAAAATTTATGTACTAGCATAACGTTTTCGATATGAACAGATCATCCTCAGTGCCTTATGTAATTGAGGCTAACAATAAAGTTATCGTTGAGACCTCCATATATGGGTTTACATCATTCCAAATTTTAAATTTTAATTATGTTGTGACTCTAGGGACAATGGTTGACTTCTTTAATAAAGAACTCAACATCATAAAAAAATAGCTGTCAACAATGGTTATGATCCTTTTATAATAGATAAACTCATCCATAAAAGACAATCTAGATTGCTTCAAAATTCTGCTTTCAATCAATCTATTTCTTCTACTCCAATTTACAGGTGTTTACCATATCACACTCCCAAACTATCTGAAAACATCAAAGGTATTATAATTAACTCATCAGAAAACACACACATATCTTTTAAAGTTGGAAATACTCTTAACCATTTGTTGACAAATACTAAGGATGCAATACCCTATATAAACCGTAGTGGAGTTTACAGACTGACTTGTTCTGATTGCGATACCTCCTACATTGACAGGACTTTTAGGTCACTTTCAACCAGTGATTTTAAACCAAAATTGTCACCTTTTTAACAGATTTTTTCAAATTAAATCGTAAGGCAAGCGTTTAAATTTGTTTTATCTAAAAAAACATTTTGTACTTTTGAAAAATCTTTATAATATATTAATTGATACCGATTATTTATTAATAAGGTAAAATAAAGAAGATGGCTAATAATTCTAATATGGTTTTGATGAGATTATTCGTGCGTATTTCCGGATAACTCCAAAGCGGATTCAATTACATTAAAAGCCGTAAATAAACCGATGCTTACAATGTCTGTTCAGGAATTGGGAATTTGGGGTAGGGTGCGAAGGGATAAACAACATTAATTCGGCGTATTTTATTCGCCTGAAGCTATTTGTTTAGGGAATATTTGTCACGTTTCTTTTTTAATATTAATTATGATTACATCTGTTTTTTATTGTCACTATAATTTATTAGGTTATGTAGTCCTCATTATTCCCTCAAAACTTTATTTGGAAGATAATTATAAGATAAGAATATGATTAATGATATTAGATTAATCAAACTAAAGTAATATAAATTTACAGATAGAAAACAAATGTGAGAACATATTTTTTATTATCGAAGGTACGTGATAAATGTTTTGAGAGTTAACTTTCCAGGTTTTATCAAAGAAATATTGGGATTTTGATAAAAATCTAAAGCCGGAATCAGACAGCTCGTGAAATGGCGATCTTCGTTGGTTTACGTCCGCAAAGAGAAACAGAAAATCAACATTAACGCTCAGAAAAGAAACAACGGTTGACATCCCACAAAACTGTGAAATTAGAATTTTTTACAATTGATTGGACCTTCTTCCGGAAAGTGTGCTATTTGCACACGCAAATAAGACAGAAACTCGAGGATTAAGTGCAAGAAGTGCAAAAAATACATATGTCAAAAGTGTGTAAAGATGTGCTGAACGTCCTACAGCAAGAGCGTTTGACAGTTCGAACCGTGGGAGTGTCGATAATCACGCATCCATTTCCATGACAAGACGACCAGGTGGGATCCGGAGCGGCTGGCGTAGTTGTGGCTACGCTCTAGGCTCCCTGGTCGCCAATGCATTGAATCTGCGAGCCAACCCGGACGGAGAAACTTCCGCAGTGAGGATTATGCTCTGTCCTTAATCAAGCAGAACCCGTGGGTATAGTGAATTGAACGTTACCGTCAACTCTGACTCAGAGTATGACGTGGACCTGCACAATCAGATATTTCGATTGCGGGAGCGTTTAGCGCTTCCGCTGGACTGAGGTGGAAGCGAGTAAGTCTGCGTGCGATCGAATTATTCGCGTATTTTATGTTTTGTTAGTAATAATAATTTTTCTTTTAGAGACGTCCGCCGGGGAATTTACTCTCGCGGGATCCAGGCGGATATAGAATATATTTTATTTTTACTTTTGTACATACGTTAAAATTAATAGATTTATTTTTATTTTAACCTGTGTTTTACTGTGTCTGTCGCTTCGAAACAGATACCCGTCACAAGTGTACCTAGATTACATTAACTAAAACTAAAAACTATTATAGTCAACAATTTTGTACTTTTCTGAATATATTTGATTTTCTGCAAACAGGTGTTTTATATTTGGGGTACCATCTGTACCTTTAGTAGTAAAATAAGACAACGTTTAATGGGTAGTAATGCAGTAAAATGCATGTAACATACAATCCTAAATTTCGAAAAAGTTTGACCATTATTGTAACATGACTGTTATGCTTTATGAGAAATCGTTTTATTGCGAGATTCAAAATGTTTGTTGAATTAGTAAGATTTGATTACTTTTCTATATACGCACTTTGACCATATTATTTTAAAAATACTTTTTTATTTAAAGTTACAACTAAATAGTATAATTTCATATGAAATATGTATCAGAAAGACTAGCCAAAGAATGCTATATGTCTTTTGGCAGCTTGTAAAAAATTGCATAATTTTTCCATTTTCCCGTACCTTATTACGAGAAAGCAATATCATTCCGTAGACACAACATAGTTCGTTGAATAATAATAAGAGCAATTTGCGAAAAAGTGAAAAAGAAATGCTACGTGAAGAGTACAAGCAAGAACAAGGGCAGAAGTCAGTGGTGTAGTTTAAACTTGTGTTTAAAAAGTATTAAAACATTAATATTAGTAATTAATGCTGATACTGTATCGAATTTTTAAA
This sequence comes from Diabrotica balteata, assembly GCA_918026665.1. Taxonomy (NCBI): domain Eukaryota; kingdom Metazoa; phylum Arthropoda; class Insecta; order Coleoptera; family Chrysomelidae; genus Diabrotica; species Diabrotica balteata. The sequence continues at coordinate 15,082,180 of OU898277.1, read as the reverse complement.
TTTGTCTTTTTTTTCTTCTTCTTTAGTACAGGGAATAAGCTTTGATTAAGTCGTCTTTATAGGTAGTATGCTCATATTTTTCGTGGTTTGCCTTTTTGGATGACTATTTGATTGCAATTAAGGATTTTTGCAATATTCAATTTTGACTCTATAAATAGGTTTGTATTGATCTTTTAAATGTATCTATAACTATAGAAAAGACAGGTAAGATTTGATTTCACCTATAGTGACTCTACTACTGGCTTATACGTATTTCGTCATAGCAAGAGTTATCAGAGCGACTGGTACAGAAGCGTAGGGTTCTGCTGGCATTAGGTGCCCAATGTGGGTTCCCCTTCCGTCATGGAAATCGTAAACTTTCTGTTGGATAGAGGAACATGTGTAGTGGGGCTTACAAGAATGGAGTTTTTGTCACTCACAGATGAAGCTAGGTTTTGTCTCTACCCTGATTAAAGAAGAGTGAGAGTTTGGAGAGGACCTGGTTAAAAATATATACTCAGGAATGTACAGGGTGTTTGTTTATATAGTAGTCAACAAGTTATGATTGGAGTGAAATAATTCTTTATTATTGAACTGTTTCGGATCTTGTAGAGAGCATCTCAATATTGATCGTATCTTACAACTTGTTGATCTTTATTTGCCACTGGTGCAGTTTCTGATTTGCGTTACATTCAGGACAATGCAAGGCCCCATACTGCAAAAGGAAATGGGTTTTATAATGAGGATGATACACTTTTACTACGGCCAGGATGATCGCCAGATCTTAATCTTATCGAGCATACATGAGAGATTCTTCAGAGATATCTGCATAATGTTTCTACTTGATTAGGTTTTCAGATCTTCTTAAGCAAAAATGAATCGTATTGCCTACATTGCCTAGATCGCGTATAATTTTACAAAATTGATAGTTTAATTTTAAGCGTTGAAAAGTAGCTGTTAAACTATAAATAATGCTTCTTCTTTGGATCCTATTCGTTTCGAATATTGGCGATCATCTGACTGTAATTATTTTATTAACTGATGCTTTAAACAGATAAGTTTTTGTTGTGGAGAACCGTTTGTACAGGTTTTTTAACCATGACATTCTTCTTCTCTTACATCCAATACTTTGCCTTTAAGGAATATTTTCAGTAATCTGTATTTAGTGCAGTTTCTCATTATGTGTCCGAGATATTCTAACTATCTCATTTTATTCGTATATATCACTTCTCTTTTTTTACCATCTTTCGTAGTACAGTTTCGTTGGTTATCTTGTCCGTCCATGATATCCTTAGGATTCTTCTGTATAGGCACATCTCGAAAGCTTCAAGTTTTTTTTCCGTTGCTTCAGGCGCCTTACTTTTATATTCAGATTGAAGTTGTGGCTTTTAAAGAGTTTGGTCATGTTGTTCTTTGTAGTGATCCCGTTGTTCGTTGTCTATTGTTTCATGATACGTAAACTGGTGTATTCTCGATAAGCAGTTGGACGTCTTTAATTTTATTTTTGCTGATGACCATAAATTTTGTTGTTGATATGTTTACTTGTAGTTCAAATATTTCACTTACTTTATTTACTTTGTTTATTAGTTGTAAACTGTTTAAACTGTCTGCAAAAATAACGGTGGCATTTGTATAGAGAGATATTATTTAGGAGTTCTCCATTTAAAAGGATTTCATGTTCGCAATTTTTCAAGGCTATACTAAATATTTACTCTAAATATAGGTTGAATAATATAGCTGAAAGTATACATCTTTGTCTAAAGTCTCGCAGAATCTGAATCGCTTCCGTTGGTTCATCTACAAGATTTGTTCTTATTGTGGCTGATTGGTTCCAGTATAAATTTTCTATTTTACGCCGGTCTTTATTATCTTTTTGGTTTTTTTTAACTGTAAAAATGCTTTTTGGTAGTCCACAAAGCAGGTGTAAATATCGCAAGTCATATCTCTGCATCTTTATAACATCGAAGCATTCTTAGAGAAAATATACCATCATCGAAGCGTTCTTATCCAGAGCGATATATTGATATCGCGATTACAAAAAGTTTTCTCATTCTATTAAAAGTTGACCGTGCAATTTCAATGCGACATCTTTTTTTTTGTCTGATCAGTATCTTCTGTGATCCAAGCTCCAAGGTATTTCTACGAAAATATTTGTTAAATTTCTGTATTATCTAGTACTAGCTTAATTTTGATGTTTTGTGCTTTTGTAAATACCATAAACTTTGTTTTATTAAAATTAATTTTTTTTCATAATTGTTGCAATATATATTTAGTTGTTCAGCAAGGTGTTGCAGTTCTTCTAGTGTTCCTGCCAGAAGGACGGTGTCGTGAGCATATCTTATGTTATTAAGTGGCTCACTGTTTATTATAAGGCCCTCATTGATCTCGACAAGCGCTAATTCTGAGATGGCTTCACTATATAAATTAAATAACAGGGGTGATAAAATACACCCTTGGCGGACCCCACGGCGAATCTGGATATCCTCGGTCAGTTCATTTTCAACTTTTACTTTTGCTGTTTGGTTCCAGTAGAGGTTACATATGTTTCTAATGTCTCTACTGTCTATGTTTTTATTCAATAAAATTTCTTTAAACCGATTATGCTGCACTCTGTCAAATGCTTTCTCAAAATCAATGAAACATGCATGTACTTCCTGATTAATATCTAAGCATCTCTGCGAAAGAACACTTACTACAAACAGTGCATCTCATGTTCCCAGTCCTTTCCTAAATCCCCTAAGGCTGTGGTGTGATGTTAATTGCACTCCTTTGCATTGGCTTTTTTGGGAAGCAGTATGAATGTTGATTGAATCCATTCTTTAGGTATTATACCTGTTCTATATATAGTATTAAATCAGATATATATCAATATATTCTATATATATATATATATATATAATATATATATATATATATATATATATATATATAAATATATATATATATATAATATATATATATATATATATATATATATATATATATATATAGTGTTCTATTAATAGTATTGAAGAAGATCAATAGATTCAGTATTCACAATTTTGAGTAATTCGATAGGATAAACTTCATCAGGCCCAGGAGATTTACCACCTTTAGCTTGTTTCATTGCATATTCAATTTCTTTTGTATAATGTCAGGCCCAGTATCATCCTTAAATTCTTTTGGTGCTTCTGTTCTCTCTTTGTCTTCAAAATGTTGTGCTATATATTGTGTCCATCTCTGCATTTTTTGGTTTATATCTATTATAAGTGCACCACTTTCATTACTTAGTTGCCTAGTTTGTGTTTTTCTCATTCCTGTTAATTCGTTTATGCATGTTAAAAATGTCATATTTTATCTCAATTTTTACTTTTATATTTTTACATTTCTGATCAATGTTATAGCTCCTTTTATTCAGTTTTATGACGTTACGTAGATTTTCAGTAAGAGTTTTTACAGTTTGTTCCTTTGTTTGTGGTTCCGTTAATCTCTTAATATAAATTCTACTTTGTGTGGGTTTTTTAACCAGTTTTAATTTGGTTCGTAATGTGACTACTATGGGGTTGTGATCTGAACCGATGTCTGCTTCAGGGTCAGTTTTGGCAGACAGTATAGAATTACGAAATCTTTTTCTAATGAGGAAAAAGTCAATCTGATTTCGGATTATGCTATTCGTTGTATCACCGGGAGATTTCCATGTATACAATCTTTTTTTTGGTAGATTAAAAAGTGTATTAGCTATTACAAATTCTTCCGTCTGGCAAAATTGAATCAAACGGTTACCACGGTGTGATGTTTCTTCATTGATTTTAAGACTAGTCTGATTACACGGCCTTTTGAAATTTGTCAATCACCATATCTAAAAATATGTGTGTGTAAAACAGTCACTTTCTGACAAATTTCGATTTTCTTGCTGCTGGTGATTTATTTCAAAGAAAAACACTTAATAAACTTGAAAAACCCCTTTAAACGTTCAGCACAACGTAATCCAACCCAATTAAATTCGAAATAATATGAAGCACAATTAGCATGTTTTTAATTTTTTTTGCAAAAAATTGTAACATCAGCGTTTTCTACTATGCTTTAGATAAATTTTACAATATACCGGGGGTAGCAATAATATATGCAGTGTATTTTATGACAAAGCTATTTAGTATTAATTTAACTCAAATTCTAAAAAAAACAGGATCTATTGCGTTTTGAATGATTGCTCCTCAGTTGCTCTTAACAAGAATAAACCTTCTTGCGATTTTTAATTTAGCAACCAATGTTGACGTTCATAGTATCCGAAATATTAAATTTCAATTTTGTCGCATTTATGCTATTAATTTCCGATTGAAATACACCAACCTTGAAAGTCGCCGGTGTGTTTTATATAATTTCAGTTAAAATATTCGTGTTCCGCTCCTGTAAAGAGCTTATTTGAATTTTTATTAAAGCATGCATCACGGTTGACACTGGGATTAGGCCATATTTGCCATGACGGTGGGGATGTATCATGAAAATTTGAAAATTTTTTAACTTAACGAGGCTTGGGTTTTTATAAAGAGGAAAATGGCGCCTTGGGGGGTTGCGGCTTAATGTAATTAATTTAAGTCGTTGTGGTTAAATAAAAGGATGTAAGCAAATTGTTTATTATACTCAAGGCGGGTAATATATAACCGGGGATAGATAATTTCCGTTCTTCTTATATTAAATTTATATTTAAGAAGACTTTAATAATAAGAAAGTACGTTGAAATGTATTTGTTCAAGAATATCGAATCAAATAATTGAATTATATAATAATTTAACTCTTATCCGAGCAACACATTTTACTTATGTAACTGGGCAACTTGGGTCCGTTGGACCTACCACTGTTCTTGACTGTACTATTCATATATTCATACATACATTCAACCCTACGGTAGCTTGGCAATATAATTATATAGTCAAGTTCTAATTATTACCTTTGTTAAGAAAGAAAGTATATAATTAATTTATTTATTTATTCGTACTATACTAATGTCAACAAATTAGTTTCGTGTACGAAAATAATACTTACCTGATTCATTAAATACTTTTCCTATTCTTAGCTTAGTGAACAACTGCACGATTTACAAAAAGCTACATATCCTTCTACATAAAGTTCCGACTATCGTTTGATGTATGCACTAATTTTAAAAGTAGTAATGAAAAAAACTTTTTTTTAATTTTTTTAAAATGTGTGGTCTTTGCTTTTTTGTATACGCAACAAAAACTACATTCTGATACAGCAAACGACTGTACAACAGGCGTAGGAAATTTCGACACTAAGCAGGTAGCGACTAACATTTAATGGCAATTTTCGACACCAGCCCAATTCCGGTTTTAATCTTACAGGTATATTCGACACCAAATAAATGTAGCTGCGACATAAATAAAATACCATAATTAATTAATTTATTTATTTTAATAAAAGTAATGTGCATTTTATTTCTTTATAACTGTAATAATATCTAAATATAATACAACTAGTACCTAATTTTTGTACATTTTACCGTTAATATACTTGTATACAATGATTTATTTGCTATTATAGGAATGATAAGATACAGCTTTTATAAAATCTAACCTACGTATTTGTTGTTTTTTTTATCGTTTATTTATTATTTATCGTTTTTTTCAAAAATGCCAATTTAGCCTTAACAGTAGTATCTTTGATTTTTGCTGGTATATGTAAACTATTTATTTTGACATGTGTCTACTTGAAATTCTTTTAATTTTTCAATAAAAATAAAAATAGAAGGATGTGTTGAATAAAAAGAAGAATTAAATCTCGAATGAAAGGATTCACAGGCATTTGTGGTCCTCGCAATAGACGGATTCTGATTAGACCATATGTGTGGTGGAAATAGAGCGCTATCGAAAATGTAATTTTTCAGTAAATAATCTGCATATATATCAAGTGTTGCGTTTATAGTTTTATATGACATTAAATCATAAAGAAAGCATTCTTCAACTTCTGCTGGATTTAAATAAGTTAAACCAAACGTATGCCTTAACCATTTTCCAATTTCTGAATTTTTATCCTTATATTCTTGTACCAAACCCAAAGATTGAATTTTTTTAAACCAGTTTTGGTGTAAGTGAAAACGGCATCCACTAATTTTTGCATTGGGCCACATATACAATAAAGCACAGTGAATTGCTTTTTCAAAGTCCACAAATATTTCAGTTGGCTTTAATGGTCATTGAAATGTTTTAAAAATCTTAGACCTTAATAAAGAAAATAAATTTTTGTATGTCATTGACAATTTGTCCTTTAACAAACAGTATGCTAAAGGAACATAATGTCCATTTTCCAAGACATGTATAGTAAATAATTGTAGAAAATATTTGGTACTATATTAAAATGTACCATCCATATACAAAGTTTTTAATTTACACAACAAACGAATATTTGTCTCGCATGAAAATACAATTACATTTAATCCAGGATGATTTAAAAACCAAAAACTTTCATTGCGACAGGTTTTAGGAGAATAATTACTAACCGCGTTATGGACTTCTGATATGCTTCTTGGTAACGGACCTGGTAACAGTTTACGACGACAGTTGTAAATGTTCTTTCTTATGCTAGCTATGTCAGGAACCGTCAGCAAATTGGCATCACACTCATCAACAGCAGTTCTTGTAATTTTGGCAGGCTTTTCCGATATGTCTTCTTGGGCTTTTCTTACATGCATTGGTTACCATCTTTACTTCAAGCTTTTTTGGATCGGCTTCATGATTATATACCAAATCACTCTTGTGATGGTGAGGTCCTCATAGCCTATTGTAAACACTTTTGCAGAACACTTAGTGTTTCTTTGGATGCAGCGCCAAAATATCTCGCCGCTTTTTAACACTTTCTGTTTCGAGAACGAATGATGCTCCACCACTAATAAATCTTGACCACGGGAACTTTTTATCAAACTCATTTTTTAAATATCCGTATACGTGCATAAGTCAACGTCAAACAAGAAATAAATTACAACTGCAATAATTTAGTCACAAGTACACAAGTGCCACGCCCCCGGCGTGACATTAAATATTGGGAAAACCCGCTTGTCCTGCTTGAGTGCAAATGTCCATCGCCGCTAATTACCTACCTACCTGCTCTACGCCGCGGTGTCGAAATTTCCTATAATAAAATTTGACCCTTCGATTACCCCAGGTACAAAGACAATTTGGTGTCGAAAGTTCGCCCGCCGTGTACAACTGATAATTGTTTATAAAAGAAGCAGAAAAGGTTAGGGACTTCCCAATATTTAATTCTCAAGTCTCGATCAGGTACAGGGTGTCCTAAATTGGTATGTTTTGCAGGGTATACCGACAACTAGGGAAGATAGAAAAAAAGTAGTTAAGATGTCACGACTTCTTTTTTCGTAAAAAGTAATGATTGACAAATCAAATCATCAATAGCTGCTCACAGTAGCGATATACAGGGCGATTATTGAAAAATGTCTAAAACGACAGGGTTAAATATCTTCTTTATTAAAAAAAAATATTAGAACTTTTGATAGAAATATTATGGAAGCGTTTATTGGCGTATGAATTTTTTTATAGGATCAAAAAATAACAAATTTGTGAAATATGCAGTAGAAATGTCTGTAACGACCACTATATAATTAAAAAGGTTGGTAAGTATTGTAATAAAGAAAAATAAATTACTAATCAATGGTTTTTTAATTTTTATTATTTTTAACCATATACTTAATAATAATTTAATTTGTCACATCAATTTGCTATTCTTATTAGGAATAAGCTAATTGTGTGGTTTGGTCCCAACTAAAATAGTAAATTGATATGACAAAGTATTAAGTATTAATTTGTAAAAGTAAAATAACTGTTGGAGAACTATATCTCCAAACCAATAATTCTATTTTGTATCAAATAATTCTATTTTCGCGTCGGTTACCTAAATAAATCCAGTCTACCTAGACCTTGTTTCTGAGAATGTTAATCCCCGCCCACAGCGCCTACTTGACAACAGACCGGCTTTTCAAAATGCATAAACAAAAAATATTCCAGCGGAACCAGTTATTTAGCGACTTTCGTAGGGCTAACATCTATATTTCAAAAGTTCGGAGAGGATTCTCCACGTTGCAGTTTACGCTATTGACCGGGAAGCCGTAATATGTAAATAAGTGTTATGGTGTTTTCGCTTTCGTTCGCAAATTGTAATATTCAAATTAAGTTCCTACGATAAGTTACACACTCAAATTTTATAAGCTCTATTTCTTGCCCTTTTTTTTTCAATTACAGTTTCTTTCTAAACAAGTAATTGTTTTATTTCACTATATCAATTCAACAGGCCAGATAAAAGCAACTTTGAAAGTCCATTTTAGTTTCTCTACTGAGCTGTCGAAGGCTAGCGGACTAATTGGGCTTACAGCAAGAACAAAGCCGCTGAAAGAGACACTGTTGCATATAAGCCCCTCCATGGAAGGGATGTTGTAAACCGGCACCCTCCAATAACAATATTATTCTAACTTATGTGTTATATTTATTTTGTAAAGATTGTTTTTGTCGGTATTTTATACACGAGCTGCTAATTACCATAATCATTTCTCAGAAGAGTATTTATACAATAATGAAAGGCAACAACACCGTAATATTTTTCCTGGGTATTCATAAACGTGGCTTATAATGGCCTGATATATTTACAAAAATTTATATTTATTTATTAACCCTTCGTTCATCAAGTGACCATTCTGAAACACTTTCGGTCGGGTATGGTCTGTGGGAACCAAAATGAAATACCGCCTCCCGAGCAACAGCATACATTTTATTGCTAATTTCGCATCAAAATGTTTTAAAAAATCATTTACTATATAATGTTTATTACAGAAACAATTCCAAAATTTTTTAAAGTTGTATTAGTTAAATTTTAAAAATGTTTACAATTTCAACGCATATTTTTTCAAATTTGTGAACAGCGACTTATAAATAATGAAAAAAACAAAAAAAAACATTTAAAACTTTAATTATAAATAAACAAAGTACTACAAAAACATCTATAAAGTAAAAAATTAGATTGTGGACACAAACTGCAGTAGTCAAACTTTTGTAGTCAAATTTTCTAAGAAATCTTTGCAGCATGCCATTATGTGGTCCATACATAGATAGGATATGCAAAAAAGCAAGTTTTGCGTCTTTTGCAATATTTACAATTTCCTCTTTTACCTGGCTGGGGCTCTGGTACAAGGACGACCTCAATGCCTGGGAGTATCAAGGCCCAATATGCAGTTTATAGCATGCAGTATTTCTGATTTTAGTATTTCTGGTACTTCACCTTCAACTAAAGTCTCCGGTTCTTCGGGTCTATCATCATTATACAGTTCACCTATATAATTACACCAGGTTGTTCAAATTTCATGTTCGTCTATTATCATTTTTCTCGACGAATCGGTTATAGTATGTGGAGTTTTCTTATGATAAAGACCAGCTACTTCTCTAACTTTTTTAAACATATTAAACGTATCATGTTTTTCATTCAACTTTTCTAATTCCTTGCATTTATCCTCCATCCATTTTTCTTTAGCCACCTTTATTTTTGTTTAATTAGTTTCTGTTTTTCCTTATATTCTGTCTTGTTACCTTTCAGTTTCCTTCTCTGCTCCATTAATTCCAGGATTCCATCAGTCATCCATTGTTGTTTTTTTTGTGCCTGTGTAACGTTGTTGAATATTTTTCTATTACTTTCAAGGTAAGATCTTTAAATGTGTTCCATATTTCTGTGTTGTTTTCATTTATTGATTTCTTTAGCTCATTGTTTAAGTCATTTTCTATTAACGTTTTGTTAGGTATTGAGATATTTAATTTTGGTGTTTTGGGGCTTTCTTGGACTTTTTTGAGCTTCACTTTGATGTCAGTTATTACAGGGTTATGGTCTGAACCGATATCTGCACCAGGATATGTCGTTACTTTGGTGACGCCATTTTTAAATCTCTTGTTTACCAGAATATAGTCTATCTGATTTCTAATCATATGTAGTGAATTATCTCCTGGTCCCCTCCATGTGTATAACCTTCTTTTGTGTAATTTGAACCATGTATTTACGATTATCATGTCATGTTCTTGACATAACTGGTATAATCTATCGCCTCTTTCATTAAATATTATAAATACATAATAAATTATTACAAAGCTGTTTTACAAAAGTGTAGTTAATTCTGAACCACCCCTCGGTAATCCTACATTTACGTGAAGTACAGCTTTATTATATAAAATCTTCGTGTTTAATATTTATAAAAATATTTTGATATTTTCTCCAGTTTTAATTATAATCAACTTGTTATTTTATCTTTTATTTAAATAATATGCCTGGCTTGAACCTGATACGCTTCTGAAAAAAGCATAAAATAAAATTTAATTTAGAAATTCAGGTTTGAAGGCAATTAGTATATAATTGAAGAAGAAAATACAGTACATTTTAAAAAAGAATAACAAGATGATGAAAAATGTTGATAACGATGTGAAGTAGTGCTTTGTTGTTCCACTTTGCCCCCAGTGTTTCTAAATTGCACGGTAGAGATAGAAGAGAAAAACTAATTTATAAAGTGTTTCGAGCTATTTTAAAAAATTACAAGAACAGATACAAAACTCCCACATTCTTCTTCTCATTAGGACAAATAAAAGAAACATCCTCGGAAGAAATCACGTTAAAACTTCCTACGAACCGGTCATTAACGTCTGAAAGGAGATATTTATGGAGGCTGACTCTGATCAATATTTCTTTAAGTACTTTCATAAACAGTGGCGGGTCTTTTAAAGTTTTCTTAAAGTTTATTTTAAAATTTTGTTTTTAAAATTATTATTGCAATATTTATTTTACTGCTGCCTGTTTTGAAGAGTACCGGAAAATGATATTGAAGTTAATCACTTTTTCTCAACATCATAGAACAAGCTATTAATAAGTGGAGGGCTCAGAAGCCAACCAGGTTAAGTCACTAAATATAAATTCTAAGAAAATTAACTTGTTTCAAAACTTGTTGTAATAAAATAACGACTCCCATATAAGTACTAATATTAATTTTTATTGAAATGTAACATACTAATAAACTTAAATATAAGAAAATTTTATAAAAATGAGAAGCGTTTTTCTTTTTTAATGCGTTTAAACAAGAAAAAAATGACTTATGCTAAGTGTCCATTGAACTAAAAAATAAAACAACGGTAAAACAAAATTATTAATCTATGTAATTATCCGAATCTTCACTGTAGTTATTAGACTCAAGTTGGCCGATCATTGAAGTTAAAGGTCGAGGATTAGCCTTTTGTGTTACTGGCAAATTTTTATAAAATTCGTGGTAGTGCGGTGGAATGTAAGGAAACAAATCAAACATAGGTTTTTTTAAGGCTTTGACAGGTCTGCGATTTGGGTAGGGCGGCTCCAGATCAATATTAAAGAACTTGAGTGGTCTTCCTTTTCCGGACTTATTTGCAATGTTTATCTCGTTAAATGGAAAATCTTTTTGCAGTCTTTCTTTATAGAAAATAGATTCCGGTTTATTTTTGTAATATTTAAGCCATTTTATGTTTAACCAATTAACTTTTCCGCCTGTAGTATCGATTTTTTCTATTAATGATGCTATTTTCCAACATTCTTGTCGAAAGAAATTATTCATGTTTCATTTCAATTATTTGAAATGAATTAGTCTTTTTAGCAGTGGCAACTAAATTATTCCAATCTTCAGGACCATAAATAAACTCTTTTTTCTTTGCCTTTATCTCAATAACCCCAAAATCTGCATCATTCGGAAGGTAGCTATGACCTGAGGTGATAAATTTATAGTCGATTGAAGTAGCTTTCATTTCAGGGTTTTGTACAAGTTTGAGCAGTGATAGACTTAAATATTGCGGTTCTGGCCTGTACAACAGTCCCAATACAAAATAATATTATCCCAATTTCTTGCATTCATTTTTAATTGTTTTGTCAGGCAGGAGGCAACTTCTTGTGAACCTCGAGATCCCTCTGTTTCGTCCCACATAAACATGTACCCCTTATTGTCGTTAAAACTATAAATTTCAAAATTGTAAATATATAGGTACATCTTGTAATAAGCAACATATGTGCTTAGTTTGGGAAAAGGTAAAGCTTTTTGTAGATCGAATGTAAGAACATAAATGTTTTCATGAGTTCAATTTTTATCTTTGTTAAGCGAATCTCTTGCTAGTTTTGCTTTACTAAGGTGAATTTCTTTATCGGTTTTTGCTTTATATATATCTTCGTTGTTATTCCCAAATCTGATGGTATTATAGAAAGAATTACATAACTGACAGGTATCTTTAGATGGAGGTTTGAAGTAAACCTTCCTGTTCACATTTCTCTTTATAAAGTTGATACATCTTTCTAATATTTAAATCTGGATTTAAATACTTTCTATCTGGAGCTTTACAAAGTGTATCGTAGCTCTTATAGCAAGGAAATGGTTTGATGTGTTCCTTGACTTTCGTGACGTCTATTTTATTGGTTGGTTCTTTGTGACCCCTTTTGTCTATGCAAGAAGCTAGCCTCGTACTACAAGACACTTTATAGATACGCCCCTCACTCACTTGAAAGGTATCTTTAAAAAATTTCTTACATACACGAATGGACAAGTCTGTAGTAGTTAAGTAATACTTTACTGATTTTAATCTTGGCGCTCTTGAACTCTCCATTTCTGAAGCGACGTTTTTGAACAGAGCTGTTATGAATCAGTCCTCGAAGATAAATGTTCTGCTTTGTATTGTCAGCTAACTTGTAAAATAAGTCAAAAAATGAGTTGTCGTTATTCGAGTGTTATATTGGAAAAACATAGTCGTCTACATTTACAATCAACATTTTTAAATGATTTGCCAGGTATGTATTTCCGGTTTCTGTTCACGTAAGCTTTTCCACTATACCGTCGAACTGCGTTGACTGTCCGTGTCCATTCTGTTGGATTTCTTTGCGCTTTATTCCTTTTGTCGAAGATTTTACCATAACGCCCCCTTCATTTTCAATCACAATATTTTCTGCTCTAAGATCATCGGCAGGTAAATTGGAAACATCTGAAACAAATTTCAGTAGTCAAAGCGTGTAAGTCAAAAACAATTTTTTTTCTTTGAATATGATGTAATTTCAGTCATAATAATAATAAAAAGAATTATTTTGTGTTTATCTTTAGTAATAATTTTAACATTTAATCTATTGTGAACAGAAAAAGCATAAAACACATTTCCGTAAGAAATTATTCCCGACTTTTTAGGTTAAGTTACTTACTTGAACCAGATGAATTATTTCCATTGTTAGGCACATATTCTGTTCCACTATATCTGAGTAAGGATCACTTTCTTTTAGTTCTAATGGTAAATCAACTGTATTTTCACTCATTATTACCGCTAAAAAGCGTGAAATAAAACTCAAATCAAACTGTGACACGCCGAGATGACTTACACTAATTAACTTCCGAAAATTTTTCAGTTTATTTCTGACGCTAAATAAAGTACCGCCATCTGTTGGTTTTACTGTCAAGTATTGACTTGGGCGTTTTGCCTTTAGAAAGTTTGAACTGTAAGAAGGAATTTTCGATACGTAACTCAATTTTTAGTGAAAAGTGACTTACACTGATTGGCTTCTGAGCCCTCCAAGTATAGAATAGATTCAGATATTGGCAACTAATTAAAAAAAAATATGAGAACTCAACTAGGATGGTACAACTAGACGAATATATAAATCCCATCCCCGTTAAGAGAATAATTCGATATGGTAACGTAATATAGTAAAAGCTGTTTAATTTAGTTCTAGAAGACGTCTTCAAAAGTAGAAATTGGTTAACGTATGGCATCAACGTTAGCGGCAATAAGTTAAACCACCTCAGATCAGCTGACGACATCGTGATTATAGAGAGCACATTCGAGGAATTCCAAACTATGGTGGAGGAACTCACAATACGCCCGCCAAAAATAATTAAGACAAAAACACAACCAATATTTGATAAATCTGAATTTAATTGAACCAAGTTTAGATTAAAAATCATCGCCATCCTCAATATTGGTGTTTCGAAACTTCTTCCTCTTATCCTTTCTATCTATAATTCGAGAACAATTCAGACGGTTTTGATTAGCAGATTCACCGCCAGTTTTATTGCAATATACCAAATTCACGTCAATCACATAATGCGTCACATTCCTTTTTGCAATTGTAAAATATCTTTTTAAGATGTTCCTCGTGTGCAGGATTGTAGAGCCTGATTGCAAAATCCCCCTGCGGTAGTCCATAGCTAATCTGTAACTTTGGGACTTAGGCTCTGTGGACTTTGATTTCCAAGAACTTAGTAACTGCTCATTAAGAGCCATCCGCTGTACGAATGATTGCTGATAATTTCAATGTAGTGTTTTTGTAGTTGCATTATTAAAGGACTCATACCGCATTGTTTCGATGAAATCCTGTACGGCTTCTATTTTTATATTTTATTTAAAGTTGTGGCTTCATGCAGTATTACTAAACAGTACAAATCGGTTTCTAGAGTTTGTTCAGTTTTAGATGTGCTGTTATGAAACTGTACGATTTACGATGTTGCTTTTCAGCGTAGATTTTATCACATTTTTTATAAAGCCTTGTTACTGATCTTTAAGAAATAATGCATTTTCCCCGTTAAATTGACCGTTTTTCTGATATTTAATGCTAAATTTTTATTTTTTTTTTCATTCGAATAACAATTTTAATCTTTATTAGAACATATTCTGTTCTGTAATGGGTCCAGAAAAAAATTAAATAACCTTTATAAACATCATTTTTTCTTCTGACAGTTTAAAAAAATAATTATATTTAAAAAACTGTTAGAAAAACGTGTATTTGTATAAAATTCAATCCCAAATACGTCAAATATATATATATATATATATATATATATAATATATATATATATATATATATATATATATATATATATATATATATAACAAAAAATTTATAAAACATTTTGTGCTTAAAGGATATCGATATTTCTTCAAGGAGATCTTCTTCTTCTTCTAGTTCCATGACCGTTATCGATCGTTGGATATCATGTTGGCTACCATATTCGCTATCGTGACTTTATTGACAGCAGCTCAAGGAGATCAGAAGTAAAAACCTTGATAAACTGGACTATATTAGTAATAATTTTGTTTGTTCTTTGAAGTTTTAACCCTTAACCCTTTCATTACTGTGAGGACGTATATCCCAGCGGATTAAAAAGAATCTGTTGGCATCTATATGTTCCCAAAGCCTACGTCATTTGAATGCATCTCTATTTTTAGATATTCCTTACTCATGAACTATTAGTATGCAACCTACATATCACGTCTGTAATCTAAGTACCATCTATCTTACACTACCAGTCACAAAAGGAATTACTTTCAAATTCCCTTCGAATAAAAAAAAGCGAATAAAAAAAGCTATTTCACAAGATCGCTGTTTTTTTCCTTCTATCTAACTCCTACTATAATAGTCCTGATAAAAATGGTAGTACATCAAAAATATACTACAACGATGAAGTGGTTTCTTATTTGAAACACATTTTTGTAAAGAAGAGGACTGAGAGTTCCCATTAGTCTATCGACAAATCAATGAATACGTTCAAAAGAAGATTTAGTATCTTTCTATGAAGCCAGTAAAAAGAGATATAAAAATGTGCCAACGAAGTGATTCTTTTACACTATATATATCTACGATTTCAATATTTACTCAAAAAAAGAATCTACACCAACTACTGAAACTCTAGGAGAACGAGTTGTTGAAACTCTAGCCAACATCATACGGTCACCAGATGTATGTCTATCATTTGATACATTTTTCAGTGCGTTTAACCTACTTAATCTCCCAAACTTTCCTTGTTTAGAAACCTATATGACCATATAGTTAAACGTACGCAATAGGGTAAACATAGCCAAATTTAAAAATAACAAAATGTTAAGGGGTAATATGGAGTTTTAGTTTCATCCGAAGGAATTTTAGCAACTAAATAAAAAAATACGGAAGAAGTAATGCTGATGTCCAATTGTCACAGTACAACTGTTGGATTTATCAACAGACAACTGGAGAAAAAGGTGAATTCACTTGTCTAGAAGCAATTATTTTTTACAATAATTTTATGAGAGGAGTAGATTTCGTCGATCATAACGTTAACACATATGATATGGACCGAAAATCTGCGAAATGGCGGAGTTTTTTTATAGATTAGTTATGTACGCTACTGTAAATTATTGGATTATTTACAAGGATTTGCATACAAAAAGTGTACAACAAGATCGTACAAAATTTTTACCATTGAATTTTCTGGTGAATAGCAGGACATTAAATTGAAAAGATCGAAATCATATGTAAAAAGATGTATTATAAGTGGCTGTTCTGGAAGAATATCGAAGTGACAAACACATTTGAACACCATTTGCCACAACAAATACTTACTAGAAGAATGTGCTTCAGATGTTCACTAGGAATGGCGGTTTTTAACAAAACACCGGTTTTAGGTTATACCGTTGTTTTTTTATTACAGTTCAATCTGGCGGTGATAACCGGCCAACAAAAAAACCGGTTTTCCCAAAATCCGGTTTTCGATTTTTTTAATATATTAAGTTACAAAGTTACATTTACAATGCACTTTAGTTACTTACTTAATTACTAAAGTATCTTCACCGAGTCGAGATAGTGCACCAAAACAAATAAATAGGCCTTGTACAGGGATACGAATATTTTAACTGGTTGAAGGTTCTGACCGCTCCACCCTCTTCAGGGGTGTACTCTGACACGATTAATATGTTTTTTACATAACACTTGAAACTACGTCAAATTTTTAGCTTAAGTAATATACTAGGAAAGGCAAGAATTTTTTAGGATGGGTTTTTGGCAGTTTTGAAATGTTTAAAGTTTTAATTATAATGTTGAATTTATTGTTATTTTAAAAATGTCACATAATGTGACATTTAGTTGATTAAACCTTTTAATTGTATGAAAATTATAGATTTTTGATTGTGATTGAGTTTTACACTTTCAGATTAGAAATGAAAGATTAATTTAAATATTCATTAATAAAATAATAATAAACAAGGTATTTATTAATATATTCAAAGAAAATTAAATGATATTAGAAATAGGGATTTGTTTGTAAATGAAAAATATTTAATGAGCGACATTTATGTGACAGAACCCTTACAATATAAAAGAAAATAAGTGAAAAAAAAGAGGTCATTCAGGTTGTCAGAAAAATATGGTAAAATAATAATAAACATTAATATAAAGTATAAAGAGCGTCTATATTATCCATTTTAAAGTTAACAAAATTTGTAAGAGTGTGTGAAATAAATAAAATGTGGTTTGGCATTTAAAAATATTAATTATTCCTAAGCAAGTTTCTAAAGTTATATAGATATTTATCAAAGCTAAACCAAAAATTCAGCCAATACTACTAAGTGATCTCAAATATTTCAATTTCAGAAGAATAAATCAAAATGGCTGCCTAAATTTATATCAGTACTTACTTTATGTGGTTAGTTCCTTGATGTTGATCATCAATCAGCCAATTGCGTCCACTGCTGGACATAGGTTCTTTTATTATAGTTTCTGGGCCTCCATTCCATGATTCGTCATTCCATGATACGTAAGCTTAGTAGTTCTTTCAATGACGTCGTGAACTCCTGATCTTTACCTGATTTGTTGGTTTGTTATGTGGTCTCGAAGGCATTGCACGTTCCATGGCTCGTTGTGTAACTCTGAGTTTATTCGCAAATTTTTATGTCAGTGTTGATGCTGATAAGTTGTTGTAAAAATACAATCAGTATTTTTACTCCGATGAGGAATAACTGCATATGTCACTCTCACTATTAGGACCAACTTCTATAATTACTGGTTCCACTATAACCTCCATAATATTATCCAGCTCCCAGAACTTTTTTTCCACTATATTCTTAACGTGATCCACACAATTTTTCCATTTTTCTGGGGTGATGTTGTTAACAGCTTCATCAAAAAGGTTTTTTACATCTGCGAACTTGAAAGTTTTGTTATTAGCAGCAACAAAATTTTTAGCGTCAGCCCATATGAGCTCAATTGGATTGAGCTCACAATGGTATGGTGGTAAACGTAACACGGTTTTATTTTGTTCTCTTGCCATTTCGTCTACGACACATTTATTGAACTTTGCCTTAAGGGGGGCCACTAATTGTAAAAGTTCCACTTTTAACATATCATCATCGAAATAAATGTCTTTTGACTGTAGCCATTGTTTTATTTTTTGTTTATTCCATGATGTTGTGGGTATCTTTTCAATTTTCCGGGAATGATAAGAGGCATTATCAAGAACTATCACACAATTATCTTCTAACCGAGGCAATGTACTTGCAAACCACCTTTCGAAGCTCTCAGCGTTCATCTCTTCATGATAATCGCCGCTCTTTTTTGAGTCAAACATCCATAAACAATCTTCTACAAATCCTGTTTCACTCCCTATGTGGGTAATAATAAGTCTTTTTCCCTTGCCCGATGGATTTTTAAGACCTGTTGAAAAACCAGACAAAAATGCCTGCATGGAAGATTTCACCGTTTCGTCAACCCAAACATGGGATTTTGTGTGTCCTGAATTTACCCATGTTTCGTCTAAATAGTAAATTTTTCTATTTTGTTCCCGAAATTTTTTTATGGATTTTAAGAAATTTCGTCTCCACAAGATGATGTCGTCTCGATCTAACAAAGCACTATTTCTGCCCCTCCGTACGTATTTAAAATCAAGTGATTTGAGGAGTTTATAAAATGTAGTGCTTTTAAAATTCGGCAAGCTTTCGTCCTCATTAACAACTGAAAGAACTTTGTGTATAGTAGGTATTTCGTTTTTAAAAAAAAATTGATGCACAATTCGTCGTATGGCCGATTTATCGGCATCATCAATTTTGTCCAATATAGTTTTCCTGGGCTTAGTCTTTTTCGGGGAAGAAAATGTTCCGGTATTCTTCTGCTCTTTAAGAATTCTGTACACAGAAGCTTCACCTACGCCACAAGAAATAGCTGTCTGTTTCACTATTTCCGATACCAAAGCTTCTGGATGCGATTCTATTGTCGATGTATAAACATTATAAATAACACTTTTTTCAGTACTACTAAAAGGACGCATTTTTGATCGCTTTTTTGGTGTAACTTCCTCCGCAGAATCGGTAGAACTGGACATTTTAACTTAAAAATTAGAACGCACAAACTTGGACTTAATAAAACTAAAAAACTACTATTTTAAATTAAAAATTAGAACGCACAACTTTGAAAAGTCTTAATAAAACTAAAAAACTACCACATAAACTTTAAATTAGCAAACAAATAATTATTATAAACACAAATAGTTCATTTTTAGATCGAGATACAGAAATAAACGTTAACGCGAAACTACTCGACTGATACTGAATAGGGATGCGCGATGTTCATTGTTAAATGAAGACATTGACCACCAACGATCTTAAGTTTTAGGAAATACCATAAAATTATTATCTATAAAAATTCACAGAATGCTACATAAGAAATATTCAAATTAAAATACTTTTATTATGGTTAAGATATTGCCCTGTTGTTAAAAGATTATAGTTTATTATTATACCTGCAAACCTTTTAAGGTAGGTATTACTTTAATGTTATTCAAATTCGCTAAGACTGGCCGGAACATCTTGTTTAGATTATTTCTATAGTATAGCATACTAAGAATTTCAAAAATAATCATTTTCCCTATCTTTTTGAAAGCCGTTTTTAAACAATACAAAATTGGGAAGTATTAAAGAATTACAAACGTATTAAAAATGATATTCAAACTTATTCATAGTAACAGAAATACAAGATAAATTGCGTTATCGAATTTATTTTTAGGTAAAGTGCATTTTGATATTTTTTTTAAATCAGACACTAACGTAGACAGAACATCACCGAAAACAAGTCCAGTCCTGAAACAATAGACCACGCCTACTTGTTTACGCTGGCTATCACGACTGAACGTAAGGACTTTAATACTAGTGCCATACTTAATTCGACTCGATAATACTCGTAAATATTATGATTACAAAATACCTTTTCAACGAAATATTATAAAAAAATTTAATTGTTTCTGGCTGACGTAAGTTTGCACTTTTAGTTTGCTTTTGTATTTATAAAATAAAATAAAATTTAAATTGTGGTTTTGTTTGGAATAATTACTTGAGAATAATAATCCATACCATAATCCAATCCATAAACATAATACCCAATCTAATTCTAATTACCGGAAAAACCTAATAATAGGTTTTTACTTTAAAAATAAAAAACCGGTTATAGCCGGGACAAACAAACAAGTGATAAAACGGGTTAATGCGAAGTAAAAAACCGGTTTCTGGTTAAAACCGGTAGTTTTTCTCATTCCTAATGTTCACAAAGTAAATCAGAAACTCAAACTGCGACTATTTGTACAGCGTGCAAATATTCCTCTATACCGAAATAATTTTTTACCATAACCTTCATAAGAAGTAATGTTTTTTTGTGTAATGTCCGTTTTTTTATTTTTAATATAAGTTTGTTTCTCAAAGAAACACTAATCGCTTTGTTGGGTAACTAGGTATCAACGAATATTAATAAAGTCATTTTAAACAGTTTTGTTTAGCTGCAATTAAATCAGTAATGAAAGTAATGAAAGTTTATTTATTGTGTACCTTGTATTTTTATTAACATCTGTTTAATTTATTTAAATGCTAACATTCCAACTTTTATTTATTGCATTTTAATTCCCATGCAATATAGAAGCATTTTAATAATAACAAATAATTTGTAAGCTACCTTTTTTCCGCACCTAAAAATATATTATCAGAATATACTCTCGTCGACTTTCTGATTATCCTTCCGCCACTGTTAGAAACTTTTCTTTTTCATACGGATCACCTCGCAATTTCTTCGTAAGAAGGGTGCCAAAATCCATCATTTTCTACGCCAACTTTGTTACCGGTAAACGCTATGCATTTTTTATGAAATCCACTTTATATTCTACGGTTAAGTTTTCATAATGCCTTAATTAAATAAGTTCTTTAAGAAGAAAACATTTGCATGGCATTTTAAAGATTGTTTTGAATATACAAGCTAGTTGTGGTAAAAGTTAAAACTAGTACTTAGAGTTAATGATATTTTAAAAACTGCTATAAGGTTAATCCAACGAAAATAGTTGTATATTTTTATTTTTAAAATTGTACCTCAAAAATACCGAAGATTTTGTTGATCAATTAAGTTTTCTAGAGAGATAATTCTCTCTTCTGATGCCAACCAATATGTAGCTTTGCCGTTTTTTTTTTAATTTTAAACTGGTTGTCCTGGTGTCGTGTAATGTTAATGTATAATTATAATGTTTATAACATTCTCAATAGATTGTTGGATAAATAAACTAATATGGAACTATGGCATAGAGCTGCGGGGCACTAGTGTTAAATCCAATATTACTATAATGGAAAGGTGTCAATTAAAACTCTTAAGAGCAATTTTTGAAGCACCCTGGTGTGTAACCAAGAAAGAAACTATAAAGATTTCAACATCTCAACAGTAAAAGAAGCAATCCAGCACAAGAAATCACAAAACATGATAATACACTTCAATCCAAGTTATTAAACGACTAAAGCGACTTTGGACAACAAAACAGTAACATGGATACGTGATTCTCTCACCGGATTAGATTATATTATGCCAGAATTAGGGGATAGGACCTAAACTCATCACATTAACTTATTAAATACATTTGTATTGTGATTGTTAATTTATTAGTTAACCCCCTCTGTGGCTCAGTGGTAAGAGCGCCTACCTTTAAACCTAAAGGTCGTGAGTTCGAATCTCATCTGAGTGGAGAAATTTTCGTTTATTAAAAAGTATCAGGACAATTACTCTACACACACACAGACACACACACACACACACACACAACACACACACACACACACACACACACACACACACACACTACAGTAGGTACCTGACTGTACCATGCCAATGATCTTAGTTGTTGAGGCATTAACTCAATAATAAAAAAAATAGTTTATTAGTTATAATATAAAAATATTTTTAATCCTTATTATTTACTCATTTTATTATTTTTGAATCCTTAGCATTTCTGTTATTTTTATTTTCATTTTCTCCACAAACAAACGGTGTTACCACATTAACCAAGTTTAAAGCTCTTTTTCAAAAATTATTTAAGATGTATGTAATTGCGTGTTCGTGAATTAGTAGTTAAATTGTTTACAGTAGATTTTAGACCTTCTATATTAAGCAATGGAAGCATTGACAAAAAACACCACAATATATTCCATGAGGTGCTGGGTCTTTATTCCAATAAAGACCACGCACTAGGTGCTGGGTTCATTGTAAATTAAAAGGTTAAACACCTCGTAAGAGACTTTCGTACTATTAACTCAACAATATGCATCCTGAGACTAAGAGAAACATTTTTTATTATAGCATCTTAAATGTGCATGTTTCTACAGAGGAAAAGGAAGACGATGTCAAAGAAAAATTCTTTGAAGAACTAGAAGCTGTATACCATTTATACAAAAAGAATGACATCAAAATTATTTATGGTGATCTCAACGCAAAAATAGGAAAAGAGCAACAATATCTACCAACTATAGATAAGCACAGCCTTCATGAGGTATCCAAGGACCATAGCATCAGAATAATAAATCTAGCAACTTCCCTTAACATGGTCATTACCAGCACATGCTTCCAGCGGAAAAATATTTTTAAGGAAACGTGGATATCTCCAGATGGGGTTACAGTAAACATGATCGATCATGTTATTCTTGACTCTAGACATCACTTAGACCTAATAAACGTATGCAGCAGATGAGGGGTAAATGCATACTCGGATCAACATCTAGTGGAAAGTAAAATAAGATCCAGAATCTTAAACAATAAAAAAGAAAAGAGATCCAAAATTAAAAAATATGAAATAAAAAAGAGCAAAAAGGCAAAATACAAAGAATATAGAAAAAGGAGGCTAGAAAACAGACTAAAGCACGAGGATATCAACAGGACATAAGAAGCGTATAAAAACATCTTACAAGGCGCGGCCAAAGAGACCCTGGGTCTATAAAAAAGCTCAAATTAACTGAAGGACAGTGGTTCAATAAATAGTGTCGTAGCATAACAAAGAGAGAAAAAATAATGCATATCAACGACTGCAACAATGACATAGAAGACGAAAGGCAGAAGAGGAATATATAATGCTAAGGAGGAAAGAGAAGAAAATACATCGCAGAAAGAAAAGAGAACACATAGAAAAATAACTCCAAGAAATTGAAGAACTAAATAAACCATACAAAAATCAGAAAATTCTACCAAAAGCTTAACAAAAGCGGAAAAGTATTACAACCAAGAATAATGGTGTGCAGAGATTAAGAAGGAGATATAGTAACTTCAAAGGAGTGAAATATTACAAAAATGGACAGACTTCTTTAAAAAAAAATTTGAAAAAAAAAACAAAGATCCACTATATGATGGAGTTATACTGGATCAAACGGATACCAAAGAAACAACCCCCCCTTCAGTAGCTGAAATGCAAGAAGCAGTTACCAGACTGAAAAACAACAAGTCACCTGGATTAGACAACATTAGCGCAGAATTAATAAAGGAAGGCCGAGAATATTGAATGCGACACACAAACTAATAGTGAACATATGGAATAATAAACAACTGTAACAAGACTGGAATATATATATATATATATATATATAATATATATATATATATATATATATATATATAGTCCCAAGATTCCTAAGAGGAACATAGGGCTTCCACAAAGTGTCTCCAGCGAACTCTATTTCTGGCTAGTGCTTTGATTTCAAGCCAGGATTTTCCCATTTTTCTCCCTTCGTCTAGTACTGTCCTCCAAGTTCCCTTAGGTCTGCCTACTTTCCGTCGGCCTTGGGGATTCCAATCCAGCGCTGTCCTGGCAATGTCATTTGGCGGTCTACGGAGTGTGTGGCCCAGCCATCTCCATTTTATTCGCCTTATTTGCTTTATGACATTTTCTTGGTTGCTTTGGTTCCATAAATTTTCATTGGAGATTCGGTTAGGCCAAAATATACGAAGGGTTTTTCGTAACGCTCTATTGATGAAAACTTGTAATTGGTGTACTATGAGTGCTGATATCTTCCACGTTTCGCAGCCATACAGTAATACAGCTTTTACATTTGTGTTGAAGATTTTTAATTTCGTTTTAGTTGGGTAAATCCTGGATTTCCTTATGTTGTTAAGCATGTTGTAGGCGTTGCGAGCCTTATTTATTCTTTCATGTACATCACGCCCTGTACCCCCATTACAGTCAATTATGCTGCCCAGATATACAAATTCCGCTACTCTCTCAATTTTCTGGTCGTTGATCATAATAGGTTGGTTCTTTCTGGTACCAAATGCATGTCCTGTTTTGTATGTGCTAGGAGGCATATATCATCAGCGTAATCTAGGTCTTCCAGTCTGTTAATCCCTAGTAAATTCCTCTATTAGAGTTTAACTTTGTTAGTACGGAGTCCAGTACAATGTTAAATAGTATGGGGGATAAAACACAGCCCTGCTTTACTCCCTTTAGCATAGCTATTGGGTCAGATGTTATGCCGTTGTGTAGGATTTTGCTTTCTGTGTCACTGTAGAGTTCTTTGATGAGATTTACTATTTTTCTGGTATTCCTATTTCCTGCAGTGCTTTCCATATAGCCGTATGTGTGAGCGTGTCAAAAGCTCTCTTGAAGTCCACAAATCACACAAAGAGAGGAGAGTTGAATTCCTGTGACTGTTCTACAATTATTCTTAGTGTGTTAATTTGGTCCACGCATGATCTGTTTGGTCTGAAACCGGCTTGTTCCTTCCTCAACATTGGTTCTACACTGTTTGTTAGTCGGTTGTTTATAATTATTGCTGTTAATTTATTTATATTATTCAGAAGTGTGATTCCTCTCCAGTTTTCGAAATATCTTCTGTCACCCTTTTTTGGTATCTTTATTATTAATCCCGTTCCATTCTTTGGGGAACTTTTCCTCTCTCCAAGCCCTTTTCAAGAGTGGTTGGATTAGCTCTGCCACTGTACTTGGGCAAGCTTTTAACAGCTCTGGTGGAATATTGTCAGGGCCGGCTGCTTTGTGTGCTTTCAGTTTTTCTATGGCCATTTCTATTTCTTGTGTTGTTGGTTCGTTGGTGTTAATTCTCAGTTGGATATTAGGTATTAGGTTTTCTGCGTCTTCTGGTGGTGTTGGGACTGCACTTAGAGATTCGCTAAAATATTCATGCCATCTTTTGACTTGTTCCTGTGGCGCTGTAATACCGAAGTAATTATCCCACTACATAAAAAAGGAGATGAGCTTTAATTTAAAAACTACCGGGCAATAACGCTACTAACTGTGGCATATAAAATAGTGTCAAATATTGTGTATGATCGATTGAGACCATATGCGGAACAAATAGTTGGGAAATATCAATGTGATTTCTGCAGGCAGAAGTCCACAATAGATCAGATCTTCGTCTTGAGGCAAATCTTGGAAAAGACTAGTGAATTTAATATAGACACACATCATATTTTCATTGATTTTGAAAGTGCCTATGATAGCATTCATCGAGAATTTCTGATCAATGCACTGAAAGAGTTTAATATTCCAACTAAACTCATTGGTATAATAAAAGAAGCACTTAAAGAACAACGCAAAATTCGAATTCAAAACGCACCAACAGATACAATCCATGTGAGAACGGGCTTACGACAGGGAGATGCCCTATCCTGTACTCTATTCAACATTACATTAGAAAAAATAATTAGAGAGTCAAAAGTCAACACCAGAGGAACAATAATAACAAAAAGTGTACAAATATTGGCATTTGCAGATGATGTTAATATCATAGCTAGAAGCGAAAGAGAGATGATAGAAGCTTTTAATTCGATAGAAAGAGCAGTACAACACAGTGGCCTAAACATTAATGAAATATAAACCAAATACATGAAGGTCAGCAAATCGACAGGCCAAAGAAACCTACAGAATCTAACAATAGGAGACTGTAACATCGAAAGCGTTAAAATTTTTACATATCTAGGTTCACTAGTTACCCAGAAAACAATGTCAGTAAAGAAGTTAAGAGATAAATACATATCGCTAATAAAACATATAATGGACTAATTAAACATCCAAGCTCTAACACAAGAAAAACCAAATGAAAAATTTACATAACCCTGATAAAACCGGTCCTTGTATATAAATTAAAGACATGGACACTGTCGAAAAGCGATGAAAACCTATGAGGTACGTTTGAACGAAACATCCTTAGACACATATATATAAGGGGGTGAAAGAAAATGACATTGGTATGGCGCAGAAGATATAATTTCGAACTAACTAACACAGCATACAATGAACATAAGGTCATAACATCCATAAAGATCGGACGTTTGCGGTGGATTGGCCATGTTGAACAGATGTTGTAGACTGAAACACCAAAACATATAATGGGGCAAACACCAGTAGGGAGAAGGTCAAAGGGAAGACCCAAACTTAGACAAGAAAGAAGTAGAACAAGATCTGAAAACACTTAAGATTACCAACTGGAAAAACAAAGCAAGAAATAGAACAGAATCATGGAAAATTCTAGAACAAGCCAGGACCCAGGAAAGGTTGTCGAGCTACTAATGAGGATGATATTAAGGAATGGACATAATATAATTAATTTTCACTTATTTGTAAGAATAATATTTTTGTATTATCATAAAATCTCTTTAATAATTTATTTTAGTAATTAATTCAAAAGAGTGTTTTTTATATTACAGCAATATAAATTTTTTAGTCAATATTTTAACGTAATTTATCCTGTGTTTTTTTAAACACCATGTTTTCTCGATTATGCTACTTAAAATTCAATTTTGTGAGATTCAAACTGCTTGTTTTTATATGGTGTATTAGATATCCACTTTTTGTTTAAGTTTAAGCAGTGTCGACAAATTACATTAATGATCAACTTGTAAAAAAGTTTTAACAAGTTTGTCAAAGTTATATTTCTTTTTTGCTGTAATAAGAAAACTGGGGAAACTACTGAACTTTCAACTTTATTAAAAGTTTGCTCACAAAATGTGACATATTTTAATTCTGTTTTCTTAGATCATATTTAAATTTTATTACAAAGTTTTCTTGGTATTTGGTAATACAGATGAGAAGTTAACAGACTAACATGAAAATTAATTGAGAATAAATTAATGGCAACAATGTTAGTGAATAAAATGATAAGAAAGTGATTGTTATTGCCAGTCTTTATTGGAACCAGACAACAAGGGTACGTCATCCAAACAACAACGAATTTTGATAATTAGAGCGCGGATTATATGCAAATTACATATACGTGCATATTTTGCATATTTTGTCAGTTTAAAAAAAATTGAAATTTTGAGAACATTTTAGTTAACTTGCATATTATGGTTATCTTTGCGCCCAAGAATTATATTTCTCAAATATGCCTCAAATATGCTTCAATTATATCTGTAGTTCACACAAAAATTATAGATACCCAGCTCAATGTCGCCATGCGTCTCATATCTGGAACGATCAAGTCTACACCTGTGGAGTGGCTTCCACTACTGAGCCATATACCTCCACCTAATCTTCGTCGTCAGCATGCTCTGCTTAGAGAATTCCAAAAGCTGCTTAACAACCCGCAATTACCTATACACACATATGTCGCCGACGCTAATTCACATCGATTGCGCTCCAGAAAACCTCCGACTAGAGATGCAATAAACTTAAATTCCAACAATTTCCAAATGAACTCCCAGTGGAAGAACATGCAGAGCGACAGACCGAACCTAATAATGAGAAACACACCATGCATCACAGAAACTCCACCAGATTTTGACCTCCCCAGAAAATCATGGTCAACTCTTAACAGGATAAGAACGGGTCATGGAGTCTGCGCAGATTCCCTTTATACATGGAGGATGAGAACCTCTGCTGAGTGCGACTGCGGCGCCGAGAAACAGACCATCCAGCATATGATTGCCGAATGCCCTCGGAGGAAGTATTATGGAGATCCTCTAGACTTCGCCTCTGCAACACCAGCGTCGATTGAATATATTAATACATTAGATGTTAGATTGTAACATGTATGTGATAATGTTGTGTATCAAATTGCCACATGCTAAATAAAAATAAAATAAATATATCTGTCGATGTAAAACGATCATTTTCAATAACGTTTTTATTTTTAACAAACTAATTTTAAATAAAATGAAAAAGACAGTCAAGATTTGATTTCACGTACAATGCGTCTGTGTTTATACGTATTTCGCCCTAAAAGGACTCATCAGAACAGCTATTCACAGGCGTTCTTAACGTGAAAATAAATCTTTTCTGTCTTCAGAAGCAACTCTAACATGAATTCGTATAGACGTCAAATAGTGACATCTGATAATAAATCACTAAAATGTTTTCTCTCTACGTGTAATACGTCCGAGATATTCCAATTTTCTTGTTTAAATTGTATTTAAAATTTCTACTCCTTTATTCATCCGTCTCAGAACCTCTTTGTTTGTATACTCACAGTTCGAATGATTCCAGTTTTTTTTTATTGATATCATATTCAAGGTCTAAATTACATTATATAAAATAAAGTCGAAAAAACATAGCACATCGCCAAACTAACTCTTAGTTCCAATTTTAAATCCCTTGTATATAGCACGCTTCTCATTTTTTTTTATTAGAAAAAGATGTCGCATCCACCAAAAGGTTATTAGCGACGGAACAAAATATAAAAAACAAAGTTAAACAACTACAGATTGTACAAAATGTTTATGGATCTAAGATTATTCACTATATTGTTACAGGAACAGTTTTGACCTAGAGCCTGTAGTAGAGCGTTTGGGATCTTGTAGCGCTGTCTTTCTTGGTCATATTTACTACAAATTGTTAGAAAATGTTCGACTGTTAATCTGACGTTACACTGATCACATATACGTGGATTTTTCTTTGTGAAAAGGTAGGAGTACGTTAATCTGGTATGTCCTAGGCGTAAACGCGCAACCGCAATTTGTTCTCGTCTATTGAGCGACGATGGAAACCACTGAGACACATTATTTTTGATTTTATTTAGATTGGAATTAGTTTGAGACCACTCATTTTGCCACAAACACCACACTTTATTTTTAAAATAAGCTTCTAAGTCACTAAAAACACACTTGTCTATCGGCTTTGACAAATCATTTAAAATTGCCTCTCGTGCAGTCCTGGTAGCTTCTTCATTTCTTGTTATTCCGACGTTTGAGGGAACCCATAAAAATTGGACGCTTCTTCCATGTTCATAAAAAATAATAATATCTGGAGAATATTTAGATAAAAGAAGCTGTAGCATGGAAAGACGATGAAAAAATTCATTAATGTCCCATTGAAGTATCGAGTTGAATGTTGTTAACAGATTCGGAGTTAGATGATACTGAACAATTGTCTACAAAAGAGTCACTAAGTCAGAAATCTCTTTCTCTAAATGGTTGTATAGTTTCTTTTGAAGTTTTGTTAACTTGCTTTTTGTAGATCTATCATTTGCATATTGATAGCTGCTTTGTAAAAGATGGGTGGGGTATGATTATCAATGAAATTTTCAAGAGTTTCCCGTGTAGATGGGACTTTATATGAGCGCGTTTTTTTTGGTTTAGAGGGTTTGGGTTTTACAAACAGATTTTCTGATGAAATTACTGAGTCTGAAGGAGGCGTGACGATCTCACCAATACTCTGTTTTATGGAAGAACTTGTGTTTTCGGAATTGTTATTAGAGTTTTCACTTAGATGCTGTGGCTTTATTACATTTGGAAGTACTGGAGCAAACTCTTTGGTAGTGACAGAACTCGAGCTTGAAGTTTTATTTGTAAGATTGGTTAAAATGGTTGTTTCAGAAAATTGTCTTGATGTATCAGTTTTATTAGAATTTTCTGCAGTTGTATCTAATGAAAAAAGGACCTGATAGATTGGAGGATATTGCTTCCGAAGTTTGTGAAAACGGTATTGCTACTGAATGAGGTTGATTGAAAGTGTTGTTATGAGTAGGAGCGTTAGTAATTTCTTTGTCATGGAGATTTGTAGGTGTAGGTGATATGCTTAGATTTGATAATGGATAACTTGATGACTGCTGGGTGTTTGGTACCTTGTGTAGTATACTTGTTGAAGCTGTTTGATTTGGTACTTCATTGTTTCAGTCAATATGAGTTGATTCCGTTACTGAACTGTTATTGCATTGGGATGATATGTGTCCTGTATTGCAAATAAAGCAGGTAAGTGTACCTTGTGACAAAAATATGCGGTAAGGTGTTTGATCGAAATTTATTAGAATAGAATCTGGAATTGGTGATGTTATAGGGCTTATATAAACTTGCGTCCGAAAGTTCAATTTCGAGGAGAGTCGAGCTAATTTTCAGAAATGATATTGGGGAAATAAGCTTTAAACCTATATTCTGTAATTCTTCAACTAATACTTGATGAGGAATTGACGGGCAGACTCCAGACAAGACTAGTCTTTCTGCTGGAGAGACAAGTCTTCGTGCTGTTACAACTTCGCCGAGTACTTCTATAGAGCCATGTTGTGTCATGAAGTTATCTACTAAGGTTTTGTTTGCCAAATACATGCAGATTCTATTATGAGATAATCTAGATGAAAAAATAATATTTTTTGGGTTGATGATTGTGCCCAAAGGAATGAGATAATCGTGCAGTTTAGCATTATCGATGCAACTAAAAACAATTGCTTGATTCTTACTCGGAAAAGAGTGTAAAGCGGCTGATGCATAACTGTTGGTGATATTCGAACGTTGATTTACTGGACTGGTTAGATCGGAAGGTGTGTTTACATTCTGTGAAGTCATTTTAAGCTATTTCGGCCAAGGCCTTACTCCGACTCTGGTAAGTGAAAAACTAACCGCATGCTACTATAAGGTACTTATAACAGCTAACCTCACAAAATGATTGTACGGTAGTATATATTTATTATTGACGTTTACTTTTCACACTAATAAAATAATAATTACATATAGATAACTTACGTAGTAGTATCTAGTAGATAAACACTTTAATTTTAAAAAACTATTTAATAAAACCACTTGTTTTTATTAAAAACTAGGAGTACGATATCAGTACAACTTAACCATACCTTGCCAGGGCCGGTCTCCGCTTCTCATTTAGTTAGAATTTACTCTAGTCTTTTCTATTCCGATTTTGATCTCCTAAATGTAATCATTTGTGGAGTTAATCATTGTTCTCAGATATGAATATTTGTCTACTTGTTCGACGTTGATTCCGTGTATTAGAAGATTCTCTATTTCTTTGGGTTTTCAATAGTCTCATAAATTTCGTCTTCTTGACATTCATTGTTAGACCATACTTTTTTCCATACTTCGCTATTCTGGTCACCAGTCTCTGAAGATCTTTAATATTTTCGGCTAAGATCACAGTGTCATCCGCATTTACATCATTGTGGAAATCCATTTACCTTTATTCCAGCTGTTTCACCCTCAAGAGCGTTTTTCATGATCTCTTCGGAGTAGGCATTAAAAAAATTAACAAAACTCATCCCTGTCGTACTCCACTTCTAATTTCAGTTTCTTCTGACAGCTATTGGTTAACACGTACTGAACAAATTCCCCTTCGTTGGCTCAGTGGGGATGTTCGTTCAGTTGTAATGGAAACACCAAATAATAGTAGCAGAGCTTATTGATGAGACGTACACTATGGGTGTTGACCCGGGATTATTTTGAGTAGAGACTGTTGCAGTTGATCGCTGAAGACTATCAAGTTTGTTGAGTGAATATTAATTGAATGCTTCTCTAGGCAAGAGATATTAGTTTTATATAAGTTTTAATTGGGTCAATAAATTCGCGGGCCTCGCGTGATATGTGTGTCTAATTTATGTAAATTGTTTAACTTTGTCAGCACTTTTGACTGATGTCCAAATTATATTGTTGATAATTGACCAAATCCGTATGTAACCTAATTAACTACGTGTGTGTATTTAATAACAAATAAATTCATTCGGTCTACTGGGTGATAAAATTTTACTGTCCAATTTCGGATATGAATTCTGAAGATTTGATATTGGATACGTACTTTTGTTTGCTGTTTTTAGTATAAATTTGATATGATCCTGAGGACGTTGTAATTAATATTTTTTGATTTCAGGACATTCATTAATTGTTTATGTCGTAACAAATGACGGTATTATATTTTGATTTGATACAGAGCAGCAACAAGGCGCATATACGTATTTCGATCTCTTTAGATCTCCTCAGTACGGTATAGTTACTACTCCATATCAAACTAAAATATTTTCCCGTCGTAGATTATAGTTATTAAAAATAACTATTTACGGACGTAACTACGCCATCTGAGAACAAAAAGAGAAATCATACGATTTCTACCTGGCGAAATCGAATTCAATTATAGGCCGCCGTGATCCCTAAGACTTGCGAAGCAAACAGCTTAATGAATGCATCGGCAAGGGAGTCTAAAAATTGCACTCCAAATGCCGTTCATCATGGCCTATATTCGTAGTGAATTCGATTTCTGGTACTCCAATTGAAGTAAATAAACAAAAAAAATGACGGTATTATATTTTGATTTGATACAGAGCAGCAACAAGCCGCATATACGTATTTCGATCTCTTTAGATCTCCTCAGTACGGTATAGTTACTACTCCATATCAAACCAAAATATTTTCCCGTCGTAGATTATAGTTATTAAAAATAACTATTTACGGACGTAACTACGCCATCTAAGAACAAAAAGAGAAATCATACGATTTCTACCTGGCGAAATCGAATTCAAATATAGGCCGCCGTGCTCCCTAAGACTTGCGAAGCAAACAGCTTGATGAATGCATCGGCAAGGGAGTCTAAAAATTGCACTCCAAATGCCGTTCATCATGGCCTATATTCGTAGTGAATTCGATTTCTGGTACTCCAAATGAAGTAAATAAACAAAACAAATGACGGTATTATATTTTGATTTGATACAGAGCAGCAACAAGCCGCATATACGTATTTCGATCTCTTTAGATCTCCTCAGTACGGTATAGTTACTACTCCATATCAAACCAAAATATTTTCCCGTCGTAGATTATAGTTATTAAAAATAACTATTTACGGACGTAACTACGCCATCTAAGAACAAAAAGAGAAATCATACGATTTCTACCTGGCGAAATCGAATTCAAATATAGGCCGCCGTGCTCCCTAAGACTTGCGAAGCAAACAGCTTGATGAATGCATCGGCAAGGGAGTCTAAAAATTGCACTCCAAATGCCGTTCATCATGGCCTATATTCGTAGTGAATTCGATTTCTGGTACTCCAATATGAAGTAAATAAACAAAACAAATGACGGTATTATATTTTGATTTGATACAGAGCAGCAACAAGCCGCATATACGTATTTCGATCTCTTTAGATCTCCTCTGTATCAAATCAAAATATAATACCGTCATTTGTTTTGTTTATTTACTTCATTTGGAGTACCAGAAATCGAATTCACTACGAATATAGGCCATGATGAACGACATTTGGAGTGCAATTTTTAGACTCCCTTGCCGATGCATTCATCAAGCTGTTTGTTTCGCAAGTCTTAGGGGGCACGGCGGCTTATATTTGAATTAGATTTCGCCAGGTAGAAATCGTAGGATTTCTCTTTTTGTTTATGTCGTACTTTATCGAATGCTTTATTTAAGTCAATAGAGCACGCGTATATATCTAGATTGACTTGTATATTAAGTGTAAAAAGAGGTTCACGCGTTCCCAGGACTTTGCGAAAACCAAAATAGTAACTTTATAACATGAGACATCAAGCTAAGACTGCACTCTCTTGCGTTTTTATTTTTGGGAAACAAATAAATATCGACGTTAACACTCAAGAGGAGTGTTACTAAAACTATAATTAATATAAAACTATAAGGATTACCATGGTTACTGAGCCTATAAGTATTGTATTCATATTACTACCAGAGAGTGTTAAAGGGTTAAGTTACAATACAAACACTCACTTTAAAATTAAAATAGCGATTCGTAGGTTACAGAATGACCTTTATTATGTTCATCAAATTGGAACCAAATCTCCTTTGCAATTAAATTAATTTAATTTCTTAAAAATGTTAATTAGAGGTTACCTGCTCCTTCCACTATTCAATTAATTTATAATAAAACTCCTCTTAGATATTTATAAAATCATGTTTATTTTAAAGTGAGATTTACAATCAGTTATAACTCAATTGATCTAGCTTCGTTTTGCAATTATTAGTTGGGCCTATGTACTTCAGCATTATTCATCTATCGCTTTTGACAGCATTCAGCACTAATATTAAAATTTTGTACAAACTACTCGACGAAACAACTACCAATAATCCAAATTTAGCTGTTAACAACGCTACACAGCTGCATTATTCGAATTTCGATGAATCATTATGTTCTGACACAATGCAGAGTAAGTTAATTTTGCGAAATCACTGGACGGTTTTTGGAAAATACTTAACAATAACGTTTGAAATGAAATAGGCAATAACGTTTGTAACTCATTTAAGGGAAATTAATATCATTTCAAATGATGGCAATGGTAAATATTTTTAACCCTTTAGGGCGTACAATTTTTTTTCTTTTTAAAGCGAATATTTTTAATTATTGTAAAAAGATGTCAATAAGTTACATGATTGACGCAAAATAGAAATCGGTTTAATATTTTCTTTTATTAGGAGTATATTACTATGAGCATGAGCGGTGAACATCTGTTTACTAAAACAAAAGTTAATGTAGTATAATAAAAAAACGCTTATTTCAAACCTCATTTCTGATGATATTGTATCTGATATAGATGTATGAAAAAAATCCTTTGCATAACGCTACACTATATTTTTAGCAAATCAGATTTTTTGTTTTTTATTTGAACTACAGTTAGCAAATCTACGGTAAGTGCCGTTGATCGGTAGATGACAACCCACTCAAAACGATTCGTTTTTTCACTCGCCTACGTGACCGGCATTTAGTTCAGGTCGATTTCTTGATATGAATAAATCGGTATTGATCAGCTAATTAGCATCTGCATTACAGCTGCTTGGCAGGTGTGTTTTTTATGATGAAAATACTTATATTGTTCTAGCTATTCCAGCTACAAAAAATAAAAATCTTAACATAGCCAACATATTGGCAATATAGGCAGATAACTAGAAAAAAAATTACAAATACTTACAAAATATAAAAAGTGGGTATAAACCTCAAACCAGTCTATAAAAAGATGAAATTTTGCAAATAATCAGTTACCAACAGAAAGTTAGAGAAACCTGGAAGCATTATTTTCACACCCTACTTGGTAAATAAGTAGACATAGGAAAATAAAATGGATACGAACTATGCAAAAGAGAATGAAGTAAAGAATGGAGTAGAAGCTCCAACCATAGAGCAAGTTCTTGAAGCTATTAAGGCCCAGAAAAACAATAAAGCCCCGGGAGTTGACAAAGTACCAGCAGAATTGTATAAGTTAGGTGGCGACCACGTAGCAAGTTATATCCACGTGCTCATCAAAGACATATAGCAAGAAGAGAAAATACCCGATAACTGAAAGGAAAGTATAGTTTGCCAACCACGAGCGGGATATATTATTGGACAGTATCAAAAGGGTTTTCGATGGGGAAGATCGATACTGGATCAAATATTTACAATCAAACAGATCTTGAGTAAATCATCCGAACATGACATTAATGTTAACAACGTGTTGATAGACTTCAAATAGGCATACGACTTAGTCTAAAGGAACCAACTATACAATATATTGGCTAAATTGGCAATACCATATAAGCCAATTAGACTCATGTATAAGCCAACTGTTTTAAGATTTGTAATTTTAAAAATAGAATAAGTAACACTTTGTGCAAATTATTTTGTGTTTATATTGATCAATTGAATTCCTGATGGGACAGCATATATTTTTTAATTGGTTTTACATATAATATTTGTGATTTGTTACTAATTATCAACTTTAATTTGTTTAAAAACTTGGAAAATATGACTTTACAAGATTTAATTTGCGTTATTTCATTGGTTAACTATGAGACAAAACATAAAAAAACATTTTTTTTTCAATGTTGAAATATCCATTAATAAAAAATGTTCAAACTAAAGATTAAATATCTCACTAATTTCACAAATGTTAAACGCTGTGAATCTATGGCTTAAATCTGCGAAAATGTATTGACATGTATATCTACAATATGAGGAATAATATGATTTAATACCAAACCTCGACGTAAGCGCCCCTTACGGATATTTTTTTAAGTGACTTATGGCATGTGATCTATTCCGCAGTGAACTAGCTGATAATTTGATTTTAACCCTTATTTTCAGAAAAAAGTCTCTTTTGAGTTTCCAACCCTGTATAAGCCCACTATAAATAAACCATAGAAGTATATTAATATAATTATTAACTTAAATTCAATAATGTTAACTTTTGATTAAAATTCTATATTCAAAATCCTGAATGTGCATATTATTTATTCTAAATAAAATACATGTAAACCAAATAATATTTGTTTAGCTGTGCTAATTATAGAGCTTAATAGAAATTTATGGTAATAATTGTATACCATAATTAAGTAAATGGTGTAAAGCAAATACAAGTTATATCACAATAGCTATTCAACATTAATAATATTGAAAATGGTTAAATAAAAACAAATATTAATTTCTAAATCTTGATATCCCTAGATTGCCACCGTTACGCTTGTTGTCAGGCATGCGTAAATTTTACATGGAATGGTTAAAAATGAAAACAGTTTGTTTTAAGATATATTAAAAAATATACACGTTTCTCTTTATAATAAAAAAGACAGTAGTTACCTTAAAAAATAAAAAAAGACTTCCTGCTTGATGTGGAAAATTCTTCCACATCAAAAAACCAGTAGTTTTCAATTTTTATCCGTTTTTACCAAGTTGTTCTGTTGAAGTTATTTTAATTATAAATTCAAAGTCTGTAACATTTCTCACAGTTTCAGTTTCCTTTTCTTGCTCTTCTTTTACCTGATATTGTTGAGGATGTCGCGTTACCTTAATCTTGTTCTATAAAAGCGATAATATCATCATCAATTTTACGAACCTCAAGAGAAAAATCCGGATCATTCAAACTGTCATCCAGGTTCTCATCGTCTGAATCTCCGCTATCTTCTACTGCCACATTAGAGAGTTTTAGTGCAAGCAAATACGTATACATAACGGCCGTATAGTTATGCAAGATGTGGAAAAGCGATGTAGGTATATACGATTTTTTTACTAGAGTAACAATGTCCCTAAGCATGTGATTTAACAGCATTTTATATTTAACTTAATCTGCCACTGTTTAGTGCCTGCATTTAAACTACAATTATTACATTTATTTAGGTCTTGATTATCTAACAGCTCTAACACTTTCCTGTTTGTACGGTCGCCATTTTGTAAACCTACCTGTGATGACGCCATCTTGTTTCGTGACGCTCGCCTCAGAATTTTACTATAGAAAAAAAGTAATACCACGCCAGTATAGAAGCTTTGCTTTAAAAACGTTTTTTTATGTCTTATAAATGAAACTTGGAAGAAGTGTTATATTTTGAGGTTTTGAAATTATTAAGCGAAATATTATAATAAATAATTTTATTTATTTTTTATAATTTATGTGCTATATATCAAAAGGTATTCTCACATATAATCACTTTGCAAACTATATTAATCCAACTCTTTGAGTACTATATCTAAAATGTTTTCAAATGTAATAAAACCCTCTACAAATTTAGCAAAACCCCTTTTTTAAATAATGTCAGTTTTCTAAGTAATATCGTCGACGTCTCTTTTTTTGTCAAATTCCGCGATTGCAGCTTTTTCACGGACGATTTACAACATATATAATTTGCTGGAAGCTGCATTCAGGACGAACTTTTCTATAACGATAAACTTCATCCTAGATACATCTAAAGTTGAACAGTAAAACTTTTACTTAAATAGAGATCGAACTTTGCAAGAAGTTTCATTGAGCTTTTGCAAATAACGTCTAAGCACCTACTTCATATAATAACATGCAGCGTTTTAAAATCCATTAGTTTTATGAAATTTACCAGCACTTAGACCTACCCCTAAACGTGACAAGAAACTCAATCACGCAGAAAATTGGAGTAAAAAACAAGATATTTTGTAATCGTTTGTGAAAGTGGAATATGACGGCTTGAGTGCCATGTTCTAAGATTAAATCGTAAAATGGAAGATACACAAATACTGCTGGATTTATGTTATGTTCAGTCATATTTTTAGCGGTCAGGGTTAAACTGGAACGTAATTTACCGGTTATTTACCTAATAATACCAAAAAATAAATTTATCCAGGGCCCCATCAAGCAAAAAGACAAAAGAGGCAATAATCGTTGTGAAAAGGAGACCAAAATTCATAAAAGTGGCCTCTTAATATGGAGGACATATCCGGGAATACAAAGGCGCCAAATTTAAAGTAGATATATAATATTTTTTAGAATGAGTCTTAGAGGAGAAAGTTTTACTTAAATAATAACGATAATAGTCTAAAATGTGACACAATTGTTAAAAAATGTCAATATAAATAAACTTTCAAGTGGCTTTTTGACAAACAATAACATAACCCAACTAAATTTAATTTCTTAAACAAGTAAAGTGACTCTCTTTCTTTGTTTAATGTGGCCTCTCAAAATAGCACTTTTCGTCTAACAATATTTTTGCCCCCATTACCTTTACATTCCCTTTTCTGTCTTTTTGCTCGATGGAGCGCCTTTTAGGATCTCAATAGCGTTGTAATTGTAAGATTTGATGGGCTAGATTTTTATATTGAACATGTTTTAAATTTTATTTTTTTTATTGGTTTCTGGTAATGAGTTACCAAAGATTTTTATTTATTTTTGCATTCTAATTTTCTAACCAGTTATTCGGCATCCAAATATTATTTTTTTGAGTTATTACGTATGCCAAACGGCGACATCCAAAAGTGTTGGGCCGTAGTTTATTTTTGAGCACATTCCGAGGTATTCTGTCAGTTCAAATTCTTATTCTTTCGACATTTGGCGGCATTCATAGAAAGGTCTCATTTTATCTTCGGTATTAGGGTTACTCCTTTGTTCTTCACGTATTCAATTATATTGTTTATCAAAATAATTAAACCTGTTAAGCGAAACCTAATCGATCCTCATTTATTTTATAATTCATCTTGCAAAAGTCTGAAATGATACCCCCTTCCGTTATACTGCTTTTCGTAATAAAAACCCTTCTTTTGTGGCTAATTCCACGGCTTCTCTCATTTGACTCTCAGGCAAAGAAGCAATGTTAATCTTTCTTTTTCTATTCCTTGCCACGATCTACAAAACTAAACAAATAGTATGAATTTGTATTATCTAACTA
Source organism: Diabrotica balteata (assembly GCA_918026665.1). NCBI lineage: Eukaryota > Metazoa > Arthropoda > Insecta > Coleoptera > Chrysomelidae > Diabrotica > Diabrotica balteata. The sequence continues at coordinate 15,042,819 of OU898277.1, read as the reverse complement.
ACGTCCACGATTGGGTACAGTGAGACGCGTCTCAGTCTGTCCCACTAAGGATTGTCTTACTGTATCCCACAGGTACAGATTTTTTAAAGTGTGATATTAGCAAAATTAGATGAAAAATACTAAAAATGTATATGCTAAATAGCGTTATTTACCATTAATATCAAAGTATTAACTCAATGCACAACCGAATAATATCGGTCGGTCTGTAAAACCATGATAATTTATTTCGGCAGTAAAAATCACACTACCGGCTGTCACGCAAAAACGAATAAGCGAACTGAAGCTAAGATTTTCTGGTAGACTTAACGTATTGAGACAATCTTATGGTGGAAAAAGCATACAAAGCGCTGTTGACATGTCCTTGGAAACTGCATTTTGTCACTGTGGAACAGCTCTTAGTGTGGTCCACTCTCTTCTACAAGAGACCGCCTTATATTTACCTTAGTTGTCACTCCATCTTTTGCGCGGTCGTCCGATACTTCTTCTGCCGATTGGTGACTTATCTGTTACTATTTTGACGACACGGGTCCTCTCCATTCTGCTTATGTGGTTATTCCATTCTTTTCTTTTGTGCTATTCTATTTTATTCTATTTATTTATGGACTGCAGTTTTCAGTAGCCTTTGCTTTGTGGTCAGGTCAGGTCTTGTTTCTGAGGCATATGTCATTATTGGTCTTACAGTGGCTTTAGAAATTTTTGACTTTATCTCAGTGTAAATGTGTCTGTTTCGTCATATAGTGTTATTAAGGCATCCTACCAGTTTATTTGCTTTTTGTACTCTTACTTATTTGTCCAGGTTTCCATAGCTAAATGGTGTAATTCCCAGATTTTTTATTTCCATTACTTAATTAATACTAATGCTAATTTCTATTTTACATCTGGTTGGTTCTTTGGTGACTATTATTTTTTTAGTTTTCTGTGATAAGATTGTCATATTAAATCCATTTACTCTTAGGTTAAATCTGTGGACCAGTCTTTGCAGACTATCTTCATCTTGGGCTATCAATATTGCGTCGTCTGCCTGACAGAGTATTTTGATTTCGTAGATGTTTTCGATAGTTTTTATAATATTTAAGGAAACTTCTATTAAACAGAAGATGGATTACATCTTTGAGTTTTACTCTGTCAAACGCATTCTATAGGTCAATCAGACACAGAAATGGTGCTTTATTATACTGAAGTGATTTCTCAGTAATTTGTACTTTATATGCTTTATAACGAGTATTGCATCTGTACACAATCTTCCCCTACGAAAACCCTGTTTTCTGGCTATTTTTTATCTCCTTTTTTTTTGAATAGTAGAATTAGTTCGCTCGTTCTCCATTCTTCCGGTATTTTATTGTGTTTTATAATTTTTTTAATTAATGTTATTAATTATTCTGGTGTTCTGTCATTGCTGCTCCACAATATTTCATTAACTCATTTGGTATCCCGTCTTTACCTGCTGCCTTTCTTTTCTTCAGGTTTTGAAGTATTTTTGGAACTTCCTGTAGATTAATATTAAGTTCTTCATTTGTGGTAATTTCTGGTGTTTCCGGTTGTAGCGGGCGATTGTACATTCTCTGCATATGGCTTTTTTAGGTAGTCATTCTTTAGTTCCTTTACCTCCGTTCTTTGACTTCTTGGATAAAGAAGGAGGGGGCTACAGCCAGGTTAGCATCCTAGTGATAAATATTAAAACCATACAGTTCATAGAAACAGGATTATGTTTTGGAACAGAAATAACGCTGCTGCTGCTTTCTCAAAATAAAACTTCCATATAACCTCAATTTTAACTCAAAATAAAATATAATTGTTTAAAAATGTAAAATTAAATATTATTCACATTTTATATCACTATTTACAAAAAATAGTACAAATAATAACAATACTTAAATCTCTAACTGCTTCAAACGAAAGTAATTGATCATATTGATTGTCACGTTCTTTCTTTTTTTCTTTTTCTTCTTTCTTCTAGTATGTAGGCTTTAAAGCCTGTTTTTTCTTTAATATTAGCCTCCTAAATTGCTTAAATTATCGCACCATCTTTTTCTTGGTCTGACAATACTTCTTCGTCCATTTAGTGACTTATCTCGTGCTATTCGTAGTACTCTATTATCTGCCATTCTACTGATGTGTTCGTTCCACTCCTGTTTTCGTTTTGTCACCCATCCATTTATGTCTTCTATATTGTATGCTCTTCTTATGTTTTCGCTTCTCTTCCTATCCAACAGACTTCTCCCTGATATTCGTCGGAGTATTTTCATCTCTATTGTGTCTAGCAGTCGTCTCGTTTTAGATGTGTCAGGTCTTGTCTCCGCCGTGTATGTTAATATAGGTCTAATTGCTGCTTTATAGATTCTTGTTTTTGTTTCTTATCTTAGGTGTTTGTTCTTCCAGATTGTGTCATTAAGAGAACTCGCCGCTTTACTTGCTTTTAAGCTTTGTTGTCGTACTTCTTTAACATCTCCGTAACTAGTTATATCTATTCCCAGATATCTGAATCTTGCTTCCTGCTTTACTATTTCCCATTCATTTTAATTTCACATCGTAGTGGGTATTTAGATGTTAATTTAGGTTGTTAATCTCTGGAGCTCGTCTTCTGTCTCGGCGATTAATGCGACGTCGTCTGCATAACATAATATTTGGATTTCTTTGATCCCTATTCTGTAGCCATGATCTTTACGTACAGCTTGTATTATTTCGTTTAATATTATATTAAAGAGAAGTGGGCTTAACGAGTCACCCTATCTGACTTCGCTTTGTACTGGTATACATTGTGTTAGTTTTCCATTTATCTTTGTCTGATTATGGAGGTAGATGTGGTCGATGGTTTGTATAATAATTATTGGTATGTTTCTTTTATACAGTAGGTGTAAGACGTATTTGACTTGGATGTGATCGAAAGCCTTTGTCAAGTCTATAAAACATAGATAATATGCTGATTTATTGTTCTCGATGGCATTTTCTGTGATTTGTGTTAGTACAAATACTGCATCCCGAAGATCTGAATCCTTGTTGTTCATGTGGTAAGTTATTAGTTTATTGATTTTATTGGTTAGTACTTTTGTGGTAAGCTTACGTGCGGTGTTTAGTAGATTCATACCTCCATAATTGTTGGAGTCTTCTTTATCTACTTTCTTAAAAATTGGTATCATTATGCTGTTTCTCCATGCGTCTGGTATTTTACATTGCAATATTAGTTTTTGTATAAGTTTTGTCATCTCTAGGGTTACGTTCTATCTCGTTCTCTCTCAAAATAGGTAACTAAAGTAATAACGATTTTCTGGGCTTCTTCTTCTTCTCGTGCCACTCTTAGCGGAGATTGGAAATCATCATGGCCACTGCGACTTTGTTAGCAGCGCGCCTGAAAAGTTCAATCGAACTACACCCGAACCATTCACGTAGATTACGAAGCCACGATATTTTTCTTCTTCCCACACTTCTTTTGCCCTTAATTTTGCCCTGCATGATGTTTCTTAAAATGTGCCCCAAGTATTCCATCTTTCTAGTTTTTATCTCATTTAGAATTTCGCATCTTTTGTCTAAAGTTTGGAGTACTTGCGTGTTAGTGACGCGGTCCATCCATGATATTCTGAGAATGCGCCTATAGCACCACATCTCGTAAGCTTCGATGTTTTTTATGGTCAACTGTTTTAGTGTCCAAGCCTCAACTCCATATAACAGGGTAGAAAAGACATAACACCGCAGCATTCGTATTCGTAACTTTATATTGATATCACGATTGCAAAAGAGTTTGCGCATTCTATTAAAGACTGATCTAGCGATTTCTATTCTACATCTAATCTCTTTTGTTTGATCAGTATCGTCTGTGATCCAAGCACCTAGATATTTATAACAGGGCACACGCTCAATCGTTGTATTGTCTATTACAAGATTAGCTCTGATGTTCTTTGATTTCGTGATTACCATAAATTTAGTTTTTTTTTTCAAATTAATTTTCAAGCCGTAACTGTTACAGTATATATTGAGACTTTGAACGAGATGTTGTAGTTCTACTAGCGTTCCCGTTAGAACTGTATCGTCAGCATACCTTATATTGTTGATCGTCTCACCATTTATTATCTGACCAAGATCTTCTTCCTCAAGTGCTTGTTCACAGGTAGCTTCACTATACAGATTAAATAAAAGTGGCAATAAGATACATCCCTGCCGGACTCCTCGACGGATTTGAATTTTTTCTGTTAGTCTGCCCTCAACCTTGACATTTGCTGTTTGATTCCAATATAGATTGCATATAATTCGAATATCTCGGCTGTCTATATTTTTCTTTATTAGAACTTGTCTTAGTGGTTCATGTTGTACTTTGTCAAAGGCCTTTTCGAAATCAATAAAGCAGGCGTAAATTTCTTGGTTCATGTCTAAGCATCTCTGTGAGAGAACGTTCATTGCAAACAGAGCCTCCCTTGTACCCAGCCCTTTTCTGAATCCCATCTGAGTGTTACTGATGTCTACGTCTAATTTCCTATAGATCCTATTATGGATTATTTTTAAGAACAGTTTTAGAGCATGACTCATCAAAGCTATCGTACGATATTCGTTGCATTCCTTTTATTTGCCTTTTTTGGCAGTAGTATAAAGGTCGAACGGAGCCATTCCCTAGGTATTATTCCAGTTCTATATATTGTGTTAAATAGATCTAGGAGTATTTTAATAGATTCATCGTCCATAAGTTTGAGCAGTTCTACGGGAATTTCATCAGGACCGGGGGCCTTACCACTTTTTGCTTGCATATTCTATTTCTTCTCTGATTATATCAGGCCCTGTATCATCTGTATATTCGTTTGAGATTTCTTGTCTATCTTTGTCATTAAACAGTTCTGTATATGGGAAGTATACTATCCTAAGTCCAATTTTGTAGAAAAATACATTATTGCATAACCGGCATTGGAATATCTTAATTTATTTAGGAGTAAACTATTCTAAGTCCAAACGCTTTTAAAAACGAAAGTAAACGAGAAACTATGTATACTATGTCCAGTTTTCTTTAGAGGTATATAATCTTATCTGGACTTAAACTTATATTCCTCCAAATGAAATATTATGAATCGGATCCTAAGTCCATTATAGGATTATATGCCTCTCATTGAAAAGACATCAAGTGTAATAAAATATACACACATGTCAAGTGCATTTTCTTAAAACTTAATATTTTTTTAACAACCTCAAGTTAAATGCGTAGTATAATCTTGAAGTGCACATCAAGACAAGTGGTGACTAATATGTAGTAATTTTATGGTTTACAGGCCGCTCTAATTTATTGCCTTTACGAGTTTTGGAGATTGGATTTAATTTTTACTTAATTTATTAGACTGTGCTAAGCATTATTTTAACGAAAAATGGTCTTTAATGACAGTAAGGCGCATTCTGAAATAAAATATTTAGATTTTAACTTACCAGCTTACCAAACGTATTTTAAAGTTGAAAACGTGTTATTAAGATTTGTATTCAATTCAGTTGAATGCGAACCAAAACATATTAAAGAAGTTATTTAGTGAGTCTACATTGTTTCATCGCTTTAACAATGGCTTTTCGTAAAAGAAGTTTAAGGATCCTAGATTTGTCGCTCTGCGATACACCTAAGTCTTTCAACACAGACCCCAGATTACAAAAAGGTAAGTTTTTAGAACTAAATATAATTTTTTTACACAGTCGAGAAAATGTAAATGCAATGTTAACTGCTTTTCTAAATGTTAGTACATCTTTATTAATAATAATTTTATTTAATGTCTGCTTCCGTTGTAACAAAAATATCTATTTCAGGTGCAGATAAAGAAATTCTACCACATCAAGAACTTAGCGATAGATGCGGCCAAGATGCAGCCATCAAATCAGCTGGTGTTGCAGAAGAAAAGCACTATAAACAAAGTTCTGTGGTAAGTGACGACCTTTATTTAAGTGACAGCGATGATTCGATAAAGGATAAAGATTATCAACCAGATTCAGACACTGATTTAGATGAAAGTGGAAGTAGGTTTCCTGTACTTTTATCGGCATTGCCAGAAGGTGTGCCAAGTACATCTAATTCCGTACCAGACTTCTTAACTAATACCGTAGAAGAGACTATAAATCCAAATTCTTTAATGACCAAGAGAAAAGTTGTCAATAAAACAAAAATAAAGCAGACAGGAAAGAAACGGACACGACATGTTCTTCACTGGAAAGCGAATGAGAGAAAAAGAAACTATGCTGGAGGCAGGGCCTATGTTAGTAAGAAGGGTAAGAATGTTCCTTGCAAAAACCTAAAAGTACCATGCGGAATAACTTGCCGCATGAAATGTAGTTCAAAATTATCTGAAGCTCAAAGGGAAGATATTTTCAAAAAATATTGGAATGACACAGCAGACCATAATATCAAAAGACAATTTATATTATCTTGTGTCCAAACGAAACCTACAGAACGACATAGGTTGCGCTCAGGAGACGAATCTAAACTAAGATCAAATACTTTAATTTACTCTTTTGTAATTAACGGTAATAGAACCTTAGTATGTAAAACCATGTTCTTAAACACGTTAAGTATTTCACAGCAAGTAGTGAAGACTGCTTTATCAAAACGACAGGATGGCGGCATGGTTCAACGAGATCTTAGGGGCACTCATGAGCCAAGTAATAAGACAACACAAACAATTATTGATTCTGTAGTATCACATATTTCATCTTTTCCGAAATACGAGTGTCACTACAATCGGGAAAGGTCCAAAAAGAATTACTTGGGGCCTGATTTAAATATTGAAAAAATGTATAAATTATACAAACAGAAAAAGACAGAGAATAATGATGCTACTGAAGTCATAGCAAAGCCCTGGCTATATCGCGATATATTTAATAAGCAATTTAATTTAACATTCAAACCCCCAGAGGTAGACACTTGTGACGACTGCGATATGTTTGCAGCTAAAATACGAGCAAAAATTGATAATGATTCTGAGAAACAACTGATTGAAAATGAAAAAGATACCCACTTAAAAGAAGCAGAAAATAGATATAAATTTAAATCTATTGATATGGCTGAAGCAAAAACAAATATAAAACACAAAGTTCTGACTGGTGATCTACAAAAGTGCCTTCCAACGCCATATTTGACCAATTGTGTGAATTTTTATAAGCGAAAATTATGGACTTTGAATTACACTTTATACGATGGGTATAATAGTGCTGCGTATTGTATAACGTGGGATGAAACCAAAGCAAACAGAGGAGGAAATGAAATTGCTTCGGGAATTTTAAAGTGGGCTGATCTAAATATTCCTTCATCTGACGTCGAATGTGTTACCTTATGGGCAGATAACTGTTGGGGCCAGACGAAAAATCTATGTGTAGTTATGTGTGCACTTTACCTCATTCAAAGATATCCTAAACTACAAGTAATAGATTGTAAATTTCTTCTAAAGGGGCACACGCATATGGAATCCGATTCGGTACACGCCAATATTGAAAGGAAACGGAAAAAACTACCCAATCTCACTATATTAACACCCTGGGACTGGCAACAATTTATTCGTCAGTGTTCAAATAAATACGAAGCTGTGAACATGGAACTCAATGATTTTAAAAATTTTGAATGCTTATATTCTTCAACAGGTCCATTTATTAATCGGAAAATAAATACTGACAGAGAGGCATTTCAAATTTCAAAATCAGTGATCTTACGAGTTACCAAAGAAAAATTTGGAATACTTCAATACAAAACTGCATTCAACAGTGACACTTTTCAAATGGTTGACTTAAGACGAAATAAAAGAGGTGATATCATTTTGCCAGAAACTTTACCACAAATGAATATGCAATTGATTCCTATATCAACAAAAAAATATAGTGATCTTATGGACTTACTCTTATACTTGCCATCGTATTGCCATGATTTTTATAAGAATCTTCCTCATTCAAACGAAGAATCCGAGTATCCTAACGATAATAATGATATGTAATTTTCAAACTGTATGTTAGTTCTAACTAAATAAAATACATAAAGAAGTATTGACGAGTTTTTTTACACAGATAACCAATTTATGAGGACTTAGTATAGGTGTATTATAAATATAAGGAGTTTTATAATTTAGAAGTAATATATCCTAAGTCCATTATTTTATTATCTTTAAACCCTTATTATACTTTCATAATACTACAGCAAACTATATATAATACTATTTTTAAATACCGACAATAGTTTCCGCTACAATTATTAATTGCTTATAATTTTCTGAACAAACATCAAATATAATGTTTAAGTACTCCTCCTGTAAAATTATGAGAATGTGACTTAGGATGGTATGCTTCCCATGTACAGAGTTGTGATATGTATTCTGTCCATCGGTTCATTTTTTGTTGTAAATCTGTTATAATTATACCATCTGTATCTTTGATCTGTCCTATCTGTGTTGTTCTTCTCCTTCCTGTCATTTCTTTAATCTTTTTGTGTACATTAAAAAAGTCATATTTTTGCTCCAATTGTTCCAACTCATGGCATTGCTCACTTAGCCATCTTTCTCTAGCTTCTCTTATTTTCTTTTTTATCAGTATATCTGTTTCTTTGTATCTTATCGGATTATTTGTTTTGTGTACCCTTATTTCACGCTTCAACTGTAGTATTTCCTTATTCATCCATTCTTTATGTTTCCTTTCTTTCGGTGTTAAATTTTCTCTCCCTGCCAACATTACGGCATGTTTAATATTCTCCCATTTTTGGTCTATGTTATCAGTATTTCTATTCAGTTTCTCTATATTTTGTAAATTTTCTTTGATGTTTACTATTGTTTTCTCTTTTATGTGTTGTTCATTCAGTCTTCTCACGTCAATTTGTTTCTGTATATGTTTTTTAATGATCTTTAGTTTTATTCTTAATGTGACTACTACAGGATTATGATCCGAGCCTATATCTGCTCCTGGGTAGGATTTAGCTGAGAGTATAGAGTTGCGGAATCTTTGACTAACAAGGACAAAGTCAATTTGATTTCTGACTACTCTACCTTTGGTGTCACTAGGAGATTTCCATGTGTACAGTCGTCTGTTAGGTAACTTAAAAAGAGTGTTAGCAACTACTAACTCCTCCGCTTGACAAAATTGTACCATACGGTCTCCTCGTTCGTTTCGTTCTCCTAACGACACAGGAATGTAGGAATTTTCTGGGCACAACTTCCTAAAACTTTTAAAAAGGCATTTTTAAAAATTGATAAATTTTTATTAGTTTCGAAAGAATCTTCTTAGTTTAATTGGTAGTAAAAAACAAAACGATATAATAAATAACCAAGACGACCTAACCTCCAATTCACAAATACAATAACAAAAAGCCGCGGGAACTGAACTGGCAATACTGAAATATTTTGCCAACTGATAATTTACTGAAAGTCACTATCAGAATCTATGCATAGGGAGTTTTTTGTATGGCTAGACAATAAAAGTTACTAAAATAACATCATTTTATTGTTATCGTAAAAAAACTTTGAAAACTTTGTTTTCAAACTTCCACAAAATTTATTTTAAATCTTATCACTACAGCTGTTTCGGCTACTTGCCTTTCTCAAGTACTTGAGAAAGGCAAGTAGCCGAAACAGCTGTAGTGATAAGATTTAAAATAAATTTTGTGGTAGTTTGCAAACAAAGTTTTCAGGGTTTTATTGTTACATAAAATGAATTTCCATTAAGTAACGGTCGAATCCATCAATTATAAAAAAACTTTGTGAAATCCAAGCAAACACTTAAAGGTTAAGAATTAATTTCTCGAAAACCGGATATACAAATTAAAATTTAAGTTGCCGACAAAATAATTAATACTTAACATTTAAAATGATATATCAAAGTATTGCCTTTAATCAAACTCTTTTTTTAAGATTTTGGAGATAAAGGCCACTCCAACTTTAAGGTTTGAAATTTGAGAATAGCTCTATTTAAAAAATATGCTCATCTAAAACTTAACTTTCACCACGTCCAGCACTTCTTGGTTTTTTGCACCAATAAGAAGAAAACGCTGTATGGTTAGATATATTCAAATTCAAATCAACAACACTGTTAACGGATTATGAATAATCATTAGAAATTTACACCGAAGCTATTAATAATCCTTACTATTACATAGTAGGATAATAACTGCCGTATTTAATAATACCCATTGTACTCCTATCTGCTCCAAGCTTTTTTGTTATGAAGTGCGGCTTTTCTGACTCACCAAGTCCGTTTCTGCATTGGAAAAGAGCTTTATGCACTAATTGTGGCATTGAAAAGCGTCTCACTACCTCTGGAGACAGATAATTATGCTGTTATGGGCTTTAATTACTTAGTCTTTCATATGGACGGGAAAAGCTTTCGTTTTAAATGCACGACTGTCATCTACTTTATTTAAGTCTTCATATAAAGTTGAATCGATGAAAATGAACACTTTGGTGCGACGCTACGCATGTGAATGCTAATTAGAAGAAGTATTTTATATAACTGTATTTGAAAATGGCACTAAAATATTTAGAAAATTATGCGAAAGTAGTATAAAATTAACGGACAAAATTTTATAATCAAATTTTAAATGTTTCTATATAAAATTAAATAAATATTAAATATTTGAAATAATGAAATAATTGCGGGTCATTTGAAGATGGGTTTTAAATGTATTGACTGTAAAATAAAAATAAGTTTTTTTTGCATTCATATAATACAATTTGTTAATTCTGTCTGTCTGTCCGTAATAAAAACTCCAACGCCGGCTATACATCATATCTCCGTTGCTCCGATTGGTCTAAGTGATGTCTTAAATGAAAGAGAAGGGGATAATAATTGTATTAAGATAGAACAAACAAATAAGGCATCTACCAAAGAGGCAGTACACCTTGATAACAAAACAATAGATATGGCGATTTTAAGAACATTCTTTTAAAAGGGAGTTTGAGTATAAAAATAATTTTTTCGAGTAGGGACTTACGTTCCGGGTATCCTTTTTGGATTCATAAAAACTCTCCTCCTATTTATGATGGATTAAGCAACGTGACCTTAAAACCCCAAACAAAGATAGAAACCGACTACTTTGATCACTTTGTTTTCTGTGATGTGAATATACCCCTTTATTCGGAGTTAGCATCATTTAATAGTATAGGCATAAATCAAATTTTAGAGCAACATCCAAACTACGTCACTATATACAGCGATGGATCAAAAAACACCGATGGTACAGGTTGCGCTTTCGTAATACCTAAACGTATACAGAAAAAACATAGGTTAAACAAAAACACATCTATTTTTACAGCTAAGGCAATAGAAATTCTAGAAGCATTAGAATATGTTCATCAGGAAGAGGATCAGAATGCTATAATGCTTTCCGATTCACTTTCCGTTCTTAAAATTTTAAAATCAAACTCAAACACAACCAATGACATTATTTTTAGCATCCAAGCAATACTTAAACATTTACAAGATCAAAATAAATACAAAATTCTTCTGGGTCAAAGCACACGCAGGAATAACAAACAATGAAATTGCAAATCAAATTTCCAAAGAAAGCTTAGTGGTGGGGTAACAAATAAATTACGAATTAACTACAAATGAACAAATAATTTTAGCAAAACAGAGAATGATGAAAAAAAGATCCTATTCATGGCAAGGGTACAGCTTTACAAATCCAAACACGTTACACCAGACTTGAAACCAAATTAAGCAGAAAACCTTGGTACAATGAGTACGATTTACAACAAAATGAAGTTTGGTCACGCATGTTATTTATTTAAAATAAGAATACTTGAGAGTGATCTTTTTTTTGTTTGTTTAAAATATACAGCTCAATCTAATGACCTTTTCAGAAATCTTAAATATTTAGGATTATTAAACAAAACGTTTTGTTAATGTTGTTTTGTTTACCGATAATTAAAATTAATGTTTTATAGATAATGCTTTCGTATTATTTTCCTCCAAGGTACGAACCAGACGTTGTTTTTACAAATACGGATTTTCCTATACACAAAAGAAATGTTATTCAGACTTACTTACTTACTTACTCCGTGGCGTTACAATCCTTCGTAGGTTTTAGCTGACTTGACAACATGCCTTTACTGTTTTCTGTCTTAAGCAACCTCCATCCAATTATTCATGCACATAGTGCTTATGTCTCGTGCTATATTATCTGGCCACCGGAGACGAGGGCGTCCGCGTGGTCTCCTTCCAGTTGGGACTTCCTCCCACACCAGTCTTACAGTTCGTTCGTCAGAATGTCTTCTGAGGTGTCCTGCCCATTGGAGTCTTCTGGATTGATTATTCAGACCATCTTCTATAAATTTAGGGAAAAACCATGTGGGTACAATACAAATAGTGATTTTCGGAAAATAGATAGGAGGAATGAATATGTATGATTAGCTATGGGAAACAAAGGAAGGAGGATATATGCTCGATGTTAAAATTGAAAGAGAAAATTTTGAGCATTGTGTTTTTATTTACAAGAATGAGCAATCCAGTTTGAAAACAGTGTGTTAAAAGATAAATACAAGTTGTGTTGTTTTGTGGGTTAAGTTAGTGATTGCAGAATAGTGGAAGGCGAACCATGACCAAGTGGAGAATTCCAAACTCCTTATGTCTAAAGAGATTCCAAATTCTGTAAGGAAAAAAAATTATAGAAGAATTGGAACGAGACATCCAGTCGAGGCGAAAAAACTTTTGGGCTAAAAGAGTGCCATTGTTATTTTAAAACGAGTCAGAGATTTGATTTGTTGAGGGAATCTGACGTGTGCTGTTTTTCGTCACAGTGCTGGAAGGAGAAAGCAGAGAAACACGTGTTGGACAATTTGGACAGCTTTGTAAAAACACAATAAGGAGAATCAATAGGTGTGCATCGGAAAACATTGCGGAGATTACATGAAAGGTTGTGTAATTGTGACATAAGAGTTGTGTTTGTACCATATATTTTTGAAACCCATATCAAGTCACAGTTATTGGAATACAAATTCTTTATCCATAAATTCTTAGAGTTATAAATTAGTTGTATTGATTTAAAAAGTAGAGTTTCACAGGTAAAAATAAAATCAGTTGAAAGTCAAATTAAAATCAGATAATTGAAACAGAATTAATTAAAATCTGTTTTCTTTAAAAAGGAGATAACTAAATTAAGGTTTCTTTTGTTTGAAGATTAGATAAGAAATTTTGCATGGTTTTTATATGTTTTATATGGTATAATAAATAAATGGTATTTGAAATTTTATAAAAATTGTGTCGGTTATACTTATTCTCCTTGTCTATCCTGAAGAAAACAGTTAAATGTAAATTTGATGAAGTAAAGTAACACTGAGAAATTTGATTTAAGCAGATCATAATATATATATATATATATATATATATATATATATATATATATATATTTATATATATTATGTATATATATATATATATTATGTATATATATATATATATATATATATATATATATATATATATATATATATATTTATATATATACATATAGATTGATCACCAATCTGAGTTGGTTGGTTGTCGAGTTTCTGCGCCATATTAGGGTATACATGACGTAATATATACCCTAACAAAATCCGTGACAGGATTATTAGTAGAACTTTGTAGAATACTAGAAGGGAGGTGATGTGATGCGGGATAATTTGACCGTTCATTAGCTGCCGAGTAATTTCGTCCCTAAATAGGATGCGGTGACATATTCATTTGAAAACCACACTATAAGGGAACTAGTTAGGCTATTAGAAATGATTGGATTTTGGTTACATTACTGGATGTCTATAAAATTGTTACATATGTCAATTATTATAATATGATCTTTGTTGTTTGTCATTTTATAATATATAATATATATTATCAGAAATGTACTTAAACTTTTAATGGTATAAGTACGAATGATAAAGACCTAATGATTTTTATGATAATGTCCTTGAATTGCTTACTAGTAAACTAATGAAACGAAAATGAAAAAAAAAAATGATTCGTAAAATAGTTCAGATACTTATAACTCCTATATTTAAAAAGTCGCTTCTTTATATTGGCCCCAACGTGGGCCCTTTATTTGTTACATAAGATTGCAGGCTTTCTACATAAGTTGCATCAGCTTGCTACAGCTGTGGTTCATACCACGTACCAGTTGGAATGTCCCACCAAAAAAGGGGACACTAGAACAGAGACGTGCTGGTTCTGTGCTGGTTCTAGCTTGCGTGGGGGAAGAGCTCTGAACTAAGTACAGGCTTTTCAGCACTTCACGAAAGACGGACTGGGCGGGGGAAGTCCTGAACCCTGACACGACGCGTCCCAATGGCTGATAGGGAACGTCCAATGTATATGTAATGATGTACAATATCGTCTTGATATAAATAGCCTAATGTTTGTAATATTGAATAAAAAAATTTCCGAACTACATTTTTTGTTATTAATCAAAATTGTTACTGTTAAATTTCTAGTTTCATGTATTTGTTAAGGTGATGCAGGACTTTTGAACACCACTGTATATAAGGGGGTGATTATATACGATTAGAAGAAAAAATCGCGATTGAAACTGAATGTAGAGGGCAGATCGATTGCAGTGTCATGGCCGATATAAATGGTATAAACAAAAATGACAGTCGAATAGAAGTAAGATAGTTCATTTGACTACATGAAATCAACCTTAACTTGAGATTATCTGTCAGAATAGATCATAGCACTGATTTGTCTTTAAAAGATTCCATAATAAATCATGAGGAAAAATCTCATGATACTATCCCAACATGGTATTTGTATTTCTGTTATTTAAGAAAATAAATTATGTATCCTCAATATGATATTGACTTAATTATAGTGGTATTTTCTTTTTATTGGTTTCCTCTTTTAATATGGGTAACCACTTCCTACTGCACTCTGCTAATGAATTTGCAACAGAATTGGACTCATTAAGCATAATTAGAGCTGCCTCCTTGCTTTTTCCCTTTTTACTATCTATTTCTTTCATGACTATACTTTAATCCTTCCATTGAACCCTATGTTCATTGTTTCATGCGTTTTACATATTTGAGATATATCGAATTCTTTATTTTTAATATTATAAATTTGATACTCACTTATTCTATCATATAAAGGCATTCACAAGGTAGTTTTCAATAATAATATATTATTAAATATATTATTTATAAATAGATTAGTTTAATTTCAGATAAACCTGGACAAAAATATATACTGGAATACATTGCTGATGTACTTGGATGATTTCTACTACAATTTTCCAACATTTCTTCTTACAACAATATAAAAAATGTTAAATACAGTTTAAAATATTGTGATGTAAATACATACCTCCATATATTTCTTCTTTGAATTCTGTCCATCCTACCAACAAAATAAATCTTTTATTTACAAAATAAAGTGACCAATACAATCATTCATCAGACAACCAAATGGTTTAATTTCAGATAAATCTGGACAAAAATATATACTAGAATAAATTGCTGATGTACTTGGATGATTTCTACTACAATTTTCCAACATTTCTCCCTACAACAATATAAAAAATGTTAAATATAGATTAAAATATTGTGATGTAAATACATACCTCCATATATTTCTTCTTTGGATTCTGTCCATCCTAATTTGTGTCATAGCAACGTTATTGATTTTTGTAATGACAGAACTTTGAAGTAAATTTTGGGATGGCACAGCATTTTTCTTCAGCCTTGTTCTCTTTGTTGTTACTGCAATATCTGCAAGATGTCTGACAAAAGAATCAAAATATTTGTTTAATTTATAAACATGTCTTTTGGGATAATATCAATAAAAATATGTTATTATTTAATTGCTAACCTGGCAAAATTACGTCACTTCTCAGAAAATGTAGACTGCAAACGTACATATAAGGTGTTACTTCTTTTGGATCTTTAAAGCATCAGAAAATTTTTTCTTTAAGTTTTTCAGTTTAGGAAAGAGAAATAGGGACATATCTTTTATCGATCTTGAATTGCACTGAGGACCAGAACCATATCAATTTGATTTAAAATACTTTAACGTAGTCATAATGCTGAAATTTACCAAAAAAATTAACAATTCTATACAAATCAACAGCTATCTGGTTGGTTTATACCACTTTTAGTAGTTTAAATTTAAAATTCCACTAGGAAACTAAGTTCCTGTAGCTGGCTGTATACCATATATCACAAAAAAATTTTTGTTTAAAATCCTTTATAAAAGGCATATAAAAATGCCTCAAACGGGCTATCACAAACACATTGCAAAACGTTTTCGGATTAAACAATCAATCATCAGTGCAAAACGGTTGTACATGCTAGTAGCCACCAAAATATGTGGGTAAAAACCCTTTAAATGTTATGAATTTGAAGTTGTTTTACATTATTAGTATTTCTAATTTGTGATGGTTAAGTTACCGTTGGATAGGTAACATGGCGGCGTATGACTCTACATGAGTGAAAAGGTCCTGAGACGAAGTGTCTACGAGGACCTGTTGATAACCATCACAAATTAGAAATACTAATAATGTAAAACAACTTCAAATTCATAACATTTAAAGGGTTTTTACCCACATATTTTGGTGGCTACTAGCATGTACAACCGTTTTGCACTGATGATGGATTGTTTAATCCGAAAACGTTTTGCAATGTGTTTGTGATAGCCCGTTTGAGGCATTTTTATATACCTTTTATAAAGGATTTTAAACAAAAATTTTTTTAGTTTAAATTTATTCCGCTAGAGGTCAGATACTTTGTTTTCAATCGCCACCAGTAAAACAAAACATAAGGTTAACAGATAAATAAAATCAAAATAAATTAAAATAAATTAGTAATTTAAATAAAAATACCATACATGTGTTTATGACGTTAAAGATATCAATGTTTTCTTCCAGTTTTTTAAATATTAAAGTTTACACAAGCCTCACGAACTAAATCGTCTACAATGCCATTCACATCAGGTAATTAAAATTCCCCACTTCTTGAAATAATTCTCTCCTGGAAAAAACTGAACCGGCTGAATAGTACAGAAATTATTCTGCGGGCCTAACACTAAGGTAAATTCTAAGGAACGAAATGGAATTCAAATCCTCCATAATAATCGGCTTGACTTTACTTCTCTGAGAATTCTCCTCATTCTACGAGCAACTGGAAAGCATTTCTAATTCTTGCCGTCCGTAATATCGGATGGAAATGGCTCCTGAAAAATTATTAAATTGGAGTTAATCAAAAAGTTCATAGCTCGGAAAGTCTTCGCGATGTATTTAACATAATGAATTTCGTTGAATTTCCTTCTTTATATCAAGATTGTAGTGCCGGTTTGGAGTCTGCAGTTTATTGGAGGGACACAATTTAAGCCTCTTTTTGCTTTGTTGAGGTAAAGTTAATATCTTGGAGATAAGAGCTTGCCAAGGTATTCATAGAGATAAGTAGGAACATTTAAAATTTAATGTTTCTTTCAATTACCATTATGTCGTGATTTAAAAAGCTCTTCTTATTTCGCAGAAAGATATTCTTTGTAACGAAACACAAATTTTAATCCTTTATTTTACAATTCGAAATAAAATTTTATTTTTTTTTGACATAATATAAATCTGTTGACCTGATAAGATATTCTATTCGCTAGCATAAATTGCTGGCTTCTATAAACTGGCGAAGTTTTTGGCTGGCATTTGAAAAAAATTTTGCTTTTTAGATTACGTTAAATTTATAGCCACAATAGGCTTTTTCTGTTTAGTTAATGTGTGAATTCGACAAAATGCGTTTTTTGAGATCTATTTCGATTTTGATTGATAATCTCACGTTCATAACCAAAGATTAGGGTTTGATTTTAAATTCAAACTTGTAGAATACTCTAGTATTCAATCTAGTATTCAATTTTAAACCGAAAAATTGTTATTCTATCTAGTCAGTTATAATTGGATCAGAAACTGCATTAAGTGAAATTTCTTTTAATATAAAAGTATTCTCAAATGAAACGACTTTAACACATTTTTTTATTTTTTAATAGGAAATACATTAAAAAACACCTCAGATAATTCGCATTTCTTGCATCAACGAAAATGCAGTCCACACTATTACAATCGAATTTAGATCCGGGTGGTACGGTGGCAGTCGTAATAGTTGATGTCCAAAACTTCTGTTATGTCAGCCCGCTGACTATGCTACTAATCTCTATCCTAACGGCGACACTACCTCTTTAGTCTGGAAAATACTGGAAAAGCAGGTTTCAACTCGAGATTCCAACAGCCTGACCTCACGAGTGGTCTTCGTTACAATTTCAACATTTTAAAATTCTCAACATTTTAAAATTATTTTTAATAATTCTAATCATACATAATTCTGGAGGAGGAACATAGAACCGGTCAGTCTAGCAGGCAACAAGCTAAAAACAATGAAGGGCAACACGACCAACAGCCCAAGATTTATAAAAGACGATGTAGGACAATTGCTCACAGACGACGAGGAGATAAGCCACCATTGGAGAAAGTATTTTGAGCAATTCTTAAATACAGAAAAATCCACTACAAAGACAGGGCAATAAGGCAGTACCAGTTAGCCGAACCTAAAATACCAGGGCCCACACTAGCTGAAGTAAAGTCCGCAATTTCGTCCCTAAAAAACCATAAAGCCCCAGGTTTAGACAGCATACAGGCGGAAACTACTAAAAAAGGGGGAAAAAAGCTCCACCTTGAGATATATCATCTTATAAGAGAAGTCTGGGAAAGAGAGGAAATACCGAAACACTGGTATTAAAGCCATCTGGTACCTATCTATAAGAAGGGAGACAAATAAATATGTCGGAACTATACAGGAATATCGTATTATATCCATATTACTATCTAGAAGACTAACTTCATACGCAGAGGAAATAATAGGTGACTACCAAAGCGGATTCAGACCGGGAAAGTCGACCATAGAGCACATATTCGTCCTACTCCAGGTGTTAGAAAAAAACTGGAAATACAACCGCGATGTATACCAAATCTTCGTGGACTTTAAACAAGCTTACGATTCTGTTAGCAGAGAAACATAGTGAGAGACCATGGTAGAAATGGGAGTACCTGGAAAGCTGGTACGATTAGCATAGGTAAGTACAGATAACGCTTCCGCACGGATCATTATTGACAGCACTACGTCGGAGTAATTCCTCATTGACACCGGGCTTAGACAAGGAGATTCTCTCGTCCTCCTGCTATTTAATTTTGCACTGTAACATGTGATAAGGAAACCTCAACCACAACTGACAAACGGATTTGTCGCCCAAGGATAAAAAATACTATTAGCGTTTGCGGATGACTTGAGCACAATTGCACAATTCACCAGAAACGGAGCCAAGGAAATTGGTCTGAAGGTCAACGAGGACAAGACCAAGTGCCTGGTGGTTACGAAGAACCCAAGGCCAAGGTTTAGACAAAACGTAACAATCAATGAATACAACTTTGAAGTCGTCAAATAATTCAAGTACCTGGGAGCGATCTGAAAATAAATATGAAAAAGACGTAGCAGTCAGAATCATTGCAGAAAACAGGGCACTGCATAAACATGATTAATGACCGTAGTTAAATCAAAAAAACTCTCAATGCTAGCAAAAATAAGAGTGTATAAGCCAGTAATTCGTCCACAATAAAAAGAAAGCAAGACATGGAGCTATATATGAGCCTTGCAGAGAATAGACAACAGGATAATGAAGAAGAAGACACAACGATGAACTCCAGACAGTATATGGAGATGAAAACATAGTACGCTACATTAAGGCAAACCGAATAAGATGGGCGGGCCGATGGCAGAAAGTCGGTTGGTCGTCCAAGAAAGAGATGGAAGGACGCAGTAGCCAGTGATCTATGCAAAATGGGAATACAGAAATGGTAAATAGCTGCTCAAGACCGACAACAATGGAAGGAAATAGCAAAGGTCACCAAGACTCACATAGAGTTGTATAGCCAAATACTGATGATGATACATAATTCTGTCAAAAATCAAATATTTTACTCTCGAGTCAAAAACATATTTTTCTAAAATACTTCATGTATAACTAAAAAAAGTTGATACCCGATGGCATTTGGTAAGGTAGGTTCGCCAAATAAAGCCCGGTTCCTAATAAAGCCCACTCGCCCATATTCCTCAGGATGGACAAATAATGGCAGTATGCTGAAATGTACAGATGCAGTAGAGCCATCTAGGTGCAAATTGTTACACTAAGTTGAGCAGCGACGCGAACTGTCGCTTTTATATGATCATTCGTTTACAGTGGTCAATGGGTAAACATCCAATCTAATATTGAGGTTAGTATGCTTTTGTAATTTAATACGATTATGAGTGCAATTTTTTTTATTTTGCATGACATTTGTGTACTAATTAGTTGTACTTTCATAGTACCTGAATTCTTCTTCTTCTTTGGGTGCCGTGTCCATATTCAGACGTTGGCCGTCATCATGTTTGCAATTTCCTGAAACCTTTCTCTGTCGGCTGCTGCGCGAAATAATTCTTCTACTGTGAAACCACACCATTGTCTAATATTACGCAGCCATGAAAGTTTCTTTCGACCAATCCATCTCTTTTCTTCCACTTTTCCTTGTACTATAAGGCGAAGTAAATGGTATTTGGGTCCTCTAATTATATGGCCGAAGTATTCTGTTTTTCTCCTCTTTATGATGTTTATGAGCAGACGTTCTGAGTTGATCATTTGAAGAACATCTTCATTGGAAGTGTGCAAAACCCACGATATCTTTAGGATTCGTCTATAGCACCACATTTCGTCTATAGCACCAGTACCTGAATTACCTTTTGTTTATTAAAACGTAAATAATGGTAATTTCTAAAAACATTGATCACCTACAGTATTGCTAATAAGGCCCGGGTGGGCCTTATTAAGACTACGGGTGGGCCTTGTTAAGACCACTACAATAAGACGTTTTATAAGTTTTTAACTTTGTTTTAGAAAGAATACTAAAAAGCTTAAGATGCCTAGAGCTTTATGGACTGAAGAACAAATGGCTTTGGCCTTGCAAGCAGTTAAAAATGGGATGTCAGTAAGAACAGCCGCCAAAGAATTTAATATTGCCCGTCGAACACTTAGAAATCATTTGCTTAGTGGAAAAGCGAAAAAGAAACTTGGGCGCCCTTCATGTTTAACCCCCCAACAAGAATCTGAGTTGTGTGGAAGAATTTTTAGGCTAGCTGACGTTGGAATGCCTCTGACATCAACAGTGATAAGACGTTCTGTGCATGAATATTGCCAAAGAAATGGCATATCTGCACCTTTTATCGATAAAAACTTAGCTGGTCGAAAATGGCTCAAACTTTTTTAAATCGACATCCTGAAGTAGTTAAAAGAAAATCTCAATTCATGAATCCAGCTAGAGCCGCCAAATTAAACAGATTCATAGTCAATGACTATTTTGAAAAGCTACGCGAAGTTATGTTATAGCTTGATATCCTGCAAAGCCCTCAACGCATTTTTAATATTGACGAGAAAGGTTGCCGGCTAAACCTTCATAAATCACAACAGGTATATGCTCGTAAAGGTGTCAAACGAGTTCATTTGATTTCGCAAGAGCACGCTGAGAATGTGTCAATCGTCGGTTGTGGAAATGCTGTAGGACAAATAATTCCACCTATGATCTTGTTCAAACGAAAAAGAAAGAAGAATGAATGGTATGACAATTTCCTGCTGGAACAGTTATTGAAATGACCGAGAAAGGAAGTATGACTACGCCAGTTTTCATTAAGTGGGTACAACATTTTGCTAAGTACAAGCCAAGGGGAAGAGTACTGCTTATTTTTGACGGAGCATCGTCCCATCTGGATGCAGGTATTGTTGATGAAGCCGAGTCGCATGAAATTACGCTTTTTTGCCTGCCAAGTAATTGCACACATGAACTGCAACCTATGGACAAGGCGGTATTTAAAGCCTTCGAATCTTACTGGGACGACGAAGTTATCACCTACTGGACAAATAAACCAGATCGAACGATCAATAAATTTTCGTTTGGCACAATATTCTCAAAAGTATGGCCAAAAGCAACTACAGCATCAAATGTTATTTCAGGTTTTCGTGCTACGGGAATATACCGTATAATCCGAGTGTCATTCCTGACATAGCTTTTTGCCCATCAGAAATAACAGAAAATAAATTAGACTTGGAAGATTCTGCTATTCTGCTAAAAAAGAAAATAAAAGCTCTAAAGGAGAAAAATACGCAAGATAGCTCTGAGAGTTCTGATGGTTCTGACAATGAATTTTCAGTACATGACAGCTCAGAAGAAGAAAACGAAATGTCAGTAAGTTTTAACGCAGTGTTAATAACACCAGAATTGGAAACTGGAAAACGCAAAGGTGCTAGAAAGAAATCCCTGAACTATCGAGCACAGGAAGTCACAAAATCATTGTTTGATGAAGCTGGTTTAAATGACCCTAAAAACCAATCAAGAAAAGGAAAAAACTTGGCAAACGGAAAAATAGTCAAAAAACAACTAAAAAAAGGAGAAGAGAAAAATAAACACAGCTCACTTGAAACCTCAAAAAACAAAGAAGAACGAAAAGATAGTTGGTATTGTTTCGTCTGCAATGAGGATGTCGTTAAGGATATGAGACTTTGTGACAGCTGCAAAAGATATATCCATGAAGAGTGTGTAGGACTTTCAGAAGATGATAAAGACTTAGTTTTCATATGTCCAGACTGTTTGCAATAATTATTTTAAGTACCTATTATTTTTTACAAAATAAATGTCCTACATGTCACCTTTGTTTAATTTGATTAATGTATAGTTGCACCAATAGACCTTAAGCTTAAGACGTACGTGGAACGTCAATGCGACATAAGCTGAACTGGGCTAAACTAGAGCTGAAGATCTGTTGGTGCAATTAGGCATAATGGTCACATTTAAAAAGTGGGCCTTATTAAGAACATGGTGTTCCTAATTAGGCCCAGAAGCAACTATTTTTTAAAGACTAAAAAGTAACAACTCATAAAACTTTTAACAAAATTTAACAATCTCATATTAAATTTAAATATGTGATTTATTTTCTCTGTGGTTTTTAGATTTAAATCGTGATTTTATTTATCAAAAAACAACTGACAAACATTAAGTGGGCCTTATTTGGTCAACTTACCTTATAGATCAGTAATTAGAATTGTTTGTATTGGAAAATAAAACTGCTTTTACTATTTTCCTTACAATATTATTATATTTTCTTGAATTTATGCGAAACGAAAAAAGTAAATGGACGTCAAGCTAGTTTGTTAAACGTTACTTTATGTTTAAATGAACTACCACTGTAGTAAACGTAGAGTTAGAAAGGTTTTCTTCACGAAAATTAATAATTAATTATTTAGACATAATAATTTTGATTTTGATCTTACTTCTTGCGCCTAAACCATCTGTTACCGGTTCAGTTCGTATTCAACTATAGACCCTCATCACCGCTAATACAATTCTTAAATTTGCTGACGTATCACAAAAATGGGTAAATAATAGAAAAATGCACATTCCGATCCCACTAAATTTTCGTTATCTCGAAGAAGCGCCGAGACGAGACGTTTTATTTGAAGAATTACCTCATAAATTTACCACAGAACTTCTACCCATCTCCACAAAAATTTCCATTGCGAGCGGTCAGGGATAACAACTTCTTCGAAAATTTTAAAAATATTAAGATAAATCTCTTGTCATTTCTGGCGAGTCTTTTCTTCGTCGTTCATTTCTGGTAGATAACAGAAGTAATGGTTAACTTAAATCAGAACAATTTGATATCTTTTATACGGTGAAAAAGAGTTTGTGCAGTTATTTTGGAAGTAAAAACAATTTTTCAATTCAGGTTGGTTTAAGTAGTTGGTATTTGAAAAGTTTCGTATTATTTTAAGAAGTAACCCACTAATTTGGGATATTTTTACAATAAAATTCATACTATAATTGTAGGTCAACATGATACTATTTCGGGGATTTACTAAATGGGACATACAGAGCTAAAGATGTCTATAATATTCTTGAGGATTATACACTGGATTTGATAACACTCATTAAAATGCTTATTAACACTATTTAAAGACTCAAAACTAAAAAACCGAATCACACAACTACGTAAAAGGAAAAATTTCAATCGAATATTATAATAAAATTTAAATGGGTATTATACCCATTTAACCTCCTATGCTCCTCCTATGCTATAGTTGCTATAGCTTCTTCTCTCAGGGTATGCACCAGATTTTATTTTTTTTTTTACAAGAAACGCACTTTAAAAATATCTCAAGGTATAACCTAAAAGGTTTTACTGGATTTTGCACCAACCGACCAAATCAGTATTCTCTCTCTTCAATCCTGACCCCCCAGGGGGAGTGTAGTGGTCGACGTGATGTCGTGTATTGTCCGTCTCTAGAGATCTCTGTCTCTGGTCATTTCTTTTAATTCATGCATAGGTCTTTGGCATATTCCTGTAATTTGATCTATCCATCTTGTTGGGGATCTTCCTCGTGATCTTCGGCCTTCTACCTTTCCTTGTATTATGAGTCTTTCCATGTTTTCTGTGTTTGCTCTCATAATATACCCAAAATATTTTAATTGTTGGAGATGGACTTTACTAGAGAGTCGTTGGCTAACTTTTAGCTCTCTTAAAATTGAATTATTTGTTCTGCGGTCGGTCCAAGGAATTCGTAACATTCGTCTCCAACAGAACATTTCAGTGGCGTCTATCTTTCTTCTCTCCGATTGTCTCATAGTCCAAGATTCACATCCGTAGGTCAGTATTGGGAATATTAAGCAGTTGATCAACCTCATCTTTATCGCTCTTGAAATTTGACAGTCCTTCCATATTTTGGTTATTTTTGCTGTGGCAGCTTTTGCTAGTTGCCACAGCAAATCAGTATTATGCAACTATAGTTCTGATTTGGTCGATTGAAAGACTCATAGCTGAATAACATATAATGATATGGGCATGCGGATCGCCTTCTATAGAAGCAGTTTGTCATCCAATGTTCATTCAAAATTTCGACTAATTAACCAGTACATATGTCTAAATTGAATACCTAGTTGTTTTCTTTTGGTAAACATGTGCTTCTGCTAGGTTAGTCGTTTGTCAAGATGAATACCCAAGTATTTTGTGTCGTTCGCTTTTGTGTAACCCAAGGTTATTACATGTGTTGACTCATTCTTATTTACTCTCTAATTCGTCGTTTTTTAGACACGTTTTATTTTATTTAGGATTTCTTGTAAATTTTCTTATGCTTTTGTGGGATTAGAGCCTATTAGAGTCCATGGATAGTACTGTCTCGTCTGCAAAAGTAGAAACTTCTGTGTTATTGCTGTATGGACATCTGCAGTGAACATAAGAAAAAAAAATAGGTCCTAGTTACTTTTTTGTGGAACACCTGCTTTGATAGGGTGGAGCTAAGAGTATTTATAGTGCTGCTTTACCTGGAAGTATCTATCTGATAGTTAGGATTTTAGGAGTAAAAAGAAAGGATATATGGCAATTGTTTCTTTATCTTATAAAGTAAGCCTTCATACCAAACCTTATCGAAGGCTTGAATAACGTCTAAGAAGGCTGCTGAGAGGTAGAATTTACTTTCCAGCGCGTAGTAGATTATTTTTACTATTCTATGTATCTGCTCGATGATCTTATGCTTTAGCCTGAAGCCAAATTGGTGATTAAGAATAAGTTTAGTTTCTTCTAAGATTGAAATTAACTTTTCGAATACCTTTGACATAATCAGCAGCAAACTTATAGGTCTATAGGATTTTAGGTTGTCCGGTTTTTTATTAGGTTTTTGTGTCAGGATAATCAGTTGTATTTTTTTTATCAAAATGCAGGAAATATAATAAAAGCATATTCATATGTTATATAAATTTTCAAAAAGCGTTTGACAGACTTCAAGATAGTAAACCCATACATGTATTGAAACACATGCACCTAGATCACAAGGATATTAATTTAATTAAAAATCTATACTACAATCAAATAGCGGTCGTAAGGATAAAAGATAGTGGGACAGATCAAGTAGAAATTCAAAGAGGAGCCAGACAGGAATGGGTGCTGTCACCACACTTATTTATTGTGTACCCCCAACTAATAGTTCAGGAAGCACTATGGAGAAGAACTGAAGATGTAAGGATTAAAGGGAGTGTCATTAATAACATAAACTTTGCAGACGATACCGCAATCATGACAGAAAATAAAGAATAATTAAAAATACTTATAGAAATCTTTAATAGAGAAAGCAAAAAGATGTGACTAACAAAGAATACAGATAAAACCAAATACATGTTGATCTCAAAAATCACTATTGAAAGCATACATCTGACATTGGAGGATAAATCGTTAGAGAGGGTCGACAAGTATAAATACCTCTCAGCAATTATAAACTCGCAGTTAGATCTAGGTGATAAGATAAATGAGGAATTAAAATAGCTCGAAAAGCATCTATAAAATACAAGTTTCTTCTTCTTCTTACGGTGCCTTATCCTTAAGGACGTTGGCCATTACATTTGCCCATTGAATCTTATTTGTAGCAGCCCTGAATAGTTCTGTGGAGGTCATGTTCATCAATTGCCGTAGGTTTTTAAGCCAAAAGCGTCTTCTTTCTGGTCCTCTTTTGCTATTGACTTTGCCTTCGATTATAAGTTGGAGCAGTTTATACTTTTGATTTTTTATGATGTGACCAAAATATTGTGCTTTCCATTCTTTTGTTATAAGCATAAGCTCTCTTTCCTTATTCATCCTCCTCAAGACTTCCGCATTTGTCGTATGGCTCATGTAGGATATTCTGAGCATTTTACGGTAACATCAGAGTACGAATGCTTGGATTCTTTTTTGTGTTACTTCTGGCATTGTCCAGGCTTTAATAGCATAGAGCAAGGTGGAGAAAACATAGCACTTAAGTATTCTAGTTCTCAATGAGATGCCCAGCTGGCGGTTGCATAGAACTTTTTGCATTTTGTAAAACATTATACGTACCTTTTCCAGGCGTATTACTATCTCTAGTGAGTGGTCCCAAGTTTCATCAAGATTACTTCCAAGGTACGTTGTTCTTGTTACTCTTTCCAGATCTGTTCCGTTAACATTGACTTTCACCCTTCTGTTTTGGTGCTTGCTGATAACCATCGTTTTTGTCTTCTTTGTATTCAATTTCATTCCAAATTCTCTACAGGTTGTCGTTACTCGGTCCATTAAGCGTTGCAGGGCTTCAGCATTATCTGCCAGTATGACAGTGTCATCAGCATATCGCAGGTTATTTATACATTGCCCGTTTATAATTATACCATCCGAGGTGCCTTCCAAAGCTTTCTGAAATATCTTCTCAGAGTAAACATTGGACAGCAAAGGTGATAGGACACACCCCTGTCTTACTCCCTTCTCGATATTGATTTTTCCAGATGTTTTGCTTTTTATTCTGATTTTAGGCTTTTGTGTGGGTATACCAAAGAAACTGATTCGGCTAGTTAAAATGACACTAAATAACTTTACGTGTGACATTGCTTGGCAGGGTCACATATCAGACCAATTTACGGTTGCAATAGGCTTGAGATAGGGAGATCCTTTATCCACTACAATATTCAACTTAGTGTTAGAAACTGTAATCAGAAAATGCAGCATAAAGGTGGAAAAAACGATCATGAAAAATGAGCACCAGTGCTTCGCATTTGCCGACGATCTAACGATCCTAGCAAAAACCGAGAAAGAATTAAGAAGAGTTGTGAAGAAAATAATCGAAGAAGCACAAAAGTTTGGATTGGAAGTAAATGAAGACAAAAATAAATATATGATCATGGGAAAGACAGAAGGGAAAAAGGAACACTTTAGTGTGAGGTCTGTAACTGGTAAAAGCTATAGTTTTAAAAAGGTGGATAAATTTGAATACCTGGGTGTAGTTTTTGATAAAAATGGAAAAGAGAAATGGGAGCTCGAAGAGAGAATATCAAAAGGGAATACAAATTAGGTAGTTTAGAAGGTCTACTGAACTCAAAATACGTTTCTAGACAAGGTAAACTCAGAATATATAAAACAGTAATTCGACCCACAGTAACATATGCCGGTGAGACATGGACATTAAATAAGAAGGAGAAGGATACTCTGGAAAGATTGGAAAGGAAAATATTGAGACGCATATTCGGAAGACGAAAGACAGAAGATGGTTAGGAGAGAAGAACCAACAATGAATTAATGGCTTTATAGAAAGAACCTACCATTACCAAGTTCGTCAAGGCACAAAGAATCAGATGGTTGGGACTAATGGACGTATGTGGAAATAATGGCAGGAAACATAATGCCTAAACTAGTAATAACTAGAAAATTAATCGGCCCCAAAAGGAGAGATAAACCCAGAACAAGGTGGATTAGTAAAGTGGAGAAAGAACTCAATCACGTAAAGGTGAGTGACTGGAAAAGAAAAGCACAAAATAGAAGCGAATGGGGAAATATTGTACACCAGGTCCTTCAGAGTAGTTAAGAATGTTGTATATACATATTTAAGTTAAAGTTTAATTTAAAATAATTGTAATTAGTTAATATTAGGATAATGTTTTTAAAAGAATGCCCTAGGCCTTAACGGCCTGTTGTGCATAAAAATAAATAAATAAATCTTTTCAGATGCTTTTATATGATTACGTTAAAGGTTTCAGTATCTTAATTATAAATCCTAAATTCGGGATGATTGTATTCGTATAGCTTTTCAAACAGCTTTTCTGTCGTATAAAACGAGACAGATTATCAATAAAGTTAGCAATGATTAAAGAACTAAACCGTGCCATCAATTTTTAAAATTTATGCATAAACTTTATAATTTGACTACAAAATTCTGCTTGTGCCGATGCTTTAAAAGCTTTCAATACTGAATGTAATTCATATCTCTAGGAAGTCGCGAATATAAATTTCGCCAAACTTGAAAATTCATCATCGTATAAAATTGAATTCATTATAACTCATCTATTTATTAAACAGTTGCGAAGTTAGCCGATAAAATATGAGACGTTTGAAAATATTCAGCTATTCGTTTAGTCAAAGTCAGAGCCAAATTTATACCCAGCTTTGAATTTTAACGAGCCACTCTTCCGGACGATACTAATAAATATCCGAATTGAAATCCCCTTCGAACACCGGCACCGGTTATCCATTTTAGCCAAGAGCCAAAATGGGATCGTATTGCATGTTGGAACAAGAAAAACGCTGTGATAAATAAGAAATTTATGTTTGATTTGATAAATAGACGCAATCATATTTATAGATTTACTATGTTAACATTTATTTTATTTTAAGATGACAGTTCGGAACTAAAATCTGAAAATAGTTCTATAAATTTTTACTCAGAACTTGACACATGCTCAATTGTCCACATGTATCTATCACCTTTTAATTTAATCAAATATTTATACTACAATCAAACAGCCGTAGTAAGGGTAAAAGGTAGTGAGACAAACCAAGTAGAAATTAAAAATATTATGTTTTAAACTGTAAGAGTATTATAAAATTTAAACACGGTTTAGAACGAGGCAACTTTGGTAAACATCCACCTGCAGACAAGTTCATAAATAATTAGTTCACTTGCAACAACAATACTAGTAAAATAAACGAGTTCCTGTTTTTCTGTTTATTGACACGTTATGAATACACATAAATAAAAGGAATAGAAATATGGACCAGTTTTTTTTTTATTTAAACAAATATATCCGCATTAACCACTAAGAGCTCTTGTTAAAGACAACGGTCAACGGGTCGTTTTTGAAACCGTTATGTTGGCCGTTGCTCAGTGTCTTTCAGGTTCGTATGAATGTTTGTCCACGCAACGGCAACCAACTTGTTGGTTAACTTTTCACCGTCTACGTATTCAGTCCCCCTCGGCAAGACGTTCGACGG
This sequence comes from Diabrotica balteata, assembly GCA_918026665.1. Taxonomy (NCBI): domain Eukaryota; kingdom Metazoa; phylum Arthropoda; class Insecta; order Coleoptera; family Chrysomelidae; genus Diabrotica; species Diabrotica balteata. The sequence continues at coordinate 15,013,057 of OU898277.1, read as the reverse complement.
GCCGATGCAGTGAACCCTCAGTAAACAATTTTAGTTTATGGAAGTGTATTATCGGCGTTGGACGAGCATTCGTTGTTTCAATAAATTTCTTTCTTTATTGCCGCTATAAGATGGATTTTTATATGGAGATTTTAGTTTAGAGTAGTAGAAAGTTTCTTGATCCATTCGAAAGTAATTGAAGAATTTTGTTTCGTCTTTGACCCGTTGACCGTTGTCGTTAACAAGAGCTCTAAGGGTTATTAGTGGGAGGACATATACAAACAGTAGGCATTGTTGCATAAAAAATATATTTTTTACAATCTGGTATATAGTTTGTAACGTTTAAAACGTTACATTTTTGTTCTTATTAATTTCAAAGTACTTTCCTTTATTTTCTGCTCATACTAGTTCTTTTTCCTTTGGTTGTATTCCTATATTTTATTTCAATATTTTCCTATTATAAATAAATCCGCTGATTAATTTCTTAAGTCCCCTCGTAGTCCTACCTTCGCTTACTTTATCGTACAAGAAACAGAAACCCCACTCCTAAATAATTTACTTCTATCAATCCGATCCGATTTATTTTCTTTTTAAACTAAACCAGCAAACGAGAAGGTATTATTAAAAAAATAAGTCCTCGTGGTCAGAAACTTCCAACGGTCTGGGTAAGTTAATACTTTGCTCTTTTTACAATAACATATTTTCATACTTTAATCAAGAACACTTTTAGTTTTTCGTATAATTTTGTGTACGCTAGTACTTAAAAACTGCTTACAATTTTTTTTTTACCTTTGCTGTAATAATAATAATTCAATATAAATCGTATTTATCGCACAACTTTGTCTTTTTCATTTAATAATTTATCTATTAATTACAATTATTAATTTGTGAGTTTTGGCAACTTCAGAGAATTGTGGATCGGTATAAATGTCTCAGAGAGAAGAGCTTTCCGCTTGCCAGAATTCTTCTGTTGTTGGACAAAACTCATGCCATGACGAATTTTGGTAGCGGTTTTTGTTTTTCTAGCCACCTTGGTTTTTATTCAAGAGAATCCACCTTGGTTTTTATTACAGAGATTCCACCTTGGCTTTTATTCAAGAGAATCCACCTTGGTTTTTATTCAAGAGAATCCACCTTGATTTTTATTCAAGAAAATCCACCTTGATTATGATATAAGAAAATTTACGTTGACATGGAGTTTTGGTCGAAGAATACGAAAATGGAATTGTTTTTTTTGGAATAAGAAATCCATCTCGATTTTGAAGATCCGCATGGCTTTACATTGGAGAGGGATCCACATGGTTTTTGCAGACATTGTATGGTCCGAGTTGAGAAGAGAACAGCAGGAGGATTTCTCATAGAGTAGAGCTAAGTTTCTTTATTTCTTGAAATTTTGTATATAGATGCTTAATTCCCTGTTGTTAGAACCTCAATTTAATTGTTATTACATTTTGATTTATTAAAATATAAATAAATAAAGATATGTGTTAAAGAAATTATTTTATTAATAATTCCCGATTTCTCCAATTAAATTAGTTTATGCCGAACATCACCCCTGAGGGGTTTCAATGTGCAATGGGTGAGCTAGCCGTTACACAATTTGCCCCACGTTGGGCGCCAATGATTAAAGTATAAAAATATGTTGTAAAAAGAGCAAAGTATTAACTTACCCAGACCGTTGGAAGTTTCTGACCACTAGGACTTATTTTTTTAATAATACCTTCTCGTTTGCTGGTTTATTTTAAAAAGAAAATAAATCAGATCGGATTGATAGAAGTAAATTATTTAGGAGTGGGGTTTCTGTTTCTTGTACGATAAAGTAAGCGAAGGTAGGACTACGAGGGGACTTAAGAAATTAATCAGCGGATTTATTTGTAATAGGAAAATATTGAAATAAAATATAGGAATACAAACAAAGGAAAAAGAACTTATTATCAATGAAAATCAAATAGTATGAGCAGAAAATAGTGGAAAGTACTTTGAAATTAATAAGAACAAAAATGTAACGTTTTAAAGGTTACAAGTTTAGTCATTTTAGGATAACTTAATAAAGATTGTAAATTTGACGTTAGTACACTTTTTAAATTGTCACTAGGGTACTCGTGATTCTTTCGTACTGGTACACTGGACACTAAAAATCATTTGTTTCACTGACAACTGAGTGTTGCACTTGGTACACATCAGAGCAGCCTCCTGATTGAAGATATGCTTGTGAGCAAAGGAAAGTAAGTCCTATTCGGAGTCGGTTGATGATGACTTGGTCTTTTCTATTACTTGGTAGATGAGTTTGGTTCCTACTTCACTTAGACATTCTTTTAGTTTGTTGACAGTGTGATCCCAAGTAATTTGCCATGCTCTGTACATGTGGGCTTTGATATTTACTTTGTGATCTGTCCAAGGCATTTGATTTATGATAGCAATAATTTGGTTGGTTGTTGCATTGCTTTCCAGAGAGTCCACTTCCTCATTACCACTTATTCCCATATTGGAAGGTAACCAGATAAAGGAAATATCTTTTTGTTTAGTCTGTAGATACGATAACTCTTCTATGATCTTGAGAATTATGGTGTGAATTATATATACAGCTGTTTTATTTCAAATAATGCGCTCATTGAATCGGTGATGACAACAAATTTGCTTTCTTTATTAGAACCACATTTTTTTATGGCCTGGTGAATTGCCGTAAATTCCCCGTTATATATACAACAATTTTTTGGGATTCGTATGGTAGACTTGATGTTTTCGTAGATGTAGGCTGCAGCATGTCCTTCATCACATTTGGAAGCATCAGTGAAGATTTGATAGGTAGTTGGGTATTTGGATATTACATATTTATAAGCTTGCTGTATGAGAAAAGTATGTGTGGAATGTTTCGGGAGTTCTTTTAGAGACGTGTCTATTTTTGGAGGTTTGATCATCCAAGGAGGAAAATTTACATGAATAGGCATAAGTATTAAGACTGAACTGTTCTGAATTTGGTCAGGACATGGTAGTTTTTTTATTGCAGTGTTTCTGTAAAGATCGAACAATATATTTGTTCTGCAAAGTATTGTTAAATAGGTTACGTTGCTGTTGTTTGCTGAAATTCTGCCAACGAAATTTAGTGATAGGAATTGTGTTCGTTAGCTTAAAGGCACTTAATTAACCAAAGCTTGTAAGCTACTTACTGGACTAGTTCTTGTGGCACCTAAAATTAATCTTAAGCACATGTTTTGAATGTAGTCAAGTTTTTTAAAGTTGTTTTGTTAGCAGTATCATAGCATAAACAGCCGTAGCCTAGTTTACTTCGTATTAGTGATCTGTATAGAGTAAGTTAGGTTGTTGTATCTGCCCTCCAAGAGGTATTTGACAGAATTTTTATTAGATTAATTCTGGATTGGCAAGAACATTGCAGATTGGTTATGTGGCTTTCCTAGTTTAACTTACGTTCAAAAGAAAGTCCTAAGAAATTTAATACTTCTGCTACCTCTACTAAGAAATTTTTTCTTTTGCTAAAAATTAAATAACGTGTTTTTTTACTATAAAATATAAAATTGTTTGTTTTTAGATAAATGACTAAGTCATCTGTATATAGGCTAGTAAATACCGGTAGTTTTGTTTGATGTATAATACTATTTATTGCAATTAAAAAGAGAGTAGGACTTAGAGTAGATCCTTGTGGAGTTCCGTTTTAAAGTACTCGTCTGGAAGATGTAAATTCATTGGTTATATTTCTATAAAGGAACACATATGCCCTTAATCATCCTATTATTGAAGTGTTTTTTGTATAAGATGTCTCTATGTTGTGTCAAATGCTTTTCTTATGTCAAACAGTATGGCAATATAAGTTTTTGGTTGTGCAGAACGATTCATATATACTCTATTCAAGCGTTATTAGGTTTTCTGTTGTGGATCTACCCGTAAGAAATTCACTTTGTCTAATACTTATTAGGTTATTGTTTTCGAGGTGCCATTTAAGACGATAATTAAGGATCTTTTTCTAAAAGTTTGCAGGTGAATAACACGTAAGTGATATTGGACGATAGGGATTTGGATCGTCTTTTGGTTTATTATATATAAGGATTGGAATTATAGTTGCTTGCGACTATAGATCAGGAAAGTCATGCTGAATAAAAATATTCATATATCATCAGGTCATGGTCAGGTCATATATAATATATCATCAGGTCCTGGACTCGAATTTTTTGAACTTAAACAAAATTCTAATTCCTGAAATCTTACTGGTTTGTTTATTAGATTGTCGCTCTCCGTGATTTGTATATTTGAAGACTCCGTTAGTTTTTTGTGCACTAGAAAGGATAGGCTGTAATTGAAATCACTAAAATTAAGTTCATATATATCTGCTAGTATTTCTGGAATATCTCCTTTGTCTGAATGTTTTTGGTTATTGTATGATAGAGTATCTATACCTCGAAAGTATTTTGTCCCTTTTATTCTGCCCACTTTGTTGCATATGTTGCTTAAGGGAGTAGAAGGATTTATTGAACAAATGTACTTTTTCCAATTTTCTCGTTTTGCAATTTTGATTAATTGTCTACTTTGAGCTCTGACATTTTTAAACACTAAAAGGTTTTCGATAGTTTTATGTTTCTTGTAAACGTTAAAAGCGTGTTTAGACAAAGTGAGTGCTTGTGCAATTTCGTTATTTCACCAAGGAATTGTCTGCCTTTGACCCGATTTTGTTTTTCCCACTGCGATTGTTGCTGCAGAAATAGTAATGTTATTAAATATTTTAAGATTTTGGTTTGCGTTATTGGTTAAACTAGATTTGTTTGTTTGTTCTTCTATCAGTATTTGATATAAATCCTAGTCAGTTGACTTTATTTTCCATGTCCGGTGAATTGGAAAGTTGATTTATCATTAGTGTTTATGGTTATCGAGATAGAGAAAGATCACTATCACATAAATACCCCATTGTGTCCCAGTAAAATTAAGGAGCTAGAGACGGACTGCATAAAGAGAGACCTATGGCAGAAAATGTACAATTGTATGAATTGAACCTAGTAGATCCGCCAGTGTTAGTAAAACTAAATTTAAATTATCAGTGAAATTATTTAAGAGATTGTCACATTTGTCGGTTTTGTTACTTCCTCAGGTACTGTTGTGACAGTTAAAATTGCCTAATATTATTTTTGGGTGTGAAATTTGGTTTAAAACATTGCTTAAAGCAGTTATGTCTAAATCAGTAGGATGGTGTAAGTATACATTGCAAATATTGATTTTCATTTTGTGGGTGACTGACACTGCAACTATTTTGAGATTTGTTGCAGTTGCAGTTGTATTTCAGTTGACTTAATTTTTTAATGTCCCAGTTTGGTTGTTGAAATGGGTATCTTCTAGGCATACGACTAAAGGAAGATATTCGTGTATAAGAAGCTTGATGGATTCTATATGTGTAAAATAACCGTTGGGGTTCCACTGTAATATGAATGTGCTGGCCATTACCTATTTATTTAACTATTTACTATTTAACTAAATTATTTACTATTCATGTGTTAATTATTTATTGTTGAGAACTTTATTAGTAGTCAGTTTCGTAAGTACAAGAAAGATTGTTGAGAAGCAGTTTCTTCTTCAATCTGGTGATATATAAGGTTTAGCAGTTCTTTTATTTCTTGGCTTTCATTTGAATAATTTTTAACAATAAGTTCAGGATGTTTTGAGTAAAGGAAATTTGCCAGAAAATCACATATTTCATGAATAAGTAAGTGTAAAGGAAGGGTTTCTATTTTCAATTTTTTCTTTAATTTGATTTAGAATAATAGGAATATCTTCTTGGGTTTCAGGGTTTTTCTTAGGTTTTTGAGTATTGGGAGGAGGTAGATCATTTTCAAGGATTTTAGGAGAGGAGATTTGTGGTTTAGTACCATGAGTAACTTTAGTGGTTTCGCCTTCAATCACTTAGGAATTATTTTGGAATATTTTTGGTTAATTCAAATTCCTTTATAGCTGATGTTAATTCGTGATTTTGTATGGTATAGAGTTCTGGTTTCATTAATGTTTCGGTATCTTCTTGGTATTGGTTTCGTGTTTGTTCTTGTGGTTGATTATATTCTCCATTGGTAGAGTTATGTATATTCAGTTCCTTATGTATATTCATGTGGTGGTCAGTTTTCATTTGATTAATTGAGCTGCTTGATGATGATAAAGAAGGACAGTTACAATCGTGATGTCCGACAATCTTGCACCTGGAGCAGTTTAAACTATTTATGGAAATGTATAGTCGATATGATGTATTGTCGAATGAGATTAGAACTGAGTCAGAAATTGATGCATTTTTTAAAGGACTTATGAAGATTTGCACCCTAAAGCTGAGCAGGTGGGTGCATTCTTGCATACCTACTCGTAGAAACGTCATGTTGGGAGCGGATTTTATACCCATAGTTTTTCAGTGCTCTTCAATTATGCTATTAGGTATAGTAGGACATACATTAGATATGATAAGTCTCTGGTTAGGGGTTATAAGTCTTCTTACTTCAATCTGGTTACCATCAATATTTATATATTTGTGGAAGCAAAAAAATTGATCAACTACATATCTGGAGGATGCATATGCGGTTGTTTGCTATTTTGGATGCCCAAACAACATTTTTGGGCTGTACTATTGATCCAACAGCTTGTACATATTCGAAAACTTTTATTCCTTGTATATTTGAAAGTATAATATCTCAGTCTTTTAAAGGGTGTTTGAAACTGTTTAATGTATTGGAGTAAGATATATGTGACTTAGTGGGTATATTTCGTGAGGTAGTAGCTAATTCCAGTTCGTCTATCTTGCCGCTGAGAATTTACGTACATTGGCACAGAGGATCTAAAGTCAGACCTGGCCACTTAATAAAATTGAACTGTAGCCTAATTAAGCTTGTCGCTCACTTATGTACTGCACCGCGAAGCGAAGCGCGGAGAAAAAGGTTATTATGAATTTTCTTCGTGTAGTTAAATATACTCGCGCGTATCTGTACGAAGCAACGCGCTGCACAGCGAACAGAAAGGACACGGATCGCAACCGTAAAATCCTAGGCGAAGAAATTCTGTTCGGCGCACTTCGCGTTGCAGTGCGTAAGTGAGCGACAAGCTTAAGCGAGCGACAAGCTTTACTTGTTAGAAGCAAGAACCAGCAAAAAGTTGTTGTCGATAATCGATAAGTTGAGTTGAAATCGATAAAATATTTTGCATTTTAAACTTCTGATTTTAAGGTTATTAATAATGCAGTTTTATACTCACAGAATTCTACGATTTTCAGTGCACTGTCACATTTAACGTTAAGTTGCAAAACAGTATCAAAATTAAATTATATTTGTAATTCTAACTACTAGTAATTTCCAATTTGTCAGAACCGATATAAATCTATCTGTATGATCTGTTAGATATCGAGGCCGGACTTCATGGACCAGTTTTATTTTGATATAATACCAAAATATAGTTTATAAGCAAAGCAAGAAAAAGCGGTTGATGTTAGAAAAACATTATGATTTAAACTGGCACAGTATTGAAGAATTAACCTATTTTAAACAGATTTTAGAACGAAACTTCGGAACGAGAACTTTGGAAAACTTCCACCTGCAGACAAGTTTATAAATAATTAGTTTACTTTCATTAACAATACTAGTAAAATAAACTTTTATTTTTATAATAAAGCAGAGCATTGCATGATATAAGGATACCAGATATGATATTGCCACGCACAAAACGCGTACACTCACGCGCATGACGTCACCTTGTGCTAAATTTTCAAAATGTATTCATGCTTGCGGATGAAACGAACTGTTGAAATTCTAATATAATTTACTAAATGTTTTTTTTACTACTTGAATTTAAGCTTAAGTATTTAAATTAGTATAAATATTGTAAAGAATAACAATTTTTCCATAAGAGTGAAGTTTGATGGAGGGAGCCATGGCCATGGCTTCATTTAGAGATGGTTCTCCAATGAAGAAAAAGAAAACACTCACCAGTTCTAAATAATGAGTAAACTTAAGTACATATATAATAACATCTTTAATACTACATATTGAGTTAGAACTGATGAAGCTTTAGAAGTATAAAGCGAAACGTCTTCTATAAACTTATAAAGTAGTTGACTTCTGTTTTATATTTTGCCAACCTGAATGACCGATTCATCACTTCAATCACTTTCAACAAAGTGCTTAGAGCAAACACGAGCAAATTAAACATTAAAATTATCCTGGCGTTTACACAAATGTTTCCAAACAGCTTGCATTTCTTTGTCTTTTGGAAAGCTATAAAATGCTGTACCGGGTACAAAACTCTTGCACATATTGTCAACGGCACAACCATACACTGCACACCTCATATCGGGAAAAATTTAAAGCCTTGTAACACTTTTAAAATATTATTTTATTAAATATTGGCTATGAACCGTAAATGTACATAAACGTCAAAACACAATATGACGAAATTTAGCACAAGTTGACGTCACAAAAGTCATGCATAAGCCACGCCCACATGCGCGGTATCTTATCTGTTTGTATTTGTATCATGATAGCATTGTGATTGGGATGATCTCATTTCTATATATCATAAAACCGTGTATTAAGTTTCGTTTATATTTATATTTTTTAGTTCTTTTTCTTTTTTAGCCAATATTTAAACAGAAATTATTTGTAAGAAAATATTACTGAATTTAAACTTTATTTATGTTTTCCTTCAATTTTTCAATTACTGTTCATAATCTCTCTTTCTCTAAAATAACGTTAGTTGATATTTATTTTGCACTGCAAACCCTTTGTTTTACGGTAAAATGAATGACCTCTATTCGTGAGTCGTTAAAGAATAGCAGCAGAATAATGGCGTAGTAGCTATTAGACGAAAGGGGTGTTATTTAGTACATAGTTGCACAGGGCTTTTCACGAAACGATCTAAAAATTTAAAATGAAATTTTGGTGTAGGCAATCTTACTGTTCTTAATTTATGTTTTCCACTTCGATAATCGTTCTCAAAATTTTTATTTTGAAAGCGATCTCCGAAGTGGAAATCGAAACGTCAAAATATTCGTATTTTTAATTGAAGATATGTTTTCTTGCTCTGTATATAATAATGGATTGATTACCGCTGTCGCCGCTTCTCCGCCACCAATTTCAATCTTTTTCTGTCATATGCAGTTGCCTCTTCTAAGTCTCTTGTCACCATTGCTTCATCAATATCGTTGCGTAAATCTCCGTGGTCGTCCTCTCTTTCTTCATTCAGATTCCAGTACTCTTCTAGGCCATCTGTACTCTGGCATTCTTTTAGATTTGTCTGGTCCGAACCAGATTAATTGTTTTCTTTCTATGTCATCATTGTTATTTCGCTCCATTTTCATTTCGTTTCTTTGGTTCGTTTCTAGCTCTCTCCAGTTTCGATCTACAGTAGCTTCGTCTCAGATAATCCATTTCTGTCGTCGTGAGTTTGTTTTGTGGTTTCTCGTCCAATTGTTTTTTGCCAGAAAAAAGAGTTTAAGGCACGGGTCTCTGCTCTGCCTTTGTTTATTCTTTCCCTAGTTTCCACGCTATACATTTTGTCGTCTTCCAAGACTAGAACTATATTTCATCTGTTCCCACTGAAAGATATTTACATTTTGTCATATTCATTTTTGGTTTTGATTAGGTTAAATGGGTTGCTTTTTCTAATGTAGGTTTTATATATCTCCGGAAATCAATTAGATACGAAATTCTGTGTTTCAATTGATTTTGAAAATTTTTAAGTACTAATAACGTTTATTGTTTGTTGTTCTTCTACTTAACTGTTGGTAATTACTAGACTTCGGCAAATATGCAAATAAAAATGTAGAAAATATGCGCATAAATATGCACGTGTTTACCCGAAAATATGCAAATATTTTACAAAATATGCATACAAATAAATAAAAAAATTGTAAAATAGTAACAATTTTATTTAAAAAAAAAGTGTACATAACTAAATATTTCCTACTATTCATTAAGATTTACATTTATTTTAAGTAACTACATCATTTTTAAGTATGAATAAACTTATTTAGAATTATGGTAACAATAAATGACCAAGTGGTGTTCAAAATTTTCTAACAAAAACTTGTGGCTTTTGTCTGAGTACATATATTTATATATGGAAAAACTTCGTTCAACATCAACTGATGTAACGGGAGCATTTTTCAAACTAACCAAAACATTTGGTTCTAAACTAATTGTTTCCGAAATATTTCCAGCTAGAACACTGACTACTTCAGAAAGAAACCTTTATTTTTTTCCATAGTAGCTTCAAATTTTTTTAAAATATCTTTTCCAATATTACCTCTAACGTTCCGACAACATGACGCAAATTCTTTTATTAATGCTGTACTTTCGAACAATGACAGTTTTGGTGATTCTAACTGAGTAATTGTTTTTTGAATAAAACTAAAATTTGATTTTATAAATGAAAGTTCTTGTTGAAGCAAGTTACTCTGAAAAGTTTGTTTAGAATCCAAAAGAGATTGGGAACTTTCATCTGTTAACGTATCAATTATGTTCTTTATTTTAACAAAATGATCTGCATAAAAATTAGCTCCCCATCGCGTTAAAATAGGTTGTGGTGGAAGAGGAATGTTAGGTAGCATTTCTTTATAAAGTTGAATTCTTATAGGAGATTTAAGAAATACTTTTTTGACCCTGGATATCATGGTATTTACAAGAGGAAACTTTTTTCGTATTTCCTCTGCAACTCTGTTTAATCCATGCGCTACACAAGTAACATGTAATAAATCTGGGAAAAATATTTTTAAATTTTCACCATATAAGGAGCAGCATCCGATAAAATAAGCAGTAATTTATTAGAAGGAATAGTTGTCGGAAGAAAAAAAGTTGATAATGTTTCTTGTATAAAACGCGAAATTGTTAAAGCATTTGTTTTCTCAAGTTGCTGGCATGAAATAAGATGATATTTTGCTAAGGTATCTTCTTTAAGAACACCAATCAATAAATGAGCAATATACTTTCCTGAGGAATCAGTGGTTTCGTCTACAGATATGTAAAAATAATTATCTGCCATTTTATTCCTTAATATTAATTAACACCGACGAGTATAGCCCGTTCACATTATTTCTTCTTAGAGACCGATCACTTGAAACATTAAGTTTGCAATATTTTTTTTAGAAACGAACTAAAATTTACATTTGCTAATTTTGAAAGCGGTATGTTTGCAGACACTAATCCGCGACACAAGTCTTCATTAAAAGTTTCTTGCTCATCTAATTTTTTTGAAGTAGATTTTAAACATTTAGCCATTGAAGTTTGATGTTTTCCTCCTATTTTTCCTTTTTTTGCAATGTATGAAGCAGTTCCCACATGTTGGTCTATCTGAAATTTCTTCTCACATGCTATCTATAAATAAAAATAAAAACCTTTATTTTAACCCAACCTTTAAAATATAAAAATATACAAGGTGTTTTTGGTTTATCAAATAACTGGTTTAAAAAAAAAAACACTCGCTAAGTGTTTTAAATGCAGTATTAATCTACAAATTAGTTTTTGCTACTAGCCACTAGTACATCATATAACTTATTTTAAAATTCAACAAAAGTTTTTTTTTGTTAATTCAATTACAATAAAACTAATTGTGTTTTAGAATAGCTGACTTCACAGAAAAAAGTAAAGGTGAAAATTTTTTCTAAATATACACCATTGTATTGTACCATGGACAATTTTTTCTCACTAAAGGAAGCTATTTTTCATTTAAAAACAACCTACTATAGAGTACTAAATTTCAAGTAAATACGTTTATTGGTTTTAAAGTTATTGTTGTTATTAACTAAAAGAATTTAATTTTTTTTAATTTTAACACCCTGTATCTCGAAAAGTAAATATGTTTGACCCCTCATTAACTATATCGTTTTGTTCAATTTTTCGAGAAGTATCTACAGTCAAACGTTGTAAGTGTCATTTGGAAACACCCTGTATGTATGAAATATTAGATATTTAATAGAAAATATTAGATACTTACAATTTTGCCACAGACTGAACAGTAGATTTTTCCCATATCCATAGACAGCTCTTTATAAGGTTTAATCCAAGTTGAAGCACTGGTTGTTTTAGGCATTATAAAATCAAAATCTTCCTTTTTGTTACGCACAACGAGTGTTTACGCTTTGAATATCAAAACAAAAATGATTTATAAATCTGAGCATCAAATTAGAAATGTTTAGGTACCTAATTCAATAAACTGGGAGATTTTGGAAAATTCCTAAATTAGGAACAAAACTATTAGCCGTTTACCTGCTGTTAAGATACAATAAATTGTAGATAGATTTGGGGAATAGATCATAAAATGCAAATGAGCGAATCCTTAGCGATTATCCAATAACTGAATGCCTCAGTGACCGAGACTTTCTGAGAATGTTGAGGGCTACTTAAATTGATCTTCTTTGAAATTGTAAATGTTTTGTACGAGTAGAGATTACGTAGTTAGATCATTTCTTGATTAAAATGACTACAAAATTTTATACAAGAATTGAAATAAATTGGTATGTTTAAAAATTTTCAAATACAGTATAAAAATCTGAACTTTTATGCACTTTATGCAAACTTTTATACAAATATGCCAAAATATGAAATATTTGCATAAAATATGCACAATATGCAAAATATGCAATATGCATATTTGCCGAAGTCTAATAATTACCATCTATTGGTAATTGCTCCAAGTCTTTGTTAGTTGCCATAGTTCCGTCATTGGTCTATCCTTGTTACTTAGCTTTAGTTTTCTGATGGGTACAGCTTGCCTTTCATTTGGTTCAATCTACGTATTCTACCATCTATTATAGCCTTTCGAACTTTCGAAACTACTTTTTTACAGCTTTTCCTTCAGTTCCTGCTTCACATGTTTCCCTTAGCTCCTCCTACATTTATTTCTCGTTTACTGTTAGGATATTTTCTATATAAATAATTACTTTTATTTTCAATTTAAAAGTTTTATAAAAAAGGGCCCGAAAAATTTACCTTCAATATGTCTGCAAGTTTAGCCAATTTCGAGCAGGCATTTGGCACAGTACCACATGCAAAAATAATCAAAATTTTAAAAACTCATAACTCAAAATATCAGGAGTCGATGGTAAAGACATAAAACCAATCTCAAACTTATATCTCCATCAAAAAGCAACGCTGTGATTTGAAAATAAACTGTCAAAGATATTCACAGTCGCTAAAGAAGTTCGACAAGTTTGCATACTCTCATTAGAGTAAATAGTACTATTTAGCCTTGGAAAAAACAGAAGATGGTATTACAGTAAATGGCTAACTAATAAATAATACTGGATATAAAGACCTAGGGGAATAACAAGGAATGTGCTTAAAGCTGAATTTGAGAAAATTGTTTAATATTGGTAATTGTGTAATAAAGTAACTTGATGTTACTTACAAAGAGGATTCTTAGAAAAAATTACTATCCTAAGATGCTGCTTAAAATACTGCTTTTCCAAGATATGCCAACGGCAAGAACACACCAAAGACAAGCATTAGAAGAAGAACCAGTAGAACTTTTCTATGGACGATTACCTTACATAAGGGGTTTATTGCCACAGATCACAAACCTTTTCAGATAGTTTAACATAGTGATAGCAAATTCAGTGTACTAAAAAATAAGGACAAACTTCACTCACCTGAGAGAAAGAGTGAGAAAGAGAGAAACTGGATAACTTCAATGTAGTGTATTCTACTCCATGTGGTTCCTGCTTGAAAGTGTATGTCAGTCAAACCAGCCAGAAACTATCATAAAGAATAGCTTTGCACAAGAGTGATGTTGTGAGGAAGCCTACTAGTACAGCTTTTAGCCAACATATTAAGAATACTGGACACATTGCCAACTATGAAATTGTGGAAGTACTATAAAGGATTGACAGCCAATTCAAGAGAAATTTCGTGCTACAGCCATAACTGTAGCTCTTCGATGAATTGTAAGAAAGATGTGGAAAACTTGAGTTGTATTTATTTATTTTTGCTTGAACAAGACTTGACAAGACGTAACAGATTGGAATATGAAGGTAACATATCATAACATACACTGATGACCTGCCTGCGCTTGAGAACAGATTTTATTTTTTGGCTGATTGTATTTCTTCGAAAGTTTTGTTTCCAACTGGTGGTTCCATTTTATTACATGAGGTGCAGATGTAAATATAACCTTGTTATCTATGATATCGAGATATTGACAGAAAATAGGAAGATTTTCAACAAAAAAGAAGAATTCTTCTAGTTGTATTTGTAGAAATACCCTTTTATGTTGTAATGTTTTCATTTAAAATTTGTATTTTTTAACATATTTATGACAATGTTCTTCACTACTAGGACTAATTGAACTTAACTTTCATCACTAATGTTCACTAATGTTAACTTTCACCTATTGTACTAAATAAGTTTTTCATTTAGGTGCTGATGAAGGTGACAGGCTTGTAAACTGGCTTATACCATCTTTAGCCAATCCTTGATAATATCTATTCTCTAATAGGGGTAAGAAAAGACAAAGAAATTATTGACATTGCTAAGAACAGAAAATTGGCTTTTTTGACCACATTATGAGTTATAATAAATACCGATTTTTGCAAAGCAAGTTAAGGGGAAAAGAAGGTCTGGTCTAACGTCTAACGGATGTATTTCAAGATGTTATGAATAAATAAGATGGGTTAAATTAGTCGCCAACATCATAAGAAGATATGTGCAAAGACGAAGAAGAAGAATGAAATCCATAATAACCTAGAATCTTTCCAATTTTAAAAGGCCCTAAAACTTTGAAAAACCCAATATAAAGATAAAAATATTGCAACCCAGCTATGGATTACTTCCTCTTCATACTGGCAAATTTATTAAAGAGAATCCTTTATCCTTTAAAATAGAAAAAAGTAGGTAAAATAAGCGTAATTGCAATAACGTAGCTCTATACAATTGTTTAAACTACACTTGATTGAAATAAAGTTGGAAATGTAAAAACCCTGCATAACTTTTTTGTTTTTTTAATTGATGCGAAGTATAGTAGGCAGCGCTGTGTTTTTATTAAGTGGAATTATTTCGCATTTTAATTAAAACTTATTTAAAGAACACAGAAAACAAATTTGATTATAATGCTTTCAAATTAATTTGTAGAAAAGGAATATAGATATTTGTATCCCTCTTCTATCTCTTCTTTAGGAATTTAGGTTAGGTTCGGTTTAGATAAATATAATTTTGCTGTGACTTTTACCCGGCCAGATATCTAACACAATAATTTACCCCTTCTTCTTATGGTACTTATCCGTTACAGACGTTGGATACTAATATGGTTATTCTGACTTTGTTGACTACTGCCCTGAAAAGTCCGGTAGTGGTTAAGTTAAACCATTTTCGCAGGTTATGCAGCCAGGATATTCTTCTTTATCTTGGACCTCTTTTCCCATGCACTTAACCTTGAAGTATGGCAAAAAGTAGGTCATATCGTTGTTCATTGCGCATTATGTGGCCCAGGTATTCCAGTTAGCAACGTTTTATGGTTACGACTGGTTCGCGCTCCTTACCCATTTTCTGTAGTACTTCTTCGTTGGCAACTCTGTCTATCCAGGAAATCCTCAACATCAGTCTATAGCACTACATCTCAAATGCTTTGAGTCTCTTTAGTGATGCTTCAGTTAAGGTCCATGACTCCACGCCACATAGAAGAACGGAGATTACGTAGCATTTTAGTAAACGAACTTTTATTTCCAATTTTATATCGTGGCTGTTAAAGATTTTTTTCATTTTGACGAAAGCTGATCAATCCTTCTCAATCCTTATCTTAATTTCCGTTGATTGGTCCCACTGGTAATTTAGGTTTTGCACCCAGATAACAAAAGTTGGTGATTTGTGTTATAGGTTGTTGTTTAACTAGTATTT
Source organism: Diabrotica balteata (assembly GCA_918026665.1). Classification (NCBI taxonomy): domain Eukaryota; kingdom Metazoa; phylum Arthropoda; class Insecta; order Coleoptera; family Chrysomelidae; genus Diabrotica; species Diabrotica balteata. The sequence continues at coordinate 14,997,230 of OU898277.1, read as the reverse complement.
GACCAGGTGGTATCCTCTTTTTCTTATAACCATGTATTTGGTTTTTTTTAGTTGTTTATGTCTGTGTCAACATTATTAACTACTTCTGACTTAGATATGTTGTTCTTCAGATATTCCCGTACTTCTTGCTTTATGTCATTATCTCTTAGTTGTTTGAGATCGTATCTCATAGGATTAGGTTTGTGGATTTTTTTAAATTTCAAACGAAACTTAGCGACATGTGGATTATGGTCTGACTTAATATCTGCACCAGAATAGATTTACACTGATTTAATTGAGTTTTTAAATCTTTTATTTATTAAAATATAGTCAATCTGGTTTCTTACGAGATTTTTTGGCTTGTCACCAGTAAGCACCTTCTGTATGGTAATTTAAAGAGTGTATTGGTGATTACCAACTCTTCTTCCGTAGCAAATGTGAGTAGGCGTTCTCCTCTCTCGTTTCGCTCAACCAGACTCCATGAACCTACTACTTCACCATAACTACCCTTACCGATTTTGGCATTAAAGTCACCGACAACTAGCGTAACTTTATTAGTTCTTAACATACTTAGGTTTTTCCTCCACTCCCTATTTAGGTGAAACCAGGCCCAAACCCTAGTATTATCCTACCTAAACTCCAAATTCCTTACCTAATCCCCCCCCCCCACTCGCTAACACGTCTGCCAGCGGGGTGAGTTATTTATAGGCTAAGGGAATAAACCCCGACAGAAAATTCTGGTCCTCCTAGCAAGGGGGTTTAGCAATGGGCCAGCAACTCATTCTTGGAAAAAATAGTAATGCTAAAAATACCGAAACCAAGCCTCGGGATATGGATGGAACTAAAGGACGACGACAATGGCAACGAAAACGGACACTGATTTGTGGTACATGGAATACACAAGGAATTAGAAATAAAATCGAAGATGTTATCCAAGAAATGAAAAAACATAAAATGGATTTTGCTGTACTCTCAGAAACAAAGAAAAAAGGACAAGGAACCCAAAATCTTGATGGATATATACATATACACACGGGAGTTAATAAGGAAGAACATGCCAAAAGAGGAGTATCAATACTTATATTGAAGAAATACAAAAAGAATATATCGAACTGGCAAGCAATAAATGAAAGAATCATAAAGATCAACCTCAACTTGAAAGGATTAAAAATAACAATAATAGGCACATACGGTCCGAATGATGATGCACGCCTAGAAGAAAAAATAAAATACTATGAAGTCCTAGATGAAACTATCTCTCAAATAGGTCAAACAAGGGAAACTATTATACTAGGTGACCTCAACGCAAGAACTGGTAGAAGAATAAAAGATAAAACAATAGGACCATATGGAGAAAACACTACAAACGATAATGGCAATAACTTAATAGAAATGTGTAGACACAACTCACTAAGGATCATGAATGGGTATTTCAAACATAAGGAAATACATACATATACATGGACTCAGCCTACAAGAAACTTAAGATCAGTAATTGATTACCTAATAATGAAACAAAAATCTAAAATAAAAGTGCATGACGTAAGAGTATTTCGAGGAGCCGAATGTGGAAGTGACCACCATCTAGTAAAAGCTAAAATGATACTACCGCTAAGCGGAAACGGTAAACACCAACAAAACAAAAATCCAAATGAAAATCACTCAGCAGAAGGTGAACAACTGCAGTATAATCTAACAAGTTTAGACAACGATAGTACTAGAGAATTGTATAAAAAAAGATTGGAGCAACAACTACCACAGGAATTTAAACATAAAACAACAGAAGAGTTACATAGCATAATAAGAAAAGGAATACATCAAGCGGCCAAAGAAGCATTAGGAATAAGAGTAAACAAACTCAGAAAGACAAATAATTGGTGGAATGATGAACTACAGGAAATGAAAGATCAAAAGCAAAAATTATATCACAGATGGCTGGGAACAAAGGATCAAGAACACAAAAGAGAATATAGAGAAATGGTAAATAAATTTAAATCCACGATAATAGAGTCAAAAAATCAAAGCTGGGAGAGAAAATGTCAGGAATTAGATACGTATATTGGCGGCCGCAAATCAAGAGAATCCTGGAGATTTATAAAAAACATCAGATCCAACAGAACAGAACAAATAGCCATACACTCCATAGAGCCCGAAAAATGGGAAAAACACTATAAAACACTGTTAGTAGAAGAAAGACCGGAATTCAAAAACATAGAACAACATGAAATCCTGATTCAAGGAGAGCCTCCAACAATTAACATCGAAGAAACTAAAAAAGCTATATCATTGTTGAAAAATGGACGTGCTCCGGGCCCAGAGGGGATATATGCAGAGTTAATAAAAAATGGAACCAACAAACTTTTCGAGATACTAACAGAAGTTTTCAATAGGCACTTGCACGGAGAACCAGTGCCACAAAGTTGGAAAGAAGGATGGATTACATCTATCCATAAAAAAGGAAATAAGGAAGATTGCAATAACTATCGGGGTATAACTGTTACGAGTACGCTTAGCAGATTATATGGGAGAATTATAAAAGAACGCATATGCGAAGAATACCGTCCTTTTGAATCAGAAGAACAAAACGGATTCAGAGCGGGACGATCCACAATAGATAGTATTTTTTGCTTATCCCAAATACTCGAGAAAAGAACACTGAGATCTCGAGAAGTGCATTTACTTTTAGTCGATTTAACAAAAGCATATGACACCGTGCCTGTTGCGAAATTGTGGGAAGTATTGGAGAAAACCAGTATCAGCGTTTCACTAATCGACGCTATTAAAGATCTATATAACAACACAATATCAAAAGTTAAAATAGGAAATAAGGTTACTAATGGTTTTCAGGTAACAAAAGGACTGAAGCAAGGTTGTTGTTTATCTCCCATACTATTTAATATATATATCGACGAAGCACTCAGGCAATGGAAAAAGAAGTGTAAAGGGATGGGGCTGTCTATTGGGGATGAAACGTTATACACGCTGCATTATGCAGATGACCAGGTAGTTATTGCCCAAGACAAGGAAGACCTAGAGTATATGGCTAGAAAACTAATGGAAGAGTACAAAAAATGGGGCCTCGAAGTAAATTTACAAAAAACGCAATATCTTTGCATAGGAGGAGAAAATACTGCAGATGACCTCGACTTAGAAGACGGGAAAATTAAGAAATGCGATCAATGTATATATTTGGGGGTAAAACTAACAAAGACAGGAAGAACTGATGAAGCCATAAAAGACAGAATAACCAAAGGGAAACGAGTTATAGGTGCATTGAATTCAGTACTATGGCAGAAAAATATAAGACCGGAAACGAAAAAAAGAATATATAACACAATATTGAAACCAGTAATCGTGTATGGCTCAGAAGTATGGCAGTTATCACAAAAACTTAAAGGTAACCTCTTGGCAGTTGAAATGGATTTTTGGAGGAGAGCAGCGGGAAAGTCTCGATTAGAACATGTGAGAAATGAGGACATAAGAAATCAAATGAATGTACAAAGATCAATTATAGAAGACATCGAAAAACAACAACTGACATGGTACGGACATGTTAGACGTATGGGGGAAGAAAGACTACCAAAAAAAATATTAGAATGGGTACCACCAGAGAAAAGAAAACGAGGACGACCACCAACAACATGGATGCAAGGAATTTCAAAAGCCATGTCAGCAAGAAATCTATTTGAAGAAGACTGGCAGAATAGACAGGCTTGGCGAACGGGAACCCAAAGGCGGATTACGCTATAAACGGGATATATATATATACATACTTAGGACTTTCCTTAAATCGTAATAAAAAGCCTCTATTACTTCGTCTGTTTTGTCTGCTGTGGGTGCGTATATTTGGATTATATTGGTTTTTGCTGGGAATAAATCCAATTGAATGAGCATGATTCTCTCAGATATTGGAACAAAATTCGTAATGTATTTGTTTATTTGTTTATTTAAACATTTTTCTGACGTCATGTTTATGTTGGCCTTCTGTATTTTTAAAGTAATATACTTGGTGCTCGTTTATTTGACATTTTTCGGCATCAGGCCATGGCATTTAGCTGTTGCCCATTATATTGATATTCAGTCTTTTTATTTCATGAATGGCATTATAAATTTTGCCTGCTTCGTACATGGTCTTGACGATACAGGTGCATATTTTAATAAACTGTTTAATTTTTCTAGGCACATCCTTTCCTTTTACTTGGGGGTTTCGCTTGCTAATGACCTGGGAGGCCCCATGGTTCTGTGGTATTATTCCTCCCTTGCTGGATCTTGCACTCCGATATACATGATCAGTAGTCTTCACTCTCAAAGCTGTAGCTATGATAGATGTACAAGAGATGTAGGATGTAGATGATAGGATTGGCTATACGATGCGCATCAGTATCTCTGGCATTCCTATTTTAGCCCTATTCTCCGTTTTTCTAGGTGTCACACTTAAAATTTTTACTAACTTTCCACTAACTCTCACTTCACGTAGTGTCTTATATATTTTTTCCACTTTACTCTGTCAAAAGCTTGTTTCAAATTGATAATTAGGGCCACTGTAGATTTCCCATTAGAGGGCTACTGTATTTATAAATAAAGAGTAAACGAGATACATCACAAATTGAATATTTAGGTATTACCTATCATCCAAGGCAAGACGTACTTACATTAGAGAAGTACCACCAATTGATTTATACATTAACGGTACGATAAGATGCAAGATTCGTTTACCAAGTTATCTCTGCCTATATTTGTTCTTCCATTATACAAATATGTCCCATTACGGTTAATATAACCTAAAAATATACAACATTTAAAAACTTACGTTAAAACTAGGTCTTGTACGTTCATTAAAATTTCTTTCGGCCCTAAGAATTAGTAACATTTCTAAGCATCTCTCGAGAAATAAAAGCAAATAACTAATTATCATATGGAAATAACAATCCCAGCTCTGTACTAGCACGCCGGAGCTACAGCTCTCGTTTCTTCCATTATCATTAAAAGGAATATGAAATTAAATGGGTCGCTAATGACTTTCCTGCTTAACCATGCATTTAAACGACTTCTAAACGTACTACTCCCACTCCCAGGGCTGTTCAACATTCATCAGGGAAATACTCTCCTCATGTATTCTTTCGAAAATAAAAAAGCTTCTTTGTTATTTTTAATTTATTAAATTATTTGCCCTTTTTAACCAAATTTAATATGCAGGGTGAAATTTTTCGTTAAGTAAAACCCGTTATTTTATTCCAGTCTAACAGAACAACTTTAAATATCAAATAACTATAAACAAAAAAATAATATTATTGAACCATACGTTTGTTAAGCATCAGTTCGAGCAACGAACTGGCGCATCCAAGTCATAGATTATATATTAATAGAGACTAAATTAAGTAAATAGATGGTTAAGTTCAGATTTCGACCAGTTCTGTAGGGTATAACAGGGCGAACTTCAATACAGTTGAAATGTCGGAAGTCGGAAGTTGACTCACCTTTTAGGGTACTATATATAACTTCAATCTAAAAGAATAAATAACTGAGTGTATCTAAAAGGCCCAAAAGATGAATTTTAGAATGACTTTAAAGTAAAATTCCCAGGCATAAGTCAAATAATTATTATGGCTAATAATGTAAACAATACAACCCCGGCTTCGAAAAGCTTTCAATAATTAGGGGCTGCTAATAAACTCCCTTCCAGCACTCATAATGGCCACACTCCATTAAAAGCGAATTCAAAGTATATATATACAATACAGCGTCCGAACTATTGGATGACATCAGGAAAGATGTTTCCCGAGACTAAGGGTTTTCTACTTGAAATTCAGGATCAGGTCATTACAACTAAAAATTATCTGAAATATAGATCCTCAAGTTCAAAATGACAAATGCCGATATGGATGCCAAGCCCAAGAAACCATCTAACTATTCAACATCTTACCGGGGACTTTTCTCATACGTTTCTCAATACTGATTATAAAGAACGACATGACTAAGTAGAAAAGAATATTCACCAAGAACTAGCTGACAAACTGGGACTTCTTCAAACCGACCATCTTCCTTATTACCAATACGTCTCTGATATAATGCTTGTATTCCAACCTTCTGCTTGAATATGCTGGACGTAACTTCAATCCCTTTGGTATTAGGTTGTTGTCTCTACATCTTCGTAAAAATTTAATTGAATTTTGACAATGTGCCAGTTTCTTGTATAGAATTTCCAATCTCCGAAAATTTTGAATAACGCTGGGCCCATAACGGTTTCTTAATATTGTTCTGAAGCTATTTTCTTGTGGCATTTTAAATTAATTATTATTTAACTGGGAATAAGCTACAATTAAAGATAAAAATACGTTTATTGACGTTTCAATTTCAACTTCGAAAATCGTTATATTGTTCTGAAGCTATTTTCTTGTGGCATTGTAAATTAATTACTATTAAACTGGGAATAAGCCACAATTAAAGATAAAAATACGTTTATTGACGTTTCAATTTCCACTTCGGAAATCGTTCTTCAGAATTCAGAACGATTTCCGAAGTGGAAATTGAAACGTCAATAAACGTATTTTTATCTTTAATTGTGGCTTATTCCCAGTTTAATAGTAATTAATTCGAAAATCGTTGTTTTGACTGTTTATATAATGCTTTTACATGACAACTACAATCTATACTGGGACCGTACTGTGGCACATAATGGAGCAGATCTCATACTAGTTAATAAAATTACTAAATAAACAACACTTATTGATGTGATGCAAAATACAACGAAAAAATCGTCAATTACAAAGATATAGAAATAAAAATTAGGAGAAAATTCAGAATTCAGAACGATTTCCGAAGTGGAAATTGAAACGTCAATAAACGTATTTTTATCTTTAATTGTGGCTTATTCCCAGTTTAATAGTAATTAATTCGAAAATCGTTGTTTTGACTGTTTATATAATGCTTGTACATGACAACTACAATCTATACTGGGACCGTACTGTGGCACATAATGGAGCAGATCTCATACTAGTTAATAAAATTACTAAATAAACAACACTTATTGATGTGATGCAAAATACAACGAAAAAATCGTCAATTACAAAGATATAGAAATAAAAATTAGGAGAAAATGGAGAATGGAAAGTACCCAGACAGTACTTATTATTCTATCTACTACTGGTGTTACTCCCAAAAACCTCCTAGAGACCATAAAACAGCTGGAACTAAATGAACATCTTTATAAGGCTGTATTCCTCGCGACGTCTAGATGTGTACGAAAATTTTAAGCAGATACTTCAGCATACCAAGTCACCTAGAGCTCGATAACATAGAAAGAGTCCCACTAGAGCTCAATCCTTTTGGTAACCTAGGTATCTGGGATGAGCGAATGTTCCTCTTAAAGAGATAATGTGTCGTATGGTTAAATCTGGATAATCATGTTAATTTAGAACTTATTTTCAGGTATAGGCTGAGACATCTACTTTACATCGAGCATTAGATGATACAATGCCGCTTAAACTGAGGAAACAAGAAATGCCATAAACCATCTGACTAAACAAGAACAAATGCGCAACTGGAAGAGTAAACCTCGGCATGGGGACATCTTAATAATATCAGCCATGAATATGTCGAAAATATAGCGTCAAACTATTGGTTGACATCAGGAAAGGAAAGATGTTTCACAAAACTGAGAGTTTCCTACTTGCCATTCAGGATCAAGTTATTGCAACTAAAAATTATATAAAATATATTGTTAAAGATTTTCAAGGCTCAAATTACAAATGCCGATATGGATGCCAAGCCCAAAAAACTATCCAACATCTTACCGGTGGATGCCAGGCTATTATCCACCAAGAACTAGCTGACAAACTGGGACTTTTTCAAACCGACCATCTTCCTTATTATCAATACGTCTCTGACAGAATGCTTAAAAATGTCAACTGCAAGCTAAACTGGGACCACACTGTGCTCACAGACCAACCAGTGGCACATAATAGACCGGAACTTATACTAGTTTTACGGACGTATTATTTCAATTACGAACGTATTGCTTCCACAAAATTCGATATTCAGGCCAATATAATAAGTAATTTATGTAGGATTGTGATAAATATTTACTTGTTTTGTGTCTGTGAATAGTGTTGATCCTTTGGTCCAAATTATGGTTTATTAATTTATTTTTGCATTTAATGTTTATGTGGTAAAGATATGTATCAGCCGGTATCTGCAATATAGGGTGGTGCACATGTATACCAACAGGTATGTAATCATGCAAATTTAGTTCTAGTTCAAAATGAATCAATCCAATTATCCAGAAGCAGTTAAAAAACTAGCTGAACAACTCTCAGATTATAATCTATTAAAACCGTTTTTTTGCTGAATCAAACGGCAATTATGATTTAACTTTCGATGTAGCAGCTAACAGTTTTACGTCGGATATAAATATATGCAGATTCTGGATATACTTACGATGTTAATGTATATTCTAGAATCATTCATCATCATCATCAATCAGCCCTGAGTTGTCCATTGTTGAACATAGGCCTCCTCTAGATTTTTCCATCTGCTTCTGTTCTGCGCCTCTGCTATCCAATTGGTCACGATTCTTTTGAGGTCGTCAATCAATCGCGTTGGGGGTTTTCCTCGGCTTCGCTTGTCAGCCCGTGGTCTCCACTTAAGCAATTTTTTTGTCCAACTGTCATCTTTAATTCTTGCAACATGTCTAGCCCATCTCCATTTTTGCCTTGTAATATGTTCGATAATGTCTTCCACTCCAGTTCGTCTTCGGACTTCCTCGTTTCTTATTGTATCTCTTAAGCTTATTCCAAGCATTGATCTCTCCATCTTTCGTTGTGTCCTTCTTAATTTTTTCGGCTGATGTTTTTGTGAGAGTTAATATTTTTGCTCCGTATGTGAGGACTGGTAGAACGCACTGGTTAAAAGCTTTTCTTTTTAAATGGATCGGTATATTTGTTTTAAATACGTCTTTCAATTTTCTGAATGCAGCCCAACCCAGACTTATTCTTCTGAGAAGCTCGCATGTTTAGTTATCTTGCGTTAACCTTATATTCTAGAATACAGAACGTTATTTCTACTAAAAATCAACCTCTAACTTTGGGAGAACGAGTCGCTACATGTGTTGCCTCGAAAGTTAAAGAAATTAGTGTGGTGCTGTTCTGATCGCTTTTTTACAAGTATGAATTTGGTTGTGCTGTGAAGAACTTCTTCTTCTTAGGGTGTCTGTCCGTTTCGAACGTTGGTGATCGTTCTGGCTCTGATGACTTTGTTAATTGCTATACAGAATAGCTGTGTTTAGGTGTGTCTGTACGATTCTTTCAAGTTAGCGATCCAGAATATTCTTCCTCGTCCTAAGGTCCTTTTTTCTTCAATTTTACCTCATTAAAATGCATTAGAGTAGCTCGAATCTGCCCAGGTTTCTCATAATATGTGTAAGTACTGCAGTTTACGGTCGTCCACGACGATGACTAAATCCGCGGTTGTATTCATCCTCCGTAGTACTTTTTGATTGGTAACTTTTTTCATCCATGGTATCTTCAGGATCTTTCTGTATAACGTAGCTCAAAATCCTGAAGTTTTGATAGAGTTTCCGCCCTTAATGTCCACGTTTCTACTCCGTATAGAAGCACTAAGTATACGTAACGTTTAAGGACGAGTACACTAAACTCTGTAGCTTTCTGAACTTATATGTCAAATCTTAGAAACGTAAAAGTTATGACAGATAATCTAGAAAAAGGATAATCTTAATTTAGATGCATTCCTTTAGGATTACTACTAGTAAAATGGCAGGACATCAAAGAAGTTACGTCAATAAGTAAATATTACAAACCTAATTTGACAACAGTAAACAAAATTGGCAACAGGAAATTATTGAATTTTTTTACAGACAAATAATGCAGAGCGTTGATCAGGCAGACTAATTTATTGGGCTATATGATCACTACAAAAATCAACAAAATTTCCTTCTTTTTTTCGTCATTGAACTTGCAAAACTATTATTAATGAAAAGTATATAAAATACTAGTTTACAATTACCCAAGCAAGAAAATAGAAATTATATGGATCTTCAGCGTTACATCTTCCTATTGATTGGTCAACCAGAAGATACACAAGATGTTCCAAAGAAAAACTACAAATAAGAACAAAAACTGTTTGCCAAAAGTATAGTTATCCATTGTGCAAAAGTTGTTTTATGTTATAGCAAGTAGTTCTAGATTCATTTTCTACCTCAGGATATGTTTGCTTGTATTGCTTGTCTGAATAAATAATATTTTTTGTAGACACTCTTAGAATTCCTGTTGGTTAACATATGTACCACCATAATTAGCCGCTGGTACATATATGTACCATTTCCTTTACCTCCTCTATTATATGGAAGGGATAAATTATATATCATTAAAATGAATTTAGGGACGACAGTGTTAAAAATTAAAATCTTAAAACTTAAAACTTCCTGTATATCGTCTAATCTTTTCAATTGTGTATCAAATAATCAATTTATCCAATACTTTTAGCCCCTGATATTTGATATTTTAAGAATCATTTTAAATTTATTTTTAAAATAAACTTTCATTACGTATTATTATAAAACAAACACATAAAAAGATTTTCGCTGAAATATACAAATATTTGTTTATTTGATCTTGCGCTCAGGGGTTGAAATAAATACTGGGGTCGAAAATATAAAGTTAATTAAGAAATTCGAGAGCTTTGTTCTTGGTATAATAAATTTTTGGGAATTGTCACTTATTGCTGATCGGAATGAAGTTTGATTTATATTAACGGTTGTAATATTATTGCCTTCGATGTAAATATAATTATAAATTTTAGGGGGGTGCAATATATTGATGGGTAGTCAGCAAAAAATGGCATTTTATGAGAAATTTTCATTTACCAACATTTTTTTCAAATAACTTATTAAGTATATATTTTTTTTTGTTTTAGGTATGTATACTTTGCCATTTTTAGAGGTGAGTGATATTTATATCATGTAATTTAGATTTACTAAGATTATTTGGTAGTTATTTTTCATAAATTTAAATGATATACTATAAGATTATTAAATAACTTCTAAGATACTATAGGCTGAAAGTTTAAACTGCCTTTTAATAGCTTGTTCTTGGAAGTAGTTACAATAAAGAGGTAGCTGCAAGTAACAATCGTGCACCTGCAACAAGTGAATTTCAGATCAAAATATAGAGCTGCACATATAGTCCAGTCATCAGAGATTTGACCCCTAAAAATCATACGCACAAGCTTAATTTTGCCGATAATATCAATTTTGGGACGTCAAAAAAGATGCAAAAACGGCAACCACTTTTACCCGCGGGATTTCCCCTAAAACCCCCCACGCAGAGGTGTAAAATCTAAAAAAATCGATTTACCAAGAACCTGTAAAAAGTGAAAAATGTAGCTCAAATGATTTTAAATATAAATGGTAATGGAATCGGAATTTATAGAAATGAATCATTCTCTCAGAAACAACGCTTGAAGCGACCGGTGATTTTGAATGTCAGTTACGAGCGCGAAATCAATGTAAAATGAAATGTGTAATATGTCGACGGTAAAAATTCAATATCTTTTGATGAGAGTGTCCTATCGACAAAAATCAAAATGCGTTTTAAAGGTGAAGGGTGCAGCTTTTTTATATTTTGCTGCAAATAAAGTTCTTTTTCTTCTTTTGGCATCATAACTATAGATGGGTCTTTGCCTGTCTGGCTATGTCCTTCCATTCAGATCTCTCTTGTGCCCTTCTTCTCCATTGTCTTATGTTCATTGTTTTCAGGTCGTCTTCCACGTCATCCAACCATCTCGTTCTTTGCCTTCCGTTTTTTTCGCCTTCCTATGGGCTTCCATTGTAACATTTTCTTTGTTGTCTTTGCATCGTTTTGTCTCTGCACATGTCAACAATCTTACAATGTTATAACCTTCATTTAACTCATTAACCTTGTCTTTTTTCCTGATTCTCCATGTGCCATCTTCCTCTTGTACCGGGCCATATACATTCCTCAGTATTTTTCTCTCGAATGTCCTGAGTTGGGCTTCATCTTTTTTTGTCATTACCCAAGTTTCACATCCATAGATTACTACAGGTCTAATCAGTGTTCTGTAGATAGTCATTTTGGTTCTTCTGTCTAATAATTTCGATGTCATCAATCTTTTATTAGCATATTATGTACGATTCCCGCTGGAAATACGTGCATTAATTTCGCTACTTACGGAGTTCTTCTGATTGATTTCTGTGCCGAGATATGTAAAGGCATCCACTCGTTCGATAGTATAGTTGTCTATTGTGATATTATTTTCATTGTCAGTTATTCTTTTGACTGTCATATACTTCGTTTTTGCTTCGTTTATTTTGAGAGTTTATTTTTGCAAATAAAGTTAGTTTCTCTAAATCTGTTCAATAAATTAACGTTGTCTATTGCCTAACACGTTGAAATAGTATCCTTTTAAATTTAATAATAATTTTGCTATTTGCGTATAGCTTTTAAAATAAACTGCAAAATGCACTTTATTTTAAAAAGGGTTTTGCTAAAAGGGCTTGAAGATGGTGCTAAACGCATCGAATACAACTTTTAAACCGTCATATCTCATTTAAAATAAAAAAATCAAAATCTTTAGTAAATAAATCTATTTTTTAGTATTCTAGCATTTTTTTTATCTTTTTTAGTTGTTAAGTTATTGTGGAAAAAGAAAGATTTTTTGAGAAATTCTGAAAATAGTGACTATACTTTAAACTTACACTTTTTCAACCAAAACTTTTAAACCAGTTTAACTTCCAGAATGTAATGTTTGTATGTAAATAGAGTAAATTGTAAATAAATAACAAATAGTTTCAACCAGGGTGATTTTGGCGGAAGTGAGTTTGTTACTTTCTTCGTTACCAAAAAATATAAGCAGACTAATATGCCACTTTTCGCTGTTGAGCTCGTTTCCGTTTGCTTTCGTCCGGTATCGAAGGCATTTTATTGTTTTAAGTATATTGGTATTTCATTAATAGGTAAAATAATACGAGCAAGAAAAAAGTTTCATATACAAAAACCGAACAACTTATGACCTTTTTTACTCGACTAGACAAACGTTACATATCTTTAACAAGTCTACAAGGCGCAACTAAGAAGTAGAATTAAACGAGCAAGTGAAAATTTGCAAGACTTTGAAACAGATGTTGCTCGTATAGTGCGGTTAGCTTATCCAGAGGTACCTGACAACATTTTGGAAGAAATTGCTGTAGATACCTTCGTCAATGGATTAAAAGAAAGTTAATTACAGAAATCTTTACGACTAACAAGACCGAAAGTTCTAGATAAAGCACTCGTTATTATCTTGGAAGATGAAACAGCTAGTCAAACTTCACGAAGCTATTTAGTAAGAACTATTGAAGAAGGCGATGAACCAAACGATGAACGTGTGGAAGAACTGATACAAAAAGTAGTTCGTAACACGCCAAAGGGACTTCAGCCCAGATGTTGGAATTGTGGTAACGAAGATCACATTCGCCGTAATTACAAGAAAATGGTCGACACCAAGGGGCAACTGCTGACCTCGAGAAATACAGCCCCCATAGTAACTGTGAACATTACGTCCTCCGGTGGAATTCATAGCTTGTACATCGAGGATCGTATCAATAATAAATGTAGATCGTTTTTGATAGATAACGGTGCAACAAGAACGATTGCTCGTCCAGAAGTAGTACGATACCATCTTAAATTATCGCCTACAACAGTAAAGCTTAGAACAGCAACTGGTGAGATAATTAATACATATGGCGAGGCTAATATGTCGGTATATATTAGCCAGACGACAGTGAAACGTAGAGTATTAATTGCAGAGATCTCCGACGAGTTCATATAGGAAATCAATTTACTAAAAAAAGTTGGGGCTGTATTAAATGTCAAAAATTGAGTTCTCGAGATCAATGGTAAAGAGTTGCCGTTTCATGAAGACAAAGAAGATGTTATCAGCTTAATAACTACTTGTGACATAACAATACCCAGTAATAGTGGGAAAATTTTGGTGCCTAGGCCTGATGGTTACTGTCGAGAGGGAAGTTTAAGGATGGTCGAAGATGTGGACAATGCCAAGTTCTAACGGCAAAAGCTTTGGTGAGAATTTAAGATGTCGTTCCTATAAGAGTTATGAATTGAAAGGAAACTGCTATTAAGTTAAGTAAAAGAACTTTGATCGGACAGTGTGTTTCCGTTGCTTCGTCGCTATGAATACTAGTGAAAAATCATCAAAATCTAAATATCCAAAGCAGCTTGTTAAGATGGTGATTAAAACGTGCCAAGATTTTGATGATGAACAAACTAAAAAGTCTGTGGTGATAGAATTTTAAGATGTTTTCGCCATTGATGAGAAGGGTAAGAAAAAAATTAGCATAGTAACGCATAAAATAAATACTGAAGATGCTCAGCCAATCAGACAACAACCTAGACGACTTCCATTTGCAAAAAGAGAGGGAGCCAAAGATATTATTAAAAATATAAACAAACAAGGTGTAATTAAACCATCGAACAATCCATGGACATTACTAGTAGTTCTAGTCAAGGAAAAAGATAATTCAACGCGTTTTTGTATTGACTACCGCCATCTTAATGCGGTAACTAAGGTAACAGTACTATCTGCATTATCGATAGGATCAGGGCTTTGGCAGTTCACGGTTATGCCCTTTGGTTTATGTAATGCCCCTGCCACATTTGAAAGAATAATGGAGGCAGTTTTAAGAGGTCCAACATGAAAAACATGCCTGATTTATTTGGATGATGTAATTGTGGTGGGAAGATCTTTCGATGAACTTGCCAACAATCTGAAAAAAGTCTTTTAACGATTGCGGTCAGCGAATTTAAAGTAAAGTCCGAAGAAATGTCACTTGTTTCGATGAGAAGTGAAGTACTTGGGACATATTGTAGCGACTAAAGGTTGTAAAAGCTGTCTAAAAAACTTGCAAAAAAAAAGTTTAATGTACAGAAACCAAACAACTTATGACCTTATTCACTCGACTAGACAAACGTGACGGAGATGCGCATCTACAACAAGTCTACAAGGTCCAACTACGAAATATAATTCAACAAGCAAGTTAAAATAAAAATATGACCTCTAAATGAAGAAATTACGAAATGATCATATTTATTATGTCTACTATGCGATGGAGAGGGAAATAAAATGTAAGAATGACAAATTTAAATCTTATATTATCCTTTAGTTCTTGTATTTACATAAGCCAGAAACACTTCTTTATTTAAAAACCCATCCCAGTAAATGCAAAATAATGACAAACCCTAGAGCTTTTTGTCGGATAACTTACTTCTAGCCCTAGTAACTAAGATTTATATTGTGTCTTAAAAGTTTTCGAAACAAAATTCGTTTTGTGTTTACGAAGAAAAGTATTTCCGCGGGGATAATCTTAATGGCTTTACTAAAATTCAAATTTATTCTATACTCCGTCTAGAACGTACATTAAAATTTAACAAAAGTTTTGATACGTTTTCAATTTATCCGTCCTTCCAGGAATTAACAGTCTTCGCATTCCTGGATTATTCTATTTAGCTGGAAAGTAGATAAGCCCATTTCCTTGAAATTTCTCGAATTTAATCTCTCTAATGTTTACTAAACAGTATCCGATCGATATCCAGGAAAACGGCTTAGCCAATTATCTTAATTACTTGCTCTGTGAAACAAAAACATCCATCTGGAAGACGGAAATTAACGGAAAAAATCTTGGAAAGGTAGATTTTACCGGAGCATTGTGTTTACCAGTCTGGTCTAATTAGTATTCCGAAGTGGTTTTCGATTTTGGACTTTGATGCTGTTTGTGAATGAGGATATCCGAAATTTTATGCGGGTGGCGAAGGCGAGAGGTTAATGGGAACTGTTTATGCGAAGGGATTTATGGAAATCTGTTTTATTTGTTTTACTGTCTGGATAGGCCTAAGAGGGGAATACCTTTCCGGATGTTTTCCGAACTAATTCAAACTTGCCGAAGTTCTCTTTGTTTCGGAATTCAGTGATGATATGAATACTGTATTTGGTATAAGAATGTTTATAGTAAAGTAAATCAGAATTAATTTACAAGATATAAACCTAATAGTATAGAAAATAACAATTTTAATATAATTTCAGTAATAAATAAATATACTAATTTGGATTCTACACCTGTCCCTGTGTGATCCATTTAAAATATTTTTTAACCAGCATAAAACTATATAATTTGGTAAAAAAAAGGCTGTGGGAATCAGGAGGCACTTTTTGCGCTTAACATCCTATTACAAAAATGTCGAGACCAAAGAAAAAGATGTATTTGCATGTTTTGTGGACTTCGACAAAGCATTTGATAAAGTACAGTATGTAAAATTAATGCAAATACTGAAAAATATCGGAATAGATAACAAGGATATTCTTGTCATTAAAAATTTGTACTGGAATCAAGCTGTTATAGTAAAAATTTGAGATAACTACACCGACGAAATCTCCATACAACGAGACTTGCACCAGACAAGGTTGCATTTTGTCGCCAAATTTTTTAATATTTACTCGGACCAGTTATTTAAAAAGGCACTTGGAATATGGAATAATAATCAACGGGGAACTACTTAATATGATTAGATATGCAAACGATACAGTAATTCTGTCAGATAATATTGAAGGTCTCCAATTTCGGTTTAATCGTATTCACGAGGTAGGAGAGGAAATGGGAATTAAAATAAACTCAGAAACTTGAAGAACTTAAGAAAGTTCACAAAATGACATATTTGCGAACTGTGATAACAGACCAACTAGATCCAGACATATAAATAAAATGTAGAATATAAATGACTAAAACTACTTTTATGAAAATGAAGTCATAATTTTGCAATAATCGTCTCAGTTTAGAACTAAGACAAAGAATGGTTAAGTGTTATATTTAGTCTGTACTTTTGTATAGTACAGAAGTGTGGACGCTAAAAGTATCGATCATGAACAAAATTAAAGCATTGGAACTGTGGGTTCATAGGCGAATGCTGAAAATAACTTGGAGAGCAGTGAAAACTAATGAAGAAGTACTAAGGAGCGTCAACAAATATAGAGAACTGCTAAAGACATCGAAACGTGTCTTATCTGGGACCTGTCGTAAGGAGAAGTCGACATAAAATATTACAACTGATCCTTAAAGGCAAAATAGAGGGCCGTAGAGGTGTAGGACAGAAACGGGTTTCTTGGTTGAGGAACATTCATGAATGGACTTGGATATAAAATTCTTTCATATTGCAAAAGATCTAGAAGCCTTCGTAATGGTGATCGGCAATATCGGATAATTCTTATATGGCACGCAAAGAACAAGAGAAAATATAGATCTTTAAAGACCTATTTTAATTAACAGATATACGAATTATTACTATTTACTATATCTTCCCAGTTTAATTTCGGCAGGTTTCTGCCACTCACTGCTTTAGTCATGCTCTGTTTCCACTTGGTATTTAGCTGCAATGACTTAATTTATTAAGACTTAAATGACTTAAATTTGGTCCAGCAATCGGATTATTTAACGACTCAATTAACGAAAAATTAACAAGGAACGAGAATTTAGGATAACCTTCCTCCCACGGAAGGGAAAATACTCCCACGAATATCAGGGAAAAGTCTGTTGAATAGAGAAAGAAGCGAAAACATAAGAAAAGCATATAATATAGAAGACATAAATGGATGGGTGACACAACAGAAACAGGTATGGAACAAACACATTAGTTGAATGGCAGAGGATAGAATAGTATGAATAGCACGAGATAAGTCATCAAATGGACGAAGAAGTATTGAGAGATAAAGATGGTGCAATAATTTAAACAAATTAGGAGGCTAATATTGAAGAAGAAACTGGCTTTATATCCTACATATAAGAAAAGAAAATAAGAAGAACAAGTAACCCACTCTATTTCGCCATTTAATTTTCTGTATAAGGGCTAATACTCCTGCTTAAAACTTGATCGTGAACGAATCCACGGCGAATAGTATTTAAAAAAAAAATAGGATTCCATTTATTTGTGTCCGTGGGTTAGAAGGGAAGCACATCGGTGCCTTGTCGTTACTCGTTCACACTATATTCGATCCGGGCGTTTAGACGGTTCTTCGCAGTAGTAAAACGCCCATCTAAAAACCGTGATCCGTTCTTTTTTCCGGATCCGTCTTAACGTGAACAGTGTCATATAAGTTGTATTGTCATTGGCATATCCGTCTCTTTAGAAGGACCAAGAAAACAGATGGGTCTAGTAGAAAAAAATATTATCATAGTTGAATAGTAAGTAGATATGTCTATTGGTAAGATGTAGTTATACACCATGGATTTCAGATGATATGGAAAAGAAAAATAACCATGTTTCACTAATTCACATATTAAAATTCTTTAATAAAGCTGTTGTTGATGGAGACTGGCTAAATGAAAACTGTCCAAGCCATTAAACAGTTTGATTTACTAATTATTTAATTTTATATTGTATTTAAATTTCTGTTACAATTATTTATTATTATATTTATAGAAATATTAAGTTAAATCTGAAAAATCATTTACCAGATTACTAAACCAAAATTCAATTAAAATTATACAAGAGATCCATGTTAAAGCATTTTCCGAAAGATTACCATAATATTCTGCTAAAATTTAAATTTATTCCCGGGTATCCCTTGATTTACAATGTATATTAGAGCATTATAAAAGTTTTGTGCCATTATAAATATCCTAAACGTGACGAAGATATGATTGGTCTTAACGTCAGATAGGAAAAATTATAATATCAACGAATGCGCCACATTACCTTGCTAGTAATAAAAAGTTATATTGAGAGAAACGTGCCTTTTAATACAATGGTTATCAAAAATTTTAAACAATATTATAAGCATATTTTTGGTCGATTTGGGAGAAATTTGTGAAAGTGTGCCCAGCATTGTTCACCGTTTGATTTTTTGTGATTCTCTCCCATATTTTAGTTTTTCTTTACTTTTTAATATGCATGCAATTCATTAAATTGCAATTTTTAGTTAAACGCAAGCAATTTTTACTATGCTTTTAACTTATTAACGGCCAAGCAATGAAAAACAATAATTTTTCCGATTTTTTTTTTATTGAAACTAGTGAAAAATTGTTAAAAATTTAAAATATGTTTATGAATTTTTAACAAAAAAATTAACAATAACATCTAAACAATTAAGGGTGCGTGTATACTCTTATTCAATACTGTTATACTTAAAACATTATTATTATTTTGAATGAAACGATTCAAAACATTCTCAGGATGGAGATGAATTTTTCATTTTTTGCATATATATATATATATATATATATATATATATATATATATATATATATATATATATATATATATATATATATATATATATATATATATATCGTATATATATATATATATATATATATATATATAATATAAATAGTTTTGGTTTTTAGAAAAACCATTGTTTTGACGACGTTTCGGCAAGGTCACACTTGCCATTGTCAAGTGTGACCTTGACAGAACTAATCTGACTTGACAATGGCAAGTGTGACCTTGCCGAAACGTCGTCAAAACAATGGTTTTTCTAAAAACCAAAACTATTTAACGCGGAGTCAAACCCGGAAAACAACATATGTATATATATATATTTATCAAATCTTACATAAATCTTTCAGCTATTTACGACTGTGCTATCAATAAGATTTATAAATAGAGGCCACCACCATTTCTCCCCTCTTATTCTGATTAAGTAATTAGCAAAACGCATTTTGACTTTTGTTATAGGAAAGTTTATTAATAAAATATCAAATTTTTACCATCAAGTTGATACATTTTTAAAATTGATTTCGCCAGCGTAACTGATATTCAAAATTGTCGGTGACTTCAAGCGTTGCTTCTGAGAGAACGGTTCATTCTACACAAAAAGTGTTAACCGATAATTTTGTTTAAAATTATCTCAGCTACATTTCTTGTTTAAAATATCTTTTCTATGACGTACAGATTCTTGGACACAGACATTCACAGCAAAATCCAGCTTGTTCGTTTTGTTTTTATAGATAAAATCTCTGACTACTGGACTAATATTATTTATTTGAATTTGTAAAATAAAAGATTTTTTTAAATAAAATGTAATAACCGCAATGCGGCAACCGGAACATTTTCCAGTGAATGTAACATCGCTATAAGAGTAACTAAATTTGACCCTCAAAACTTTTTGGTTAGTTTTGTTAGATCAGTATTCGCAAAAAATATCTCTCGGCGCATAGTGAGAATATTCCGATATTCATAACGTGTCGTGGGTAGATAACTCGGGCAGTGGTCGATTTCCGCTATTGTGGAAAACGAGCTATTTCAGTACCTGTCACTTATTTTGGACGATGTTCGACGGTCCTTTATTTTTTATTTAATCAATAATAGTATAAGATTCAACAGCACAAAGTATTAAATTTTAAAAAAGAAATAAGTGATCAGTATATTTTCAATTACACTTAATACTAAGTGCGACTAAAATTGACATAAAAAAATTATTAATTTTTTATTATTTTAGCATTTTTTATTTTAATCTCACGGTATGGTGAGGTATTTGTTGCTTAGATAATCATCAATGAGTCTTGCCTTCAATCGGAATAAGATATAAACTTAAATCCATGAATTAAATAAAATATTAAACATTATACTGAAAATTGACATAGTTAAATTGAAGCTCCTTTTCTTTTTTTATTCAATTTATCGTGCTTGTGACAGCTGTGGCAATTAGATCGAGGTAAAGTGGGTACAATTATATATTAGATACAATTATATATTATATATTATACAATAAGTATATTTTATTTAGCAAGTTTTCTAGCTTCAAGAATTGGATTGCTGTGATGACTTGGCTCTAATTCGATAATCCCAGTTATTGACGTAATTTAGTATAATGCGGCCGTCCACAAGGATGTATAAAACACTAAGTGGGGATTGGCCATAGTGGAATATTGGTCTAGATAAAGAATCCATTAGGTGACCATGTGTAAGTCTGGTATAACCAATACACAATCGTCTAACAACAATTATCTCATTTCCAGGTATACCAATGATAACAAATCGTTAATCGTCTGATCTATTTGATGTAAAAATGTAGTGGGTTGGTTCTAATGATTCTGACAGTAATTTCGTATGAGTTTCTTTATACTTGTTTAAAGGTCACTGACGATTTGTATATTACATTACTGTTGGATGCAGCAGCTTCTTTGGCAAAGCGATCGTCGTGTGGGAGGGAATCCATATAATAGTGATATGAATGTCGTGGATAATAAGATTTTGGTATATGTCATGGAATTTTTTCACGAGAGGGTGATTAGTGCGTAGACCTATTGGACTGAATATAAGCAAGGTAGTCTGTACAGATGGCAATAAGTTGATGAGGTACTGTACAGAGTTTAAAGGCTTGATCAGGAGAGGGTAAGTTTGGGATAAATTATGTGTGGTGTTAATTTTATGTGGATAATTTTATGTGTTGTATTAAAGTTGGAAGTAGGAGGGGGAAAGTATGTAGTGAAGCGTGAAGCAGGAGGATAAGTACTTGTCTAGTTGGGTAATGTCAGAAGTGTGTGTATTGAATTAAAAAGGTTGGATGAAGTAAAAGCAGCCTAAGAAATGGGGCAAACATATTTGCGCCTAAGCCAAAGAGAGGGTTTATTGGCTTCGCGGTAAAGGTTCTCTGCTAAACTGATACGGAAAGCTTCTAAACAGAGTCAAAATTTCTTTTTTTTAATTCGTGAGACCAGGATAGAGTCTTAAGAGAATTAACAATTCCTTTAAAAAAAGTATTTCTAGAGTGCATAAAGACAGCCGATATTATTCCTCTTCATAAGGGTGGTGAAAAATCTAATATCAGACCTATTGCCTTACTACTGGTCCTATCCAAAATTATTTATCATCCAGCATTCAGTTATCACGTCTACTACTAAACATAAGGCTCCCTTAAACTCGTACATTCTTTGTGATTTTGTGCTTTTTGTTGCCAATTTTTCGTGATACACCTGATGTTGTAGGCGTGTAAGTGGTCTTCTTCTACTACGTTTGTCTGCTCTTGGCCTCCAATGTGTAACTTTGCTCATCCATTGTGAGTCATGCATTCATTCATAGGTCATGACCGGTAATACTCATTGGTCAAATACTTCTTTTGAGACTAATTGGTATGTTGGCCCTAAGTGTATCACGCAGTTTTCCTAAGTTTGCCTTTAGCGTAGGCAAAGGTTGTCTACGCTAAAGTAATTCGTCTTTGGATTTCGCTTGTTTGGTTATCCCTGCTGATTCTTATTTGACCCAAATACGTTATTTCTCCACCAGTTCTACCATTTTATTTTAAATAGTTAAATTGGGGACCATGTTTGTCATAAACTTAGTTTTGGACAAGTTCATTCTAAGGCTCACCTTCGAACATGCAAGTCCAATTCATTTATTATATCTGTGGCTTCTCCTAAAATATCTGTGATAAGGACAATGCCATCTGCGAATTGGAGTTGGTTAAGTTTTTCGCCGTCAATGTTTTCTGTACTACATAAGTTCTATCAAGTACTAAACCATAATCTTTATACTGTCTTTATACTGTTTTTTGTGACTATGCCAAAGCTTTCGATTGTGTAAATCACGACATTTTCACGACTTCCCTCTTTATATATTCTAGAAACTGTTTTCTTAATTCGTACACACCTACATGTTTTTCCAGCAGGACCTGATCATAATTACTCCACCAGAAATTAAAGCTTTGATGTGTATTTACCGATCCCTTTCACCGAGTTAGTAAAGAAATCTATTATATTTGGCAAAAAAGAAATTACAGTACCTTTATGAACAAGCAACTAAAGTATTTTTATATATATTTGGGTATCACATGCAGCAACTTAAACTTATTCGTAAACTAGTCCGTAAGGTTTTATTAACTTATTTTTAGTAAATTTTAATTGTTATTGTAATTTTTTGTAAGCCTTGTCCATTAAACTGTACATTTTTAGTATTAATAAAGAATATTTCTATTCTATTCTATTCTATAAAGTACCAAATCAACCTTCCCCTCTCATGTCGATACCTCGTTAGTGAGGATTGTGATTTCATCAAATACTAACAAATTTTCTTGATGCGGAGATATTTTTGTTGAAATAAAAAACTGAATACCAAACTATTGTTATGTTTTTAGTTGCACCACATAACTATTCCCTTGATACTCCATATTTATACTGCCATAGCACAATATCTTGTATATTTAACTGCAACAAGTTCTACTCTGTCGTTTTATTTCATTTCGGGATAAATCGGTTTGTTTCCTAGCGGCAATTTCGTACGAGATTGCATTTATTTGAATGATTTATTATTTTGTTTTGTTTGTTTAACGATTTTCTGCTATTCCGACTTCGATAAAATTGCGAAACTCGGTCCTTATTATACGGCTTTTCCGATAATATCTCTTATTTTATTATTGTGTGTCAAATAAGGACAATATTTATGGATCTTTTAAATTATATTTATATATTTGGGTAAATGAATTATTTTGAGTTATACTAAGATTATTTGGAATTGTTTAAATGCGCTTTGGAAAAATAGAGATAGGCATTCTCCGCAGGATACTAAAAATTTTTTGTTACCAACAATTGGGTAATTTTTTTAGAGGTTCATAACACTTTATATCAAAACTTATAGCTCAAAGGTTAAGAGGTACATAAAAATAATATTCATTATTAATCAATATTTGAAACGCAAAATTTAGCCGAGTAGAAAATAATTATAATAATAATAAAAATGTTTATTTAGGAAACTTTCATTATAATATAGATTACAAGAAACAAAAAATCATACTAAATACTAAATAAACATAAAAACTTACTAAAGTAAAGTTACCATAAAAGTAGCACCCCGTAAAGGTAGCACCCTTTGTCTCATGCACCCTTTGTGCATAAAGGCTGATTTATAAACTTTACGTTGGCGTTGGCGCTGGCGTTCGCCGTTGACCTTGGCGCTGGCTATCATAGACTGTATTTATAAACTATCGGTTCGCGTTCGCGTTAAAGATCACATCTTAATTTCTAACCTTACATTTTTGATTTGGTATTAATAATTTTTGCTTGAAAGTTATTGAAATGGAAAATGCTCGGCCTTTGTTAGGTATAGTGGCACTGATACTTTGTATTCGAGCAACACTGAGGCTTCGAAATAAAAGACAAGAGGTAATTTTAATTATAAAAATATGAAAAACTGGGATACCCAGCAGTTTTTTAAATATACCAGGATGCAGGTTCCAGTATTTGAAAAATTACTGTTAATGGTAAAACCAAAAATAAATGTAAACTATCGCTCTGATGGAATTTATGTTAAAGAGAGGCGTGTTATTATCTAAACTCTTCCACTTTATAAACACGTGGAAACACAAATATAAACAATACAATCCCAGAACGGTTGGTGTATTCTGTGCTACAACTCCTATTATTACCATTATCTTTTGTATTAATTTGTAATAAGAGGATGGGGGCTTTGAGAACTGATATCGAAGGAATGTCCTATCGACATCCCAGAAGCACTGTATTTAAATAATGATTAAAAGCAACCACATGATCTTGATTTTAATGAACAATGATAACAATAACAAAACATAAAAAAAAACAACTTAAATGAAACTTAACCTAAGTACGCAAATAACAAAAAAAATACTAAAAATAACTTAATGCTTTGTATTGCCTTCCTCAGCCTCTATAACTGCCTGTACACGTCGGCTTATGCTGTCTATGAGGTTGTAAATATCATCTTGTTGGATGTTTTGCCATTCATTTTCCAATTCCAAGCGAAGTTCGTTAATTGAGCGATTTCGCGACCTCTAATATTTCTACCAAGAATGTCCCAAACGTGGTCTATTAGGTTCAGATCTGGCTGGCCAGTTTATTTTATTATTACCAACTTCCCTTAAATATTGCGTGACACAGATTGTAGAGTGGGGTCGGGCATTATCTTGCGTTAATAGAAATAATGGCCGATATATTGATACTTTATATTTGACCAAAATTTTCTCCGTTGAGTTTTTTTTACATCAAATACGACATTTTTAAGTTTATTTAGCAATATTTTATGTAAAACAGTGTCAAATGTCTTTGATAAATCTTAAAAAAATATAAACACAGCTGGTTTTGCATATATATAATATAAACATATATAAATATAAAAACAAATATAAAATATAAAAACAAATATAAAAACAGCTGGTTTTGCATTATCAAGAGCGTTGTAGCACAAATTGAATCTTTAGTGAATTTTCCATCTTACAATCCATACTGACACTCATACAAAATATTGAATTTTCTTAAAAAAGTATTTAAAGTCTTTGCTTTTATACTTATATACTTGTATATTATATTTATATAATTTTTTCTAATATGTTGACTATGTTTGAAATATGGATGATAAGCCCATAATTTTGACAATATATTTCTTCGCCAGATTTGAATAGTGGTTTAATAGTTCCAATTTTTTAATACATTTGGTTAAATTCTCTTTCCTTTGGTTATAATAATGTCTATTCTTTTAATGTTTATGGGATTACTTTCGTCAAGAGTTCCATATAGTGGAACTCTAGGGGTAGTTTACCCCCTGCATGTGGTAAATTACTCGAACTCACTAGATACTCATAATTACTTTGTTAGTTCTATAAGTACAATAATAGAGAGAGTACCCAGTTGACGGATGACATCACTGCTCAATTCTACTCCCGTTATTTTCCAGCTATTTAATTCACGTGCGTTTGTTTAAATAATATTGTTCTTCTAATATAATTTGTAAACATTATTTAATAAGCTTTTGATTACATTGCAAATTTCGCTAGTTCAGCGTTCGTGCAAGTTAGAACGATATTTTCAATGTCATAAACAAACAATCATATTACAAACAAACAATGTCATAAAATATTGGCTATTATAATTTTATTAACTGATGCTTCAAATTAGTTGTTGTTGTGGAGAGCCCTTTCCTCGGGTTTTCCCCCTGATATTCTTCTTCTCAGATTCTTCTTTTCAATTTACTAAATTAAGACATGTATTTATTATGTATGTTAAGGGTTTTGAAATCTGTTTCATTTCTAGTTTTAGATCCAATATTATCATGTCCGGGTGACTTTTTTTTTAAGATTTAATTATTTCTTCAACTTATTTTAAGTCTTTGGAAATTGGTACATAGTATTATTTAATTCCAACATATTTTCTCGAAATTCAGTTAACTCAGGAATAATTTATGCATATAGTTTTCCCAAATCGGTATTGCAGTATACAAATTCATTTGATATGTCTGTTTCATTACTTAGTATTTCACCATTTTATACTTTTATCAGTTCATTGTTTGTTTTTCAAGCTGTTTTTTAAATAACTTAATATATTTACTTGTTTTTAATTGCTGAATTTAAATACAAATTTAATTATGACTTTGGAAAATATATAAAAAATTTGCAAAACAGTGTGTACATATGTAATTAAATCTTTGTATATCAAGCCATATTTGGGGAATTCTATTTTGTCATATAGTACCAAATATAGCCTCACATGTCGAACTAAGTTTCCCTCATCACGAGAATGTTTTTTGTATTTGAATATGTATCATCCCCTAAATACTCTCCAACAACTTTTCTAATTATTTCCGACGAACCGGCGGCTAGCCACTCCAAATCCCAACTTCTATCCCAACTTTCGACTTTTCAGACCGTGATGTGGAACTTATATTGATAGATATAATGCTGATAATGTTTGGGGAGAGACAATAAAATCCGAGTCTCTCTCTTTGCTATCAAATACTATCAACACAACTCGCTCTGCGCTCTAAAATACAATAAACACGTGATGAAACAATGGAAATGGAGCTTTGCTCGAATCAAGAGTGTTGGAAATAAAAGGGGGAGTGTCACTTTTCCAACATATATCTGCCATCTAAGGATTAGAGTTTTAAACATTTGGCTAGAGGAGACTTTTAAATTTTAAATGGGAGTTTTCGGGGTGATATTGGCGTTAAAAAACTGACATTTATGTGGAATCCAACCGTTCTGTTCTGAAAAAGAATTAGGTCATGTCATGGTAATGCGTTTAAGGTAAAATTTCACATTTATAACTAATTTGTGTATTTTATAGAATATATAATAGATTGCACCTAAATATTTTAGGTATTACTTGGTGTTGTCATATTGTAAAAGAAAAATATATTTTTCAACTAAAGATGCCATCTTTTTAAATGCTCCTATTAGATATCAATAAACATGATATCTTAAACTTACTAAGGTATAAATATATAGGTAAGTGAAAATCCACAAGGACAACAATTCCTGGAAACTCGAGCTGGAAACTCCTGGAAACAGCTGGAAACTCGAGTTTCCAATTTGGATTGGATTTAGAAAACAAAAGCATCTTATAGGATCTGTTTATTTACGTCCAAATTCTTCATGATGTTTGTATGGAGACTATGTTAATTGTGTAGAAGGTATTTTACATGAAACACAGTTCTACTTGGTGATTTTAACCTACCAAATATTCATTGGGAAAATGATGAATATGGCTCAAGTTCGATTGGAAATATTACTAACAAAGTTGAATGTATTTCCAAAAGTTTTGCTTTTTTAAATCTCTTTCAATTAAATAATGTACCAAACTGTAATGGGGGTTTCTTAGATCTTATTTTTTTAAGTATAAATAACATTGATTTAAAAATTACTTATCAATCTTTATTAAAATGTGATAGCTATCATCCAGCCTTGTCCTTTGGCATTATTGGAAATGATATTTTTGACTCTTTTAGCTATGATTATTTCTATTTTGACTTTTAAAATGCTAATTATATCCTTATTAATGAATATTTATGTTCAGTCGACTGGGATAGGATTATTGAAGTAAAAAAATGACACAGATGTAAATAATAGCGTTGATAAATTTTATGAGGTGCTAGATTCCTGTATTAATCTATTTGTAACAAAAACTAGATGCAAAAACTCAAAATTTTTGAAATGGTACCCTCTTCATTTAAAACATGAATTATTTCAAAAGAAGATGCAAAATACAAAATGACAGGATATAAGAAGGATTATGATTATTTTTCTAATTTGCGTCAGGAATTTAGGGATTGTTACAAAACATGTGATTAGAATCACCTTATGTAAACAATAAAAGAAACTTTTTTGATTTTTCAAATACATGAAATATGACAATACAACTTCTGATAATTGCCAAAATATAGCAAATTTGTTTAGTAAACTTTTTAGTTCAACCTATGGTACTAGTAATACAGATTATCCAGCTGTAAACTCTGATAAAAGTCTTTGTGTTGAAATTTGTAATATTACTGTATTAGATATATTTGAATTTATATCTAAAATTGATCTACAAGTAAGTTGTGAACCTGATAATATATCCCCTTTGTTCATATTTAATTGTAGATTTATTCTGAGTTATATTTTACAAAAAATATTTAGTTTATCATTAAGCTCAGGTGTCTTTCTCGAGATATGGAAGAAAAGTTATATTACCCCAGTTCATAAAGGTGGTAACAGGAAATATTGAAAACTACCGAGCTATTTTTAAAATTTCAGTTTTCGTTAAATCTTTTGAAGGGGTTGTAGCTGCAAAACTTGGTCCATTATTGAATCCTACTTTAATACCCGAACAACATGGTTTTATTGCAGGACATTCTACTACTACCAATCTTTTAGTTTTACACGAACTTTTGTTGACTGCTCTGAAAGGCTCTGGATGACCAGGTTGATGTAATCTACACTGACTTTTCGAAGAAATTCGATAGAATACTGTCCTATCTAAACTTTTTAATGCTGTATTATTAGGCTGCATTTCTTCATCATAGTATCATGTTCATCAAGCTGAGACCGTGCCGGTCTCAGCTTTTGTGGAGGAAGAGTTCTGAACTAAGTAGGGATTCTTCAACGCTTCGCAAAAGACAGACTGGGTGGGGAAGTCCTCATCCCCGACACGGCGCGTCCCATATGGCTGATCGGGGACGTCCTGTATATATTATACAGGATAGGTGTGAATAAGGTTCGCCAAATAAGCACCCGCGGATCAACTGAGGACATGGTATAGGGCAGCAGCTATGTCATTACTAACTCCAAGGCTGGGGAAGAATGACTTCTTAACAGGTTTGGAAGCAGATAATTATGGGCGACAATCAGATATTGGTTTAATCGGTTATAATACTGCGGTGTGTAAGGCAAGGAGAAACCAACACACTAAATTCTCAAGATATTATAACTATGGCAAGTTACGGAAAACAAAAGGCCCCTAGTCCGTGGCAGACCTTAGATGGTCAAGGGGTGCTAAGAATCCCCACGACAAATGCTAGGAACCACCCGAAAGTGGAAAACAAAAATTACAAGTTAAAAATTGGAACCTGGAATGCAAAATCTCTCTATATGCCAGGAAAATCTCATAACATCGTGAAAGAAATGAAAAGAATGGGAGTCAACATTCTCGGAGTCAGTGAAGTTAGATGGCCTGGATCTGGACAGACAAACATCGATAACCATGTGATATACTATGCTGGTAACGACGATCCTCATCATTATAACGGAGTGGCATTTATAGTTGACCAGAAAAGCAGTAAATGTATAAAGAACTTTATACCTATATCTGATAGAGTAGCTATGCTGCAAATTAATACCACTCCTCGTAATATTAACCTTATTCAAGTGTATGCTCCTACAGCAGAAAAACCAGAAAGAGAAGTACGAGAATTCTACCAAGAGATCAAGCAGCTAATGAAGATCACAAAGAAAAATGCTGTAAACATTATTATGGGAGATTTTAATGCCAAAGTAGGTGAAGGGCGGACCGAAGACGTAGTAGGAAACTTTGGTTTGGGCCAAAGAAATGATAGAGGAGAAATACTGGTCCAATTTTGCCAAGAAGAAAATCTAATGATCGCAAACACCTGGTTTAAACAACCCAAAAGAAGGTTATATACATGGAAAGCACCTGGCGATAATCGAAACCGCATAATAAGAAACCAGATTGACTATATATTAATTGAGAAACGTTATAGAAATGGAATCAAGGGAGTTAAAACATATCCCGGGGCGGACATCGGTTCCGACCACAATCCTGTTGTTGGTAAAATTTTAATTAGACTAAAAAAAATCAAATACAGAAAGAATATAAAACCTAACCTAGAAAAACTTAAAGACCCAATAGTACAGGCAGAAATAGAGAAAAAACTCAATGATACACTCAAAGAAAAGTTCAGTGAAACCCCCGCGGAAGCAGAAGAGACAATAGAAAGTATTTGGCACACCTTCAAAACAACGATGACAACTATACAAAGAGAACAACTACAAGACAGCACCAGAAAAACAAAGAATACATGGATGACAGAAGAAATCCTAGAACTGATGGACATAAGGCGATCTTACAAAAATCGTAATGTAGAAAAATATAAAGAAACCCAGAGAATCATCCGAAACAAAATTAGGAAAGCCAAAGAAGAATGGATGAGCAGCAAGTGTGAGGAACTGGGACATTTACTAAAAAAGCATGACTACTTTAATGCCTACAAAAAGATTAAGGAAGTCACAAATATGAAGAAAAAAATCACTACAACAACTTTAGTAGATGATAACAACGAAATAGTAT
The DNA here is from genome assembly GCA_918026665.1 of Diabrotica balteata. NCBI lineage: Eukaryota > Metazoa > Arthropoda > Insecta > Coleoptera > Chrysomelidae > Diabrotica > Diabrotica balteata. The sequence continues at coordinate 14,966,647 of OU898277.1, read as the reverse complement.
CTAGTCCAGAAGAAGTAGGAGACATGTGGGAAAAATACATCGAAGATCTGTTTGATGACGAGAGAACAGAACCACAAATGAATATAGTACAAGAAACAATACTTGATATATTAACATCTGAAGTTACAAAAACAATCAATACGGCAAAGTCACGAAAAGCCTCAGGTCCAGATGAAATATACGTAGAGATGATAAAGCTCATCAATGAAGAAAATCTTCAGACATTAACAATATTATTTAACAAAATATATACCACTGGAATCTTCCCAGAAGACTGGCTTAGATCGACATTTATACCTATACCCAAGAAAAATAAAGCAAATAGATGCTCACAGTTCAGATTAATTAGCCTGATGAGCCATTTTCTGAAAATTTTACTCAAAATTGTACATCAACGAATATACAGAGAATGCGAAAGAAACCTTAGCGACAATCAATTTGGATTTCGTATGGGGCTTGGTACAAGGGAGGCATTATTTGGCCTCCAGGTATTACTACAAAAATGCCGAGATCAGCGAAAAGACGTCTTTCTCTGTTTTATCGACTACGAAAAAGCGTTTGATCGAGTTAAACACACAGAACTCATAGAAACCCTAACACAACATGGTATAGACCATAACACTGTAGCACTTATTAAAAAACTATATTGGGATCAAATGGCATCTATCAAAATAGACAATCGTCTGACAGCAGAATTGCCAATAAAAAGAGGAGTTCGTCAGGGCTGTGTACTTTCTCCACTGTTATTTAATATATATTCCGAAAAGATCTTTCAAAATGCCCTCGAAAATATTGAAGAAGGAATAAAAATCAACGGAGAATACGTAAACAACTTAAGATACGCAGACGACACCGTCATTATTGCGGACAGTGCTGAGGGTTTACAACGACTTTTGAATGTCATAACCAGAGAGGGAGATAGCTTGGGACTAAATATAAACACAAATAAAACAAAAGTGATGGCTGTTACACGTACACCAAATGTCGACATTAATATTCGTATCTATAACAAACATATAGAACCAGTACAAAGATTCCAGTATCTTGGTTGCTGGATAACAAACGATCTTGACCACGAGGTCGAAATACGTGCTCGTATAGAATATGCTAGGTCCGCATTTCAGCGAATGAAAAAATTTCTAATAAACTCTACGTTATCGTTGGACATCCGATACCAATTTGTAAAAACGTTTATTTATTCCATATTGCTATACGGAGTGGAAACATGGACTCTCGGAATTACAAGTATGAGGCGTATAGAAGCCTTTGAGATGTGGGTTTTTCGAAGAATGCTGAAGATCTCTTGGACAGAGCACGTGACCAACAACGAGGTGCTAAGAAGAATGGGTACTGACAGAGAACTCCTAAATATTGTAAAAAACCGAAAAACGAGTTATTTAGGACATATCTACAGAGGAGAAAAATACAACTTCCTACGACTTATAATGGAAGGGAAAGTGGAAGGAAGAAGAGGTCCAGGAAGAAGAAAATGCTCCTGGTTGAAGAACATAAGAGACTGGACAGGCATGGACACACATGCGATACTAAGAACAGCTCAAGATAGAGAGCAATTTGCTGTAGTTATAGCCAACCTTCAGTAATGGAGAAGGCACCTTAAGAAGAAGTATCATGTTCAATTTTAATATATCTTTTGGTATTAGATTAGATGTTGGTTACTAGATATATGATTAAGATATTAGCAATTAAAAAAATTTGGATAACATTGATTTTTCAAAAAATTGCATTATTGATTTTAATCAAAACTAATAACTTAAAATTTCTTCTATCCATTGATTTCGACAAAAAGTTTATATTCTCATAAATTATGTTATCGATAAATTAAATTCCTAAAATCCATTTTCAAAGGAATATAGCTTTATAAAGAATAAAGTTTTTTTTTTATAAAACAAATATTAGCATTCAGTAAGGAGCAAGAATTTCATAATTTAATTGAATTTCTCTTCTTTTCACCGGAAGCAGTTCGGAAATTTCTGATGTCGATGTTTTAAATTATATTTTAACGTTCATAAAATTGAGTTTTCTATTTTTTTTTCTAGATTATCAGAGACCCTTCAAACAGAAATATTTCTACATTGTTAAATAATCTGTAGGATTTAATGCTCGTTATAAAATTTAGTTAAGCAAATAAGATATTCTATTCTATTCTTGCATAAGATCTTTTTCTGATTCTTTGGATTGATTCTGAGAATAAGATCCAAGCTAATTATATTAAAAACTTATTATGTTAAACTTAAATTATTTTTTATTTTTACATGTCCCTGCATTAACGAAATAATTTCCTTATTTTATATTTTAAGATTCGTCCACTTCATCCCTTATGACCTTCGGGTCTGCTTGTTTTTCTCCTTTCTATTAGGCTCCAATCCGAAATATTTGATATCCACCTTGTACGGTTTTCTTCAATGTGGCTTAGTATGTTTTGTTCTACTCCAATGTTTTTCATGTCTTCATTTCTGATATGATCCAGTCTTGTAACTCTGCAGCTTCTTCTCATGATTTTTATTTCAGTTGGTGCAGTTTTGGACACATTTTGTTTGTTTCTTGCCCAATTTTTTGCTCCGGTCATCCCACTACCTACGAAGGAGTTATATGTTCTCTTCTTTGTATTTCTGGTAATATTCCCGTAGTACAATTAAAGCTCGTTTACTTGTTTGATATATGTTTTTGTCTGTGCTAATTTGATGGTTATCTCTTGTGCATTGGTTTCATTCTTTGAAATTAGGAATTCTACTGGAAGTATTTGCACTTTTCAGTGTCCTTAATTTTTCTATCTTGGTCCATTTCTGTGGTCAAGTTTTTTACTGGGTCTTGTTCTGTTGTTAAGTATACTTTCCTTTCTAGATTTATTTTTAGCCTATTTTTGAGTATTTCTCTTCTAATTTTTAAAGCATATAGGCTAAATCTTCTTCATCTTGAGTCGTACGCATTTAAACATCTGCAAAACTTAGTGTGTACAAGAAGTCATCTCAGATAGGTATTACTATACCTTAATATATAATTTTCCATGACTTTTAGAGATTTGTTCTTGGAATATCTTAAACAGCGTCGGGTTGTGTACGATTCTGTGTAGTTTCTCTATTCCTTATTTAAATATTTCGTTAACGATTTCTCCTGGTCCCTTCATTTTCTGGTTTACTTTACTGAATGTTAGCACAATTCGTTCTTTATTTAAATTTCGTTGTTGTTTATGTTCTTTTTAAGGGGTTGTACAGTATTTTAAAATTCTTCTTTTGATAAGTATTGTATTTCGACTTTATACGTTGGTATTTTTCATCATCTGCTGATGATGAAATCATCATCTGTAGGATGCGGTGATCAAAGCTCTAGAGAGAGTTGGAAACACCAGAGAGAAAAAAAGAGTATTTACCATTAAGCAACAAGTAATTAAAGGGGTTGAAATCCTTGCGGCAGATTAAGAGTTCGTATGGAAGACTCTTAAGATCCGATGTTGAAATAAAGCAGATTGTATGAGTAGTTTACTACCAACATCAGAATCAGAGGATGCGGGATCCCAAATGTGAATTTAATATCGGGTATAACGAATGATGAGGTCGTATAGGTTTTAAATATAATGAATAATTGTAAGAAGGTAATAACTCATGGAATACCTGTTGAGGTTTAAAAGGCTTTGGGAGAGGAAGCCGTAGATGTATTGTTTCAAATGATGAGTAGGATATATGAGGAAGAATGCGAGGATAAAGAGCGTAATGGTATGAATAAAAATATAGGAAATATTCAATACTGTAAGAACTATGGAGGGATAAAGTTAATGTCGCACATTAAAAAAATTTACTTGATAACTGTAGAGCAAAAGATAAGGAGGAAAATATCGATAGAGGAAGAACAGTTTGGGTTTATGCCAGAAAGAAGGATACTGGATAAGACACTTGATAAATAAATGTGTACGACAGGTATGTACGACACAGTTTCAAGACAAAAGCCATAGAGATTCTATGGAAAGAGAAAAGTCTTTCTTAGAAAGCTTCGTAAATGATATGAATGAAAATTGTATACCAAAATAAGAACTTCCGTCTGGTTGACCAAAATTTTTCCCGTGACGGTTGGTTTGCATCAAGTGCTTGTTTCGTTTTTTATAGATATACTGTCAGAGAAGATATATATGTCAGGGCTCCTTGGTCAATACGCTATGCGGATTAAATCGTTTTAGTGAAAGAGATCAAAGAAATATTAAAAGGGAATGTTTTGAGAAGGGGTATTGAAAACGAACGACTTAATATTAGCAGGATTGGCTGAGAGGAGCAGGAATGGATGGTGGCATCGAACGGCTTGTGCAAAGAACTAGGCTGAAAGTGTGTGATTATACCTGCGTTGGTGTACAGCGGTGAAGTTTGACCTGCAAAGAATATAAAGGGTAGCAAAAATAAAAAAAGGTAAATAATAAGTAAGACTAGAAGGGATAAGATCAGAAACGACGTGATTAGAGGTAGAGGTAACTACAGTCTTAAAAAAGGTTCACGAACAATTGAAACGAAGGCTAGAGGTCTAAGAGGTTGGGATAAAGAAAGGTAGAGCTAAACTGAGAAGAGAATCAAAGGACTGTATGGTAAAGGACTTAAGAAAGATAGTTTTAAATGAACAAGTCACAAGAGATAGGGAGAAAAGAGTCTAGAAGAAGAGTAAAGAATAGCCAATTTCCAAGTAATGGACAAATTGAGAAAGAATAAGTTCGAAAGAACCTTTCATAAATCCTAACAAACTAAAATTTCATATATGCACTAATATCATAACATTTAAGAATCTACCTCCATTTACAAATATAATATTCGTATCTGTTTTGAAAGGAACTCATTTACGCTTAATAAAAAACTTAGGTCAAATTCGAACCTCCCAAATATCACCTCTATAGTAACAAGGGCTTTTTAGATGTTACAAAGGTAAATGTAGCAAAATATTGTCCCTTATACCTTATATTATGTATTGTTAATAAGTAAAGTTTGATAGTAATATTGTTGCACTAGTTTGGTAAAACAAAATAACGCAATCTAGGGCAATAGAAAATTGCCAAAATTGCATAGAAATCTTCCGCAGTCTTCCCATCTATGCATACATATCAGAAGCATAAATTTTGGAAAGTTTCTTCAATCTAACACAGGCTTAGTATATAAAAATCCATATCTGAACTTCAGATCTAAAACAGGCTTAAGATCTAAAATCTCGCGGAATGATTAAAAACTACAAATTTTAAGGCTTGGATTAATGTATATCAGATGGATACATAATATATAGTAATGTAAATATTAACAAGATATTCTCTTTTTCTTCATGTGCCTTGTCCGTTCCGAACGTTGGCAATCAACATGGCTATTCTAACTTTGTTTATGGCAGATCTGAATAGTTCAGCAGATGACAATCCGAAGTATTGCCTCAAGTTTTGGAGCCACGAGTCTCTTCTCCTCCCTGGACCCCTTCTGCTGTCTATTTTCCCTTGAACGATCAGCTGTAGTTCTCTATATTTATTATGTCTCATAACGTGACCCAAGTATTCCAACTTTCTTTTCTTTATACTTACTCTTACCTCTCTCTCTTTACCTATCCGGCGTAGTACCTCATCGTTGGTCACGTGCTCAGTCCAGGATATACGTAATATACGTCGGTAAGCCCACATTTCGAAGGCCTCTACTTTTTTCATCAATGTTGCGGTCATTGTCCACGCCTCCATTCCATATAACAAAATCGGGAATACATAACATTTCAGAAGTCGAATTTTGAGAAGTAGGGTGAGGCTTTTAGAGGTGAAAATTTGCTTCATGCTAGTGAACGATGCTCTTGCCTTTTCTACTCTTATACGTATTTCCTTAGCTTGATCCCAATTTGAGTTAACTGTTGTTCCCAAGTAGATGTACGAATCCACGTGTTCAATTCTTTCATTGTCTAATATCAGTTGCTGTGGTGGTTGTTGGGTTTTGCTTACTAACATTTATTTGGTTTTTGTGATATTTAGTCTGAGTCCGTATTTTGCACTTGTTTTTTGTATCTTACTCATTAGGCAACTCAGTTCCTCCATGCTACTTGCTAGAATCACAGTATCATCAGCATACCTTATGGTATTAATTATTTCTCCATTTATCTTTATGACTTCTGTGCTTTCCTCCAGCGCTGTCTTAAATACTTCTTCCGAGTATATATTAAAGAGAATAGGAGACAAGATACAGCCCTGTCGTACCCTTTTCTTGATCTCAATTTTATTGGTTAATGTAGATTCTACTTTCACTTTAGCTGTTTGACCCCAATAGAGACTCGCTATTGTTCGAATGTCTCTGTAGTCGACTCCGATCTTATGGACAACTTTAATTATCTTTTCGATCTTTACGTTATCGAATGCTTTTGCGTAGTCTATAAAGCATATGTACACGTCTTTGTTTATATCTCTTCAGCGCTGGATGAGTACCTGTTGACTAAAAAGTGATTTCCTTGTCCCAAGAGAATTCCAAAACCCAAACTGCGAATCTCCAATGTTATCCTCGCATTTTTTGCTTATTCTGTTGTAAATAACCTTGGTGTATGCCTTCGAAATTTGGTTAATTGGACTTATCTTTCGATGTTAATCACAAGATTTTGCTTTTGGTTTTTTCGGTATCGCAACAAACGTTGATTCTAGTCAGTCTTCAGGAAACTCCCCGCTGTTATAAATATTGTTAAAGAGTCTGACGAGTGAGTCTAGAAATTGACAGTTTGTTTCGCACAGTATTTTCAATACTTCCCCGTATACGTTATCGTTGCCTGGTCTTTTGTTATTTTTAAAACCCTTTATAGCATTCTCCACTTCTGATTTTAGAATGGAAGGGCCAGTATCATCATTGCTCAGTGTATACCCACTAGGACGGTTATCATTAAACAGTTGTTCCACATAAGTTTCCCAAATTCTAACTATTTTGTCGGGGTCTAGATGTAGATTTCCATTATCATCGCACAGACCTTTCGATAAAATATTGTAGCTTTTCTTTGTTGTGAGTTCTCCAGTTAAGATATTTTGAGATATATAGAGAGTTGAGATATTCTCTAAAAAGACATAATCAAAAGAGTGATTAAAAAACTATAAAACGAAATATTTCTGTATCATTTTTATAGTTTTTCTTAGCAAGTAAATATAAATTTTCTTATCTTATTTAAAACATTCAACATCAGTCAAAGAGGTTATTATTTTTTTAATATCTGCAGCAAAAAGTTTTTAAAACTTCTATATTCTCTAAACGTTACCTTTTCTAAAGTAATCTACCGACTTAATGAACTCACCAGAGTATACAAAAAGTCGCTCTTTTATTCAGAAGCCTCTAGGGTTTTTTTCCGACTTCAGGTTCAAAGTAAATCTAAACAATGAGAGAATGGCTTCTTTTCGATACTGAAAGATGACTAGGGATGCTCGAAGTCGTTGAACCTCACAATTTATGCAAAAACGTCATGATTTTTATATTGTGTTTTGATTTATTGTATACAACTTCAGATACCAAATGTGCAATATGCGCACAGAATTTTCTTTTTCGGTGCCTTTAGCTTTATCAGAGTTTGGGAACTACTTTCTAGTAATAATAGTTTAGTTAGGGTAAGTCCGGGAGAGTTGGACCACATTTCTTCGAACGCTTACTAAAATTATATTTGTCAACTTATTAACATTATTATTTATGCGTTTGGTAAATGATTTAGTTTTAAACTTTTAAGAGTTTACTTTCTAATTGAATATTATTAATAAAGGCTACATTGCATTTTTTCCAAAACTTTGCATTGCAACTTTGCAACTTTGCACCCAGACACGTCCGAGTGAGATGGACCAGTAGCTTGGGAGAGATGGAACAGGGGTAAAAAGTAGGATATAATAGGTAACAGGTATAATAGGTAGATACATAGGTAAAAATGACTACAAACCAAGTATAAAGTAAAAATATGTATATTTTACATAATAATAAATGTTACAATAATAAGGCTAACCTTAAAAACGTGAAAACTAGGATTGGCACTAAACTACAATTTCCAGAAAACAGAAGGCAACAAGTGATTAAAAACCGACTAAGAATTGGACATACAGCGTTAACTAACCAGCATCTCATAACAAAAGAACTACCACCTGAATGTTCCTATTGTGAATGTCCAATAACTGTTCAACATGTATTGATTGAATGTCCTCTTTATTCTTACGAAAGAGCCATCAACAACGTACCAGAAGAAGCAAATAAACTTAAAGATAATCTAAACAGTAATATATAAAATACAATCAAATTCCTTAAGGACATACGTTTGCTACACAAAATTTAACTTATTTTATTATGTATCTTTCTGTAATTTGTAATTTATTATTTGTAATTTAATACGAAATTTGTAATTAGTATATTTAATAACAACTGTAAAATCTGTAAAACCTGCTAATAACCTTCTACTCTCTTATTAGTAAATTGTATATTACTCACTATTTGGATGCTAAGTAAATGCATCATAACAGATACTGACACGCAATGACTAGCACGTAATAAAAAAAATTACGCTTCAGTTTTATAAAAATGTGTAATATCACATAAGCCTCGTAAGTCAGTTGGTCGAGTTACCATGGAAACGAATTAACAGACGTTATTTTGACAGATTAAAAATTATTAATCTGTCAGTGTAAATATATTGGTAATTTAATTTTTATTCTTATCGAAATCTAAACGTAAATAATCGTAGAAAAAGTATAGTACACAACTTGAGTTGTAAGCTTATTACATGCTTGTAAAATTACTGCGCTCGCCGCTACGCGGCTCGCGCGCAACTTTTTTACTCGCATGTAATAAGCTTCTTACAACTCTCGTTAAGTAATATACTATTAATGGTTGATGCGGAAATTCTAAATAAATAAAAAAAAATGTTACAGTAACCAAATAAAACAAAATCAAACATCTATTCTTTTGCTTTCTTGACCACAATCTTCCTATTAATGGGAAACTTTGCTTTTTGTAACATTATCTCCCTGGTACCGCAAAAGTCACATTTTACTTCAAATCTAGAGCAACCTTCATAAATCTACCGAGAATACTGTACACACTTCACCCAGTCTTCTTTTTTTTAATTTCATTGTAAACCTCTCCACATCCCACACATTTATTTTCATCCCATTCTTCTACTGACATACCGTTATCTTGGACTAGATCTGCAGAATCATAGCTCAGAGTCTGAACTTTCAAACTGTGTCACTTTTTTTTTCTCAGTTGATCTTGTTTTCTTTTTCTTTTTTTGTTTATCTTTCACTGTTTGCTTAACTGTCTTCCTTTTTACAACAGCAAAGTTCTGAGCAGTTCTCTTAACGGTTACTTTTTTCGCGAGAGAAGTGACGGGTGATATATGTTCTAGAAGTTTAGAAGGAGTCATTTTTGACGGTGTAATGCTACTAAAAGTAATAGGAATACCAGCAAGTTCAAATTGAGTTCTTGGTACTGCACAGATGACAAAAGAGTCAACAGTGTCACGTATTGGTACACTAGTTACAGCATTGACGTGTTGTGTTTCTGATTTTCTAATAGTAAGAGTAGAATTTCTTAAAAGAAGAGAGTTTAGCCAATCATAACCAGCTTTTCTAGTTTCCTTGTTGAATGTGTGAGGTAGTTTTAGCTCTTCAACAAGTTCAACGCTATGCTTCTTCGTGCCCTTGGCTCAAAAATACCGAGACAGTCACCGCCTCGTGAGCGAACGATGCACGCGTTTCGCCTTACCCAGTAAGTTAAGAAAGGATGAGAGAAATCGATTGATAAAAACGATCTTGGTAAATCGACGGCGTGAGGAAAAAGTGATAAAATCTTTTGTATCCTTTACGGGGTCCTAGAAATTACATTATGAAATATAGCTTGTTACTATGATTTTATAGTTTCAGTGGTATTTTTTTCTCTGACCACTGGAGTATCCCTTTTTAAACAGTTCTGCTGGCAGATTGTCGTGCTGGATGATTTATGGTTTGATAGATTATTTACTGCTTCATTTACATCGGTTAGTTATGGTGGTACCTCTTCCTGGTTTTATTTTTTTATTTACTTCTATTTAACTGTAAAGCAACGGCAACGACCTTCTTGTGCTACTAGTCTTACTAGGTAAATAATTTAGATTTCTTCTTCTTCCTATGCCGTTTTCATTAACAGAGGTTGGCGACTACATGACCTGCAGAAGACTATATTTATCATTCCTCAATATGTGTCCAAGGTATACAGTTTTGCGTACTTTTATCGTTCTCAACAATTTTTTTGTCTTGAGCCATCCTTCTCAACACTTCCACATTGGTGACCCTGACAGTCCATGGAATTCTCAACATTCTCCGGTATATCCAAAGTTCAAACGCTTCAAGCTTCTTAACTATTTGCTTTTAACGTCCATGTTTCTACCCCGTACAATAGTGGGGATCAGACGTAACATTCAACAAACCTCAGTCTCGGCGCAGTATTTAGATTTTTGTCACAGAACAGTTGCTTGAATTTTAAGATCGCTGCCCATGTCATTTCTCTTAGTGCCCTGATCTCTTGGTCTGGATCTAATTCTGTGTTGATGTAAGCTTCCAGGTATTTATATTTTGTCACTCTCTCTATTTGCTGTACACCAAGGGTTAATTGTTCATTATTTATTGGACTCCTTGATACTATCATATATTTGGTCTTATCTGTATTGATGTCAAGTCCCATTTGAATGCAGTCAATATTTATTGCATCTAGTAAAGTTTGTAGTTCTTATATACTCTTAGCTATAATTACCGTGTCATCTGCAAATATCATGGTGTTTACGATTTCTCCACCAATTCTTTTTCCCTATTTTCTTTCCCATAAGGCTTTTCTAAATATTACCTGTGAGTACACGTTGAAAAGCGTCAGAGACAAGACGCATCTTTGCCTGACCCCTCTCGCAATCGGTATATTAATTGTATCTATATCGTTCACTTGTACTACTGCGTTCTGGTTTCAGTATATTGCCTTATTAAACTCGATGTTTTTTTTTTGTCTAAATTAATGTTTTTTAATTTATCTATTAACTTCATATGCAGCACTCGGTCAAAGGGCCTCCTAAACTCTATGAAGCATACATATGCTCTATTGTTATATTCCCGTCATTTCTGCAAGAGTACCGTCAATTCAAATAATGCCTTCCTTGTACCCATGCCTCCTCTGAAGCCAAACTGCGTTTGATCTATCTGCTCCTCACATGTCTTATAAATTAAGTTTTGAACAATTTTTAAGGGAATCTTTAAAGGGTGGCATATTATGCTTATCAATCTATAGTCATTACATGAATTGGGATTGTTGTTTTTTGGTAGAGGTCAAAATATCGATTTAAGCCATTCCTCCGGGATGTTGTCCTCTACATATATGTGGTTGAGAATTCAGGTGAGTCTGTTTATATTACGAAGGCTTTTAACAGTTCAACTAGAATTTGATCAGGACCCAGTGCTTTTCATCGTTTTGCATTATGTAGGGCATGCTTTACTTTTGAAAGTAAAATTTGTAGGTATTGTTCTTCTTCTTCTTTATTTTGCTTTCTTCAGTAAGTATTCCTCCATTTATTATCTCTTTTTATGAGTGTTCTTCTTTTTCTGGTGCTGCCTGTAAGTTCTTTAATTTTTTTTATGTAAGTTTGAGGTGTTATATTTGTTGTTGAGTTCTTCCAGTTCCTGCCATTCCTTGTTTATCCATTCCTCCTTAGACTTTCTGATTTCATATTTCATTTTATTCTTGATGGTTTTATATTTATTTTCATCTTAATTTTTGTATTTACTTTTTTTAGTTATTAGCTCAACTATTTTCGCTGTTATTCAGGCTTTTTGGCTGGTTTTCTCTTTTTCGCCTAGGACCTCTTTTCCCATTTTTAATATGGATTTTTCATATCTGTCCATTCCACGCTTCCTTCAGTTAATTTATGTTTAGGAGTATAGAAGCGGCTATAGCCATCTGGCTTTTTGCGAAAAAATTGTATTATAAAATATTTCAGTATACTTACTTATTTACTTAGTCCTAAGCCTTTCTACAGTTAGGTGTAAGGCTGGTGGAGTTGTTAAGTTTTGCACTGTTGTCTCCATGCTTTTCGGTCTTGTTTTAGATGTCTTGAATTTTCCCGTGTCAGTCCTTTCTTCTCAACTTCTTTTCTGATTTCGTCTACCCACCTAACTCTTTGCCTTCCTCGTTTGTTTTTCCCTTGCACTCTCGTTTTAAACACTCGTTTTGTTAATCTTTCATTCGACATTCTACAAACGTGCCCGAACCATCTTAGTTGACCCTCTACTATTTTTTCATTTAGTGGTTCTAGTTTTAGGCTTTATCTGATTGTTTCATTTGTTATTTTGTCTGTCCTCTTTCTGTTTGCTATTATTCTCAGGAACCTCATTTCTATAGCATTGATTCGAGATTTTTGTCTCCCAGTCAATGTCCAAGACTCGCTATTATACATGATTGTAGGTCTAACTACTGATTTAACGACTGCTGTTTTTACCTTCTCCGGTATTTCTTTTTTCCCCAAAAATGTTGTTTTGATAGTGTTAAATAAGCTTCCTGTTCGTCCCATTCTCTCATTTATTTCCATGTCTTGTTTACCGTTTAATTCAATTATTACTACTAGATTTTTAAAATGTTCCACTTGTTCTAGTTGTTTTCTGTTTAATTGTATTGCGTGTGTCTTTCTCTTATTTGAAATTATCATTGTTTTGTTTTTTCTGTATTTATCTTCATATTTATGTTTGTCAGTTCTTCTTCTAAAATTTCAAGGTTGTTCTATTTCAAGGTTGTTCTTCAAGGTTGTTTCATTTGCCAGTATCCTAATGTTAGTTTTCTCATTTTTCTCTTGGCTTTCTTTATTGCTTCATCTAGTACCACTGAGAACAGCAGTGGGCTCAACACGCATCCCTGTTTGACGCCTTGACTTGTAGTAAATTCTTCGGATTCCTCGTTATTGGTTCTCACCGTATTTGTATTATTATTGTACATACCCTTTATTATATCAATTTTTATCCTGTCAACTCCTCTTTCCTTTAATGTTCTCCATACGTCCTTTCTTTGGATTCTATCAAACGCCTTTTCCAGATCAATAAAGCGTATATGTATTTCTCTATTTTTATTGAGCACTTTCTTACTTACTTGTCTTATTGTGAATATGTGGTCTTGTGTGCTTCTGTCCTTCCTGAATCCACATTGTGTATATTCCATAGTTGGTTCTATTTGGGTTTTTATTCTTGTTTTTATTATTCTTGCGAATACCTTCCCAGGAATACTTAATATAGTAATACATCGGTAATTATTACAGTTTCTCTTGTCGCCCTCATTGTGTATTGGTAGTATAATGTCTTCCGTCCAGTCCTGTGGTATTTCTGCTCTCTTTATGATATCATTCATTAGTTCTTTCATGCTGTTCACTTTCTCTATTCCCATGAATTTTATCATTTCCGGGGTGATATGATCCTTGTCTGGTGCTTTGCCTAATTTAACGCTTTCAATTGCCTTTTCTAGTTCCTCTATTGTTATGGGTTCTATTTTTTTTTTCTTCATTTATTTCTTGTATATCCACTATGTTGTCTACCTCTGTATGAGTTAGCTCTTCGAAATGTTTTCTCCATATTTCTATTATTTGGTTTTCTTCTACTATTACCTTTCCATTCTTGTCTTTTATATTCGGTATCATGTGTTCTTTCTTTTGTCTGATCTATTTTATAGCGTCATAGAAGAGTTTTTGATTTTCCTTATAATATATGATAATTATTTGTCATTTTTAGTCCAAACTTTTTCCATGACCTTTCTTTTTCTGCTCTAACAGCTATTTTAACCTCTTTTCTTATTTCTTTATATGCCTCATAGTCTTCAGGGCGCTTTGTACTTAGATATCTCATCCATTTTTCTTTTTTGTTCTTTATTTTCCTTCGTATTTCGTCCGTCCACTATTCAGTTCTCCTCATGCTATTATTTGCTAATTTGGCCTTTCCGCAAGTTTCCTCAGCAGCTATCATTAAGTTGGTCTTGAGATTTTCCCACTTTTCTTCTATACTTGCAGTTTTTGCTCTACCTTTCAAAATATTGTCTAATTTTTCTTGGAATATCTTCTTATATTTTTTTCTTTTAATTTGTAGCTTTTTACTTTTTCATTTACTACCTTTCTCCTCTTTTCTTCCTTTTTTTACTGTTCTTATTCTCATTACTACTAGATGATGATTACTGCCAATAATTCAGTATACTCTAAATCCTAATTTTCGAGTTTTAAGCTAATTTTTGCAAAACTATTAAGTGATCAGTTATAAATACTTTAAAATAATAATTAACTGTCTAGCAATGTATTTAGTTCTATAGAGTTATATATAGTTATTTTTAATAATATTTTAAAAACTCATGTACTAGGTTTATGTACAATAGACAGAGTTCCAAACTTTATGTCATTTTTTTACATGTTGGCGCCTTTTTATGATGGAAAATTTACGCCTACACTAATTATATTTTAATACATCCCCTTGTCATGTTCAAGAGTTGTCGGTGGTACATGCATCCATCGCCTCGGGTGTATATGCGAGCCTCACTCTACCTTTTCTTGAACAATGCCACGAAATTAAAAAACTCCTACAGTCCCAATCTCCGGAGTCTAGTCTAAAGCAAAGGGACACATGCCATCCGAAGTATTCGTCTGCTTTAGTGACAATGATTCGTTCATTTCTAGATTAAACGTTTGTTTAGACACCCACTGCACTCGGGAACATTGAAGTGCCAGAAGGAAGGTGTCACGCGAGAAGCGGACTCATATAATATTTACGATTCAATTTAGATGGCGAAATATGCTCTATTTTTTAGAGTGGAGGTGATTTTCTCGAAACAATATGTAAGGGGTCGCGAGTACCACGCGCTGTTGCTATTCAATAACATTTGCAAATGTTTGTTTTCTTTTTTGGAAACAAGTAAATCGCCGTTTTAATTAATTTTTTTACTTCTGCTATTTTTATCGTTCTTTTGCAAAGTCAATTAATTTTATTATTTATATATAATTCCCATTCACATTTTGCCTTAAACGTGTAAAGGTAGATTCAGACACATCAGTCCCGTCACAGTCTCGGCGCCGAACCAGTCCTGTTTGGTCACAGAACTATTAATTATCTGAGAGATGGGTAACTGTTCTTCAACTGATGAATGTGAATGCCGACGCCATATTTCTATTAAAGATTATTTTGTATGACGGATTGTTCGGTTCGGCGCCAGGACTGTGACGAGACGTGACTGATGTGTCTGAATCGACCTTTAGTATTAATTTGTTAAATTTGGTGTAAAAATTACTATTAATGAATACTCATCCAATACAGCAATAATTTTAATGTTTTTTAAGAAAGAAGGTATCTTGTATCTGGTAGATATCTGGTATCATACCTAATGAATGGCTAGTAACAACAATAATAGCCATACCCAAAAAGTCTAATGCGAGACAATGCTCGGAACATCGCACCATCAGTCTCATGTGTCATATATTAAAGGTCTTCTTAAAAATCATTCATCGGAGAATATATAAAAAATTGGAAATTGACATCGGACCCTCTCAATTTGGCTTTAGAGACGGACTAGGAACTAGAGAGGCACTGTTTGCTTTTAATGTTCTGACACAACGATGTTTAGACGTAAATCAGGACATATTTGTGTGTTTCCTAGACTATAACAAAGCATTTGATACAGTAAAACATAGGCCACTGATGCAACTACTGAAAAATAAAAATATTGATACAAGGGACATGCGAGTGATAAGGAATCTATACTACAAACAAGAAGCTACAGTACGAATTAACAGCTCGATATCAGATAGAATACAGATTAAAAGAGGTGTTCGGCAGGGCTGTGTGTTGTCTCCAACCTTGTTCAATGTCTACGCGGAAGAAGTTATTAAATAAGCTCTTATGAACGAAAAATCCGGAGTAAAGATCAACGGTCACCCCATTTGCAATATCCGATATGCTGATGATACCGCGCTCATAGCAGAAAATATTGAAGACCTACAGAGATTACTAAACAAAGTGGAAGAAGCAAGTGAAGAATTTGGTCTGTCACTGAATACAAAGAAGACCAAATTCATGATAATTAAAAAAGAAACGTATCAATATTATCAACTTACATGTAGGACAGAATCTCATTGAACGAGTACAAAATTACAATTACCTCGGAACAAATATTAACGAGTCAAACGAATACACCAGAGAAATAAGAATAAGAATAGAGAAAGCCCGCAGTGCCTTTAACAACATAAAACAAATGTTGTGTAGCCGAAACCTAAACCTAAAGCTGAAAATAAGAATGCCTTAATGTTATGTTTTCTCGGTCCTGTTATATGGGGTGGAGGCGTGGACACTAAATAAGCAATGTATGGGTAAGCTGGAGGCATTTGAGATGTGGGCGTACCGAAGAATGTTAAAAAACTCCAGGAAGGATGAGATAACTAACCAAGCTGTATTAGACAGAATAAACCAACAAAAGGAGGTCGTATTGAGTGTTAAAATGAGGAAACTACAATACCTGGGACATATTACACGTGGGAATAAATATCAACTGTTGCATAACTAATTATGCAAGGAAAGATTAAAGGTAGGCGCAGCATAGGGAGGAGAAGAATGCCATGGTTGAGAAACCTCAGAGAGTGGTTTGCTTGCACTTCCATACAATTGTTCCGAGCGGCAGCCTCCACGGTCAAAATTGCCATGATGATAGCCAACCTTCGTAGCGGAGATGGCACGTGAAGAAGAAAAAGAAAGAAGGTTGTAAGAATGCCAATAACTATCGTGATATAAACTTATTAAACATTAGTACAGGGATAATTATTAAAAGTAGAGCATCAAGGACTAATAAATGGTCGATCTTATAGAGATATACTGTTCAGAGTTAGGCAAGTATAAAAGAAATTTGTGGGAAATAATGTGTTGGAGGAGTGACTGCTACAGAAAAGGTTTTTCTACAAGGAGGGACTATATTCAGTCTTTTTGAAAGCCAATCTATTAAGACTCCATTCAAGGATAACCAACCTCGAAGAAAGTGGTATGAAACCTTCTTTAAGCGTCATCAAAACTTGACCCTGAGAACTCTAGAAGCGGTTACTAAAGCAAACAGTTGCGTTTCTAAGAAATACAGAAAAACTGGTTTTTCAACATCGAAAATTATTTTAAGGAGGAAATATATTTTGATATATTGCAAGATCGAAAAAGAGTGTTCAACGGGGACGAAACTTGTTTCATCTTTTGTATTAAGGTGGATAAAGTTGTTGCTCCTCGCAGTGCTAAAAATGTTTACCAGGTGGATCAAGTATCACCAAAGACCAATATTAGTGTGATGTTCACCTTCTGAGCTGCTGGCTCAGTAACTTCTCCAATGATCATTTGCCTTCATTAGGAGCTTCCTGCTACTGTTGGTAAAAGTGTTCCTGATGCGTGAGGAATAGAAACGAGCGACAATGGCTGGATGAAATCTGAATTAGTTGTTGACTATATGTTGAAAAACGTTCAGTTCTGAAATGGCGAAGGTATTATTACTTTACTGGATTGGCCAAAACTTATTTTGTACCAATATTAGAAGATTCCTTAAGGTTACTAAAGAGTTCTTTAATTTGAAACGGTTTTAAAGCTTGCGGATTATATCTCCGGAATGTCGAATATATTGACTTTTCAAAATATATTTCAACAATTTCCACTTCGGAAATCGTTCTCAAAATACAAACTTTACAATAATAAAACAAAATAATACTTTAACCTTTAACTGTAGCTTATTTCCATTTAAATATTAATTAATTTTTAAAATATATTAAAAAAATTACAACAGGACCAGATATAGCTGTTGGAAATGGTAATTAAAAGGACAGTTGCGAAATGATATATGATGACTTTATTTCCATTGTTGGATAAAAAAAATTAAACCAACTTCGACAGTACAGGGAAAACTAAAAATAAAGTTGATAAAAATGAAGATTTTCAGTTTCTTATAAAAATATTTTAAGATATACAAAAGGACTAGCTGCGAAATCATGCAGTTCTAGTGCAGATGATTCTCTTGTTACTGTGTTGTTTGTGTAATGGTGAAGAGAATTAGTCGCATCAAAATGAAGAAAGGTAATTTAAATAGTGTAATCTGCCTGAACAAATTTAACCCAAGAAAATATTGAAGATATGGAAATAGTTTTCGGAGATGGTGTACTTATCCAAAGGCAATCCAAAATCATAAGCCACATTATAACGAAACCAAATTCCTAAGACAACCAACTTAGTACGATTTTAGAATTTCAACAAAACATAGAAATTCAACAAAGTATTGATCAAGAACTACCGTACGTAGAAAGCAAAAACGACTAGAAAGACAGTGCCACATTCAATATAATACACCAAACAATTGTGATTATATCCTGGTAGCTGCTAATCACAAGTCCCGCGACACTTTGAGAACTCACAGAAAGAGAGATGAAGTAACTAAGAGGTCATAAAAACCAAAACACGTCAGAAACTTACAGCATTTTTGACAGAAAACGAAGCTGCGATGACCAAAAAATCCATTATATCAACCCAGCGGAGTTCTCCAAATTTAAGTAATCTAAGCAACGAGGGGATGTTTATAATCCCAATGCGTCTTCCTTATTAAAAATAACAGGCGTGGTAAGAAATGTAGGATATCATACAGCCCAAAATAAAATTCTCCAAAATTGAGATTTTTTCTGTTCTGGAAAATATTTTTCTCGGGATAATTCAATAAAGTGCAAATAACTGGATGCGTTACCATATAATATGGTAAAAGTAAATCTGTAGAGAGTGCACAATTTGTCTTTAAAATAAGCTTATTTTGACATTTTGATTTTCACTTCAATAATAGTTCACAAAAAACAAAGCAATAATATATTTTTTAATGTTTTGTATTTCACAACTGATTTTCGCTAAGCAAATCAAAACTTAAAATAATCATCATCATCATCATCATTTTGGCTTTACAACCCTGTGTGGATCCTAGCCTCCCCAATAATTCTCTTCCAGTTGTCCCTATCCATCGCCTTCCTCCGCCAAGCACGTCTTTCCATATTTCTCATATCTAGGTCTATGTTATCTAGGAATCTTGTTCTGAGTCTTCCTCTTCTTCTTTGACCAATAGGACTATCAAGGAGCGTTTTTCTAGCTGGGTCGGTTTGCTCCATCCGCATTACATGGCCTACCCACCTCAGACGTCCTACCTTAATGTGTTTTATGATATCTGGTTCCTGGTATATTCTATAGAGTTCGAAGTTGTATCGTCTTCTCCAGACACCATTTTCATTTACCGCTCCATAGATTCGCCTCAGTATTTTTCTTTCGAAACATCCTAACATGTTTTCATTGCTTTTTGTTAAAGTCCAGGTTTCTGAACCATATGTTAGGACTGGGCGTATTATTGTTTTGTAGAGTTTTACTTTTGTATTTCTTAATATAACTGTAGATTTAAAAAGGAGATTAAGGCCAAAATAGCATCTATTAGCCGTGCAAATTCTGCAGTTTATCTATGCGGTAGTGTCATTTTCAGTATTGACGAGCGTTCCCAGGGATACAAATTGGTTAACTGCTTCCATGACATCGTTTTCGACAAGTGGCCGTCGTGTTTGTGGTTGCGGACCTATTTTTATGTATTTCGTTTTATTAATGTTTATTATTTAACCCATTTTTTTTAGCCGCTTTCTTTAGTGCTACATACGCCTCTCGTGCTGCGTTTTCCGTTGTCCCAACAATATTGATATCATCGGCATATGCTAGGATTTGCACAGATTTGTTATATATTGAACCGGTAGTTGTGATTTGTGACGTACGTATTACTTTTTCCAGAGCTAGATTAAATAGTATGCAGGAGAGTGGGTCTCCCTGATGTAGCCCGTTATTTGCATTAAAAGGTTCAGAGAGTTCCCCCTGGATTCGTACTCTGCATTCAACTTTTTCAAGGGTTAGTTTGGTTAGACTTACCAACTGATTTGGTACTCCCATGTCTATCATTGCTCTAAACAATTCTTTACTATTTACAGAGTCGTAGGCTGCCTTGTAGTCTATAAATATGTTCTAATTTCTGTATTGTTCTAATATTCGCTCTGCATACGGTGCCATACGACGGCATAGTATATTGGAGAATATTTTATACGCTGCATTTAGGAGCGTAATTCCTCGATAGTTAGAGCATTCAAAGATATCTCCCTTTTTGTGTATGGTGCAAAGTATTCCAATATTCCAATCACTGGCAAGGGACTTCTGTACCCGTATTTCTTTTATAAGCTGCTGTAGCGCTATTATGATATCTTCGCCACCTTCTTTATATAATTCCGCTGGGAGATTATCTATTCCGGGTGATTTGTTTCTGGCTAGTTTGTTTACATCGTCTTTAATTTCCAGGATCGTTGGTGAATTCTCCTCCCTCTCGTCTGCTCCGCTTACCTCACAGCTTTCGTCTTCGGGGTTTTCTTCTTCTTTCTCTATATTAAGTATCTGGTATTCTGGTATATTCCGTCCATCGATTTAGTACGTCTGTTCTTGTTGTTAATAGATCGCCATTCAAACTTCTACATTGATTTGTGTTTGCCTTGAATTCTTTTCTGTTAATGTTAACTTTCTTATAGAATGTTCTGAATTCTTTCTCTCTGTTGAGGTTTTCTATATATTGAAGTTCCTTTTCTAGGTCGTTTCGTTTCTTCATTCTGTGTATTTTATTTTCTTCTCTTCTTTTTGTCTGGTAATTCTCTACACTTGTTCTAGTCTGGCGGGTAAGCATTTTTGCATAAGCTTTATTTTTTTTTGTGTTGCGTCTTTGCATTCATCGTCAAACCAGTAATTTTTTCGGGTACAAGTTTCTGTTCCTATTTCATCTTGTGTTGCTGACTCAATATCTTCCTTCATCATGTTCCAGTAGGAG
Source organism: Diabrotica balteata (assembly GCA_918026665.1). Taxonomy (NCBI): domain Eukaryota; kingdom Metazoa; phylum Arthropoda; class Insecta; order Coleoptera; family Chrysomelidae; genus Diabrotica; species Diabrotica balteata. The sequence continues at coordinate 14,945,774 of OU898277.1, read as the reverse complement.
TCTATATCTCTCTGGTCTTCTTCGCTTGGACTTTGATCTCTTAACTTATTTATAATATTTTCCCAGTACTGTTTTGCAGCAGTTGCATCTCTCAGCTTCTGTACATTTCATTTCTTTGTATTTATTTTTTTTTCTTTGTTGGAATTTGAAATTCTAGCCCTTAGTGTTGTGACCACTAAACAGTGGTCTTAGTCTATGTTTGCGCCTCTATAACTTCTGCAGTTCATTATGTCCGTTCCGTGTCTTGAATCTATTAAGATGTGATCAATCTGACTAGTTCTTCTTCCATCAGTGGAGGTCCAGGTTACCTTGTTTATATTCTTATGTTCAAAATAGGTGCTAGCGACGGTCATGTTCAGTGCTTCTGCTAAGTTTATAAGTCGTAATCTGTTATCGCTACTGATGTTGTGTAGGCTATGCCTGCCTATAGTCGGCATGAAAACTCGCTCTCGTCCTATTCTTGCATTTATGTCACCTAGAACTATCTTGATGTCATTTCTGGGGCATCTTCTATAGGCTTGTTCTAGGTCTTCGAAAAACTGTTCTTTAACGTCTTCTAGTTTTTTAGTCGGTTGGGGCATGTACATTAATTAAACTGTAATTAAAGAATTTACATTTTAAGCGTAAATAGCACATTCTTTGACTGTAGGCTTTAAAATCAATAACTAGGCCTTTTGTTCTTTGGTTTACTATAAATCCCACTCCATCTATGTGTTGGTTTTCATTGCAGCTGTAATATATGGACTGCATTCTCTTGTCAAGAATGCCCGTTCCCCTCCATCGCATTTCCTGTAGTGCCAAAACATATATTCTGTACATGATCCCTATGTCTAGTAGAGATGCGAGTGCTCCACGTTCCTAATCTTAATTCCATTTTTCGTTTGCAGAGTCGTCGTCGTAAGTTCCGTCCGAATAATAGTTCTTGAGGTTCCGTAACATATGATTTTTCCAGGAAGAGGTTGTTAGCCTCTAGCCTAACCCCCAACCTGGAGGGCCAGGGACTCTGTTGGGTTGCCATACCAGTCTGTTTTGGTTCACGGGTGGTATTTTACTTCCAGCCTACCCACCAGTCCTAGGACTGGTTAGGGCGTTCCCCTATCCACCACCTGGGGACGCGTCCAATGGGCGACAGACAACATCCACACGGAAACTTAAAATAAACTTATTTTAAATAAAAATTGAGACTTATTCTCAATAAAAATAGTAAGCTGCCATTTAAATTAATTGCTCCAAATTTGATTGTCTAAGCACTTTTTTCGAACTCTAAAAAGACGACAGGACAAATGAAAACAATAAGTTTGGCAACAATGTTAAACCTCTTCTCTAAAGTTACTTTCACTATTCAATTTTCGATAAGATGTTAAATATCGATATTGATTTTATTATTTTTATATGATCGTAAAAAAAATATTGTATGCAACGCATGCACAAAGTGTCTTTTTTAACTCATGTACTTTTTTAACTTATATTCCTTGATTAATCGTTTCATGGGTGATAGAAGTACCATTTTATGATCTTGTTGCATAAATTACTATTATAGACTCAACACAAAACCAAATAAGTGCTTCAGTAAATAATTCGCTCTAAATTAATCAATAAATTGTTTTCTTTATACTAAGATTGCATAATCTGGTAACTAAACATTAGTTTAAAGTTTAAGGGTGTAACGATGAAAACTTTTTTGAAGCGCTTTCCATACATCCTTAAAATATTTTAAATTTTATGCAGGAGAAAACTTTTTTAATTATAAACTTGTTCATAATTAAATTTAGTAGTTTTATTAGAAAATAGGTTGTTTGATTAAAAACAAAACCAATCGATTTTTCCTTAAGTCCAAATTAATTTTAGATTTTCTTTTTTAAAATAATAATCACATTTTACACAATATGTGAAACATTTATATCAGATATTGATTCACCAGTTTCAAGAATGTTTTTGATTTGTTTTTTGCAATGTTTCTTTGTCCTATTACATACCCATTATAAAAGTAAAAGTTATACTACTATTATTATTATTATCTATTTTGTCCAAAACCAAACCTAACAATGAACAAGAAAGGACAAAAAATTGCATTTATAAAATACCTTGTGAATGCGATCAGTTTTATTAAGGTGAAACATCAAGGCCATTAAATGTTAGAATAAGTGAACATCAATCTTATATTAAGAATAGAGAATTTGATAGATCTCAAATATGTAAAGACGCATGGGATAATAAACATAGGGTTCAATGGAATAATTCAAATGTAGTCCTAAAAGAAACGGTTGGTAAAAAAAGAAAAATCAAAGAAGCGGCTCTAATTATGCTAAATGAGGCCAATTGTGTCGCAAATTCCTCGGCAGAATGTAGTAGGATCTGGTTACCAATATTGAAAGAGGAAGTTATTAATAAGAAAATACCAGTATTAGAAAGTCAGTAACATATAGACGATACATCATTTATATTTTTTAAATAACGAAACATTTAAAATCAGAATTTTGGTGTTTATTGAAGGTAAACTAAATGCACGAACAAATACTTACCATGTCGGGATAGTATTATGAGGTTTTTTCCTGGTTTTTCCCTCATAATTTACTATGAAATCACTAACAGGAGAATTTTACTGTCATTATGTCATGTGTTTGTCTTTTTAAAGACGAATTACGTGCTATGATTTTTTTCTCACGGATATTCTCAAGTTAAAGTTGATTTCATGTAATCGAATGAACTATTTTATTAATAAAGTCGTCCCAGGAGCGCAACTCAACAATATTGGCAATATCATTTTAAAGTCGTCTACTTTAAAATGCATAATGTTTGTCTGAATTGTCAATATAAATGAGTCAGATAAAATTAAATTATTAGAAGAATTTTTCACTATGTAACAATAAACAAAATTTGTTTAATTTACTGTTTGTATTTTGATAACGATTTTCAAAGTGGAAATTGAAACGTCAATAAACGTATTTTTATCTTTAATTGTGGCTTATTCCCAGTTAAATAGTAATTAATTTAAAATTCCACAAAAAAATACTTCCAGAACAATACTAATCAACTAATTGAAAGAGACCATTTTTTATTTCACAGCTGTTTACGAACTTTTCTTCTTCTTTTTCTTCTTCTTGTTCTTCTTATTTTCTTCTTCTTTTTTTCCTTCTTCTTCTTTGTATGTATACATGACTCTGTTTTTCAGTGTGCTTTCAGTCGTTCCATTGTTTTCGTGGCTTTCCTAATGACCGTATTTCTATTGGGGTTGGGATTCACCGTTTCTTGCCGTCTTTTCAACTCTATTTTTTGTAACTCGCCTTATACGATATGCCTGAAAAATTAATGGGAAAATCCCAGTAGTTGGCTGTATACCATCGATTAAAAAACTGCTACAGAGGTTAAAACACTTCACATTTGTATTTAGGTATAAAACATATAATTAAAACTTTTTTAAAAAGTGTCGTCAAAATTTATACAGTAGCATAATGTAACGTTATTGATCTAATCAGTTCATCTTCAGTGCCTTCTTATGTAATTGAAGCTAGTACTAAATTTGTAGCTGTGACATCCATATATGGTTTTACATTATTTCAAATTTAAATTATACTGTGACCCTAGGTCGATGACATTGGATACAAATTAATACTTAAAGAGCAACATGTCTCCTTGCTCGGCTTGAACACGTCACGTGGTTCTTGTCACCTAAAACAACACAGACCAACTGGCAGAGGTAACAGAAAATATAATTCAAGAAGACAGCATTAACATGACGAGGTATGGGTATGTTCAGGGACTAATGTAATTTTTAAAATTATAAAATTTATTTTGTTGTAATCATCTTATTATTGAAAACCTTTAGTTAAAATTAAATTTGCTTAAATTATAATATTTATTATCTTAAATCTGCAAATCTCTATTATTGAAAAACAAATAAGTTATTAAATTAGTGGAAATATTGTTTAAGGTTGAATCTATGACATAAGTAGTATGAAAATTGATTGAGGTAGAAAATTGAGGAAGTGATGTGGTACTATCCACATAATAGTGTAACTAAAGGTATAGAAAGTAGTATATACTAAAAGATTAATTAATAGTTAGGAAATACTTCTTTCTATACCATTTTGTATATATCTTATACCATATCTATTTTGTTGTATTCTAATGATGGTGCATGATTTTTTCGATCTAAACTCTTGTTGTTATTTTACTGGTGGTATAATTTCATATAGTTTATTTATTTATTATCATTTTGGTTGTTAATTTTAGTTGGCTTTTAGTTTGTTTGATAAAATAATGTGTTTAAAAAATAATTACTTTTTATTTTTAATAGTTGTTTGGTCAGATCTGGTCCTCTTCTAATGATTTTCTTTTTTTTTATTTCCTTAATGCTTCCTTTGCCTCTTCCTCCTCAATATTTATTTCTTCGTTTGCTTCTGATGTTGGTGGTTTATTACAATCTCCTTTAGCAAATTGTTTTAACATTCAGAATAATAACTTAATACCAATAATAAAAAGTAGACTCAACATAGTTTTAAATTGTGACATCCTCCTGGCTCCTAGACTATTTAGTATTATTACAGTATTCGATACAATTATACTTAAATAGTTTAGTAGATTTGAATACAAATATAAGGAACTTCTAGTTGACTATAAAGCTTGTATATACTTTGTCTTATATCTTAGAATTGTTTGTTAAATTAGCAATATGTTTATATGTGTATAAGAAACAAAATATGTTAAATAGTTGTTTTAACTAATTTTCATATAGCCTTATTATATTTTCTGTCTTATTTATTTTCAAAGCTAGATTTCAATAATTAGAGAAAAAGTAAAAGATACGGAATTTATTATATTTTAGATATTAAGGTGAGTTTGAAGATATATCCTAATTTTCCAAAAAAAGCTTCTATAAAATATTGACGTACATCTTAAGTAAAAGCTCAGACGAATATTTTTAGGCAAAAAAGTAAGTAAGTGGACATTTTTTAAAAGTAAAGTGTAACTAAGGTGCCAGTATAATTTATTGGAATCCCGAAAACCGCATCTGCGAGAAAGCAACTCTGTAGCGGTTGATATAAATCTTCTATAAAGAGGGTTGCCCTTCCACATCGCCTTCTATCAGATACCTCTACTTATTATTTTATAAAGCGCAATATTATAATGGCAATAAATTTAATAAATTTTGTAAACCGATAGAACTACTAACTGTTAAAAACATTTGCTACAAATGTGTTAACATGTATTAAGATTTATAAAATTATATTATAACTCTAAAGAAAACGTACTGTAATGGTAGGTACAATATGTTAATGTTGGATATGGTTTCCACCATATGGATATGGTGGAAAGAAAAACAATTTGGATGAATGAGTCATGTTTGTTCGTTTCACTCTAATATGCTAAAACTCCATATAGCTATCTTTTCTCGCCTGTTTTTTAACTATTGTTCTACCCTTAGCAATGTCATTTAGTTTATTCGTCAATCCATTTTCGGATTGACGAATAAACTTATTTTTTTATTTTCTATTTCTCAACTTTACCTTTTTCTCGTTCATAAATTTTTGTATGCAAAATACGTCCATGGCAAAATACCATGGATCATAAATATTCAAAACCCTGTATAAGTTAAGAATTCGTTAATATAATTTTATAATTAAGATGTGTTTTCGGAGAACAGTGGATTTCAATAGTGAATAGTTTATAAGAACAATATGTATAGGAAAACCATTTCGGGGTTATTAAGAAAGTAATAAATATTGTTTAAAATCTTACAAACAATTATACATAGTTGTGTATAAGATAAGAATTTCAAATTTTTCTTCGAAGATAATGCTATGAGTTAGACGTTATCTTTGACAATTACGAATTTGCCTGTAGACACAAAAGAAAGCTTAGCCAGTATTATCTTCTACTAATTTAGGGAAAAACCTAAGTGGGTAAAACAGGGAAAGCCCCTGGCCCCGATGACATACATACGGAAGTCATAAAGCTACTGGAAGAGAAACATTTAAATATAATCGTCAAATTATTTAATCAAATATATACAAGCGGTGAAATTCCACAAGACTGGTTAAAATCAGTCTTTATTCCCCTTCCAAAAACTAAGGGAGCAAAGAAGTGTGGTGATTTCAGACTTATTAGTTTAATGTCGCATATGTTAAAGTTATTCTTGAAAGTTATTCACCAACGCATTTATAAGAAATGTGAACAGGATATCAGTGATGAACAATTTGGCTTCCGAAATGGATTTGGGACACGGGAAGCATTAACCAGTTTTATTATACTGCTGCAAAAATGTCGAGACCAAAAAAAGGATCTCTTTTTATGTTTTATTGACTATCAAAAGGCCTTCGACAAAGTAAAACATGATAAACTGATGGATTGCCTTCACAAAAAGGGACTAGACGAGAACGATTTTAAAATTATCCAAACACTGTATTTTAACCAAACTGCAGCAGTTAGAACAGAAGCCGGTGACACAGAAATATTCAATATCAAGCGAGGTGTACGACAGGGGTGTGTATTGTCACCACTACTTTTCAATATATATTCGGAAGAAATCTTTGCACGAGCACTAGAGCAATCAAGAGAAGGTGTTAAAATTAACGGCAGAGTTCTAAATAATGTACGATACGCCGACGACACGGTCCTAATTGCAGAGAGCGCACAGGATCTCCAGACACTCTTAGATCGCGTCAGATCGATCGGAGAACAATACGGCCTCAGCATTAACGTCAAGAAAACAAAAACAATGATTGTCTCCAAAACATCCATCCATCCACCCATGGCTTTAAACGTGAATGGTAACATTATCGAAAATGTCGAGAAATTTCGATATCTAGGGTGCTGGATAACGAAAGATATAGATCCAGACATAGAAATAAAATCGCGAATTGAACAAGCAAGAAATGTCTTTTTAAAAATGAAACAAATGTTTACGTCCCAAACACTCAATCTCAAAATCCGATACCGAATGCTGAAATGTTACGTTTACAGAACCTTACTATATGGAATGGAGGCCTGGACCTTCAAAATCAACTCACTAAGGCGTTTGGAAAGTTTTGAAATGTGGTTATTTCGAAGGATGCTGAAAGTCCCCTGGACAGCGCATATGAGCAACGAGCAGGTCCTACACAAGATGGGTACCGACAGAGAACTCTTAAAAATAATGAAAACACGGAAAACCTCATATTTGGGACACATATACAGAAATGAGAAATACCAGCTACTGCAGCTTCTTATAGAGGGGAAGGTAGAAGGAAAGCGTGGTCCTGGTAGACGGCAGGCGTCCTGGTTGAAGAACATTCGTGAGTGGACTGGTTTGGATTCTCAATCTTTAATAAGAAAAGCCAGGGACAGAAATGATTTTGCTGAGGTTATCGCCAACCTTCATTGAAGACGGCACCCAAAGAAGAAGAAGGGTAAAACACGCTTGATTTCTTCAAATTTAAAAATAGAAAATTTTGAAGATGGGTAGAAAGAATGAATGTGTACAACATGAGTTCCAAACGCCTGTCATTGTTTGCCCTGTATTTCGACTTTGCAAACCACATTACGCATTGTAGCCTTAACCAATCTTATCAGTTTATTAGGGATGTGGAATTCATTCATGGCTTTATACAAGTTATTTCTTAGGACACTATCATAGGCAGATTTAAAGTCTACAAAAAGATGGTATGTATCGATATTGAATTCATTGGTTTTTTCCAGTATTTGCCTTAGCACAAAGATCTGATATTTTGTATGCTGTATTAAGGAGGGTTATTCCCCTATAGTTTCTACATTCCAATTGGTCACCCTTTTTGTGTAGCGGGCAAACGATTCCAATACACCACTTTTCCGGGATTTGTTTCTCATTCCAGGCTCTATTTTATCCCAGTATTATTTTATATATTTGATTAGTCACAGTAGCACCTCCACATTTAATAAGTACCGCGGGTATACCATCACTTCCCGGAGATTTATTGTTTTTTAGGTTTTATTGCATCTCTTACTTCTTGAATTGACGGAGGCTCTAATGGTGAATTGTTGCTTGCTCCTGCGGGTGGTTGATTTGGATCTTCTACTTCTATAGTATGAAAGGTAATAAAAAAACTATAGGTAGATATGTTAATAAAAGTTTATAGAAGTTGCTCCAAAATGTGAGTGGGCGCCAGAAAAGTATTTACATAAACTTTCCAAGGTATTTTGTAAAGCTGTTTGCTGAAATAAAGAGGGAAACAGGTATTAATTGAAATATTTAGTTTTTACCAAAACTTTAATCCTTAGCCAAATATATACAGTCTAAATTTATCTTAAAATACCCACCACCAATTATGTACAGTTAATCTAGTTACTTATATACAAAAAGAATAAAAATACCCTGATTACACACAACTGATCCTTGATGATCTAAATTTACAAATCATAAGATATGGTAAAAATTGTAATAATTTGACCTAAAAGGTAATTTGCTTGCCTCAGAGATGTAACTCTGTAATTTGGCTTTCGATTGAATATATTAACAAGTAATGAGGACACTATCCTGACGGGATAAATGTCCAAAGGTTTAAATATATAATAATAATAAAATCTTAATAAATAACTCCCTGATTGAATGTGTACACATAAAACCGCACAACTGAGATAAAAGGGAGGATTTAAAACCTCGACCTGGACGTGACAATTTTAATTCTTATGTAATTTATAATTATTTAGAAAAAATTACGGATCTTTATTATTAAACGAAATATTAAGATTTATGATTGAAAAAAAAATATTATAAACAAAATTATTAAATTAATGAATAAAACACTATAAAAATTAAGAATGTTCCACCCTCTAAATAAGGGAGGTCTTTCGGGGTGGTATTCGGAAGTGGTCCGAGAGTAGTCTGAGAGAGCTCTGGACCTCTGATGGAACAGACGGGAAAATGGGCAAATTCAAAAACGTAAATCTTTTTCTTAGTGTAGTAAATCCCCAAAAATAAATGAAAGAAAAATCCTTGACCCTAGATTAAACTTCTTACGGTAGGCTAAAAAGAACAATTGTGTTACAGTTCCTCCTTACGCTTAATAAAAAGAATGGAAAAATACAGGGTTTTTTAAAAAAATATTACAAAAAGGTTGCTAGGAAGCTCGTATCTAAGAAAAAAAGCTGTAGTGACTTTGTAGATAATGTAACCTTCGCATGGTCTGACAATATTTGATGTAAAATAAATTGATCAAATAGATAATTTTAACGAAAAGCTTACTACGGATATATTTTTGAATATAAATGAACGGTATGAGGCAGAATATTTTTACAGATAGTCTCAATAGATAATAGATAAATTTAGCGATGGATAATTATATGTTTTTAAGGCTGGGAAATAAAATAGAAAATTGATATGATTTTATAACAGTATTATATCCAAATCCAGAATGTTTCTTAATAAAATAATGTGAGAAATGACAGATAGATATTAAACTATAGAAGGAAAAGTGACGATATAATAGAAGTTAAAATGGCTGATGTTTTTTTTTTACTTTTTATTTATAATTGCATAAACTTATCGACTAGAAGCGGCTTCTAAATCAACGAGTAACTACAGAGCAACTAAAAAAAACTGTCCATTATTCTTCCTTCCCCAACAAAATTAATATTCTTAAAACAAATTTAGCCGTCTCTATCGCCTACCCTTTTTTCCTGTTAAACGAAGTTGTTTACCAAAAAGTTAAAACCAGAATGAGCTCTAATTTGCTAGCCGGATGGTCATCAAAAATTCAAAAATTCAAAAATTCAGAAAATCATTAAGAGAATTAGGATTTTAAAATTTTATTTAAAAATGTTTACGGATTATTAAAGTAACGTACTCGTTACAAAAATCCTAGAACAAGCCATTCTCAAGTGTTATCAAGCTACTGGTGATGATGATGATGATTTAGTATATTATATTTATATCTATATTTTTTAGTATACTATGATATAAAGTTTTTAGTATAAATATATAGTTTTCTATAGCATCTCGAAATAAGTCCTTTTCTAGCTAAGATAGTAACGCCTCTAAAGCGATCTCAGTTGCTGATGTATAATGGAATCTATTTTATAGACCTTTTTAAGTTAAATTTAATAATTATTATTTTGAGATCTATTTTCAAAAAGACAGATCAATGTGGTAAATTAGGAAATTCCAGTATAGATTGCTAAGTCACATTGTGATTCAATTTTAGAGCCCTATCTATTGTGTACAGAATAGCAGCACTGGTTTTGTTGTGATAATGTATTTTCTCCTATAAAACACTTTCAATATCCTACATCTACTTAAAATAAAAAACTGTAAAACTAAATGACAAGATAATTACATTTGCTTCAGCGCTCTTATCTAAATATAGATGGAGTATAAGCGGCAATAAAATTCTCATTTGTCTTGCGAGCTTTGGAGACTGTCTGCGGTGGAATGCTTGCAACTGCCAATCTAATCAAAACTTCATCACGACGGAAGATTGGTTTCGAGGTAAAAGACCTGCAAAGTCGTATTATTATCAAACGATCTGTTTTATTATACTGTTTACTGAATATTATATTAGGTAATTAATTATAAAAGGAAGCTACTTTTTAAATGTGTTTTCAAAAGAGCTACTTTACATAGAAATATATATAAAATACTGTGTACGCACATACTTATACATATCGCACATCGGCAGCAACACTGTCACAAGTCTAAATTCAGTGTATTTTTTATGTTTGGTGCATTAAATGGGTATTTTGTTAAACTTTCGTCATCATCACTGACGAAAAGATATTTTTTCATATAAGAGTTAAATTGCGACTTATGTCTATTATAGCCATAACTATTTTTGTAGAACTCTATTCAGCAACAGTGTAACAACTCACTTAAGACTGTGCAGTAATTGTTGCAGTAATATTTAGATATATTTTTTTTCACATTAACTACGCTATTATTATTTACTAATAATATTATTATTACTTATTTAGTACGATATTATTTACTAATAGTGGTAGGTCTTGACAGCAACACTGTCGCATTGTTCTGAGAGCCACGTTTGTGGTGTGTTTTCAGTTAGTTATAAACGTGTTTTTTGTGAATTTATCGTTGAAAATGACTGATCGTTCAAAATATATCTTAAAACTTGCTGCTACAAAAGCTGTTTGTTTTAAAAGTGGACAAAGAGAAATATTTGAACAACAAATTTAACAGGTAAAAATTATAACCTAAAAATTAGTTAAAAATTAATATTAATTTAGACGGAATTATCAGATAGAAGTCTCGACAATGATGATAAAAGTTTGATTACCACAGCTCTGATGCAGGACTGTTTATTCGAAGATGAAGTAGAATTGCTTCAAGAAAATATTGTAGGTAATAACTATTTTAGTTAAAAAGAAATCCAATATACCGTCGATAATTTTTGTTATAGATATTGGAACACGAGGGACAAGGAGGAATATCTGATCAACAAATTCAACAGGTACAAATCCTAAAAATCATTGGACTATTGTCTACCTATGTCATAGATCTTATTGAAGATTTTACATAGTATTCTTAAAGAATCATCATTAAGAAATTTACACTGTACTTCGTCTGGTCCTAGAACTTTGCCTTCTTTTGGTGATAATATGGCTGCTCTTATTTCTGCCACTAGTATAGGTGGTCCTGTTTCCGTAGGTATTTGGAACTGGTTCTCCCTCTCATCAAAAGATAAATTTCGTATGTAATTTGTTCAGGTATTATCAATATTCCCTTTGTTCACATAGAGTTATTGTTCTTGTTTTTCCTTCTTTCTTCCATCAGCTGCAGAATCTCTGTCGTCATCCATGTCTTATTCTTACCTTCTTCGTTCTTTATAAAATTAACTTTAATGTCGTCTAAAAAAATATCGAGAAATTAAATCTGGGGATCTAGGGAGCCATTTTATTGTAGCTGTGTCTAAATCTAAATAGTCTATGACGACCTATGCATTATGTGACGGCTATCCTGTCTTATGAAAAGCAAATTTTGCTTAAGTTGATTTGAAGATGTTAAAGTGCAGGAACAATTTGATTTCGTAGTAATTCAAGATATTTAGCTGCGTTTAGATTTTCGTTTCTTTTCTCGATGAAAAAAGACCCATAGTATAACATCACAAAATTTTATTTTAAACATTTAACTCTTGCAGATACTATTAGATAATTTTAGTTCCTTTTCTGCTTTCTTTTATAGCTTTCACAGGTAACAATAAACCCGTCATTGTAATTCCTTCCTTGGATATCAAAAGAAGAAGAATAGACCTAAAAAAATTGTAATTGCTAATTATTTTACTAGAAACTAAGAAAAGCAGTCTTGTTATTTTTTAAATTATTTAACAACAAGCTGTAAGAGAATATTCTCTAGGGCTACTCTATTTTTATATCATCATTATTTTACAGAAAATAAAAATCAACACGTCCTTGTTTACTTTGATATTCTATCTTCGTTACTAACAAACTTTTAGTTTCACCTTACCGGGAAGAATCTTGTTATAAAAGTTTTGCCTCAGCTCCACGTAGGAGCAAGCATTTTAGTAATTAGATGTGCAGTGCATTTTTAAAGAAATCGATGTTGAATAACGATCCCGGAAATGAGAGCAGGGTTGGTTGCTGCGTACTGCTAACTTTTATAAATTAGCGCATTTAAAATGGTAATTACAAGAGTATAGATTTTGTTTATAGCAATATTTTGTGTTAATTAATTGTAAGGGGCAACAATCTAGTTGTTCAATAATACAGACTAAGTACTGGAGAAAATGCCAGCGTTTGAGATGAAATTATGTGTGATTCCACATGCTTTTAATCTTCTACTAACTTATCCCGCCGTTATTCTCTGATGTTTTTGAGTGGAGTGTAGTATTTTGATTGTATATGGCACGTAAAGAATATGAGTATCTTGTAACTAACTTTCATTTCTCTACGTACTATAGGTAACAAAAGCATCAGACGTTTAGAAGTTTAACATCTCACTCCACAAAAATGATTCTCGACTTCACCCTGCCCGCTGTGCACTAGCTTAACATGTCCATTCCACTGGTCATCTCATGGATAATACAAATACTACAATTCTCTACCGTGAGAACAATAAATCTAAAAGAGAGTTCATTGAAATGTCTTATATTTTCCTTGACGATTTCTTCATCAATGTTAAGAGTGATATTAAGAATCTAAGCGATATATACCACTTCTTACGTAAATCAGATACCAAGAACAATAAAACATCACAGATAACTAACTTGACTGATATATCCATTAACAACTAAACTACTTTAATAATCATTTTCATTAATTAAAAATGATAACATTCCTTTACTTTTCTTAGAGACATCTCAATAAGATATTATAATAATACATGAAAAATATAATTTAATATAATATAATATAATATAATAAAAAAACTTTTCAATTACGAAAATCTAAAATAATAATATTTCCCTAAACTGGGATTTAACTTCATTCTGTTTTACCAATGAACCTTAACAACATAAATATTCAAGAGAAACTTTGAATTGTCAGCGCATGCGTTCTGATACAACAGAACCTCACCTTTAAACTTTCAAACATTCAAAAATTTAGTTATTGGCGACAATTCAAAGAATTAGTTCCTTTTAAATGTAGTTACATTGGGTTTTTCGATTAACCTTGGGTACACCTTTGTGTTATAAGTTCAAAGCTAGCATACATTTCCAACGTTAAAAAATTTTTTTTTCACATAGTAGCAAAAAACCACTATGTTGTTACTAGCTAAGTTTTTTAACATTCTAACTCTTCAATTCTAAGTTACGGTATGATCACCAGTGTTTTTATCAATATGTATGGTAGATAATTATAATTTCTTCTCTTTTAGCCCTGAAGAAGCCAAATTCATTCTTTTTGGCGAAAACGTTTGGCGAAACAATTGATACTCATGTGGCAATTGTACTTTTTCCCTGACAATATAAAATAAAGTCATCTGCGTATATTAAGTGCTTGAGTGGTGGACAAATACTGGAAGAAATATCATTTATTGCCAGAATGAACATTATTGTACTGAGTACTGAACCTTGTGGGACTCCATTATTTCCATGGAAAGGAGTAAATATTTCCTGTTATCTTGTATTGACGAAGCTTTCCAAGAATGGCTTGGCGCGAGATAGTATCGAATGCTTCTTCTATATTAAAGACAGTAGCGATCAGATCTTGTTTGTTTGAAATAGCGGAAGCTATTTGTGTTTGTAATAGTACTAAATTGTCAAGGTTTGAATGGTGACGTCTAAAACCGGATTGCGCATATCAGTTGCAATTTGATCATGAATTGCGTATCAATTATTGCATAGATTTCGAGAAGCCATGTTAATCTTGAATTCATCATTTTCTTAAACAGTTTACATAATGAACAGGTTAGAGAGATAGGTCTGTGTGATTTTGTTAGGTTCGAGGGTAGATCAGATTTTTTTATTGGTATGATAATTAATTTACGTCACAGTTTGGGTAATTGCTGAGTATTCCATATATTGTTTTAAGCGTTTTTAAGCGTTTTTAAGCGGAAGGTTAATAGCGTCAATGTCGTGTCTAATAATTTCTAGAGCAAGAGGAATATGTATATTCTGGTCATTTGGACTTTCAATCTGTTCGATTTTAGACCTGAATTTCCATGCAAAACTTTCAGCCATGATTTGAGCAGTTGTTTGGTTATCTGTTATAACTTGGCTATTCAGTGATATTGCTGAAATTTTTTGACCTTTCATTTGTCTTATTTTTGTTCAACTTTGAGATGGTAGAGTATTACTAGTAATTGTAGAAACAAAATTTTGCCAGGAATCTTTTTTGCTTTTTTCAAGGACATATTTCGTTTTGGCTCTTAGCTTTTTAAAATAGATCAGGATTTTTTGAGTTCTCCTTTTTCGATATCTGTTGAGGACGGTTTTGCATTGACGTACTGTAAGTCACATTCTGAATTCCACCATAGTACTTCTTTTTTAGAGGGACATACTGTTATTTTTTTTACATGATTTTCTACAGACATAATGCAGTTATTAAAGAGAGTTATTGTCTTGTCTATATCTTCAGATTGTTAAAGTAATAAAATATTATCTTCGGCACTAGTTTCAACATTATTTCAATCGATATTACTAAATATAATATCGCTTTAGCGATATTACATTTAGTAACCTTCAAAATTTTTAAGTTAACGTCTTGTTGCCTTGAAATTGGTTTCTTGAAGGCAGATGATATCTGCGTTTGTATTATTGATTAATTGTTGTAAGTTTGGTTCAGCATGAATTAATATGGCTTGATCTTTTTTGGGATATTTCGGTTTGAGTTTTGACATAGTAGCAGTTGCATATGAATTTGGGTTATTACTGATGATGTTGTTTCCAGACATGGTGTTGCTAACTGTAGGAGAACATTGATTTAAGTTGTTACTCATGTAGTCAAAAGTAACTAAAAAGTAAAAACAAAAAGTATTTTTGGTTTTATTGTATTAAAATTTCGAGTGATAGGCAGCAATTTTAACGCATATCTGTATTACTGGTTGCCTGTCTAAAACTTCGCCGAGCCAGTCCTCAATAGGACTGACTTATGTCAAATATGGCAAAAAATGACAACACAGCTAAATGTTTTGGATAGAAAAATATTAATAAACAATTTCTTACTAAATAATATTACAGCTCTTGACGTTAAAAACTCTACACAACAATTACTTATCACTTTTTGATAGTAAAATACTTTTTAAAAAAGACTCCATTTATAAAATTAATAAAGCGCAAACATGGTTTTATAAACGTGGATTGCATTTTTGCTATGTTAATAAAATATATCACACCCTCATATCCTTTGATTATTATATTTAAAACAACTTGTCGTTCATTAATAAGCTTTTTATCTTACTAGAATTCCTATGTGCCACTAGCAATATACAAACTATATTACTTTATTCTTCCATTGAACATGTCATTTTAAAAGTAAGTGCTTAGAAAAAACACCAATTCCCGACCTGTCTTTGACGCGTAGCTGGCGTTACTCTTTTATCCCGCGACGTCCCGCTGTCGTCATAGGTCATGCTTAGCGGGGTTTTTGCCTCCGAAGTTGAAAAGTCCCATGGGCGCACACTTTCAGCACACGCGAAGGGTCCCGTCGCTGCTGGCTTTGTTTATGACTTTCTTTATGTTTCTTTTGCACCATTCGAGGTCAAGAAGGTGCTCCAACGGGAGTTTTTATTTTCAGATTGGGGGAAGTGTGAATTGATGTTTTGCGGAAGCTTGATAATTAGGCACATTTTGTTTCGTTAATTTGACTTGTGCACTGATGATTTGGGAAGTTCGTTCGTACTTGGTTACGGGGGTAATGAGTGGAATGATTCTTTTTAGAACTTTTTAGGCAAAACTTTAAACAAGAATTTTAAACTGCGTTTTTGGGAAATATATAGGTACAATAAAGGAATCCTATTTAAGTTGAATTTTATTTTAAACTGTTATCAATATTATCTATACAAAACTAAAAGTTTTATAATAATCTAGTCAAAGATTTATTCCCTAAAAATCATACGAACAAGCTAAACTTTTCTGTCAGTCTGATTGTCAATTTTAGGATCTGGGGATCTTAAATAGATTCAAACAAGTTTTCCACTCCTACCTCCTGCATTCTCCGTAAAACCCTCCTCTACGAGGGAAAAATAGGAAAATATCGATGTACCAAGAATCTTTACACTGTAAAAAATGTTTCAAATCAGAAATGTAGCTAAGATCATTTTTAACAAAAATGTTGATTAGCATATTTCGTGTAGAATGAACTCTTCTCTCAGAAACAACGCTTGAAGCCACCAGCGATTTTAACTGTCAGTTACTCACTTATATAAGTATTTTAATAAAAATTCGACACCTTTTGATCAGAGTGTGTTCTGTCGAGAAAAATAAAAATAGGTTTTAAAGGTATATAGTGCAGCTTTTATATTTAATTCTTGAGTTAAATGAGTGATAATAATTCTTGAGTGATAAAATTATTTTTTATAAAGCTGTTAAGTAAATAAACATTGCGTGATTTTTGTCATTTTTTACGATTCTTATGAGATCAACAAAGTTCATCACTTTTATTGTGATAAACTTTATTGATCTCATAAGAATCGTAAAAAATTACAACATAAAATTCTATTTTGAGTTTTGGTAACAAATGATTCATTTTAGATATATCTAAAAAATAATTCCATAAAGATGGCATTAGGTGGAATTTGTAGCTAATGTTGTGTAATTGAGTCGTTGAGTTTGAAAACCCGACAAAATCACTAAGTTCAAATGTTTGAAATTAAAAAAAAAACTGTTTTGGTATGAAAGTTAAGCTTATGGATTTTCATATTTTTTATTAGTTAAAAGATATGTTTCTAAATTAAAAACCATTTGTAATTAATTATTCTGAAAATACGTAATTTTTAATAAAATTTAAAAGACAAAAATAGACTTGTCCGGTTTTGAAATCAACGTGTACGGTGTTGTCGGAGTCTAAATTATATTCAGTAAAACAGAAAAACAAACATTGTTGTTTTATCATATAATTTGTTTTATTTTGACAAAAAACATTAAATTAAAGTATTATATCCGGAACTTTGTCAACTGATTCACACAAATGGTCATTGCTCGTTATCTCTGGAATCTGGTTGTCTTTAACATTATCATATTTTTTAAAAATATCATCAAAGTATTTTAGAGTTTTAAGTTGTTGCCAATTTTCTCCCCAATGTTTTTTCCAATAAGCTCTTTAAGTCCTTAAGCTTTTATTTTTTAGGGCGTTAATCACCTGTAACTGTAGATTGGAAAACATACTTTTAACGGATTTTTCTTTTTTAAATACTTACTTATATTCCCCTAGATCACGTATATAGGACTGTTCCCCTCTAATAGTTACAACTTGCTTTTTTCACGTCTTAGTATAAATTATGTGCTCATATTAAATCGAAAGTACCACTGTGCAGAAGATTTAAGTGCAGTTTGGCAATCTTTTTTCCAGTCGAACACCGTCAGATCTTGATTCAAGATATAGAGAGTTTTTTTTATCTTTGCAAATATTCTGTCTGGGGAAATAAATGAATGTCCAGCCACAGGGAATATAATCTCCAAGTGTTTTATAAATAAAGGTGCATCTACACCAAGACATTTAGTGTTATCATAATGGAGTTTTTATTTTGTCCTCCGAGGAGAAGATCGTTTTTCAGCAAACTTTAAAAATTTGCGGTAGGGTTGGGATTTTTTTACATATCAATAACCTGTTTTATTGGTTGTTTTTTTGTCCCGGTTATAACCGGTTTTTTATTTTTAAAGTAAAAACCGGTTATTAGGTTTTTACGGTGATTAGGATTATGTTAGGTATTATTTTGGATCCCAATCATAATTATTATTCTCAAGTAATTATTCCAAACAAAATCATAATTCAAATTTTATTTTATATTATAAATACAAGAGCAAACTGAAAGTGCAAACTCACATCAGCCAGAAACAGTTAAGTTTTATTATAACTTTTAGTTGAAAAGGTATTAAGAAGTGATCTGGTACATCGTCTATTTTTCACACTTGACTCTTGACATTGAAAGTGGGTGCATGTGGCTCTTTCTGATTACCAAAAATAATCTTCTTACTATGAATATCGAATTACCAATTACGAATAGGAATCTCCAAGGATTTCCCTACGTTTTCAAAACGATACAGGAAGTATTAATGAATTGAAATGTGCCTATTATACAAATAATATACAAACGTGTTAAAAGTAATACATGATAAATTTTTTTTGATGGTAGTAAAAATAATAGATGAATTGCGTTATCCAATTTATTTTGAAGTAAAATATTTATGTTGATATTAATTTTTTTAAATTCCATTTGAAAGAGTTTGAGAAATTTTTTATGAGTTGAAAAAGTTGGGGAATTTTTTGGATTTGGGAGGAGAGGAAAATTGGTGGCTATTTTAGAGGATTATATTTTTAAATGGTAAATTAAATTTGCATCATTAATTAAATAGAATAATTGCATATTATATTCAACTCTCAAAATATATTTATTTTGATGGCAATGACAATAGAACCTGAATTATTTCAGCGTTCTCAGAGCAAAAAAATCGAAAACCGGTTTTTAGAAAAACCGGTTTTTTTACTTAAATAAAAATAAACTTATTTATTTTAATAGTCGTTGTCAACATAAATATTATCTCTTTTTAAAATTATTTATATTCTTTCAAATTAGTTCTATATCAGTGATGTCTGTCGCTGCAGAGTCTCGTATTTTAAAATATGAACTTTCAAGTGTGTAAAAAAAGTAAATTGAGAAACATAATATTATTTAGAAAACCCAGTAGGATCCAACGATTATAAATTAAATACCGATAGGGATTAAAATTGAAAATTACCAAATCGTTTTCTCATTTCTTGGACGGTTCTCCGTTTCCTTCTTATCGCATGTTTTGCCAATAAGGCAGTGACGTCGTTCATATCTAAATTGAAGCCTCCACCATTTATGTTGCGCTTAAATGATAACGTCTTCGTTAATATTTTCAATTTAATAATTAGATAATATTAAAACATTGATGGGAACAATATAGATTTTTGTCATATTTTTAGTTTTGTTTGTATTTCTTAGGACATATTTATTTTCAAGATCTAATAACAACATTCCTAGAACTGGAACATTACTAACAATGACTAATGATTATATCCAGTGACTGTCTTTCGACACTGAGGAGTAGGCAGATTGAGACCTCAGTGCCGTTTGGTGGTTCTCGTATTTCTAAAGAACAAGATTACTTCTCACTCGTGACGTACCAGGGTACGTGACGAGTGAGAAGAGTAGGCAGATTAAGACCACGAACTCGAACGGAACCATATCTTCTTAATTATGGCTCCAAAATGGGTGCCAAAACGTCAGGTTTTAAATTTTTAACTTCGTTTTACCCAAGAACTTATTTTTATTTACCTGGACATGGAAATTTTTTCACGGTCTTTCAAGAACTAAATCAATTAATTTTTTTATTTCCGACTTACCGTTGTTCTTGCCTTCTGTCTTTCTGTGAATTGAACGGCAAACCGCAATAGTTCTCACTGATCGCTGGAAGTGTGCGTTATAAGAGTAGGATGTAAGTACTACAAAAAACGCAGAACTTTGAACGCAGAACTCAGAACGCGTGACCGCTGCGCTGTCTGGATAAGCTCCGGCTTCTGTGAATAGAACGCCAGACCGCAAGAGTTCTCACTGATCGCCAAGTTATGACTGCTGGTAGTATGTGCTATTAGATTGGGACGTAAATACGATAAAGAAAACATAAAAAGTCATGTGTACGGAAAAAAAGAAGAGAAGAAAAAATTTTGTCTAAGGCACCAAAAATTTGAAGATATATATAAAAATAATTCTATTAGCATTACACCTTGAAACATGGATTAAGACGTGAAAGAAAGAAAGAATAATTGAAGTTTTGGCGGGAGAAATTGTAACTTAAATCTTCAGAGATATAAGAGTAGTCGATCTAGAATGGAGGAGATGAACTACTTGGAGTTAATGAAAGCATATGAGCAGCCTAAAATAACATAAAACAGAGAGTAAAACCATTGGTAACGGGATATGGATCTTAAGTTTATAAAACACCTTAAGAATACTACGGGAGGGAAGCAAGGTGAAGAAATGACAAGGCCGGCCAAGAACGAGATCCAATCTTGCCAGTTTTGGACTAAGTTCAAAAAACAGAATTATTTTAATTACTCTTACAGCAGACTATATTACTATTTTATCTTTAATTTAATTGTTATCCTTTTTTTCAGGTAAGTTGTCTGAAATAGTCAACCATGATTATAATCCAGTATTGGACCAGTGTGTAAGTATAAATTATTAATAAGCTAATTTAATACAGAAGGAACACTTTTGAAATTTAAAACAAATTTCTACAAAAAATAAATACTACGTTATTCTTCTTTAAATGTTTTTCCACCAAAGGTTGGATATCATCATCCCTATCTTTACTCCATATATTGCTGCTTTCAAAAATTGTATCGTAGTCCATCTAAATCAATCCCTTCAGTTTTTTAACAATGACACTTTTCCTTCTTTCCATACTCCTTCCTCTTCCAAACTCTCCCAGTATTATCAATTCTACATTTCATATCACTGTCCCCTCATTACTTGTCTCAAATATTGTAACTTTCTTATTTTTATTTTGTTTATTATTTTGTATTTGTTTCTCGCAATACTTCTGCTCGCAAAAAAAAGATGCCGCATTGAAATTGCACGGTCAACTTTTAATAGAATAAGAATTTTTTTTTGTAATCGCTATATCAATATATCAATCCGAATAAGAATGCTTTGATGTTATATTTTCTCTACCATTTTGTATGGGGTTGAAGCTTGGACACGTAAAAAATCCAACATTAAAAACCTAGAAGCATTTGAAATGTGGTGTTACCTACGTATTTTGAAAATATCATGGAGGGATCGCAAAATAAACGAACAAGTTCTCTAACAACTAGGAAACAATGCGAAGTTTTAAATTCCATAAAAATCAGGAAATTGGAATACTTGGGGCACATCATGAGAGGTGAAAAATACGAACTACTAAGGAATATAATGCAGGGTAAAATCAAGGGCAGAAGAAGCGTAGGAAGACGTAAAATCTCGTGGCTACACAATCTCCGTGGACGCAGTTCAATTGAACTATTCAGGCGCATAACCAACACAATTATAATTGCCAGAATGATTTACAATCAATACGAGCGGAACTTAAAGAAGAAGAAGAATTTGAACAAAAATTATTTGTAAATTTGAGATCTACACAAAAACTATAAAAATAACTCAGTTTAAAAATCCCGTCGAAAGATCATTGGGTGTGTGGCTTTAGTCTTCAATTTAGTAGTGGCTTCATAAGGTTCGTTGTAGGATTGTTGGAATGGTTTTCAAACCTCAGACTATATTTTTGGGAGCAAGTTGTGATCTCTTCTTTAACAGTATTTACTTGGAGGTCATGCCGTCTCTCCAAGATATCTACATTAGACCTGGACGCTGATTCCTACAGCTCCCATAGCTTCATACCAGTTTTATGATTAATTTATTCATTATTACCTGGTTATGTAGGGATAGTTGTGATATTTTATCTATTTAGTAACCAGTAACGTCTTCTAAGCTTAAGGTTTAGTTGCTTACTTGCTTCTTTCATGTTAGCTGCCTATCGAGATGCATACCCAGTTATTTGACATGATTTTTTTATTTTAACTCTCAATTATTTAAAGGCAGTGGTGTGCATGTTTTTTTTTTGTTAGTGAATGTTTATTGAATATATATTTACTTGCTCTCGTTTACTTTTATTCTTCACTGTCTCAACCAAATTTGTATTCTGTAAGATTGGTCTGTAGTAGCTGAGAAGCAATGTTGGTGTTTGAGTGTTAAGCTAAAATTGCTTTGCTATATCAATTTACGATGATATCGTTGCTCGTAAAAACAGCTGTAAATATCAGGTAGAGAACAGATGCCAGCACACTATCCTGTAGAAACTCTGCTTTAATTGGATTTAGACTTGTGTACTGATCGTCATGTGTTACTTGGAAGTGCTGGTCTTGGAGTTAGAACTTAAGGATATGCAAATAATTTAAAAAAAGGACTTCTCTAAGTTTGTAGAGTAGATCAGTGTGCCAAACTGATGAAAGGCTTGAGAAATATCTAAAAAGGTTGCTAAACAGTATATCCTTTTTTCTAAAGCTTCATAAATAAAATAACAGACTCTATGTATTTGCTCAGTGCTGGCATGTCGTTCTCCAAATCCAAAATGATGGTTAGTTATTAGTTGGCGTTTTGGGAGTTTAAACTATTCAACTGTAGTTTTCCAAAAATCTTTGATATCGTCGGCAATAGGCTAATAGGCTTATATGATGTAATATCTTTTGTAGGTTAACCTGGCTCAATTATTGAAATAATTTGTGTCACTTTCCATGGAATAAAGTAGTAGCCCGTCCGGGATTGCATTGAATATCTGTGTGCAGTACAAAATTCGTTTTTTGGAGAGTTATTTTAGGATTTTACCAGTAATCAGTTCATATCCAGGATATTTTTTAGGGCTTAAGTCTAATTATATATTTAAAAGAACTTGTTTGTCAATGAGTTTTTTAAGAAGTAGTTTAAGTTTATATAGTGATTTTAAAAATTTTTGGGTCTCGTTTGTTATGTGAAGGTTGTTGTTGTCTGGAGGGATTCGCTGGAAAACATTCACTAGATGAAAGGCAAACACTTCGGCTTTTTCCTTGTTGCTCCCAAAGTGATTTCTGTTACTAATAAGTTTTTAGGTCATTTTTTTTTTAATGGACGGTAGCTGGGTTTAATGCAGTTTTATACTGATCCCCGCTTGTTCTCTGCCATATTTTCATTAATCTTTGCTTTTCTGCACTTTTTTCTTTGGTTTCATTAGAAAGACGTTATTTAGTTTTCAAGGATCTGGTTGGTGTTGACTGCCAAGTTGCCTCTTGTAATATTTTAGTAAATTGTTTGACTGCTTTGTATCCAATTTTTTACGATTATGTATTATTTTTAAGAATCATTTAAGAAAATAACTTTACTCAATGTATTGAGATTGTTCTGTATTCACTGCAGTCCTTACTATTCGTATTTGCGCAAATGGTAGAGAGTGATCATTTTTTTGCCTAAAATCGTCAAAAAAATTTATTGATCGTCATGCAGCAAGTTATTAAAATTTGTAGTAGTAGATAGGTAGACACTTTAGCATACTTTTATTATTGACGGTCTTATTATTGTTATAAATTCAATAGATAGTGGCATTACGAGTGAATGGTAGTTAAGCAATATTATGAGTTAATGTAAGATCGGTAATATTATTAGGGGATAAAAGGTAAACATTATTATTAATGAATGGAAGTTAAATATTAATATGATTGATGTTATGTAATAACAATTTAAATGGGCGTTTATTGGTATAAATAATATATTCTGTTAACAAAATAAAACCTATACCAATAACATAAGGTTTAAATTAAATGTATGTATAATAACCTGCTATTTTCTAAACAGACATTTCGTATTTCAAATGCACCTGCCTTTTTTTATAAAAATGTTTTTATAATACCTTGCTATTAAATGGAATAATGTGCTACCAATGAAAATAGGCTAAGAATTAGATTTTGTATTTCTTTTTTAACAAGCCATTAAAGAAGTGTATTTTCAGCATATTTACCAAGTCGAAACATGGTATTTGATTATGTCCGGTTTTTACCTATACCGCCTCTTATACTGTCAGTTCAATGTTAAAGTAATAAAGTGTTAAATAATAATTTATAGCATTATATTTCTAATTTTAATTTCTTTTAACCATTGATCAAATACTAAAACTAAGCATTTATTTTTTTTCTTTTTTAATATAATCTCATTGATAATTTTTTGTAGGCTCCATTAAAACAGCTTAATTTTTTTCCACAAAAATAAACTCCTCGCCGCAATTTTATTCTAAGCCTGAAAGAGATGTGCTCTGAACTGAACGGTGGTTATATTTCATTCGATTTTTTGTTCATCCCATTGTTTTAGATTCCAAACAAATAGGACCATAATAGAGTAAAAAACAGGAGTACATTTCTGGTGTACTTTTTAAATCCGGTTTATCGTATTTGATAAATGTAAACGAACAAAGGTAAACAAATATTGAATACGTGTATCGATTTTATATAGGTGGATTAGTCGTGTATATTTGGTATACAAAAAGCATTATTGTTATGTCGGTCATACATTTTAAGATAATATAGTCATGGGTTTCAA
The DNA here is from genome assembly GCA_918026665.1 of Diabrotica balteata. Lineage (NCBI taxonomy): Eukaryota > Metazoa > Arthropoda > Insecta > Coleoptera > Chrysomelidae > Diabrotica > Diabrotica balteata. The sequence goes on along the minus strand of OU898277.1, from coordinate 14,921,068 downwards.
TATTAATAGTGATAGTTGATAAGAGTTGTTATATAAAAATATCACTATACTAGAAAACGTGTGTGTGACATTGAATATACAACATTTATTATTAATGAAAGTCACCGTGAAAGAGGTTTGTAAAAAAACGCCTGCATAAGATTACTTCGCCTGTTAGGCGTAAAAAGGGGGGCATACAATCTTCAAGGATTAACAAGTAGGTGTTTAAAAATTGAATTGCACTCTTCGTAATAGACAGATAGTAAAAGATCACATCAATAGCTTTCTGAGAGACAAGAGTCACTACAGTCGATCAAAAAGAAAAAAGAATATCTTAGTCCGAATATCTTAGTCCGAATCTCAATGGTAATAAGTTATTTAAAACTTGTAATTATAAGACTACCAAAGAGAATTAAAATACTATTATAAAAATAATACCTCAATCAACCATGAGAGCTTATCATCTATGCTTTGCCTAGCTCAATCTCTTAAGTGTAAATCCATCTTGTCTTAAACTATGAATTAAACAATGAACATTTAGATGGTAGCAAATAAAACAATGATTTAACTAATCATATTTATTTAACATTAAAAAAGTAATATTTAAATAGCAAAAATAACCCTGCCTAATGCTTTACACTAAATAAATTTGTAATTAATACTTGTGACATCGATGAGCTGGTTGCTTCTAAATATATGTGCTATGTGGCTTCCAGAGCATGTGGTTAGGTCCTCCAGGGCATGTGGGTAGGCCCTACTGATAGCTGCAGTTATTCCATATAAAATTCCACAAATATCCCATAAAATATTTAGTTAATCCAATAAGATCTGCAATAAATTCTCCAATAAAATATTTAGTAAATTCTCTAATAAACTTCCAATAAACTAGAATATTAAATAGAAAAACATCAAAAGGGTTTAATTTCCATGTCAATTATTTTACAAAAATTACAATTAAACAAATAGCAGATAGCAAGGATAAGGAGAAATAGAATTATTATTAAGGTTAATTAAATTTTGTTAGATTCCTAGATACATAGAATTGAAAACGTGGCTTTAAAAGAAGTAAGGTTATGAATATTGAAAATGCTGTCAGAATTACACAATCTAGGTTACAATGAAAGTACTTACCCCAAGAGAATTTAGCAGACCATAAAATGAAGCTTATAATAATTCCTACCCTCTTTTCTAAATTTTGAGTACAGACTAAAAACAATATTCCCACCATGAAAGGTGATTCGACAGAAAGTAGGAGGGGAATAAAATGGAGTTTAGTACAGATGTCATAAGACGTATGCCTATGATTGAATTAGCTTTTCTGTCAATATAGAACAGAATATTTACTAGCGGACAGAAATAAAGAGGGCGAATATTTATTCTACGGGACAGAAAAAAAGGATTTCTGAATATTTATTTTAGAAGACCTAGAGTTGATAAATGTAACTTTTGACATATTTTTTTTACCAAGGACAAAGACCTTAGTGTAACCAAAAAAGCTAAAACTGAGTTGGAATTACATCATAGAAAAAGAGGTAAGCTCTAAATATATTGAAGAAGACAGTATGCTTCCCAAATTGAAGCAGAGTAGTATGTATTACAGCCGCATATTGTCATGCTACACATTTTGGAATACACGTGCAAGATATGTCAGCTGGGATAATGTGCACCTGGATGAAGAGCAATCGGTTATCAGGAGCAAATGTCTTCGACAAGCCTTGAATCCAAGATAGATTTCAATAGCCAATGGGCATTTTGATACTATTGATCATACATTTTTAATTTGTGGTCATAGCATTTTATCTTCAGATAGAGATGTTGCTCTTATCGAAGAACGAGCAGAACGTTCTATAGCTTCAGACAGTAAACGATGTAAAAACTGTAATTGCTGATGCTAGATCTTCCAGTACTTATCGACTGTTAGATATGGGAGAATGTACTTTTTGTGATTTTGAGAAAATATCATCGCAATATACAGGTACATCTAAACTTGCCATTACTCAAGCATCGTTAATACGTGTGACGAAAAAAAAAGAGCCAAGAATAGTATTATACAAGAAAAATTTCGATTACTTAATAGGATGGGAGAAGTGTAGTGTATTGAAGGCTGACAAACGCTATCTTAGCGTTTCTTGGTGTTCAGCAAGTAAACAAAAGTAAGAAAAAAGACCTTCGCGCCATGCTAGATTTCATTGACCAGAAAACTAGAGCCTTTTTCATCTGTATTTTAGATTTTTGATCATATGTCTCAAATTGTGAGAAGTTGTTGAATTAAAATACTTATAGATCTATTAAGACTGATAACTTCAGGTGTTCAAATTCAGTTTATGATTTCTTTATAAAAAACCTTGTAGCCAATCTTCTCCAGCAATTTTTTCGTTTTATTGAATGGATGCTTAATTTTTAGCCTTTCTGCAAGTTTATAGGCTATGTGTCTAACATTTAATGGAGTAAGACCATAAAAACTGGACTGCATCCTTAACAAATGTGTTATTAGTAACTGTTTAATGAGACCAAAAAAACCAGGATTGTACTTGCCAAGCAAAGACCCAGGGATGTTTCCTGCCAGTAAAGTAAACAAGTTTTTGGCATTTTAAATCTCCTGACAGCTTCTCTGATGCTTGTTCTGTTGCGTATGGCGGCTTTTGCATCCTCTTGCGTCCAATCAGATTCATCACGTTTAATTTTGTAATTTCTCATCTGAAAAACTAATTAATAAAATCAATAAATAGGGTAATGGGGACCAATACGGGGTAACAGGGAACGTGGTCATGTCTGATCTTATGTCAATGGTCTTCATTATCCCAAATAGCGTTATATCTAAAAGTTACATTATATTATTCAGTAAAAATGTATGCAATGATAAAAATTTAGGTTAGTTTTGTAGATTTTTTAATGAAGCTATTTTACAACGTAGAACATTTTATAAAAAAATTTCAAACAACTTACCGTTGTAACTCGATTTTATTGTTCGTTGTTGTTATTCTCTACGTTGCAGAGATCATCACCTGCTACAGAGGGAGTAGTAGTATTATGTGGATAGGTGACGATGGGGTTTTTTTTACGGAAAGGTAGACAGGCAGATGTATAGAAAGAATAAGCAAAAAATATATATATTATTAAAATTTTCTGCTAAAAATCTGCCATCCGTGAACACACTGTAGAAAGTAAAAAGAGAATAGCTTTAGAATAAAACTAAATTTCGTAAGCATTAGTTTTAGCTTATCGTGCATTATTTAATAGATATCGTTTTTATGATTAATACTTTTATTTACTTTTTATGACTAAAATTTAAATTCTTTTTAAACAAATTTACTGTGCCCTCTTTGCTGGCACTGCGCTCTTATCAGTCCTTCTACTCTATTTCCCTACGTCATGGAGCCAAACGCTTTGGAACATTGAACTTAATTTATTCTTTGTTTCATACATCCAAAATGAAAAAGTATGTAGTTTTAATTTGCAGTCTGAATACTTGACATTCTCTATACAAAATTACTCTGCAGGCCAAATACTCCGAGCCTTTTGTACAGTAAGCCCGAGAAAGCGTTTAAAATTTATTATGCTATTTTGTTGCAGCGTATTTTAATGAAACATTATTAGCTAGTACGTACGAAGTTTAGGAGTGGTGTCTATGGAAATTAGTTGGAGCCCATCCAAAAAAACAATATATTACTACAATATTCCACATTTAGAGGAAAAACTACAATGGCTTTAACTACATGCGAGTTTAAATCGTTTTGTAAAACTTTCAGGATAAACTCTACCATTTTATTTTAAACCAAATTGGAAGGATAGAGTTTGCATAATTACAAAGTTAACGTAAGTAAAGTAGGTACGCTAACTAATACTTTTGAATTGATCCTATGTGTCAAATATGTACACTTTAAGACAATTCTGATACAAACAGCTTTAAAACAAATCATATTTATTAACCAAACTAATCTTAAAAATAGGCAAAAATTTTTAAAAAGTCTTCAGAATGAATAAAGCATGGCCTAGAGCAGGGGTGCTCAAACTTGAACTGCTGGCGATCTACCTCTATATTTTTAGACTACTTACGATCTACTCTGAGAGACTGCAAGTGTGTGTGATACAGGGTTGTCGTACATACACTATACACCCTACCTACCTAGGTAGGGCGTACCGTAGTATATATAGATATTAGCTTTCTGCACAATATAGGTACATTATTTTAGTCAAGGTTTGGGTTAGGTTTAGTTAGGTTCTTCTCTACAATATCAATGAAAAAACTCATAGTTATTCAAAATTGCGAGTTTATTTGTTGTTACAAAACAAAAGAGTTACATATGGTGTTAAACTTAACTAAGGAGTGGCTTTGGATGTTGAAGCTTGGCACTGCATGTCCTCGGCATACTTTTCATAAGATGGTACGTAACCACTGAGTGCTAATCGCAAGCATGATGTCATATGATCGTCAGTTAGTCGATTGCGATATTTTGACTTAATTATCTTCATTTCAGTAAATGCAGACTCGCACAAGTAAGTTGACCCAAAAAATGCCGTCAGTTGAAGGGCGATTTGCCTTACATTCGAATATTTATTTTCAGATATATAACGCCAGAAATTTGTATCAGATACTGTAGCTTTGAGATGTATATCTGATATAATCTGCACCAACTCATTTTCAACAGAACATGAGTTCATATTAAAATGACTTGCTATTTCAGTAGCTAATTTCTCAATGTATTTACATGAAAAAGGATAACTCATAAATGATGCTTTATTTTCCAATTTACTGCAATCATAAAAACGCATTTCGAATTGTCCCAAAATATTTAATAATTCAGCCTCATACGTATCATAATTCAACTGAGGAATCCTTGCTTTCAAAGACGGAAAATGTTTCAGATCCTTTCTTTTCAGTTGATCTATCATAAGTTGCAATTTACTTTTGAATGCGTTTACTGCGCTAATCATTTCAATAATAGTTTTTCCTTTACCTTGAAGCTCCAAGTAACCGGTGTTTAAGTGCATTGTGATGTCAGTCAAAAATGCCAAATCATTTAGCCATTTTTCGTTTTTCAAAATCTGAGTGTCATCACCTCTTTCGTCTAGAAAAGCTGTTATTTCGGGCAATAATTCTTGAAACCTTTCTAGGAATTTTCCGCGACTCAACCACCTGACGTCCGTGTGAAGAACTGAATCAGTGTGTTCAGCTGACTCCCTATCTTCCAACTGCAACTGAAAGAGCCGCCGTTGCAAGCTACGTGTACGGATGGAATTCACAATTTTTGTTGCAATGCCCATAATCCGTGTTTAAAACTTTTGAACACAAAACTTGTTGATGTATAATGCAATGGAATAAAAAAAATGAAGGGAATTCTTCATTAGCTCGACACAATGCCACGAAACCGTTTTTGTTTCCAGTCATTGCTGGTGCTCCATCGGTTGTAATGCACATTAATTTATATATTGGTAGCTCGTAGTTTTTTACAAAATTTAAGAAAACGTCATATATATCTTCGCAACGGGTCTTTCTCTTCAGAGGAATGATTGTCAAAAATTCTTCCTTAGCCAATATGTCATTGAATACCATCCGAATAAAAATACACAGCTGGGCAGTGTCTGTCATATCGATGGATTCGTCGAACTGTAAAGAAAAGTATGTACATTCCATGACATCATGTTTTAGTTTATCTGCGATGTCTTAACTCATTACTTCAATATACCTTGTGACAGTCGGACGAGATAACTGAAGTTCTCTAATAGCAGACATGATTTCTGTTTTATTTTTAAAATCTTCAAATAAAGTCTCACCCGCTTCAATAAATGCTTCCTTCACCACCGATCCATCTTCAAATGGTTTCTTGTGTTTCGCCAAAATATGAGATATTTTAAATGACGCGATCGTATCAGCTTCTATTGTTCTTTTTTCAAACACGATATCAAATCACTTACTTTTCGTTTTCTTAATTCACTCTGTGGCGGAAAATTCTTTTCATAGTTTTTATTAACCGTTTTATGATGCCTCTCTAAGTTACCACGCTTAGGTATTGCAACTGACGCACGACAAATAACACAAATGCACTTATCCTTCACCATAGAAAAGAAAAATTCTTCCCCCCAATCCTTATTAAAATGATACGTTTTAGATTTCTTCTCTGCACTAATTTTCCACTATTTAATAATAAACTTTGTATCGACGTAGGATCGCTATCAAGTTACAATTCAGAATAACTCCAATTCCTGCAGGCGCAACATTTATATCGGCGTGAACGAAAGTCTCGAATGTTCCTGTCAAACGCGCCGCCTGAAACTAGACTGTACTGTCTCTCGTCTAGAAACAACACGGCTTTTCTTTGACAAGTGCCGCACGTTCCTTTGATAAAGCCACCTTTTGCCGCAAGCAGTGTTATTTTATTACGTAATACATTTTTGTAGTTGATAGAATATCATCCCAAATTTAATTAATAATTATAATAAATATTGAATTAATAAAATAATTAGTTAACATATGTAAATATAAAATATGCTGTGTGGACAGTATTTTGTTGTCCCCACTTCTTTGAATTGCAATGATGCTTAGTCAAGCATTCTATGTATTTGTATAGTTCAGTATTAATAAAAACGTTTAACTCTGCTGACAGTAGTTTAGTTATCTACCTACTTATTAGTATAGACTAGAGTAGAGTATAGACCTGAATAGTTATTCAGGTCTATATACTAGACCTGAATAACTAAGGAAATTTTAGAAAATCTCTATACTACTTGTATGAAACCATGTCATCAGTTTCTATAACCAAAAAATTATTCTTATTTCAGGAATATTTCTGCCGGATTTTTTTGCTTACAGGTGTAGCCACCATGAACATTTCATATCTTTTCTCATTTTGCATTACTTCTTTTTCCTTAGTTTTTACCTTCTCAGGGGTCCGCTGTTCCTTTTTCTTCTTCGTCACTTATTTCTATCCAACGTGTCTTTTCTTTAAACTTTCTTCTTGCAAGTTCTCTGCTTCACCGTCCTTACTTTGTCGCCTGTATTTTTGCTCTATCCTTTCTTCTATTAACTTCTAACAACTCTTTTCTTTGTTTTATATAGTTTATAATTCTATGTCTGACATGACTAAACCAGTTTAGTTTCTGTTTTTGTTCTTGAACCTTGTTTGAGACTGTAGTAACGCCATTCTTAGAGTAACTACCATTCTTTACGTAATCACGTTATTTCTGATCCTGTCCCTTCTAGTCTAACACAACATTCACCATAACGTTTTCATTTCAGCTATCTTTATCTTCTTTTCCTGAAACATCTTTACAGGCCAGAATTTTCCAACATAATCCAATACAGGCCTTACCACACACTTGTGTATCTTTCCATTCAGCCCTCTCCACGTTTTTTAATCTCAAAGTATTCTGTTCATTCGCTTCCAGTTAGATCAACCAGCCCATACCCTGTGGTTTAGTGTCTTTTTTTCCGTTATTTGAAAGTTTTTTTTCAACCACCAATTCGATGTCACCAACTTCTATTTCGTCGAACCGCATGTACTCCGTTTTAGATCTGCTAAACTTAAGTCCTTTCTCTTCAATAGCCATTTTTTAACGCTCCAACTTCTTTATCACCATTTTTTTGCTCTCTTTTACTAATACGCTATCACTAGCAAAGAGCATTTTGACCAAGCAGTTTCCTCCCTTACCTTTTTACTCAGAGCATCCATAGCGAGATTATACTGGTAGTTTAATCTTAAACTCTTGTACTGTTGGCTTATAGAAGCGGATGGGGGCTATGGTTCTGGAGTTTTCAAAATCTCCAGGTCGACACCGTCTTCATACAGGTCTCAAAATTGATTTTTAAAACTGGATAACTATAGCCCTCATCTACTTCTATAAATCAAGAACTATCTGAGAAGCCACAGAAATGAGAAAATGGTCAAATTGCCTCAATAAAAAAGATGACGGCATGAGGACGTCTCTATTTATTCCAGAGAATGTTAACAGCACCTCTGATGACTCAGAAAGAGCTGGGTCATCAGACTGATACGTCTGGATTTTGCGTCGTTAGCCTCTGCTGCAGAGGCTAACGACGCAAAATCCAGACGTGTCAGTTGCGAGATGGTGTTCCACCATGAGGTAAAAAAGGATCCTAGGGGACGCCTGTTTGTCTTCAGAATCTGAGACGAGGACATGGCTGTCCTTAGGAAAAGAATAATAAGGCTGAGCTACACGTTCATTTTATTTACTTTAACAGCCAGCACCAACAAGGTGCAGGACACCTCTTTGGAACCAGGAACCTCAGCTACTCGGCTGCTGAGACTGAGATACCCCTGGTCCTACAGCAGGGAGAAGACTATCAGATGGTGGTCGACAAACTCTGCAGAGAAGACGCCGAAATGACTCTGGCTGCCTCCTCCTTAACCGAAGAGGAAACGGACAGCTAAAAGAACTGGAACGACCCCTAAGCCATATACAAAGACGTCGGAAAAATTAAGGTTACTATGCCGCTGCCTGGATGTAACGAAGGACGCAGTAGCACTAATCTAAGAACCTTGGAAAACTAAGGCCAAAATAACTGGCTTTAGCAGTCTAAATGGTCAAATTCTCAGCTTACGAAGCAATTAACAATGGAGGACAGCAATATACGTTTCCAGAAAAATCAGAGCCTCCCTTATGGTGCAGTTTTGCACTTCAGACGTAACTGCGGTTAAAGTAAAATGCCCATGGGTAAAGAGCAAAAATAGAGAGGTAATACTAGCATCGGTCTACCTACCCTCAGGTGCACCCACCCTACTACCAACAAAGAAGATGAAAAATCTGGTAGACCATTGTCTCAGTCAGAAGTTAGAACTTATTATCGGCTGCGAATCGAGGCTGGGGCAGCAGAACAACGCTCGAAGTAAGTCTCCTTATGACTATATTATTAGAAAAGACCGACCCTAACTTTATTGATATTCGTAGCCAAACTTTCATAGATATTACGCTAGCAAGAGTTACAGCAACAGTACGAAGCTATGGTATTCACCTCTGGGAAGGAGCAACAGCAAAACCTTTTTTGTGGATCGTTTACAGAAAAGGTAATACGCAACATAGTAAACGTACCCAATTATGTATCAAATTAAGTAATTCAGCATGATATTCCAAGTTCCTTATTAAGAAAGTGATTTCGGAAATATTTGGTGAATGATATCAGAAACATTTAACAACGCATTTTAATGTGCTAGCTAAATAAGTGTTTGTTAGGAGTAATACAATTTTATTATTAACTATTAGTTTTATTGATATTACAGTGTTTATTAGATTTATCCAGTGAGGTTGCATTAGATAGATTTTTCACTAGATTCACTCTATTTCAAACTATCTTACCACATCAATGACTTATTGGCCGATTGGGCAGATTTCTGAATAAAGTACGTTGAAAAACATTTTTCACGTAATATAATCGAAAGCATTTTTAATAATGATAATAAAGAACAAGTATATTACGAACTAAATACGAAGTACATAAAAACTATATATCACTGAAATTTTAACAATTCGAATATTTAAATCTACGGTTGGTTGCCATTATCGAATAGGTACTTAGTGAAACAAGATCCACTAAATAATTGGGTCAGTAGGTTAAGTGAGTTTACTAAATGTTAACAGTAACTAAATTATAATATATTCAGTGGCATGACAGTTTTGATGTATGCAGAATATACTGTAATGTATTTTCCCAATTCCTAACATTCCCGCTTATAAACAATTGCAAATAGAATCTAAAATTTTATTTTACTTCTAAAGTATCACTACATTTGATTAATTTAAGTGAAATATCTCCAGAGCCAACTACTTTTTTAAAATTAACATTTGGAAACCATATCTTTAATATTTTTGATTTTTTTACCATCTGTTGTAAAGCGGATTATTCAGTCATCTTTTCTTTTCCATTATTCATTATTTTTTGAGTTATTTTCTTCCTTTCTTTGGCATGTCAAAGCTTATATGTGCTCTAATCAGAATTGGTTTGTTTCCTGAATCTATTTTTTCTCTTTATTACTTCTTCTATTTCCGTATCACATTAACAGAGTTTACATCATTGGTTAATATATTACACGCCAAGTGGTAAAAGGCTGTCTCATAAAAGCATTTTTTAATGTATTTATAGATTTTTCCAATCGTTCGAATAAGACGAAAATTTTTCAACATATGCCTGATCAGCGTGCACGCGCCAACCGAGAAAATATACGAAGAAATTAAAGATATATTCTAAGAAGACCTCGAAAGAGCATATGATAACTGTGCCAAAACGATAACCGTTCAACCATTAACCAGATCTTTACCATACGACAGATCCTCGAAAAACCGCAAGAGTTTAACATAGCTATGTATCATATTTTTGTCGATTTTAAAGCGGGATATGACAGTTTCTTAAGACCAAGTCTTTGTAACGGTATGAATGAGTTAGGAATTCCAAAGAAACTTATATGTTTGATAAAACTGACAATGGCAAAGATGCTATCAGCAGTAAAAATTCAAAACGACTCGTCAACCCAATTTGAAACACATAGGGGGTTAAGGCACGGAGATGCGCTGGCGTGTCAGCTTTTTAATGTCGCCTTAGAAAAAGTTGTACGAGACGCTAATTTAGATAGCAGGGGAACAATATTTAATAGATCAGTCCAAATTCTAGCATATGCAAACGACATGGACATTATAACAAGAACCAGGGCGAGAACTGCGGAAATCCTAACCGAGCTAGTAGTAGCAGCAGAACGAATGGGGTTACATATAAATCAAAATAAAACCAAATTCATGGCGACTAACACAAACAAAAGAGCTGGAAATGTTGATGCAGATTTAATCATCAATGACCAAAACCTAGAGGCAGTCAAAGAGTTCATATATCTAGGGACAACGGTTAACTTTCATAATAACACATTTGAGGAAATAAAAAGGCGAATAATAATAAATTGCAAACAGGTGTTATCATGGACTATCAAAGTACTTAGCTAACAAACGTCTGTCTCAAAAAACTCGTATAAGGCTGTATAAAACATTGATAGTCCCCGTTCTCACAAATGGATCAGAGGCATGGACGCTAACTAAAACAGATGAATCCGCCCTATCGATTTTTGAAAGAAAGGTGCTAAGCAAGATATTCGGAGTGGTATGTAAAAACAGAATATGGAGGCGTAGATATAACTTTGAACTGCAGAATAGCTACATACGTTTGGTGGTAAAGATATTACCACTATAATTAAGCGAAACCACCTGCAGTGGGCAGGACATGTAAAACCGGGCCCCTGAATCGAACATGATAAAAAATATTCTAACAGCGCAACTCGTGGGAATGAGAAGACGGGAATGAAAGCTGAGGTGAATGGACGAAGTAACACAAGATGCTGAGAAGGTCGGCAACTGGAAAATGCAAGCAAGGGACAGAACAGAATGGCGTAGAAAGCTTGAAAAGGTCGAGGCCCTCTAAGGGCTGTAGCACCAAGATAATGATGATATATTTTTTTTATTACGGTATTACTATTCATAATCAAGTTAAATAAATGACCTGAATGGGTTACAGGTGTACTATTAAAATACAATAGCTTTTAAAAATGTGTTAAAAAACGAATAATATAGTGGCTTTAAAATCGATTGGTACACAATTACTAGAAAATTTTGGATTACTTTAACACAAGGCAAATGGAAAAAAGGATTTAAAAAAGCACCCTTTCAGGTTCAAAATGAGAGATAATTCTGTACTTTTTATTATATCTTCTTATTTATTTTGCCTTCTAATATTGTTATACAAAACAAACACAGATAAAAAAAGGAGTAAGCACTAAAAATTTTGTTCTATATGTATCCTTATGCCCGATACAGTTTCATAGCAATTTTGTGCAAGCTTAAAACTTGATTGTGTTCAGTATGATTAAAAGAAGCACTACAACTAATTTGTTCTTTCTCTGCCTCGACAGACTCCACATGCAACCAGTAAGTAATTGTGTTACGTAGTAGCAATATGCTTCGGAGAAAATTGATTGTTGTATAACGTATAGTGATGGAAGAATCGGATCCAACCATACAATGAGTCGAATACTGTTTATATTAACTTATTTCATCCATAAAAATTTATGAATAAGCATTAAATAATATATTTTTTTGTAAATAAACTTTTTATTCACTTTAATTAAGCCTATATATTGTAACAAAATATTTTGCCTACCACATAGGGTATTACTATGGGATGTTGAAAATTGGGGACAGAAATTATTAGGGCAGAGATAGGGCAAGCAAAATAAATCGAAACTTATGCGAACGTAGCTTAGGGTTTCTTTGGAGAGCTGGGGTCATGGATAAGTGAATTGATAAGGAAGTTAAATTGGGACAACTACAAAAAATAAAACAAAGGGGTACTTACATGAATCTCCTGGAACAAACAGACAACTAAAACAACAAGAAAGACCTCTAGCTATTTAAAATGGACCCCGCTTCGAGGAAACTTCCTGCTAGATGAAGAAAAAATGCTCTTCCTTTCTAAAAAAGAAGCACAAAAGGGGTTGTAAACTTTTTTTTAATAAATAAACAAAATTGTTTAGAGAAATAAATTAAACATTAATTGTTGTCTCAAAACAAACAGATACATGTATTAATGGCACAAAATTACTATATTAATAGTTATAAAGATTTATACTAAAAATAATAAAGAAGAAAAACTTACTATGTTCTATCCGTTTACAACATCCGTTTATAAGTGGGAGATTCTACAGAACTTAAAATAAATTGTTACTTGGCTATAAGCTGTGGCAGAAATAAATTATTTCAAATAAAAAAATTAATTTTTAAATGAGAGTGTGTATAGAAGTTAACCTTTTTCTAAAAACAAAATAAACTAATGTCAAAAATAATAAAGCTAGCTCTCATATGTGAACATTAAATTTTAAAACAAAGAACAAATAAAATGACAGCAATGGCTACAGCCTAAAATTTACAATATTAATTATTACAATTTAAATTGTTATGAAAGGAAATTATTAGTAAAAAAATGTCTATCTTCACTTTAAAATTCAAACAAAAAAGTTACCTGAGTTTCACTAAAATGAACTTGAGTTGTAAACTGGACTTCACTGGACTTTAGAATTTCTGGGAGAACTGAACTAGGAATCTCTGACACACGAACAAAAAAACTGCATCTATAGTCTGGAACGACGACCAGGAACAAACAAAAATGAGGTTAAAGTGGTACTAAGCGCAAACCTTGGACTTGGCTTAATAAAAACTCAACAATGAAATATGTTGTTACTTTCCAAATTTGTTGTAGATGACACAAATCTCTTAGATACTTAGAAACATAGAAATAGTGATTACTCTTTCTAAACTGACATTTTACATAGAGTATAATTCACTATTTTCTACAAATTCGCCGGTTTGTTTCCGACTCAACTAAACACCACCACTTATAACGCTAACGTTTCCAACCTCACTTAAACTGCAACTGAACCATTAGGTGCCACAACACACTACATAGTTTCAATGAAAAGAGACAAACACCAAGAAACATTACGAATTTGAAGTAAAATTCGAACTAACACTGCAAACAAATGCTTTTGACAATACTTAATTTTGTTAATTCTTAAAAATCATTCGCTTAACTTGGTATAAACTTGGTATAAATATCCTAAAAACGGCTTCGATCAAAAGAATGTCAAGGAATTACCTATCTGTGAAACATAAACAAACTGTAAAATGGTTTATATCAAATCGGAGACGCAAAGAGAAATACACTAAAAATATTCTTCGGTGTTTTTATATATACGAGGGGATTTCAATATATACCAAGGAATTTTAAAATGCTACAATATTTGTGACTCGTCTCTGTCCGTTTCGAAAGCTGTTTTAAAAAAATTTTATATTTATATAGGAAATATTCTATCAATAACTCCAATAGGAATGAATTAATTCTAGACATAGTAGATATGTTTTGTCGGGATCTTAGGCACATTAGCCATGTACTATGATTTTAGAGTACACGATATTATTAAAGTTATAAATTAGCGCCCCACGTAGGGTCACAATGTGTAACAATTTAACTTTATTTGACATTGGGAGCCAATTGTTTTGGCCAAATTAATATTTATTATGAAAAATTTATTATAATTTTAGACTTGCGATTATCCGAGTCCCGATTAACCGAGCCGCAAGATTAACCGAGGTAGTAATTGGAAAGAACAAAGTGTGACTAGCGATGTGTTATTGTTCTAGCCGCTATGCTTCTACTGGCCGCCTCACCAGGGACTCCTTTATGCGTCAGTTTAAGTCATAATAGCTAGATGTTCGGATTGTCCTAATGTAAGCTCTTACTCTCCTTCCGGCTCGAGGAGATAAGAATACGGCCGGGGTCAGAAGACCCTGCCTGTCGTAAGAGGCGACTAATTGGCGGATAAAGAGGTGGAGGGCCGTCGTTTGCTACTCTCATTTTCCACAAGAGCTGGGTGAGGTTGAACGAACCCGGTACGTATGTACCTCCTGAAGCCGACACCGCGGAAGAGGGTGTGGTTAGACTCGGCACGTACCCACCTCGAAATGATCTAAGAGTGGTAGAGGAGAGATTAATCGACGACGACCTGTCTTGGTGCAAGGTGGTATTCCATCACCTGCGTACCCTTCCGCCTCGGGGAGGGGGGGACTCACGGGAGGGTGGCGTGACCCGCAACACAGGTACTACGGGGGAGGTGAAGCTCCAAGATGTTTCGGCATCGTGCCACCTTCAATTGGTGTCGGACTCGTAGGGGCAGTGGGAGCGCTAACGGTCGTATGCCGAAATGCCAGGTAGACCAGGGTCCTGCCAATTAATTATGGAGGGCACAAAGCTTAGCAATGTAAGTTCTTACAAGTTCATTCATGTCTTCTCTTTGTGTATTTTCTACGTAACTTAAAGTGCAATATAAGTTTAAAATGTAAACTAGTTGTGGTTGCTTTAGAAATAAAATTAAGTGCTATAAAACACTTGGATAAGGGTGAGTCGGGAAATAAGGCTGCTGCTGATCTAGATGTTGAAGAAGTTACTGTGGGAGATTGGAGACGCAAATGAAAAGAAATTAAACAATGAGTTAATAAAAGTGTGAGTAGTGGAAGTGATTTCACTTTAATGACTTAAAATTAAGACCATTGGAAAATCAGAAAATCCAAGGGCTTTTGAAAATATTTAAGTACACTGCTTACCCACCATGTACAGGAATCAACATAGAGCGTAGATGGATTGCAAAATTTTTAGGATTGGTTTTTTGACAAGTTAAAAAAAGAAAAACCTCCCTAGAAAACCTATTCTTTTTTTGAACAACGTACGGTCTTATCCAGATGTAAGTTAGTTGGCTAGCGGTGACATTCAAGACACTAAAACTGTTTTCTTGCCAGCGTGGGATAATGTGACAGCCACAACTTTGCAAAAGTCATGGCGAAGGCTTTTTCAAATTGAAGAGACAAGTGATGAAAAAGATAACAATAACTGTATTGTTGAGACGTCAAGTGGGTTATGCAAAATCAGCTAATTGAACTGACTGGTGATGCAATCACCGACATGGTTATCAACCCACATAATGTGACTGAGCATGACACAGATGAGATCATCGAGAATATATCTCACTACGAAGGATTAAAGGTGATTGGAGCTGCACTTGCATATATTGAGCAACAGAACGAGTCAACCCCTACCGATGTCCTTCATCTTTGGCATTGGCGCAACATTGTAGCGTCAAAAGAAGGCTAGAAGTTGACGCAGAAGACTTTTTTTTAAACATGAAGATGATCCAGTACGTTAACGTTTTCCTATCTATATATTTTAAATATGTACTCTGTATACAGGTTTACATTCTTCAGTTGGACATAATAAACTAATTGCATACATCATAACCTAAGAATTTTCGTTTATTTTAAGCAAATACCCGTACTCCTCGTTATCAAAGTTCTTCGGTATCCCAGGTATGCGCGGTCCCAATTAGCTCGGATAATCACGAGTCTACAGTACTATTAAAAAAGAAAAAAGTTTTGAACAAGATGCTTTCGAATCCAAATTTTTTGTAGTGATCTGAATCATTCGAACCGGATCACAAGAATGACCTGAGTGAGCCACCGTAATCCTGTATCTGCCAAGTTTAATATCTATTTGCAATAAAGGCTTGCATATAACGAGCAAAAGAACGAGTGGTGACGTTCCTAAAAGGCAATATTCTCTTTTCCTTGTTACTATTTAATGAATTTAAAGTGCAACAAGAGTTAATATCTGGAAGCTTATGAATTTTCAACTTTCAAAGGCTTAGTCGAATGTACATAAGTATAAAGTTTAATTATTATACCAAGTTAAATATTATGTTTATATAGGATTATGCAATAATTTATTGTAATGAAAAATACACAAAAATAATTGAACTAACTAATGTTTAACGTTTCGACTTCCACACCGGAAATCGTTAAAAAAAAAGATTGTTTTAAAAAATTCTGAGAATATGTATTACCATCAAGTTGTTGTTTGTAGGTAATGTTTTTTAAAATTGGCGATTGACTTCCTTGGCCTCCATCTCGTAGGTAACAACATGCTTAAGGTTGAAAACATCTGAGTGTGATGTTTTACACTCGGAATATCAAATTCTAACTGTTTTGTTTTTTTATATTAAGTGTTTGCAAAATTTGTGTTTACATATACAGATTGAACGAAATAAATTCGGAACATAGGAATATAATGTATTTCGGCTCAATTCTGCTGTAGCTGGTTGGCCAACAAAAGATTGTCAAATAATTATATTATAAAAAATCCCATACTTCAGTGGGCTGCTGGATTCTGAACTCATAAAAATTGAAAGCTACACATAAATCTACGATTATGCTGTCAAACCAGTTATAGTCCAGGAAATGTAGCATTTCACCTCGCAATTTTTTCGTGCGGCGCGGATTGACTTGAAATTTAACAGAAGGTAGGTAATAGCCTAAGGATCAAAATCTATATCGAACCAAAGTGCGCCAAAGCCTAGGGGGTGGTTGCCACCCCATCTCCGGGGTGAAATTTTTTTTACGCTTTAACTACAGGTTTCGATTAGAAAAGTGATTCTAAACAAAAAATGTGCTATACGTTTTTTTTATAAAATGATATTTTTCAAGTTATTCGCGATTGAAAGTAACAACTTTTAGACGAAAAAATCCACGTTTTTAATCGATTTTTCGCGAATAACTCGAAAATGGTGCATTTTATCAAAAAAATTGTAGAGAACAAATTTGTAGCTTTTAAAAAGACAAATACAATTACAAATACAATATCAATGTTCAGCGGTTTTCTTCAAATGCCAAATTTGAAAGATTCAAAGTCAAATATCGGGAAAATGATGCATTTTTGGAAGAAAACTCACAAAACCTTTTTTAAAGAGCATAAATAGACCTATCATAAAAAAAATAAGGTCAATACCTCATTTTTTACGAAAAAATCGAGGAAAACAACACCCTAACCACCCCCATAATTAAAATCGATCTTCACCCTTCTGCAATTCCCTTTGTAGATGTATTGTTAATACTTCCAAGAAGTTTGACCCATTTAAAATGCTTAGTTTTAGAAAAAGTACAGCTTAAAGCGAGAAACGATTTACAATTTCATATTTTTTACCCTTCTTTTTTTAAATATGCCAGAAAATACTGAATATATGAAAAAAATAAAAATTACCAAATTGTAGCTTTTTTAATGACTAAAATTATCCTTTATTTAGATTTGTTGTACAATGAATATTTGGCGAGATATAGCCGTTTAAAGCATCGATTTACGATCAAGCACCATCTTTTTCGGGCCCTTTAAACTCACCCCATTTAAAAACCAAGGGTTCCAAAAAGATTTAATTCACAGATCCTTGTAGCTATTAAAAACCTCTACAAATCGTTTTTGAAGAAACATCTATCGTTAAAAATTAAAGGAAATACTTTAAAAAACCAGTTAATTTTTTTCCGGAAAATTCCATTAGTATAGTACAGTACATTTCGGAGCATAATAATCTACAAAACCGGTATATTAGCTAGTGGGGCGTTATACATTCGAAATTTTAAGCGTTCTTATTTTGAAATCCCATACAACAGAATAAAACATCTGCTCATATGTCTATGGCTTGGCAATGAAAATATCAGAGCAACAGATTGGGGATGGTTTTCCAAAGATGGTTTGTTATTACCCGTACGCATGAACAAACAACCTGCACCCGATAAATTTTTGAAAATTATTTTTTGCCAATGCAAAAAAGGATGCGGCGTTTCATATGGGTGCAGAAAAGTTGGTTTATACTGTAACTCTACTTGTTCTGGGTGCTCAGGTGAAGGGTGCAATAACAGTCCACCAATAATTGAGGAAGATGATGATGACATAGATCACGATGAAGATGTAATTGATGACGAATAAAATTAATATTATAATTGTTTTACCTATAAATGTAAATATTTTCAACTATTTATGTAAATGTATAAGAATATATGGTGCCTTTTTATGTTGATAATTTTTTTTGTATTTAATTCTACTTTTTTCAATTTATATCTTATAAATTAGTTTATAAAAACTTCAATGTTGTAAAGGGTGATTTTCAAAAGTTGAAAAGTTGCAAAATTTTGGCAAAAAATTGTTTTCACCTATAGCACTCATAACAATTGATTTTTAAGGGTTGAAAATGTATGAATTTGTATTTTAAAGTATAAAAAACTCACTATTTAACTAATCCAAACCAAATTTCACTCATCTTAGGATTTGTAATATTATTTTACAATTTTTGAAAATTAGGGGTAGTTTTCACCCCTAAGAACAATCAGGGTTCATCGGCATGACATAAACTATAAAGCAGAGGGTGAGTTGAGCTTAATTCCATATTTTTATGCAAGTCGTTTCAAGGTGAAATCATTTTCTTCGCATTACTAATTTTTTTATATTAATCTCTAATGAGGGTCGCTTTTTAAGGGTTGGAATATGATGGAACTTTATTGAAAAGCACGAAACTATCATTATTTAATTAATTCAAACCAAATTTTACCTATATTCAGGTTTAATATGGTATTTTATAATTTTTGACAATTAGGGGTAGTTTTCACCCCTAAGAACAATCAGGGTTCGTCGACATGACATAAACTATAAAGCAGCGGGTGAATTGAGCTTAAATCCAAATTTTTATCCAAATGATACAAGGCGAAATCATTTTTTTAGAATTAGTAATTTTTTACATTAATCTCTAACAAGGGTTGCTTTTTAAGGGTTGAAATATGATGGAACTCTATTCAAAAGTATAAAATAATCATTATTTAATTAATTCAAACCAAATCTTACCCATATTCAGGTTTAATATGTTATTTTATAATTTTTGACAATTAGGGGTAGTTTTCACCCCTAAAACCCTTCAGCGCACTTCGGTTCGATATAGATTTTGATCCTTGGGCTATTACCTACCTTCTGCTAAAATTTCATATGGATACATGCATGACGAAAAAATTGCGAGGTTTTAACTTTTTTCGAGCTTCAATTCCTGAACTATTTTCGCCTCCTTAGACAAACCCGTCTTACGCAAACAACTTTGTTGTGAGACCGATAGTTGAACGATATTTTATACAATGTCTATACCACGGTATGGATTTATTTTTGTCCAAGTTTTATATTGGTCCACTATTTTAAATGCAGTTCAAACAGACATGTATTAAATTGTATGTTCCGTTTTAATTTGGTTCAATCTGTATTACATGTTTGTGTATTGTGTGTTGTATATGTATTGTGTATAAATTGTGGATATATATCTCCGACTTCCTATTAATCTGCTATTGTTGGTATATCCTTGTTTACAACCAAAGCCTGCTACATTCTGCTGATGGGTTTGCTACATATTGTCTTTATTAAAAAGGATGAGAGAAAGTTATATAACTACTGTAAGCGCAAAAGTAATTAAAGGAAATCAAAAATGGTTACATAGTAAAATACATAATTTGGAAATAATGTAAGAAGCTGGCCTGATGGCATTGTGACAATTATGTAAGAAAAGTAAATTAAAAATTTCTACTACGCCTTTCTGAAAGTTTTATATGTCTTTATAACAGGTTCATTGCACTAGTTGCTTGACATATATGAGTAAAACAAAAATATAACCGCTGGCTTCGTTTAAAAAATATATAAAACGTGACCGTTTCAGATATACATAGGTAATATACATTGAGGCAAGTGTGGTAACTGCGCTTTCTCGATTCTATGCCCACGACACAAGGTATAGCCGGTAATTAATCGGACAAGGCATTAAAAGTCGCACTAAAAAAACACTATCTTTTGTTGTACTGCTTATCCACAGGTATTTTTTGATACACCAGCGTAATGTAGGCCAAGTAGCAGACCATTTAGTGTTAATACTGTTACGAAAGGAACCCTTTTGTTTTCTGGTCAATATTTGAACAATTAATTCACTACATCATTCACAGTCTAGTCTGGGCCACTTGGGTATCTGACCCACGATTTTATTCTAGTCGTAAATACGTCTTTTATGTGTTTTTAAAAGTTTATTAAATAGTTGAATAAATAATCCACATTTTCTCTTCTATTTTCAATACATGGCCAATAGCGTTCGTTCAATTATGAAAGAGGTGTATGATGTGTTAGTGTAGGATGTATGTCATCTATACTAATTTGTAATAGGCGCTGAACATCATCATCATCATTGGCCCCACAACCTATGGTGACTCTTGGCCTGCTCAAGGATGTCTCCATTCTTTCCTATTCTTTGCCTTGGCTTTTCAATTTCGTACTTCCAACATTCTCAAGTCTTCCTCCATCTGATCCTCAATTTTACGTTCAAAGAATCTTAAATGTTCTTTATCGCTCTTTGTAATCGTCCAATTTCGTTTTTTTGTTACTAGGCTTGTTGTTAAAAATTTTCTTATTCCATAATAGGTTCTATTTGCCAGATATATCCGTCTGTTAATTTTTGCACTTACTGCATTATTCTGAGTAATTTGTGAGCCTAGGTATATAAACTCTCTTACTCCTTCGAAAATATTTGTTTTGATCGTTAGATCTTCAGGTTGTGCTGCTTATATAATTTGATACTTTCATATACTTCGTCTTACTAGTGTTAACCTCTAGTCCCATTCTTTTTGTTGCTGCTTCAAGTGTCTTGAATGATTCGACTAAGTCCGCCTTTCTTCTTGCAATAATGTCGATGTCACCGGAGTACGCTAGTAATTGTACGCTGCGATTAATAATAGTTCCCCTGGTTATTATTCCAAATTCTCTTATCGCTTTCTCTAATGAAATATTGAATAGAAGGCATGATAGGCTGTCTCCTTGTCTGAGTCCTATCTGAGACTGGAACGTTCTGGAAACTCCGTTCTGCACTCGAACTTTACACTCGACTCTTGAGAGGGTCGCTTTCACCAATTTTACTAAGTATACTGGGATGCTGAATTCTATCATGGCCTTGTGCAGTGCATTTCTTTCAACACTATCATAGGCACATCTAAAATCAACAAACAGGTGATGAGTGTCAATGCCATACTCATATGTTTTTTTCCAGAGCTTGCCTTAGAAGTAATATTTAATCGGTCGTTGATCTTTCTTTACGAAACCCACACTGATATTTACCCCACTGATATTATGTCTTCACAATATCCCGATAATTGATCGTAAAAATATATATGCTAATATTTTGTCTATTGCGTTTAAGAGGATTATTCCTCTGTAGTTGTCACATACTGTTTGATTTCCTTTCTTGTGGGTAGGTACAATTATACCTACATTCCAGTCTTCTGGCAATTTTATTTGATTCCAGATCAGTTCTACCAGTCTACATATACAATATTTCAGGATTTTTTGCCATGCTTTAAAAGTTCTGAAAAAATGCCATCTGCCAAAGGAGCTTTGTTTTCTTTCAATTTCTGTATAGCTTGAATGACTTCTACCTTTTTTGGGATGTAATCTTTCTCTATTTTATCGTCAACGTCATCGAGTTAAATTGCTGATTTGTGGAGCCCTGTCTCACCTCTTATATTTAGCCTTTCCTCGAAGTTTTCTGCCCATCTTTCTAGTATCTGGTCCTGATCACCAATAATCTCCCCTATTTTATTTCTAACAATAGATAATCTAGGTTTGAACTCTTTTCTGTTCTGGTTAATCTTCTTGATTGTACCTTATAGTTCTCTTGTTATTTTAGTTGGCCCTCTATATGCCCTTTCTTCTTTTTTTAAGTATTTGTTTTTCTTCTCGTCTCAGCTGCCTATACTTTTCCTCTGTTTGTCTCGTTCTTCGCCCTTGGATTCTTCTATATGCTTTATTTTTGCTTGCGTTGCTTGTGCGCACTCCTCATCGTACTAGGCTGACCTTAATTTTTAACGTTTTTGCTTTCCGATAACTTCAGTTGTCACTTGGCTCTACACTGCCCCTAATAGTTGTTAATATCTTCAACTATAATACCCGTCCGTGAGTTGTGGTGTTACCGTCGCATGCTCAGAATCCCGTGCACAGCACACGTATCTAACGATCGTATGCTAGAGACCGTGCACAAAGAGCATAAGTTGATCAACATCATCAAAATGAGAAAGGTCCAATACTTCGGTCATATAATAAGAGGACCTAAATATCGCTTACTCCGGTTAATCATTCAGGGCAAAATCGAAGGAAAACGTTGGGAAGAAAACAACTGTCCTGGCTGCATAACATTAGAGAATGGACAGGCCGAACGTCGGAGGAACTGTTTTATCTAGCTGCCGAGCGAGAATCACTTCATCAGCTTGTCAATATGACGATAGCCAACGCTTGAATACAAGCATGGCACACAAAGAAGAAGAAGATAATACCCGTCCAGCCTTCCAGCTCTCTTTCGAGACTTTTCTCGAATCTCTTATTTATCTCAGAGTTCTTCAACGCTTCTACTTTAAACCTTTCCTCTTAACTCCTTTTTCTTTCTTTGCATTGGATATTCTGGCATATAGTTTAGCTTGTAGTAGGTAATGGCCCAAGCATATGTTCACCCCGCGTCTTGCACGTCTATCACTTCGCTAAAGTATCTTGCGTCAACCACAAAATGGTCGATTTGGTTTACTGTATTCCCATCTGGACTTCTCCATGTCGAATGTTACGTGACATTTCAAGTCAAGTGTCACGTGACATTTAACGCAAAACGCGGCATTTGATGTATAACGTGACATTTGACGTAAAATGTTACGTGGAATGACGTGAATGATGTGACATTCGACGCAGAACATGACAATCGACGTGAATGACGTGACATTCGACGCAAGACGTGACATTTATGTGACAGGCATGGACATGTGCTTCAAAGTTGGCATTTATGAGATATTTCACCCAGAACATGAGCAATATTAGTACAAATCCCATCGAGTGCATACACAGGGTAATGGAATTTCACATTAAACTTAATCAGTTACAAAAAGGTATTAAATCATACAAGGAATAAAAACAAATTAATAGACAATTCGATAGCCTACATATTGACGCCACAACGTGAAAGACTAAAGAGCAGCAGCATCAGCATCAGCAGCAGCATTAGCAAGGTCTTTACGCCTTTCGAAAACTACCACAAGCTACATATCCATTAACACGTATTCAGCCTACACCATGGTTTTGCAACAGCACCAGCGAAGATACGATATAGTGCCGTATTGGCAATGTCTTTGCCTTTGATTTTTATCTTAACATATTCGTTACCACCCCCCTTTCCATCTATACCCCGCACGTCTCGATGCGATATGCCGTCGCGCCTCCACCACAAAAAGCGTCAAAAACGAGAAGAATGGACCTTAGCGATTTCTTATGAGATTTAACATGGGAAAATAAGCAGAATCCGTATAGCCCCTTTACTTTTGTAATAGCAAGCGATGACCACTAACAATTTATTAAGTTAACTTTGATGTAGCCATACGCTAAATAAATAAATATATATCTTGTTTTTTTGTTATAAAGTCTATTTGAAAATTATTAATATATTAACAATCAAAATTAAATGTCATTAAATGTCTAATTTCAGTAAATCATCCCCATATAAAGTATAGGTCTATATATCATCTCTTGTATTAACCAACATTTGCATTAAAATCACCTGTTATTATGACACGTTCCTCAGATAGAATATCTCTAACTATGTTTCCAAATGATTATAAAAGTCTAAGCCAAGCAAAATTTTTCAATTCGTTGGAAGAATTATTGCAACGCCACTGGTAGAGTCCTTTTAACATCTTGTAAACGAACTTTTCATCACCCGAATCGTTTCCCCAACTAGAATAAAGCCACATGAAATTAGTTCCCTTTGTGTTTTGATGTATTACTTTCATTGTTGTCCGTGAGATTTAACGTCTAGACATAAAATTCACCATCGCGAAATATTTTACCGAGGCAGTTTGCGTACTTCTACAACACTATACATTATTGAAATCCCAGAGGTATGTAAAATATGTCCTTACACGAAACACCAGTAAATTTTTGATATTAAAAATGACTGGTACCTTGTCTCTACGGAAGATGCTTTGACAAGACGTATTGCACCTTATAAGAAATAACAATTTCGTTATGCAGCTTGTTATCAATCACTTGACGTGACCTTAACTTACGGGATGTAACTATGTAAGTTTTCTTTGGCAAAAGAAGGTTTTATTAAATATGTTTGAGCAGAATTGTACAACAATTGTTTACACATGATGCGTAAGAAATGAATAATTAAGTGGCTACATATGAGAAAGATCCCACATGAGTCAACTTGCTATCTCATTTTTAATTTTAAATATAATTAGTTAAATTAGTTTCTTTCCTAAATTTGTGTCGTCAAAGGATTTTTGACATATAGTGGTTGTACGATATTGTTGCAAATCTGTTTTCATATTAACAACAATTCTTGAACAATTTGTAATTAAAATTAAATTTGTAATTAAAATTAACAACTAAAATTGTAGTTTTATATCATTGTGAGGGAATATTGTTTAAGTTGAAATTTTAGTGCTTATTTAGTATTTTTGATTCTAAAATTGCCACTTGTTCCAACTGATGCTGCTAGGGCAGTGGCTTTGGTTGATATTTAACATTAACATATAACAATGATAGTTAACATTATATCGCTGGTATACTCGATATACCCAGAACTACGGTACAAGATGCCATCAGACGATTTCGGGATACAGGATCGTACAACCGCAGGCCAGGTAAAGGCCGAAAACGATGCACTTCAGTTCGGGATGACCGCTTCATTGTCACTAAAGTATTAGGAAATCGTTTTTGCACCGCTCCTGAAGCTCGTTGGTCTCTTCATGAGGTGAGAAACGTTAGTGTGAGTATACAAACAGAAGAAAACTGTCAGAAATAAACTTGAGAGCTTTTTGTCCAGCTCACGCACGACAACTGCTCCCACAACACTGTAGGGTTGGAATATACTGTTCTCAGATGAGAGCAGAATAACCCTAAAAGGTCCAGATGGATGCCAACGTGTCTATAGGCGTTGAAATGAAAGGTTTGCTGCCTGAACTATAACCGAAACAGTGTCTTACCGAGGAGGGTCAATAATGATTTGGGGATGTATTTCTTACGGAACCTGATCTTGTGTTCGGTGGAGGCAGTGTAAATGCCCAATAATACGCACAAAAAGTTTTCCAAAACCATGTCATGCCTTTTTCGCCATTCATTTGTGCTAACTTCAGAATAATGCATGACAATGCACGTTGCCATATAGCAAGATCTACCAGTGAGTACCTTAATGAGGTCGGGATTCAAGTTCTACTATGACCAGCACACAGTCCCGATCTTAACTCAATTGGGCATATCTGGTACAACCTCAAAAGATAGGTAAGAATAAGAGTGCCAGCCTCTGCATCCTTTGAAGAGCTGAAGACAGCTGCGGTAGAGGAGTGGCAACATATCCCCTAATCTTATATCCAGGATATCATAAATGGGTTACCAAACTGGCTCCAACAAGTCCTAAGGGCTAAAGGCGGAAACACCCTTTATTGATACCCATTTTTTTTAATTGAACTTCTTCGAAGATTTTATTCATTGGAATTTTACTGTAACAAATGACCTTTTTTCAAAAAGATTATTTTTTCTCTTCTGCGGAAATAAAAATTGATAAAAACATGTCTAGTTGTTAAATCACCTAACTTTTGTATTATCAAATATAAGTGAATCAATCAAACAACAAAATGTTGAGAAAGCAAGAGGCTATATTTACGATTTAATTTCAGTATTCTACAAATGCTAGAATATTTCACGGGGTGATGCAAACTTAAAAAAAAAAACATGTATGTGTGTGTTTTATTTAAATTTTTCATTTATAATGTATATCACACCCTTTCAATTTTGTTATCTCAGATTTTCAGATTTTTCAATATCTATACTTTACAGCTAATGGGTTAGGTCCAAAGAATAACGGGATTAAACAACATAATATGATATGAAATTAATGTAATATTCAGTACAAGTAATATTCAGTGTCCTTCCTAATGCAATTTTGGTATATCGATTGTACCAAAAAAAATTTGTATGAATTATCCAATTCTCTCCACAGCTCCGCTGTGGCTCCCCTCAGAACAAATTTTATCTCCTTTGACTATCGATAACTTATTCACACGTTACTAATATGATATAATATTATTTGACCCAAAATTCTCAAATTGAAATTAATTATGAATGTTTCTCCCGTTGAAACGCTTCCTCTGCCTTGAGTTGTTCAATTCCTCGTTCTATGCAAAATAAACTATCAGTTCTCAGCAGTCTCCTATTTAATTGGCAATATTAAACAAGATATTGCAATTTAGTGTCTTCAATGCTCTCTTTCAAATGCATGTACCTTTCCCATGATGCCAGCCTCTTTTCCTCTCACCAAACTTAATCTCTCGTTCCGAAATAAACAGCGATACGTAGAACAGAATACAAGTAGGAAAAGTTTACTTACAAATTTGTACCAGATCAGCTACCGTCGGACACATTTACTTCACCAACTCACAACTTATTCTTTAGTACTTACTACTCCTGGAGACTACCTCGAAAACAACCAATCACTATAAAAAACTGGAACTAACTCCTTATCTCATCTCATCTATCCATTCGTCTAACCTCTTATTATACACACCCATCTCGCCACTTTCCAAATTTTCGGCCAATCAGAAATTTGTATACCACTACTCACATAAAATCAGAAATACCTACAAACTTTCCCAATTCATATTATTTCTACAAGGACACTTAATTTCTACTGGGTATTTACAGATTCCAGAAAACCATTTACTTATTGACTATTTTTATTGTCCTGTTCATGGCGCAAACCCGGATTACGGAACACTTTATGGCCTATGGGAAAAAACCATCGTTAACTTCTATTCATTGTACCTGCACTATTCACTTGTTATATTTATACAAAAGATTATTTATGACTAAGATTACCTTTGGTTAATTCCAGGCAGTTCGGAGTATTTTTACTTTCTATAATCTCTGATTTTATTGATTTCATCGTACATTTAATATTTTTACTCTTCAATTTTGAATACCATAACAATATATATGTAATTTGTAATATGTAGGAAACTTTGATATTTAATATAATATAATTAATAGTTACAACAAACTGTTTACAGATTACCTATAGCACAATGGCTTGTTTTCAATTTATAGTTTCGTTTTGCACAATTCAACGAGCAAACGAAATTCACCGATCGAGCAAATATTCCATACAACGTACAACCACAATAAAGTTTGCTAGAATTGTTTTATAAAGTGAAACTGGAGTTGCTATCGCCGTTACGTCGATTTGTTGTGGTCGGCTCAAATGGCTCAATTCGAAATTAAACACAACGTTGGACAAACATCAAATTGCATGGTTTAATTAGACTGCGACGAGACAAGCTTATTTTACCTATATTACGTTAGAACTGTTGATTATGTTAAAGATGTGCAAGTAAGATCCAATATAGTTAAAAGTTATTACAGTCAACATGACGCCATTTGATTTAATAAAACTCCTCACAGTGAAGAAAATAAACTATTATTTTCATCCAAATTATTGAATCCCGTGCAGTTATATGTAAAGCTCGGATTATAGGCAAAATGCCTTTTTTTGCCTATTTTGCCTATTATAAGTGTTTTTTGCACTTTTTGCCTTTTTTCGTAAATTCCGCCTATTTGTGCCTTTTTTAAAATTTCATGGTACTACCCATGATATTATTCTATTACTAAACCATTCTATAATAAAATTTTGGGTCAATAATAAAATATCAATGGTTTGTTTATAATATAATAGATTTCTAGGAAAATGTACCTGATCGAGACTTGAGGGTTAACTATTTGGAAATCCCTAAGCTTTATTAGTTTATTATCAGTTGTACAGTCGGTTACTGTATCAGAGTTTACTCACAAATTAGCAAATTGCTATATCCTAGTTTAGTTTTGTTGCGTATACCGAAAAGCAAAGAACACGTTTTAAAACGTTCAAGACAGTTGTGTGAAAAGATGACATCTAAATTAAGGCTATGGATCGCACCTTATTCGGAACTTTCTCTAGAAGGAGATGGAGCATTTTGTAAACCATGCGGCAAATCGGTAAGTTTTATTTTTTTTTTCTTTTTTTCTCGTCCCACAACATAACTAAATTCTAAAGCGGTTTTAGAATTCTAATTATTTTTTTTTAATTCTCAGATTTCAAGTAGAAAAAAGTACTTTATTGACCAGCATTGTGGAACCCCACTTCATAAACGTAATTTGGAAAAATTAAATTCCTCTAAGTTAGCCCAAACATCTCTGCGGGATAGTTTAAGCAGTTCAAAAAAAAAGGAGGAAGACGCATTTAAATTTGATTTATGCCAGATGATGATTGCATCCAACATTCCTCTATATAAAGTTAATAACCCTAGTTTTAAACGATTTTTTGAAAAATATCTTAATAAATCCTTACCGGACGAGAGTACATTGAGAAAACATACTGTGGAAAAATGTTATGTGGAATGTATTTCAAAAATTAAGCACGAGTTGGAGGGCAATTTTTTGTATATTATCGTGGATGAAACGACAGATGTATGCGGCAGGTATATAGCTAATTTAATGATTGGAATTTTGAACGAAAACTTTGCGAGAAAACCTTATTTAGTTGCCGTTAAAGAATTGGAAAAAACAAACAATTTAACAATAAGTCGATTTATACAAGATAGTTTAACAAACCTCTTTTTACCCAACGCTATACCAGTGAATAAAATAGTTTTAATGCTTTCAGATGCTGCGGCATATATGTTAAAAGCTGCTGTTAATTTAAAAATTTTTTATCCTAATTTAATTCATTGCACTTGTGTAGCCCACGGGGTAAATAGAATTGCTGAAGAAATAAGAAATCTGTTTCCGTTGGTAAATAATTTTATAAATTTTATGAAAAAAGTTTTTGTAAAGGCTCCGTTGAGGGTGCAAATATATAAAGAAAGACTTCCCGGTGTCCCTTTGCCACCTAAACCAGTAATTACAAGGTGGGGAACCTGGCTCGAAGCAGTCTTTTTTTACTTTGAACACTGCAATGAAATAGAATTAGTTATGTCAGAATTTGATGATGATATTTCCGAAGCCATTCGAGAAGCAAAAAAAATATTAAAAAATCCCAAATTGAAACAGGAACTCGGTTATATCAATGACAATTATAAATTAATAGTTACCACAATTACCTTATTAGAAAAACAAGAGATAAATTTATGTGAGTCAGTAAAATTAATAGATAATTTAAAGACGAAAATTAAATCGGCACCTGGAAGTAACGGTCAATTAATTTTTAAAAAAATGAAATATGTTTTCGACAAGAATGAAGGTTTTTCGTTTTTATCTAATGTTGCTAAAGTTTTGAATGGGACATTTTCCGAGGAATTTCAAATTATGCCAGATTTATTATCCGCTCTGAAATATGCTCCAATTACATCTGTCGATGTCGAACGTTCGTTTTCAATGTACAAATTAATTTTAAGTGATCGAAGACATAGTTTTAAGACCGAAAATATTGAAAAACATTTAGTTGTTTCTATTAATGATAAAATTTTAAGTGGTTACAATGTTTAATTATTAATTAACAGTTATTTAGTTACTAGTTTATTTATACTAATGTTATGATTATGATGTGTAAATATACTTGCCTTAAGTTAATATTACGTTAATTTACTTTGTACAATAAATAATAAGTTATATTCCTTTATTGCCTATATTTTGCCTAAATGTTAATATTCCTGCCTTTTTTAATAAAAATCTTTGCCTATATAGGCGCCTTTTTCTTCAATTTTTGTTGCCTATAAATCCGAGCTTTAGTTATATGTCCCAGTTTATATGTGAATAAATAATGTATATAAGGAATAGCTGACGACAAATCCTTAAAAACGTATGGTTAATTTTGCTTTGTTTTTTTTAATAATTATAGCAAGTCTCATTTTTTGATTCTACTGATACATTTAAGAGATAAATAGTTCAAATACAAGATGTAGATCTTAAACAGTTCTTTTTCTGCGATAGTCTAAATTAAAATACAATAAAAATTGACCAAGATAATTGCAAAAAGATCTTAGTTTTGCACTAATTTATAAATGTTAATATCTTTGTTTTTTGAGTAATAGTATATAATATATCTGCTTGAAATTTAGTTATTCAAGCTATTCAATTTGTTTATCGTGGAGAGCGACTATTTAAACAACTGCACTTGCTCAAACAGTGACTAAATGTATTAAGAATATAGCACTGGATTTTTCGAGTTTGTAGTTTTTTTAGAAGTTATTAAAAAAAATTAACATTTTATTAAAATAGTTATTAAAATACCGTTTAAAAATGGCTGATTTTTTAGCTTATAAACATTTATAATAACTTTGATATGTTTTATGTCACGCTCTCGTGAAAACAAAAGAAAGAAAAAAAAAGGCATATTTGGCATATAAAGAAGACGAAGAGGAAGAAGCATATTTAATTTAAATTGGCAGTGTATTTCAAATAAAGTCGATATGATCAATGCTTTTCTAGCAGATAAAAAAATATATGACGTCATATGTTTTTCAATGAACTAGCCAAGTGAGGAAAATATTAAATTAGCATTAGCTAATTCATTAGCTAATTTTTTTTGTATGATAATAAAGAAACAATGCGGAGTTGCAATTTATGTAAAAGAAAATCTTATATATTCTTCTCTTAATCTAAATGAATGTAATGCAGAGCAAAGTTCTGAGTTTTGTGCAATTTATGTACATTCAACATGAACCAATATTTTAACTGTACACAGATCGGGTAAGGGTGACTTTGACTCGTTTTTGGTGAATTCTTAAACATCAAACTGGGCTTCAGGTTATCTTAGATGATAACAAAATGTATTGTTACATAATAAAAATATATGATTCATATTAAAAACCGTAAACATATCTATTACAGAAACTATAAAGGAAGCCGAGGACGACCACCGACTAGATAAACCGATGATATAAAACGTGTGTATTGTTGTCAACTGTGGTCAATATAATAAAGAAACGCAAGCTGGAATACTTCGGTCACATTATGAAACATTCTGAAAAATATGATCTTTTACATCTGATCATTCAGGGAAAGATCCAAGGTAATCGTGGTCCTGGTAGACGAAAAACATCATGGCTGAAAAATCTAAGGCAATGGTATGGAAAATCAACTACATCGTTATTTAGAGCTGCTGTCAATAAAGTCACGATAGCGAATATGGTAGCCAACATGATATCCAACGATCGATAACGGTCATGGAACTAGAAGAAGAAGAAGCAAATATTGAAGCAATTCGGTAAATATCAGTTTTCCGTTTAGTGGTTTAACCAAGAGTTTTACAAAAGTACCTTTTTGGTGTAAAATCGTATGATGTTTAAGTTCACTTGAAATGTTGATTAATAATTCAACCGGTAAAAAAGTTATGTTGAGTAATACTTGGTATGAACCTTATAACTAGAGTCTTCTAGGAGAGTCAGATATTTTTTTTTTTTTTTATTAACCCCACATTTATTACAATCTATCTGTACAATCTAAACCTAAATATTTAGGTAGATAATAGACAATAAGTAATAGGACTGACAATAATTTGGAATGACATGTAGGGAGGCATCCAGTGATGCACCCCTTTTTTTAAAAACTTAGCCTACAACACTGACTATTTCTAACATAGACTTGTACACATTAATTTAGAACCTATTGTTCACTTAACTCTAACGGAACTTTTCGTTTTAGCCTACGAACAGTACGCGGTTTATTCACTAAACTTTTTGCTAACACGTTTGGGTGCACTTTAAGTTTCTCTTTATGTTTTTTCGCGCACTTTTTGATGTCATCTTTGACATATGATAGTCCGGCATCCCGATGAATGGCTTCATTGGTTATGAACCATGGAACTCCTAGTATTGATCTCAATGTTTTGGACTGGAATCTTTGTATTATTTCAATGTTGGAATATGCGGCGGTTCCCCATAATTCTATCCCATAAGTCCACACTGGTTTTAGGATGGATTTGTAGATTAATATTTTATTTTCGGTTGATAGTTTTGATTTTTTGCCCAACAGCCAATATATGGTTCTTAACTTATGACCCAGTTGTTTTCGCTTAGTAAATATATGCTTCCTCCAGTTTAATCTTCTGTCCAAGTACATACCTAGATATTTACTTCATCCCCTTGTGGAATTCCTGTACCGTTTAAGTAAACAGCCGGACATGTTTCCCTACGCGTGGTAAATGTTAGGTGTAGCGATTTGTTTTCATTAATTTTGACTCTCCATTTTGTCATCCATTGTTGGATTTGATTTAGATTATTTTGTAAGATTTCTGAGGCTATTTTGGGATTTTTGTTCGACGATATTATTGCCGTATCATCCGCAAATGTAGCTGTAGTTATGTGTGTTTCTGTCGGTAGGTCAGCAGTAAATATAAGGTATAATATAGGTCCTAGTACACTTCCTTGGGGCACCCCAGCGAGAATTTGTTGTATGTTTGTGTATTCATTCTCATACTTTACCTGGAAGTTTCTGTTGGTGATATAGGACTTTAAGAGTATATAGTAATTTGTAGGTAAATTTTGTTTTAGTTTACATAATAATCCTTTATGCCAGACTTTATCAAATGCCTGACTTACGTCCAGAAATACCGCCGAGCAGTACCTATTATTTTCAAAGTCCTCGTTGATTCTCTCTACAATTCTGTGTACCTGTTGTATCGTTGAATGCTGTTTTATAAACCCAAATTGGTGTGGTGGTATTAGTTTTTTGTTTTCTAGTATAGGCATTAGCTTAGTAAGTGTCAGCTTTTCAAAAACTTTGGATACCACTGGAAGAAGACTAATAGGACGGTAGGACTGTACACTTTCTGGTTCTTTTCCTGGTTTTAGTATCATTGTTATTTGTGCTAGTTTCCATTGTGATGGGAAGTGGCCTAATCTCATTATAGAGTTGAATAACTGTGTCAGAAATTGGAAGCCTTTCTCTGGGAGTTGCTGAAGAGTTTTTCCCGTAATCAGGTCGTATCCTGGAGCCTTTTTTGGATCGATGTTGTGTTGTATAATATTTTTTACCTCATTTTTTGTGAATCTTTTTTCGGGAAGTTCTAGTTGATAAGGTTTTGTGAGTATCGAAATAATTTCTTCTTCAGTTTGTAGTGAGTAATTTCCCTCATTTGGTGTAAAGACTTTTTTAAGGTGTGTCGCAAATGTTTCGGCTTTTTCTAGTGGACTTCTCGCCCATTGTCCTGTTTGTGTTCTTACTGGTGGTACTGTATAGTTCTGCCTTCGTAGAGTCCTTGTAGCCTTCCATAACGAGTAGTCAGTGGCTTGAGTTGCATCTAGTTTTTGTAGGTATTCTTGAAAACTTGCATTTTTTTCTGCCATTATCAATTTTTTTAGGTCTTTTTGTGCTTTATTTAGGTTTGTTTTACTTTGAGGTGATCTTGTTAATTGCCATTGTTTTCTGAGTCTTCTTTTCTCAATTATTTTTCCATGTATTGTATTGGAACAGTTTTTGTTCATATGTCGATGTGTAGGTAATGGTGTGGAGTTCCATGCTGCTTCCTGTAAAACTGTGTTAAAATGTTCTACTGCGTGTTCGATTTGTTTATCTGTCTTAAACAGTCAGATATAAAAACAAATTCATGGGAGGTATCAGCCTCCAAAACATATTCCTATACAATTGCATTACACTGTATTTTATATCTTATTCATTTGAGGTTCTTGAATTTTTTTATTTTTCGTTTTCCATTTTTCAGTTGTCGCCTTAGGCTTTTCAGCAAACTCTAATACTTTTAATTTACTAATTTTCTACTACTATTTAATTACTAATTGAATAATTTTACTAATTTTCTTAGATTTATATTTTTGTAAGTCGTATTTTATAATTTATCTAATGTGCCAACATAAAATAACATTGTGTATTTAAATTGATTAAATTACCTTAAAGAGAAAGCCTACGTTTATGGAATTTCCAATTCAAACCGGTTGAATTCCTACAATTTTACATGCTCAATTTATTAAAAAAGTTCAGTGGGCCCTAAGAAAGCGTCCGGGAAGCGTTCTTGCTCTTGCTCCCCTGAAAAGTAATAACTTTTATGGTTTCTTTGAAGTACACCTCAAAAGAAAAGCAATATAAAACAAAAACATCTCCTTGGGGTTGAAGAAAAACCTAGACGGGGTTGCAGCGGCGCTCATGTTATACTGATTGAGTTTTAATGAAGCACGAAAACTTGACTTACATTTTTACCTCGATACTGGTTCGCTTCACTGGATTTGCGATCTTCGAAAAGTTTAACCCTGCGTTAAGGATTTTACTGTGCTTACTATGTAGTTGTAAAGTTGATCTTGCTTGTTACGAAGAGAAAGTTACAAGTTATTTTTTTGGCGGTTAGTGTGTTAAAAGATTTGTAACTGCCATTATTCTCAGTGGTCATGTGTCTGCATTTGTATAGAGTGTTATTAAGGCGTCCTGCCAGTCTATTTGCTTTATGTACTTGATCTTTGAGGATTTTGAGGATTTTCCCTATTCAGTTTTATTTTTAATATATTGCTGGATCTTTCCTGTAGAAGATAACGTAACAAGTATTTGAAGGTTGAACAATGCTTAATATCAAATTTTTCTGTAACGACATCTTGTTTTTGAGATCAAATTTTTCTGTTATTGTGCTTTTGTAGTTTTCCTTCCTTTTTCTAATTTAGTTTGTATTTTTTAAATTTTTTTCTGCATTTTTATAACAGTACTTTCGACACGTGTGTTTTCCTTCTCTTTGTTACGTTCTATCGTGTATTTTACATACATTGCTTTAAATCGTTTCGTGGAGCTCCTCAGTTTTTCCGACCATTTACCCTGTTCTCGTTTGGGATGTATTACCTCAACGGTTGGCTGTTTAATTGATAAATATTGTACCATTTCCGTCTTACCCTGTACATATTAAAACACCAAAAAATATTCTCAATAGTTTTGCGTCGCTAAGATTATTAATATAAACATTTTTAAGTCTTTTGACAATTATTTTAATTGCTATTTCGTTTGCTCTTGATTTCGAGTATTAGATATTGTCGCAGAAAAAAAAAAAGAAATCTATCCACTGTTGGGGGCAAGAGACCGGTTTTGGGAGAATGATGTGACCCTTCAATGGACAGCTAGAGAAGTCAGTTTCATCGTCGAAGTCATGACGAATTTGTCATCGAAATTTCATTAGAGTAGCGGTAACATCGGGAATCAAGATAGTGTAAAATCTAGGCAAAGCAGGTTGAAGTCTGAATGAGCAAGATTTTTTTCAGTTACCATCATCATCATCAATCAGTCAATCGCATTCACTGCTGGACATAGGCCTCCCTCAGTTCTTTCCAGTGTTCTCTACATTGGGTCGCTTGTAGCCGGTTTCCCGCTACACGTTTTATATAATCGGTTTATCTAGTCGGTGGTCGTCCTCGGCTTCCTTTATAGTTTCTGTAATAGATATGTTTACGGTTTTTAATATGAATCATATATTTTTATTACGTAACAATACATTTTGTTATCATCTAAGATAACCTGAAGCCCAGTTTGATGTTTAAGAATTCACCAAAAACGAGTCAAAGTCACCCTTACCCGATCTGTGTACAGTTAAAATATTGGTTCATGTTGAATGTACATAAATTGCACAAAACTCAGAACTTTGCTCTACATTATATTCATTTAGATTAAGAGAAGAATATATAAGATTTTTTTTACATAAATGGCAACTCCGCATTGTTTCTTTTTTATCATACAAATAAAATTAG
Source organism: Diabrotica balteata (assembly GCA_918026665.1). NCBI lineage: Eukaryota > Metazoa > Arthropoda > Insecta > Coleoptera > Chrysomelidae > Diabrotica > Diabrotica balteata. The sequence goes on along the minus strand of OU898277.1, from coordinate 14,884,921 downwards.
CTAATGAATTAGCTAATGCTAATTTAATTTAAAATTTTCTTCACTTGGTCAGTGCCTTGAAAAGCATATGACGTCATATATTTTTGTATCTGCTAGAAAAGCATTGATCATATCGACTTTATTTAAAATACACTGCAAATTAAAATAAAATATGCTTCTTCTTCTTTGTCTTCTTTATGTGCCAAATATTTCTTTTTTTTTTCTTTCTTTTGTTTTCACGAGAGCGTGACATAAAACATATCAAAGTTATTATAAATGTTTATAAGCTAAAAAATCAGCCATTTTTAACGGTATTTTAATAACTATTGTAATAAAATGTTATTTTTTTTAATAACTTCTAAAAAACCACAGACTCAAAAAATCCAGTGCTACCTATATTCTTAATACATTAAGTCACTATTTGAGCAAGTGCAGTTGTTTAAATAGTCGCTCTCCGCAATAAACAAATTGAATGGCTTGAATAACTAAATTTCAAGTAGATATATTATATACTAAAATTCAAAAAACAAAGATATTAACATTTATAAATTACTGCAATCCTAAGATCTTTTTGCAATTATCTTGGTCAATTTTTATTGTACTTTAATTTAGACTCTCGCAGAAAAGGAAGTCTTTAAGATCTACATCTTTTATTTAAACTATCTATCTCCTAAATGTATCAGTAAAATAAAAAAATGGGACTTGCTATAATTATTAAAAAAAAAACAAAGCAAAATCAACCACACGTTTTTAAGGATTTGTCATCAGCTATTCCTTATATACCTTCTAGAACCTATATAAAATTTTACACATACTCTCTGTCGACCTAGCTTACGTTCAGTAGTCGTCTGTATACCCACATCTCAAAGGCTGTCAAGCGTTTAAACATAGCCTTAGTTAGAGTCCACGCTTCCACTCCATACAGCAGGATAGGAAAGATATAGCCAGATGGCATACAAACTTTAAGGTCAATGCTAACATCGTGACTGCAAAGTACGTTTCTCATTTTTACAAAGGCAGCCCGGGCTTGTTCTATGGCATCTCCGACTTTTATACCGCCATCCTGTGTATAATTTTGTTTGCTAACTATCATATATTTAGTTTTCTTAACGTTGGGTTTTAATCCATACTGATCACAAGTCTGTTTTATTTTGTTCATTAGATTTTGAAGGTCTTCTCCGCAATTGGCAAGGACTAAGGTATCGTCGGCATATCTAATATTGTTGACGGTTACTCCATTCACAATAATACCTTCGGTTGTCTCCATTAAGGTTTACTGTCCTTTTAATAATGACATGTTTAGTGACGGTGACTTCATGGCCACTTTTGTCATAGAACGAGAAAAACGTGCTACAGCTACAGTAACTACAAAACTGAAAGTGTTTAACGTACAATCAGGAGTTGCTAAAAACTTTACGTCTAAAATCGATATTTAACCACATTAAATTTCTGAATCAGCCTCTGAAAATACTCCCAATGTTCTTGACAGCCCAACTATTAAACTTGATAATTTTACTACTAAAGAAAATATTAATGTTAATGAAAGATATGCCATAATCAGCCAAATACCTACACATGAACCTGATTGTACTAGAAGGATTTTACAGATCAAAAATAATATCCCTCAGCTTACAGATGTGGTTTCCAATACATCTGCAATAATTTTGGAAGAAAAAGTTGATATAGCTCCAGAAACAAAAATATGTATTTGATTTATCAATGTTATCATTGATAACATTAATAAATCGTCATCAAGTTATAATCATCATCAAGTTATAATAAATTAACAATCATTTCTTGGTTACCTAAATCAATTGTGGTTAGTTCCAGAAATCGCAGAAGCAAAAAGCAGGAAATTATTACCAGCTTTTCATATTTGGACCAACCAATTAAAGAAAATGAGAAAAAAAGACGCAATTCAAACTTAAACTAGAAGTTGGCAATAACCTACCACCACTGCAAGCGCTTCTGAGACGAACTTTAAAAAGGAAATCAGATGTGAACTTTAGACCAGCAGAGAAGATACACAAAAATGAAAAAGCCGTTTTCACAAACCAAAACAACGCCACATTAGAAAATATGGAGCTGTCCAGGGTGCAACGGAACATTTAAAGAACCTATTATAGAAGACTGGATTAAGTGCATAGCATGTGCTGAATGGTGGCTGAAAAGTGCAGTGCCTACGCAGGCTTTGGATCTTATAAATGTGACCTATATTCATAAAATTACATGCGCAATCTTACAATCCTAAATGCGTACTTTTAAAAAGGGTTTATAGGAGTGCACAAAAGCAATTTTTTTAGTTCTTTAACAAAAACAAATATACTTTTAACGCAATTGCTTTGGATTTTACACCTGATTAAACCTGAAGTGCGCATTCTTGAAGCACTCTACCCTACTACTATATTATAGTTGGTAAAAACGAAATAATGAACTAGTGTGATAAAAATAATTGTCTATTACTAGCTTTTTGGAAAGAACGTGTACAATTCCTGTTCAAATTTTTGCTTGATTTATTATTGAATAAAGAGTTTCATTATCATTTTTCTTTTGTTCGCGTTAATATAAAACTAGCATTGTATAATATTTTTTTCAGTGAATTTAAAACAATAAATGTGTCGCATATAAAACTGGAGTAGTTGCAATTTTATTTAAGTTTATTTTTAATGACAAGGCTTCAAACGTATAATGGTTTATGTTCTTGAAACTGTGTATTTCCACCGAATGCAAAATTTTCACATCGCTGCAACAGTCTATTGTTTTCGCTTTTTCAATATACCGTTGGTGCTGCTTTTGAACAGAAATATGCCTCGTTACGGAGACACGTTTTCGTAGACCTTTTTTCACAAAAATGCAAAACTGGAATTCTTGTTTATTTTAGACCTACTAATTAGCGCCATCTCGTTTGTGTCGGAAAAAAATACGGTGAACTTTTGAAAATAATTGGGTCATATAAAATGCATTAATAAACAAAGCTATAATTTTTAACATAGTTTGCTGGTCAAAAACAAATTAGGATGGCATTAGATCATCTCTATTTGCCACAAATTGTTTGTGGTAATCATTGGGTTATTGCTTATATAACTTTTTTTAGAGATCTATTTTTGCTTCTAAGGCAAATTTTACTAAACTATCAAATATTGCTTTCTGTTGTTAAGGTAATAGAGTAAAAATGCTAGTTGGTAAGAATATAGGTAAGACTTACAAGAAAAGTTTGAAAGTTTGGACTTCTAAAAAGACCTGTTCCATGAGGCACTTAACCTGAAGTACGATAAGTGCACAAAAATGATGTTAAAATATTAGCAGGAGACTTTAATGCCAAAGTCAAAAGAGGAAATACCTTTTCTCTCACAATCTGTAAACAGAGACTACAAGCAAACCGCAGACTCAAATGGTTTTTTTTTAAGCCCTACTCTCTATTCGGATTACCGAATATAGACCTCTTCTAATTCGCGGCATTCATCTCTGTTGTTTGTTGTAAGACGTTTCCACATTTGTCCTGCAGTTCTTTTAATATCGTCGCTCCAGCGAATTTGTGGTCTTCCTCGTAGTCTTCTGGCTTCATATGGTCGTCAACTCCCAATTTCTTCATTCCATCGGCCATCCTTAAGACGTTCGTTATATCCAAACCATTTCCATTTCAGTTGAGCTGCCTGTTGGACAGCATCTTTTACTTTTGTTCTATTACGAATGTCTTCATTGGTTTTTTATTGTATTTGAGTGAGATACCCAGCATCTGTCGTTCTATAGCTTTCTGAGTTTTTCTATGATATACATAGAAATCAACATCATATGTAAGTTACAGGGAATATACACTTTGGTTCGCAGTATTTGAGGTATGTTTCTATTTTAAAGTACGTATGAAAGCTTTCCAAATGCTACCCATCCCATTTTTAAACGACTACTTATTTGCGTAGTCTGATTTTCATTTGTTTACTTTGACATTTTAACCCAGATATGTATATTTATCTACGTGTTCTATCTCTGTCCCTTGGATGTTTACCATAGGTTTGACATATTTATTTGATGTTAGTGTTTTGCTGAAATTCATTTTCAGTCCTTTTTTTAGGAATTCTGTGTGTAGCTCCTCAATCATTGTATTCAGTGAATTCCACGTGTCGGCTGTTAGTACTAGATCATCTGCGTATCTAAGATGGTTTAAGTATCTTCCGTTAATAGGTATTCCCTTAGTTTTTCAGTCTACTGACTTAAAGATGTCTTCTAGGGTAGCTGTAAATAATTTTAGAGATATTGTGTCTCCTTGTCTTACGCCTCGGTTGCTGCTCGATAACTATCAACACTATCAACATATAAGGTGCACATAAGTTTTTCAAAAATTAGTAAATGTCTTCATTGAGTAATGTTAACAATACAATTTTTCTTCCTTCTTCTAATAACTTAGCCAATAAATATTGTTCTAACCTTTCTTCAAATATTTCAAAATCGTCACCACTTCTAAACGTTGCTAATGAAGATATATTCCCTGCATGTTCAACAGTTATGGGCTGTGATCCTGATCCATACGGTCCTCGGCCTGGATATCGTTTCCATTCTTTGGCATTTTTAGCAATGTTCACACTAAAAATATAACATAAACGAAATCCTTAAAATATACACAATCACTTTACCATTTACCTCGTCGCCAAATTAGTGTGATGTGGAGGAAGAATATAAATGATTAAACATTTTTTAGACATGACATGTGTTTTGACTTTCTTCTTCTTTTCTCTATTATAATATACTATGGATTAAATCTATAATTTTCCGGTCTATACATCCCAATTTTGCCCTTATTAGAAAATTCTCTCATCTGTAAATATCTGTAAATATTTGTAAAAAAGTTTCCCTGTCCTAAAAATCTTGATTTTGTAGCTAATGGTTTAAGGCGGATATAAGTCTTAATTGCTTCTGTTGTGGTGTAAGAGCTTGTTTTTTTGCTGAAGTTCGGTGCCTAAGACGCGATGCTTTAATTCTGCACGTTTAATTCTAGTTGTTGTCTTTCCCGGAAACTGTGACATAATTCTTGCAGTATTTACATCTTCAAAAGGATTCTCTTCTAATCTCTACAAAAGGATACGATACGATTACGTTAAAATTGTTCCCTACTGCAGATAGTGACCAACCATCTTCTAATTTTGTTACATTTCTTGCTTTTAGTTCTTTGCTAGCATATGGAGCCATTTTAGGATCCAAGTTATTTGACAAATTTTAAGATTTTACAGTGACAGCGACAGTATGTAAATAATAAGTAGATATTTATCCTTCAGAGTACACTGCTCAATTTTCTACAAAATACGCTTTAAGAGTGGTATCAATTTTTTTTAGCAACCAGCTGTATATTAAGAAGAAGCTTTCACGTAGTTTTACTAATTATTGATCATCATCATCATCATCATCATCATCATCATCATTATCATGCAACCTCTTCTGTCCACTGCTGAACATAGGTCTCTCCCATTTTTCGCCACTCTTTACGGTTCTGTGTTCCTTGTTGCCATTTCTTCGATATTCTTCTAATGTCGTCCATTCAGCGTGTTGGTGGTCATCCTCTGCTTGTCTTTCATTTCATAGTTATCGGGATATTGCTCTTAATGATGCCTTTTACTGAACCATACGCCGCCTAAGCAAGTGTTATTCGTAGTTGAAATTCGCAGGTCTGGTTGTCCTTGTCTACTCTGATTTCGTGACCAAGATATATGTACTGTTCTGTCAATTCTACCACTTGATTTTGGATGATTAGGTCTTCGCAGGGAACTAAATTTGTCATAAATTTGGTCATACTGATGTTTAGTTTTAGACCTATTGTTGAAAAAACGTTTTCTAATTCTTGTAGCATTTGTTGTGCTTCACCCAGATCATTGGTAATAAGTACTATGTCGTCGGCAAAACGCAGATGATTGAGCATTTTTCCATCTATTTTTATTCCTCTATTTTCCCACTTTAGCATTTTAAAGGTGTCTGTGAGGACCGTTATAAATAATTTAGGTGAGAGAGTGTCGCCCTGTCTCACACCTCGCTTGGTATTAATTTCTCTGGTGGTATTATGTAGTTTTACAGGCATTGTGGCGTTTTGGTATAATGTTTGTACTAACTTTGTAAGCAAGCCGGTAATTTTTCTACTATTGTTCAGAGCAGTTATAGTGCTGTCTAATTTCACAGTGTCGTAGACTTTGTAAAAGTCTACGAAGATAAGTACCAGTGGTCTGTTATATTCTAGCGACTTTTCTATTAAGATTTTTAATGTTTGTAGGTGATCGTTTATTTCGAATTTTGAGCGGAGGGGCCTTGTTCTCTGGGCTGGTAGAAATCTCACTTTTTCTCTAGTCTTGTCATAATTATTTGGATAAACATTTTATAGATGTGGTTCAATAAGCTGATTGGTCGATAGTTTTCTAGGTGCGCTTTTTCTCCTTTCTTGTGTAGTAAAATTGTTACTGCATTGTTCCATGTTTTTGGTATGCAACAATTTGTTAGACAAAGGTTAAACAACATTTTTATTTGGTTGAGAAGGGCACGTCCACCCATCATAGCTTCTATTACGACTCGTTTTTGGTGCGTATACCTGAATAATCTTTATTTTATACCTTCGGTTTAGCTTTACGATTAAATAGGCTACTCTTGTGGATATACTTCTTGTAATTACTCTGTCATCTGCAAGTCTTTTGTGTATGAAAAAAACCGACTCCCCCGATTGATTCGGTTTCACTACCTATACTGTAAAATATATGCCCTAATATTAGTGTTGTCAGGTTTTCTCCGTGTCGTCTTACTTCACTGACTGCAATGATATCCCATTTATTGATAAATGAGCATAAACAGAAATGAACATAAAGAGCACATCAAGCTTATGGAATTATAACAATACTATAGCTATAGTTTGCTCTTGTTTAAAATTTACGAAACTCTCCTCTAGCATTAAATTTTTAATTAAAAACCACTTTTTAAGAAAATAATTTTCAACCTAAAACTACAACATTGCTTGTAAATAAAATTACAAGATATTGTAAGAAAGTTCGCTGCTCTTAACAAATCGTCTTGTTTGCATTTCTCTTAAAAATACCTCTTTAAAAATGTATTAGTTCACTAAAAGTTTCAAATACCCGGTCTTAGTTTTGCAAATACATTTCTCGAACAGGAAACTTTGCTGTTACGGAGTGGCTCGAATTGGGAGTTAATTATATTGGACTTTTAAAAGTTAAAAGTACGCTGCACCAGTTTTATTTGAATGAATAATAAAAAAGTCTTGCAGTTAACGACCGTCACGGGATACATAATGTTGTTTTACATCGAGCAGTATATTATCCTGTTAATGTTACAGTGCCTTTATTTATATTACCGAAGACGCTTTATTTCACCATTAAGACATTTTCCTGCTTCACACATGAGACTTTAAATGTATTAAGTATATTTCTACAAAATGTATTAGGTAAATTAATTTTGATCAGAATGTGCAAAAATTTCGTTCTCTGTTACTAATTAACCTTTTTAAATCATAATAGCAACAACGGAAGAAAAGGACAACAATAGATATATACAAAATCTTAAGGAGAGAGGAAAAACGCATACACCGAAAAAAGAAACGAGACTCGGAAAATGACATATTAGAACGGCTCGAAAGCCATAGGAGTCACGAAGAAACAAGAAAGTTCTATCATCAAATAAATATTATTAGAAAAGAATTCAAACCGAGAATCAACTATTGTAATGATAAGGAAGGTAACTTACATACCAACAAAGGGGATATCCTGTTACGGTGCGTAGAGCACTTTCGAGAGTTGTTGGAAAGGAAACCTACTAAGAATATAGAGCTGGAATACCGAAATGAGGAACTCGTGGAACCCCCCTCGGTAGATGAAGTGAAAATATCTATAAAAAACTAAGAAAATCCCCAGGCAGCGATGGCATCGCAGCAGAGTTATTTAAGCACGGTGGAGAGCAGCTCCACCAAGGTGATGCGAGAAATTGTTTGTAAAATTTAATCTGAGGAGCAGATGCTTGAAGAATGGAGCTTAGGCTTAATTTGCCCATTACACCAAAAAAAAACCAACTAGAATGCAATTATTACCGCGGAATAACTCGAAATATAGTATACAAGATATTGTCAAACATTTTGCACGAGAGATTAAAGCCTTATATTGAAACGTTTCTAGGAGAATATCAGGCAAAATTGAGGCGTGAACGTTCAACCATTAGCCAGATCTTTACACTTCGACAGATTCTCGAAAAAGCGCGTCGATTTTAAAGTGGCATATGACAGTGTCTTAAGACCAAGTCTTTACAACGCTATGAATGAGTTCCATTCCTATGAGTAATTCCAAAAAAACTCATATGTTTAATAAAAAGTGACAATAGCGATGATGCTATCAGCCGTAAAAATTCAAAACGACTCGTCAACTACATTTGAAATACATAGGAGACTAAGGCAAGGAGATGCGCTGGTGTGTCAGCTTTTTAATGTGGCCATCGAAAAAGTTGTAAGAGACGCTAATTTAGATAGCAGGGGAACAATATTTAATAGATCGGTCCAAATTCTAGCATATGCAGACGACGCGACGTGGACATTATAACAAGAACCAGGGCGAGAACTGCGGAAATCCTAACCGAGCTAGTAGCAGCAGCTGAACGAATGAGCTTACATATACATGACATATCAAAATAAAACCAAATTCATGGCGAATAACACAAACACAAGAGCTGGCAATGTTGACGCAGATTTAATCATCAATAACCAAAACTTCGAAGCAGTCAGAGTTCATATATCTAACGACATCGGTTAACCCCAATAATAACACATCTGAGGAAATAAAAAGGCGAATAATAATTGCAAACAGGTGTTATCATGGTCTATCAAAGTACTTAGCTAACAAACCTCTGTCTCAAAAAACTCGTATAAGGCTGTATTGAACACTGATAGTCCCCGTTCTCACATATGGATCAGAGGCAGGGACGCTAACTAAAACAGATGAATCCGCTCGATCGATTTTTAAAAGAAAGGTGCTACACAAGATATTCGGAGCGATCTGTGAGAACGAAATATGGAGGCGTAGATATAATTTTGAACTGCAGAATATCTACAACCATACGTTTGGGGGTGAAGATATTACCACTATAATTAAGCAAAACCGCCTGCAGTGGGCAGGACATGTAGCCCGGGCCCCTGAATCGAACATGATAAAAAATATTCCAACAGCGCAACCCGTCGGAATGAGAAGACGGGGTAGACCAAAGCTTAGGTGGATGGACGGGGTAACACAAGATGCCGAGAATATCTGAGTCGGCAACTGGAAAATGCAAGCATGGGACAGAACAGAATGGCGTAGAAAGCATGAGAAGGTCGAGGCCCTTTAAGGACTGTAGCACCAAGAGGATGAAAACCTAATAGTAACATTTTATTTATTTAGTTTTGATGTTTGTAGTAATAAAACTAAAACACTAAAAAGCAAATATTACTAATATCTACAAAATAATCTAATATACAACATATAAATATTTACAATTAGTTTTTACAATCTTTACATACTGTAACAGTTGTGCTGTGTAGTGGATATAAGTTGTGCATAGTCTTGCACTAAGTACATGTTCTTTTTAATTTGTTCTTTTTGCTCCCTAAACACCCGTAACACCTTCCCCTTTTTGGCTACTCTTCGGGTTAAATGTGGTCCTCCGCAACTTCGTCTCTGTTAGTCCCAATGGTATCTAATACAGTTTTTATATCATCCTTTTTTTACTTATTTAATTTAGAGCATACAGCAGGATCTCTAATTCTGTTTCATATATGGGGTTCTACTAACTGATATATATATATATATATATAATATATATATATATATATATATATATATATATTTATATATATATATATTTATATATATATATATATATATATATATATATATATAATTCTACTAACTAATATACTGACTTCTTATTAAAATTCAACAAATGATATAATACAGAGATCGATTTCTAGATTTTAAATAATCTATAGAAATACAATTCTTATTGCTCTGTAAAGTTCCACTTATTGTTAATTTTGTGTCAACAAATTCCTCGGCTAACTCTAAGAAGGTGAAGAAGTTTCTGTAGTAGTACCGAGTTTCTGTAGAAGATCGGGATTCAAAACAGAAAGTAAGTTTACCACAACCCTTTTTCCTTGACCACGTTCTGGAGAGTTTCCAAATTTTCGAGGTAAACTTGTACCTTCTTGCAGTATGATTTCTCTGAGTCGGCAAGAACCCAAATCCTTATATCATATTTGACAGGTTCTCTAAAAGAATAGTAAGTGTAAAAATTAAACTAGATATCGAATCTCTGAATGTGATAGCAATCTATGCACCATAGAAACACACAGATACTACCACAACGAAAAACTTTTACGTATACTTTCAGACTGTAATAAACGAGATATCAAATTATGCGTATATAATCATTATGGGTGATTAACGCCCATGTTCGCAATGGTATAGTTTCAGGAATAAAACAGCGATATAACGAAAATAAGAAAAATAAAGAAAAGACTAAGAACACAAATAACAGAACAGATAATAAGCTATTTTGGACATGTGCTTCGAAGAAATGGTCTTGAAAAACTTACCATCCAGGGAAAAGTAGAAGGCAAAAGAAGTAGAGGTAGATCTCCTACACGATACACGGACCATATTGTTGCTACCATTGGCGCTCCATTGTCAGAATGTGCTAGATTGGCAGAAGATAGAAAAACGTGGAGGAACATTGGAAAAATTACCTAACAGCTTCATGATATCACGATACCTGCATCAGGTTAACGACTAAGAAGAATAACGAAAATATCAGAAATGAAAATCTCACAAAATGACTCCACAAGATACCTTTTCCAAAAAAAAATAATAACCCAAAAAAACAGAAACATATAATTTCACAGAAAGTGATGGAGTCGAAGAAAGCTGGGCAAAAATTAAGTATAATATTTTAGCCTTGGACAACGAAGTTCTTGGTAACAGAAATATCAATAAAAATAAATTGTTCCAAAGGCGAAGAACTACATGGTTTTGTGCAGAAGTGAAGGAAAAATGTAAAGAAAAGAAAAAGCTTACCTGAAATACATGAAAAACACAAAAAGCATGTCATAATTACAAGACAATTAGAAACAAAACACATTGTAAGCACTTGTAAGAAAAATAAAAAATGATCACTGAGAACGCTTTTCGAAAGCAATCGAACATGTTTTTTACAATCTGCAAAACGAAATATGCCGCTTTGTAAGAGTTCACAGAACGGAGAAAAAGGAACTAATAAAACCAAACCACATGGAAAAGGGTATATGAATTGACTACCTAAAAAAGCTATATGCAGAGGAAGAACAAACCACGCTCGAACCGGAAACACAAGATATTACCACAAATGAAAAACTGAAGAACAAATATAAATGTACAGGAAGTTTACTATTTAAATGGGAATAAACCACAATTAAATGTTAAAGTACGTTTATTGATGTTTCAATTTCCACTTCGGAAATCGTTCTCAAAATACATTAAATATTTCCGTTTTTATAACATTTATATAAAAAATATCTTTTTAAATGGAACTATGCATAGAGGTTAACATTTTTAAAAAACAAAAATAAAAATTTCAACTTTGATTAGGTATTTACCAGATGTCAAAAATAGTGCTAACTGTCAAATATCAATACTAAATCTTTAAAGGTAAAACAATTAAAATGACAGCTAATCCACATCCTAAGATCTATAATCTTACTTATTACAATTTAGTTAAATTGTTATGAAAGCAATTATTATTAGAAAATGTTTATTTTTCCTTTAAAACCAAACCAAAAGTTACCTGGATTTCCCTAAAATTTCTTTACTTTAAATTTCTGCGGATGTAACTAGACTTCACTGGACCACACAGACAAATTTATCTCTAAACTGCAAAATCGAGGCTGATAGTTGACACTGGACAAAAACCTTGGAAACTCGTCTCCTTAAAACTCAACAATGGAACATGTGAATATCTTTTAAATTTGGTAAAAAATCGCCGTTTTTCAAATATTCCTAATGATATACGGCATACAAATAAAAAACAGTGATTACTCTTATCAGAACTGATACATTACATTGAGTATAAATCACTTTTCCTTACAAATTTTGCCGGCTTTTTCAAACTACACACACCGACATCTGCACTCCGTAACCAATCTTTTAAACCTGACTACCGACCTTCGATCGATCTCCGTCGTGCCGGCATCTAGACTTGCGTCCCATTCCTTATACAGGTCGTCGTAACGGAACAACCCAAAATTCTTTTTAAACACGCTTCTCATCGTATCGTAAAGTGACCTTGAATCATTCCCAGCTTTTAAAATTTCAAAATTAACACATACAAATATAAACCAAATATAATCATATTTAACTTTACAGCTGAACTCTTTCCTGGGGAATGTCGAGTGTAAACAAAAACACCAAATTTTATATATAGCCCAGGAGTGTACCAAGAAATATTTTTATTAGTTGAATATTCGATAGTTAGGAATTTTCTAAATGCTACAACTTATTCCCTAATAAATCAATTGCATACAGCAATGCTTTCAATTGCACTTGAAATAAGTTTCTGTTCACTACTGAAGCTTTTAGATGCTTGCAAAATAGGTTCCAAAAATTTATATTTATAAAAACTCACGAAGAAGAAGTTGAACTAGTAAAATGTCAAAAATTCCACTTTAAATTGATGAAAGTAATAAAGAAAATTTACTCCTTTTACAACTTGTTTGATTTGAAACTTTACATTAAAATACCAACAAAAAATTATAAATTGTATCACAATTTTTGACATTTCTATTCAATTCAATTTCTATTCAATTGTATAACATGTCTACATAGTCACATATAGAGATTACTTTTACCACTTATATTTAAAGAATTCGTTTCATATCCCATTTAGTGAAATATCTTTAATAACAAAAGATATAATATGATTATAAAAGGGAGCACAATTCTTTTGTTACTGTTTAGAGTTTTGCAATTAATCAACTTGGTGACACTGCAGATATTTCAAGAACCATTAATCCACATTTACTGCTCTTACTTCCAACAACTCGGCTATTTTCGAGTAATTGAACCGAAAAAACAAAAAAGCGCCCTAAACCACTTGCCAACTGACTGTGTGTGCCCCAGAAAAACACATCAATTGCCCGTTACATGATGAAAGAAAACACAATATCTTAGGGTTGTCTTAGCTATAGACAGAGAGGAAAGAGTTAATGCTCCTAAAACGATGGGGTTTTTCGACTAAAGCATCTGGTCTCTTCCTCAAATTACTGGAAAGTGATGGCATAAAATAACAAGAAAAGCAATAAAGTGTTATGTGAAGTAATTGTGCTCAAAATAAAAATGATAATGAGGGTAGTTTTTCCTATTTTACTAATTAAAGATATAATTATTGGTTTTATTACTGCGGCTCTTGCAAATTTATGTAGTATGCATCGAGTCATAAAAAAATATAATTCGATAAGACATGTCCATAAATAACGTAGGTTGGCTATTTAGTCATTCGTGACATTTTTTTTAATGCCATAGTTATGATTTGACTGTCAAAATAAAGTTTGTAGAGATATAGTTTGCTCTTATTTTTTAAGATAATGAAATTTATTCCTGTTTTTTATACAGTGCGTTAAGTTTTGGATTAGGTATACACTCTATAAATGGCAACACTGCGCGTCGTCGACTTGCCACTACATATCTGCTTCGTTGACTCGTCGTTGCTCGTCGCCCGTCGGCAAAATTGTCATATTGTCATTATACCGTGGTTTTTTAAAGGTATAACAGCGTAGAGTTTTAATTTATTTTTGTAAACATGTCTGTTTATATGGCCGCGGAAAAAGCTCAAATAATAAAATGGTTTTATAGTGGCAATTCTGCGCAACAGTGTGTAGATTTATTTTCTGTGTTTTTTGAGGGAAGACCAATTCCTTGCGTACAGTCAATTTATAATATTGTTAAAAATTTTGAGAGTTGTTATTGCCTCAAAAATTGCAGAAAATGTCACGCTCAAGAAGTGTTACCAGAAAAAGTTGAGGAAAGAGAATACCGGGATACACAAATTTGTGCAACCATCGAGGTAGATTCAGCACGTTCAAGTAGAAGCGTTGCTAGAGAGTTAGATGTTAGCAGTGTTACTGTAACGAAAGTATGGAAAAAGTACGGTTACAAGAATTTTAAATATTCGAAAACGCACCAGCTTTATCCAGATGATTACTTTCGAAGAATGGAGTTTTGTGAAACTCTAATAACGAAGGCTAATAGCGAACCAAATTTTATTAAAAACATTTTATTCACTGATGAATCTTCTGTTTCGTTAGTAGGGAGACACAATCCTTCCATTACGAGGTATTGGGCGCGGGAAAACCAGCACAGAAGTGTTGTTTACCGAACTCAACGTCCTCAAAAAGTTAACGTCTGGACTGGCATTTTAGGAGACCACATAATAGGTCCATTTTTTATTGAGGGCAACTTGAATAGTAAAGTGTACCTCGATTTGTTACAGAGTCATGTTCTTCCCGCTATTCTCAATCTTCCTGATGTAAATCTGGAGAATGGTTAGTTAGTAGGGAGACACAATCCTTCCATTACGAGGTATTGGGCGCGGGAAAACCAGCACAGAAGTGTTGTTTACCGAACTCAACGTCCTCAAAAAGTTAACGTCCGGACTGGCATTTTAGGAGACTACATAATAGGTCCATTTTTTATTGAGGGCAACTTGAATAGTAAAGTGTACCTCAATTTGTTACAGAGTCATGTTCTTCCCGCTATTCTCAATCTTCCTGATGTAAATCTGGAGAATGTTTGGTTTCATCAAGACGGCTGTTCAGTTTACAACGCTCGAATTATTAGGGAGTATTTAAACAATACTTTCCCGAATCGAGTTATTAGTGGAACAGGCGATATTAAGTGGCCTGCGCAATCTCCAAATCTTACACCCATGGATTTCTTTTTTTGGGGACATTTAAAAAGCATTATCTACGATCATCCTGAGGCTAGAGCCCAAAATTTGGATGAATTAAAAAATCGAATAAGAGAAGTCTCCAATTCTGTTACAGCAGAAACTCTTTCATCTGTTCGCAGAAGTTTTTATGACAGATTGGGGTCCTGTTCAGCCGTAGAAGGTCAACTATTTGAAACATTTCTGTAGGTTATAAAGAATTATTTTTTATTTTATTAGGAATAATATTTTAATTTTCAATAAGAGTATATTTTTTATTTTAGCTTTTTAAAGAAATACGCTTTTATTTTTAATTCAACCACAAAAAAATTTTCACATTAATAAAAATCGATAACAATGCACCGATTAGGTCAGTGCATTTTTACCGAATTTCCTACTATTAAAATCGGCTATACGTAATGAAACATGAGATCGGACGACAGAAAAGTACATCCCAAACGTTGTTGTGAGTTACTAAACTAAAATGATTTTCTGTCGGTGCAGATAGTCTCGGGTCGGAGAACGAACATTTGCAACGTTGGCGATTTTAGCGCTCCTTATAGTGTGCAATACCTAATCAAAAACTTAACGCACTGTATAAAGAAAAACAAGCACAGGCACGAAGAAAAATTTTTAAGAAGAAGAACAAATCATGAGTAGGAAATAGTCAACGAATACATACTTATCTAGGAAGAACCAGAATCGTAGAAATCTGAAAATTGATAAAAAATTTGAGAAAAGAAAAGAATAATTAAAACATTCTAAAAACTCGGTTTTAAAGGGTTTGGGGATTTTAGTGGATTGTAAAATCACGTCTTAATCTGTTATGTAGAAAGGTAAAAAAGTTTGCAAAATTTATTAAGAACTCCCAAATAACCCTTAGAAACCTGGTTTTTGCATAAACGACGGTTTTGTTTGCTTTTTTTAAAACCGGAAACTTTTCTTTTTCATATATTTTTTAAATTTAAATTAGAGACATATTGATTAAAGTTGTATTGATTTTAAAAATAGTAATTAAAAATCCTGAAACACATCGCTTAATGGAGATTTAAAGGTGTTTTGTCTGATTTTTGAATCTCTTAAAGGACTCAGTTGCTTTAAAGTAGTTATACCCTTTAGGGCCGGTATGGTAAATATTATCTTGGGTAGTAAATAATATTGTTGTAACTAGTTGCCCATTTATTAATCACTGCTTTGTACAATATTTCACTATTATAAACTTAAATATACCAGTACTTAATTGACGCTGGCCATAGTGTCGGTATAATAATTAAGATCTTCGAGAATGATTGGTGTTGCTTTTAATAGCCTCGGCCTTGCTGACTCAGCGCTCTTGTTACTTTTCGTGTCAAGTGTATTCCCTGACCTACACCACAAGTAAGTCGTGCAATTTTACTAGAGTGCTGACTGGCTGTTTTAATTAGAGTATGTTATATATGAATGACCTCGATTTAAATTACCGAATGTTTACATAAACAAATGTTACACGAGTATGAATTATAATATTATTTTATCTGTAATTTTGATATTTAAGGGTTGATATTACACCGGTTTTTCGAACTCCAATCAAACCTTGATTATAATCAAATATTTAATTAAAATCAAATACGTGATATTTTAATGTTTTGTTGACCGATTTATTTTATTCAATTTTATATTTTGCTTTTTAATTTAATTAAACTCTTTCTGATGATAATTTTGTGTTTTGATTTATAAATCCCTAAAACCCCTAAAAATTGTTTTTGGAGTTTTTAAATGTGGCTTACTATGGACGTATAAACATAGATGGACACAGCAATAAGATATCTCTAACACATAATGTTATGAAGCTTCGATAGAATGTGATGCTTCCGCAATGAGCATAAGCATGCTTGAATTTTTACTCGCGGGTGATTATACAGATTTTAAAAATTGGAAGTAGTAATAATGTATAAAAACACGTTCAAAGAATTTTAAAAATCGAGAGTTCAACTATTAACAAATCACGTCTTTATAAAAAAAATTAAAATACAATTTTATTTGCTTTAAAATTAATACAATAAAATATTCAAGTTAATTTTTAATAGGTATCAAAATAATGCTACAATAAAAAATCTTTATGTTTTCTCCTAAATTTGCGACCAAAATAGTTCGATCGTCAATATTATTTGGAAACCTACATAGAAAAATAAATGAGTTTTATTTATTTTACTAATTTATTTGTATACATGAGAAATATTAAATTAAAAATGTACTAAACAGATCTTTTTTAATCAGATGATGTCTACTTACAATTTGTAAATGTCTACTAATTTCATGAACTCATATCTAATTCAATACATTAATGAACATGAATAAACCCAATGGTACGCCTATTAAAATGTAAACAAACACGCTTCCTCATTTCCTCATCTTAAATAATGTAAATTGTATGTACTTACAAATGAAATGAGAGATCGGGATGTAAATATTTCGTTTATTTGATTTCACTTTTCACAAATATCACTCAAAATACAGCCAAAATATCGAAAAAAAACTTTTTCCTCGTTTACTGTTAAAAGTAAACAAACATGGAACAGCATTTGAAGTTTGACGTAGATCCATAAGACAGAGAAATGTAAACAACCGTTGCCATTTATAAATAGTTTTCAGTGATTCTACATATAAAATAATTGATTGATATCTATTATACGCTATTATTAAATGATAATGCACACTATGTGCACACTTTATATTTTGATTACAATTAAATATATTAATCTAACCAATAAATTATTATTTTGGTTTGATAGCACCTATAGAGTATAATATACGGAGTAATATTTTCAGCGACCCGCGAATAAATAATTTTAAAACAAAACGTGACAACAGTTGAAGGTGCTGAGAATGTTACCTATTCAAATAATTTTGACTACATAATTTTATGATAATAACTGAGTCCATCTGTGTTTATACGTCCATGTGGCTTACCGAAAAGTCTGGAAAAATCATAAATATATTTTTTAATAAAATAAACAAAAAAGAATAGGCCTGCAGCTATCGCCAAAAAAAGTTATACGCCTTTTTAGAAATAAAATGCATTTTTAGGATATGTAGATTTAAAAAAAAATTATGTGTGTAAATTTTTGAAATTTTTAAATTAATTGGCAACCCAGCGAAAAAAAGATTTTTTGGGGTAAGGGGGCAGGCTTAAATTCCTGTGTGTCTTATTTTTAACCCATTAACGCCCAGCGTACCTGTACTGGCACTAAAAATATAATTTTCTACTGACGCCATCTATGGTTGAAAATCTTATTGTCTGGGTCACAAGACGCTTCTGCATAGCTTCATCTCTCAGACGGTGTAACAAATTACTGTATTTTTAGGTATTTTTAAAATACAATACTTTTCAATAGCCTTAGAAATAAAGAGAACAGGTAACGCTCATTTAATAAACCTTTGGAGTCTGAGTGCAATTTCAATGTAACCGCCATATTTTGCTGACTGTACGTTGCTCATTACTACCTCTCGCAAGGTTACCAAGTCTACTGATTTTTCAGTAGATCTACTGATTTTAAGTTCAAATTGCCGTTGCCGTAATCAGAGTTTACTTTGATGGTTTTGTATCAAATTAAAAAAAATCTTTAAATATATCTGAACGCTTGTGCGTGGATGCAGAGTTAGTCCCATTCCGCAGCAAGGCTCCTTTTTGCTTTTACATGAAGAGTATGCTTGACAAGTACGGTTTGAATATTTGGGGGTTGTCTGATTGTAGTTCAGCATATACAGCCAATATGCAAAATTTAGGTATACTATTTTATGAAAAAGAAATGCAATATTATAAAATGTATACTGCAAAGCAGGAAACAAACCTGAGAAAGGCAAAGGACAGGGTAATGATGGACCTGGTAAACTATTTATTGGCAGGATATAGAATAATTACTGATAAATTTTTTACCAGTATGGAGTTTTAAATTAGATTACGGAGTATATTACGGTTAATTATTATTATGGTTTATTAGAAGTTTATTATTATTAGAATTATGAAGTATGGAGAGATAAATTTTTATATTAAAATATATTCGTGTGTGAAATACTGCACAAAAATAAACCTTATATTAATATCGGTATTTAATGTAAGTTTTTGCCAAGGGTATATAAAGGTAAAATTAACTGGTATTGTGTGATATGGTTACACAACTAGGTGAACAAGGTCTTAATGAAATATTAACATATATTGTAAACGTATACTAAGGAAAGTACAACAAATTTCTTTTTTAATCAATGTGTTTCTAGATTCATATTTCTAAATTGCTTGGAAATTTTCCAATTTTAGCTCTAATACCCCTATATTTTGCCAGCTATGCGAACAAAGTTATTTCATAGTACATTTCTGACTCCTTCCATATAAAAGGATTTCTTTCTATAATTTTACACAAGGAAATATGATACAGTTTCAGCGACTGGGAAAGAAAATAACGAAATCGCGCGTTTATTCTTATTTGTTTTTTCTCGTTCCAATCTGCTTTATGGAACATCGCAACAATGTAATCATACACCAATTTAATAAAATACGGTAATAGAGTTGTTGTAGAGACAAGTTAAATAGAATTATGACTGGTATAGAGCGCAGAACGTAATATTACTAATACAACTTCTATTTGGGGCATAAACAACGTTAAAATAAAACAAATATGAACTCTGGAAATTATTATATCAAAGATTTCTGCAACAGCATTACTTAAAGTATTTGATATTGTGGCGCAAGCACTATCATTTCCACTAAACATACTGTGCACTAGAATAATAATTGTTACAGCATTATTAATTTATTTAAACTAGTAAAGTATCGTGTAAAATAATGTACTTATATATGTACAAAATAAGAAAGAATTTAAGGTGATTATGTACTTAAAATGGTAGAAAATGAGGAAAATATTGTTACGAAAGATCCTTAAGATTTATCCCACATATAAAAGGTCCCTTGACGGAAAAGAAGTAGTTCGGGAACATTCAAGATGGTATCGAAGAGTCCAAAAATGTCTAGTGAAGTTTGAAACGTCAGAAAATATATACTGGCCGGTGAATCGCCAAACGGGCCATAGGAAACTCAATGGGAAATTCTAAGTTGTTGATTTCCTACACCAATATTTTGCAAAAATATATTATATTTGAATTTTGAATTGTCAATATTTTTATTTTATGATTAAATTATAAACAAATTTTCGCAAATAGTACTACAACTAGTTAACAATAAATATTTAGTATTTTGTAAGCAATAAATTATATTAATCAAAAGACTGATATTTTTTTGTACACACTTATGACAAGTCGAAAGAAAATGCAAAAAAGTATTTTTGAAGTGTGTATATTTTAGGCAATTCCTAGCTGAGCGCTTTCGGCTTTACAAAGCCATCAGCAGAGCTATGGTCAATTTTTTAAATACCACTACAAAGGAGAGATCTCATTTCCTTAAATTTCAAAATTATGATTTTTTAGTTGTTGAAATTCTTAAAACATATAAAAAACATATAAAAAGCCGACACTGGACTTCACAAACACGTTAAAAAATTGAATTTTTTTTTTGTCATGGTACGGGTGTAAGAACCCGACCATTGATTGATGTGAGGAGGATTGATGTGACTATTCTGTCTACCTCCTCACATCAATCAATGGTCGGGTTCTTACACCCGTACCATGACAAAAAAAAAATTTTTTTCAATTTTTTAACGTGTTTGTGAAGTCCAGTGTCGGCTTTTTATATGTTTTAAGAATTTCAACAACTAAAAAATCATAATTTTGAAATTTAAGGAAATGAGATCTCTCCTTTGTAGTGGTATTTAAAAAATTGACCATAGCTCTGATGATGGCTTTATAAAGCCGAAAGCGCTCAGCTAGGAATTGCCTAAAATATACACACTTCAAAAATACTTTTTTGCATTTTCTTTCGACCCCTAATAAATTATATTGTTTACAAAGCAATAAAGTTGATGAAATATACTCAGTTCACGAAAAATAGTGCGGGCACTGCCAGATATTTATTTAATGTAAGATATTATAATACATTCCAATTCAATTTCGGGTTATACAACAATTCAAAGAATTTCAATATAGTTTTATTGTGATCCTTTCTAATAGTATAATATTTTATGAGGCGGAGAACCATGACTTTTCTTGACGCGCCCGATATTACGCGCCGAACGAAGTGAGGCGCGTAATAGAAGGCAAGTCAAGAAAAGTCGCTTCTTTGCCGAATTGTGATTGTTGATTGTGATAGTGATTGTGAAAAGAAAGTTGTTGCTTCAACCAATGAAGCAGGGTTGGTGAGGATTTTCCCTTGTTCGGGAATCATGACTGTGCTGGCCACTTTCCATGGAATTGGAAAATAGCTCAGCGTTAGAGATGCAGTGTTTATGTTGGTGAGAAACGGAATAATATTCTCTAAAAGATATTTAAGGCATCTTCTGTGGATGGGCCAGGAGATGCGTTTTTTTTAAATATTACACATCTGTCTGACGGTGTCCTCAGTCACAGGAGCCATAATCGGGTGAGGATATGGCCCATCATGTGCGTGAGGGTAGCAAAATATATCTTCCACTCTCTGTTTGGCGTCTCTTTCGGATCTTTCGCTGAGGTTGGGGATATTAGAGGAAACAAGGGTGGCATGTAATGTATTTTTGAAGGCTTCAGCCTTCTCTTGTGGATTGTTGAGAATAATGTTGTTAACTATAAGATGAGATCGTGGCTGACTTTTTTGTTTGGCTAGGACTTTAAGTTTATTCCAGAATACAGCATGCCCTCGGTAGTCAAGGTCGGCTGTGACACGTCTCCACTGTAATTGCTTCAGCCTGTTCACTTCTAACCTTATAACCGCTAAGACTCTTTGTACTCTGTTTTGATGAGAAGATTTATGAATCTTTTATTCTTTTGTACAGTATAAAATCTATAACTTAAAAATTCTGACATTCATAATTAACCACCCTGTGCATACAATAAAATCGTTAATATTTGCAGTATTGAGTACCATTTGTACTTAATTTTTGCAAAAAACTTAAAAATATAGGTCTAACCAAACTTCACATTGGCAGTATGGTGACTATGCTACTACTAAAATTCCAGTTTAAATTCCAGTTTTTTTGGAACGCTTTTATTATTACAAAATTTTTATGACTGTTGCGAAACATCATTTCCTCATTATAACGCATCTCTGTATATGTTAAATTCGGAATAAAATTTTGTATTTTTCGAGTACAATAGAGGACATCGAATAAAAAACACGGTTTAGTAAGGCCTCGCCTTTATGAGGTATTTCATATTAACGTTGAAATAACACAACGAAAAAAGAAAAAAAATACAGAAGAATGGAATGCTCGCAGCGTGTGCGACTTTTGCACTTTCTGCCAGTTCCCATTTTACCTGCAGCAATAATATCAAAGAAATGTTTTGTGGAATAATTTCTGAACTTTGTAATAAAGGATGCTGGGGCATTTCGCAGTCAGAATTTCTCGTTTGGGCGTACATGAAAAGGGCTTGTAATAAAATACGCGACCGTGGAAAGGTCGTCAGAACGGCGGTTCGATATGCAGGTGTTATGGAGCTACGGTTTTGTTGGCATAAAATAAATCGGCATAATGACTTTTGTTTTATATTTATTCTGCCTTATACCATATTTTTAATATTTTACCTTATTATACTGTAAGGTTGGTGCATATAAATTGTGGGTACAACAAACAATAAAGGATATAGACAAACTAAAATGTTAATATCAATAGTGAAAAAACGACGACGAACAAAGAAGCAAAGACAAGGGTAGAAATAAAAATAATAAAGATGTAAATAGGAAGAAAGACGCAGTACAAATAGCCGAAAAGCACCAAAAACATCTAATTTTGTTGGTTTTACTACTAACTCATTTAAGGTAAAATAGATATTCTCCAGTAATAGTTATTACAACTCAAAAGGTTTAATTACTATTTAACTATTTCATTACTATTTAGCTTTAGAACAATATCAAAAGGTTTAATTTTTATGATATGATATCCGTTGTAATCTATGCATAATTAAATATTTCAATTTTAAGAGTTCTTCTTCTTACGCCTTAAGTCTTCAGGTTACATTTTCGGTTCCAAGTGGTTCCATGTGATGGCAGATCCAAAATTCATGCCCTGTAAAGTACAGGACAAAATATAATAACGCTATATTTTGCCTACCTCAGGGTAAGATTATGGAGTAGAAAATTGGGGACAGAAACTAAGGGGGTTGAGATGGAGCAAACAAAATAATCGATACTGGTGCGTACGGTACTCAGGGGTTAGTTAGAGAGCTGGGTCGTGGATAAGTTGAATCAAAGGGGTCAGATTGGGGTAACTACAAAAATGAAAACAAAGGGATACTTACATAAATCTCCTGGGACAAAACGAACAAAATATAGACAGACAAAAAAGGGACTTCTAGGGTGAGGAGATTTTTCTAAATTAAAATAAAAAAAATGGATGGGAGAAATAAATCAAACATTTATTTTTTTATCAAACAAAGAGTTCATAAAAATACAGATGGCACGAAAAATATATTATATAAAATAATGCAAAATTAAAAAACTTATGTGTCTATCTGTTTACAAAGGAAATTGCTACAAAATTTTTCAAAATGGTTAGTAGGTTATTTATTAATGTTGCCAAAATTATTGAAATTAAGGATAACCTTGTAAATGAAAATACTGTAAAATTTAACCTTTTCTATAAAACATCTTTTCTATATAATGAAATTAAAGATTTTCACAATAAACAATCAGATTAAAGCTAACTGACATATGTCAACATAACATTTTTAGACAGAATGAAATTATTACAGTTATACCCATGCCCTGATGTATAATTTTATTTATTACAGATTCTTAAATTTTAAATGAAAGCAATTATTGCTACTCAGGAAAAAAATGTCTATTTTACTTTGAAAATTAATATAATAAATGTTAGGTACCTTAACTCACATATTTTACACCTAACTTTTGAAAAAACTTGCTAAACATCTATGGGCTAGAAGCTATCTGGACAACTTCTCAACAGGAACAAAGGAAGACCAGTTATATAGCCTGGAACGACGATCAAAGACGCAAACGAGGTTGGAGCAAACTGGCGACAAACTATAGCACACCCTATGTACTGCTTTCAAAATTCCATCATGTTCCGGTATACTGCACAAATCTTAAAGTGGTTACTATATTCTAAAATGTAATTTTATGAAGAGTAAATCACCACCTTTGATCGGTCTTAAAACCTAATTAACCATCACACAAATTTTTGCCGGCTTCTCCATAGAAGTTCGTGTCTACGAACTGAAACAAAAATAAACTACACCTTAAATTGAACTACTTCCAGGTTTAACAACCTTGAATCTATTACCAGTTTTGCGTTTTAGAAAAATTGACTACCTGACTTGCAATATTTTTTCTAGGAACTTAAAGTTAAAACACCATAATATATCGATCGTTTTAAAATTCATTTGCAAAAGATAAATGTAGATTTCACTCGACAGGCCCTACTACAAAAATCGTATACAGAATTTATATTATTATATAGATATTAAATATTATATTATCTAATAGATAGAAACAAATTTAAAACGCTAAAAGATCAGTTAAAACACATCAGAACTTGTGACTTAGAGATCTGAGAAGGTGGTTTTACCCCTTATTCACTGAAATAGTTTTAGCTTCTGCACTGAAATATCCACTTCTAACAGTTTTTAAAGCTACAATTGCCATTTGAATCGCTAACCTTCGAAAGAAGTTTTGATCCTTATCAGAAGTCCATTTGTATGGATAACGCCTTTATGGGAATTCGTTTAGCTGCCATGATTCGCATTCATACAGTATTAAGATACTTTTAAAGATTTGAAGGAGAAAGAGTTTTCTGAGACATATTATTGAACCACACTATTGTCATATTAACACCCGTGGATACAAAATACATCAGTTTTACAATTTATCCTAGACTACATAATCGTAAGAAACGAACTAAACATGATTTTGCAAGATGTACGAGTACACAGAAGAGCCACTTGTTGAAACTCATGGACTCGTCAACAGCAATAATATAAAATATTATTATATCTTATAAAGAATTTTATAAGTCAATACAAATTGCCGTCTATGCTGATAACATTAGCAATATATCTCTCAGAATAGAAGAAACGACAGAAATATATGCACAATCAAAAACAGGGGCAAAAAAGACCGGACTGAAAATAAAAATTCAAAAAATAAAAAAGTTTACAGAGGCAAGTGCTAAGGGAAACAGACGCACAGTTGAATTAGAGGATGATATTGAAATTGTAGCAAGTTATACATATCTGGGAGTTGCATTAAACAAGAATGAAACAGAAGAACCAGAAATTTAAAGAAAAATAATAAATGGAAACAAAGTTTACTTTTCACTAGTCCGTGTATTTCGCTCCAAAAACACACTGGGAATCGAAAATCATTAGATACAAAACTATTATCAAACTAATAGTATGTTATGAATGTAAGACATTGTTAATGACAGAAGATACAAAACAAAAGCTAAAAATTTTCGAAGAGAAGTCCTAAGGAAGACATTTGGAAATATTAAATAAAACGAAGTCTGGAGATCCAGGTATAACCATAAACTCTACCAACTGTTTAAAGGTTTAAAGAAGAAGAGACCAAAATATTGCAAAAAAGAGCCCTAGATAGGAAAATGCAGGGTGCAAGAGCAAAAGGAAGGCTACGAAAAAGTTGGAAGAATGAAGTGGCAGCGGATGCGCAAAACGTGAGACCCTGGACAAGATCAGTGCGAGACCGGTAAAGTTGGAGACATAGTTAAAGGAGGACAAAGCTCGTTTCGGGCTGTAGCACCGTTAAAGAAAGGGGGAGAACCTGACCTATACGAATAACATCAAAAATAATAGTAGAGATATATAAATCGTTAAAAACAGGACACCTGGTTCTGGAAATATCCCTGCTAAACTTATAAAATACGACAGAGCCAAATTGTATGAAAGCCTAGCCCAACTTTTCAAAGTTTATTAACCAAGCGCAAATCCCAGAAGAATGAAAGACATCAATTATATCTACCATACCCAAGAAAGGCAGAAGAGACGATAATAACAACTATAGAGACGTCGTTGTAACAAAATCAGGCAGTAAAATATATGGAAAAGTGATTAAAGGTAAAATAAAAAATAAATACAATGATAAAGAAGCCCAAATGCAAAAAATGGGATTGCTGTTAAGCAGCAATACTATATAAACATTATTGTTTGTAGATGACCACCTAGTAATAGCACAAGAGTATAAAGATACTAAATATATGTCAAGGAGATAATATTCTTCTTTTTCCTCTTTATAAGCACCTCTGCTTGTTCTTTGGCCGATTAACACCTCTATGGAAGGTTGTCACTCAACCTTTTGCGCGGTCGTTCGATACTTCTTTTGCCGATTGGTAACTTATATCTTGCTATTTTGGCGACACGAGACTCCCCTGTTCTGCTTATGTGGTTATTCCATAATTTTTTTCTTTTTTGGGTCCATTCATTTATACACTTTACGTTGCATTCTCTTCTAATGTATTCAGTTCCCTTTCGATCTCTTAGTGTATTTCCTGTAATTCTTCTTAGTACTCTTATCTCTGCAGCCTTTGCGTTGTGACTGTATCGGGTCTTGTTTATGAGGCATACGTCATTATTGATCTTACACTGGGATGTGAAATAAACAGGAAAATGGAAGGTAAAGTGAGGAAAGGGAATAACCGAGGAATATAAAAAATAGGAGCTGGCAATAAACAAAGAAAGATTACAGCAGGAACTTGCATCGTAAGATAGAGAAATTATTAGAATTTGCGACACATATAAGTACCTGGGTATAATAATCATAAAACCAAGAATGTAGGCGACACGATAAAAGAAAAAACGACCAGGGAAGAAAAGTTATATGCCTTCTAAATAATATCTTCTTCTTTGGGTGCCGTGTCCGTATTCAGACGTTGGCCGTCATCATGTTTACAATTTCCTGAATCCTAAACAATATACTTTGGGACTAATTAAAAACAAATGGTAAAAAAAAATTGGGATATAAAAACACAATAATTAAAAGTATGATCACCTACATCAGTAAAGTAGGGGAGACTAGGGAGACTGGAGGCAAAAAATAAATTTTATTGTTTATAAATTATTCAATTTGCAATTAAAAGATAATATGTAATGTAAGTGAATTGTGTGCCATTTAGCTAATCTTGCCATATTTTTTCATGCTTTCAAAATATTACTTAAAATATTTAGAAGTAGAAAAATGGTGTAAAGTATTTCACCGCTCCCTAGGTAAGGAAGCGTTGAGGCAGGCTGTAGGGAGTATTGAGACATTGTAAGCTTTCGAGAAATGAATATTAATTATTGAAAAATTAAAAACATAAAGAATGTTTACAACGCAAAATGTTTATTAATATTTAATTAACAACCGAAACTGTATACTAATTATTAAACAAAATGCAAAAATTAACGAACATTTTGATAATAATGGAAATCCAAGCCAAATGTCAGTGTAGATTTAACTTTTTCTGTTCCACCTACATTGTTTAGATACGGTATTTTAAAATATCTTTTTCTTGAAGTCAAGAAATATTTTCCATTGGTGGATAAATAAATTTACAGGTTGCTTCGTGACGACGTAAAAATTTAATTTCATATTCATCACATAATGCACAGTTGAAATTTTTGTCAAATTTAACTAAAACGAAGTCTCCCACTTGGAGTGAAGAGTTTTAATTTAAAGCATTTCTCTTTAGTAGCTTTTAACAAGTAAAATATATTCGCTGTTCCTCTATATCACTCGAAGAAGATCCTGGTGAACTTGCAAATTTTCGTGAAGATTTCTGTCTGTTTGAAAAAAGATTTTAATGCATCAATGGAACACCCGTTTTTTTTTTTCGAGCATTTGCTTCAGCCTCTATCGAGTCTTTTTTGGCGTGTCGGTAAGAATCCTTGGAAATATCCGTTTTTGCTTTGTAATTCGCTTTCGTGGACCTGCAAATTAAAATGCAAGTTGAGTGCACATGAGATTGTAAAACCATGGTGTATTTGCGAAACACGGACAAGATAATCCGATAAAAAAAGCCTCTTCTTCATGGGTAAAGACTAACGTAGTTTTAAAACCAGGTGAATAAGTAATATAAGCGTTTGCTTATCGATATCATATTTCCTTGCAGTTGCGCGTAATTTTGCTCCCCCAAAACCTTGCTTTACTGCGGTTTTCATAACGTCAGGAGGAGGAACTATTCGTTCTGTCTTTTTAATACGAAAACAGGGCATATTATATTAAAACAATATTATCATTTTAATCGGTTTAGCAGTTTTATGCATATTTGCACCAGTTTCCGTTAAAAATTACCGACTACTTAACAAACACATTAATTATTAAAAATGACCTCCAAAACTAAAACTAAAACAGTTAAATTTTAACTGATAGATATTAATTATTCAAAGATACTAGTAAACCGTTAATAGTTTAACCAGTTGAAGAGAAGGCATAAATCGGGAAATGAGAGATAGAGAAATAGAGGAAAACCTATTTACAATCCGAGAAAAATGGCGATTAGGTATTTGAAGACGTATTAAAATGTTTACTGTTGGGTTTCTGTTGTATTATTTAATTTTGCAATAGTTTAAGATGACACAATTTTTGTGCGATATATTGATTAATATTGTTCTGAAACTATTTTCTTGTGGCATTTTAAATTAATTACTATTTAACTGGGAATAAGCCACAATTAAAGATAAAAATGCGTTTATTGACGTTTCAATTTCCACTTCGGAAATCGTTCTCAAAATACAAACAGTAAATTTATTGACGTTTCAATTTCTACTTCGGAAATCGTTCTCAAAATACAAACAGTGACTGTTTATATTTTGAGAACGATTTCCGAATTGGAAATTGAAACGTCAATAAACGTATTTTTATCTTTAATTGTGGCTTATTCCCAGTTAAATAGTAATTAATATTGATTAATAATAACTGATTTTGTGCTGCTTAATGAAGAAATCTACTTACATTGGTAAAAGCTCTTAATCCCAAACAGATAATTTAGACTTTAATATTTCCCTTGTTCTAGTTACGTCCTAGGGAGTCTTTAACAATGAATTAAAAATATGTATATTCTATCCTACAAAGTAACATTGTAAACCATACCTCACTTTACGCTGCTGTTTTAATATAGCCACTATTTTTAATATTCCTGAAAGAAATACGACTGTCATACTAAATTGTGTCTTGGGATTAAAGGTCGCTTTCAATTAATAAAACACAATAGAGTGATTTACAGTCCAATAAATCCGGTATTATTGCGTTCAATATTGCAATGCAGCCACGACAAGTATTTCCTTGGATGAACTTTTTTAATAAAACTGTCTGTAGATACAGAAAATCAGAAAATCGACGTTATTGGACAGAAAATATCAAAAGTATATCCGAAGTTTTCAATTCTAGTTTTTCTCTAAATGAAGAGATTCCATTGTAAAATTTATATTTAGGGATAGTCGGTTTAAAGTTTATGTTCACTATATGAGTTTAAGAGTATAGATTTAGTATTTTTTTAATTATAATAAAGAAATTACTAGTGATTAAGATTACAACACTAACAATGAAATTTTTAATTAAAAATAAGTATAAACTTCATGAAATAGGTATAGAGAAAAAAATATTTCATTTTAACACAATGTATTTGTCCACTGAGATTCATAAGATAATTGAACGAAAAAATTCAGAAAAAGATTATCTTTTTTTTCTTTCTTAGGTATTTCCTTTTGCTGTTTCTTCTTTTTCTTCACCCCTCATACTTTCTCTCTCAAGTCTTCTACCAAACAGTTCTTCCAACTTCTTCTTCTTAATTTTCTTTTACCTCATTTTTTCAATCAGCTCTATTCTTCGTCCCACAAAGTTGTCATTTCCACCCTTGACATAACTAAACTGGTGCAGTCTCTGCTCTTGACCCTTTTTTGAGACTGTGGTTCTCTCCCTAATTACTTCGTTTCTGATATTCTCTCTTCTCGTCTTACCCAACAGACAATGTACTATTTTTATCTCAGTTACCTCCATCTTCTTTTCCTAAACCTTCTTTATAGGACACACTTCACCATCACATGCCAACACAGGATTCATCATCATCATCTTTGGCTCGACAATCCTCTGTGGATCTTGGCCTGCTCTAAGATTCGTCGCCATTCTGTTCGGTTTTTGGCAACATGTTGCCATCTTTTGATTTTTAATATTCGTAAGTCGGTTCCCACTCCATCTAACCACCTAATTCGCGGTCGGCCTTTGCTTCTTTTTCCTACAGGTGTTCCTGTGGTTAGCTTTTTAGCAATCGTATTTTCTGGCATTCGTATTATGTGTCCAGACCATCTAAGTCGCTGTGTTTTAATGAACGTTATGATATCTGGCTCATCAAAGAGCTGATACAATTCAAAATTATATCTTCTGCGCCACTGCAAATGGTCGTTTACAGCTCCAAATATTTTGCGAAGTATTTTACGCTCAAATATTCCCAAAAGTCTTTCATCTTTCTGCGTTAGAGTCCATGTTTCTGCTCCATATGTGAGGACCGGCCTCAGCAATGTTTTGTATATAATAATTTTAGTTCTTCTTTGAATGTTTCTTGATGGAGTCCATAGTATGCCCTATTTGTAAGATTTATTCGTCTTTTGATTTCTTCGCTTGTTTTATTGGTAGCAGTCAATAGCGACCCAAGGTATGTGAAGTTGTCAACACGTCCAAAGGTATGACTTCCAAAGACTGTTTCTCGTTCCTCATTTGCTATTGGATCCTTTGTAACCAACACGTTCTTGGTTTTGTCTTCGTTGATGACTAGATCGACCTGTTTCGCCGCTGTTTCCAATTCGAGGAGATATTGCTCAACATCTCGCTTGCTACGCCCTACTATGTCAATGTCATCAGCATATGCTAGGACTTGTATCGATCTATTGTAAATTGTACCGCCATCACTAATTCGTGTATCTCGGACTGCCTTTTCTAAGGCAATATTAAATAGGAGGCAAGCCAGAGCATCCCCTTGTCTGAGTCCATCCTTTATCTCAAAGGATCTCGAACTCTCTCCCTGTATTCTAACAGTGGCTTCTAAGTTAGACATTGTCATTCTCGTTAGTCGGATAAGTTTCTCTGGTATACCAAACTCATGCATTGATTGGTATAGCACTGTTCTCTTGACACTGTCGTATGCGGCCTTGAAGTCGACGAATAGGTGATGGGTTTCAATATTGAATTCTAATGTTTTCTCGAGAATCTGTTTTATTGAATGAATCTGGTTAACTGTTGATTTTTCTGGAGTGAATCCAGCTTGATATTTACCAACGGGCATCACGCCTTGAGACCATTCACAGGGCATGGTCTCATTATGCCAAACAAGAAGTAAAAGCTTATGCAGTGTCTGTAGTAGGGCATCGCCATTATTCTTGTAGAGCTCACTGCAAATTTAATCAACTCCTGGTGATTTATTATTTTTAAGCTTTTTAATGGCTTAGGCAACGTTTTCGATGGTAGGTGGTCTTTCGTTTGGGTTGAAAGGATTCTAATCATTTCGATTTGCTAGGGTGTTATCTGCTTCTTCGATATGATGGCCCTTAAATTGTGCATCGAAAAATTCAACCCATCTGTTTAGGATTGAGGCCGTATCATTTAGGATGTTTCCTTCTACATCCTTACAGCTCCTTATTCTTGGCTTAAACTCTTTGCGCATTTTGTCACACAGGCCTCACCACATTATTTTATATCTTTTTGTGCATCGAAAAATTCAACCCATCTGTTTAGGATTGAGGCCGTATCATTTAGGATGTTTCCTTCTACATCCTTACAGCTCCTTATTCTTGGCTTAAACTCTTTGCGCATTTTGTCACACAGGCCTCACCACATTATTTTATATCTTTTCTTTTAGCATTTCATCAATTGTTTGATCACAAAGTACTTTAGATTATTTACTTCTATTTCAACCAACTAGCCCGTATCCTCTGGGCAGTTTCTCAATCTGTATCCCATTTTCCGTTATGTAGGAGCGAAGGTATTTAAATTATTCAGCTAGACCTAATTTTTACCCAAACAGTTTATAACCATCCCTGTTCTTCCCAACCACATATACTCCATTTCCGACCTGCCAACCCTAAGTCCTTCCTGTTTAATAGCCCTTCTTCCACCTTCCAACTTCTCCTGTAACATTTCTTTGCTCCCCTTCACTAACACGATATCATCCGTTAAGAGCATTGACCAATGAGCTCCTCTATTATCTTTTTTGTCAGTACGTTCATATTAAGGTTAAACAGGTACAAACCCAGTGAAAAATCTTGATGCAAACAACCGTCACTAAAAAACATTCGGCCAATCAGACACAAGCCTTTATTTGGTGTACGTTCCCTTAAACATATTCTTCACGAGCCTTACGAACTTATCAGAACTACTCGATCTTTCATAGACGTCAACATGGTGCAATAATCAGAAAAAATGTAATCACCATTATATTGGAAATTTTAGAATTATATTGATTAAACAACCAATTAAACAAACCATTATTAATAATATAAATTTTATGAAATAATTCTTTAAGTCTAATATTCCACAAAATAATAATTTGAATTAAATATATTAAAAAATTGTACGCAACTGATACGGGAAAACTTCAAATTTTATTGACAGTTCAGTGTGTGGCAAAAGTGTATAAAGTGTTACCGCTTTTTTAGAGTAAGAATTTTGTTTATGTTTTGATTTCTTACACAATTTGATCATAATATAATATTTATTAATAAATTGTATTTATAAATACATATTAAATTTAGATTAATATATTTTAAAACTAATTATTGTTGTGTATTGTAATTGTGCTATGCCAAAACAAATAAATAGTGTATAGAAATCTGATAAGCTATCATATAATATAGATTATTTTGAAAAAGAAATAATGGCGAAACGTTTTTACTATTATAGCCCTATAAAGAGGTAAGTTTAAAATTTAGAATATATAATTTTGGAAATACTTCAGAAAGAATATGGTAACCTTTATTTTTTTTCCATAGTAGCTTCAAATTTTTTTAAAATATCTTTTCCAATATTACCTCTAACGTTCCGACAACATGACGCAAATTCTGTTATTAATGCTGTACTTTCGAACAATGACAGTTTTGGTGATTCTAACTGAGTAATTGTTTTTTGAACAAAACTAAAATTTGATTTTATAAATGAAAGTTCTTGTTGAAGCAAGTTACTCTAAAAAGTTTGTATAGAATCCCAAAGAGATTGGGAACTTTCATCTGTTAACGTATCAATTATGTTCTTTATTTTAACAAAATGATCTGCATAAAAATTAGCTGCTTCTAACCATGTTCTCCATCGCGTTAAAATAGGTTGTGGTGGAAGAGGAATGTTAGGTAGCATTTCTTTATAAAGTTGAATTCTTATAGGAGATTTAAGAAATACTTTTTTGACACTGGATATCATGGTATTTACAAGAGGAAACTTTTTTTGTATTTCCTCTGCAACTCTGTTTAATCCATGCGCTACACAAGTAACATGTATTAAATGTGGGAAAAATATTTTTAAATTTTGTCCTGCTTACACCATATAAGGAGCAGCATCCGATAAAATAAGCAGTAATTTATTAGAAGGAATAGTTGTCGGAAGACAAAAAGTTGCTAATGTTTCTTGTATAATACGCGAAAGTGTTAAAGCATTTGTTTTCTCAAGTTGCTGGCATGAAATAAGATGAGATTTTGGTAAGGTATCTTCTTTAAGAACACCAATCAATAAATGAGCAATATACTTTCCTGAGGAATCAGTGGTTTCGTCTACAGATATGTAAAAATAATTATCTGCAATTTCTTCCTTAATATTAATTAACACCGACGAGTATAGCCCGTTCACATTATTTCTTCTTAGAGACCGATCACTTGGAACATTAAGTTTGCAATATTTTTTTAGAAACGAACTAAAATTTACATTTGCTAATTTTGAAAGCGGTATGTTTGCAGACACTAATGCGCGACACAAGTCTTCATTAAAAGTTTCTTGCTCATCTAATTTTTTTGAAGTAGATTGGAAACATTTAGCCATTGAAGTTTGATGTTTTCCTCCTATTTTTCCTTTTTTTGCAATGTGTGAAGCAGTTCTCACATGTTGGTCTATCTGAAATTTCTTCTCACATGCTATCTATAAATAAAAATAAAAACCTTTATTTTAACCCAACCTTTAAAATATAAAAATATACAAGGTGTTTTTGGTTAATCAAATAACTGGTTTGGAAAAAAAAACACTCGCTAAGCGTTTTAAATGCAGTATTAATCCACAAATTAGTTTTTGTTACTAACCATTAGTACATCATATAACTTATTTTAAAATTCAACAAAAGTTTTTTTTTTGTTTATTCAATTACAATAAAAATAATTGTGTTTTAGAATAGCTGACTTCATAAAAAAAAAGTAAAGGTGAAAAATTTTTCTAAATACACACCATTGTATTGTACCATGGACAATTTTTTCTCACTAAAGGAAGCTATTTTTCATTTAAAAACAACCTACGAGTACTAAATTTCAAGTAAATACGTTTATTGGTTTTAAAGTTATTGTTGTTATTAACTAAAAGAATTTAATTTTTTTTAATTTTAACACCCTGTATCTCGAAAAGTAAATAAGTTTGACCCCTCATTAACTATATCGTTTTGTTCAATTTTTCGAGAAGTATCTACAGTCAAACGTTGTAAGTGTCATTTGGAAACACCCTGTATGTATGAAATATTAGATATTTAATAGTAAATATTAGATACTTACAATTTTGCCACAGACTGAACAGTAGATTTTTCCCATATCCATAGACAGCTCTTTATAAGGTTTAATCCAAGTTGAAGCACTGGTTGTTTTAGGCATTATAAAATCACAATCTTCCTTTTTGTTACGCACAACGAGTGTTTACGCTTTGAATATCAAAACAAAAATGATTTACATCTGAGCATCTAATTAGAAATGTTTAGGTACCTAATTCAATAAACTGGGAGATTTTGGAAAATCCCTAAATTAGGAACAAAACTATTAGCCGTTTACCTGCTGTTAAGATACAATAAATTGTAGATGGATTTGGGGATTAGATCATAAAATACAAATGAGCGAACCCTTAGCGATTATCCAATAACTGAATGCCTCAGTGACCGAGACTTTCTAAGAATGTTGAGGGCTACTTAAATTGATCTTCTTTGAAATTGTAAATGTTTTGTACCTGTAGAGATTACGTACTTAGATCATTTCTTGATTAAAATGACTATAAAATTTTATACAAGAATTGAAATAAATTGGTATGTTTAAAAATTTTCAAATACAGTATAAAAATCTGAACTTTTATGCACTTTATGCAAACTTTTATACAAATATGCTAAAATATGAAATATTTGCATAAAATATGCACAATATGCAAAATATGCAATATGCATATTTGCCGAAGTCTACTGTTCACCAAGGAGAACGTCATGGCGGAAGAAATCAAGCGAAGAATAATCCCAGCAAACAAATGCTATTTTGAATTGAATAGACATATGAGAAGCAGAAACTTAAGCCAAAAACAAAAATACCATATGTCAACCATATGTTCACCAGTGTTGACATATGGATCGGAGACATGGACCATTTCCAAGGCAGATGAAATCCTCCTGCTTATATTTGAACGCAGGATCCTGAGAAGAATATTCGGTGGCATCTGTGAAAATGGTGTTTGGAGAAGGAGGTACAACTACGAGATATATCGCAGATATAAACATATATTTGGTTGTAAAGACGTATTATCTCTTATAAAAATAGAAAGACTAAGATGACAGCAAACATCTGGCCAGATCACAGCAGAACAACCCTCCTAGAAGTATTCTTATGTTACAACCTGTGGGAAGTAGAGGTAGGGGTAGGCCAAAACTCAGATGAAGGGATGGTGTAGATGATGATGGTACAAAAATTGTCGCAGCAAAGTGGCAACAGTTGGCAATAGATAGAGCTAGACTGGCGTAATAGAGGGAAGATCTAGGCTCTTTTATAGGGCAGTAGCACCAATGATGATGATGAAGGGAAAAATACTGCCGATACTGAAAAACCAACCCTAACCAAGTAGCTACAAAGGCTGAAAAATATGTATATTGTTCTTAAATATCAAAGAAAATCTTTCCACGACGTATTCAATTCAGATAATTTAAAATTATTAAAATAATTATAGTAAATATAATAAAAATAAAATATTTCTGAATACACCTCTAACTTTTAAAACAATATTATCCTACATAACATGAATTATTTCAAAACACAATATCCATTGTTTGTAAATTTATTTTTATTAGTGTACTAAATTAGCGGTAATATATATCTAGGTTTTTATCACATTCAGCAGATACACCTCTAGTAGCAAGTCGCTGACATTTCTTGCCTTAAAAAAGCGATTAGTTCATTACCGCAAAATGGAGGATTAGTCCTCCGAAAGTTGTCGTTTGCTGGAAAACCGAGCCAGCCGCATCCTAACTGTGACCCATGTCGTAATAGCAACCTCACATCGTAAAGTGTGTCCAGGACGTAAACTGGTTCCTCGAAATTGCATACCTCACAGCTAAAATTTACCGCTAGATCCTCGGTTATTAACAGCAATGCCGCAGGCTGGCTACATTGTTGGGTTAATACACAGGAAATTTGGTGCGTTGGCGAAATAGGGGATTCGGGATGGGATACTCTAGAATACACTGTTAAACACATAACTTGATGCAATTAAATTATGTATGAAAATATTGGGAAAGTTTCTTAATACCCTTAGGAAAACCCTAGTTAGTAAATTTTAGCAAAAAGTTATAATGTCTGAAGTGTAAATGGCTTTTGAAAGCCCTTACGTTAATTTAGGTTTTAAATAATTATCTATTAACATGACAGAGGTTTATGTACCTATATCAAAGCTGTTTGCAGATCTTTTGCGATGATAGCCTTGCAATTTTATTTAGGGTTTGCTATTTTTTATTTTCCTTTTTAGTTCTAGACATTTCATTATTTCTTAAGTTTCTTTTATTCTTTTTTACGTGGCATATCAGAGTTATCCGACGTTGGCAATCACAATTGCAGAAGCTTCTCGTTTTTTGCCACATCGAATAATTGTACTGCATTTAAGGTTCCGGCATTTGGGACAAGTGTCTTTTAGGTATCTTAAATATTTTTTTGTGCCTCCCAAATATCTTCTGTAGTAGCCACATTATTCATATAATAATAGTTAATAATAGTAGATAGGTAACCACTTTAGCACACCTTAACCTTTCACTGCTGACGTCACAAATTATTATTATAATTAATAAAATTAGTAGTAATTACGCGATATGATGAAGGATAAAAGTTTAATAAAATTATTAGGGGATGGAAGTTAAACAATATTATGTATTAAAAATATAAAACTCTCGAGCATCGTGAAAGCGTCGAAGAGATTAATACCTTTTTGTTGATAATTATATATTTTATGGAGTTATTCATAAAATGAACCACCTTCTCATAGGTCATATAAATTCCCAATGATTAACAGTGTATTACAACTTCAGAATCAAGCAGTCCTTGCAGCAGCAGGATTTTAGTTGAGCGGCGCCGGTTCGTGTATTTGGAGCAAATGTAAAAAGGCGATTACAGAAGATTTGATTAATCGAAGATAATACTAGGGCCGAGTTTGTAAACTAAATCGTATTACCAACGTACTACATGATTTATAGAGTCGGTTAAGCTCTACGAGCTAATACCCAATATTCGAAGTGTATATTGAGGGCATTAGTGTAGAAGCAGTGTAGTACGCGCTGCAGGTCGGGATATTTTGACGTTGCTAAGTTAAACAGTTAAAAGTTACTTATATAGGCAGTCTGTAAATGTTTAAGTCTCTTAATTTATTCTAATCAAAGATATACAGAAGATAAAACACTTTACATTAGAATTTAGGTATAAAACATATAATTAAACTTTTTTTAAAAGTGTTCTTAAAATTTATATAGGAGCATAATGTTTCCAGAGTGCCTTTTTTGTAATTGAAGCTAGCACTAAATTTGTAGCTGTGACATCCATATATGGTTTTACAATATTCCAAATTTAAATTCTATGTGACTCTTGGTCGATGACATTAAAGAGCATTGACTTAATGAGCAACATGTCTCCTTGCTCGATTTGAACAAGTGGTTCTTGTCAGTTAAAACTGCACAGACCAACTGGCTGCGGCGACAGAAAATATAATTCAAGAAGACAGCATTAATATGACGAGGTATGAGTATGTTCAGAGACTAATGTAAATTACGTAATACCTAAGATCTTAATAATGAAAACATTTAGTTAAAATTTAATTTGTTTAAATGATAATAGTTATTGTCTTAAATCTGCAAATCTCTACTAAAATTAAAAACAAGTAAATTATTAAAATAGTAAAAATAATGTTTGAGGTTGAATCTATGACATCATAAGTAGTATAAAAATTGATTGAGGTAGACAATGAAAGGAAGTTATGTAGTACTATCCACATAATAGTGTAAGAAATGATATAAAAAGTAGTATACAGTATGGTGGAAATGAAAGGAATAAATTCGTTATTTCGTAAACCGGAGACTTTAAGGAAAAATCCTGAAACCCGTCGATTTTTATTTTTAAATAAGCTATTCGTAAGAATACATTTTTATTTTTGACGTCATCTATGTGAGCGTGATGACGTCATTTCTAAAAATTTTTAATAGAAAGCGCAGTATTGTAATACATCATTTGAGAGGTCTTTTAAATACCTATTCAGCCATATCAATATGTCTCAGTATTTGGTATTTGTAATTGTTTAAAAAAATTATTAAATATTTATTATTACAATAAATATTTATTAAGTATTGATATGATGTATTATTGACACCCAAAAATAAATTTTATAAAGGCCATCACTGGTAATGAAATGTCTTTTTTATCTTCTTCTTACCTTTTAAAAAAAACTAGTTACCTTATCAATATGAACATTGATAGTTGGTCATTCAAACTTAATTATTTTTCTGTCAAGTGATTAATAGTAATATTGTAGTAAACGTATTCAAGAAGTCTTTGTATCTTTGAACATGAAGCTAACTGAAACGCAAAGAATTGAAATTCTCATAATGATTGGTTATGGAGATAAAACACGTACGCAGAAAGAAGTATGTGCGTTATTTAATAATAAATACCCCCGTCAAGAACCAATTTCACAATCCACTGTAAGCAAAATTGAGAAAAAATTTAGAGAAAGGGGTCATGTTAAAGACCTTCCTAAAGGTAGTAGAAAACCAATATCTGAAAACCAACAAGTAGACGTTCTGTTAGCTTTTCAAGATAATCCTCATAACAGTTCACGGCAAGTAGCATTAGATAATGACATTGACCATTTAACAGACCTTAAACAGCTAAAGAAAGAAAAGTGGCATCCCTACAAAGTAAGTTTATTACCAGAACTTATGGAAGATGATTTTGATAGACGAATTGAATTTTGTGACATTATAATGGAACGAAATAACAGAGATCCAATGTTTTGAATAAAGATTATTTTCTCTGATGAAGCTACATTTCTACTAAATGGTCATGTCAATCGTCAAACTTATCGGTACTGGGCTACGGAAAATCCACACTTAATGCAAGAGTACCGTACTCAATACCCAGAGAAAATTAATGTTTGAGTGGAAATAATAAATAATAGGTGTATTGGACCATACTTTTTCAAAGCAAAATTAGCAGGTCCTCGATATTTAGAATTTCTTCAAAATTTCTTGATTCCAGAATTGAACCGGTTGTTTTCAAACAGAAATGATTTATGGCTACAGCAAGATGGTGCGCCTCCACAATATGCTGTCTTGGTACGCAACTACTTAAACAACGTCTTTCCTAATCGGTGGATAGGTCGAAGAGGAACAATAGAATGGCCGCCTAGGTCACCTGATTTGACTCCTCTTGATTTCTTTTTATGGGGATATTTAAAAAGTAAGATCAAAATAGACCACAAAATATTAATGAACTGAACGAAAGAATACGTAATGAAGTTGTTCAAATCACTCGGGAAGTTTTAGAAAATGTTAAAGAAGAGTTCGCGGTACGCCTTTCTCATTGTATTTTAGCTGAAGGTAAACAATTTGAGCACTTAATTTAGGTTTCATTGTATTTATTGAATAATACTTAATAAATATTTATTGTAATAATAAAAATTTAATTATTTTTTAAACAATTACAAACTTTAATTACTTAGACATATTGATACAGCTGAATAGGTATTGAAAAGACCTTTCAAATGCTGTATTACAATACCCCCCTTTCTATTCAAAAATTTTAGCAATTACGTCATCACGCTCACATAGATGAAGTCAAAAATAAAAATGTATTCTTACGAATAGCTTATTTAAAAATAAAAATCGACGGGTTTCAGGATTTCCTTAAAGTCTCCGGTTTACGAAATAACGAATTTATTCCTTTCATTTCCACCCATCGAGCAATAAGACAAAAGAGGGAATCTAATCCTTATGACAAGGAGACCAAAAAAGTGGCCTCTGATGGCGGACATATCCGGAAATGCGAATGCGCGAAATTTAAATTTTCCGACACTTATCAACAGTAGCTATATAATATTTTTCAGAATGTGTCTTAGACGAGAAAGTTTTAATTAATTATTAATGATAAGAGTCTAAAA
Organism: Diabrotica balteata; assembly: GCA_918026665.1. Lineage (NCBI taxonomy): Eukaryota > Metazoa > Arthropoda > Insecta > Coleoptera > Chrysomelidae > Diabrotica > Diabrotica balteata. Next base: position 14,844,315 of record OU898277.1, on the reverse strand, counting down.
TGCGACACAATTGTTAAAAAACTTCCATATAAATAAGATTTCATGTGACATTTGGGACAAACAATAACATAACCCAACTAAATTTGATGTCAAACAAGGAGAGAGACTCTCTTTCCTTGTTTATTGTGGCCTCTAAAGATCGCACTTCCTGTCTAACAATATGTTTGCCCCCACTACCTTTACATTCCCTCTATTGTCTTTTTGCTCGATGTTTCCACCATACTGTATACTAAAAGATTAAGCAGAAATCTAATGAAATTGAAGTTAAAAAAATTTTGATTGGGTAATGGTGGTTGCCTAATGACGGTAAGAGACCTGGTATGTAAATATCTGAGAGTTTAGAAAGTTAAATAGTAAAATGAATAAGCCTATTAAAAAAAAGTAAGTGATAATATGATAAAGGAAAATGATATTCTAACTATTATTATATTGTAGTTTTTTTTTAGTATTGATATAGTATTACTATATATTATAGTATAGTGAAGTATGTATAATATGCTGTTGTGAACGGCATGAACAAAGTTAGATAATTAAAATATGTAAATGGAAAACCAGACAAAATTATATATGTGTGAATATGTATTAGAGGAAGAATGACAAAATAGAGACTATGTGTTGAGTTAACTGGGAGGAGATTAGATTAGTTTCATCTCAGAATTAGCGCTTACCGAGATCAGTGAGAGTCTTATAATAAGCGGTGAGCCACTTAATAACATAAGATATGTTGACGACACCGTGCTTCTTGCAGGAACACTAGAAGAACTGCAACACCTTGCTGAACAACTAAATATATATTGCAACGATTATGGACTAAAAATAAATTTGAAGAAAACCAAGTTCATGGTATTTACCAAAGCACAAAACATCAAAGTTAAGTTAGTATTTGATAATACAGAAATTGAACAAATATCTTCGTACAAATACCTTGGAGCATGAATCACAGAAGATACTGATCAGACAAAAGAAATAAGATGCCACATTGAAATTGCACGGTCAACTTTTAATAGAATGAGGAAACTTTTTTGTAATCGCGATATCAATATGTGGCTCCGGATAAGAATGCTTTGATGTTATATTTTCTCTACCCCTTTGTATGGGGTTGAAGCTTGGATACTTAAAAAATCCAACATTAAAAACCTAAAAGCATTCGAAATGGTGGTTTTACCGACGTATTTTGAAAATATCATGGATGGACCGCAAAACAAACAAACAAGTTCTCGAACAACTAGGAAAACAATGCGAAGTTTTAAATTCCATAAAAATTAGAAAATTGGAATACTTGGAGCACATCATAAGAGGTAAAAAATACGAACTACTGAGGAATATAAAGCAGGGTAAAATCAAAGGCAGAAGAAGCGTAGGAAGACGTAAAATCTCGTGGCTACGCAATCTCCGTGAATGGTTTGGATGCAGTTCAATTGAACTATTCAGGCGCGTAACCAACAAAATTATAATTACCAGCATGATTTTCAATCTCCGATAGGAGTGGAACTTGAAGAAGAAGAATTTAAACACTTTTTGAAACTTTTGTACTTTAACAATGAATTTTCCGCCAATACATATTTCAGTTTTCTTTTCATCGTCACGTCCGACACAGAAAAGACTACAGTGGCGACTAGCTCACAAGCACATCAATGTATTGAAACACCCACAGATAATAGCTTACTATGTAATGCGAAGCATAGCAAAACATCGCATCGCTGATCGTGCTATAGCGGTCTGTGTGGACGTACACTTAGAGTAGATGTCTCCGCCTGCACCTGAAAATAAGTTCTTAAATTATTAATCTCTTTTTCTAATTGCTCGTTTATATCCATAAGCCCTCGTCCTCCTAAATACCGCGGTAATGTCGTTCTTTCTACTGTACTTCGAGGATAGTGTTTTTGTGCCTTTGTGAGGCGTGTTCGTACTTTTCGCTGAAGAGTTTCTATATCTATTTTAGTCTACTTAATAATCCCAAATGAGTAGCTAATTGCGAAAAATTCGTTGGCGTTTACTGCCTTAAACAAAATTTTACTATTAAGATATGAGTATTTACATACATCAAAGGGTAAGACATACCCTTCGTATGAACTCCGAAGTTAATTCGATTTTCATTTGTTTCTATTTTTCATTATTTAATTGTTATAATTTTAAAGTGTGAATAAACCGCATTATTAATTGTTAATTAAGGTATTTTTTTTCCAAACAAACACCAAATTATAAGACGTTATGTCTTATTGGCTGAATTGTATTGTATTATTAAATTTAAAAAAATAACAGTTTTATTCAGTATGAAACACCCTAACAACAACTCGTATTGTATATTTAATCATCTAAAACTTCCCGTTTCCTGTATTTTCAAATTTATAAACCGAATATCTGACCACAATATGTGTTTACAAGCCCTGCAACCTTATTTTATAACTTGGCATTCCTGTCGGAAAACATTCTTCAGGTCGACTGATTCCAGTTAACCCAGCACATTACTAACACAACAACAAACGCAACAAAAATTGTTCTGACTCGCGTCTTTACACCCCATCATCCCTAATCAGTTGGCGAAATGCTCGAAGCATCGAAAACACGAGACAGCAACTGTGGCTGATTTGCATATGTAAGGCGCAAGGGTACAAAGCTGAATCATCCACAAGCTGCTTTCCGAACTCGGCCAGGCTAATGAAGTTAAGTGTGTGTGAATACCGCCGTTATACGCTCTAATAATATAGGTTGGAGCAAGATTACATATTAACTTATGAAGTAACGCTTAGTATTTGCTAATAAATGATACTAACGTGAATTATACATTTCATGGAAAATTATCGCTTTAGAAATATTTGTTGAAGTTACGTGAGCAATTTTTTTATTTGCCAAATGCTTATAGACATAAATAGATATAAGGTTTAATGCTCGAATAAATAAACTTTGATCAAGTAAAAGGCAAATAACCAGCACAGTTTAATTAATTTTTTCTTGCTCAAGTACTTTCGCTCCCTAGAGCATCTTCAGGGGCATTTCGTCAATTGTGGCCTATCCGACAAGAATAAAATGTTATAAACATAAAATGGTACATCACCATCGGCGTAGTTAGCCTTAGTTTTCAAGGGGGGCCTGGGCCCCAGTGTATGGTTGATTAAAAATTTAATTGTTTTTTATTTGCCGTGCAACGAAAAAATAAATAGAAGAAATGCGTTATAATAGTATACTGGTTTTATTCTTTTAATATACCTAATACATAATATAATATATACACTGCGATAAATATTTATAAAAACAAAATATTAACAAAATATTACTTACTTCCTACTCTGTTCACTAAAAGAATTTACAACACTCTCTAAGTCTATGTCTACATCTTTTTCTATATACAACAAAGCCAAATCTGAATGTCTATCTTGAGTCATTGTCGTTCTTAACCAGTTAAAAATCCGCCTCATGGCAGAAAAAGACCTCTCGCACGTTGCGCTTGAAATAGGCAAAATAATCGATACTTTAAAAAGTTGGTAGAGGTTGGGATAAATATGTTTTTTCTGAATCAATTAAGTTTTTTTTTATATATATTCATAACAAACAGTTTCGTTAGATTGTAAAATACAATTTTTTAAAACGGTCATTTCTGCACTTAAGGCAGAAGTGTTGATATTTAAAATTTTGCGATATTGTTCAATGAATTTCTCTGAACCCTCAAAATCTAACTGAAAAAAATGATCTACTAAATTGGCAAGCGTCATACTTTCTGGTGAGAACCTTTTGTTCAGAAATTCTCTTACAGTATCAATAATCCGGTAAAAAATGTTTGCCCTCCAATACTCAATGACTCCTACGTTAGCTCTGGAGCATGTGGCGTCTATCAAACCCAATCCTACGGTTGTTTCAGTGACCAAGTCAACGAGCTTGCTACTGGCTTGCTTTTTTCTTTTGTCTGACGAAATTTCCAATGAAATTTGGTATTCTGTGGCAAAGTTCGATATGTTTGTATGAAGATGGGTATAATATTGTTCATTTCTCATTCCATCTAATGAAATCATAACACTTTTAATAACCTTAACTGCTTTCTCCAGAGTTGCACCTTTCTCCTGGAGGCTCTTTGATAATATATTTAAAATGTTTAACACCTCATCCAATACAAAAAGATAAATTTTAAATGATGGTTGTTTAATGCTGGATAATATCCCAGCTGCTGTAATTGACTGTTTATTATTTGTATGAGCAACTTCGTTTTCCAGTGTTGTGACGATTCCCTCGAAACATGTTTTAACAGCGTGGAAAGTATATCGACACACCCAACGAGTATCTGACAAAGTTTTCAACTCCCTGGGAACAATATTCATGTCCTTCAATATTTGTTTGTATTTTTTATGGTTTTGAGGATCTGAAAAATGTTCGTAAAGTGCTTCCAAAGTACAAAAAAATGTCGATATTAAGGGAACATTTTTACAGGAGTCTACCAGAGCCAAGTTAAGTCTATGAGCTAAGCAGTGCGTGTAAATTGCAGCTGGAAATTTCTCTCGCATTTTTGTTTGAAGACCACTTGTATTGCCTGACATCACCGCAGCTCCGTCATAGGATTGCCCTACCATATGCAAGTCGCTAAGATTAAGCTCTTCCAATTTTTTGTAGATTAAAATGAATAAATCCGTAGCCGATCTATCTTCTGAACAATCAAGAAATGCAAGGAATCTTTCACGAATTTCTAAATCTTTCGATGCATAGCGAACACATAAAGACAATTGTTCCTTTTTGAAAGAACGAGCTTCATCACACATGATTGAAAAAGTTCCGGATTGTCTAATGTCATCAAGTATATTTCTTAAAGACGCCCGTGACAAGAGGGCAATAATTTTATTTTGTATTTGGGGACTGGTATAGTTTTTATAGGAATTATGTAGAATGTCAAAGTCCTTGTTATACTTTGCTATTAGGCCACATATTTCCTTAAAGTTTCCTTTATTTAATGAACTTTCGCTTTCGTCATGACCTCTGAAAGCCATGCCTTGACGAGCCATTGTTAAGGTTATATCTGTCAATATTCTCAAGTAATTCCTATATTTTTCTCTATCTGGATGCTATATGCTTGTGAAAGATGAGATAAAACATTTCCGCTTTTTATTGTCTTTTTATAATTATGCCATTTACTGAAACTTTCAATGTGATGCAAAGATGCACCATGTTTTTTTAATTTTTCGCCAGTTTTTTTCCAGTTGCGGAATTCCACTATTCTAAAAGCTTCTTCATCCATAGCAGCTTCAAAATGACGACAAGTATAGCACGAAATGGAATCTGTTTTGATGCTGTATTCCAACCAATCAAAATCTTTATAATAGTTTGCGCTGAACGACCTTTTTTTTATTTCCAAACATAGTTTGTGGAAATCTTTTAAGAATAGGTTGTGATACGTTTTCACCTAGTTGGCCCAAGTCAGAAGCGTCTATTTTCACATGGTGCGTGGTTGATTTTGGTTGAATATTCTGATCCAGATCCTTGCTTGTACCGGGATGCTGTTCAGGCTGACTATTCTCATTCTCTTCCAGTGTAGTTGGTGGTATAGACGGTAAAGATAGTGAAGACGTTTGTCTTTTGAAAAATTTTCTTATGTCCATTACCTGCAACAAAACGAAATTGAAAGACTAAAGATAATTGCTTACAAAATTTCATTCAATTTGAGTTGATAGTTTTAGAGTTATTCGCATTTGGAAACACCGACAGACAGACAAACAGGGAAACAAAAAACGTTCAGAATCATCTGAAATGCAAAGATCTATAAAAAAATTTGGAATGGAACATTTTTTTCCCAATTTTAAAACGATCACATACTCCTCCATACTATTGTATGTACATAATATGGTGGAGTCAAAAAGTTTAAAATCATCGAAATGAAATACAGTCCAAGAGTCTGAGTAGATACAGTCTAATTTTTGATAGTGTTGAGGGTTGGCAACACCTTTTACAATCATTAATGAAAAAGGCAAACTGACACATAACCTTGACGAAAAAAGCTATAGATACTGAACAAATTGTTAAAAATAAGCGGTAAAAAGAATAAAGTAAACTTACTAACTACTACACTTACTTGTTACTTCTGTAGTAATACGCCAACAATTCTTAAATACAGTTCACTAATACTTCTCTATTGTGTTACTACTCTATTCTATATATCGCTTGCCGTTTTATTGTTTGCTGTACACCACGCTGTACACTGTCAAGCCACGTCAAAGTATCTAACTGAAACTGACTGATCTTTGTACCTTGAAAAACACGAAACGCACAGTATTGTATTCCGATAGCTATACTATAGGCGGTTGGTACGTTAATTTTTTTATTGTTTCTTGTTTACATTGTATTTGCAATTTTTTCTATTAGAATATTTCAAGGGGGCCGCAGGGCAATCAGGGGGGCCTGGCCCCCCCTGGTCCCCTCCTAGCTACGCCAGTGTACATCACACTACACTACACAAGGACAAAAAAAACACTTTAAAATTTTTAAAATACGCGAAGCTACATTGTATTCATAAGTCGGAGACAGAATGATTCTGTCTCCGGCTCAGTAGTTAATGATGTTGACATAGAAATAAACTACTTAGAAAACATTGGGAAGGAAATATTAGACCAATACCTGCAACCGAAAAAGACAGAAAAGAAAAAACCATGGATTACCGACGGTATATTACAGATGATGGACACAAGAAGAGAATCAAAGCGTAAAGACTACGTTGCATATCAATTTCTAGACAAAGAGATAAAAAAAGTTGTTAGAGAAGCTATAGAAAGTGTGAAGAAATCGAGATATTGGAACTTAAACACGATTCATTCAACCTCCACAAAAAGATCAAAGAAGTAGCAGGCATCTATAAATTAAAAAGGCCGGGAAACTTAACAGACGCTCAAGGAAATTAAATAGTTGGTATTGAAGAAACAGAAAAAAAAAGGTGGATGGACTATGTGACAACAACATTTGAAGACGATAGGAATGTCACCATCACACAAAATAAAAATGACGATACCGGACCACCTATTCTCGAAGCAGAAGTAGAAGCTGCTATAAACATTAAGGAGGGAAAAGCCGCAGGACCAGACGAGTTTAACTTAGAATTTTTTAAAATTATGGATAAAGACGAAGTAAAAAGGCTTACCTTGATCTTCAACTATATATACCAAAGTGGAAAAATACCCCAACAGTGGCTAAGATCAACTTTTATAACAATCCCTTAAAAGCCCAATGCCAAAAAATGTAAAGATTATCGAATAATAAGCCTCATGAGCCATCTCCTGTATCTCTAACCAATAGATTGACGACAAAATTCGATGGATACCAGTCGAAAGAACAAGCTGGTTTTAGAAAGGGATTCAGCACAAGTGACCATTTACTAAGTATGAAAATACTTATAGAACGAGCAAATGAATACCACATTCCTCTATATATGGCGTTCATAGATTTCGAAAAGGCTTTCGACAGTATCGAACATTGGGCAGTGAAAAGTTCTTTGATTAACAGCCGAATTGACCACAGATATACGGAACTAATAACCAATATATATAAGGAAGCCAAAACAAAAATTAAAGTATATGAAGGAACAAAATCATTACAAATAAGTAGAGGCGTGAGACAGGGTGATACAATATCACGGAAACTTTTCAATCAGGCTCTTGAAGATACTTTTAAAAGACTAGAATGGGAAAAAAAAGGTATAAAAATTTGTGGACAACGCTTGAACCATCTAAGGTACAACCGATAAAAAAGATGAATTATTTGAAATGATGAAAGAACTGGACGTAGAAGCTGGAAAGATAGGCCTTAATATGAATTACAGCAAGACCAAAACTATAACAAATACAGATGAAGACATCACAATGAGAATCGGACAAGATGAAATAGAACAAGTTAAGGATTATATATATCTTGGTCAAACTATAAAACTTAACAAAGAGAACCAAACAGCAGAGATCAAGAGACGAGTTAGACTGGCATGGGCGGCATTTGGCAAACTAAGCTACATTCTTAAAAACAAAAGATATCCACAGCATCTTAAGACCAAAGTATATAATCAATGCGTACTCCCTGTTCTTACGTATGGCTCCCAACCGTGGACATTTACAAAAGCAAACATGGACAAAATCATAAAAACCCAAAGAGCAATGGAAAGACAAATGTTGCACATAAGACTAATGGATAAGAAGAGAAACGAGTGGATAAGAGAGAAAACAAAAGTGAGGGATGTTAGACAAGAAGTTGCAAAATTGAAATGGAGATTTGCCGGACACAATATAAGACAAAAAGAAGACCGATGGAACAAAATTCTTATAAGTTGGAGACCGTGGGAATATAAACGAAGCAGAGGAAGGCCCCAAATAAGATGGGCAGATGATATCAAGAAGCACGTGGGCTCTAGATGGATGACTGTTGCGACAGACAGAGAAGAATGGAAAAGGATTGGGGAGGCCTATGTCCAAAGATGAACCGAAGAAGGCTAATTAGATAGATAGATAGAGCCATCTCCTGAAAAGTTTTTTAAAAATTATACATAACAGAATATATAAAAAGTGTGCAGAACACATGACAAACACACAATTCCGCTTCAGGGATGCATTGGGTACTCGAGAGGCACTTTTGTGCTTCTATATAAGTTTTCTTTCAAATATGTAGAGACGTGAATCGTGATATATATGTGTGTTTTGTTGATTACCAGAAAGCGTTCGATAGAATAAAACATGACGAACTGATGAAAATATTAAATTCAATTGGTCTAGACCAGTGGTTCCCAACCTTTTTCCCTCGAGGACCACAAGATCTATAAGGAAACGTCTGCGGACCACATGATTTTTTAACTAGGTAAATTAAATTGAGAGCTAGAGAAATATATTTTAAATCCTTTAATATACATTGTAATAAGAGTAAGAAATTAGAAAAAAAAAACATATTTATAGTCCTTATATAGTTATAGAAACATTATAAATCTATTGTAAAACGCTTACAAAATATGACACTAAGTCTCTCAGTGACTTCTTTGGTTTTACATTTTACTGGCAAGATCTTCGATATTTGGCTTCAAAGAAGTCAAACTCAACCTGAATGGAGCATCCAATTTCAACAAACTGTTACGATGCTTATTCTTAATAACATTTAGTGTTGAAAATGCTGTTTCACAAAGATATGTAGAATTGAAAAGAAGTAGAATTTTCAAGGTTTTTTGGCTGAGGATTTGGTCTCATCAAGTAACTTGATCCAAAAGCTTGCAATATTGTCACATTATATTTTGACAAATTCAAGCTGAAGATCAGAAGATATCTCAATAAGTTCTTCCTGTTCATTAAGTGTAAGATCAGTATCCTTGAGTGGTAAAAAAGGATTTGCCACCCACAAGTTTTTAGAACTGACGTCAGAACTGGCAGGGAAATAGTTGTCAAAATACCCTTGAAGCGATGCTATGTAAGCCTTTACCAAAGATGACAGCTGTTCTTTATTTATATTCATACCGTCCGTTTCTATTATAAATTCAGAAATCAGATTAAACATAGCAAAAGATCCTTTCTCTACTTCAGTTTGCCATAACTTTAACTTTTGTTTGAATGCAGCAATTTTTTTCCATAGATCAAAAACTGTGTGTGAGGGCCCTTGAAGACCAAGATTCAGCACATTTATAATTTCAAATATATCAGTCAAAAAAGCAAGTTTACCCACCCATTGTCCATCCCGAAACACTTGTCAAGGAACATACAAACCTCCTCTCTAAGTTCATAAAATCTGGCCAATACACGCCCTCGGGATAACCATCGTACTTCAGTGTGGAGGAGAAGTTTGGAATGAAGCGAGCCCATATCATCACAAAGCGTAGCAAACAATCTTGAATTAAGAGCTTTGATCCGGATTAAATTCACAGCCTTTACAACTGTAAGGAGGACTTCATTGAGTTCAGGACTCAACTGTTTAGTTGCTAGCATTTCTCTGTGAATAATGCAGTGTGTTATTTGTACTTCGGTTCCCGCTTCTTTCAGTACAAAACTTTGAAGGCCTTGTTTGGAGCCTGTCATAGCAGCCGCGCCGTCAGTACACAATCCAACACAGTCTTTCCAAGATAGTTTTTAGCTACTTTTTTGACTTGTGTCTCTATATTCCTAAGGCTGACGTACGCTCTTCGCAAGTTCGCTGTGCTTATAGTTTATTTACGTTTATATTATTATTGAAAAGTATTTAATTTAATTATCAGAAAGGACTACTGTAAGTTTACATTTTTAAGTTTATTTGACCCAGACTAATGTATAAGGAACAAAAAATGAACGGCAAAGAACCACAGAAAAGTAATTTTAATATAATGTCAACTTATGATTAAGAATCTTCCCTTCCCCTAAACCCTTGCCCAAAAAAAAACTAGTAGCAATTTCGCGCTTATTAGATGACAATATATTACTAGCTTTTGTGTTTTAGGAGCAGTTTTACAGTTTGGAAAAGTGAAGGAAAATGATTTCTCTTTTATAGTGTTAAATTTTAGTAGCAACAGATTTCTAAGTTTTATAACCATAAAATATTTTATCCAACTCTTCCATTCATTCGTTCTGTTATTCCTATGTTTATTGTGTAACAAAAGCTACACAATAAACATAGCAAAATGCGTCTGCTTCAAACGATTTTGCATGTTCTCATTAATTATATTATTCTTTGTAAATCCACACAACAACTGAATAATAACAACTGAATAATCTACTACCTGATGCAATGCGGGTACAAGAAAGTCAAAATCCACCATTCGCATCCACCACAATTTCTGTTTTAAGGCTATTTACACTTATCAGAGCAACAAATAAACAACAAAGGATTATTAAGACACCCTCTGTGTAAGTTCATCTCTGTTTTCAACGTAAATTTGGCTCTGGGGTGTTTTGGCGGAAAACGTGGTAGTTAGGAGGGCAAAAACTCGCGCTGAAGTATATTAAGACACGTAAACTGGGTTTATTACAGTTGGGCTCAATTTGCAGAACACCTAAAATAAGGAGTAATCTGCGCTACGTTGTCTATCTCCTCTATAATAATTTTCTTGACTAATTGCAGAAATTGTTAGAGGTAATTTCACTTAAATTAAATATTGCACTCAAGGTAACTGTGATATTACTAAAAATAAAACAAGTTGTTTTTAAAACTAGTTGCTGAGGTTTTAAACGGCAGACATATAGCGGGTGTCCCAAAATTCACCCCCAATATGTAGTATATACAGGGTGAGTCATGAGGAACTTTACATACTTCTACCATATGTAGAGTCCCTCAGGGAGCATATCATGTGGCCACTAAAAAATGTCAACTTCTCTTCTTTATTAATTAACAGGGTGATTTGTGTAATTGACCATTTATTTCATTTTACTGTAGTGTTTATACGGCTCATTTGATTTTTTTAATTTTTGCATGATACAGTACACTACTATCAAGAATTCGACTGGTATTAGCTAAACTAAAAAATTCCAGAACCGGCTTTGGAAAAATTTAGGGATTCGTATTAAATATTACACCCTGTATATATATTTTTTAAATGCAATAAGTGATTTTCAAACTACATAAATAGCCAATGAAAACGACATATGCGATAATGTTGTCGCACTTTTATTAAACTTTTAGTGAACGATCAAATCTTAGCAAAAATTGAACAACCATAATGAAGTATCAAATTATAAGGTAATTAATTTAACAAATGTTATAAATTTCAAACATTTATTTAAAGTTCGAGTAAACGATAACTTGTCTTCAAAAGTAGAATTAGAAAATGGTCTACCGCAGGATTCTGTTATAACTCCAAAATTTTTAGGACTGTCGCACGTTTTGTAGCCTTTCCGATCAAACACTGGCAAAGGCATTTTGTATACTAATTATCATATTATCGCGAGTTGTGGGTTCATCGCTGTATACGTTATTCTTATTGTACCCTCAAAAAATAGTCCAGTGGAGTTTTTCCTGGAGATCTTGGGGACTAGGATTCAATATTACCAATATTTGTGCAGTGAAGTGGTGGCAATAAAAAAACTTGACAGCTGACTGAGTTTAGGCTTAGTAAAAAGTGAAGCGTTAACCAAAATGTCAACACGTTTTTATTGTCGAACATTTTTTTTTAAATTAATGAAAGTTTGGCGATCATAGTTCAACAATTTCGTACAAAATATGATAGAAATATTAATTTAAATTTGTCAACTATAAAGTAAAGTAAAGTAGTTGAAATATTAGGGAGACTGGATCACTTGATGATCAGGGTCACATTGGTCTTTCTAAAACAAGCCGCTTAAATGTCTATATCGAAGCAGAGCGTGAAAGTTTTATTAAAAGTTTCAAAACATTAATTAGGCGGTATGGACAAGAATTGTATATTCCAAGAAGCTCTATACAGCGTATAGTTACTACAGATCTATATCTCCATGCTTACAAAGTTAAATTTACATAGGAAATAAAACCAAATAATGGCAAAAGATTATTATCATTATTATCACAATAATAATAATAATCGTAGTAAACTACGATTGCCTAGTAAATTCACATTATTTTGAACCTTTCGACTTTCGGAACTCCGAGAGATATCGTTGCCATCTTTGACTAGAAAGAATACGGCTTTAGAGGCGTTCAAGCATAACCCCACGGATGGTAGCTTCACATTATTCACATTTATTACCCGCTCAAGTAAGTGCGTCAACCAAATGTCCCTACCTGCGGTTCCTCTCGTACTAAGCAGGATTACTATCGCAACGACAAGTCATCAGTAGGGTAAAACTAACCTGTCTCACGATGGTCTAATCCCAACTCACGCCCCCTGTCTATGGGTGAACAATCCAAGGCTTGGAGAATTCTGCTTCGCAATGATAGTAAGAGCCGACGTCAAAGGATCAAAAAGCGATGTCGCTATGAACGCTTGGCCGCCACAAGTCAGTTGTCCCTGTGGTAACTTTACTGTCAATTCGTGCGGAAAACTTTTTAAGCCAAAAAGATCGATAGGCAGTGCTTTCGCAATTCCTATGCATACTGAACATCAGGATTAAGCCAGCTTTTACCCTTTTGCTCTACGTGAGGTTTCTGTTCTTGCTAAGCTGGCCTTAGGACACCTGCCTCATTCTTTGATAGATATACCGCCCCAGTCAAACTCCCCGCATGGCAGTGTCCTCGAATCAGGCTGAAGATAAGTTGACGCTCAAAACGAAGCACACGAGCGCTAGCCTTATCGGAACCACGAAACCGACGAACGACACAATCAGCATGCCAAGATGATGCAAATACTAAAAGAAGCAGAAATTAACAACCAAGATCTGAAAATAATTAGAAATCTTTACCAGAATCGGGCAGCAAATCTCAGAGTTGAAGGTAAACGATATGTGAAAATCTTGTGTGGAGTGAGACAATGCTGTATTTTCTCTGCTCTAATCTTTAATCTCTACTATAAAAGAATATTTATCGAAGGTTTACACGAAACTGCAAAAAAAATATTTGGAAAACGAGGTCCAGGAAGAACATCTTGGTTAATGAACCTTAGAATCTGGTTCAATACAACATTTGCGCAGCTTTTTTGCGCTGCTGTAGATAAGATAAAGATTGCCATGGTGATCGCCAACATTCTTAACGGATACGCCACATCAAGAAGAAGAAGTTCGTTGAATGTATTATTGAATATAAATCAGTGGATGCTGATTTTTCGAAAAAAATCATTCTAGGAGATGAAGCGTATTTTCACCATGATAGCTTTGTCAATAATTGTCAAAATTGCCGAATTAAGGCCCTCTCCAGAAGAAACTGAAGAGTCCACCAAAAGTTAATAGTAATATTGGAGGTATAAACTATCATTTTTTAAAGTAGTCCCAACTCAAAAAATAAATAGAAATGTTAAGTAATGAAAATTCACACATAATAAACAAAATATAATTCAACTTTGATGGTACACAAGGCAAATATCGAACACAATATTTAATCAAATCTTGCCCAAGTACTTTCGATCACAAGATCATCTTCAGGGGCATCTGAAATAAGCCAAGAAACGTTTTTTAAAAAAGGAAAATTAATTCACTTGGATAAAATCTCCAAGTTTATAGTTGAAAAAAGTTTTTTTTGTGTGATTAACGTTTATAGACTTACTTCGTCAGTTGTGGCCTATCCAGCAGTAACAGAATGTCATAAATGTAAATTGGGACATAACAAATACACTAAACAAAGACAAACAAACACTTTAAAATTTAAAATTGGAGAAGCTACATTTTATAAAGAAGCCTGAGACAGAATGGCTCCTAGCCTGGCGGAGGCAAAAATATTGAGATGACATGTGACAAATGACAGCTTGTGAAGGGCAGTTACAATAGATAAGTAATCTGCGCCTTTTAAGATTCTATGAAACTAAGTATTGACCAAAGGTCCAACTGACACCACTATAGGAAATCAACTGAAGAAATATAAAATTATATCTAATATTTTCCAAGGAGTTTTTATTCTTGGAGTTCCTTGGAGTTTTTATCCAAGTGAATTAATTTTCCTTTTTTAAAAAACGTTTCTTGGTTTATTTCAGATGCCCTGAAGATGATGTTGTGATCGAAAGTACTTGGGCACTTGATTAAATACTGTGTTCGATATTTGCCTTGTGTACCATCAAAGTACATTCAATCTTAAGTATATTAAAATATAATTCGTTTCTAGAAGGTATATTTCAAAAGGTATAGACCAATAAGTAAAAATTGTTCATAATTTTTATATTCCATTATTATCTTATATTTTACAGGTTTTTATTTTATTTTTCAGTGTGGAGTGGAGGAGTAGACCTACAAGGACCTTTATTCATACACGAGCCTCCTCATCGAGTAGAATTCAGCAATAGTTCGGGAGGAAAAGTAGACTGTACCGCACAAGGTAGTCCCCCGCCGGAAGTTGAGTGGATTCTTGCGGATGGATCTCCTGTACATCAGGTTTGTCTCTTATAATAAAAGAACTCGCTGTGTCAAAAGATTTATTAAAAATATTAAATATTTTATCTATTTTATATATTATTTGACGATAAAAACATCAATAACGCTATAGTGTTTTTTCTAAAATTACTACGTGAAAAATAGAGAATATAAACTTCTTTAGGTATTCTTTTTTACTTGATAGGTAAACACTGTGTTAAAAGTAATTAATTAAAGCACCGTTTACTTAAAAATGAAAACGTTTACGGTCACTCTTAGAGACCTGATCACGAGGACTTGTGACGTCAGAGGCCAGAGGTCAAAGTGGAGTAAAGTGGCTTACTTTCTACTAATATTGGCACGACTATTAAACACTGCCTACAACAGCGATCTTTCGTAATGGTGGATCTAGCAAAATACTTCTTTATGCTCTGTTATCCATAGGATCTCCTTGCTATACTGCGGGGGGCATTTTATATTCGTTCAAGCTCAGTTACACATTTGAGTTGAGGTGGTGCAACAAGTACAGTGTCACGCTAAATTTAACAGAGTTAATGTTATTTAGATAGTATAATTTATTCCAAAATCATCTCGAGAATAATAACCAAATAGTGCTTTACGAAGAAAGCCCTAACTTCAGATGAACAGTGTTTAATTTGGGTCAACTTTACCAAGATGACCAACTGTAGCAGTAATATCAAAATCCTCCTAAACATGGCGAGGAAAGAAATCTCCTAAGAGGTATACTAGGGAGAAATAACTGGCACTCGTCTAGATACGTACAATTTTTATATTAATTCTTGAGTACAGTATACAAAATTAACATAATTATGGCAAAATTATAAAATAACAAAATTACAAAATTAGATATTTGGAAACTATCATAACGGACGAACTAGATCCAGAAATAGAAATGAAACGAAAAATAGAAATTATTAAAACTACTTTTATAAATATAAAGACATTTCTTTGTAATAATCGTATCAGTTTAGAACTAAGACAAAGAATAGTTAAGGGCTCTATTTGGTCAGTACTTTTTTATAAAGCAAAAGTATAAACACTAAAAGTGTTAAGCGTGAAGAGAATTGAAGCATTGGAAATGTGAATTTGTAGACGGATGTTGAAGATACTTGGGACAGCAAGAAAAACTAATGAGGAAGTAGTAGTACTAAGGAGGATCGACAAAGATAGAGAATTGCTAAAGACTGTTAAACATCGTAAAATGTCTTTTCTGGGACATATTGTGAGGAAAATGGATATAGGATATTTCAACTGATTCTAAAAGGCAAAATAGAAGGCTGGATAACTCTGATATGACAACTGAAAGAAAAATCTTAAATATAATTATGAAAAAACTGTTGTTAGCATTGTAAGCTTGTATCTTTCAGCATATATTCACCAATTTGTATGTCCAAGTTGATGGTCCCCCAAAGTAAAAAAGGTTTTAAGGAGGCCTTTTAATCGTGGGAAGCAATTAATTACAGTACTTTTCAAAGACAAATTCAATTCCCATCAGTTAAGCTTCTGAATTTAGTAGGCAACTTTTTAATGAGTATTTTGACATTGCAGAAGAAACCCAACTAAAATACCGCAGATAAGCTGCAAAGACAAAAATGCTAGATCCATAACCGTTACCAATAGCTTGTATATTTAGTAGCATGTAGAGAAATTTATTTCTGAGTAATGCGACAAGTAACGGACATAACCTCGACATTTTTATGTTGCATTCTTTGTTCAAACACCATTCTCACCACCACTTTATGTAACATCTGCCTGTATACTTAATTCCAGAAATCTGTAAAAAATAGAAAGGAAACAGCCAATAATCTGAATAGGTAAAAGCCTAGGCGAGGTCACCAGAACCTACTTCGATTAATCCCGAATTTAGAAATTCCATAATAGTAATATTTCTACCGAATGAGTTTGACCGATTTAATGTACTCATACATTATGCCTATTGTTAAATGAATGCATTTGTTTAATAGTTTGGTATTATTGGAAATATTCGTAAATTGACAAATCCATATATTTCCGTCATGTCTCATTAGCAGGCATGAATTTCAATTTAGCATTTTTTATATTTCCACTGTAACTAATGTTCGAGCAATATTGAATTTTCATTGTGGATTTTCGTTTATTTTTAGGATTTTGAATTATACGTTCAAATGTAAAGTTTATCTCTGAAAATTTAATTATACGATTGATGGAAAGTTGATGTATGGGGTGAGGTAAAGAGGTGATAAAATAACTTTATTGTTTTTTTGGTAAATTCATGGTATAATCGTTGATTGAAATATTATGGGAGTATAAAGAACAAAAGCCAGGCCAGTCATGGCAACGGCCTATTGATTCACCACTCTATACCCTCTACACCTCACACTCCTTCTCCCCACATATTAGGCCAGCTCCATGACACCGACTTCCTGGCAGTTGACATTCACCTACAGGACAACACTAAGATCACGATAATATCCTATTACAAACATCCAAACTCACCCCTCTCCCTACCCCTTGTCGAGTATTTTTCCACACTAGACAAGGCGGTTTTAATGGGCGACCTAAACAGCAGGCACACTCAATTTGGTGATACAACTTCAAATATTCCAGGCAGACAGCTCTCAGACCTTCTTCTAGAGCTGCCAATCTCCAGAATCACCAACCGAGAGGTCACGTTCTTCAATCACCAAGGAATGTCCATAGTCGATCATATATTATGCACGGTTAACCTGCTTGATAGGATGGACGATGAATGTTTCATTGGTGATTCCATAACCTCTGACCATCTTCCTCTTCTAGTCAATACTGACTTTAACTCCTTACCCCAACCAAGACCTGCCATCTATAGGATAAATTATCGTAGAGCAAATTGGGATCTTTTCCAAGAACATATCAACCAAAACCTTCCTGAGTTAGGCAACATGTCAACACATAACCAAGTTAACACAGGGATCTCCAAAGTTGAGAAACTTCTTCAAGAAGCCTCATCCCTGGCCATTCCTAAAACAAGATATAATCCATATACTCCAACACTTCCGCCGCAAATCATCGCGCAAATCAAAACCAAACGTAGACTTCTCAGAGAGTATAAAAGATTCAGAGACCCCCTCATCAAAACAGAATACAATAGGCTCTCGGCGGTCATAAGACTCGAGGTGAACAAGCTGAAACAAAGACAGTGGATGTGAGTCACCTCGGACCTTGACTACCGGGATGGCTCAGCATTCTGGAATAAACTCAAAGTCCTAACAAGACAAAAAAGTCAGCCACGATCTCATCTCAAAATCAATAACGTCATCCTAAATAATCCACAAGACAAGGCCGAAGCATTCAAAAACACACTTCAGGCCACCCTCGTTTCACCCAATAATCCAAATTTCAGTGAAAGATCCAAAAGAGCCACCGAACGGAGAGTGGAAGATATATTCTACTACCCTCAGCCACTTGACGGACCACATCCTCATCCGATGATGACGCCAGTGACTGAGGAAACCGTCAGTCAGATGTGTAAAATAGGAAAAAACACATCTCCTGGCCCAGATGGCATCCACAGAAGATGCCTCAAAAATCTTCCACAGAATATCACCCCGTTGCTTACTAATATAATCAATGCATGTCTTGCGCTGAGCTACTTTCCTATCCCGTGGAAAGTGGCCAGCACCGTCATGGTCCCTAAAAAAGGGAAAACCCTAACCAACCCTGAATCGTACAGACCAATTTCTTTACTGAGCACCCTAGGTAAAGTCTACGAGAGGATCCTTAAGGAGAGACTCGTAGAATTCCTAGACGCTCACTTCCTCATTCCAAACTACCAATTCGGATTCAGGGCTGGACACTCCACGCAAAATGCATTGGTTGAAGCAACAACCTTCATCTCACAATCCATTAACGAAAGGAAGCACGTCGTAGGCATCTTCCTCGATGTCCAGAAGGCTTTCGATCAGGTCTGGCACGCAGGCTTGATCGAGAAACTCCACCTTGCTGGACTGCCAACACCTTTCGTTAAACTAATAAATTCCTATCTCTCCCATCGGACGGTTCGGATCAAAATAGGAGAGCATCTCTCCACTCCATTCACTCCTCAAGCAGGAGTGCCCCAAGGCTCAATACTTGCTCCAATATTATACACAGTATACAATAGCGACATCCTCCGCCCACAGCAAGGATCAGAGTCTCTCCTCCTATTTGCCGATGATACAGCCATTCTTACCTCAGGCTCCTACAGGGAAGGAGAGCGACGGTCTGTATTCGAGAAATCGCAAGATTATCTTGACAGAGTCGTGAGGTGGTGCAACAAATGGAGGGTTACTCTAAACCCCTCCAAAACCCAAGCAATTTTATTCAGACCCCCATACGGACGCGGCCTTCAGGGCCGGGTGACACTTTTGGGAGAGGACCTTATTCTCAGGAACTCAGTTCTCTACTTGGGAGTTCGTTTTACGAGAACTCTCAACTGGAAGGCTGACGTCCAAGAATCCCTTGACAGGATGAGAAAAAGGCTCAACCGCCTGAAAGTGCTGGCCGGTAAACTAGGAGGAACGTCCACTAACACTTTGTTGCACACCTGCAAGACTTTTATCAGACCGATTATCGACTACAAGGCATGCGTTTACCTCTCCCTGAGGAACCACGAACTTAATGCCATCACCGCCACAGAACGTAGAATACTACGTTTCTGCATGAGAAAAGACTGGCTGTATCCATCGGCCCACATACACGCATTAGCTAACATCACGCCTATTAAGGACAGAATCCTAACCCTCAGTAGGAAGTATGTCCTAAGAACCATAGCTGGCTCGAACAATTGAGCAAAACAAACGTTAATGACACCTTGCACACATAGAGGGCAAATACTCACCAGGCATCCCGCCAAAAAAGTTCCATTCCCCCCAGTTAAACTTCTGCATAACGCTGGACCTGAACTTCCTGATGAGTATTTTGATATTTTAGAATCTTTCCCCATATACTATCGCAGATAAGCTGCGCACCAAAAACGCTGATAAAGAGCCGTTCCTACTGTATGGCTGGTAACCCTGAAGTACCTCACTGCATGCTAGGCAACCCCAATTCTTCTTGTGCGTTCACGATTCTTATCGATCACAAAATAAGCCACCTTCTTTTCCCCCTTCTTCCTTAGCAGTTCTCTGCTTTTTAGGCCGCGTTTCGATCAGTTGACGTCTTATCTCGTAACAACCACAACTCCGTCAAAAAAAAAAGGAGTTCCCCGTTCCTTGAAGAGGCGTAAGCCTAAACAAGGTTAAAACTCAAGGTTAGTTAGTATAAAGAACTGTAAAAGAATTTATTTTTTTGTAAAATTTTAAATAGTGTTTCATTCGTTTTTAAGTTTTATGACATATCTACCTTTTCACGCGCAACAGCGATATATGTATATTATTGCTAATTGCTTACAGTCTAGCTCTTTTTTCATATATATTTTTTTATTTTAAACTGCTTCAACCACAAGGGTTATTAGCAATTGTCGATTTTACAGATAACATAAATCTAAAAAAATTAAGAATACAATTAGATTTTGTTAATTAGTCCTGAGGAAACAAAAAAAAAAGTATGGTACAGTTGCGTACTATGTTCACTAAGACTGTCTTTTATTTTTATAGGCAACTGTTCATATTTTCTTTCAAATGCGTATAACGGACACTCCACTAATAAGTGATGTACTGTTAGATCACTGTCACAAGCGTATCACAACAGGTTTGGGTTACTTCTGCAGTAGGAAATCATGTGTGATCTTGGTCTGTCCTAATCGTAGTCTGGACATGAAGTTTTTAAGATTGTGACACAAATTTCCTTTGAAATGTGTTTCTTGCAAAGATAGGATGGATGGATGAAATTTATTTATAAGAATTTTAAGAACTTTTAAATGGGTATGGTAACCATTTAAGTTCCATTGAGTAATAGAATTTAAAATAGTATAATTAACGAGTCTCCGGAGAGGAATTATTGTGATTATCCACAGAAATATTACTTAAAATTTGTTCTGTATTTTTTTTTATATTCTAGAATAACGGAATTTAAGATATCTTGGACTTAACGTAGGGTGTATTTTTTTAGAAAGTTTATTAATCTTTTGATATCCTCCAAGTAAGTTCTGGCGACACTGAGAGGATCTGAAGAACCATGCGCATTTTCAAAGAAGTCAATAAGTTCTTTCTGTGTTAAGTATCCATTGTTAGAGTTTTCTTTAAAGAATTATCTGGTGCATTTGGTAAGATTTACTACTAGATTTCTGTTGTTTTCTTGTTGAGTTTTTGGTTTTTTGTTTCATAGCTTTGGTTCAACCAATATACTGTTTCGTTATCTCTTATTAGGGGTGATACTATTTCAGATATGTTTCGTTTAGAGGTCTGTAATGAGGATGTATCTTGATCAAAGGTATCCATTTGAGTCCTATTGGGTGGGTCGCAGCTTATCGGAGTATGCTTATTTGATTGGGAGGTAATGATTTTTCTAGACGTTTCAGCCTCAGTTAGAAAGGATTGTGTAGAAGAATTTATCGCCAAAGCAGCTGATTGTTGTACTGTAGTTTCAGTCTCAGTAGGAGAGGATTGTGTAGAAGAAATTGTCGAAATGGGAGTTAATTGGTGTACTCCCTGTAGAGAGTTTAGAAGCACATTATTTTGGGTGTTGTTTGAAGAAGTCTGATTATTTTTATTGGAACACTGAGATACAAAATGTACTTGCTGCTTGCATAAGTAGCACGATTGCTTCTCGATGGAAAAGAAAATTCGATAGTTATTATCCTCATGGTTAATTAACATAGAATCAGGTAATTTGTCTAAGTTAGTTGGCACTATCTAGATCTAAAGTTTTTGATGCATGCATTATTCCGATATTAACTTATGCGGCACAAACATGGACAATCACAAAAAAGAATATGAATATACTTAGAGTCACTCAACACGCGATGGGAAGAGCACTGCTAGGTATATCACTTAAGGACAAGAAAACAAACACATGGATAAGACAGAAAACCAAAGTCACCGATGTAGTGCAAAAAGCATTAAAGCTGAAATGGGAATACGCTGGATATGTAGCTAGGAGCGATCTAAACAAATGGCACAGATCAATTTTAACCTGGAGACCATACCAACACAAAAAACCCAGAGGCAGACCTCCTATGAGATGGACAGATGATCTGAAAAGAACTGCCGGGAAAAATTGGCTAAAAGTAGCGTACAATAAAAAACAATGGAAAGGAAGACTTGAAGAGGCTTATGTTCAGATGTGGACGTGAATGGCTAGACGAAGAAGAAGAAGAAGAAGTTGGCACTATAGAAGTGTATCGTCGAAAACACGAGATATGCTTGAATGCTGGATTTGAAGTCCCTATCCTGAAAAAGTCAATTGGAGTTATTAGATACATGCTTAAATTTTTCAGTTATTTTTCTATAACGCTGTGCGGAATACTTGGACATACGTTAGAAATAATCAATCGTTCATTTGGAGTTATTAGTCTTCTGGCAGAATACGTTCTTGATTAATTACTACAATTCCATTGTCGTTTGCTAGAAACTCATCGACTGTCTGTTCACTAGTAAAGACAATACACATACGATCATTTATAATTTTAGAAATAACCTTGAAAGTTCCCGCTGGTGAATCCACTTCCAAGCTTGCGCTAAATAACCTGAATATGGCCCTGGTGCATATAATGGATCATTACCGGAAGGACTGCTAATTAACCGCATGCCAAATCGGCAAAATAGTTGTTTACCTTGAATTTGTTATAGATCAAATAGGAAAATCATACTTACAGTTTTTAGTCCAGAAGACGTAATAATTTTACACTGCACTTTTGTTTAAATTTTAGATATAAACCAAATTCTACATTTGAATAAAAAAATTCCTTATTTTGTTCAAACTAACAAGCTAATATTAAATATCAATTATCACTAATTGCTGATATGTTTGTTGTACGGAGGTTCGATCGAGAATCTAGCTCTTGTTTCTGTTCTTTTATTTTCCCTTATTAGTAATCGATATATTTAATTACCCAACTACCATTTGGTGAGGTAATTTTTCATATCCATTTTCTGTAACATTTTCTATCCACATTTCCACCAAGGAAACTTTTTCTTACGTGACTCCTAAAATGTGCTATAAGCACTGAAACGAAAGCGTATAATTCTAAAATTGTAACATTTTTCCTTTTCATTTGATTAGTAGGGGTGATTTTCATTATATATTTTTTTTTCATAGACTTTTCCGTGTCGATTTTAAACCAATTTATTTGAGGTATATAATAATATTTTAATATTTTTAGTAAATATAATTTTACGATTTTTTCTGATTTAATTAAAAATGGTAAAAACATACTTTTCCATTGTCATTTTAGCTTTCTACATAAAATCTCCAGGAGAGACTATATAAAACGTTAATAAAAAGGACGGTATTTTAATTTAGTGCTACACAGCACTCATTTTTAATCATAAAAAATCACAAACACAAAAGTTTTAGTACCGAAAATCCTGAGCTATATTGAGCATTTTTTATAGACTTGAATATTTTATTATAAATAATATCATTAAATTTTTAAGAATTCTGTTTGTTTTCTTATAATCTGCCTCTTTATGTACTGGTTTTTATAGACGGAGTTCGAGTATAAAAATAGTATTTTGTAGTTGGAGTTAAAGTAATATTCGATACTAGATTTTTCTTCTATTAAATCAATTGTTCTCATTTCTATTCTCTTTGTTATCAGGTTTTTTAGCGATTTCAATGCGTTTCCTAATCTTTCTGACCTTATATATTGTAGTGTCTTCTTATTGGTCTCTATCTTCCGCTTTTCCTGTCTGTTTAACCCGGTCCAGTTGCGAATATTTTTCATCCAGGATATTTGTCGTCTGCCAGGACCCCTGGAAAAGTCACGGAAAAGAATAAAATATTAATTTAACTATTTTTTAACTTCATAACTAATTTCGATGATTTATTGATTTACATTAAAACAACACTGATAAAAACAACAACAAAATAGGAGAGATCCTTGTACTTTGGGACGGTTTTTTAAATAAAAGCAGGTTTCAGTAGTTTTTAAATTTTATTTCGAACTGAGATTTTTTTTTAATAGAGTATCTCTAAGTAAACAAATAAAAAAATAACATATTACTTCTAATGACAAATATGCTTATGAATATAGAAAAATTCACCATATCCTAAAGGTCTCAAAGTACACACCGAGGTTGGTAGTTTGAAACAAAAATATGTGTACTTTGAAACGCTTATTTATTGGACGTTAAATGCAGATAAATCGATAGAAAATGTCATCTCAGCATTTGTTCTGGCAGTGCCCGCCACTACTGAAAGAGCTTCTAGTTTCACCACCATATCTTCGACAGACAATTCATAGACAATGTCATTTTCGAACAAAAATTTGGCGGCAATGTTACTTCTTTTTAGAACTTTAAACTTTACCTAAAAACTCATCTTACTTAAGACTTTAAACCCATCATCATTCACTCCAACGACATTAGCAATAAAATATCGTTTTGTCTTTTTTGTTGCAATTTGTGCTAAAATACAATCTCTCACGCAGGGCTTGTTGCCAGACCCAAGAAAATTTTTATCTTCCTCTTGCATTGGCAAAATCCACGTCATCTAGTGAGTCCTCGCACGTTATTTCACTTTCTTTTATTACATCTTCATCAGACCTACTCTCAATAACCTTTCTGGTTGATTTTTGTTTTTTTTTTCGTGGTCGTGGTTTTAAGGAGCGCCATCATTTTAATTTTGTTTTTCTCTGGGGTATCTGTAACTATTCTACAGCGCCCTAGTTTCTTACCTCATTTTTCGTAAATTTACTGGCAGCTGCCCTGGGAAACAGACAAATTTGTTCGGGGCTTTTATGTTGATTTAATTTATTGGATACTAAGGAAGATCTAGGATTATTAAACATACTAGTTGTTCCTGAAAGCATTCATAGACCCTTTACAGAAATATTCGAGAAACTATTAGTTTAGGAGGTATTTTAATTATTTATTGACTCTTTGGTAACTGCTGGTCTATCCGTAACATATGAACTGAGAAATTCGGGCTCCTCGAAAATGTTTCTGTTGAATCGAAAAATTTCCTGAAACGGTAAAACCAGACTGGATATTTTTCTGTATAAATTCCTGTGGATATGCATTTTCAACACACTCAGCAATATTATAGATTGTCACCGTTTTTGCAGGATTTACAATTAGCTAGTCGGAACAAGCTTTAGAGGACCGAAAACCGACCTATCTAACGGTCGTAGCTTGTAGCTGGTGTAGGGTGGAAGGTTAAGCATGACGACTCTCGATGATTTTCCTAAATTTAAAGCTTCCACTAAAATGTAGCTCTCGTGATTATCGACAATCAGTAGTGATTTGTTGTCAGTACTTGAATTTAAATGTTTTATATAGTGGTTTAAATAGTCAACAAAAATCGTAGAGTTAGACCAGTAACTATAGTTAGACCATTAACTAGGATTCGTGCTCCCAACACTACCTATTGGAGACCCTTTCAGCATGTGTTCCTTAAAAATACACGCGGAAATACGAATAAAGGAGGTACACAATTACCAATAGCATTGATACAACAAATTAGAGTCACATTTACACCTCTTTCAGCCGATGTGATGCTGCCAACTTGTTTAACTCCTTTCGTTGCAATAACACGAACCGGGGTATGCACCATGGTTAGACCGGTTTCGTCTAAATTATAAATTATATCCAGACTAAGTGTGTATCTTACCATAAGTTCCTCCAATTTATCAAAAAATAAATTAACATTTGTTTTATTAAATGCTGTCGATTTGGCTAGACTTGTTGTTTGTGGTTTACGTAATGATACAAACGGATGTCTTCGCAGATAGAACCTGCAGGAAAAATTATTTACCCTTATGACCTAAAAAATACAAAACTTGTTTTACCTGTATTACTCCTTTCCTGCTTTTTGGTTTGTATCCCAGGAAGAGGGACAATCAATATTATTTACATATGCGTAATTGTATTCTTAATTCGATAGTTGAGAGGCCGTAATGTATCTTGTCACAAATGGTAACATACTTTAGTAGCTCTTCCTCTTGCTTTTTCGTAAGGACTAACTTAACGTCTTGTGATGCACTATATACAAAATGTTCTTGTCCAGATTCTCTGTGTTTCTTGAGATGTCTGCATAAGTTTGCGTTAGATACTTGTCTGGCTTGTCTTAGACTGAGCTGTTTTTGAAATACAGCATTAGCAGCATTTTCCGCCCATTGTAACGTCAGACTTAGGTAGTCCATTGATGCATAATGCACAAATTAAGCGACCTCTTAGTATATAATCAGATATAATGGTTTTATAAACAAAGATTATTATTAGGATAATGCAGGAAATTGGATAGGTTAACTAAGTAAACCCATATTGAGCAGAGGACGTATTTATGGAAAACAAAGCACTCAAAATATTTATTAAAAAAGAATTACATTCATTTACAAACAAACATCAAAATTATTGATTAAATATATTGTTTGTTATTATTGTTCACACCTAGATAATTAATAATAAATCTATTGCTCTTATTAATTGGTTATTTGCAATATTTATTTATATAAATTGTAATTATGCATGATGTAAAATTATATAAATTATTTCGCTTTGTTACACACTTTGAGTATTATTGTAATATTTGTTAAAATATAAATCCTTTTATTGTTTCGTAGAAAAATATAATTATGTTAATGATTCGGAACTTTTTTTTTGTTTAGTTTTTTGATCTTTTGGCAATCTATCAATCATAGTAGAATTTATATTCTCGATGGCGTTATTATTTTTTATATTATTCTTTTATTACTGGAGAGATTTATTTTCAAACCAAAGCTTCTGAATAAGTATCTCTGACAAGACCTATAATAGTCGAAATACGTAGAAGCGGATGGCAGGAGCCCTGCTTCTTCTTCTTTTTCAGCCTTAAGTAATCCAACTTTGGACATAGGTCTCCCACAAATTAATCCAGTGTCTTTTATTTGGTACCACTTGCTTCCAGTTGTGTCCTCCAATCCGCCCATCTCATTTGTGGTCTGCCTCTGCTTTTCTTTCCTAACCATGGTCTATATTGTTGTATTTCGTGGTTTTATCTCTTATCCTTCAGTCGAGCATTGTAGCCTGCGAAGGTCCATTTTAATTTGACAGCATATTCTCCTGCGTCTTTTACTTTGGTTTTGCTTCTAATCGATTTGTTTGTTTTTTTGTTCATAATTCTTACCCCGAGCATTGATCTTTCCATCGCTTTTTGTGTTTTTAGTATTTTATCCATATAAGACTTGGTGAGTCCATGTTGAGTCCATGTCTGTAAACCATTCGTGAGTATAGGGAGGATACACTGATCATAAATTCTGGTTTTCAAACACTGTTCCATTTTAGTGCTTTTCAAGATCCAACTCAGTTTTCCAAATCCTCCCCACAGTATCCTTAATCTTCTGGTAATGTCGGTAGTTGGATTTTCTTGGGTTACTTTTATTATCTGTCCCAGGTATATGTATTCGCTTACTGTTTCTAAATTTATGTCGTTCAACGTTATTTTTCTAATGCTCGGTGTATTCGTCATTATTTTTGCTTTTTCCAAGTTCATCTTGAAATAGTTGCGTCGTCATAGTCTGTAGTTTTTCGAAGCTTGTAGAAAATTTTACAATGTTTAGTGGCTAGATCACTTCTACCGATTTAAAAATTCTTGACCAGCCCTTTTCATTTTTAATGAAACTTGATCTCATTTAGACATTAGAATTGTAGAAGCTGCAATAAAAAAAGATGTAACTCTGTTTTGTCTACCAACACCACCAATGAACTTCAATCACTCGATAAAGAAGTCTTCGGGAGTTTTAAATGTTACTGGGAGAAGTCGGTAATAAATTTTTGGGTAAACCATAATAACGAACGTACCATCAAACGAGCCAGATTTGGGCAAATATTTACGCCGGTTTGGAAAAACGCAATGACGCAGAGAAATATTTGTTCTGGATTTGAAGCAACTGGAATATGGTCAATCAATCCAAATGCTATTCCGGATGCTGCCTTTGCACCTAGTTGTCTGACACAACGAGAGATTGAAACAATCGCCAAAGATTTTCAAGAAAATCTCACAACCGAACCAGAAATTAAAAATTGAAACAACTGACAAAAAAATACAAATTTCAAAGAACAGCTATGATGCAGCGGTGTAAACAAAAATAATAAAAGCAAAACATTTTCAGGTAGTGAGAAAAGGAAAATTACCAAAAAAAAAGTCTAAACAAACTTTTTTAAACTTACATCTCAGATGAAGACAGTGACTCCTCTGGGTTTTACACAAGTGGTACAGCTTCCAGTGAAGATTATAGTGATGCAGTTTACACGTCAAATAAATATGATAAAAATGAGTTTGCAAAAATAAGTAAGAAAGGACCATGTGAAGAACTAAATGCAAGTTTTGGTTCCAGTGGTTTGCTGATTACACCGGAATTAAAAGTATCAATAAAAAAAACGTCGACAGGCCATTATTGCGAAAGCACAAGGGGTTACCAGAGATTTCTCTATTGCACAATGTAATAGCTCAGCAAAAACAAAACCAAATTTAAAAAAAGATTCATGGTACTGTTTCTTGTGTGATGAGGATAGAGTGGCTGATATGCGCAAGTATGTTTGTTGTAATAAGTATATCCACGAGGCATGTATAGAATTACCAAAGGACGATATTTGTGTGTCCTCGATGTGTGTAAATGTGCGATATATGTACTTAATTTATTGACAAGTTTTTGTTTTTATTATTCTTAAAAGTTTTTTCACTTTAAAAAATTTCTTTAAAAAATGTACCTGGCCTTATTAAATTCATATGGAATATGGTATTTAGAAGCATTTAAGCATTTGAGTTGTGGATGTATCGTAGAATATTAAGAATACCCTGGACAGAGAAAGTAACAAATGTGGAGGTTTTGCGGGGAGTGCGGAAAGAGAAAGAGCTGATACTTACTGTTAAAAAGCGCAAACTACAATATTTGGGACATGTTATGAGGGGAGATAAATACCAGTTGCTGCAATTGATTATACAAAGAAAGATAATGGGAAAGAGATCTATAGGAAAAACAAGGCATTCATGGTTGAAAAACTTGAGAGAATGGTACAATTGCACCAATTACCAACTGTTTAGATCTGCAGCATCAAAAATACGCATAGCTTTGATGATAGCCAAACTTCGGAACGAAGACGGCACTTGAAGAAGAAGAAGATTAAATTTATCATCATTATCAATGATGCTACAGCCCTATGAAAGAGCCTCGACCTTCCCAAGTCTATTACGCCAGGCAGTCCTATTCATTGCCAACCGTTGCGCCTATCTTTCTACCATCCTCATCTACACCATCCTTCCATCTGAGTTTTGGCCTACCCCTTTTTCTGCTTCCCACGGGTTGTGACATAAGGATTCTTCTAGGAGGATTGTTCTGCTGTGATCTTGCTAGATGTCCTGCCCATCTTAATCTTCCTATTCTTATAAGAGATACTACGTCTTTACCACCAAATATTTGTTTATATCTGTGGTATACCTCGTAGTTGTATCTCCTCCTCCAAACACCATTTTCACAGATGCCACCAAATATTCCTCTCAGGATCTTTCGTTCAAATATAAGCAAAAGGTCTTCGTCTGCCTTGGAGATGACCCATGTCTCCGATCCATATGTCAACACTGGCTGTAGAAGGGTTTTGTATATAGTTATTTTTGTTTTTTGGCTTAAGTTTCTACTTCTCATATATCTACTCAGTCCAAAATAGCATTACATTAATGGCAAACAGATGCTATTTTGGCCTTATTAAGTTACCGGTTCCAAATAAGGCCAAATATTTATTCTCTATTTATTTATTAAATATTTTATCGTGATCTTCGAAAGCTCAAATGTTAGGCAATACGCAAGGACACTAAACACAGATAGGATTGATTTTGTCCTATGATCTGTTGTAAGAAATGCGTTGAGTTGAGTGTGACGTAGACGTGGGGATTCGTGGTTGACATTTCTTATTGTTTTATATAGAATAGTTGTGCCTGCTGCGAATTTTTTTGTTGTACTAGCGATTTAACGGCCTCATAAGACTATTTAATTATTGTTCCTATATCAGTTTACTTGTATAAACAAAATGGACGGTAATTGATGTGCCATTTATATGGTTGTGACAATAATTTTAAGAGTGTGAAAACCAAGATTATGCCTGTTATTTTTCACAGTTTTCCAAAATAAAAGGATTTAGTGCCGAAACCTATAAGGGCTTAATGGGTTAACCGATGCAGAAGAGCTGATAATTTTAATCCTGATTCTAGTAGAATATGCTCTGTTCATGTTACAACAATGACTATGAAAGATATCTTCAAAATGAATTATTAGGTAAAATGATTAAGCAATTAAATGCCTATAAATTTTTTTAACGTAACTTATTTTAGGTTTACCTACTAAAAGCCCTTTTAAAGAAAACTGCAGTTTCAACACTTTGTATAAACATACCTTTGACACACCGTCTGTCTCTCGTGAAGGTAGATTAGATGTTATAAACAGAAAGCAACTTGTAGCAGAAATTACAAAGGTTGGGTCAAATATTTTGAATATTGTATCTAATCAACGTGAACATACTATTACTAAATCTGAAATAATTTTTTAAGCTGGTGACAATATAGATTTAAAGCCTGAAGTAGATTTTGAAGCAAAATACAAGTATGAAAGGTAATTTCACATGCAAAAATAGTAAACATAGTTATAGTTTACCATCATGGGTGCAGCAACTCTCTTATGGAGGTATTATCAAGCCTACACATGAGTGGTTCATAAAAATAAAATTATGGAATAAATATTATGAAAAATATATTGATACCTATAGGAAAAATAATGGAGTTGTCGGAAACATTTCACAAACGATTTAAAAAAAAAACGAAAAAGTATTGCCATATGGGCGTTTTAAAAACTTTTGTATACTTATCACAATAATTAGAGTAAATTATAGTAATTTAAAATCCAAGAAAGCTGAAAATTTGAAGAGAAAAAAATTATCTATGTTGGATTCAACTAGGACATTAGAAAATTAAATAAAATTGGTCCATAGGGAATGTTTCTAAAGTTTCCTAGTATTGTATACTGTTTACTTTTACCTATAATATGTATGTATGTTTATACAATAAATAGTTCAGTATTGAATAGTTTCATTTATCATCAAATGTTTTTGGATAATAATTTGTGCTCTGACTACCTAAGTAAAACACGGATTTATACATTTTATTTACCAGAAATATTTACTTTGAGAGTAAATTGACATTTATTAATTTAATTATAACATTAGCAAATGCAATAATTTCGAAAATAAATTTTATTTGCCATGTAAAACAGATCATTAAAAATTTATAAGTCTGAATGTCTTACTAACCGTTAAAAATCTGATTATGTGCCATTTATTTACAAAAACAAAACATAAATTTTTCGTTTTAAACTTTTTAATCTTAATTTTAATCTTTAATCCTTTTGTTCTTCTAGAACAAAAGGGAACAATTATCCAAAAGAAATCAGAGAACTCATAGTAGAAAAAAGGAAGTTAAGAAAAAAATGGCAGCAATACAGAGATCCACGAGACAAAACTAGTCTAAATAATGCTACACAAAAACTAAAAAGGGAGATACAGAATATAAAAAATTCAACAATTAATTATTTTTTAAGTCATTTAACAGCTGACCAGAACACAGATTATTCTTTATGAAAGGCAACAAAAAGATTGAAGAGACCAATTATTCATTCCCCTCCTATCAAGTTGGAAAACGGCAACTGGGCTAGAAGTAACGAACAGAAAGCAGAACGATTTGCAGATCATTTAGAAAGCACGTTCAAACCCAACGACAATGATAGTGAAGAACTGAGATGGGAAGAACCATTCCAAACTGACGAAAGAATAATATTGACATCACTTAGAGAAGTATCAACAGAGATAAAAGAGAATATAAATCCTAAGAAAGCTCCAAGATATGATCTCATAACAGGAGAATTATTAAAAAATCTACCAAGAAAAGCCATAGTTAAGCTGACACACCTAATAAATGCTGCTTTTAGATTGAGATATGTTCCCAGACTCTGGAAAGTAGCTGAAGTAATTATGATAGCCAAACCAGGTAAATCTCCTAATGAAGTGACATCCTATCGACCAATATCCCTCCTTCCGGTGATGTCAAAACTATTTGAAAAACTTCTATTAAAAAGATTAAAACCAATAATAGAAAGAAAAAATCTTATACCAAATCATCAATTTGGTTTCAGAAATCAACATTCCACTATAGATCAAGTTTACAGAATAACGAATATAATAGAAAAAACATTAGAAGAAAATAAAGTCTGCTCTACAATCTTCTTGGATGTAGCACAGGCGTTTGATAAAGTCTAGCATGACGGTTTAAACTATAAACTAAGAACGTTCATGCCTAAACAGTATTCAGAAATCTTGGAATCATACATTGCGAATAGATATTTCAGAGTAAAACAAGAAGAAGTGTACACCGACTTAAGGGAGATCAAAGCTGGCGTCCACAAGGAAGTGTCTTAGGTCCGGTCCTGTACCTATTGTATACGTGTGACATTCCAGAGCTAGAACAAAATACTATTGCCACCTTCGCGGATGATACAGCCATACTATAGTTGCCATAAATTGCAACTATCAGTAAATAAAATACATAACTGGACCAGAAAATGGCGAATAAAATTAAATGAGACTAAATCTGCACACATTAACTTTACAAATAAAAAGATAGAAAATTTCCCAGTTAGAATAAATGATACCCGAATTCCTTATACAACATCAGCAAAATACTTGGGCATTACCCTCGACGCGAAGCTGCGCTGGAAAGTCCATGTCAAAAAGAAAAGAGGGGAGCTTGATAATAGATATAAGAAATTGTATTGGCTGATTGGAAAAAATTCAACATTGTCAATTCATAATAAATTATCCATCTACAAGCAAGTACTGAGGCCAGTATGGGTATATGGGTGCCAACTCTGGGGCTGTACCAAAGCTAGTAATCTACTTATTATCCAGAGATTTCAAAATAAAGTACTGAGAAACATTGTTGATGCTCCTTGGTATATCCGTAACAGCAACCTCCACCAGGACCTGGGTATGGAAACTGTGATCGAAATAATCAAGAGAACAGCAGCAAGTCACGAGCAGAGGCTGCATAGTCATGTGAATGTCGAGGCAATCCAGCTTCTTGACAACACTGAACTAAAGAGAAGACTCATAAGGACAAAACCATTTGAGCTAGTGTAAATGTGTAACAGTTTAGTGTAAAAAGCAGAGTATAGTGCTGTGAAGTTATTGCATGCTAGTTGTAGTGCATTATTTAATAGATAAAACAAGAGTAAGCCATAGGGTAAGCCTTTAGATTTAAGTATTTGCTGTTATTATGTTAGGTCAGAAAATAGCTGATAATTGGTAATTTGTGACCATATAGCAGTATACAAACACCGCGCAGGTGTTAATAAAAAAAAAAAAAAAAAATTAGGCTCATCTTCGGTAAAAATTAATAGTAACAATAAGGTCGAGAAATGCTCGTCATCCACACACCTACGTCACAGCCGCGTGTTGCAGTAGTGACAGACAAATTTGGACGATGGAACTATCCTATGTAGTCAACCATTCTTGGGCAATACGTATACAAGACTTTTCCTCCCATATTTTTGCTGAATAAAATATTACAGACATTTAAACCTTAACGTGGCCCTAATTGGCGTCTTTACCTTAACTAAATAAATAAAATGTAATGTCGGGTTATGTTTGGAATATAACTTTAAATTTGATCAAAAATAGGCAACAAACACAAAGACCTTGCGTTGTCAGATGCATTTAAAAAAAATACAAAACCTTTTTTTAAAAATAATAAATATTTTAATTGGTTTAATTTGGGGATTAACTGTGACAAAAAATCGATAATTTTCGAAAAAAAAAATAATTGGGGCTGTAATGGGTTAATGTTCTATGTGATGTAAAAACAGCTAATCTATCGATTTTTCTTTATCTTCTAAATCTTTATACTCTAGTGAACTTTGTCACGGCAATGAATTTTTACTAAAATATATTTTGATATTTATAGTACTTATATAACATGTTTTCTAAAATCTCATTAAAACCAAATGAAAGTTGCAAGCTTAGGTTAACAAAACTTTGAATACATTATATAGAAGTTATAAAATAAATCAGTCATTAAATATTACTCTTGAAAGGACTTAATTATGTCGCAAAGAACTTTAAAAAAGTTTATCTCAATTAAAATCGTTTGCTGGTGAGAGTTGGAAATAAATTAGATCTTCAAAAGGCTGGAAGTGAAAAAAACTCATTTTTAATTCGAACTGCCTTAGCCTTACTGATTAATACATTACCCTGCTCTTTCAATTATGATGACTTTCACAGTCCGCAAATTTATGGTTCCCGAAAACACCTTTTATCATAATTAAGAAAGTTAAAATAAGAAAAGATAAACTTGCCGATTTTATTATCTGACTCCTTTTCTTACTTCGCGCCAAAAAAACTTACCACGAAACCCTTTCATTGGAGATTAGAATTTCCCAGTATAACTTCTAGAGTTATTCTAACTTTCAAGGAAGTTTTAAGGATATTATGGCTTGGCTTTAATCAAAGTTTCTTACTTGAGGTAACAATACAACCGCATCATCTCTTTGCAGTGTAAAATGTACGGAATAGTTTCTGTTTCAAATCTAATTTAATGTTGGTACGATCGGATTGTCAACATCAGATGCTAGTTACGTTGGATCAAGGTAACTTACTATTTAAAATAAATTTAGGGGCAAGGGGGCGATATTTTCTTCTGTACAAAAATAGCATAATTTGTGATTGTGTTACATAAATAGCGTTGCGCGTGAAAAGGAGAATAAGTGAATAAGTGCGTGAAAATTCATAAAATTCGAAAACGAGAAAAACACTACTTAAAATTTTACAAAAATAGTACATTGTTTACCGGGTAGGAAAAGCTTAACATTCCTGGACGACTGTGAAGATTGCTAAGTCGAGGCGCAAGCCGAGACTACAGCAACACTAGCAGAGTCCAGGAATGTGGCTTTTCCTACGAGGTAAACATACTATTTTTCCGCAAATCTTTTAAAATTCGACAGATATTGATTGATTAAAAAAAAACGCGATAATTTTATTCCCAAATAAATGGTGCTTTGAAATTCCTAATAAAATTACTTGGGTTACTATGGAAACGTATTGAGATTGAATTGTCAAACTTGACGCTTATAAATTTAACTGCTGCTGTTCTCGAAAGTAAAATGATAAGTGATGATGAAATT
The DNA here is from genome assembly GCA_918026665.1 of Diabrotica balteata. Lineage (NCBI taxonomy): Eukaryota > Metazoa > Arthropoda > Insecta > Coleoptera > Chrysomelidae > Diabrotica > Diabrotica balteata. Next base: position 14,809,143 of record OU898277.1, on the reverse strand, counting down.
TCCATTCCTGGGACTCCTCCAGAGCTGGTTGAGGCAGTGAATACTGCTTCATTAGAATTATTGCCAAAGAAATCAAGAGAAAAGTACGAAAATGCATACAGACGTTTTATGGATCATCGCATGAGTAAAAATACGAGTTCTTTCTTAGAAAATGTTGTAATGGCATACTTCCTAGACCTTTGTTTAAAGATGAAATCTTCAACATTATGGGCCAATTATTCAATGCTGAAGTCAACATACTCAAAACTTCGTTCTTTATTGAAACGGCAAGCTCAAGGTTATAGGGCAAAGAAATCTAAGATTTTAACGAAGGAAGAAATTGAAAAATTTATCCAGGAAGCTCCAGATAAAGAAAATTTAATGATTAAGGTAATTTACAAGGTTTTAATTTCTATTTAGATTATAGGTTTATTTATTTTTTAGGTGGCTGTAATATTTGGTATTTCTGGGGCCTGTAGAATGAATGAGTTAGTCCGAATGACTGTACACGATATAGAAGACTTAGAATCTAAGCTTTTAATCAGCATACCTGATTCGAAAACCAACAAACCAAGATCATTTGTAATTAATCAGATCTACTTGAATGTTTATCGAAAGTATGTTTCGTTAAGACCAGAAAATATGAACAGTGACCGATTTTTCTTTAAATATCAAAGCGGAAAGGGTTGTAGACAAGTGGTAGGAATTCATCAATTTAGAAAAATGCCCAAAATAATTGCTACTTATTTGAACTTGGTAAATCCAACAGAATATACTGGTCACTGCTTTCCTCGGTCTTCTGCAACAATATTGGTTGACTCTGGTGCCGACATAACTAGTTTAAAGAGGCATGGCGGATGGAAGTCATCAAACGTTGCTGAAGGATATATCGAAGAATCGAACAATAAGGTTGAGGTGGCAAATAAAATTTTCACAGTACAAAATATTCAACAAAATGACACTTCCACCCTGCATGTTGTCCAAAATGTTTCTCATAGTTCTAAGAGTGTTCCTCCAATGTTCAATAATTGTACTAACTGTCAAATTACTGTAAATATAACAAATTGATCTTAAAAATGTATTCAGCAATGACTTGATGTTTTCAAAATATAAATTAATTCCTTATAAGCAATGTGTTTTCTATCATTTATGTAGAACACTAACAACTGTACGGAAATATCATTTCCTTACAGTAAGGAAATGACATTTTCTTACAGTAAGGAAGTCCTGACTTTTTCTTCAAGAAATTTTGACAGGAATGTCAAAATTTCCTGGCGATTTGCGGAAAAATTATTTTTTTTTACATTTGTTTAGAATGATAGTTGTCTTATAATTTTCGTACATGTGCTTTTTCCAAATGGATTAACATTTTTTGCTAAGCACTTCAAAACAAAATATGTTTAAAGTGATATTTGTTTGACTTACCTCGTTTTTCACAAATAAGCATATGATTTCCCCCTTTGTAATTGAACACAATAATGATAACACAGAAGATAATCGAAAAGTTTATTACGTCAACACAAACTTACTTAACCCTCCGCAAGTCGCGACTGATCTAAGAGATACATTGAAAATTATTTTAAAAATATTTTGAAAGAAGTGCATCGTATAGTGTCTAGCTTCACATTTATGTCTTTGGAGTGGGGAAACACACAAAGTCGGCCTTCAGGTAATTTCTAGCGGTTGATAAGTGAACGTTTGTCTTAACCGAACAACAGTTGTATCTGACAGAATTTTTTTGTGTCAATTTCGTTGTGTGATCTACAGGGTTACGCAATTGAACTGTTACCAATTTCGCATCTATATATCTCGCAAATCGATAATGACAGCTACGTCAACGTTGGCATGATAACACTTCAGTATGTTTATAAGCCATTAAAAGAATTTGCATTTAAGTTTTGTACATAGAACAAAAGTTATTCGCAATGGAATTTAAACGTAACAGTGTGATTGCCTTATATTTGGTTGGAAAATCACCACCAGCTATTGATTGTCAGCTCAAACACCTCAAAGTAAATAAAATGTTTGTGTATCGCACCATAACTCATTATAATGATACTGTTAGCATTTCCAAACGCTATGGTGGTGAACGAAAAAAAAAAACAGCAACATCACCTGAAATGGTTCGGAAAGTAAAGGTTCGACTTAAGCGAAATCCACGTCGTAGTGGTAATCAAATGGCCAAAGAACAGAAAATATCCCAGCGAAGCATGCAACGAATATTAAAAAAGGAGCTCAAGGTCAAGCCTTACAAGGTTCAAAAAGCACACACTCTTACACCAAAACCAAAAACAGTTCGGCTTGAAAGAGCAAAAGAGTTGTTAGGCCTGCACGAACGTGGCGAATTTCCGAACATACTGTTCTCTGATGAGAAAAATTTCCCTATTCAGCAGTTCATAATCTCTCAAAATGATCGTATTTACTTGACCGCACGCATTTACGAAAGTTTGGGCTTACGAACGGCCACCCGAAGTAATTTCCCATCTTAAGTAATGCATGGGCAGCTGTAACCACCGATGGACGCTCTCAAATCGTTTTTATTAAATCTGGTGTCAAAGTCAATGCAACTTATTATCGGGAAAATGTTTTAGAAACTGCTTTAGAGCCGTTTGCACCCAAATAATGCGGTTGTAGACCATGAACGTTCCAACAAGACTCGGTACCGTCTCATACAGCTAGTGTGAACCAAGAATGGTTAAAAAACCATGTTTCACACTTCATTTCATCCACACAATGGCTTTCGAATTCGTCAGACGCAAATCCGATGGACTATTCCATCTGGTCCATTTTGGAAAGCAAGGTAAGGACTAAAAATATGCCAGTATGGATGCGCTGAACAAAGCAATTATACGTGAATGGACCAAAATACCGGAAGATCACATTCGTGCAGCATTCAACTCATTTTTTAATCGTTTCAAGGCCATAGTCAAGGCAAAAGGTGGCCACATCGAGCTTAAGTGAGTGGTTTCTAAAATTTTGATTGTTTCACATATTTTTGTCATTTGAATCAATAAAAAAGAATTCACACAAAAAAAATATCGTCGACAGCGGTCTGAATACATTATTAAGTGTTCGACTTTAGGATCTAAATCTTTTGTTAGGTATTGATATAGGCAGGAACTTATTTCATTTTTGCCCCGTTGTGTTAACCATTATTGCCATAAATAGCAGTGAGCTTATGAGTTGTCACAGTCGTGAACTGTAAGATTAAAAGTCCACAATTGCGTCTTGTAAAGCGACTCACCGCATTGGAGGTTTGGTGTTGGCAGGCATTGCTAAAGATCAAAAACAATAGTTTTCATTTTAGCATGATCCTTAGTCAGAAATTTATCTTTTTCTTGCTTATATATCCTTGATCAGCTTTTAAATGGTGTTTGATTAACTCTTTTTTTTTTGGTTGTAAAATTACATCCCCATTCTTGCACATCTGAATTTTCATTTTTAATTTATCACATGTATCACATGTATCTTTCTTAGGTTTCTTTATACTGATATTTAAGCTGTAAAATATGTTTTCGTATATTTTACGATTAATAAAATCATCGGGTATATATTTTTGTAAGCTTCATAAAAATAGCAATGAGTGTGTAGTGTGAAGGTAAATATTTCCTCGATGACTGCCTTCTTGTAGAGTGACTTTTATCTAAGGGTACAGAAAAAATGTAATCTTTTGCCATTATTTTTTCAACTTCTTCCAATTTTCGTAATATGCTCGTTGGTATAGTATCATTACGCTTGGTATTTGATAACATTTTTTCGCTGCTGTAACTTGAATCAATTTATTACTAATATTATAAATTTTCATAACACAGTCCTTGCAGATAACAAAACGAACACAATGAACAGGGAAATGATAAATTATGGTGGGCTGTCAGTATCGTTGTTTGTTTGGGTCAGAATACCTAATTCGCATAGAACTCTTCTCTTCAACATCCATGAGAGCAGCAGCTATATATACTAACCTATGATTGTAGCTTCCCATTTCCCAGAATTTTTTGACAAGTTGCAAGCATACACCTGAGTCTCATATCCAGTATCGTTCCTAGAGATTAAAACAACCAGGAAAGGTAGCGTGTTATTATATTCCTTTTCCATGGTAAATGTTATATGCATAAAAGGATTATCAGAAAAACTTAAAAAGGATAGGAAATAAATTCAACATTTCAACAACATTCAAAACAACAAACACGTTGAGATCTATTTTATCCAAAACCAAACCTAACAATGAACAAGAAAGGACAAAGAATTGCATTTATAAAATACCTTGTGAATGCGATCAGTTTTATTTAGGTGAATCATCAAGGCCATTAAATGTTAGAATAAGTGAACATCAATCTTATATTAAAAATAGAGAATTTGATAGATCTCAAATATGTAAACACGCATGGGATAATGAACATAGGGTTCAATGGAATAATTCAAATGTAGTCCTAAAAGAAACGGATGGTAAAAAAAGAAAAATCAAAGAAGCGGCTCTAATTATGCTAAATGAGGCCACATGTGTCGCACATTCGTCGGCAGAATGTAGTAGGATCTGGTTACCAATATTGAAAGAGGAAGTTGTTAATAAGAAAATACCAGTATTAGTAAGTCAGTTACATATAAAGGATACATCATTAAATAACGAAACATAAAAAATCAGAATCTTGATGTTTGTTGAAGGTAAACTAAATTCACGAACAAATACTTACAATGTCGGGATAGTATTATGAGGTTTTTTTTCCTGGTTTTTCCCTCATAATTTACTATGGAATCACTAACAGGAGAATTTTACTGTCATCATGTCATGTGTTTGTCTTTTTAAAGACAAATTACTTGCTATGATTTTTTTTTCTGACGGATATTCTCCCAAGTTAAAGTTGATTTCATGTAATCGAATGAACTATCTTATAAGTAAAGTCGTCCCAGGAGCGCAACTCAACAATATTGGCAATATCATTTTAAAGTCGTCTAGTTTAAAATGCATAATGTATGTCTGAATTGTCGATATAAATGAGTCAGATAAAATTAAATTAGAAGAATTTTTCACTATGTAACACAAAACAAAATTTGTTTAATTTACTGTTTGTATTTTGAGAATGATTTCCGAAATGGAAATTGAAACGTCAATAAACGTATTTTTATCTTTAATTGTGGCTTATTCCCAGTTAAATAGTAATTAGTTCCACTTACTTATTTTTACCTATTCGCGTTTTTTTTTAAATTTTATTACCATGTTTTTTTGTTCGTATATTGCGATATTTTTTGTCTATTTATGTCATTTATAGCCACACGTACAGCGACAGGCAGACTCTGGCTGTTGCCACAGCTCTTAACAAGGGATTCCCTCTTTTGTAGTGGTATTTTTGAAAATTTTATCATAGCTCTGAAAATTGCTTCATAAGCCAAAAGCTCTTAACTTGAAATGGAATGCTCAGTTAAAGTACTTTTCTTTTTAATTCATTCGTCATAATTTGTATAAAACATATCAGTATTTTGCAGTCAAATGTTGAAATAGACAAAACATAGGAACTATTTATAATATATTGTTGCATCTGCATGCCTGAGCACACTTCCCATACTACACGCAAGGTTTAAAGTTAAAAGAAAGTTTAAAAGCTCTTTGTGGTTAGACTGAAAAATACATACAAATTCAAATAAATGCAGATAAATATCACGTACAAAAGAAGTGATATCTCCTATAAATAAAGAAATAATAAGACGAGCAGCACATCTGGTAATATCTCAATAAATAACTCTCCTAGACGAATTCTTAACTCATCCCGGAGAGACGTAGTCTTAGAGATAGGCCAAAACTTAAAGGAAGGGATATTTTGGACGAAGGATTGGTGATTCTTGTACATATTTTTGACGCATTGAGCTAATTGCTAACACAGATTTTGAGAGATCGAAGTTATACTTAGCGCTGAAAGATAAATTAAATACTGTTTTACTTATAGGTCTCACAGCTCAGGTAGAAGAGTCCCATATAAAATATTTCAGTACTGACATAATCTAATAAATCTTCAAAAAACAAAAATATTGCACCCTCAGTGCAAGACTGCAGTAAGTCAGAATAAGTAAGTTTTGAGATAAAGACGATTTTGTTTATTTTCGTGCTCATATCGGTCAAATAAGACACAAGTTTAAAAAACAATTATGATTATTATTAAATAAAATAATATAATAATATTAATGCTAAAAAATTAGGAATTTCAAAGTTACAACACTTTTGCACGGAGAGAATTGTTAATCACTACACATTTAGTATTAGAATTTTAAAGTTAAATATTTCAGTACTGACATAATCTAATAAATCTTCAAAAAACAAAAATATTGCACCCTCAGTGCAAGACTGCAGTAAGTCAGAATAAGTAAGTTTTGAGATAAAGACGATTTTGTTTATTTTCGTGCTAATATCGGTCAAATAAGACAAGACACAAGTTTAAAAAACAATTATTATTATTATTAAATAAAATAATATAATAATATTAATGCTAAAAAATTAGGAATTTCAAAGTTACAACACTTTTGCACGGAGATAATTGTAAAAAGTTTAGATACATTTTCTATTAGTTGTTGTCCTCTTCTCGTATATCATCTTGGGACAAAATATTTTTATAAAAACTATGGTGGGCTTCTGGTATCATACCCGAATTGCAATAAATCATCGGGTAAGTAAAAAAAAAAGTAAAAACCAACAGCATTCGGGGTTTAGTATGGTATTAAACTTTACATTTAATAGATTTCAAGAAATCAGATAGCTACCTAGAATAAATAGGTACCTAATAAAACGGCTTATCACTAGCGGCAATTTAATCTTTCTATGACTGCACATGTTTCTGATAGCCACAATTCCTTGGCTTTGTAATGACAATGTCTTAATAGGGTAAAAAAATGCAAATCGGGTTAACTTGAGTACAGTGATTAACAAAAGGTTAAAAATTTACTACCTTAATAAAAGTTAGGGGAGGACAATATGATTAGACAATGGCCCCGGAAGGTTACATGAAGATTTAATACAATTTGTGATTTAGTTTGGATAGAACCAGTTTTCTAAGAATATATATTTTTAACCTGTCAGTATTGTTAATACACAAGTTTTAAGATAACTGTTTTTTCTTTCATAAGACCAAATACTTTTTGGCTAAAAAAATTAGTCTTAATTTATGTGTTTTTAATCCAATCTAATAAATAAATGGTGAAATGACATCACACACACTTAATAGAAAATATAATGTCACACAAAGGATATAAAACTTACATGAATAAATTGGTAAATCGTATATCTTTGTTTATTGTCTCGGCCGTTAATGGATTAAGTAGACATGTTGTATATTAAAATTAAATACCACAGATATAGATATTAAAATAACAACTATCTTACTTCTTTTGCGCCTTTTATTGCTTGTTATTCAAACCATTGCAATGTTCCGTGCAAAACTGTTATAACTCTGTCAAATTAGAGTTACAACAGTTTTGCACGGAACTTATGTACAAAAACGTAAAATAGTTAAACTGTTGTTGTTGTAATATTTAGCCGGTTAAGCATTTCAATGTTACTAAAGTTTTACAGGGGCTAGATACGCATGTTCACCATCGAATTTCATGATTACTTAATTTTCATAAAATTTTGACTTACTGCAGTCTTGCATTGAGGGTGCGATATGACTAAAAAGATGTGAGAATTTAAAAAAGGGAAATTAAATGGAAAACCCCAACGTAACAAGAGTTAATGGCATTCGACGAAAACGAAAGAATATATCGCTAAGGTCTCCTGATCACCGAAACACCGAAACATCTTCTGTAGTTGTACAATATTACTAGTATTAAGCAGTAATTATTCCACGTACTTACAATGCTGAAGATTCGTGTAACTCAAAGACGCCTCTAGTGCTTCTACTAATTCCAAATTTATACAAACGCCGAAAATGTAAAACAAACCCTTTTAAAACAAGGTCGTATTCATATTACCATCACAAAATAGGAACATGGCCTATCTTTCCGACAGTGGATATTTTAATGGATTAATGGAAAGATTCAACAGGATCATTAGTCAACGTCTGTTTATTTTGGACGTTTTGGAATGTTAAGTAGGTATCTCGAGTACACTTTCGAGATGTTTTCTGCCAGTGACGGCTCGTGAGCGTTTTGAAAAATCGCAGTTAATCTATGTTTGATATTCTCAGGAGACACTTCTGCAATAACAGATACCGTTATATTTTTTCTCGGTGTATTTTATCAAGAAAATATTTAACTTAACCCTAAGTTACTAACAAGTAGTCGCATCTATTTTTGAAGCTGTTGGAGTGTTATTCCATATTTTGGGATACAAGTTGTTACTTGCAAGAGCAACTTAAACAAAAACACCATAAAGATAAAAAAAACGGAGCTTATTGGACACGTAATTAGAGGACCCAAATACCATTTCTTTTTCTTTGGGTGCCGTCTTCAATGAAGGTTGGCGATAACCTCAGCAAAATCATTTCTGTCCCTGGCTTTTCTTATTAAAGATTGAGAATCCAAACCAATCCACTCACGAATGTTCTTCAACCAGGACGCCTGCCGTCTACCAGGACCACGTTTTCCTTCTACCTTCCCCTCTATAAGAAGCTGTAGTAGCTGGTATTTCTCATTTCTGTATATGTGTCTAAATGTATGTATATGTATATGTAACTAAATGTATGACAATAGCAAAAGATCCGCTCAGATGTAAGTTAGTGGTTGAGGACAACCCCATAGAACAGGTGATGCAATTCAGATATCTGGGCATAGATATATCAAGCAACCATGACCCAGTAAAGGACCTGAGGAGTCAGATCAACAAAGCATCTGCACTGTCAGGATGTCTGCGGGAGATAGTCTGGTCTAATCCGTATATGCGCACAGATAGTAAAATTAGAATCTATAAGACTTGCATATGACCGATCATGACATATGGCATAGAAGTGCGCGAAGATACCAACAAAACGAAACAGATGCTAAGGGTTGCCGAGATGAAAACCCTAAAAACAATAATGGGGAAAACAAGAAGGGACAGAGTGAGAAATACAAACATTAGAGAGCAGTGCAAAATTCAAGATATTGTAAGATGGGGAAGACAGCGCAAGAGGATGTGGTACAACCATGTAAGACGAATGGATGAGAATAGACTCCCAAAAATTGCCCTAGAAAACAATCCGCCTGGTTCAAGACCCCCCGGAAGACCACCTAAAAGATGGAGGGATAGTTGGCAATCTACCTCCCAAGAAATTAACCAGAGGCAGCTTCAGAATTAAACAGATCGAAAGATCTACAAAACGTAGAAGAAGAAGAAGAAGTATATGTGTCCCAAATATGAGGTTTTCCGTGGTTTCATTATTTTTAAGAGTTCTCTGTCGGTACCCATCTTGTGTAGGACCTGCTCGTTGCTCATATGCGCTGTCCAGGGGACTTTCAGCATCCTTCGAAATAACCACATTTCAAAACTTTCCAAACGCCTAAGTGAGTTGGTTTTGAAGGTCTAGGCCTCCATTCTATATAGTAAGGTGCTGTAAACGTAACATTTCAGCATTCGGTATCGGATTTTGAGATTGAGTGTTTGGGACGTAAACATTTGTTTCATTTTTAAAAAGACATTTTTTGCTTGTTCAATTCGCGATTTTATTTCTATGTCTGGATCTATATCTTTCGTTATCCAGCTCCCTAGGTATCGAAATATCTCGACATTTTCGATAATGTTACCATTCACGTTTAAAGCCATGGGTGGATGGATGGATGTTTTGGAGACAATCATTGTTTTTGTTTTCTTGACGTTAATGCTGAGGCCGTATTGTTCTCCGATCGATCTTACGCGATCTAAGAGTGTCTGGAGATCGTGTGCGCTCTCTGCAATTAGGACCGTGTCGTCGGCGTATCGTACATTATTTAGAACTCTGCCGTTAATTTTAACACCTTCTCTTGATTGCTCTAGTGCTCGTGCAAAGATTTCTTCCGAATATATATTGAAAAGTAGTGGTGACAATACACACCCCTGTCGTACACTTCGCTTGATATTGAATATTTCTGTGTCACCGGCTTCTGTTCTAACTGCTGCAGTTTGGTTAAAATACAGCGTTTGGATAATTTTAAAACCATTCTCGTCTAGTCCCTTTTTGTGAAGGCAATCCATCAGCTTATCATGTTTTACTTTGTCGAAGGCCTTTTGATAGTCAATAAAACATAAAAAGAGGTTCTTTTTTTGGTCTCGACATTTTTGCAGCAGTATAATAAAACTGGTTAATGCTTCCCGTGTCCTAAATCCATTTCGGAAGCCAAATTGTTCATCACTGATATCCTGTTCACATTTCTTATAAATGCGTTGGTGAATAACTTTCAAGAATAACTTTAACATATGCGACATTAAACTAATAAGTCTGAAATCACCACACTTCGTTGCTCCCTTAGTTTTTGGAAGGGGAATAAAGACTGATTTTAACCAGTCTTGTGGAATTTCACCGCTTGTATATATTTGATTAAATAATTTGACGATTATATTTAAATGTTTCTCTTCCAGTAGCTTTATGATTTCCATATGTATGTCATCGGGGCCAGGGCCTTTCCCATTTTTTGCGTTTTTGATTGCTCTCTCTACTTCTTGTTTTAATATAGGAGGACTGGTTTCATGGTTTTTATATATTATGTTGTTTAGTGGTGTGTCCGAGAATAGTTCTTTTATGTAATGTCCCCATACGTTGTTTAGATCGCTTAATTCCCAAATACCATTTGCTTTGCCTTATTATATAGAGAAAAGTGAAAAGCAAAAACGAAAGAAGGCGTAGAAAATTATTTTGGCTACGCAAGATCAGAAAAGGGTGCAATATGACAGCTGAAGAACAAGATCGCGCAACAGCTAAAGAAAAATTTCAAGAATTTAAAAACATGGCTGTAGCCAACGATGGATTATAGACATGGCTCTTAAAGAAGAAGAAATAAGTTATGAGTCTAATAATAACTGTGTTAAAAGAATTATTGATTTAGTTTTTGGCACATGGTCTATTGGTAATGGCATTTGTACAAATAACCTGAGGTATAACTAAAATTAAAATGATATTTTACTACACCATAGCTATCTGTCTAACATTCTAAAATCGGTGACAGTATGTGCTAAGTCCGTGGCAAGGGAGTTGAGGGGGCGGACCCCTCTCATACAATCAGCTACAGTATAACAACAACAGTCACGTCTCGTCACAGTCCCGGCGCCGAACTGGACAATCCGTCATACAAAATATTCTTTAATAGATATATGCCGCCGGCATTCAAATTTTTCAGTTGACGAACAGTTTCCCAGCTGTCAGATAATTAATAGTTCTGTGGCCAAACAGAACTGGTTCTGCGCCGGGACTGTGACGGGACTGATGTGTTTGAATCGACCTTTAAGCGGAACGATCAAGGCAGCGCATAAAATGGACTGTGTCTATAAATGAAAACATTTTGCGCTTCTATTACAAGGTGATGAACCTCGATCAAAAACCGATCGGCTATCGACGGTATCTGTTTGCCGAATTTGTAGGGAGTTACCAAAGATTCAAGTAACTAAACAGCGAATATCAAAATATATCATCAGAAGCGAAGTCAAACGGGACCAAGAGCTTGTTGTGGATTAAGTTTCCAATGAAATCCTTAATAAGCAGATTCCTGAGGATGAGAACAGCTAAAAATATATCGTCAATACAGCGTCGAACTATTGGTTGACATCAGCAAGGATGTTTCTTGCTTACCATTTAGGATCAGGGTATTGCAACTAAAAATTACTTGAAATATATTGAAAAAGCCCCTTAATTTCAAAACGACAAATGCAGATATGAATATCAAGCACAAGAAACCATCCAGCATCTTGTCGGGGGCTGCCAGGCGTTTGTTGGTACTAAGTATAAAGAACGACGTGACTTAGTAGAAAAGTTTATTCACCAGGAATTAGCCAACAAACTTCTCCAAACCGTCCATCTTTCTTATTACGAATAGGTCCCTGACATAATGTTAAAAAACGACAACCAAAGCGCTATTCTGGGACCGTACTATGCTCACAGACCAACCAGTGACGCATAATAGAAGGGATCTTATAACAACGCTAATAGATGTGGCGATACCTAACAACAATAATCTGTAGGTTATATACAACGAAAAGATCCCAAAATATAGAGATTAAGAAATACAAGTAAGAAAACAGTGGAGAATAGAAAGTACCCAGGCAGTACTTATTATTCTATCTTGTACTGGCAATATTCAAAAAAATCCCCTAGAACAACTAGGTCTAAATGAACACCTGCATAAGACCATGCAGAAAGCTGTGCTACTCTTGACGTCCAGATTCGTACGAAAATTTTTAGGAGATACTCCAATGTACCAAGTCACCTAGGGCTCGATAACATGGAAACAATGCTTAATTCTTTTAATACCGTACTTATCTGGGATAAGTGAGCTTCTCACTGAGAGGGAATGTGACCCGTATGGCTAAATTTATAGTAATAATTCTATAGAAAACTAAATTCTACTTTAAAAAATAAAAATAAATACTAACAAAGCCAAAAATAAAGAATTAATGACGCCAGCTTCTTCTTCTTCTTAAAGTTCCATCTCCTATCGGAGGTTGGATATCATAACGGCTATGGTCACTTTATTGGCTGCTGCTCTGAAAAGTTGTAGTGAACTACAGTTAAACCATTCTCTAAGGTTTCTCAGCCAGGAGATGCGTCTTCTTCCTATGCTTCTTCATCCTTAGATTCTTCCTTGCTTAATAATTCTCAGCAGTTCATATTTTTCTCCTCTAGTTATGTGACCCAAATACTCTAGTTTTCTTCTTGTTATGCTGTTCATAATTTCTAACTCCTTATTTAGACGTCGTAGTACCTCAGCATTGGTAATCCTTTGAATCCACTGAATTTTTAATATTCTTTTGTAACGCCACATTTCAAACTCTTCTATTTTTCTTATGTATTGTTTCTTCAATGTCCAAGCTTCCATTCCATATAGTTAGATAGAAAATATATAACATTTTAGAGTCCTCAATCTGAGATGCAACTGAAGGTCTCTGTTAGTACATAAGATCTCAAATATTGCTGGGCTAAACGATTTGTCTCTGAAACAATCACATCAAGTACTTCATCTGTTACAAACTGTCTGAAAATTTCACATGGTTTCGTCAAGGTTATAGTGTCTACAATTACACCACTCTGTCCAGAGAACTGAAACTCACTGGAATTGTTCATATGCACTCCATGTGTCACTTTCTTTACCACGATTCTGAATAAATATTACATTATCTGACTGAGCAGTCACTGCATCTACTTCTTCATCAGAGTTTTGGCTAGATGGCTCGACGTCTGATTCCTCTTGGCCACTATCACTGGGAACATAAGATTGTTCTGAATCTGCGAAGGGATCAGATTCTTCCGAAGAGCTGACAGAAACAGCAGCTGATGTTGAAGGATACATTAGTGGCTCTATGTTCTGGGATAATGTTGCTGAAAGTTCAACATTTTGTAGTGACGTAGAAGTAGCGGCTGGAGGATTTTCATGTTTTTCTTCGTTATTTTTTGTGTCGGCGGAGACCAACACAATTATTTTTTTCCCTCTAGACGACATTTCTACTGGCTAATCTGGAACAATAAGCTATTTTATAGACACATTCTTCCGTGTACCATCGGTGGTACATGTCGGCTCCAGTAAATAATTATTCATTACAGCCGTCATGTACCATCGATGGTACACGTTTCAAATATCATTCAAATGTAAAAAAAAAACAACATGTTAAAAGTTACAATTTTTTTTGTAATTTAAATCCTGTTACACTTAAAATAAATGAAAAGTTGCTCTCGGCTCTGACTAATGACAGCATTTTGAGGTGCCGTCGTTAAGGTGTTAAATTTTGTTTACTTAAGATTAAAAAAATTTTGTTGAAATAAATTTTTGCCAGGTAAGCTTTATTTTATGATGTGCGTCTCCCTGTATAGATATATAAATTGCATTCGCAACTTGCACTGAATTTAATTTTAATAAAATTTTAGATTATAAATAAAACAACACACTTATTTTTGGAATGCGTTTTAACAAAACGGCCTTTTGTAAATTTTAAACAGGAATTCCTGGAATTTACAATATTTCGCCTTGGAATCGCTGGTATTATTTGTGATTTCTGAATAATTAAATGTTCGAGCTTCCTTCCATTATAGTAGGACACACACAATGCGACATGACAGATGCGTAAATTAAATCTCTCACATTTACCCAGACAAACAAAGACTGCCGGAGAAAATCCATTTGGGAATTGAGTTCTATACCTATCTACTTGTGATGGATGATTTAGACAAATACTCGCATTGTCCACAGCGCTGTGTAACTTTGTATTACGTGCATTAGAACCTTCCCTTGAGAACTATCAATAGTGGAAACTCGTCGAAAGCTCTCACAAAAGGTCAATAATCAATTTCGCATTAAGTCCGACGAAGACAGAAGGAAACTTTATTGAGACAAAAGTGAGGAAACGAATTGACAACTTAAACGAACAATCGGGTGGAATTGTCAATTGATTGACCAATAAAGTTACGGTTGAAATTGGTTGAACAGGTCGATTAATTGAGACATTTGTGGAAACATTCTCCTGGTCTATACTAAAAGATCGATTAAACTATCTTTACTGGATTTTCCTGTAAAAAGTTATAAACCAATAATGTCTCGGTACTGTACAAAAAAAATTAGCATGATTTGGAAAATCCAGGTAATAATTATAGAAAAGTATTTGGGGATTTCAAAATCGATTTCGATGTTTTATTTTTCTTTTACCCAAATTTATTTAAGTCTAAGAGACTTGTACTTTGATATTCCAAAGTACTGGTCCCCTCGAGACGTTATAAGGACTACGATACATTAACTGACAGAGGAGTCCCTGTAGGTATAAGGAATATCAGTTTTAACCCATATAAGAAAATCCACCGGTGGTAAGACAGTGCTTTAATTGCATTGGTAGTGTGTTGGTTTAGTTGTGTTTGCATGATATTGAAGAAATGGCATTATTATAATTAATGGCGTTACAGCTTGTTATTAACCAAAGCCTTCTGTAAAACAATCCATCATCTTTTTCTGTTTTAGGCAACTCTTCTACAATTTTAAACTACGATAGATTTTATATCGTCTTTGAGTTGCCCAGGTAACTCAGGTTCGTTACCTAAGACGAGATACTGGATCACAAGACCGAAACAGTCAATCTGGTAAAGGGAGTAACGGAAATGAAGTACAAAAAATTAAGAAAACAAAGGAATTAAAAATAGTTCGTTAACATATTTAGTCCACTGCTGGACATAGGCCTTCCGTAAATAATTCCAATGCATTCTATCTTGAGCACCCTGAATCCAGTTGTGCTGAATGCGCTTGATGTCATCTTACCACCTTGTTGGAGGACGTCCTCGATAACGATAAACATCGTGTTAGGTCTCCATTCCAGAATTTTAATACCCCTCTCAAAGAGAAATGTATTTGTGTTGCCATAATACATTTTAACTGCAGCTGTTGTGCTGTTATACATAATCCGAAGAAGAGTTGTGTACCTATGATCAATACTGTACTCTGTAGGAGTTCTTAACAGGGAGCTATGCTGGACTGAGTCAAATGCTTTCTCAAAGTCTACAAATATTAATATCAAGGGCTTGCCGGTTGAAAATTTATTTAATACAGTTACGTCTTGAACAGCCTCTTTTTTGTTAAGTAAAATAAATATAAGTAGAGATAAAGTCTATTTCGTTCTTGTTCAAGCCATTTGGTGATTGCAAGTCCACTTTCTTCGCAGGCTTTTTTTAAAATGGGTGTTCATTACATATAGTCTGAATTATAGTCTGTGTCACATACATTGGATCATATTGGACCATATATTATACAAGATATTGGATATTATACTAAGAAAAGGATTAGCAAATATGGAGTGACCATAGTTGGATAATACCAAGCAGTCTTTAGAAAAGTTCAATCCCATACAGACCATATTTTTACAATAAACGGTTAGCTAGCTGATACTAGATTTCCGTAGACATATAATACAAGATATACTGATAGTTGCAGTACTAGATTAACGAGGACCAGTTTTCATTCAGAAGAGCAAGAAACTGCGTATTCCAATTAGCAAGAATTATCAGCGACACGAAGATTAGATTCAACAAGAAACAGAAGACAGAAATGGCCATACTAGATATCAAAAAGCCATCGAATGACACGATCTGAACGAAAGACCTAATCTACAGGATAGACAGAGCTAGATTACCTCATTACTTAGTTAACATATGCAAAACATATCTTACTAATAAATCCTTTCAAGTTTCAGCCGACCAAAAGTTGTCCAAACATTTTTTTATATATACCAATAGATCCAAGGGCAAGAAGAGTCCTCGACGCAGATAACACGGTGTCAAAAACATAGAAAATCACCTTCAAAGAATCACAGAATTCACCGAAAAATTAAAGATCAACATCAACACTCAAAAGACGCAATTCATTATGTTTACACAGAAGACAAATCCACCAGTAGTAGAAATCACAATAGGAAAAAAGAGGATTCAATCAGAAGATTCAGGCAAGTACCTAGCAGTCCATCTCGATAGGAAACTCAACTTCACGAAAAATACTTAACAGATCAAGGAAAAAGCAAATATTAAATATTGGAAAGAAATAAGTGCTGCCATATATTTTTTGGTCCAGGTTACTAACAAAGGCCAAGAAGATGCAGTTATACCAGGCCTACGTTATACCAGTATTTACGCTGTCCCAGTATGCAGCTTCACATCGAAAACCAACTGGAAGAAGCTGGAAGCTGGACTGACAGAAACGTCATGCTAGGGGATTATCGATGGATCAACATGTGAAGAAAGAATAACAAATGCAACCATCAAAGAAAGGCTCCAATATATATCACTAAGAGAGGTGGATAAGAAATGGACAAGATATTTCTTTCACAAGATTGATAGACCATATGATCAGTGTCTAACTGGGTGGTTGCCGAATATCGAATGCCGGGTCAATACCAGCCCATTTTTCGAGTGCGACAGAGAAAACTAATGCAAAACACTCCCTGTATCTTTGTCTAATGGGCCGGGTTTATCAACCACGTGACATTCTCACCGGCCTTAGGTCACGTGGTAGATAGACCTGACAAATTAGAAAGAGATGCATGGACTGCTTAGTGTCTGCTTTCTTTGTCGCACTGGGGGAACAGGACTACATTGCACCAGTTAGCCTATCTTGTATTATATCTATTTACATAGTTGCTGGAAACATAGCCTATCATATCATTTACACACATGTTTATCTTTTGGCATTCTAAAAAATAATTTGTGTTCCTTTTGCTGTTTACAATTTAGCAAGATTAGTTTGCTGGTATAAGCACGTATTTATAACTATTAGAAACTAGGGTCTTATACTCATAATCTGTGTTAGGTTGTACATTTTTATTAAACAAAAGATTGGGCGACCAGTTTCGCTGTTTACAAGTTATACAGCATCATGAGGCCCTCAAGAAACTAAAGAACATCAGTACAAGGAATTATCTAAGTGTATTATCAGTTGGTTAACACATCTATATTTTAGAGCATATTCATGCGTTCAGGTTAATTAGTATAATTCATGTAATTAGCTTACATTGTTATTGTTTTTAAAGAGTTTGGAAAGATGTTACCTATCTGTTCTGTTGTATGTAAATATGTGTATCTTTTTTAAAATAATATTAATGAATCTATTTATAGATTGTATGTTAATCTAACAGTCACTGTATGTTTATGTTAAGAAAACGTCGTCATTAACTTAAGCCGTTGTGGCGCTAGAAGCAACGTACTGTCAGTTTTTTCTAGGAGTTGGTTTATTTTTGCATATCGATGAGTATGCAAATCAAATGGATAGTATCGAATACCGCTTTTCAAAAATGAGCTCTCGAAAGTGTCAAATAGTGAAAAATTCACACAGGAAACATAAAACTATACAAGCAGTGAGAACGAGAAAAAAGTACTGGCTAATATGTAGTTCCATTACACGTACAATACCCGGTAAAATTATCTTTTAAATAAATAAATTCTATGCAGACTTCTAGCATAAATCACACTTTTACTCATTTTTTTATTTCAAATACGAACAAAATTGCGCAAGAAATTTGTTCATCTTTATCATTTTCTATGAATTTATGGCAGACTGTAAATTGTGCAATATATCCTGAAAAATGTGCTACCTCCCGGTGACAATAGACGAGCCTTTGATGTATATGGGATAAACCTTCTATTTTTTCGGCTTTCCTCGGATCTGTGCCAGAAATTCTAAGGAATCGGTATGGTTTTAATATGAAAAAATGGAGTTTCAAATAGAATTTTAAAATATCGGTATCTTATAAAGAGAAAAAGGTAAATAAAAATAGGTTTTTTATATTGCATTAGGTAGGTCATGTTATTTCATTTAACATGTCAAACTGTACAGCTGTAAGGAATAAATCTACAGTGTGTTTGTAAAATATGGAATAAATTCGATATTTCCAAATGAAGAGCCTTTTTAAAAAAATCTAAAACATGCCGATTTTTAAGCCTAATGTTCTACATTTTACAATAAAATTTCATTATACAAGATCATACACATTCTAACGAATATATTTTGCTTACTTCAGGGTAGGAACATGGGGTAGAAGATTAGCAAACAAAATAATCGAAACTAGTGCGTACGACACTTAGTGGGTTGTTGGAGAGCTGGGTCGTGGATAAGTTGAAATAAAATTGGGTCGGATTGGGGTATCTACTAAATGAAAACAAAGGGATGCTTACATAAATCTCCTGGGTCAAAAACGAACAAGATATGGCAGACAAATGTACCTCTAGCTATTTATGTTTGGACGCCGCTTTGAAGAAAACTTCCTGCTGGGAGGCTAAAAAAATTTTCTTTCCTAAAATCAAAAATACATACAAGGATTAGGAAACTTTTCTAAATTAAAACACAAATTGGATCAGAGAAACAAATCAAACGTTTATTCTTGTCTCAAACAAACAGTTATCAAAAATACAGATTTTACAAGAACATACTATATAACATAATACACATTAACAAAACTTACGTGTTATTCGTTTACAAAAGAGATTGCTACAAAAAATTTTTGAAATGGTTCCTAGGTTATAATATGGCCAATTTAGATTATCAAAAAAACTTATGGATATCCTTTTTATGAAAATACTGTTAAATTTAACCTTACGTATGGAATATCTTTTATATATAATAATCAAATTGAAATTGTTTTACAACAACAATGGATTAGAGCAAATGTCATATGTCAACTTAACATTTTGAATCAGAATAAAATATGACATTTTTTAGCTACAACAACATAATATAAAACTTTAATTATTACAAATTCTTTTATTTTAATGAAAGCAATTATTAAAAATGTCTTTATAACTTGGCAAAATTAATATATTAAAAGTTATCTTAATTTTTACATAATTCACTTAACTTTGAAACTTGCCAATATCTCTGGACATATTCTCCAACAGGAACAAGGAAACCATTTCCATATTCAGGAACGAACGATCGAAGCAGGTTTAGGTTGAGGAATCAAGCTCACGATGGAGACATCCTATACAATACTTTTCAAAAGTTTCCGGTATCTATACGAATCTTTCTATGACTACCATAGGTAAATAATATAGTTTGATAGTATACAAGGCAACTATCGAACACAGTGATATAGTCTTCTGTAAGTATCAACCAAGACTGCCATAGTCAATAAGTCAATATAAGGTTGAATGTTCGAATAATTAAACTTTGATAGTATACAAGGCAACTATCGAACACAGTGATCACAGTGATCACTGTGTTCGATAGTTGCCTTGTATACTATCAAAGTTTAATTATTCGAACATTCAACCTTATATTGAAATAATATAGTATATGACTACTCTGTCAAAACGGAATTCAATGCCAAGAGTATTCTCCTATTCACTGGTCTCAAGACATAACCAAAAAATTGAATCCACTTTGGTTCCATGTCGACACGTCTTCTAAATTTTACTGCCCCAGCGTGACTACCATGTTTGATTGATTTAGCTTGACTAAGTTACTCGTTACATTCTACAAATTCGACGACAAATAATTTTCCCCCTTTGCGTCTCTCAGGCGTCAGGAATCGTAAATAACCAATATTCCCCTTGATATTCGTTCTTATCGATGAAAAACAAATAAAACCTCTTTTTTACAACAACAAATATTAGGAGACTTCATGTAATATAATCGCTCTCGGCGACAAAAAACTTATTGAAATAGTTACCTGCAAATTGGGTAAAAACAACACGCAGTTTATTGATTATTTGAAGCGACTCTTATTTTAAACTGGAGTTTTTACCTAACATTGCAACAAAGATAAAAACATATATTTAACTTCTCCGTCGAAATATTTAAAAAAACTTGCTAACTGGCCGAGATAAACAACCAGGGGCGTACTACAAAAATATGAAAATTTTACAACGCTACCACATTAAGATAATAATGACATCTGCTTTTTTTAATATAACACCCTATATTTTAGGACATTTTTAGATCGATAAAAATAAGCTGATTCCAAAAAAGCATACACGAATACTGAGGGGTCTATCGGGTATGATTTGGAAGATATGCGCTTAGGACATTACATTTTATTGATTTCTAATATTAATAAATTATAAAATAAATTATAATAAATAACTTAAAAGTAATCCAGTACATGAATTTATTTTACATGTTCGTTTTAATTGTAGCCCTTGTTGTATTTGATAGTAACCTAAACGCTGTACAAATTCTTGTAGAACCTTGTTTACGGTTTCTTGAGAAATATTGTTTATTTCTTTACGAATTCTTGTTTCTAAGTTTTCAATATTTGCCGATTTCCTTTTATAAATAACATTGAAATAATCCAAAGGATTGAGGTCTGGCGACCTCGCTGGTCATTCAATATGTCCACGTCTTCCAATCTACATGTTCGGAAAAATTTCATTTAGGTACTGTTGGAATAAATCAATTCGATGTAAAACTATTTATCAATAATTTTTATTTAGAATTTAACTCCATGTTTGACAAAAATTCACCCACTGTGTAAATAAATATATAAATGACAACATTGTTAACAGTGTAACAATAAAAGGAACACAATTTTCACAAAATTTATTATAAACTCTTATCACTACCGCTGTTTCGGCTAATGCCTTTCTCAAGTGATCTATTTTTGGCATGCGTTTGCCCTTGATAATCTTGATTGAAATAGGTTGAGGAGGAAACGTTTGTCTAAAGTTGTTCATTTAGAATTATATCTGTGCTCTTTAATTTGTTAATTTCCATAGATTGTAACAAAGATAGCTTAAAAAACACAGATATAATTCTAAATGATCAACTTAAGACAAACAGTTCTCTACTCCTCAACCTATTTCTTATGCTTTCTGAATATAGATGCTGAATACAGATTAAAATAGCAGTGATAAGTCGCACTCGTGGATGTTGTGTGCTCTGTTTCAATTGTTGCCGTTTGGTAAATATATAGTTCTGAGATAATTCGAAATAATTGATGGAAGATGATGTACAATGTTGTTTAAAAATGTTGCAAATACAGCCTAGAACTAAATTGTAAGAGGACAAAAATAATAATCATTAGTAAGAACACTAGCATAAACGTCCAAATTTTAAAAAACTATACACCGTGGAAAAGAGTGGAGAAAATATGCTACTTGACTGCAATATTAACCCGGCGTCACACAGGTAGGGTAATGGTACACCCAACACACTTAGAACTAGCATATGTTTTATTGGTTGCCTATAGCTTCCTAAAACATGTTCCCGTTGGTTATTCTGAACCAACTTGTAAGTTGATGGGTAAGGTGAGTACAGTGTTCTGCAATCCGATTAGATCCCACCTGGGCGAAGAAAACCCAATTCTAATTCGCAAGGTAACTAAGACAATTTTAATTCATGGCGTTATTTATTGTACCGGGTGGTCCAATAAGCCGATCTCTCGGCTATATATCAGAAACTGTTCATGTTATAACTTTAGGAGAAAAAATTCCTTAGTAAAAGTGGCCAAGAGAAATCGCTGGAAATAACTTTCAAGATTCTGGATTAACCGCTAGGGGGCGTAACCTGCGAAGAAAATTTTGAAAACCAGTTTTTTGGGAAATATGTCCAATTATACCAAGTGTTAAATAAGTAAACTAGAAAGAGGCATAAATTCTGCACAAAGTTGTTCAAGTACTTTTTTTTATTTTTTCAAATAAAGGGTGGGGGAGAGTGGGAAAGTATTTGTGGATAAATACCTATAACTTTGGTTTGGATCAACCGATTTTAATGAAATTAGTGTCATTAGAAAGAGTGTGGATGAATTAATTCACATCTACTATAAAATACTTGCATTTAGTTTTAATAGTTGTAGGTAGAGGGGACTTTCAAATAAAAAAAATTAAAATTTGTTTTTCTTCAAAATTTTTAATGGAAACACCTATTTATTGTAAATTATAATGGAACTGGATTAAATTCGTAACAAAATGGAGCAAACCGCATGTTAATAGCTTTTGTTGAACTCGAGATATGAATAAAAACTCATAAACATAAGTAAGTATAGTATTGACACACCCTGTATTATAAATTACATTAAAAAACAAGTCAGTAGGTATTTTCAAATTTTTTTATAGCAGAAGAATCTTAATGTTGATACCTATTTTGTAAAAAATAGTTTTTTCGAAACTAAGTAGGCTACGACAATGAATTTGACGGGGAGTTCATATTGTTTATTTATTGACAGCAGTCAAAACATTGTTAAGAAGTGCTATATTATAATTCGAATTAAAGATTGCACTTTTTTCAATAGATATTAATATTGGTAATATTAGTAATTAATATCAAATTGTATGATATGATTGGAGTTTATTTCGAATGTCACCAAAATGCCGCTATTGCCTCACGTATATATTTTGTAAGATATCCTGACAGGAGACATTATGGCAAAGAAGTATTTGAAAGAAAGGCAAAAAGATTAAGAGAAACTGGTAGTTTTTCTCGTCCTTGTTTTAAACGACGTAGTAGAGTTATGACCGAAGATAATTCAATCAATGTTCTTGCTTTAATTGAACAGAATCCACATATAAGTAGTCCGAAATCTCTACTTCTTTGCCACAATGTCTCCTGCCAGGATATCTTACAGAATATATACGTGAGGCAATAGCGTCATTTTGGTGATATTCGAAATAAACTCCAATCATATCATACAATTTGATATACTCATCACGAATTATTAGTACTGATAATTAATTACTAATATTACCAATATTAATATCTATTGAAAAAAATGCAATTTTCAATTCGAATTATAATACATATAACACTTCTTAACAATATTTTGACTGCTGTCAATAAATAAACAATATGAACTCCCTGTCAAATTCATTGTCGTAGCCTACTTAGTTTCGAAAAAACAATTTTTAATCATATGAAATAACAATGGTCAAAATAGGTATCAACATTAAGAGTTTTCTGCTATAAAAAATTTTGAAAGTACCTACTGACTTATTTTTTAATTTAATTTATAATACAGGGTGTGTCAATACTATACTTACTTATGTTTATGCGTTTTTATTCATATCTCGAGTTCGATAAAAGCTATTAACATGCGGTTTGCGCCATTTTGTTACGAATTTAATCCAGTTCCATTATAATTTACAATAAATAGGTGTTTCCATTAAAAATTTTGAAGAAAAACAAATTTTAATTTTTTCTATTCGAAAGTACCCTCTACCTACGACAATTAAAACTAAATGCAATTATTTTATAGTAGATGTAAATTAATTCATCCATACTCTTTCTAATGACACTAATTTTGTTAAAATCGGTTGATCCATACCAAAGTTATAGGTATTTATCCACAAATACTTTCCCACTCTCCCCCACCCTTTATTTGAAAAAATAAAAAAAAGTACTTGAACAACTTTGTGCAGAATTTATGCCTCTTTCTAGTTTACTTATTTAACACTTGGTATAATTGGACATATTTCCCAAAAAACTGGTTTTCAAAATTTTCTTCGCAGGTTACGCCCCCTAGCGGTTAATCCAGAATCTTGAAAGTTATTTCCAGCGATTTCTCTTGGCCACTTTTACTAAGGAATTTTTTCTCCTAAAGTTATAACATGAACAGTTTCTGATATATAGCCGAGAGATCGGCTTATTGGACCAGCCGGTACATATAAACTTTTTTCTCTAGAATTAATTACGAAAAAGAACAAGCCAAACTATTGGCATTTTGGCATGAACTCGAAGATGATGAGTACGAAATTATGGACTCCGACGACAAATACGAAATTGATCATATAAGTAATCAGTCTGATGGTAAACAAAATAAAGAAATGGAGGAACTGGAACTATTGTAATCTGAAAATAAGCAAAAATAAAATAAAAATATCCTTATTATTTAGGTAGGGATTCCAAAACAAAATGGAGAAAACACGATAGTAATAAAGCAGTTAGAACGAGGGCAGAGAACATAATTTCGAACCAGGATTAAAACCATATTCTATAAACGCTAAGACTCTTTTAGATTACTGGCTTCTTTTTTTTATGGGGAAATGCTTGAAAGTATCACGGTCTACACCAATGTATTGATAGATAAAAAAACCTTAGCCTACAGAGATAAAGCATATTGTAGCAGGACCAATATTGTTGAAATTAAGGCAATATTTGGCCTCCTCTACCTAGCGGGTGTATATAGAAATGGCCATCGTAATATAAAAGACTAATGGACATATCTGGAATCAACAGCCAGATAATTTACAAAACAAACACTAGTGACTATTTAAAGAAACGTCATATATTCCTGGAAGATCTGGGATTAGCATTAGATACGCCAATTATGAGAGAACGTAAAAGTAATCTGCGACAAAACATTTACGATCCAAAATAGTTCAAGTTATGGGAGAAAGCGACCAAGCTCCACAGAAAATGCAAAGTACGGGAGGTGGACGGTGTCAAAAGTGTTCCAGAAAATCTGACCGGAAAACTAAACAAACGTGCGATCAATGCTAAAATTTTTATTATTTAGATCACCTTCATCGCGTTTGCAACGAATGTATCCAGTTCCGGGACTATTTTCCTGTTCGAAATGCTTGTTGAGTTTTTTTAATCAATTTTAAATGGGGTCAATAATTCCCCACTTGGGTTATTATACACACATTTTTCACCTGAGTGACGCCGGGTTAAGGATACCTTGCATACCTCGCATACTGGAATGCGAAATTAATAAGAACTAGTACTGAAAAAGCCAGAGGTTTTTTTAACGGTCCTAGAAGATTCTCTGCAGATGGAATAACTTTTACCTAAACTCATGCGATAGTTCTGTATATCGTGAATTGGTGCTGTTTTTTTATTATTAATAAGTTTTATAATTATGGTTTATAAATGTACAAAGCTGCTTTAAGGATGTCTAAGGTGTTATGTAACAGGACCTAAAATTGGCATTAAGGATCCGCCTACTTCGCTGCTACGTGTTTCTCGGTCTTACTTTATGCTGTCGAGTCCTGGACTGTGAATAAAATCGATCTAAATCGCCTTGAGGCTTTCGAAATGTGGTGCTATAGAAGAATTTTAAAAAGTTTCCTGGGTGGAGAAGATTCGTAACTCCACATTACTAGAACGTCCCAGCAAGACTACTGAGATCATAAAAAGCATCAAGCAGAGAAAGCTGGAATATTTCGGACATGTAATGAGAGGTCCCAAATATAGATTGCTACAAAATATCAGGAGGAAATGCAAGGAAAAATAGCAGGCAAACGCAGTCCAGACGAAGAAGAACCTCATGGTTGAAGAACTTGTGAGACTGGTGTGGTGTAGATACAAGCATGCTATTTAGGGTGGTAGTGGATAAAATTAAAATAGCTATGATGGTAACCAACGTTCTGAAAGGACATGGTACATGAAGAAGAAGAAATGTACAAAAAGCATTCTTTCTACTGTAATGAACAACATTACTTACTCTTAACGCTTTGCGTAATTGTAATTATGATACGAAATATCATCTTAACGCCGAAACACTGTAAAACAAAAAAAAATGCCAATACTTGTATAATTGAGGCAGTCATAATACCACGTCCAACCGTTATTGTTTCTGTCCCAGTATTGTCGCGTTTGTTTCTTGGACAAATTCTAATGCCTCACGTACTTCCATTTTTGAAATGTATCTGCTGTTCTTAATGCTCCTTATTTCTCGTAGGCCCAAGACAAATGAAAGAACCAAAATCTTCGCGGAGCTCGTTTTATTACTCCCAAAACTTAATTTCTTTCTTTATTATCCAGAGCTTCCATTCAGCACTTATAACCGAAGTACAAAAATTACTTCGGCCCGTTCATTTTATTACGGCCTTTATCGCTGCTATTATCATTTTCCATGGATGTTTCAGGTGTCGGAACTGAGGCTGCTATTTCCCAACGGCTCGCTCGTGTTCCCACCATTTAGCAACGACCGTTATCGACACGATGTACACGCCGCCCTCTACCGGTGTCGGCTGAAAAGTGCTCTGGGGATCGTCGTCAGCAGGGATGTGCACGTTAAAGCGGGTAAGTTATTTTGAGAAATTATTTTATTCAAATGTAATTTTTGCGAAGTGGTTCTGTATGAGGTTTTTTCCAGTTTCGCACTTGGGAAATCTTTTTAAATTTCATTAAATACATCAAATTGTGGGGCACTTGTGTGATAAATTTTGTAAAATACACGTAAAGGATTCTCATCTTACCTTAAAGATAGGTATTTTATACAAATCTACTAAAAAGGTTTGAAAGGCATACATAAAATATTAAATGGGTGATGAACTGTGAATATTATATGCTTTAAAATTTTCTTTAATTTAGAAAAGATATTATTGATTTACGAGATTATTCTCATAACGTAAACCGCTGCAACTTATGAAATCAGTGGGGAAGCGTCCAAAAGCAAATTGTCGTTAGTCATTGACGAGCAATGTGGCGAAGACGAAAACAAAAGTATTATTTTATAAAATTAAATTATTTACCTACCAGTTTTATTTATTTATTCTTTATTAACCCGTAACCGGTGACATCCGATTTTAGGAACATAACCGGTGACGTGGAGTCTCCGGGACTCATCATAAATATGCTGGTCTCATTCAAATTTAAATAATTATTTTATCACATTGTTTATAATAATCTGTTCTTTAGGCATTTTTGCAATATCCTATTGCCTTTTTAGTTCTTTCTGTTACTGACTATTCTTATTATTAACATTTTTGTCAAAAGTTGCAAATAAATAAAGTACGGTGTTACGTCGGAAAACTTAATTTTTTTTTAATATTTCTAAGTTTGGTATGTACAAATGGTTTTAATTTTAGGTATAACAAATATTGAATAATCTATGGTAATATAAATTATCATCAGTAGTCTAAACGTAACGGAACGTGCAGGGGGTAAATAAGGGTTACAGTTTCTGCATATTTTATGAGAACAAATCAAGCAAATTGGTTTTTTACAACAGACGCATAAATAAGATGTCTTCCTATGAAGTTTTGATGGGCAAATGTAGCAATACTTTCGAACTGCTAACCGATCTTCTTGAATAGAAGGAGGTTCAACCACGCACAGTATTCGCTTTATGTTTTCTCTTATTTCTGTCGGGATTCTGCTGTTATACATTCGTTGTTTCATGTGTGCTTCAATTAAGCTTTTAGCCAGTACCTTCATAAAATCTTTCCTGTCTAAGGGTTTGGATTCTCTATAACACTGATACATAACGAAAGCGTTAACTGTACTCATATCTAGTATTTTGTAAAATATAGCCATTGGCCAACGTTGCGTTCTTCTGGACGAACTGTAAACCGTACATTTTTCATCCAAAGCATCAACGCCGCCTTTCGTCATATTATACAGACTAATTATTTCTGGTTTTTGTGTTTTTTCATCTATGGCTATACTATGATGCATGGAGGATAATAGTATGACGGCTTTGTTTTTTTTTAGGAACATACGAAAGAAGGGTAATGTCTTTTGTAAAACCGTATCTAACTGAACCAATCTCTCTATGCCTTTGAGGAAGAAACTCAGGAGGAATATGTCTTTTAACCTTTTTCATAGTTCCCACATATGTTAGGCCATTAGATTTCAACAACTGAACTAGTTCTATAGACGTGAACCAATTGTCAGCTGTCACATTACGATTACTGCCAAATAATGGCTTAGAAAGCCGTAACACAGATTGAGTAGGTTTAGCAAGCTTTTTCTCAGTTACTGAAAGGCCCATTCCGTCGGAATCTTGGCCTGTATATACATACGCATTGTACACATAGTTGTTTCTTGCATCTGTTAATATCATAATTTTAAGTCCATATTTTCGTGGTTTGTTTGGAATATACATTCTAAAGCGTGATCTACCCCGGAAACCAACTAACATTTCATCAATGCATACATATTCACCAACAGAAAACTCCGTTTGACAGTTTTGAATAAAAGATTCAAATAGTTCTTGAATTGGTGCTAGTGGATTTACCGCTTTTCGTTGTTCTCTCGTGGAAGGGTCATCAAAACGTAAACAAGTCAATAAAACTGCAAATCTCTTGGCACTCATTACGGACCGAAAAATTTCTCTGCCCGTTCCATCTGTAGCAAATAGACATTCTATGTCTTCATCATTGGACTTAAATACTGAGGTGTAAATTAGTAAGCCTAAAAATGCTTCCATTTCGACCTGGTCGACATTTTTTAATTCCGGCCTCTTTTCATTTTTGTATTTGACCCTAACACTCGCCAATTTTACATTTGTCCATTCGACTACAACATTTAACATTTGATTTGTAAATAAACAGTTCCAAATTTCCTTTGGAGGTGCCGAAAGACCAAGAGACCGAGCCTTTCCTTGCAGCCCCGGTAAATGTACAATAATATTATGCTTTTGAGTACGAATATTTTTTGGTGCACTAGCTGACCACTTAAATCTGTTTTTACCATAAAAGTAGTTTGAAGATCTTGACGCCAATATATTATTTTCATCATCACTGGACGAGTCTTGGTTTAAAGTTTCTGGAATATTGTCTTCTGGATCAGATTCACTATCAGACTGCTCAGATGCCGACTCATGACTGCTTTCTATTACCGCATCACTGTCAATATCATCAATATCACTATATTCAGAGTCCAAATCATTGAACCAATTTAACACTTTCTCTTCAAATTTCGGATCTGTAACACTAACCGATCGTGACGTACTTGGTAGATGATCCATTATAGTTTATACGAAGAAATATAAAACACTCGATAAAAAGTAACTAACGGTGACGTTGAGTCTCGCTGACTCCAATAAACCGGTTTTTAATTTCGTAAGAGTCTCTTAGACTCCACGTCACTGGTTACGGGTTAAGTAAAATGCGCCAACCATGAAAGGTTATTGGAGAGGAAGAGTTGTACATAAAATCAGATGTTTGCTTATAACAACTAATTACAATTGAGAACTTAAGTCTATTTTTATATTAGATTGTACAATTTAGTTAGTTTTAGAAACTTACGTCACTTTATCACATTTACTATAGTTCAGAGCATTTTTGAGATCACTTGGGTTCAGAGCACTTTTGAGATCACTTGGTAAATCACTTTGAAGTTGTTCCAGGTGATAGAGTGGGCAACTAATAATAATGTGTTCGATTGTCAAAGGAATATCACAAACATAGCACAGATTTTATTGTTCTTTCTTAATTAGGTACTGAAACCTGATTCTATTTCATTTTGATGTCGAAATTTAAAAACGACTACGCCATGACAGTCGCAATCGCTAGCGATTTTCATTCATTTGGATTTTAGTTAAAACTGGGGATATTTACTTTATCATTTGGACACTTCTGATAATTTATGTTGGCCCTCTTGTTTATTGGCTGCACGCTGCACAACGCTTGTTGAATGTTTGTTCTGTTTACGTTATATTGTACGTATTTTTTTCTTGTTTGAGTGAGTATTTAAATTAATTAGTGGCCGTTCTCAATTATATTTTGAATTGAATGAAAATGGATGAAGAGCCTGTCAGTGATGTTGGCACTAAATTGTCTGTGGAACAAAAAGAAATAATGAAATAAATAATATAATAAAACAAAAAGTAAATAAATAAAAAGGATTTTGAGTATACTGTAACATTCCTTGTATCCTTCGTTGTGAGCGTCGGATATTCTTGTGAGCGGAAGTCATTTTACTCCATAAAAAAGGGGACGCCGCAAATATAGAAAACTACCAACCAATAAGCTTATTGTAACACCTTTACAAACTACTAACCCGAATAATAACAAATAGATTGACAGCTAAACTAGATGCATACCAACCAGTGGAGCAAGCAGGCTTTCGTAAGAGTTTTAGCACTATCGATCACTTGCAAACAATCCGGATAGTTATTGAAAACACAATTATTGTCATGGGCTACTTTTGGTAAGTTGAGCTTCATTTTAAAAGACAGAAAAATCCCAATTCATTTAAAACGAAAAACCTATGACACTTGTATACTACCAGTTGCAACTTATGGATTAGAAACTATGGCAATAACAAGAAAAATGGCAGAACATTTAAGAGTAACTCAACGGGCCATGGAGAGGGCCATGTTAAATATAATCCTCAGAGACAAAATTCCTAATACTGAAATACGTCGAAGATCTAAAGTAACCGACATCATGGAAAAAATAGCGACATTGAGATGGCAATGGGTAGCACATGTAGCAAGACAAGACACCAACAGATAGGTTCATAAAGTTCTGGAGACCTTGAGAAACAAAAAGAAGCGTGGGAAGATCCAAAAAGAGATGGATAGACGAATATAACAGCTATAGCTGGAAAACAGTGGATGAGAATTGCAAAATATAAGCAAGCGTGGAAGCAATTGGAGAAGGCCTATTTCCAACAATGGATAAATCACGACCGAGGAAGAAAAAGAAGACTTAGACAACATTATTGTCGAACATGTAAATGCCTTTTACATCGTTTCTTGGACATTATTTTTTATTTATGCAAGACAACGCACGTCCTCATGTGGCTCGACAGGTTATTGGCTACCTAAGTGATGTTGATGCTCCATTATTAGAGTGGCCACGTAACAGTCCGGACATGAATTCTATAGAGCATCTGTGGGACTATCTAAAAAAAAAAGATTCGAAGTCGTAGACTTCTATTGCTAATCACAACCAACCATGATATCATGTATACCTCGACTCATAAATGCAGTCATAAGTAGAGGAGAACCTATTACTTTTAACTGCGTCGAATGGCATAGAACTGACAAATATTCGACATATAAGGTATCTTTCCCTTTCGATAAAATTGACGAAGTCTACAGTCCTAATATTTGGCCCAATGGTGCTGCCGTTAGGAGATTTAACTTCAACAAAAATTTTCAGCACAAAAAGAAGACGGAGGAAGAAACCTAGAAGCTTCTACAAACTTTCATCAAAATAAACAAATTCGAAAGGGTACGGTAAGCATGTTTCATGTTAATTTGCAGTGTATTTCAAATAAAGTCGATATGATCAATGCTTATCTTGCGGATCAAAAATTATATGACGTCATATGTTTTTCGGAGCACTGGCTAAGTGAAGAAAATTTAAAATTAATTAACATCTCCGGATTCTCATTAGCTAATTTCTTTTGTAGGGTAAAAAAGAAACAAGGCGGAGTTGCAATTTATATAAAAGAAAATCTTATGTATTCTTCTCTTAATTTAAATGAATATAATGTAGAGCAAAGTTCTGAGTTTTGTGCAATTTATGTACCTTCAATAAAAACCAATATTTTAACTGTATACAGATCGGGTAAGGGTGACTTTGACTTATTTTTGGTGAATTTTGAAAATGTCATAACATCCTTGCTTAGTAAAGCTGACAAACTAATCATACTTGGAGATTTTAATATAAATTTTAAAATTGAATCTGACCATCTTTTTGATATTCAAAATCTATTAACATCTTTTGGTCTAAAAATAACTATAAACGATTATACTAGAATCACATCCCAGTCCAGAAGTTGCATTGACAACATTATGACAAATTTTTCTGAAAATATATATAGAGTGGGCGTATTTGAACCTTGTTTTTCTGACCATCGAGCTCAATTTTTATTTATTGACTCAGAGCATAAAGTTATTGACACTAATCAAATATTTCAACGGTTTATTACTTCTTCTGGTTTACAGAAGCTTAAACGTGCGCTAGCTATTACAAACATGGACTTTTTCTACGATATTAATAATGATCCTGATTCTTTGACAGTCTTTCTTACCGAAACTTATAACAATTTAATATTACAGTATTTTCCACTAAAAAAAGTACGACAAATGACTGAAAAAGCACCTGTGCAATGGTTTAATAATGAATTAAGGTCTAACAGATCTAATATTTCTCTTATCAAACACATTGCAGAGGCCACTAAGGATCCCGATTTGTTCAAAGTATATAAACAACAAAAAGTTGAATATAATCGGCAATTAAAAATTGCTAAAAAGTCAGCTTACTGTAATTTTATTACTAATTCCAATAATAAACCTAGAGACTGCTGGAAAATAGTAAATTTCGAAAGAAACTACACTAAATCCAGTTCGGTACAACCTGATCTACCTCCAGACGAAATGAATCAATTTTTTAGTACAATTGCAGAGAATATAATTACATCTCTTCCCACCATTAACATCGATGTCCTCGTCAATTATAGAAATTATCCTTCTCCGAGCAAGTCATTTTTTTTTCGGCCCGTTCTGGAAGAAGAGGTCTCTCAAATAATAAAGTCGCTTAGTAATTCTAATTGTAGGGACGTTCACGAGATTAATAGCAAAATTTTAAAAGAAACTTACCAAATAGTTTTAACACCTTTTACTCATCTTATTAATTTAATTCTATCCACCGGAGTATTTCCAGAAGTACTAAAATACTCAAAAGTACTACCAATCTACAAAAAAGGTGATTCCTCAAAAATTGACAATTACAGACCCATAAGCATTGTTTCTACTTTTGGGAAAGTGATTGAAAAGGTTATCAAACAACAATTTTATTCCTATTTTGAGTCAAATAATTACTTTAGCAACTCACAATATGGATTTAGAAGTGCTCGTTCTACTACGAACGCGGTATTTAATGTTGTGAGCGAGGTGATTGAGGGGCTTGAACGCGGCAATCGCATAGCAATTTCTCTTTGTGACTTATCAAAGGCTTTTGACTGCGTTTCACACGACATTTTGCTCCACAAATTAAATTACTATGGAATCAGAGGTATCCCTCTTAAGCTTATAACTTCTTATCTATGTGGCAGACACCAGGCGGTAGTGTCTAAAGGTCATCTCTCTGATTTTCTATCCGTAAAACATGGAGTCCCACAAGGTTCGGTCTTAGGACCTCTTTTGTTTATTATTTATGTCAACGATCTGCCTAAATTCATATCTCCGTACAAAACCATACAATTCGCAGATGATACGACATACGTTATATCAGGAAAAAATAATGATGATTTAAAAATGTCTCATGAGGAAGTTACTACTAAATCTAGCTCATGGTTTGCTGCAAACAAACTAAAACTTAATTCTGATAAAACGCAAAATATGGTTATATCTGCAAGTAATTTACACAATGATCTAGTTAACAAAGAGACTGTTAAACTATTGGGAATAACCATAGATAATCGACTCAACTGGTCTGCTCATATCTCACACCTTAAGAAACAGCTATCCAGTTCATTATTTGTTATTCGCCAACTAGCAAGGGTTGTCAACTTTGAAACATTAAAAATGACATATTTTTCTTTATTCCACTCTCACCTAAACTATGGTTTAATTATATGGGGCAATTCAACAAATGCACTTCAAATTTTTAGAATACAAAAGAAAGCTGTCAGGATTTTAGCAGGGGTTAGTTATCTAGAACACTGCCGACCTTTCTTTATCAAATTCAAAATTATGCCGCTACCTACTCTGTTGATATTTCAAGTTTTAACTCAAATTCACAGAA
Source organism: Diabrotica balteata (assembly GCA_918026665.1). NCBI lineage: Eukaryota > Metazoa > Arthropoda > Insecta > Coleoptera > Chrysomelidae > Diabrotica > Diabrotica balteata. The sequence continues at coordinate 14,775,199 of OU898277.1, read as the reverse complement.
AACGTGCCCATTTAATAAAGCAGTCTGATGTCCATGTTCACAATACGCGAAACTGTCACTACCTACGAACAAATCGCTATAGATTAAGTCTTTCAGAAAAAAATAGTCTTAATTATAACTATTACAATATTTTACCAAAAAGTATAAAAGAGCTAAGCTGTAATAGTTTCGATAAAGTTATAAAAAAATATCTTTTAAAACATTGTTTTTACTGCTCAGAAGAATATATGACTCATTGCAGAACATCCACTGAACTGCTTACCGTAACTTTGCCATAAATATTTTTCTGTTTAATATGTTTTCATGTTTGTATTATTTATCTGTTTAATATGTTTTCATGTTTGTATTATTTAATGTTTTATCATTTAATACTATGTATGTTTTTTTTTTGACTTGCTACAAACAATATTTGTATATGTTATGTAGTTAAATAAATACTCTACTCTACTCTACTCTACACGGTATAAGTATTGACCCAAATGCATTTTATTGTGCTACTTAACTGATTTTTTCTTTTTACAATTTGGAGTTATATTAGCTTATTTATAAAATCATAATAAAGTCATGTTGGACTTATTTGTAGGTATATATTATTATTTTAATGTAACTTAGTTTTATTTTGTGTTTATATTGTAAATATTTAGATTAATTAAAGTGACGCGTTAATTTTGTCCAGAAGGTTAGTTGTTAGGGCTCATATCATTGATACCCAGATATGTATAGCTTTTGATTTTCAGTTTATTGATTATTTACCAGTTGGCTTACTTCTGGTATGAGAGTCATTAAATAAAATATAGATACATAGCAATATGTATACTAAATACATCTAAAATTTCATATGGTATCCATCTTGATATAAAACTTATTGCTTATCATCAATACAAGACGACAAATTGCTTCTTTCCGGACCAAAGGAAACAAGTAACCCTTGTAACTCACACGTATATATGTCCCTGTTCAAACCCTTATCACAATAAATAAAAACAAGCTGCCAATTTTTTCGCTTAAATGGTCTGCAAACACGAAGATCTGACTGTCTTATATATGTATCGAACAAGCCTCGGTGATTGGCAAGACGAGGTTTCCGCTTTGACTTTTCTGGAGGAAAAAAAAGGTTAACGATTCGATTTTTTATTAGTTGCTGTCTCTACACAATACGGAATCGGAGGTGGAAACTTCAAAAGAACCGATGAGTTAAACAAAGTCTTCTTTCGTACAAACGGAAACTATCCCGAGGTTAAGCACTTAATTTGGCGTGAAAGTGAGCTTGAGCTCTGGTAATAGTGTAAGATTACAGTGGCGTGTTAATCGCATGTTTGTCGAGACTCAAAGAAATGTTGGTTTGATCTGACCCTTATTTTGAAATTCTTTCGTATTTTTAAGATTTATCGAAGAGAACAAATAAAGAGAGAATTATTAAATACATAATCAAATTAAAACTACTCGATTACTTAATTAATGTTATATATTAACAAATAAAATAGCCCACTCTGGTTAAAAAAAAAGGTCGAAAAATTTTTCGCAGATATCTGAAGCTATTAAGACATAGGTGGGGGTTATTAGATGACGAATAGAGGAAAAAGTACTCGTATTTTACCGTACGTTTTTTTTAACACCAATTTATGGTCACAATTTGGTTTTTGGTCTATAAGTTTTTTCTCTTAAGTCTGTTACATAAACAATATTTATATCATTTTTTATATTAAGGTTATCTTTATTTTCTCGTTTTTTAAATTAAAATTGATAAATAATTCACAAAGATATTTGCAAAAAAGCAGTTTTTTTTTGCACTAATTTATAAATGTTATTAATTTTTTTTATTAACCAAATAAAATGTTATTCATATATTTGGTCATCGAGGAATTACCGCTTTTAAATTTGTCCGAAATTTCCCCTCGATCAGTCAAATAGTTTAAAAGGTATTTAATTTATTTATCCGTGAGGCTAAATATTTAAATTATTGAACTTGCTTTATTAATGATGCTAGACACATTTAACAAATTTCATAGGATTCTTTAAGACCTAAACTATCTCAGAAGTTAAAAGCATCATCAACTAGCCTCTAACGTCCACTGCTGAACATAGGCCTCTCGCATGCTTTTCCACTTAGTCCGATTTTGCGCCATCTGAATCCAATTTGTAGTCACTCTTTTTATGTCATCTGTCCGTCTCGTTGGGGGGTCGACCTCTATTTCTGTTAGCTTGTATTTGGGGTCTCCATTCCAAAATGCTTTTTGACCACCGGTCATGAACTGATCTTGCTACATGACCTGCCCAGTTTCCACTTTAGTGTTGTTATCTTTCAATAACGTCTGCTACTCCTGACCTTTTGCGTATAGTAGCATTGGGTATTCTATCACGTAGAGATATCCCTAACATAATTCTCTCCATTGCTCTTTCCGCAACTTGTAGTTTACTCACTGTTGTTCTTGTGAGCGTTAGGGTTTCTGCGCCGTAGGTCATCACTGGCAAAATACATTGATTAAATACTTTTCTTTTCAGACACATTGGAATCTTAGACCTAAAAATATCCTTCATCCTTCAAATGCAGCCCAAGCGAGGTTTATTCTTCTTTACAGCTCGATTGTTTGGTTGTCTCGACTTATTCTGATCTCATGGCCTCAACTGGCTCAATATCTTTGTCTTCTATTGAGATGTTTTTGTTGTGGACTAAATTTGTCATAAATTGTGTTTTTGAAACATTTATTTTAAGACCAACTCTCTTTGTGGCAGTATGGAGTTCTTGGAGCATTATCTGTGCCTGATTAAAGCTGTCTGCAATAAGAACGATATCATCTGCAAATTCAGGGTTATTTAAAAATTTTCCATCTACATTGATGCCCTTTTCGTTCCAATCTATTGTTTTACAAGCGTATTCTAGCAAAGTTGTAAATAATTTAGGAGACATGTTGTGTCTCCTAAATCAGTCGAGTATCTATATAAAAGTCCCAGTATCTTCATTAAGTCTTACACAGGCTGTAGCATGTTGATAGATGTATCTGATGAGAGATATGTATCGGTGATCTATTCTACATTGTGTTAGAGCTTGGAGCATTTCACTTTGATTGACCGTATTAAATACTTTTTCAAAGTCGACAAAGATAAGCATTAGGGGTCTATTATATTCAATGGTTTTTTCAATCAACGACTTAATGGTTTGTAAATGACCATTTGTTCCGTATCCAGCTCTAAATCCTGCTTGCTCACAAGGTTGATAGAAGGCTAGTTTTGATGTCAACCTATTAGTTATTATCTTTATAATCAACTTTTAAACTTGAGATAACAAGCAATAGGTCTGTAGTTCTTTAGCTCTATTATATCTCCTTTTTGTGCATGACTACTATAAAAGCTTTATTCCACTGAGATGGTGTAACCTTTATTGAAAGGCATAAGTTATATAATTGTGTCATTGCTTTCAATACTGTCTTTCCTCCTGCTTTAAAACTGCTCTCAATAACAGATTTTGGTCATCACACTGCTTATTGTTTTTCATTACGATTTAATGACTTTGAAAACGATTTGTGTCATCACGAGCTGCTTTATTGTTTTTCATTCGATTTAATGACTTTGAGACTTCTTCGATTGTTATTTCTGGGATATCCTCTGAACTCACATTCTGGACTTTTCTCAACTTAGTGCCGTCTTTCTTACCCCTTTCTCTATATAATTCTGTGTAAAATTCTTTAACTACCCTAATTATCTTATCTTTATCTGTTACCACTTTTCCATTTCGATCTGCTGTATGTTTTTTACTTAAAAACAATTGTAATAACTTATATATTTATCAATCTACAGACTTGTACGTACAAACATTGGATAGCTGGTAAAAAAACTACATTAAAAAAAAATCTTCTATGACCAATAGGAACAAAGTTAGGGACTATTTTGACGAAATTTTGGAGCGTGGCAGCTGCTACTCATCCCGCCTTTTTTACGCATACTAAGATATATTACCGGTTTTCTAATATATAGATAACCTTTCTCCTATTCACATAAGAACATATAAAATGAAGGGACACGAAGACGGCATACTCTGTGATCTTTGGAGATATTTAAATCTAAAAAGATAAATAAATGTGTTTACCGTCCTCGTACTGTACATATACCTATACACATATATAAACATATAGATCGTCAAAGTGGTAAATAATTATAATTATGATAAGGAATATATTAATATAATGTGTAAAAAATTCCCGTTTTTGTTAATGTTTGTAGATAAAACTAGTATCTACACAATAGGACAAACATGAAACATGTCCTAAAATGGATAAGAGTATACATAGATTGCTGGTTACAAAATATGAGAGCTCTTACCTGTAATATAAGAATGTGTTAAACACTAACGGTTCAAAAAGCTATCCAAAGGTACAAAACGATTTATTAAAGAGCAAAAGAGAAAAACAAATAGCATAAATAATATCAGTACAAATACATAAAGAACTAAACAAAATTCCAACTACTAAATACTACTTACTAGTAACAAGTCTTTCGAAAGTGTATGTGCATTATTGTATAAGTCGTTGTATATCACGAAGATGTGAATATAAAGATGTACCAGCCACGTAGGTCGTAAAAGTGGATTTTCACAGGTCCGATATCCGACGGTACGATGATACGATATAAATTTCAGCAAATTTCATTGGTTGAAAAATGACAGGTGGGATTTTCGTACGATTCCCACGATAAAAAGTCATCGGAAGAAGTTAAAAATATTTTAACTTTTGCACGAAAATCGGATGAATTTTGACATTGTTGACATTTTAACTTGAACTTTAACCTTACTTTTGTGGAGTGTTTATGTTTACAATATTAAATATATTTAAAATGGAACAAAGACTAATTATTATATAAAAATGCAATGAATAAAGTGTTGCTTTGTGTCTTCTACACTATGTGAGGCAAAAACGAAAAAAAGTAGCTCAATATAATATATATTTTATCAAACAAAACAGCTAACATTTTTGATAGTTCATTGAAATAAATATCAATCCATCCAATAATCTCACACATAATACATATATATGATATATATGTCAAAAAATTTCGGATACGAGAATCAAATATATTCGTACGAAAAAATTTCGTATTTCCTGTCATCGGATATCGGATCTGTGAAAATCCAGCTTAAAGGTCGATTCAAACACATCAGTCACGTCTTTTCACAGTCCTGGCGCCCGAACCGAACAATCCTTCATACAAAATATTCTTTAATAGAAATATATCGCTGGCATTCACATTCATCAGGCGACAGAAGAGATTTCCAGCTGTCAAATAATTAATAGTTCTGTGACCAAACAGGACCGGTTCGGCGCCGAGACTGTGACGGGACTGATGTGTCTAAATCGACCTTAAGGCCCATATTTATAAACGATGCTCAAGTATGGATCGATACTTGAGATCGACCTTGAATCAAATTTGTGTTCTATAAACCGTTCTCAAGCACGAAGTCGAGCTTGAGAATGCAAAAATGACAGCTCGTACTCAAGCATCCGATCGACCTGCCTTGAGTACGGGATCCTAACCTAACTTGTTTGTTTATATTTATGAATATTTCCAATACAATATTTTCTTTGTCTTTTGAGATTAATATTGTCGTTCAACATCCAGGATAAAGTATTGGTAGCTTATTATTTGATCAAAGTTGATTAAAAGTTAGAATGGAAAGAGGGCAAATTCCAGAATTATTATGAATAGTGAATATGTATGCAGTGCAGACACAATCTACTTACTCCAGTATTATAGCCAGGTATTTATTGATAATTGGCCAAATAAAAAATAGATTATTTGATAAATACATCTTTTTAGGCAATGATCAACAAAATAGATATAATAATAGTACACATGTAATGTGTAAATGGATATTTGGAACCTGGAAAATATGGTTTCCCTGTCTGCAATGAGGCCTACAAACCAAATTAAATACATATCTTGCATAATAAGTGCTACAGCAGTACTTTGCAATATATTATGTTTACAGGAAAATAATGATAGTGATGATGATTTTCTAGAAAGTAGTAAATAGAAACTTTAATGATGTGGAATGAGGTTTAAATTTTAGGAGACATTTTATTCACCAATGTTATGCATGGGAATGTAAATACAATATTGAATACTTATATTATGTATGTTCTACCTTATTTCTCAAAATGTCAGAATGATTATCATTACTTGATTACACTTTTTGTTGTTTTTTTTTTATTTTATATCTTATCTTTGTTTAATTCAAAGTTGTTTATTTTGAGAATTAAATACCTATATTATATTAGATATAGTATGTTTTTGTCTTATTTATAAAAATGTGTTTGTTTTAATTTTAAAATAAATGAGGGTTTTCCCTCACTATGCTCAGACAACTCAAGTAAGTATGTCTTCTCTGAGTACAAGGAGTTTCCCTCATTTTAATTAAGTGTTTATTCCTTTCATAAAACCTTTCCTTACCAAATAAAAATTAATACAAATTTAGAATATTAATATTCTTTATTTAAAAAATTATAGTTATAATTAAATACAATGTAAAATAGATTATTTTATTTTATAGCTTTATCAGGAGTAAACTGTACAACAATTAGAACATTACAAAAATATAAAGTAAATATATATATATATATATATATATATATATATATATATATATATATATATATATTTAAAATATATTCAATGGTTGAATATCAGAGGTTTTATCAGTCAATAATTGGCAAATAAAAGTCGTCAACTACTTTATTGATTTATTTGAATACGTTTCGCTTTTATTTTTAAAAGCATCATCAGTTCACTACAAATAAAAAAGATTTTAGCATATAAGTAAACAACCACCAGGGTTCATACTTACAAAAACAATTTGTAGATTTTTAAAGGATGTTATAAAAACTCTATAATAACTTAACATTAAAGATTACAAACTAAACAAGAGAAACGAGACAAAAAAATACAAGAAAAACAGTAAGAATACTATTGTTCATTTAATTTTAACCGATGGCTTCATTTGAATGCTAGTTTAAGCTCTTTCGAGGATGAAATATATATATCGAAGTAGCAGCAATTTATTAAAAATTTTTAATAATTTTCTGTAAACAACATAAAAATATTATGAACTATGTATTGCAATCAATACTTAAAAAAACTGAAAAAGAAACATACATAATCAAAAAACAAAAGACTATACAACAAATAAAAAGGTAAAACCATATCTTACCAGCAGAAATTAAAATATTAACAATCTTAAATCTACATTAAATACTATCTAGAAATAAAATAAACAGGAACGAGAATAGAAAAAAAATAAACATGATTTTACAACACAAAGTATATTTTTTTCGTCTTTATAGAGGGGGGAGGGTCTGAAATCTTAAGACATCTCAGTCCAGGATGCCGCCTGACTGACCTTAGTGCAGGATTCATTCTTCGTAGTTCCGGCGATAGTTCCCGAGGTACTTTAAAACATCCTCTCTTCGCTGATTCTACGTCAAATGCCTACCTGCTAAAACAGACCCTACTCTGACATTCAGTGCTCCTAAAGTGAAAAGGCCACTGAAAGACCGAGTTAACACTTCCCAAACACTATCTTCAGTTGGGAATAAGCCACAATGTTTTGTATGTTATAGTTACTGATGTTTTAATCTCTATGACCAGATATTGTTACCAAAAATACAAAATTGTGATTTATTTTCAGAAAATAAATCACAATTTTGTATCTATGATAACAGCCTCTGGTCATATAGATTGAAAAATATCAATAAATAAACATATTATGGCTTATTTCTACATTTTCCCTAAAACTGCAGAGTATCCAACAAAGGAAAAAGATCTTCTAGCGCCTGAAAATAAACAATTAATTATAGACAAATTCCAGTGACAAGTCAAACATGATAAAATCTATAATTACCCTTTTTATAGTCTATTAACTTCAATGAAGCTAATTCAGCTTCATCAATAGCTCTCTGCCTCTCCTTCTCAGCTGCTTCTCTTAAGGCTTTTGCTTTCAGCATATCTTCTTCTAAAATCTTCATTTTCATCCTATGAATCTCGTCTTGCTGCCTGATGGTATAATCAGGCAGCAAGATGTTGACCTCAGGTTGGCAGTTATAATTTGTTGCTATGAACTCCCAAGCCATATTTTTCTCCATTGCTGAAGTGAAAAACAGTTTGTCCTTTTGTTCTCTACCACAGCGTTTTCTGTTACCAGCTGAATTAGGAGAACTTTTTCCTTTGTTGAGTAAGGTGCATATTTACTGCTATTTCCACTCATCTAAAATTTACATAACCAATTTATTTAGCGTACGGCTTACACATGCAATATAATTATAATGATTGTAACGCATTACATACATATAAATATATCCAAAAACAAATATACATAAGCATATATTTTGAACATCAAAAATTATGCCTCAGACACAGTAACAAAATAGAAATTAATTCTGTAGAATAAATATTTTTTATAACATATTACATACCTTAAAATAGTTAATATCCAGTATTAATTTCAAACACAAAATATTAATATCAAACACAAAATTTCAGTAAGTAGCATAAACTAAATTTGGCGCTAAAAGTTTAGTCACAATTATGAGAAAATTGACAGAATCTTCTTTTTTTCGATGTTTATTCGTAATTTACTTTTACCGTACTAATTTTTTCTTGCTTGAGATCAAACTTGTACGAGAATACCCGAAGTATCGTTTATAGAACACAACAAATACTTGAGCATGACTTTGACGTAAGTTCGACTTGGCCAAGCACGTTCTCGAGCACGATCTTGAGTACCGACTATAAATACGGGGCTAAAGCCTACCAATGCAAAAATTTTTAAAAACTTATTATTCATTGCTTTTATACCATAAACTGGACAAACCTTTGACAGATTCGGAGAGCACTGGATAAATGTGTCAGGAGTAAATCCTTGATGAGGTTTTTTTAGGGCTTCTTTCTGCAAACAGAGATGTTGCACCGTGCGGGACTAAATTCGCTCTGAGGGTAGGCGGGGTGCCTGATTTTTCGGGGAATCTTCTTTTAAAGCACACAAAAAAACTATATACTAAAAACTATTGACAAAAATTTTTTTGACAGATTTTTGACATTTTTTATGACATTTTATATTTATAGAGTGGGTGCATTTTTGTCAAAAGTGGAGTTAAAAAATACTAAATAAAAAATATTTTTACATGTTCGAATGGATTTTATTTATCGAACAATATTGATTTTTCGCTTAAGATTTCTGGATGTTCGGGGGGGGGGGGGTACTGCGACAGACTATTTCAGTCAATTGAATGAAAATTTTTAATATTATTTATTATTTATTTTTACGCACAACAGGCCGTTAAGGCCTAGGGCATTTTATTTACTTACAACATAATCCTAATATTAACTAATTACAATTATTTTAAACAAAACTTTAACTTAAACATGTATATATAACATTATTAACTACTCTGAAGGACCTGATGTACAATCTTTCTCCATTCGCTTCTATTTTGTGCTTTTATTTTCCGGTCCCTCACCTATGTTAGGTCTTCCTCCACTTTACTAATCCACCTCGTTCTGGGTCTACCTCTTCTTTTGGAGCCGATTAATTTTCTGGTTATTACAAGTTTAGGCATTCTGTTTGCTGCCATTCTTTCCACATGACCCAACCATCTGATTCTTTGTGCCTTGACGAACTTGGTAATGGTAGGTTCTTTGTATAAAGCCATTAATTCATTGTTGGTTCTTCTCTCCCAACCATTTTCTGTCTTCCGTCCTCCGAATATGCGTCTCAATATTTTCCTTTCCCATCTTTCCAGAGTATCCTCTTCCTTCTTATTTAATGTCCATGTCTCGCCGGCATATGTTACTGTGGGTCGAATTACTGTTTTATATATTCTGAGTTTACCTTGTCTAGAAACGTATTTTGAGTTCAGTAGGGCTCTTAAACCACCTAATTTTTTTATTCCCTTTTGCTATTCTGGCTTCGAGCTCCCATTTCTCTTTTCCATTTTCATCGAAAACTACACCCAGGTATTCAAATTTGTCCACCCTTTTAAAACTATAGCTTTTACCACTTACTGACCTCACAATAAAGTCTTCTTTTTTCCCTTCTGTCCCTCCCATGATCATATATTTGGTTTTGTCTTCAATTTCGAATTGAATCCGAATTTCTGTGCTTCTTCGATGATTTTCTTCACAACTCTTCTTAATTCTTGCTCGGTTTTTGCTAGGATCGTTAGATCATCAGAAAATGCCAAGGACTGGCGCTCGTGATTTCATGATCGTTTCATAATTTTCAATATAAAACTTCGAATTTCATTTAAAATTAGTGCAAATTTTACTTCTATAGTTATAAACAATGGAGATAATGTTTCTAAATACTAGAGCAAGTTCAATAGTTTAAAGTCTTCAGGGATAAATAAATTAAGTAACTTTTAAACTATTTGACCGATTGGGGGAAATGTCGAAAAGATATTTTTTGATAATTAAACTACAACGATTTCTCAAGCTAGTACTGACCCAACCACAAAAATTTGTTTTTAATAGAAAAAATCATAAATCATATAAAAGCATAATGCATTTCTTAGTAAGCTATTTTTTATACTGATAATGCGTTAATTTCGCAAAGGAGAGCGACAAGAATGTACGTCAATGTAATTACCTTCCTCTTTCAGAGCTAATTTTATCTAACCAAAAATGATGAAATAACATTAAGTAAGTCAAGTAACTAAGCTCTCGACCTCCAATTTTCCGCTCTGATACTTTTTCTCTCATCGTTAAGAGAAAATTGAGCGCAGTCCTTAGAATCCTCACTCCCGAAATCATGTTAATCGCATCAGGAGGATTTGACACCGTCCGAGCAGACCTTAAAAACAAACATAACCGTCCGTAAAAAAGGATTATTATTTATTGAGTCGTGCCGAATATCGAACGGAAAGGTAACTTGGATAAAAAAAGGTTTTTTTTATTGCGTCACTGATATCTGAAGAGTTGACAATCATTTATTGAACCGGAATTGTAGGGTACTGAATACAGCCATCAGTATATCAATCTTTTGTACGCTATTTAAATTGTTTAACTGGTTAGATAAAAATTATATTAAGGTAAAATTTTTCTAGCTAAGTGGTTTCTACAATGGTGTAGAATGGCGTGAAAATTTGACACTGAAAAATAAAATTACCTGTTTCTGCATACATGATTTGGACGCTGGGTGTAATTGAAATGTAAATGGAAAGTCAGGTAATAAAATTCTAGAGATTAAGCTTGATAAGGTTTATTTGTCACTTTGAAATAAATACGACATACATTTTACGAAATGGAATCGATCGATACAGTTAGTTTGATACTCATGTATCCTATTTCTAACGAACATAATTTTTTTTCTACTCTTTGGATCTTTAAGTCTATTACTTTCACTATTACAGACACTATTAATTTTAATGTAAGTTTCAGTTTGAAAATTTTTTAAAACATCAATAAAATGGAAAATATTTGGATGAGCATGGTAAAAATTATCATTAAAACGCGAGTGGAACGATTCACAAGCATTAGTTGTTAATTGTAAACTCTCACTCATCGCAGCCCACATCTCCGACGGAAATGTTGCGTGGTCGCCAATGTAGTTGTCCAATAAGTAGTCGGAAAACTTTTCAATTTTTGAATCCTTTGGTTGAATAGCCATAAAATCATATATGAAAGATTCTTCGACTTCTGAGGGAGGTAAAAATGGCAGCCCAAAAATATATTTCAGCCATTTAGATATTTCACTGTCTGCCAATTTATATTCCCGAATTAAGCCACAACCACCGATATTACGATACCAAGCTTGCATAAGATGAAAACGGCACCCTTTAATGTGCACATTTGGAAATTCAAAACGCGCAGCATTGTGGATAGCAATTTCAAAATCGGAGAAAATGATTTTTGGATTGAATTTTAGACCAATTACTTCACATTTGCGTTTCAAAACATTAAATAGTTTTATATAGGTTTGTTCCGATTTGTCGGGAAGTAAACAATAACACAATGGTATATAATGTCCATTGATAAATACATGTATGGTAAAAAATTGCTTGAAATATTGAGCACAGTAACTAAATGTACCGTCCATATAAATCGTTTCACTGCCGCACAGAAAACGCATGTTAGTGTTACACGAGAAGATGATAATGTTAGAACTTAGTTCAACCGCAAATATAAAATTCTCGTCTTTAAGTGTTTTGATATTCATAATATTTACCGCAGCAATAGTTTCTTCTTTACTTTTGGGCAGTTTCGGTTGAGCCATTCGCCGTTCACTGTATATTTGATTTCGTATTAAATTAACGTCTTTAACAGACATGTGGCTCAAGCAATCTACATTTTCTTTCAACGCACTATGTATGATTTTGGACGGCCTTTCGGTCAAATTATCCTTAGCCTTCCTTTTGGCACTGCTACGCACAATCTGTCTATTAAGCGTCTTGATATCACACTCGTGATTATGTTCTAGATTACTTCGGATCACTAACTTTTCTGGCCCTTTCGTGAATATCTTCGCTTTACACGACCGTTTTACGCACCTCCAATACGTTTCTCCCGATTTTAGTACTTTATCTTGAGAAAAAGTAAAACTGTTCACTTTGAGCAAAATTTTACCACGATTACTTACTAACGTTGAAATTTCCATGTTCACTTTTCACTATTCTCTGACAAACTAATAACTAGTAACTAAGTAAATTTCAATGACCATCATTAAACCCTAATTATATCTAATATCTGGTACCTGCGATAATCCTTCCGGCAGCGTCCAAAACAAGGGTACTTTTAAGACCCTCAGGTACTTCAGCGTCGAAAACATGCCCGCCCGTTTAGTATAAGCATAAAATATTGACTATTTTCAACATGATAGTCTCTTCTAATGAGGGGATAGCAGTAGGTAATCTTTTTGGTACAAATATTTTAAAAATTGTGTGTCTGTAAAAACTATAACACTATTTTTGCATTTTTGATAAAATTTCACAAATGAAATTCACAATGAAATTCATTGTGAATTAGTTCTTGATACAGAATTGAAGACAATCGAGAGTTCAAAGAACATTAGAGGAATATGACACAGATACAGATAGGAAAACTAAGTATTCTAATTCTATATAAGTGGGATATAAACAGTCATGGTTTAACTTTAAACAAGTCAGTACTGACATTTATGCATTAGTACAATTATAGGTAAAATAAGGAAGGTTTTTTGGAAGTGTAGTGTGAATGTTAAAATAATAATTTGTAGAAGATGTAGGTATTTGCAATTTTTTTGTAATTAGCTTCACATTTATAACTAATGTTAGGTTTGAGAACATTATTTAGATCATTTAAATTAAATACTTTGTCAATATAGTGGCAAACTACTGTGAGAACTTTTTGCGGCCATAATCGAAATTTCATTACTTTCGACTCCGCAATGTCGTTTCGTCCAAAAAACGAACCAGTTTCAATATTTTGGTTAAGATTCATAAAATTAATTTTTTTATTTTTTAAATTAAGGGACTTCTTGTAAGTTCTTAAGTCTAAAATTATTGCAATATTTGTGCATGTTTGAGTTAGTTGTAAAAATAGACAAATAATTTAAGATTCTATACTTTTTAATGATTTATGTTTAAAAGAAAAATTGCTGAACCTGTATTCCGATCTATTTTTGACCCATATTTATATATTTTGTTAGTTCGACTCAAGACTATTTAGAATGAATTATATCTTACTTACTTACTCCATGGCGTTACATCCTTTCGTGGGTTTTAGCCGACTCGACAACATGCCTCTACTGTTTTCTGTCTTCAGCAACCTCCATCCAATTCTCCACGCTCATGGTGCTTAGGTCTCTGTGTTATATTATTTCGCCACCTGATACGAGGGCGTCCGCGTGGTCTCCTTCCAGTTGGGACTTCCTTCCACACTAGTCTTACTGTTCGTTCGTCAGAATGTCTTCTGAGGTGTCCTGCCCATTGGAGTCTTCTGGACTTTATTTCTTTTATGATGTTGACATCTGGGTAAAGTTCTTCGAGCTCTTTGTTAGTTCTTATCCTATATTGTCTTGATGCTTTCATTCAGCACAGGGCAAAGATGTTCCTTAGGATTTTTCTTTCCCAAACACATATCCTCTCTTCGTTTTCGTCTACGTTTCGCTTCCATACATCACAACGGGTCGTATGATTGTTTTCTAGACCTGTATCTTTGTACGTCTTTGTGGTTTCGATTTTATAAGGTTTTGGAGGGCAAAAAGACATCTGTTGCCGGCCTGAATCCTGTTGTTTATTTCTTGTGATCCGTTATTGTCTTTCGTTATTGTTGTTCCAAGGTACTTGAAAGCTCTAACGCGCTCAAAGTTAAAGTCATTGATGGTGATGTTCTGACCGATTCTGTTTTGCTTTGGTTATTGCGGCTCATATACATAATTATATTTCGTCTTGTTTTCGTTGATTTGCAGCCCCATCTTTTCTGCTTCTTTCTCGAACCTCATAAAAGTCTCCTTCATCCAGGAATCGTGAGTGAATTTATCATGACTTAGTTTAAAATATTACAATTTGAATACTGAGGAAAAATAGTGGTACAATGGAATTGAACAATATGCGTTTGAAATAAGTTCGTATCAATGAAAGCATCTGCCGAAGAAGGAAAGTTTTTTTTTTCGATAAATGATTTGTTAGGTTTTCAATTACAAGAAAGTTAATTTTTACAATTAAGTCACTGTTGTAACGTCTACATTTTAATAGACCTTTATTAGCTAAAACTGTCTTCGAAAATTGAGAGAAAGTTCTTGAGACTCTGCCAGAATGGCATGGTTTGGTGAAAATACCATGGCTCTCATGGTGGGTACCTAATTCCATTCAAGTAAGAGAGGAAGAGATCGAATGTATCTTTACTATGATGCTAAATGACAAAGGGTAATAAACGTACATTAACCAGCAGCTGAGTTTAAGGAAATGTTCCATGTGGATATCAGCTATTATGGAAGAGAGGGGAGATTCCATTGGGGCACCTTTGATTTGACAATAAAAATTATTTTAGAATGAAAATTATGTACTAATAGGAATGCTGGTAAATAAAGAAACAATGTCAAAAATAACTAGTATATCTGAGGGTGAAATAGAAATATCTTTTAGAAGTTCAATGTAATGGAAATAATTTTTGACAAAGAACAAGGCGTTTTCGGCTAATGGTTGTAAGAATAAAGCGAGATATTTTGCCAATTTTATAAGTGGGGCAGTTGTATACACTAACGATGGATCTTTGGGTGATATTGAGCTTATGAATTTTTGGCAAGCCGTATATTCTTGGAATCTGAAATATTTTTCTCTGGGTATAAGAGATTTTTTGACGTCTGAAGGTAGAGTACACTTATTTATAATGGATTTGTTCGTTTTTTCTATATAGGTGGAAGGATTGAAGTTTGAACAGTTTGTCGAAATAATTAAAAGAGTTAAGAATGACGATGGCATTACCTTTATCGGCCAGAAGGTTGATAATGTCTGGTAATGATAACTGATATTTGATGATAGCGTTTTCGAAGTACGTAGAATTATGGCGATTTCGGCTTGGGTGAAAGGAAGATAAGAAATAGCTTTTTCAGTTTAACAAAGAATTTTCTCAGTTGGGACGGAAAGAGTAGTGGCAGAAAAATTAAAGCCTTTTGGCAGAGCTTTGATAGCTGAATCAAATATTTAAATATCTGATCAATTGCGTATAACAGTCGAAGGTTATTGATTTCAAATCGACTTTGGATTTTGCTGACAGATAAGTTGGTTAAGTTTGCGTTCTGGGTTTAGGTTTTCTTGTCAGAAATGTAAAAAGCTTTTTGGTGAGACAGATGATTGAGGTTGTCTGATAATAATGGATGGATATTATTATAGTTAGATGTCATTGTAGGTTTTGAAAAGTTGGGAGTTTGTTGTATCTAGTTGCGTCGTGAGGAATGAATTGAATTGCAAAAAGCGAAAAACTAGTTGCTCTAGAATTTTGAAAATGGATAAAGATTAGTGTGATGTTTAATTTAAAGAGATTTTGGAATAAGTATATACATATATTTACTCATTTGTTCTTCATACCCAGATTAATAAACGATGTAATTCTAGGTAAATAAAAACCATACAAAATTACAATGAAAATTAAAAAACCACAATAAAAGCTTAGTTGAAAAAAATATTAGGTAAAATAATTCTATTGTAATGAAAATCATTAAAATAATTTTAAAACACCTTTCAAAATGAGCCACCAATAGCTTTTATATTCTATTATGCATTGAAATAAATCACATCGATAAATTATTTAAAATAAATCCTAAACAGGCATACATAAAATCTGCAAATTTCAATGGGGTATTTAAAATTTGAGTAAAATATTCGTGTGTCATTTAATGGATTTTATGTGTTTTGTTACGAAAATTAATGTGATAGCTTTTGCTTTCTAAATATCGACCTTTTATAATAGTAACCTATATATAGAACGGATTTTCAATATGTATTGCAGAACTCTGTCAAATGAATGAATTAATCGAATACTGATCAATCAAAGATGTATTTTATTATAATAAAACAAAACCCAGATATGACAAACCCGAAACTCCAGATCTAAGAAATAACACGGAAAGCCAACCAAAAGAGAATTTAATAACACAAAGAGGGACAAACTAGCGGCTATTAAATACTGACTTTCAACTTTTCTTAAACATGACTTATACCTACTGTACAAAAAGTACTTTAGGTATAAGTACGGTAGGTATAAGGTAGGTATAAGGTAGGTATATATACTAACTATCCTCCTACTGCAAAAATTTTGGTAGTACTTCCTTCTACCATTCGAACAGTTATGCATCAGCGCTTCACATTCTTTTCCGAGTAAGACCCAAGCAATTTTATTTAGTTGTATCGATAATTCTAAACTGCAGGATTATCTCATTATTTTTTGCACAATCATCAACCCAAAAAATATTATTTTTATCTAGATTATCTTATAATAGAATCTGCATGTATTTGGCAAACAAAACCGTAGTAGATAACTTCATGGCACAACATGGCTCTATAGAAGTACTCGGCGAAGTTATAACAGCACGAAGACTTGTCTCTCCAGCAGAAAGACTAGTCTTGTCGAAAGTCTGCCCGTCAATTTCTCATCAAGTATTAGTTGAAGAATTACAGAATATCAGTTTAAAGCTTATTTCCCCAATAACATTTCTAAAAATTAGCCCGACTCTCCCCGAATATAGTCATATTAAGCCATATTAAGCTTTCGGAGGCAAGTTTATATAAGCCCTATAACATCACCAATTTCAGATTCTATTCTAATAAATTTTGACCAAACACCCTAACGTATATTTTTGTCACAAACTACACTCTCCTGCTTTATTTGCAAAAATACAGGACACATATCATCTAAATGCAATAACAGTTCAGTAACGGAATCAACTTATATTAGTCAAACAACGAAGCATCAAATCAAACAGTTTTAACAAGTATACTACACAAGGTACCAAACACCGAGCAGTCATCAAGTCATCCATTATCCAATTCGAGCATATTACCTACACCTACAAATCTCCATGACAAAGAAATTACTAATACTCCTACTTATAGCAACACTTTCAATCAACCTTATTCAACAGCAATACCGTTTTCACAAATTTTAGAAGCAATATTCTCCAATCTATCAGCTCCTTTTCCATTAGATACAACTGCAGAAAATTCTAATAAAACTAATAAATCAGCACAATTTTCTGAAAGAACCATTTCAACCAATCTTAAAAATAAAACTTCAAGCTCGACTTCTGTCACTACCAATGAGTTTGCTCCAATACTTCGAAATGTAATAAAGCCACAGCATCTAAGTGAAAACTCTAATAGAAATTGCGAAAACGCAAGTTCTTCCATAAAACGCAGTATTGGTAAGATCGACCCGCCTTCTTTAAACTCAGCAATTTCATCAGAAAATCTGTTTGCAAAACCCAAACCCTCATAATCAAAAAAACCGCGCTCATCTAAACTCCCCACCATTCTTTTTAAATTACCACCAATTGTCCTTACTGATTCATAATGTCCAAGGCTACCCGACACTATTAGCGTCGTTAAAGAATTTACAACTGATATGGCTGGTTTACTGCATCGTTTACAAAGCAGCTATCAATACGCAAATGATAGATCTACAAAAAGCAAATTTACAAAACTTCAAAAAAAACTACACAACAGCTAAACAACTACTTGAATGGAACATTGATGGATTTTTCCATCGTCTCCCTATGCTACAGCTTCTTTTATCTGAATATTCTACAGACATTATTTGTCTATGTGAGACAAACTTAAAGACCAATCAGTTGTACAATTAAAAAACTAAAATTTTCATAGAAAACATTCTTCTTTTCCGTTCACCCCTAGCATGTAGCACATATTCAGCTGAACTCTACGCCATATACCGTGCTGTGAAACTTCTTAACGAGCTTACACTCACAAAAGCCCTGATTATAACAGATTCCCTTAGATCTCTAAACTTATTAAAACACAGTTTTCCAAAACATCCTTTTGAAAAGCTGCTAAAATACCAGCTTTCTCAAGCTCATGAACATGGAAGAAGCGTCCAATTTTTATGGGTTCCCTCACACGTCGGAATAACAGGAAATGGAGAAGTTGACAGAACTGCACGAAAGGCAATTTTAAGTGATTTGTCTGAGCCGATAGACAAGTGTGTTTCCAGTGACTTAAAAAGCTTATTTTAAAATAAAGTGTGGTGTTTGTGGTGAAATAAGTGGTCTCAAACTAATTCCAATCTAAATAAAATCAAAAATAATGTGTCTCAGTGGTTTCCATCGTCGCGCAATAGACGAAAACAAATTGCGGTTGAGTGTTTACGTCTAGGACACATCAGACTAATGCACTACCTACCTGTTCACAAAGAAAAATCCACCTATATGTGATCAGTGTAACGTCCGATTAACAGTTGAACACTTTTTAACAATTTGTAGTAAATATGACAAAGAAAGACAAGATCCCAAACGCTCTACCACAGGCTCTAGGTCAAAACTGTTCCTGTGACAATATAGTGAATTATCTCAGATCCATAAACATTTTGTACAATCTGTAGGTGTTAACCAGAACACGATTAGTATTCTGTGTTTAACTGTGTTATTTATATTTTGTTCCGTCGCTAATAACTTTTTGGTGGATGCGACATCTTTTTCTAATAAAAAAAAAATTAAAAAGAACCTGTTTTAATAAATCCTTTAATTTCAGAAACTGAGTTGGGTTATTATTCAATAAAAGGAGCCATATTATATGTATGTAGTATGTTTAATTACAGTAAATGGTCATGGTTTGCCAATGTCAGTAGACCAGTTTTAGTTCAACTATGCCTTTTAGTATCAAACATTTATATTAGTTACAAATTATTTATGTTAGATTGTAAAATTTCTATAGTTTAATACTTACTAGTGAACAACCCTACTTATTACACCTGTATGAAAATTTTTATTGCAAAAAATGTTATATTTAATAATGTAAAATATTATTTAATTTTTGTTTGAAATAATTAAAAGTCTAATGAGTATGAAGATATTTTCTTATTGATTTTAAAAACATTTTACATATACTCTAAACATTTTTATCTCTCTATTTTATTATTCAAATTTACATATGAATAACCTTAAATGAACATTTAAATACATTAAAAGCAGTTTCCTCTGGTGTGCTTTCTTTTTTCGTACACCCCATAATTACATCTGTTGACATTTGATCACCAAAATTTTTCTTCATTGCTTCGGAAATAGCAGCGATGTTTGGATTACCTTCTGCGTCAAGAAAACCAATCTTCTGACCGAAGCATAAAACGAATTTTTTAAACTTGTCGTCTGTGGGGAAATTTCCCGCCAAGGCTTGGGCTACTGCTTGATCATCTATTCCTGTGGCAGCATTGCACTCTTTTTGTATATCCATTATTTTAGCTCTCATTTCTTCAGAAAGGCACTAAAATAAAACATTAGTGGTATATTTATTATTTATAAATAATGTAACACTACTCCATCATTTTTTTATCATTTTTTCTTTATCCTAATTGTATAAGGTGGACCTTTTTAACATTCTTTTAACAATGCATTTCTGCTTACGACTGATAACAAGAGCACCGATTTATAGGCATCCAAACATTGAAGGAAAAGGTGCCTATATAGGTAAATATTTTTATAAAAGAGGCAGAAATCTTAAAATATGGGCAACATATAGTCAATATAGGCAAATAACTTTGATTATTTATTATCCGAATGAATAAACTGAATAATAATTTATCACAAATATATTTATACAACATAAAACTAGTAACACAATCAATTAATAACTAAATAATTAATTGATGGATTCGACCGTTACTTGATGGAAATTTATTTTATGTAACAATAAAACACTGGAAACTTTGTTTTCAAACTTCCACAAAATTTATTTTAAACTGTTATCACTACAACTGTTTCGGCTGATTGCCTTTCTCAAGTGATCTATTTTTGGTATGCGTTTACACTTTATAGTCTCTAGTGAAGGATTTTAAATTCGTCATTAAAAGAATGACTATGATCTAGAAGGTGAAGTGCGTATGTAGAATCGGTTTTTCTATTATTGAAAGCCCTTTTATGTTCTGCTATTCCGTTATTAAAGTTTCCAATTATATGTTTCACTGACAACTGGTGTTGCACTTGGTACACATCGGAGCAGCCTCCTGGTTGAAGATATGCTTGTGGATAAGAAAAGTATGTCCTATCCGGAGTCGGTTGATGATGACTTGATCTTTTCTATTATTTGGTAAGATGAGTTTGATTCTTACTTGCTTAAACATTCTTTGAGTTTGTTAGCAGTGTGATACCAAGTAGTTTGCCACGCTCTGTACATGTGGGCATTGATATTTACTTTGTGATCAGTCCAACGCATTTGATTTATGATAGAAATACTTTGGTCGGTGGTTGCATTGCTTGCCAGATAGTCCACTTCCTCATTACCACTTATTCCCATATGGGAAGGTAACCAGATAAGGAAAATATCTTTTTGTTGAGTCTGTAGATAAGATAACTCTTCTTTAATTTTGAGAAGTATGGCGTGAGTTGTATATAGCTGTTTTATTCCAAGTAATGCGCTCATTGAATCGGTGATGATAACAAATTTGCTTTCATTGATAGAACCACATTTTTTCATGGCCTGGTGAATTGCCGTAAGTTCTCCAGTATATATGCAACAATTTTTTGGGATTCGTATGGTAGACTTGATGTTTTTGTAGATGTAGGCTGCAGCATGTCCTTCATGACGTTTGGAAGCATCAGTGAAGATTTGAAGAGTTATTGGGTATTTGGATATTACATTTTTATAAGCTTGCTGAATAAGGAGGGGATGTGTGGAATTTTCGGGAGTTCTGTAACGACTGTATCTATTTTTGGAGGTTTGATCATCCAAGGAGGAACATTTACATGAATAGGCATAGTAAGACTGAACTGTTCTAAATTAAGACCAATACGTTTTACTCGTTCAGGAAATGGTAGTTTTTTTATTGCAATGTTTCTGTAAAGATCGGGCAATATATTTGTTGTACAAAGTATTGTTGAGTAGGTTATGTTGCTGTTGTTTGCTGAAATTCTGGCAACGTAATTTAGTGATAGGAGTTGCTTTCGTTGGCTTAAGGCAGTTCATTAACCAGAGCTTGTAAGCTACTTACTGGACTAGTTCTTGTGGCACCTAAAACTAATCTCAAGCACATATTTTGAATGTAGTCAAGTTTTTTAAGATGTTTTGTTTTAAGCAGTATCGTAGCATAAACAGCCATAGTCTAGTTTACTTCGTATTAGTGATCTATATAGAGTAAGTAAGGTTGTTGTATCTACCTCCAAGAGGTATTTGACAGCATTTTTAGTAGCATAACTCTGGATTGGCAAGAACGTTGCAGATTGGTGATGTGGGTTTCCCAGTTTAAGTTACGTTCAACAGATAGTCCTAAGAAATTTATTTCTTCTGGTTGTTTTAGGACAACTCCATTTAGTGTTAATTGAACATTAGGAAAAGTTTTTATTTTGCTAAAAATTAAATAACGTGTCTTTTCACTAGAGAATATGAAATTCGTGTTTTGCTACCAGCTTTCAATTGTGTGTAAGGTAGTTTGCAGTATACAGATTGAACGAAATAAATTCGGAACATAGGAATATAATGTATTTCGGCTCAATTCTGCTGTAGGTGGTTGGCCAACAAAATATTGTCAAATAATTATATTATAAAAATCCAATACTTCAGCGGGCTGCTGGATTCTGAACTCATAAAAATTGAAAGCTACACATAAATCTACGATTTATGCTGTCAAACCAGTTATAGTCCAGGAAATGAAGCATTTCACCTCGCAATTTTTTCGTGCTCCTGGATTGACTTGAAATTTAACAGAAGGTAGGTAATAGCCTAAGGATCAAAATTTATATCGAACCAAAGTGCGCCAAAGCCTAGGGGGTGGTTGCCACCCCATCTCCGGGGTGAAATTTTTTTTTACGTTTTAACTACAGGTTTCGATTAAAAAAGTGATTCTAAACAAAAAATGTGCTATACGTTTTTTTTATAAAATGATATTTTTCAAGTTATTCGCGATTGAAAGTAATAAGTTTTAGAACGAAAAAATCCATGTTTTTAATCGATTTTTCGCGAATAATTCGAAAATGGTGCATTTTATCAAAAAAATTGTAGAAAACAAATTTGTAGCTTTTAAAAAGACAAATACAATTCATTTTTTAAAATGTTTTTGTGATATAATAATAACCGAAATACGGCCTATCAATGTTCAGCGGTTTTCTTCAAATGCCAAATTTGAAAGATTCAAAATCAAATATCGGGAAAATGATGCATTTTTGGAAGAAAACTCACAAAACCTTTTTTAAAGAGCATAAATAGACCTATCATAAAAAAGACTCTAGCTCTAAAATTGAGTGAGTTATGATGAAATTAAGGTCAATACCTCATTTTTTACGAAAAAATCGATGAAAACAACCCCCTAACCACCCCCATAATTAAAATCGATCTACACCCTTCTGAAATTCCCTTTGTACATGTATTGTTAATACGTCCAAGAAGTTTCACCCATTTAAAATGCTTTGTGTTAGAAAAAGTACAGCTTAAAGCGAGAAACGATTTACAATTTCATATTTTTTACCCTTCTTTTTTTAAATATGCCAGAAAATACTGAATATATGAAAAAAATACAAATTACCAAATTGTAGCTTTTTTAATGGCTAAAATTATCCTTTATTTAGATTTGTTGTACAATGAATATTTGGCAAGATATAGCCGTTTAAAAACATCGATTTACGATCAAGCACCATCTTTTTCGAGTCCTTTAAACTCACCCCATTTAAAAACCAATGGTTCCAAAAAGATTTAATTCACACATCCTTGTAGCTCTTAAAAACCTCTACAAATCGTTTTTGAAGAAAACACTCTATCGTTAAAAATTAAAGGAAATACGTTAAAAAAACCAGTGAATTTTTTTCCGGAAAATTCTATTAGTATAGTACAGTACATTTCGTAGCACAATAATCTACAAAACCGGTATATTAGCTAGTGGGGCGTTATACATTCGAAATTTTAAGCGTTCTTATTTTGAAATCCCATACAACAGAATAAAACATCTGCTCATATGTCTATAGCTTGGCAATGAAAATATTAGAGCAACAGATTGGGGATGGTATTCCAAAGATGGTTTGTTATTACCCGTACGCATGAAGAAACAACCTGCACTCGATAAACTTTTGAAAATTATTTTTTGGCAATGCAAAAAAGGATGCGGTGTTTCATGTGAGTGCAGAAAAGTTGGTTTATACTGTAACTCTACTTGTTCTGGGTGCTCAG
Organism: Diabrotica balteata; assembly: GCA_918026665.1. Lineage (NCBI taxonomy): Eukaryota > Metazoa > Arthropoda > Insecta > Coleoptera > Chrysomelidae > Diabrotica > Diabrotica balteata. Next base: position 14,751,365 of record OU898277.1, on the reverse strand, counting down.
GTGAAGGGTGCAATAATAGTCCACCAATAATTGAAGATGAGGATGACATAGATCATGATGAAGATGTAATTGATGACGAATAAAATTAATATTATAATTGTTTTACCTATAAATGTAAATATTTTCAACTATTTATGTAAATGTATAAGAATATATGGTGCCTTTTTATGTTGATAAATTTTTTTGTATTTAATTCTACTTTTTTCAATTTATATCTTATAAATTAGTTTATAAAAACTGCAATGTTGTAAAGGGTGATTTTCAAAGAGTTGAAAAGTTGCAAAATTTTGGTAAAAAATTGTTTTCACCTATAGCACTCATAACAATTGATTTTTAAGGGTTGAAAATGTATGAATTTGTATTGTAAAGTATAAAAAAATCACTATTTAACTAATCCAAACCAAATTTCACTCATCTTAAGATTTATAATATTATTTTACAATTTTGAAAATTAGGGGTAGTAGGGGTAGATAAAAAATTAATATAAAAAAATTACTAATTTTTTATATTAATCTCTAATAAGGGTCGCTGTTTAAGGGTTGAAATATGATGGAACTTTATTCAAAAGCACGAAACTATCATTATTTAATTAATTCAAACCAAATTTTACCAATATTCAGGTTTAATATGTTATTTTATAATTTTTGACAATTACGGGTAGTTTTCACCCCTTAGAACAATCAGGGTTTGTCGACATGACATAAACTATAAAGCAGCGGGTGAATTGAGCTTAAATCCAAATTTTTATCCAAATCGATCCAAGGCGAAATCATTTTTTTAGAATTAGTAATTTTTTTACATTAATCTCTAACAAGGGTTGCTTTTTAAGGGTTGAAATATGATGGAACTCTATTCAAAAGTATAGAATAATCATTATTTAACTAATTCAAACCAAATCTTACCCATATTCAGGTTTAATATGTTATTTTATAATTTTTGACAATTAGGGGTAGTTTTCACCCCTAAAACCCTTCAGCGCACTTCGATTCGATATAGATTTTGATCCTTGGGCTATCACCTACCTTCTGTTAAAATTTCAACTGGATACATGCAGGACAAAAAAATTGCGAGGTTTTAACTATTTTCGAGCTTCATTTCCTGAACTATTATCGTTTCCTTAGACAAACCCGTCTTACGCAAACAACATTGTTGTGAGACAGATACTTGAACGATATTTTATACAATGTCTATGCCCAGGTATGGATTTATTTTTGTCCGAGTTTTATATTGGTCCACTATTTCAAATGCAGTTCAAACAGACATGTATTAAATTGTATGTTCCGTTTTAATTTGGTTCAATCTGTATGTGTTCCCAGAGTTATATTGTTTGTTCTTTGATAAATGACTAAGTCATCTGCATATAGGCTAGTAAATACAGGTAGTTGTGTTTGATGTATAATACTATTTATTTTAACTAGAAAGAGAGTAGGACTTAGAGTAGATCCTTGTGGGAGTGCCGTTTTGAAGTACTTGTCTGGAAGATGTAAATCCATTGGTTTTAACTCGAAAAGTTCGTGTTTCTAGAAAATGTTTAATAAAGGACAACGTGTACCCTTGAACATCCCATTCTTGAAGTGTTTTTAGTATAAGATGTCTACATGTTGTGTTAAATGCTTTTTTATGTCAAAAAATACGGCAATAAGTTTTTCGTTGTGCAGAAAGGATCCATGTATACTTGTTTCAAGTGTTATTAGATTGTCTGTTGTGGATCTTCCATCAAAAAGTCTATTTGTTATCTACTTATCACTTTAATTGTTAATTTTAGTGTTGTGTTTAATAAATTAATTCCTGAGTGATTTTGCAGGTCCGATTTGTCTCCGTGTTTGAAGAGAGGTATTAGGATGCCTGATCTCCTATCTTGATGAATTCTGTTTTGTTCTAATACTTTTTGGATTAGTTTTAATAGTTGTTTAATCAAATCTAGTCTTTCGTATTTTAGTCTTCTTCTGGTGTTTTTCTATTTTCTAATTTACTTAATGCATCCTTTACTGCTTCCTCCTTAATACTTATTTCTTCGTTTATCGTCACCCTTGGTGTTTATGGTTTATTATCGTCACCTTTAGCAAATAGCGATCGAAACTTCCCACCCATTTCTACCCATTTTTCTTCTGAATGTATTTCGTTTTTATTAGTTCGTTCATTTCTTTTTTTTTTTGTTCTCTCATCATAATAGTTTGTGATCGGTTTTTGTTTAATGATTCCTTTAAATTCCTTATATTTGGATATTCAAAGCATCTTGTTTTTTCATATTTGTCAAAGATTAGTTCAAATAATTACATATAGTAAAATAAGGTAATAGTTGTCTCATAAAATGCGTTAAACACATCTCGTCTTTATTTCAAGAGAATTGTTCAAGTACCTCTCAGTAACTGTGGCGAATTTCCATCCTACTTGTTGTTTTAATTGAAGGAGCTCTCCTAATCTACTATATCGGATAGTGAAGTACTTCGAAACGTTTGACCTATATATCGATATAATTGTGTTGAATTCAAATATATTGTGGAATTTTTGGAAAGGGATTTATACCAACCACTTGTTCTGCGCGTTTTCTATCTTTACCAGATCGTCAAACAGGCTATAGGAAACTCAGTGGTAAATTCTAATTATGTACTTTAGAAGTAACGAGATACTATTTGTATAGGAATATAATCTGTGTTGAAACAATGTTTAAGTTGTTGTACGAATTATACACATTCTAAAATTTTGCAAAAATTTAATACATTTTCCAGAGTATTGTCAAAGTTAGGCCACACGTAGTGCAGGATGTGTATAACGGGTTGCGTTCTATTACAATGAAGTTCAATATTAAAAATATTTAAATTGCCAATACTTTTAGTTTTATTCTATATCAATATTCTAATAATTCCAAAAATTTTAAAAAGGTTTGAAAATTTTGGACTATGATTCCTAATTGTAATGCACTTTTTTATTATTTACCCCTGCAGTCTAGGCACAATAAATTATTACAACAAAGGGGTTCTCAGAGACCCAGAACAAAAAAAAAATGTTTTATTTTTTGAAATAAAAACTAAGTATGTGGTTTACAAAAATTTAAAAATCGAATATATTAAATAGTTACCGAAACTAGGAAAATGAGAGTCTAAAATATTTTGACTTATATATACTAAATAACGACCCAACAAAATGTTATTTTTCAATAAAATTAAATAAATAATAATGAATGTCTTTCGAGAAGATAAAATTTAATATCATTCAGCCAATAGCAGTAAACAATGGGTACAACGAACAAAGAATAAATAAAATTTTAAACCAAAAACTGCATAATAAAGCCCTGAAATTAGAATAAAATACACGAGAAAAAATCCAATACCTTCTGCTCGATATCATTCATATCATAAATCATACAGGCCAGTTATCACCAAACATAGCCAAACATAAAAAAGAAAGGAATAACACCAGCTTTTAGATCAAACAACTTGTATTAAGAACAGCTTTTACAAATGTATTAAGAACAACAAAAGCCAAAAGGAAAAGCACTTACACAATTGTGTATACAATTGTAACTTGCATATTATGACTGCCCAAAAACTTACATTGGTCAGACTGAGAGAACCTTTAATAAATGTATAGTAGAACATAAGAACATAAAAGAGCTTTCAATCATAGAAAAACAGATTCGACGCACTTCAACTTCTAGATCATAATCTTTTTTTCAATGATCATTTTCAAAGTATCTATATTCAAAATAAATGCCTTAAGCTATCTTTATTAGAATCTATGGAATTTAATAAATTAAATGATACAGATATAATTCGAAATGACTAACTTGGGACAGACAGCTTCTCTTTTGAGATCGGCACTTTTCAGAAACAGCTATAGTGATTATCAATTGTAATTAATTTTGTGGAACTGAAAAAACAAAACTTTTTGGTGTAAATCGTTTTTTTTTACTTTTCTTTGCCTCAAATATAAACAGCCGATTTGAGAAAAAATTTGACAAAATAAAAGGTATTTTAGATATAATGTGCAGAAAAAAATATTTAAAAAACTGAGATAACAGGTATAAGCAGATGTAAATAGTAAATATTACCTCTCCTTGTAAAATAAAAACACTAAAGAACAGTAGTATTACAGAATAATACATTTTTATTAAAACCTACTGAAACACGTCACTATTTGATTTAGGTATTTTGAAAAAAGAAGGAAGGTTTTTATTTATACTACAATTCTCCCTACCTATCGTAAAATGCTTATTAAAGAGAATTCGTACATAATTATTAAGAAAACGCCTTGAAACCTTCTAGCAATCAACCAATCTTCGCTGCGATAATTCTAATGCATTTTTGTGTCATTTCATGCATAGTCTGGTGCATAGATATATTATTAAAGATAAAGATGTCACATTTATGTTAACTCATGTGCACAACACTGTATTTTTGAATAATAGAAATAGAAATAATTGAAAGATATTAGGCTATGGAAGATAACGCTCGATAGTGAAATTATAAAAAAAATAAAGTTAGTTGTGGAAAAATGCTATTGCTAAATATTTTTTTGTCATAAATTTGTTAATTTATTAAGTGTGTTAATTTTTATTTGCTACTTATCTACACTTTATTTTCAAGTTATGATGCTATAAGCGGTGTTTCAGAAATTTTTCAGTATTTAATTAAATATATTTAATTAAATACTTTATTATACAAAAATTGAAGGTAAAGTCATATAAAAATGCGGAAAAGGAAGTGGATTATAAAAGTAGGAACAAAAATAACAGTTACAGCCCTAACTTTTTTTTCTTAATACTGCTTTATATATATATATATATATATATATATATATATATATATATATATAATATATTTCTCGACAAATATATTTCCTTATTAAATACACATTTGTACAATATTTTACCGTCCTACAAAAAAATCGAGATTTTGTTAAATGTACAAATGTAAATTTTATTACCTCATAAACCTGTCAAATTGTTTTTTAAACTACACACCTGCAAATCTGCAAATCTGCAAATTCGTCAGACCATTTTTTATTTACACAATCCCGCAGCTCTAATTTTAGGTGTTAGTAATCTGAGTCAAGTGGTAGTTATTTTGTAGTTAGAAAAATTCGAACCATGCACCTTCTGAAATAAGACGTTTATTGAGAACAAAACCTCTCTCGTATCAACAGCATCTGGTTGTGGGACAATTTTACTTTCATAGATTGTAAATTTTCTTATTGATTATCTTTAGGAACAATTTCAGGACATGACTCATAAGGCTTATTGTACGGTATTCTTCGCATTTTTTGGCTCTTGGTTTTTTTGAAAGTGTAATAAATTTCCGAGTTTAGCCATCTTATTGGTATTTTTTTAGTTGCTAATGTTGTTGAGTATATTTGTGATTATTGCGATTGATTTGATGTCCATTTGTTTTTAGTAGTTCTGGTTGTGTTTAATCGGATCCTGCTACGTTGCAATTCTTTAGCTGTGTGATTGCAGAATAAACTTCCTCTTGTAATATTCTTGGCCAATTTTTACGTCTTCTACTAGCTCAAAGGTATTATCTCTCTACATTCAGTATATACAGTTTCTTTATGGATTTTTTCCACGTTTTTGTCTTAATCTGTTTGTCCAAGGTGGTGTTTTCATCCGAATCAGATTTTTTCTGTCTGTATCTTAGTCAACCTGTGAGTTCTTTAACTTTCCTATGTACATAGCGACTATTGTACTTTCATTTTAGAGTCTAAATTTTTTCGCACTTTTCCATTGCTTTTTTTTGTTCTGCTTCTCTGATTTTCTTTGTTATTGTTATATTTATTATTTTATATATGTCTGGGTTATCTTTGGCTTTTCTTCTTTTGTCCAATAGTTACAGGATGTGATCTATCATCCACGATTTTTTTGGTTAATTTAAGTTCTTTAAGCATTCGTAGTGATAGTGATATTCTTTTCTATACTGAGTCTTCTACGATTTTTTCTAGGTCTTTTTTCACATTTCTGACTACAAATCCATGGGTTTCGATGAGCAGAACTTAATGTCAAGAAATTTTATGTATGATTCTGATAATTTCTTAATAAAACTCAATTGCTTCTTCTTTCTCTTTATCTGGAATGGAAGCATAGACTTGAATACTGTTTATGTTGATCAAGTTGGTTTGTACTTGTAGTATTAATATTCTCTCTTATATTGGTGTAAATTTATCACTTTTTCCTGAGTAGTAGGTATATCTCGTGATCTTTCACATATTTCTCCAGAATCTAGCTATCTTATTTCTGCTATTATTATGATTTCTATATGCATTTCCTTCATCACCTGTTTCGCATTGTATATGGAAGGACTTACTCCGAAGTTTATTTTAGTATTAAGCATTGCCATGATTGATTTACTAGGGCGCATCGCTATGGATCTTTAAAGGGGTGTTTTCCCTTACCGGTGTTTTCTGATGCTTATGTCGTTAACCAAATCCTTGGTTTATATACTTTCGGGGCTGATTTCACAACATTATGCGGCGAATGACTCGCCGCGCTGGAAAAACAGATTGGCGTATGGAGGAAGAAACTTAAAAAAATAGTATGTGAGTATGTAGTTGCGCAAGTTACGCGCTCAAGGTGTAGGTGAGATGTGTTCTAAGAAAGTTAAGTACGTAAGGTTAAGACAAAATGTCGGTTAAGGACAGCGGTCACCTGCTCCAGCTAGTAGTCTTTTACGACAAATAGAAGATCTTCTGAGCGCATTCTTCTGAAGTGTCCCATATTTCTCACAGTACACAGTAACTTTTTTTGGTCTTTCACACTCATGTCGTCATACATTTAGGACTAAAGATATGTTGACTGATCTGATCTGAAAAGATTGTGGACGAAGCTAATGGAGACCAGATCGCTTCTTGGTCTGCCAATACTTCTTCATCCATTTGGTGACTTATCTCGTGCTATTCGTACTATCCTATCCTCCGCCATCCTACTAATATGTTCGTTATACTCCTGTTTCCGTTTTGTCACCCATCCATTTATATTTTGTATATTGCATGCTATTCTTATGTTTTCGCTTCTCTCCTTGTATAAAAGGCTTTTACTTTATATTCGTCGAATTATTTTCATCTCTGTTGTTTCTAGTAGTCGTCTCGTTTTATCTGTGTCAGGTCTTTCTTCGCCATGTATGTTAATATAGGTCTAATTTCTGTTTTATAGACTCTCATTTTTGTGTCTTGTCTTAGGTGCTTGTTCTTCCAGATTGTGTCATTAAGAGATTTTGCCGGTTTACTTGCTTTTAAGCTTTGTTGTCGTACTTCTTCAACATCTCCGTAACTAGTTATATCTATTCCCCGATATCCAAACATTGGTATCTTTGCATCTATTTGATTATGTAAGTAGATGTTTTCGATTGTTTGCATGATATTGATTGGTATATGAATTAAGTGGCCCAGAAGCCGCGTTAATCCTTACAGCCGGTCCCAAGCCCGGATAAAACCGGAGGTTGTATGAGCCAGCTGTAAAAAAGGTTAGGATAGCCTTGATAATTTACAATCTCTGATAGAAGTGACACAAGAAGAAGAAGAAGAAGAAGAAGAGGGAAATTGATCGCGATTTCTAATAAACTACGTTAATTGTAAATCTTGTGTTTACAGGCGTCTAAAAAAGACCAAAATCAACCCATTTAATTGTCGACTTTTTATAATTTGAGCCAAAATCTGTTAAGGTAACGGAACGGAAAATAACAGTGTACCTGCCATATAAAATATTGATGCTAATTTTGTCTAATCTAGACTTAATACATGATAACTAAGGCCACACATCATTCTCATTTCCCAATAATTTCTATAGTAATCCCAGACTGAATTTTTTTAACCTTAACTTTACTTAGCACTTGTAGGATATACATATAAGACTTATTTACACTTTGTCAAAACTAGGAATCACTGAAAATCCTAAAATCGGCATGCCTACTTAATGCGCTGCAAAATTACCACAAATTATCTTGTAAGAGCAGTAAACTCGCCCTGTAAACTACGTTTAAAAATCAAGTAGTCAAGGCCTAACGTTCATCCATCTCTTTCTTTCCGAATGTTTGCTCTGTCTCCTCTCTGCGCAGGTGGGTAAAATTTCGAAAATCATTTCTAGTCTTGACGAGTAATACGATCGTTAAGTAGCCACAAATTCTAAATCAAATCCCAGGCAATCTTTTGGAAGAAAAAGACAAATTATTGCATAGGTATATCCGATATAATGTGTATTAGAGTAAGTACAGACCAAGGAAGTAAGACAAAATATAAATGTTACAATAAAACTCTTGTTATTGTTGTTCGACTGTGGAAAGACATTTTTCATAATTGATTATCATTGTTGACTATTTGTACCTAGACTGTTGTTTGGGATACTAATTGGCTATAATTTACGGTAATTTAAGTTTTTTGATACTAAAGAGAGACGGTGCTATAAATTAATCATATTTCTAAAAACAATTAAAGCTGCTGAAAAAAAGAGTTTCGATAATTTTGTGGATCGCTCCAGTTAATACCATAAATTGTAGTTTTAAATAATAAATTTTTGATATTAATTATTCACATAGGCTGTGTAATTTCGAATTTTGTTTGTAATTTGTTGCCTAATTTATTATATGGATATATTTGCTGGTGATGGTTAATTTTTCCTTTGGTGACTTCCAGTTGTGAATTAATTATGTAAACAAAATTATATATTTATTGGGTTTTATATATTATCTATGTATCCTTTGAATTTATTACCAATATACAGGTATAATTAAAGTTTTTTCATCAATAATTTGAAAATAAACGTTTGAAAGTAGTTTGGTAATATTTTAATTAACGATAATTTTAATATTTACTCACTCACGTGTTGGTGTTCACCGAGGACAGCTTGTTAAGTTTTTAGCTAATACGAAATTCTTTTATCTTTAAAAATGTGACAGCAAAATTACGATAAATTGGCTGGTAACTACAAACTAGGTGAATATTATTTTAAAATTATATTTCACTGTGCCTTCTCTAGACTAAGCAATCATCATTCCTTCTATGTCCAATATTGTAATGTTTGATTATATTAAAGCAATTGGTAGAATTTTTGCTCCCAAAACCCTACATTTCGCATCTAGAATGTCCCATGCTCTATCTGTTTTTACTTGTCTGCTTCATGAAAGTAAACAATCTTCTAAGTTAACTCGTCAAAACATTACTATTAATTCAAATGATATTCCAATACGTAAACTTATTTCACCTACCAAAAGAATATTTATTTTTAATCTAAGCCTATAGCCTATAGATTTCCTATCCTATAATTGAAAAAGTTTCAGTTTCAGAGAGGACTTAAACAAGGAGACAGCCTATCATGCCTTCTATTTAATATTGCACTAGAGAAAGCAATAAGAGAATCTGGAATAACAACCAGAGGAACTATTATTATTCGCAGCTTACAATTACTAGCGCATGCCGATGACATCGACATTATTACAAGAAGAAAGGCGGACGTGGTCGAAGCATTCAATGCGCTTGAAGCAGCAACAAAAAGAATGGGACTAGAGGTTAACATTAGTAAGACGAAGTATATGAAAATATTAAATTATATACAAGCAGCACAACCCGAAGATCTAACGTTCGGAACATAACTTTCGAAGGAGTAAGAGAGTTTATATACCTAGGCTCACAAATTAATCAGAATAATGCAGTAAGTGCAAAAATTAACAGACGGATATATTTGGCAAATAGAGCCTATTATGGATTAAAAAATTCTTAACAACAAGCCTAGTTACAAAAAGAACGAATCTGGTGATATACAGAACTCTTATCAAGCCTATCTTCACATACGCGTCGGAAACATGGACGATGACAAAGAGCGATGAAGAACGTTTAAGATGTGTTGAGCATAAAATCCTCCGGCATATCTATGGAGGAGTACAGGAGGGCCGATTATGACGCAAACGCGATACTTTCGAACTTTGCCGCCTGTGTGACAAACCTGATATTATTAGGTCCATCAAAATAAACCGGCTGCAGTGGTTAGGTCACATAGAGAGAATGAATGAGATGAAGCCGCCAAAACATATTTATAATCAAAGAATAGATGGAGTGAGAAAGAGAGGCAGATCCAGAGCACGATTTAAGGATCAGGTGGAGGAAGACTGGAGAATGTTGGGAGTACGAAACTGGAAAGTCAAGGCGAACAGTAGGGGAAAATGATTCAAAAAATAATCTCCATTTCCGCGACTTTCCTTCGATTTTACTTAATTTTCCAGAAAAAACATCACGTTCTACTACTCACTACTACTCCTTTAATTTTTTAATCCAAGGTCTCCGCCTGAGTTCTCTCCAACTAGCATACAAAAATCTGCCAAAAAGCAATCAATAAAAGCCAAATCAACTGATTACGATCAAGTCAACTCAGTTAAACTGATTACGACAAATCTCTTTCATTGGGATTGTTCAATCAAACATGTCCCGGGATTGTTTTCAGTCAATGTAACCCAAATTACTACATTTCTCGAAAACTTCTTTGGCACTAATGACCCTCTAACTGAAGCCAGTAAATTTATCACTGACGAACAGTTCTTCTTCAGTACCTTATCCGGTCTGGATGCTGGCGATTATCAAGGCTATCATGGTTTTGTTGTCTGCTCTGCGAAACTTTCTGTGAAACAGCTCCGCGGAGGTTATCCCAAACCATTGTCGTAGGTTTTTCAACCACGAGATACGACAGCGTCTCGGTCCCTTCCTGCCAAATACTTCACCCTGCATAACGAGTTAAAGCATTCTATGTTTTTCTTCGTTTCGCATCACGTGGCCGATATACTCAAGCTTACGTTGTTTCATTAAATTAAGCACTTGGGAACTCGACGTTGGTGACATGATCTACAAAGGATAATTTTAGTATCGTCCCGTAGATCCACATCTCGAAGGCTTCAATCCGCTTTTCAATAGCTTACGTCAGTGTCCATGCTTCAGCTAAATATATATTTATATTTATTTATATACGGCATCCATTTACTTACAATTTTTACAAAGTTACATCTTAAAAACAATAAATTATTAAAATAGCAATCACAAGTTTTACAAAGTTACACCTTAACAACAATAAATTAATAAAACAACAAACACCTCAGAATAATACAAACATATAAGAATAATACGTATGTACAACAAACTTATTGTAAGATATTTTTAGTTGTTTTTTAAACAAACTAATTTTGGAGTCAAAAATATCTATGTGTATTGGCAGGCTATTAGCACTCCGGACCAATCGTGTAGTTGGTTCATTGATACCATAATTAGTGTGGTGAAATGGTACCGAAAAGATTTCTGATTGTCTATTGCTTCTACTAGGAACTTTAAGACTAACAAGCGATAAGAGTTGAGGACAATCTATAAAAGCATTGATAACTTTGTGTAAGAAACATAAATCGAACAATTTCCTCCTTGACTCAAGTGTTGGTAAGTTAAGACTATCTGTTACCCACTGATAGTCGTATTCCTCTCTCCTATATCCACTCTTATAGGCTACCCTCAAAAATTTATTCTGGACTCTATCAATTTGTTGAATCTAACAGGGGTATGATGGGGACCATACAACTGATCCAAACTCCAGAATGGGCCTAACAAGACCACAATAAAGTCTTCTAAATGTAAACAAAGACAGGTCCATAGATGTGCGTTGGATAAATCCCAGCACTTTCATCGCTCTGTTTGTTACTTGATTAATGTGGCTTGAGAATGACAGTTTGGTGTCTAACCAGATTCCCAAATCTAATACTTCATTTTTCGAGGCTAATGGCAAGTTATTTATGTAGTAAACAAATGTAATTGGATTTCTTTGCCTCGAGAATATAGAAACACTGGAAGAATGTAGCACCTTACTACCCGCATCTTGGTTCCCAAACTGAGATCACTGGACTCACTTTCAATTCTGGATCTAATCTATTGAGCGTAGTACCATTGTGAGTTGAGGGTATTTCCGATGTAAGTAAATCTGTCGACTCTCTGGATTTCTTTGCTATTTGTCATTAGTGCCCCAGGATCTAAATTTGCACGGCTGACAACCATGAATTTAGTTTTTTTAATATTAAGGTATTACAAATAAAGAAGTACTGGAGACAATTGGTAAAAAAACAAAACTAATCACCACTATACAAACCAGAAAACTAGAATACTTAGAAGGCCAAGTTATGAGGGGTCCAAAATATAAAATTTTGAAACTCATAATATAGGAAAAGATTCAAGGAAGAAGATCTGTTAGCCGAAGGCAGAACTCATGGTTAAGAATCTACGTGATTGGTATTAATGCAGATCGATTGATTTGTTTAGAGCAGCAAGTTCTAAAATAAAAATAGCCATTATGATTGCCAACCTTTGTAGGGAGACGGCACTCTAAGAAGAATATTAAGGTCTAGTCCGTATGTTACGCTCACAGTTCTCACTTGGTCTAGTAAGGCTTGTAGATAATTTAGGCTGGTTGCTAGTAACACAGTGTCATCGGCGTAGTGGATATAATTGATGTATTAACCGTTCACTAGGATTTCCACCTCTAGGTTTGTGAGGGCTTTAGTAAAAATTTCTTCAGAGTATATGTTTAAATGAGTCGGCGAGAGCACACTACCTTGTCTTACTCCTCGCGTGATCTTCACTTAGTCGGTCAGCCAGTCTTCGACCATGACTTGAGCTTGGTTTTTATCTGGTGAAATAGCTCGCCCTAATCTATACTGAAATAAAAGAAAGATCCTTAAAAATCGTCGACAACACGTCCGTTAAATATAATTGAGCTAAAGCTTTATCCCGATCAAAAAGATTTCACTGAACAACTGCCTATTGACGATGGAAACACATTAAAACTCTTCCGTATCTTCCTAATAGTTTGTTTTTTTCTCTTCCTTTATATCATTTGTCTAATTATAAACTGTCCGTCTGATATAATGATATTTCTAGGGATTTAATCTAAGATTTGCCAAGAATATGTCGACAATATAGCCTCAAACTATTGGTGATAAACATAAGAAAAGATATGCCATGCCTTAGTAGAAAAGATGTTTCACCAAGGACTAGCTAGCAAAATGGAACTTCTCCAAACCGACTATATCCCTTATTACCAATATGTCCCTGTCAGAATGCTTTTAAAATGACAGCTGTAAACTTTACGAGAACCGCGCTGTGCTCACAAACCATCCAATGGCACATGATAAACCGAATCTTAGACTAGTTATTAAACTTATTAAATAGACTTAAATAAACACTAATAGGTCTGGTGATACCTAAAAATATTAATCTGCTAGTTAAATACAACTAAAATTTTGCCCAGTATAAGAGGGAGCTTAGAGAGGAGGAAGTATAAGCCGTATGGCTAAAACTAATTGGAAGAAAAAATATATACCCGCAGTTTGATAAAAATTATGTAATAACAAAATGCCCTATTGTTACTAGGTTCAATATTTTCTTTAAAAATGCTCCAATTAAGGTACGTTAAAAAATGTCTAGTCATCACAACAGTCCTTTAAAGAACCGTCTTCATAATGCGTTACCAAGTTTAAATAAAAATAGGTAAGGAGATTAAAATAATTGCAAATCTTGCCACAAAAAAGATATCCTGGAAGAGTTGAATAAAAATGAAACATCTAAACTGTTTCAGATCTTGATTAAACTCTGTGAGTTCTGTTTTGCTTGCAATAAATAGAAAAAAAAACAATTAATAAAAGTAAGTTCAAATATATTATAAAGCGTGATAAATATAAAAAACATATTTATCACGATTAGTCAAGTAGTTTCTTCTGGTTAGACGTGATTCCCATAATTTGACTTTAACTATAAAAATCGTTGCGTTTTTTATAGCTAAGACTCTATTCTGCATATATCGGTTCTTTACGCTCTTCAGGTGTCCTGAAAGCCAGAAAATCAACCAGCAGAAGTAGCAATCGCTCAAGTAGAACGTCGTTTCTCTTCTTACTTTTGAAATAACAAAAAAAATTTCTTTATTTTGACCTCATTACCGTGCATCTACAGTATATCAGCAACTACGTTATGTTAGGTGAAGTATCTAAGTTTTTTCTAAATCAAATGGTTTGCTTAAATTGGCTAAATAAAGTTACTTAACTTGTATTCTTACATCAAAGCTTCATGTTATCTGTTTTGATAAAATATATACTCAGTTGAGGCTTAAAGAATTCCGCTCGATGGCCCTTTGGTTAGTAATATCAAAAAAGTATATTTCTTTCTCTATATATACTTAACAAACATACCAAAAGCTATTGCTGGAGATATTGCAGATGCAATTTCAAATTACTCTTTATGCAGACATTCATTAAATTGTAAAAAGTAAATATCTGATATAGAGCAATAAGGTAAATATCTGTCAACAAAATTATAGAGCCCTATATTGCTTAACGTTTTTAATTAAGCTACGAGACTTACTTTATATTATTTTTCTATGCCTTTACGACTAGTGGAACTTGTGTGATTAGTCATGTATGATTTTTATGTCAGTTTCAAAAGCTACATATCATTGACGTATGTCTACTATTTCATTTATAAAAATAGTACAGCCGGAATAAAATTTAACCTTGCATGGCGAACTGCCCCAAATTGCATTGTTCTAACCTTTGGGTGTGGTGTAAATATCAGTGTAATCCCACCGTTGCGTTAGCCGCCATCTTGAATTTCAAGAAGAGCCTTTTTTGCTTAATATATCCGCCATTTTCAACTTTTCATTAAAAATGGTAAGAGCTGAAATTCTTTTATACAATTTGTTGTTACAACTAACCTTTGTTAGGCTTATTAACATTAAATCTGAATAAACAAAACATCTGGCTTTATTTTTTAAATATTTTAATTTTTACGATGCATTTATAAATAAATTTCCTTATTTATTTCACTGGATACTCGAAAAATTCTAGATCTGTTATTTATTTTGTACTAGCTAACTCAATAAACGTTGTCCTGTCTTAGGTATATGAGTAAAAAATTAATTGAAGCAATACAATTCACTTTTCAACTTAAATGACTTGAAATGTGGACACACTATAATGTTGGTACTAGGGTATACAGACATCAAAGGCAGTTGTGATGTTGTAACTTTAATTTATGCTTTCAAAGACAGATTTAACCAGTTGTGGAAAGAATACGTTTATTTCTAATACAACTACTCGTTGAAGGCTGATGAAACATGCAAAAAGAAGAAGAATCATTCAGGAGGACCAGTTTGGATTTAGAAGAGGAAGAAACTAAGAATTCCAACTAGCAGAAGTAATTGCGACACGAAGATCAGATTTAAAGAGAAACAGAAGACAGGAATGGACATCCTAGACATCGAGAAGGCATATGACACAGTCTGGAAGAAAACACTAATCTAGAAGATGAACAGGGCTAGATTACATCATTACTTAGTTAACATATGCGACATATATCTAACTAATAGAACCTCTTAAGTTTCAGCCACCAAAAGATATCCAAAATTCAAGAAATCCAAGAAGGGATACGTCAGGGCAGTATACCCTTGCCCATTTTATACAATATTTTTGTTTCAGACTTATCAATAGATCCAAGAACAAGTACTGTTCTTTACGCAGATGACACGGCAATATATGCAATGGGCAGGGATGATAGAAGAATAGTTCAAAACATAGAAAATCACCTTGGAAGAATCATAAAATTTACCGAAAAATGGAACATCAAGATAAACACTCAAAAGACGCTATTTATTATGTTAACGCAGGAGCCAAATTTAACAGTAATAGAAATCACAACGGAAGGAAACAGGATCCATTCAGAAAATTCAGTCAAATACCTAGGAGTCCATCTCGACAAGAAACCCAACTTCATGAAGAACATTCAACAAATCAAGGTAAAAGTAAATATTACAAAGAAACTAATACTTCCGTATATTTATAGATCCAGTCCACTAACAAAGTCCAAGAATATCCAGTTATACCAGGCCTACGTTAGATTGGTAAGTTTTTATGTTGTCCCAGTATGGAGCTTCACATCGAAAACCAACTGGAAGAAGATAGAAGCTACAGAAACGTCATGCTACAGGATCATTGATAGATCAACATGCAAAGAAACAATAACAAATGGAACCATCAAATAAAGGCTCCAGTAAACACCACTGAGAGAGGTGGCTGAGAAAAGGACAAGATACTTCTTTCACCAAGCCACAAGAAGAATCATTAATACCAGGGACATCCTCGCCAAGAATCGGATCCAAAGGGATGTACAGATCAAAAAACAGACTGATCGACTATATGATCAGGTCCAGTCGGGTGGTTGCCAAAGACAATCAATCAGGAAAGTAGGTTCGATGCCGAAAACAAGTACCTACAGACAAAGAAGCCAATGAGTCCATTAAGAAAAATTGAAGGTCCGAGAGGCAGCAGCTCAACCAGTAGGCGGTGCAGAAGCAGGACGTCAAAAAAGAAGACTATGATATCTTAGGTTGAAATATTTAAGTATAAAATGTTAAGTAAATTAAGTCAATAAACGTTTTTATTTTGTATTTTTATTTACTGGGTAAATTTTATAGTTTTAGACACATATTTCTGCGCGTTATCAGATTTCAATTAGGTAAGCTCTTGAAACCGTGATATGAGTTCCTTTGGTCGCATATTAAGAAATTAAATAAAAGTGGAAGAAAAAAAGGGGATCAAGGGAACGAAGCACGTCTTGGTTAAACAAATTGCTGCAGACAATGTTCTTAAAAAATGACGCACACTAAAAAGAAGAAGTCGTCTTTGCAAAAGTTTAATCTTACATAGTATGGAGTTAGTGCCATAACGGTTTATGAAGTTGCATTGACAAATTTACAATTTAAAACTAAGTTACCTATGTAGTTTAATATTCAAATATATCCGGATCTCACAACAAAACTTTATTAAAACGTGACGCGGAGTAGTTGAGTTTTCATTTCCAGGGAGATTTCTGTTAATTGGTAGACTTTACCTGTTATATAACACGAATGTACAGAAACTAATGCGTTTATTTATTTTCGTTTATTTTAAACTTTATATAACATATCGGATTGTAGAATAATTTATAATTACATAAGTTGATCTTTATAAGCAAACATACATTTAGCAGTTTGAAAAGCAGTTTCCTGTGGAGTTTCTTTCATTACTAAACATTTTGCTTTAACTTCTTCCCTTAGGTCTGGGTCTGGAATTCTCTTGTTCAATTCAGCTTCCACTGCAACTGTATTTACTTCACCATTTTCGTTAAAGAATCCAAAACCTGTAAAAAGTTTTTTTAATTTTTAGGTTTTAAAATTAACTACTTAATTAAAAAAAAACAATTATAAAAACGCAAAATTAAAATTAAATAGAGGCAAAATGAGATAGTGATAATGATTACATTTAGTAATAAAAATTTATGCAAATTTGAAAAAAAAAATAAAAAAATTGATAAATGTATGGAGACTTGTGGCAGAGTAAAATGCTAATAACTACAAAGGTACTACGTAGGTTTTTGATAGAAACTATTTCCATTCGAGACAAAATTATGACCAAGTAATGAAAATATAGATTGTAAAATAAAGTACTAAAAATACTAAAATATATAAAGTCTAAATATTATACTCTAAAACTATCAAACTTTTCTCAATTATTAATTTATTATCAAACGTTAAATTTATTTAAAAGAAACTAAAATATGACAATTAGCTGATATATAAAAAGTATATTTATTTATAAACTTTTAAATTTACATAAGAGTAAATCTTAGTAGGTATATTAACGATAAATGTTTATTTAGAAAAACTTAACAAAACTACTTGCTTCCTGGCTAGTTATTTCTTTTTAAATTATTATAAAAGTTCATTACTTTACATCTGAACAAAAAACGTTGTACCACAAACTTTAAATAATCAAAATCTGACCTTTGGAAGACATAAAATAGAGGCTGCAGCTGGACAAATCCTGGAAAAAAATAAATCAGATACCAAAACTGGACTTCAGCTGCTCAGAACTCAGCTGCTTATTTTCCACTTAAAACCATGTCGACTTACTTAGCCCTCACAACGCTGTTATCAAATCCTTTATCACACTATACAGGTTACAACAAAACGGCGATTAACTTATAACATAACATTTCGAGCTCAAAGCACCTTCTTCTCAGACACGCATGGAATTAAAAAAAATTGTTGTCAAAACTCTACATAAACGAACCTTCTTCCTCAATCGTTCCCATTCTGTCCTCTTTACACCGCCACACACTGCTCTCCGTCGTGACTCGACAAAATCGGATATCATCGTACCCGATCTCATTTCGTGGCCAATCGAATCCCTCTTATGCGATGCCTTGGATTCAAAATCAAACCTTAAAGGTACTGGATCTTAAAATTGTCGTAAGAACTTATTTAAAATTAAAACGCAGTCAAATTCGACATTACATTTAGTAACGCAGAAAGTCACGGAGAAATTAGATCTAGGATAGAGCAGGATAGAGTTGCTTTTAGAAGGATGTTCAAGGTGTCATGTAACAGAGACCTAAAATTGGCATTGAGGATTCGACTACTTCGCTGCTACTTGTTCTCGGTCTTTATGGTGTCGAGTCCTGGACTGTAAATAAAATCAATCTAAATCGCCTTGAGGCTTTCAAAATGTGGTGGTACAGAATAATTTTAAAAGTTTCCTGGGTGCAGAAGATTCGAAATTCCCAATACTAGAACGTGTCAGCAAGACTACTAGGATTATAAAAAGCATCAAGCAGAGAAATCTGGAGTATTTCGGACATCTAATGAGAGATCTCAAATATATCTTGCTACAAAATATCATGCAAGGAAAAATACGTGCAAGTCCAGGACGAAGAAGAACCTCATGGTTGAAGAACTTGCGAGATTGGTATGGTGTTGATACAAGCATGATATTTAGGATGACAGTAAATGAAATTAAGATAGTGATGATGGTTCCCAACTTTCTGAAAGGACATGGTACATGAAGAAGAAGAAATTCGACAATTACGCCGTTAATATATTTTTTTCTGATTCGGCAAAAACATTTAGAAGTAAACAGCTTAAGGTCGCTCTCACATATTAGCCAGGGACGTGTCAAATAATTTTTTTTATATATTTAATATTCGATATTTAAAGAAAAAAATTATGTTACACAAGTATTGCATTCATTTGATACAATTGCCGAAATCCTTTAACAAAAAACTTTTGAGACCACCTGCGTCCCCCAAAAAATTGCAACTTCAAAAAGTATTCAAAAAAGTTTACTACTTTTACCCCCGGCTTTCCCCCAAAAAAAAGAGGTAAATCATATCCCATTCCTTTGTTCTTCCTGGACATCTAAATCTGGTTACCTATTTTCTATCTCTCCCTTAAGGACATCAACGATCACCAAAACCATCTCAAGGCGTAAAGGTAATGATTCTGGACCGGCTGTGGCGACACTTGAATGGAAGTGGTACTTCGATAGGGAAGACAACAGAAAAACCACCCCAATATATTTTCAACAAATATAAATGGTAGACGGAAACATAAAATGGCGTTTGTCCATTAAACAGGGAGAGGGTGCGAATAATCTTCCCGTCAACTGCTATTGAAGTTTAAGGAAGTAGACAGGAATATATGACAGCACGCAGCTTGTTCATGTTCGGGAAACTTGCAACCATTGAAGTTGAGATGAGAATGAAAATAGACATCTTGAGGATTAGTGAAGTAAGATGGCCTTATTCAGAAAAACAAAAGATGGATACATTTATTACTTAGGTGAAATTGACCCAAAATATCAATATGGAAATTGTTATATGCATCGGACATATTTGCGCAGCCAGTCGTAAACATCCCTCTATATAATAGAGTTTTAATGTTGAAATTAAGGACAACTCATAAAAACCTAAATGTTATTCAGATCTATGCTCTAACAAAGGACAAATCAGAGGAATTAATTGAAGAGTTTAATAACAGTATAGATAAAATAATGCGACTGATAAAAGAGGCAAGATAACCATGATCATGGGTGACTTTAACGGTAAAATTGGTCGTGGTGCTAAAGCAGAGAGCATAGAAGCATACGGTTTTGGTACCAGAAACAATAATGAAGATAGACTGCTACAACTCTGCGTAACGAGCGTGCTAGTAGCCAACACTTTCTTCAAACAACATTCTAGAAGGCTATACACATAGAAATCGCCTGCAGACAGAGAAGATAAAATTGATAAAAATCAAATTAACCTCATTTTGCTCGGTAACAACTTTAATAAGTACATAAAATCCACTAAAATATATGCTGGAGCTGACATTCATAGCGATCATAATTCAGTTATAATGGATTTTAGACTAGAAAGGTTTATTAAAGTTGAAAGGGAAAGTGTCAAGAAAAATAGACATCTCAAAACTGAAGAATCCTGAAAGGAAAAATAAAATAAGTATCAAGGTTTTTCTACGACGTATAGGTTCTGGGTAAATCGATGTTTTGCGCCCTTCCTTCACTCCACCTTCCAGGGAAGGTTTTAGAGTGAAGCCTCGGGTAGGACTGGTAAACTTTTTTCCATATTTTTGCATTCCTTAATTTTACATCTCAACAAAAAATGATTCTGTTTTAAAATAAATTCGTTAAGTATAGAATTTTGATACAGGAAACAGCTGCAAAAAATTGCAAAGCAATCGGATGATTGCCTGAACGGACAAAGTGCATTTTGTAATCATTTTCCGAACAATATTTGTGACCAATTATACACCAAATTCTTTATTTTCTTTTACTAAACTATAAAGAAGGTTCGCAAATATCAACCTGATTATAATGTGCTTTGTTTATCACTTTATACCTTGTTTTATATATTTTATATATATTTACGTAAATATAGAAGAAAAAGTGGGTGTTAAAAAATCAATTCCGATATCAAATAAAATGATAAGGTAGCAGAAAAAAATAGAGCTGAAGAGCATAGCATAGTAAAATAATGAAATATACATGCAGTGAATATTCAGTTTATATACCTTTAGACATGCAGTATACGTGTTCTTTAAAGGCAGGATCTTCTGGAAACTCCCCTGTCATTGCTTGGTTGGCCATTTCGTCAGTAGCTCCAGAGATAGGTAAGCATTTTTGATGTAGTGCGAACATCATGGCTTTTTCAGCTTCTGATATGCTCTAAAAATATTTAAATTTATTTGTATGATATTTTTAATTCCTGATTGAGTAAAAAATATATAATGATAGTTGAAAGTATTATAACATAAAGCGCAGAGGTATGACAAATAACGGCAGGTACTATTGTAATGGACTATTAAATAAAGATAGCAGGAACTGTAGGAGCCAAAAAGTTGCAAACATAAAGGTAAAACAGTTCGTCTAATGTCAGTAACTTGTATAATTCAGTATAAATGTATAAGTAAAAATCAAAATAAAAAGAGACAATCAGAAAGTCTGAAAATTTAAGATTACCAATGAAGTGAGATAAAGAGGCATAGAAGATATGGATTGGGAAGACAGTTAATTTTCAAGACGGTATATTTTACTTAGTACGACGCCGACGTTAGTTAATATTTGTCAAGGTGTGAGTTAGGACTTAAGTTTCAAAAATGTTTACCAGTTCTGTGCTGTGGTAGCTTCGTGATTCAAAATGGCGAAAAAGTACGCAAGATCCTTCAAAGTGTGAAAAACAACAAATATTCCTGCCTCCAGACATAGTATTTTAAAAATTCTTATAGTTAATAATGGACGAACAAAGAGAAAGCGTTGCAAAATATGCTCCGAAAATAAAATTAGAAAGCAGAAAACATATCACAAAAATATTCCTTCTTTAACCTGGATTTTAAATTAAATGCTTTGAAATTGCTCACATCTGAATTAAAATCAATTCAATATGTGAATTTTTCTGTATTTTATAGAATAAATAAACTTATTTTTTCTAAAATTCCAGTATATAATTATTGTTCTGAAAAAACGTTCTAATTTGGCTTGTACCGATCGGAGTCAGTCAGAGAAACGCTAGAAATTCGGAAGTCATGAGGTGCTCATGACTTCCATTGTCAAAAACTCAAATCACATTTTATAAATAAATATACACTTTATTTAATTTATTTAATATTGTTATATATTTTAATGTCAATTATAATGATATTTTAGTAAAAAGTTATTTTCGCTCCTAGGTAAAACCTCTAGGAAAAAGTCAGCAGCGAATGTGTTAAATGACGATAAAGAATAACAAGATGTCGAACATTATAAAGCCATTGTATTTTGAATCAAAATTCGCTAAAGCAATAATTGATTTAACTAAACTTTGGATTGTTCTAGTCATTTTAGAATTTGGAGAGTTTTGCATGAACTGGCAAATTATCATAATAATATTTTATTGCACCATAGATTGTATAAATTAGATTTTTAATAAATCTAATTATATTTATAATGATAAATATAATCACTTACACATAGTATAAATTATTATTCCTTCTCTTCCGCATGTAGCTCTTTGCTTAGTCATTACACTATAAATGTTAATTGAACAGTAAATATAGATCGGGCTCTAATTAATCTAAATAGGTTAGATTTTTTTAATATTTTTGTACAAATATTTGTCATTTGCTTATTGCTGTTATGTCTTACCTCTATTCCGCTTAGGAATGCAACAGCCAAGAAAAAAATCACACAATATGTATTCATTTTGCTAGTGTTGATTGTTACAAAGCACGACACTGAGTACAACTGCTTATATATTATTTAAATCAATTTATATACACAAAAATTTTGACATAATTGATGTTTCTGATAATTATATGGAATTAACAGTTCTTCCCTGAAATGGATGCTATTTCTTCCTCATAATATTGTCAACGTTGATAAAACCCACTACTTAATTCTGGAAACATACAATTTGCATACTAATTGATAATTATCCAACTCTACTTTAAAGTTAAATACGATAAAATTAAGCAAATCACAAATTTACTGATATTTTTGTTGTCTTAATCAAATGTGGATTGATGTAGGTATATATTAAAATACAGAGTGAGTTTTATGCATTGAACGCCCAATTATCTCGGCCCACAAGATTTTTATTAATTTTGTTATAAGTAAAATATATTTTTTGGAGTGTTTTTTATTTATCAGAGTATATGCAGGCCGTTTGAGGCCCATAGCTTAGTAATTCTCTTTTATCTCCTTCTGTCTCCAGCTTCTTTACTCTAATTTTCTTTTTTTTTTTCTTGTAGATCTTCCGCGACTGCTTCCCTCATCTTCTCCTCGGTCTGCCTCTTTGCCTCTTATCTTTTGGTGTTCTGCATGCTATGTTCTGTACCTCTCTACTGTCCTTTATTCTAACAAAATCCACTGCAATCTTCTAGCTTTAACAAAATCACTTATTTTCCCTGCAACGATCATTTAATAAATTTCAGCATTTGTTATTTTCTCCCATCCTATTTCTGTCAAATTTCCTGGAAAAATTCTTCTTAATATTCTTCGTTAATTGTTCTTTGCAAACTGCCAGCACATCTGTTTCTTTTAACTATTCATAGATCTGTTTTCTTTTCTCCTTCGTATTTATTTGTTACAAGAACTCCCAGATACAAGTAATCCTCTACCTCTTCAATTTCCAGAATTTCTCTCCCTAATGCAATTTCCATATTAATTTTTTCTACTTTTCTTTTGCTAATTCTATAACTTTATATATTTGGTCTTATTAAGAAGATTCTTAGTTATTTTACTAATTCTTTTGTACTTCTAGCCAAAACTACATCATCAGCATATAATAGACACTGATAACTCTTATTAAATATTATTCCCGCTATTGTTCTGAAGCTATTTTCTTGTGGCATTGTAAATTAATTACTATTTAACTGGGAATAAGCCACAATTAAAGATAAAAATACGTTTATTGATGTTTCAATTTCCACTTCGGAAATCGTTCTCAAAATACAAACAGTAAAAATAGTAATTAATTATTCCCGCTCTATTCAAGGGCCAAATTAAACAGCGTGACAAATGGAGGATCCCCTTGTTTTACACTTTTCTGAACTCTAAAGTATTGGCTCTTCTTTTAATTAATCTTAAATACACTTGTAGTGTTCTGAAGCGTCATATGTGTCAGTCTGATTTTCTTAGATGGGATTTTGAACTCTTGTAGTGCTTTCGTCAGTTTTGATCTGCCTGCATTTTTCATAAACACCCTTAAAATCGACAAAGAGATGATGGGTCGGTATTCCGTATTCATATGCACCAGAGAGAACTTGTTTCAGCATAAATACATGGTCACTGGTTGATCGATTTTTTCTAAAACCAGCTTGATAATCGTTCAATATATTTTCTGTGTATACTTCTCTTTTTCTTTTTAGTATGGTTTCCAGTACTTTGTATGTGACGTTCAGGAGTGCTATTCCTCTATTGTTATCACAACTTGGCAGGTCTCCCTTCTTATGTATTGGGTATATTATAGACTTTCACCACTCTTTAGGTATTATTTCCTCTTTCCAGATATTACACATTAGTTTTTAGGTTTTTTTCTTAGGTAGTCTCCTCCATATTTTAAGTATTCTACTGCTACGCCGTTTTCTTCAGGGCTTATATTGTCTTTCATGGCAGTTAAAACTTCCTTAACTTCATCCTTAGTTGGTCTTACAATATTTATTTCACCTATTGCTATTGAATCTCGCTTATGGTCGTTTTTTTCGTCTATTTTACCGTTTAGGTGTTCTTTGAAATATTGTTTCCATATCTTTAAATGTGGTTGTTCATTTCCTATCAAATTATTTGTCTTTAATGTATGTTGTTTTTAAATTTGAACCTCTGCTTATTTCTTTAACATCTTTGTAATAATATTTTATTACTCCTTTGATATTTTTCTTCCATATTTTGAATTTACCTTTCTTAAAGCTCTTTTCTTCTTTCGGCAAATTTCTTTACTAATTTCCTTTGCCCATTATATCTTTCTTTATCACTTATCATTATCACTTTTTGTTTGTAACATCTTTTGTCTATTTATTCGCTTAAACTCTATTTTTTTTCACATTCTGTGTCCAAACCATTATTTCTTCTATTTCCTTTTAGTCTTTGTTATATTTCATAACAGTTTTTACTATTTGTCATCATTCATAACTGTTTTTATAATATTTTCGAGTATTTGCCAGTTTTCGTCTATGCCATTTAATTGAACTGTTACGTCGCGGTTATGAATATTTTCTAGATCTTACCTTTACTTGTTGGCTGCTTCCTCTGTTTTCAATTCGTCGTTGTTATATCTTATGTTTTGCTTTCTTTTATGTTTTATTTTTTCTGAATACTCATACTTTAACTTACCTCAGACCATATAATGGTTTGAATCAACGTCAGCTCCTCTGTAAGTTCTTACATTAGTTATAAATTCGGATTTATAAGAGTATTAAATATAAAAATTAGAAATGAATTTCCGTCTATTTTGCTTTATTATTCAAGTTCAGCTTAAATGTGTACAAAATAAGTTTAATGTGTAAGAGTTCAAGGAAACAGGGAACTAAAAATATCGATAGAACTTTGCGGGATATGATTTGAACCTATCACACTATTGCAAACAGTCGCCTCTCTTTCTTCCATCAATCGCAATATTTATTGAGTACGCTTTCTAGAAAACAAAAGAAGATTGCAGTTTTATTTTTCGCACTAAAATTACTCCAAATTCTCAGTCTTTGTATGAGAGTTAGACAAGAAATAAATCTGGTCTATACTTGTCAAACATGAACTTTGAAATCATACATTTTAATAAAGTTACCAGTCACATATTTAGCGTAGTTGTTACCTGTCATACTACTTAAATTTTTTAAGTCGAAGAAATCTAAATGACTTAATTCTTTTACCTATTATGGAATGCCACGTTTCTGATCAAATAAAAAGAATTGAATTAAAATTAAATAATGTAACTTAAATTCAATTTATAGTTATTTATTTTACAAGACGATAAAATTGTAGTTTATCTTCGAGAGCGTTTTTTAGCGTCGAGACGTCAGTCGAGACGCTAATTATGCGAGGAGATAATGCGATTTTATCGTCGTGTGCAAATCAATATTTTTTTTTCTATAGCAAGACTTCAAGTTCAGGTAAAAAATAGAATTTCAAAGAAAATTGTAATTTTTGGCACAAAAATCGCAATTGTGTTGCTCCGTTGCTAGGGATATGAATTACTTTGTCAACAAATGTCAAACAAATGTTACGTTTTGGTTTTTGCGGAGAATATTGTTGCGTTTTGTGTAAAAAGTGAATCAATACGAAATGGACGGAAAAGACTTGACACAAGAAAAGGAAAACCTGCCATCAGATGTATAAAATGCAGCGTTGGAAGCAGAAAGTTCATTGTTGCCACAAAAATCTAGGATGATGTATGAGATAGAACACCAGTCTTTTAAAAAGTGGAAAAGCATTAAGAATATCAATGGCGTGAGTGAAAAAATACTTCTGACGTATTTTTCTGAAAAGTCGAAGAAAGCGATGCCATCGTTATTATGGTCGTATTATTCGATGCTGAAGCGTACGTTGTTGGTGAATGAAAATTGTGACATTTCTAAATTCAGCAAGTTAACCACCTTACTAAAAAACCTGTGTGGAGGATACAAAGCTAAAATGTCCAAAATCCTGGAGTAAGATGACTTTATTAAATTTCTGACAGAAGCTCCTGATTACCTCTATTTGTTGATGAAGATTATTGCTATTTTTTGTGTGCATGGAGCGACTAGGTCCAATGAATTGTACAAGTTAGAAGTGTTTAACGTAGACGACAGAAAATCGGTGATAATCGTTTCATTATCTGATACTAAAACCAAGCAGGAAAGGTCGTTTTGTATTACTGACAAGAAAAGTGGACTGAGTTTCTTGGAAATTGTGAAAAAGTATATTGCCTTGCGTCCCAAAAACGTACCTCACAGTAAGTTTTTTGTAAATTACCGACAGAAAAAGTGCACTACTCAACCGGTAGGGATTAACGCTATATATCCCCAAGAAGATTGCAGATTTTTTGAAACTTGCAAATTCAGAAATGTACACGTATCATGTTGTGTGTGTGTGTGTGAGACAGAGATATGGCATTAGACAAAGAATCTTTTTGCCACAGAAAATTGTGATAAGGAAAAACAGTTGTTATAGCAAAACTTTAACATTATCTATGAAAAAAACAACATTTAAAGAGTGTTTACCCAAGTATTTAGTGGCTCAAAACATGTAGAATGATAGAGTTTTTTAATATTATAGCTTTTATTAAGGAATTTTTAAATAAATTTTTTCTTTTATTTTTATTGCTTTTACTGCGTGCAAGAACATTAAAATGATATATACTTTATCTAATTTACATACCAATGCACGTCATCGGCGTCATAGCTCGTGACGTCATATGATACCAACACGAAATATTTAGGCGATAGGTGTGTTCTTTTTTAGAATCACTTTGCCGAGTACACTGGCATTACAGCAACTAGACATATTTTATTATATACGTGTAGAAATAATATTTAAAGATTTCTATTAATGTTAACTTAAAGAAATACACAATAATATGTTTCATTTAATTTGTATAAATGCCATTTTAAAGCGTTTTTATGAAGAACATTTGTTCGGAACACACTGTAACTGTAATCGAACGAAGGTGGAATTTTGGCATAAATTGGTAACACTTATTTGACAGTTGCGGTGTTGACACTTTTTGTACTTTATTATTTTGAATTTTAAAGTGAATATCTTTTGTTTTATATTTTTACCTATTTAATAAAATCTGTGCTTTTTAGAAAAAAATTAGTGTGCTTTATTTCAAAAATGTTACGTAAGAATTTGAATAGTCGTAGGAAAGAGATGGTAATACTTTTGCAATAATTATGTGACCTATTTGATCTAAAATGGAGTCAGGATTTTTTTATTCTGTGGCAACTATGTCAACTTCGATCTCTGTCAATGATAATGACGTGCATCGGTAAGTAAATTAGATGAAGTATACATATTATTAGTTAGCCCGCAAAAGATGTCAGATTAAACCGTGAATTCCAAATTGTCATTAATTTTGGAAGCTTTCTGGAAGAATACTTCAACGTGCTTGCGTCTATTAAATTGCAGCTACGGCGATGTCCTTTACCGTTATGCAAAAAAGACATTCTACAGTATCATTACCAACACATTTCTAATCCTGTTCTTTAGATTCACGACGAACCTTTTTTTTATTCCTGATGCTTCTCGTATTTTTCCTTTGTGTTTATACTTCTGATGCATTTTTTGGAGACAAAAATAAAATACTAAATTTAGTAAAAATGTGTAACTATACTGTTGGAGAACTATATCTCCAAACCAATAATTCTATTTTGTATCAAATAATTCTATTTTCGCGTCGGTTACCTAAATAAATCCAGTCTACCTAGACCTTGTTTCTGAGAATGTTAATCCCCGCCCACAACGCCTACTTGACGACAGACCGGCTTTTCAAAATGCATAAACAAAAAAATATTCCAGCGGGGCTAGTGATTTAGCGACTTTCGTAGGGCTAACATCTATATTTCAAAAGTTCTGAGAGGATTCTCCACGTTGCAGTTTACGCGATTGACCGGGAAGCCGTAATATGTGAATAAGTGTTATGGTGTTTTCGCTTTTGTTCGCAAATTGTAATATTCAAATTAAGTTCCTACGAAAAGTTACACACTCAAATTTTATAAGCTCTATTTCTTGCCCTTTAATTTTTCAATTACAGTTTCTTTCTAAACAAGTAATTGTTTTATTTCACTATATCAATTCAACAGGCCAGATAAAAGCAACTTTGAAAGTCCATTTTAGTTTCTCTACTGAGCTGTCGAAGGCTAGCGGACTAATTGGGCTTACAGCAAGAACAAAGCCGCTGAAGGAGACACTGTTGCATATAAGCCCCTCCATGGAAGGGATGTTGTAAACCGGCACCCTCCATATACATAAGATTTGCGACTGGGTGGTTCAACTATTGGCATGAAGGTCATGCCTTACCATGCATGGCATGGATCGAGTGGATAATAATAAGATCAGATAGAAATTAATACGTTTACTTATTTTTGTTTATTTTATAGATAAAGATATCGCATACTCAAATAATTTATAATTACATAATGTTTTCTTTATAAGCAAACAAACATTTAGTAGCTTGGAAAGCTGTTTCCTGAGGAGTTTCTTTTAGTACTAAACATTTTGCTTTAATTTCTGTCCTTAGTACTGGGTCTGCAATTCTCTTGTGCAATTCAGATTCCACTACACCTATATCTATTTGACCGTTTTCCTTAAAGAATCCATAAGCTGTAATAAATTTATAATTTCTTAGATTTAAAATAGCCTTAATTCATTACATTTATAAAGAAAGGTGAAATTAGAAATAAATTTAGTCAAGACAATGATAATGAACCACAAGATAGTGCGAAGACAAGAAATAATCAAATTTACATTTAATCAGTAAAATTTGTACAAATTTGAAAAAATGCAAAAATAATAACAAAAATATAGAGATTTTAGCAAAAATAGTACATTGTTTACCGGGTAGGAAGAGCTTAGCATTCCTGGACGACTGTGAAGATTGCTAAGTCGAGGCGCAAGCCGAGACTTAGCAACACAGAGTCCAGGAATGTGGCTTTTCCTACGAGGTAAACATACTATTTTTCCGCAAATCGTTTAAAGTTCGACAGATATTGATTGATTTAAAAAAAAACGCGATAATTTTATTCCCAAAAAAATGGTGCTTTGAAATTCCTAATAAAATTACTTGGGTTACTATGGCAACGTATTGAGGTTGAATTGTCAAACTTATGTATAACACTAACAACTGTACGGAAATATCATTTCCTTACAGTAAGGAAATGACATTTCCTTACAGTAAGGAAGTCCTGACTTTTTCTTCAAGAAATTTTGACTTTTCAAAATTTCCTGGCGATTTGCGGAAAAAACATTTATTTTCTATTATTAAACTATAAATAATAAGGTTATCAACCACCAACCTGGTTAAATTATGCTTTATTGATCACATCTTGTCTTATTTTATATTATATGTATACATAAATATGAAACAAAAAGTAGAAAATATCTTTAATAATCAATCTCGTTTAAAAATAAAACGATATCCCAATTATTTTACTTTTAAACGGCAGAAAAATAGAAAGTTTAAAATTATAATAATAGAAATAATAATAGCATACCTTTGGTCATGCAATATACGTGATCTTTAAAGGCAGAATCTTCTGGGAAATTTCCTGTCATTGCTTGATTGACCATTTCTTGGGTAGCTCCGGAGATAGGTAAGCATTTTTCATGTAGTTGACGCACCATATCCTTGTCAGCATCTGAGACACTCTAGAAATATTTAAAGGATTTTTCTGATATTTATTTAGAGTAGAGATTTAGAGTAAAGTAGAGAGCACATGTATTCTTTTAAAATATTAATATCTCGCATATGACCATAACCTAGTTCTTATGGTAAGATTAAAGCAGTAATGGTGAAATATAATCAGAACACTAGCACATACTGCAAAAACGAGTGGTAAAAATTAATGAAGAGTAAACAAAATTCTTGGTAGTAAAAATCTGCAGGGTGGCATCTGGCAGGTAATTAATAGTACCTAAATGTAAAAACAAAAAAACATTTTGACCCATGCAACGAAGGCTATACTTACACAAAAACATTATGTTTGACTTACTATGATAAATCTTCTTCTTTTCTTTTTCTTTTTATGTAGACATGACTCCTTTGTCATTCCACCGTTTTCGTGGTCTTCCTACTGATCGTATTTATATTGGAGAACCGTCTCTTGCCGTCTGTTCTACTCTATTTGTTGTCATTCGGCTTATATGATCGTTCCATTCTTCTCCTCTATTTTTTGCTTCGTTCTTAATGTTCACATCAGCATCCACTTCGTATATCTGTACTTCTAGCCCTCTCCCATAATGTCTTGTCATTAATTTTTCAGGGTTTTCATCTCTGTTATTTCTAACATCCTTTTTTCTTCTATGTGTCAGATCGTGTTTCTGCCGCGTATGTTATTACTGGTCTAATGACTGTTTTGCTCTATCTGTTTGCTCTATTCACTGTACCTTCCACTTAAGTTTCGAGCTTTCCGTAGCTAGATAATGTGATGCCTAGATATGTAATCTCCATCACTTGTTCTATTATCTGACCTCTTAGTTTACTCAAGCAATAATTGGTTTAATTATACTTTAGATTGTTCAAGCCATTTTTGTGTGCTATTCATAAATGAGGAAGATATTTACATGTTTTCAGTGACGCTAGAAGTTTTTCTTGATCCTACCAAATGTATTTTTCAATTTGAATACTTTTTTATTGTATAAATTAAATCTTTAATTTTAAATATCCCAAAATCATTAGCGCGCGATCAATAGGAAGCAGACTAAAAAACGTTGTTGAGAATTTACCGATCTTTTTTTGTTTAGAAATGGATTATGCTAGTATACTATAATACATGTCAACTCCCAACTTACAACTAAATTGCCTCAATGTCATTCAGAACACCACTCTTCGAATATGCCTTGGTGCTTTTACATCTAGTCCCACAGAGAGTAGGCTAACAAACCACCTACCAATATTTGTCGTCAGCAAATTATCTTGTCCTACTTTTTCAAAGCATCAGCTAACCCAAATAATTCAGTCAATGGATTAATCAACTTGCTTAAAGCCACAGAAGAAACCGGCGTAAAGTTACTTCTTCTACTCTGTAACCAAATATGGCATTCCAAACAATGGCCTGAAGACTGGACAAAATCTACAATAACGACCATACATAAAAAAGGCAGCTTCCATAAATGCGACAATTATAGAACTATCTCTCTTATATCCCATGCCAGCAAGATAATACTACATTATAATCAATGAGAGACTGAAAACATTCCTTCAAAGAGAAATTCTACAAGAGTGAACTGGATTTACCAAAGGTAGAGGCACTCGAGAACACCTGCTGAATATAAGACAGATAATCGAGAAATCTAGGGAATTCAACATCCCACTATACATCTGTTTTATAGATTACCGTAAAGCGTTCGACAGGGTCAAGTGGAGACACTTATGGTAAATACTAAAAGAAGTAGGCGTACCACAACATCTAATTACGCTTATGACCGAACTATATGAACACACTACTGGATCAGTTAAAGTACTTGACACACTTTCAAACGAAATTCAGCTGATAGAACTTATACGACTGATCGGAAACAAAAGTCAAATATTTGGTTCGAGGTTGTGAGCTTATACTTATATCTGGGATAATTAATCACAAACACAGGATCATTACAAGAAGAGATTAAACGTAGATGTGATCTAGCAAAATTCGCCATAGCAAAAATGACCAAAATATGGAAGGACTGTCAAATTTCAAGAGCGATAAAGATGAGGTTGATCAACTGCTTAATATTCCCAATACTAACCTACGGATGTGAATCTTGGACTCTGAGACAATCGGAGAGAAGAAAGATAGACGCCACTGAAATGTTCTGTTGGAGACGAATGTTACGAATTCCTTGGACCGACCGTAGATCAAATAATTCAATTTTAAGAGAGCTAAGAGTTAGCCAACGACTCTCTAGTATAAAGTCCATCTCCAACAATTAAAATATTTTGGTCATGTTATGAGAGCAAACACAGAAAACATGGAAAGACTCATAATACAAGGAAAGGTAGAAGGCCGAAGATCACGAGGAAGATCCCCAACAAGATGGATAGATCAAATTACAGGAATATGCCAAAGACATATGCATGAATTAAAAGAAATTACCAGAGACAGAAATCTCTGGAGACGGACAATACACGACATCACGTCGACCACAACACTCCCCTGGGGGGTCAGGATTGAAGAGAGAGAGGGTTAATCAACACTACCAAACCAATAACCATAACTAAACCCAGAGCAGTAAAACCAGCTTCACAATTTCTTACAAAATACTACTTCAATATTATCCTCTAATACTCCACCATGAACAATACCGTAGCCGACTTTAAACACCAGTCTTTTAACATATAACAAAAAAGAAACTTCTAGTTTCGTCCTAAAGCCATCCTTCCTGGAACCCACACAAACCAAACAGTATGACCTAATCATTACACAGACGCTCCGAAAGTTAAAGATCGGGTTGATTCTTTTGTCAGTACCACCAAAGTAGTTATAGCTACCTACCGTCTTCCACATCACTGTAGCATCTACACAGCCGAACTATATGCTATCATGAAAGCACTTAATTGTTAAATCAACAAAAGTAAAAACATCTCAATCTGCACTGACTCATTATCGTTCATCCTATCCGTCAACAATATTTGCAACCAAAACCCATTAATTCGAAGTATCCACAACTCATGCCACCAATTAAAATATGGGATCGTATCGGTTAGCATTATTTGGACTCTATTGCACGTGTATATTGCGGGAAATGAAAATGCAGATCAAGCAGCTAAAAAAGCAGCCCGTTCTTATGTACCTATAGAAAGTATGCAAGTTAAGGTCGATTTGCAACATACAGTCAAACAAATGTATTTCAGAGCCTGGCAAAACTTCTGGGATAGAACGAGGTCAAAACTTCATAATATACTACCAATAATTTCTTCCTTAAAACTACCAGCACTTTCTAAAAGAGACAAAGCTGTTATAAGAAGATTAAGAATTGGACATTGCTGTCTTAAACATGGGTACCTAATGAGTGAAAACGATACTCCTTAGTGTCATACCTGCAATACCCGTGTCACCGTCAAGCACATATTAGTTGAGTACCAGCTATGTTCCAAGACACGAAATCAGCATAAACTGGATAAAGACATAACCGCCACTCTTAGTTATAATAGTAAATTAAACAATGTAATGTTTCTTACAAACTGTCAGATATACTGCGCTATATAGATATTATTTTTTTATCATTTTGCTGTAATCCTTAATTTTCTAACCGTGTCATTGGCCATTATTGCTGAGACACGTTTAAATAAATAAAAAAAAATAATGATTTTTTTAATTATTTCACTGAAACTCTGTAGAATAATCACATTCACATAATATAAATTATTATTTATTTTCCATCCGCATGTAGCCACTTGTTCAGTTACTATCAATTCTAATAGAATAGCATAATAGACTCAAAATGTATGTAAATAGGTTTTAAATTGTTGATGTTTTTTAAAAAATATTTGTCATTTGCTTATTGCTATTATTCTTACCTCTATTCCGCCTAGTAATGCAACAGCTAAGAAAAAAATAACACAACATGTATTCATTTTGTTAATATTTATTGTTACACAGGACGACACTAAAGACAACTGCTTATTTCTTATTTAAATCAGTTTATATAGACAAAAATTTTTGACAAAATTACATGGTTCTGCTAATAATATGGAATTAACAATTCTTCTCTGAAATGGATGGTATTCCTTCATCGCAACATTGTTATCATTGTTAAAACCTATTAGTTAATTCTTGCAATATATGATTTGCATACTAATTGATAATTTAAAAGCTTTACTTTAAAGTTTAATACAATAAAATTAAGCAAATCATAAATTTACTGATATTTATTCTGTCGTAAGCAAAAGTGGATTCATGTATGTATATATTAAAATATATTGCTTTACCTGCTGAACTTATGTGGAAAAATGTAGACAAAGTTAGAAAAATTAGAAAAAAAATATTCGTAAAATCAGAGTTATTAAATAAAAATATCAAAATAGAACTAATGTGCAAGATGACTGAAGAAGTGAAGATAAAAAAGGTAATGTTCAACTAGTGTAGTAACATATCTATATCATAAAGATTTGCTTATACGTGAACAAATAAAAAAAACTATATACAGAGTATGGAAAAATTACTACAAAATCAACTTGATAAATTTATAGCATGGTTTAAAAGAAGTGGTTTTCAATTTGCTTCATCTAAAACTCGCTGCATCATATTATTCTCAGAGACCAAAACAGATGAAAAAAATACCTACTTTAAAACTTGGGGGGTGAGACACTTGAATGTGTGAATACAATTAAATATCTAGGTTTAATATTGGATCAAGGTCTAACCTGGAATGATCACATCAAATATATATCAGCTATATATCAAAAAATGTCTTTCTGGTACGAACTGGGGAGTGGACGGTAGAACTCTACTAATATTATATAAAAAATCTGATTCGCTCCAAGATCGATTATGAATACCACGCTTACTTGTCTGCTTCAATAACTCTAAAAGTTTTAGACATCATTCAAAATAGCACACTTAGAATAATAAGCGGTGCGTTAAGAACAACTCCTATCTTAAGTCTTTAGGCCGCAGTCGGTAAACTACCATTAGATTTAAGAAGACAGGAATTATTGCTCTCATATGTATTAAAACAGTACTCTTTACAATATCACCAAACCATTCGCTGCTTGAATATCCAGCACTCAAATTCCGTTTTACGAAAGATGCAGATGAATCATAAATGAATTAAAACTTAAAGTCCCCGAAATCTATCCAAGCAAGGTGCCAACTTCCCCTGCTTGGCTAATACCTTCTCCTCGCATAAATTTAGATCTATTATCAAAAAATAAGAAAGAATGCAATCGTCACCTAATGAATTCTAAATATGAAACCTTCATTTCTCAATTTTCTTCCTTCAAATAGTTATTCACAGATGGATCTAAAACAGAACGTTGTATAGCACCTGCGTTTGTAAAAAACTATGAAATAAAGAAACTTAAAGTAGCGCAGACTAATACTATTTTAACAGGAGGTAGGGAGAACTCTTTGCAATATATAAAGCCATATGTCACGTTACAAAATGTCCTGAAATTAACTTCTTAATAATTACTGATGCTAAGTTCTCTAGAATCTCAAAAATCTAGTCTTTCCCTCCTGTGGTCAAACTCATAAGACCTAAATCACATTGCTTTTCTGTGGGTGCCATTTCATGTAGGAATAACGAAAAACGAGCTGGCGAATAAATATGACAAGGCGGATAAATATGACAACGATCTGGCGGACATCTGATGACAAGGGATTCCCAACCGGAGTGTTATGCTTGCTAGACTCCGCTAACAGTAAAACACCCTCTAGTGGAGTGCCCGTTACACAGTGCGGTAGGATGTAAATTCGGAATCCCGAAGAAATCGAGAGGACTATTCTTAAAGTGCGGTGCCAAAGTGATTATCCATCAACTAAAAACAATAAACTATTGATACAAGCCTTCCTGGCTCATGCGAGTTTGTAAAAAAAATATATGTATGAAAATGAGTTTAAATTTATAAAAGTCCGATAAATAACATAAGCGAAAAAGATCAATTTGTTCTTGAGAGAAAGCGTAAAATAGGGTACCAAAAAAGTTTTTGGGACAAAGTCTTGTTTATTATTATTATCAAGCCCTAAAGAGAAGTTTATCAGTATTAAAATTTGGTCAGTATTTATCAGCCAAAAATTGGTTCTCAAAATACAAACATTAATAAAATAAAAAAAAATTGTTTTTGTTTACTTGGTTAAGAATTTCTTTTAATATCTTAATTTTGTTTGACTCATTTTTTATATTGGCAATTTAAACATATATTATACATTTTAAGATAAACGACTAAAATGGTATTGCCAATATTGCTGAATTTCGTTCTTGAGATGACTTTATTTTAAGATCGTCCTTCGATTATATACAATCAACTTTAACTTGAGAAAATCTGTTAGAAAAAATCATAGCATGTGATTCGTCTTTAAAAAGGCAACTATTTGCCATGATGACAGTAGAATTCTCCTGTTAGTGATACCATAGTAAATTATGAGGAAAAACCCCCTAGTACTATCCCGACATGGTAAGTATTTGGTCTTACATTTACTTTACTGTCAATAAACACCAAATTCTGATTTTATATGTATGTGATAAAACATAAATAATATATTCCCGATATGTTACTGACTTACTAATAGTGGTATTTTCCTGTTATTAACTTCATTTTTTAATTTGTTCTAGCTCCTACTGCATTTTGCCGAGGAATTTACGTCACAATTGGTCTCATTTAGCATAATTAGAGCCGCTTTTTTCGATTTTTCTCTTTTTACCATCTGTTTCTTTTAAGACTATACTTAAATCGTTCCATTGAAGGCTATACTATTCTTTATTCAATGATGTGTCTGAATTGACCTTAAAGGTCGATTCAGACACATCAGTCAAGTCTCGTCACAGTCCTGGCGCCGAACCGAACAATCCGTCATACAAAATATTCTTTAATAGAAATATGAAAAATATATATTCACACTCATCAGGCAACGAACAGTTTCCCAGCTGTCAGATAGTTGATAGTTATGTGACCAAACAGGACCGGTTCGGCGCCGAGACTATGACGGGACTGATGTGTCTGAATCGACCTTAACTCTCACACTTTGACGTCACGGCGAAGCAACTTAAACATAATATCACATAATATATTGGTTTATGAGTTTAATTTGCCTAAAATAAGATAAAGAAAGCATTTAAATTACTAGTGCTTTATTAATTAATATAATGTAATGCTAATTTAAATTGTATCAAGAGCTACATAAACATAATTCCACTAATTACATAATAAAAATAAATAAATAAAAAATTAATGAATAAACACGAACTAAAAAGACGGTTTTCGTCTAAAGCAAATGTGATAATTTTTGAAAAAATTTAGTTTGTA
This sequence comes from Diabrotica balteata, assembly GCA_918026665.1. Lineage (NCBI taxonomy): Eukaryota > Metazoa > Arthropoda > Insecta > Coleoptera > Chrysomelidae > Diabrotica > Diabrotica balteata. Next base: position 14,713,886 of record OU898277.1, on the reverse strand, counting down.
ATCTGTTGTTAATAAAAAAAGTAAACAAATGTATATCATTATAAATTACAACCTCTAACAATATTACAGATATTAAAATTTTACAGAGTTAGTTTTAAAAATAGGGAAGCGTTACAATGAAAAACGCACAATACATACTATTTGCCCTTTATTCAAACGGATGCTTGCCATAAACTTATTACAACTTATTTCTTCAAATCTTGTAATTCGTATTTTTTTTTCTAATAATTTTCTTAGATGTCTTAATTTATTATATTTTATGTACATGTTCTGCTTAAACAATAGACTACTTCATACGGTATAGCATTATTATTTTCTTCTCATTTGGGCATGGCCCTAGCAGTTAATGTCTTAAATAAATTGATGTCATGTGATAATGAAGACCCATGCATTGACTGAAATTCATGATTCAATATTTGTGCATCAAAACGTAAGTCGTCATTAGGATCTAATAAACCACCTATTGAAATAAATTGTATCCAATCCGGCATGATAATAATGCTTATGCTATCCGCTATATATTCTAACTTATACCACAGAATAATAAACAATCAGAATGCCCACTCTCAGATGCCGCCTTTGAAGTTTTTCAGCACGCGGGCCATGTTTTAGAAGGAAACACATAACACAGACATATGATTTGTGAGGTTATGTTATTGTTTATATTTATGTTTAATTATATTATTATTTATGTTATTATATTTAACACTGTTAATATAATTGTATAGTGTGTAATAAAGTTAATTAAACAGGGTTCATTTTTCTATGCACACCACATAAACAACACTGGTTCTCTCTAAAACATGGTGGAACGTCTGCGCGAACGAGATGCGCGTACTTAATTTTCTATGGAGAGTGGGAATTCTGATTGTTTATTATTCTGAGCTTATACTTATGTTGGAATTTATAGGTAACGTACTTAGCTATATATTTCAAAGCATCTTGGTTAATTTTTTCTCCTCGTTCAAAATGTCGGAGTAATTAACGCCCAATTTCGCAGCGTACACATTAAAGGTAAAGGGTACCCACGCGACCTTTGGTATCGATAACCTTCCGGACTGACGTTACATAAAGAAATCGCGGATGCTATATCTTCTGGCGCCCATGGTTTCTTTTTTACTTCCAGACCTTATTAAGTCTTCAATTTGACCAGGAGTAAAAACATTTTTCAGCATTGTGTTTATATGAGTATATCTTGCATTAATGTCGTTTATTTCCTTCAACAAATTTGTATTTTGGGAGATATATAAAGAGATATCTACTATTTTTTAAATATATTTTATCTTTCGATGGAATCGAAAGTAACGTATGCCAGTCCCTTTTTTGCCATATCAAAAAACGGTATACGCAGGCATAACTATAATTATTTGGTTTTATATACAAACGTTAATTTTAAATAAATCACCGGAAAATTAATATATCTAAACGTTAAGAAAAGCCACGAATGGCAATATAATGTGTTTCGCGCGGTAATCTTGCTTCGCCGTGACGTCACTGCGCCAAGCCGACACGTTTAGGGTTTTCATCTAGCATACCGGTGTAAGTGTATCGTGCTACCAATGTAAATTTATCGGAGTGCACCTTCGGGTTGTTCGGTGGCATAATTATGGAGTCGTCATTTTCTAAAGTTCTCTTAGCCTTTAGTTTCTCCTTGCTTGTTTTGTTTAGTTTTAATATACTTTTTCAATTTAAGTTTGCATAATACTCTATATTCTTCTTTTTCGTGGGTTGGTAATTAATATTGAAATATTTTCTCCACTGAGCTGATTGGAATAATTGGAATTGTCTAATTTTGGAATAGATGGATAAGTAACAGCAAAGTGTAGACCCTTTTACAGTATTAAACTCTCCGTTGCATTTAAATGTCTATTTAATAGGTTGACAGCTGTCACTAATATGTCATTATGGGCAAAATTTCAATTAGCAGATGTAGTATTTGGCCAAGTAGAACTTCGTTTTCATCCAATTTTTAGAATGACAAAAAATTATTTTTTAATTTGACCCAGTTACCTTGTGCTTCCCCGTTATATACATATTTGAGCAATGTCACGTGAGACATGTAAGTTTTATGATAATTTATAAATTATATGACAAAGTAGACGAAATAAGTTTAATTAAATTTTGTTTTGTCTATTTCGATCAAATTATACTACGCGTATAAAGCAAAAGATATTGCTGGAAATCTTGTATACGTAATTTATAGTTATTCCTTATGCGAACATTCAATAAATTGTAAAAACTAAACATGTAATAGAACGAAACAAAGTAGATCTGTGAACACAGGCATAGAGCTCTCTATTGTCGGAAATTTGTTAATTGAGCTACTTAACTTATATTTTATATTCTACCATGTTTTTACGTTTTTACGCCAAATTTAGTGAAACGCGTGTGATTATTCATGTGCGATGTTTATGTCAGTTACAAAAGTTAGAAAACCGTAAACAATTTTGTATTGATTTACTGCAAGTCATAATTTGTATTAAAATTTCTATATTCAGTCAATAAAGTATGGGACAAAGAAGGGTCGGGACTTTCCTCATTTATGCAAGTGACAACAGTTTGCAACAACAATTTTTTTCTTTTTCCTTTCTTTTTCTTTTTATGTAGACATGATCCTGCCTGTTTTTGAATGTGCCTCCAGTAACTTGTTGCATTGTTTACGTGGTCCTCCTACTGATTATTGTCTTCCTAATAATTACCTCTTTTTTTGTTCCTTTACAAACTTTTTTATTGTTAAAATATTATCTACACTCTACACTATCCATGTTTTTCCTATTTTTGTAAGATGTATTTTCAGTTTAGTTTCACATGCACCAGAAGAAGAGAACCCATCTTCTTCTTCACGTGCCATCTCCGCGACGGAGATTGGCAATCATCATGGCTGTTCTGATCTTAGATGCTGCTGCTCTGAATAGTTCAACTGATGTGCATCCGTACCATTCCCTCAAGTTACGCAACCATGAGATTCTTCTTCTTTCTACACTTCTCTTGCCCTGGATTTTCCCTTGTATAATCAATTAAAGTAGGTTGTATCTCTCATTACGCATAACATGCCCCAGGTATTGCAGCTTTCGTGTCTCGATGGTTTCCAATACTTCCATTCTTTTGTTGATTCTTCTCATGAGTTCGTTGTTTTTTACATGGTCGGTCTATGATATCTTCGAGATTCTTCTATACACCCACATTTCAAATGCTTCCAACTTTTTAGCAGTCAACGCATTAATCTCTTCCATCCCATAAGGCAGTGTCGAGAAAATATAACACCTTTCCAGCCTAACTCTTAAGTCCAATTTTAGTTCTCTTGTACAAAGTACCTTTCTCATTTTATTAAAGTTTGTACGTGCTCTTTCTATTCGAACTTTAATTTCTTTGGAGTAATCGTTTGTGTTATTAGTTATTGTGCCAAGATAGTGTGATAGTTTTCAACTTGTTCTAAAGCACTACCATTAATTGTCAGGCTTTCACCATTATTTTGGATTTTTGATATCCTCATAAATTTGGTTTTCTTGGTGTTTATTGATAATCCATATTCTTCTGCAAACCAAAAAGAACACAAAACAGCACCCTACTTTGACCTGTCTCTCCCTGCTCCTATGTTTATGCAACGTTCTTTGCAAGCTATGGCATAGAAACGAGAGCTGTTCTGTTTCATATCTGTTTTCTGGTCTTAAATCTGTTACTCGACACTGAGGAGTAGGCAGATTGTGACCTGAGTGCTGTTTGAGATTCTCGTATTTGTGAAGAACAAGATACTGGTACGTCACGAGTGAAGAGGGTAACAAATTAAGACGACTGACTTGGACAAAATCATATCCCTCTCTATAATGGTTCCAAAATGAATGCCAAAACGTCGGGTTTTTAACACAGTTCTTCCTGAGAACTTTCCAATATCTATAAAGACTTATACATAGAATAATACGGCTAGATAGGAACTCACTCGTTTACTTGTTTTTGTTTATTTTAAATTTTATACATAATAAGATCGGATAGTCAAATAATTTATAATTACAGTCTATCTTTATAAGCAAACATACACTTAGCAGTTTGGAAAGCAGTTTCCTGGGGAGTTTCTTTCATTACTAAACATTTTGCTTTAATTTCTTCTCTCAGTGCTGGATCTGCGATTCTCTTCTGTAACTCAGCTTCAACTACAATTTTATTTACTTCACCATTTTCGTTAAAAAACCCAAAACCTGTAACAAATTTATCAAATTTTAATTATAGACACGTTAAATTAGAAATAAAAAGAGACACGATAATGATAAAGCATGGCAAGATAGTGATAATGAAAAAACTTAACAAAACACAAACATAAACATTAAAAATGATAAACATATAGTGAAGGTTCTGTATCGTTATTATGAGACGGTGGACAGACGTTGATGAACAACTGTGAAACAGCACTGATTAACGAAACTCTTGATTTTCTTTTACTAAATTTTAAAAATGTTTACCAACTATCAACCTGATTCTTCTTCTTCTAGTTCCATGACCGTTATCGATCGTTGGATATCATGTTGGCTACCATATTCGCTATCGTGACTTTATTGACAGCAGCTCTAAATAACGATGTAGTTGATTTTCCATACCATTTCCTTAGATTTTTCAGCCATGATGTTCTTCTTCTACCAGGACCACGATTACCTTGGATCTTTCCTTGAATGATCAGATGTAAAAGATCATATTTTTCAGGGTGTCTCATAATATGACCGAAGTATTCCAGCTTGCGTTTCTTTATTATATTGACCAGTTGTGTTGTTTGGTTTAGCCGTCTAAGGACCTCCTCATTTCTAACTCTGTCGATCCAGCTTATTTTCAGTAGTCGTCTGTATACCCACATCTCAAAGGCTGTCAAGCGTTTAAGCATAGCCTCAGTTAGGGTCCATGCTTCTACTCCATACAGCAGGACAGAAAAGATGTAGCAAGATATCATACGAACTCTAAGGTCAATGCTAAGATCGTGACTGCAAAGTACGTTTCTCATTTTTACAAAAGGCAGCTCGGGCTTGTTCTATTCGGCTTTTAATTTCTGCGGTTGGATCCCAGCTCTCATTGATATTACTGCCGAGATACACGAGTTTCTCTACTCTGTCCAGTGTGGCATCACCGACTTTTATACCGTCATCATGTATATAATTTTGTTTGCCAACTATCATATATTTAGTTTTCTTAACGATGGGTTTTAATCCACTATTTACTGATCACAAGTCTGTTTTATTTTGTTCATTAGATTTTGAAGATCTTCTCCGCAATTGGCAAGGACTAAGGTATCGTCGGCATATCTAATATTGTTGACGGTTACTCCATTAAGGCTTCCTTAAATATTTCCTCCGAATATAAGTTAAAAAGTAAAGGCGACAATATACATTGTCTCACTCCTCTTTTTATATTTATTTCATCCGACAGTTCTTGTTCAACCTTTATTCTTGCCACTTGATGCCAGTATAGATTTGTAATTGTTCGTAGATCTTTATCGTCCAATCCAGCTGTTTCCAGTATTTCTAGCATTTTGTTATGTCGGACTTTGTCAAAAGCTTTTTCAAAATCGATTGCACAAATATACACATTTTGATTTATATCTCTGCATCTCTGTACTAGCACCTGTATACTAAACAAGGCTTCTCTTGTACCCAAGCCACTCCTAAACCCAAATTGAGTATTATCATAGTGTATCAACCTGATTAGATTCTGATAATTGGATTATGCTTCATTTACTACGACTTACCTTTTTTTATACTTAAGTCAATCTCGTTTAAAAATAAAACAATTATTTAACAGAAGAATGTAAAGTTAAAAAACATAATTATAGAAATAATAATAGTATACCTTTGGACATGCAGTAAACGTGTTCTTTAAAGGCAGGATCTTCTGGGAAATTTCCTACCATTGCTTGCTTGGCCATTTCATCGGTAGCTCCAGAGATAGGTAAGCATTTTTGGTGTAGTGAGAACATCATTGCTTGTTCAGCTTCTGATAAGCTCTAAAAAGATTTATTGAATTTTTATGGTATTTTTAATGTAGTTTTAGTGGAAAACTAGCACAACCTGTAAGTTTCCCAAACAAACAGCAGCAAGTGGCACCTCAGCTTGTTTTACCATATAAGAAACGTTTACATAAGAAACGTTTTACCATATAAATTTGATTTAAAATATTAATATCTGACATATTACTATAAACTGTACTAAAATCACAATTAAGATGCACTGGAAATAAATAAACCAAGACATTTCAATAGCAAATCTTCAATATTTACAATATATTGTTCAACAAGATAAAAAAAATGTTTAAGACACTTGAATGTTACGAGGAACACTCCCGAATCATGATTTTCAACTTTGTAAATCATGATTTGGGATTTATGCAATGTATATACATTGTAAATAATTATTTTAGAGTACTCCTTAAACATTTAACGTGTCTTGTTATGTTTATTTCTAGTGCATCTTGATTCTGATGTTAGTATAATACTTATAAATATTTAATTGTTAGATATAATGAGGATAGTAAAACATAATACAAAAAGAAGTGCTAAAAATTAACGAAAGGCAATCAACAGAAATACTCACATCAAAAATGTCAGAGGAACACCATTATTATTCCACTTTTTTTAATAAAAACCTAAACAAATTGTTTGTTATTACATACTATTCGATTTGAAAACTTATTCTCTACAAACCAATGTATGCCATGAAAATTATTCTATCAATTACACTATTTTATTAAAAAAAAAGTGATTGATTGCTTCAAATTGTAAAGAAAGAAAAAGTGCTTCAAATTTTCACGATAGTTTCTACCTATTTACTTTAAAATTTTACTAAAAATCATAAAGCGTCAGCATTAAACACATGTTCAATTGATACGAGCTGTGAACAAGATTGTAGCTGGTCTTTTACAAACTGATGTTGCACGGACCAGCAGATTATGCAAATGATATGAGAAGCTGCAGGGAAAAAATGCAATACCAGTGAACACCATGACTACCAATGACTTCTTAAGTACTCTAGAAAAAATGATTGTCAACAGAAAAACCGATATTATGTTATAAAAAGTAAACTGGTTGTTGGATCAAAAAATTATAATCGAGAAAGAACGTCCATTTAGTTTATTTTTTACATTTTCATATAATAATGAACAGTTTATTGTAGTTGATTTACAACCAAAAGTTAAAGGTAAACCAGAGCTGTCAAACAACTGACTTGGAGCTTTCATGGCCGACTGGAAAACCTATTCTTACGCCCAAGTTGAATGATATTAAATCTATGATGCATTTGATTGCTAAAACGAGCAAAACATTTCTTGCTAATGATGCTATTATAGATGATGTAGGTGGTTATGATGGTGATGTTGATTCTCAGTTTGAAACTGAAACTGAATGAGACAGATTTTGTTAAAAAGTTCTATCAAAAATAATAATTACTATTTTTTTATTTTCTTTTACCTTATTTGATACCTGTTTGTAGCACTTAATATTGTTTTTACGTTTGTGTACAAGGAACCACATTACTTTGTTGGTAAATAAACCTGTCATATTTGGTGACTTGACATTTTTTTGTGTTCCCTGAAACCCACTAGTTGCTACTTTATCAATAGAAATATTTTATGTTATTTTATAAAAAAATATATTCTTATTTATACATGAAACCAAGTGAGTGGTTCTTTTTATAATTGTATAAAAAATATTAAAATTTAATTTTTTAAAAAGGAACCAAGTAAAGCTAATGGATTTTGTCAATAGCTATGAGTTATGCCGATTTAGTACACCAGTTTACCTGTTATTTACAAGATCATAGCTCTTGTCAAGATCATTTAGCTATAGCACATTGATTTTATGAATAATATTTTTTAAACTATTTTCAGACAACATTTTCAGACCATTTTGTTGATTTTCTCAGTCGTTACTTAATGATGCTTGGTTCCCTGTTCTATATCTACATCCAAGTATTCTATATTTCTCTTCCGCATGTGTTCCATTGCTTAGTTATTCCACTGTAAATGCTAATAAACTATATGATGGATTCACAGTTTACCTAAATATGTTATACATAATTTTTTGACATTTTTATACACAAATATTTGTTGCTTATTGCTATAATGTCTTACCTCTATTCCGCTTAGGAATGCAACAGCCAAGAAAGAAATCACACAATACGTATTCATTTTGTTAGTGTTGATTATTACAATTCACGATACTGAGTACAACTACTTATTTCTTGTTTAAGTCAATTTATATACACAAAAATTTTTAATATAATTGCATGTCTCTGATAATTATATGGAATTAACAGTTCTTCCCTGAAATGGACGGTATTCCTTCATCATAATATTGTCAACATTGTTAATACACACTTGTTAATTCTGGCAACATATGACTTGCATACTATATGATAATTAACCAACTCTACTTAAAGTTTTTTTTGCATGAAGTACCTCGACAACTATTGCCATTGGTACAGGAACAATAATATTAAATATATAATAAATAATGAAAACAAATAATAACTATATTACTTTAACTAATGTCTATTACGTTAAATCTTCTGGTAGAGCTTAGGGCCCGTTCCCACTTGTCGGATGTCGTCCCGGCAAAATGTTGGGTGCTCTAGTGACAATAAATTTTGATTGCGTTGTTCACATCTATCACACAAATTCCTCCTCGCCTCGTAGGGAAAACTAGCAGCGTCCACGTGTTTTGTGTGTTTTATAGTGTACAAGTTTATCCATTGTTTTATAAAAATGAAGATTGAGATAAATCATAAAGATTTGACTTGACTAGTTTATGAAAGAGTTGTCCTTTGGGACAAAACTTCAAATAGCTATAGGAACAAGCAATTGAAAATATCGGCATTAAAGTAAATACCGGCTGTAGTTTCTTTTGATGCCAATGAAACGTTCTTCAATCAGGCGTCTTGTCATTGATACAAAACATTAAAAAGAAACGTGAAAATAGACTGTCCATATCTAATTGGGACACACAGTCACGAAATCACCTACAAGGATTTAGATATTCAACTCAAAATATGGTTTCTCCAAATGGATCTGGATATGCGGATTAAAATCAGAATATGGTTTCTCTAAATGGATATGGATCTTTGACTCAAAAGCAAAATATGGTTTCCCAAAGTGGATCTGGATATCCGACAGACCAAACTATTGAACCTCCATTGACATCGTCTGTTCTTCTACCTGGTCACATCAGTCAAGCTCTACTCAATATAATTCACAATTAAATTTTGATGTTGATTTCTGAAATACCTATCTTCTACTACTTGTGTTATTTTCTTAAAATAAATGATTTCTTACCATAAAAAAATCGAGAGTCTTTCTTCGGGACAAATGCACTCTCTAAATCTTGTATTTTGATAGTGAATTCTTGCAGAAACGCGTGCCAGTAGGTCGTTAAATGTAGTTATGGATATTCTAAAATAACTAAAGAACTTATGTTCGTCACTTCTCAATTCTCCGATTAAGTTATGAAAAGTTCCTAAAGAAAATCTTTCTCTCAGGATTGGATGAACCCAAAATTTTCTTTTATTGGCTATTTTCCTTTGTTTTCTTCTAAAAAGATAGAACATCACAACAGAAGCTTCGTCGGCGGCATCTATCGCGCACAGTCAGTCGCCTCGTTTATAATGGCTCCGGTTTCGATGGGAGTCGACATACGACTAGTGAGAATAGAAGCTTCAGATTCCATATTATCGGTTCTGATTCTGTTCCTTGTATGTCTATATATACTCATAATGGCTTGCATGAGTTTAATTTTCACACCGTTTTTTTTAAACATATGTCAATCACCTTCCTTGGAGTACTATCAAATGCCTTTTCTAAGTCTATGAAGGCTTGGTATAACTCATTGCTTGAGTTCCGTGAGTTTTGTATTAGTTTGTTTATAGTAAAAATGTGATCTTGGATACTTCTGCCTTTTCTAAATCTACTCTGTGATGGTTCAATTTTAGAATCGACTTGTTGTAAAATACGTTTTTCTAGTATTCTCTCATATACTTTGGATGGGATGCTCAGTAGTGTTATTCCTCTGTAGTTACTACATTCCCGTTTGTGTCCCTTTTTGAAAATGGATAGAATAACTCCCACTTCCCAATCGTTTGGTATTTGGCTCTCATTCCATGCCATATTACATACTTTTGTTAGTAGTTCAATGCCCTTTTTGCCCGTGTTTTTAACCATTTCTGCTGTGATTTTATCAAATCCAGCCGCCTTACCTTTTTTAGGCTTTTGTATGGTTTCTTTTGTTTCTGCTATAGTTATTTTATCTTGAATTTGGTCTTCTTGCTCTACCTCTTCTGATTGTTCTGTGATAATGTCTACATCGTTTTGGATAATCAGTAGATCCTCGTAATATTGCTTCCATCTATCTAGGATGTGGTTATTGTCATGCAGTAAGTGTTCTTTTTTGTCCCTTATTTGCTTTGGTGTTTGTGGAGTCTTTTCGGTTCTTAAATTCTTCAGAGTTTTAAAGAATAAATTTTCGTTAGAGTGGTAGTCTTCTTCCATCTTGTTTCCGAATTCTTCTTAACTTTTCCGTTTCGCTGCAGTAGTTCGCTGCAATATTTGGTAGTTGTCTGCAGTTTCGTTCCTTAAATAATTTTTCTAAGCTATCTTCTAGAACTTCAATTCTGCTTTTATTTCATTGTTCCACAATACCAGTTTGTACACTTTTTGCTTCTGTTATATCTTCTTATTCCTCATTCTTCTTTACAACCGTTTATGAATACTTCTTTTAGTATTTGCCAATTTTGGTTTAAGTCACAGTCATGTTCAGTGTGTTCTGTCAGGTAGTTTTTAACATGGTTTTTAAACTTGTTTGCTGTCTCCTTGTCCGCTAGCTTATGTGACGTGATTACTTCTATAGTGGATGTATCATGAGCTTTACTTGTTTTCTTGGTCTCTTTCATTATTGATTCTTTTCGCACTCCCAAGTTATTCCTGGCTACAACTAGATAGTGATCACTATATATTTCAGCTCCTCGGTTTTCTCTTACGTCTTTAATGCATTGCCTCGATGATCTATTTACTAACACACTGTCTATGATGGATCTTTCGCCTCTACTTTTGACTTCTCTTGTATAATTATGTACATCTTTGTGTTTAAAAAATGTGTTCATTATTATTAAATTATTTTCTCTGCATATATCAATAATACGTTTCCTATTGTCATTTTTTATTTCTTCTCCATATGGTCCTAATACATATTGGGTATGTTCATTTCTTAAACCCACTCGACCATTTAGATCCCCTAGTACTATAGCATTGCCTTCTAAACTGTCTAGTATTTCTGAGGCCTTATCCCAGAATAGGTCTTTGCTAGCAGCTCTTTCGTCATCATTTATTTCATACATAATGATGATATTGACTAGTTTGTGTTTCGCAGTTACCAGTCTGATCTTCCGAATTCTTACTGAAATGCATTCCCAATCTTGAATATCTGAAATCCCCTCATATATGAATTAAAATTACCAAGAATTCCATGTTTCTCTGTTTATATAGTAAAAATTAAAATACCCAAAAGTGCTTTCAATCACTTTATTTGCATTGCTGTATATTCTTGTAAACCGTTTTATAGTTTGTTTATATTTGTGTAACAAATGTGTACTTCCTCACCATCTCTTTTAATGTTTTATTCAAAGTCGCCTTGGAATTCTTGTACGTCAAAGAAATAGAATATTTTGCGTTCCCGTTCTCGTTGTAAGTGTGTTTATGCCAAGTTTTTGCCGGCAAGATGATTGCGACATTCTCACTTGGGTCGCTGTCACAGGCAGTCGCCTTCAGTGTGGATCCAAATTTATTCATCAAATTTGAAATGTTTATTGTGTTTAGTCCCTTTTCATGGAAATCTAGTGTGTAGTAGCAGTTAATTGTGCAGTATGTGTAGTTACAAAGGAGGTTGAAAAAGTACCTAAGAGATTTGTGTCGTTAACAACAAATTTGAAATATGCCCACATTACTCCAGTCCTTTTGAAAGGCAGAGATCCAAGTTTTGTGTTCAATGCCGACTTCAACCTTAAATAGTCAATCCTATCGCAGCGTAAGATGTAGTTTCTTGTCCCTGTTATGGTTCCAGAACTAAGATAATTTTTGTTTTTGATTTATTTTTTCAACTCTCTAAACTTATACTCAGTTATTGCATGAGAAGTTCTAGAGCTTCCGACAGGTCGACTGGAGAACTAGAGCTTATCGCTTGCTATAATAGAGTAAATACGATATAAATAGGAAAGTAGAAGAAAAACCATTTAAAGAAGAAAAAATGGATAGCGACGATGATTATACTTCGGAGGACAGCAAAAAGAGAAGTCGAAAGGAAGATGAAGGAGATATTTTCAACAAGAGCAAGAAAATCACCAGAACCCCTCCCAAACAACAAAAAGATGAGACCAAAATTGATCAGCTCTTAAAAATGATGCAAAATTTAACAGAACAAACAAAATACCCAACCTAAGAGGTAAGAGGAATAAAAGAAGAACAACGAGAATACAAAAATGAAATCCGTGAATTGAAAGAAGAAATAAATGGATTCAAACAAAGTAACCAACAGCTAAAGAAAGAAAATAAAGAAATTAAACAGGAACTAAATATAGTAAAGATGAAGATAGAACAGCTCGAGAAAGAAAGAAAAGCTAAGAATGTTATAGTCCAAGGACTGTCGATGAATAAAAATGATCCAAATGAACTTAACAAGACCATGACTAATTTTATGGAAAAAGAATTGGGCATACAAGTAAAAATTAAAGAAGCTTACAAACTAGGTGAAAAAACATGTCTTATAAAAACAAAAGACAGAAATGAAAAAATAAAAATTATGCGGAATAAAAACAAACTAAGATCAACGAAACCAGAAATATACATTAATAATGATCTAACGCACGAAGAGATGAAGATACAACAGGAAATACGGAAAATTGGAAAATTAGAAAAACTTAAAGGTAAGAACATCCGAGTTGGCTATCAAAAATTAAATATTGACGGGGACATATGGAAATGGAATAAAGAAAAAAAAAGAGTTGGAAAAAGATAACCAAGGGACGTCAAAAAACTGATACAATAAGAAATATCGGAATCCAACAAGATACGAAATGGCAAAGAAAAAGGATATGAATTCTCAAGAAAAAATAATAAAACATACGTACATAAAAAAACATAACAAAAAAATTAAAAAACACGAGCAAGTAAAAATAAGTACGTGGAACATCAGAACAATGCTTAAACCAGGAAAAATGCAAGAGATTGTCTCAGAGCTGGAAAGATACGGAATTGATGTTGCAGCAATTCAAGAAATTAGATGGGCAGGTCAAGGAGAAATAAATAAAAAAAATTACACTTCTCTGGGCACGAAAAACAAGGTCAATATGGAGTTGCATTTATAACTACAGGAAAAATACAAAATAATATTATGCAATTTAAACCAATAAATGAGCGCATGGCATACCTGAGAATTAACGCCAAACCATTTAATATGTCCATCATAAACGTATATGCACCAACTGAAAGTGCTGTAGCAGAGGAAAAAGATATCATCTATGAGAAACTGGAACAAGAAATTGAATCTTTACCCAAAGAAGACACAATTCTGGTAATGGGAGATTTTAACGCTCAGATAGGCAAAGAAGACTACATTAACCAAGTTGCAGGTAAATGTACAATTCATAAAAAAACAAATGATAATGGTCAAAGATTATGCAACTTAGCAACTAGCACCAATATGATTGTCAGTAGTACAAAATTTGCACACCCTGTATACCACAAACTAACATGGGTCTCACCAGACTAAAAAACATGGTCCCAAATAGACCATATACTCATCACAAAGAGAAAGCAAACATCGATAACAGACGTGAGAACATACAGAGGTGCACATGCAGACACAGACCATTTCATGGTTACCGCAACGTTAAAACAAAAAGTCAAAAGAACGCTAAAAAACAAGACAACAAAGGACAAATGGTACATAGAAAAATTAAATGCTACAGATAGAAGAATTAAATATGCAGAAGATATAAGCAAAAAACTGAAGGAATACTGTGAACATACAGAGGATGTTGAAACAGAATGGAGCAATATAAAAAAATGTATAAATGAAACAGCTTCTGAACATGTAGGGATAGAGAGAAAGAACAAAAAAGAAGCATGGTATAATCAAGACTGTCATAACATGTTAAAAAAGAAGATAGAAATAAGACAAAGGTGGATCAGAACAAATAGACAAGAATATAAAGAAGAATACAACAAATTAAGGACAGAATGTAAGAAACAAATAAGAAAAATTAAACGAACCTGGTTAAATGATAAGATAAATGAAATAGAAAAAGAAAACACAAATAGAAACACAAAAGCATTTTATAAGAAAATTAGCGAGCAGAACAAAACCTTCAAAGGAAAGATAAAAGGCATAAAGGGTAGAAATGGAAAAGTATCAGAAAATGACAAAGAGTTAAAAGAGATCTGGACTGATTATTTTAAAGAATTATTAACAGTACAAGAGGACGAAGACTTAAATGAAAATGTGAAAGAAGAGACCACGATGATAGAAACCGAGCTAGAAAAACCAACGAGAGATGAAGTTGAGGAAATTATAAATAGTAGTCGCAACGGTAAAGCACCAGGTATAGACGGTATAAACATGGAACTAATAAAATATGGTGGACATGAACTCAGAGAAAAAATATACCAATTAATAAAAGTCATATGGGACGAAGAAAAGATGCCAGAAGAATGGCACAAAGGACAAATTATCACAATCCATAAAAAAGGAGACCAACAAATGTGTAATAATTATAGAGGACTGACATTATTAAACACAGCGTATAAAATCATGTCAACCTTTATACAACGAAGACTGGCCAAAGCGACAAAAAATATCATGGGACAGTATCAATGCGGATTTGTTAGGGGAAAGTCAACAACAGATGCCATACATACGGTAAAGCAAATTATGGAGAAAGCTTATGGATATAAAATAGAAATTGAACTGCTTTTTATAGACTTCCAACAAGCATTTGATTCAATAAACAGAGCGAAATTACTTACAGATATGAGAGAAATGAGAATACACAACAAATTAAGACGATTAATAAAAATGACAATGAGCAAAACCGTAGTAACTGTAAAAACACAAGAAGGAGACACAGAAGAATTTGTTATAAATAAAGGTGTACGTCAAGGAGATTCATTATCTACAACTCTGTTTATTCTTGCCCTGGAATATATAGTCAGAAAAATCAACAAAGGTACACTTAGAACGAGAGAGGGACAAATAATAGCATATGCCGACGATATTGTGATAATAACAAAGAACAGAAAAAAAATGGAAAGTATGTTAAAAGAATTGGTAGCAGGAGGGAAAGTAATGGGATTAGTAATAAATCAAGAAAAAACAAAAATAATGAGATTTGACAAAAAATATGAAAACAAAAAGGTTAGACTGGGGGACTATATATTTGAAGAAGTAGAAAAGTTTAAGTATTTGGGAATATTATTATCAAACAATGGAGAAAGGGAAACAGAAATTAAAGAAAGGATAATTACAGCAAATAAGACATACTATGCAAATAAAAAGCTTCTAAAAAATAAATTACTGAGCAAAAAATCGAAAATGAAAATATATAAAACAATAATTCGACCGACTATGATGTATGCTGCCGAAACCCTTAGCATGACAAAAAAAAAACAAGAGGAAGACCTTAGAATACTAGAAAGCAAAATACTAAGAGCAATACTAGGACCAATAAAAATTAATGAAAACCAATATAGACAAAGAACGAATCATAAACTACTAAACGAAATTAAAGAGGATATAGTTTGTAAAATAAAACAGCAGAGAGCAAAATGGCTAGGACATATATGGAGATCAGGACCATCTACGACAATATTCTCAATATTGGAATGGACACCAGCTTGTAAACGAAGACGTGGAAGACCAAGATCTACATGGCTACAAGAAGTAACAAACGATCTCAACAGGGCGGGCGTACGACAATGGAGAGAAAAAACCAGAGATAGGAAACAGTTGAGAAAAATAACAAGAAAAATTAAATAAAGAAAATAAGGACTGATCTACCTCGTAAAATAGATCTAGAGAGCTTAAGCGGCGTAACCCCGTACGGGGTGTTTAGCCACAATATATAATAAATATGGTTCCAGAAATTTCAAAATATACAGTAAAATCCAGGTAACTTTTTAATGATCAAATTTTAAAGTAAAATCAGACATTTTTTTAAAGTAATAATTGCTTTCATTAAAATTGAAAAATTGTAATATTGAAAATTGTAAATTTTAGAGTTTGACTTTAGCTGTCAATTTTTTTTTTGTTCTCAGATTTAAAATTTAATAATATTGTATGACAGCTGGTTTTATTATTTTTGATACAAATTTGTTTTGGTTTTTTAAATAAGGTTAACCTCTCAACATAATTTCATTTAAAAAAAAATTTATTTGTAATCATTTATTTTTGTATTGACTTCTGTAACCATTAATATAGAGTTTTTATTTGTGCCACTTATTTTGTAACTGTTTGTGGTGAGACACAATAAATGTTTAATTTTTTTTTAAACCATTTTGTTTATTTATCTTTACTAACTCTCTAATCTTTTTTTGAGTTTCATTTGAAAAAGATATGTTTTTTTATTTCTAATAATTATTTCAATAATTACAACTAGTTGTTGTTTTTGTTGTTTGTTTTGCCCATTTCTTCCAGAAGATTCAGTAAGTACCTCTTTGTTCTATTTTTTGTATTTGCCCCAATCCAACCCCCTTGCCATTTACTTATCCACGACCTCAGCTCTCCAAACAAACCCTGAGTGCCGTTCGCATAAGTATCAATTATTTTTCTTGCCCTATCTCCACCCCAGTAACTTCAGTCCCCAATTTTCAACTCCCATAATCATACCCTATGTAGTAGGCAAAATATTTTCGTTACTAGGTGTAACCTAATGTCACTCTTGTGAAAACTCAAACAGCTGGAAACTTTTTGGGAGGTGTGAACTATATAAAAACCTCCACAGCCTAAGCGACTAAGTTTGTATACAACATTAATTTTATCTGAGTTTGGTAGTTTGTCTTCCAATGCGTTACAAAGATCGACAGCTTTTATAAACAATTATAATATCGTTACATTCGGTACAAATTACCTTTATATATGTTATTATTAGGTAGGTATTCAGCAAAAATACTGGTCAATTTTTATTATTTTTAATAAAAAATTATAATGTTAAATCAGAAACAAAAACAATAAAAGAATAATGCTGATTCACTGTAGAAAATCGAAAGTTGTAGAAAATTTATTATAAAAGTCCAGACGATCATAAAAATATCGCAAAAAAATCCTTGACATAAAATTATTATTAAAACAAGGCACACACAAAACTAATTGCATATTATTAAGCAACGACATTGTGTAGGAAATAATACATTATTGTCAATTAAGTGTGTGATTCGAATAAAGGAAATACTACCTTATAATTTGCAAATTGCTTAAATTTTTAGTTAAAAGTTTGTAATTTTAATATCAATTTAAACAAATGTTTAGACAGCTAGCATATTATAAAAATAGTTAAAAAAAATTTAAACATTTATAGAAACTCAGAAAACTTATTTGGAATAATTAGAAAATCTAGAGATTTAAAAAAAATTTAACCTACAAGAGATGACAAAAACGTATTATAATCAGTGCATGTTGGACTGCATTGTGTATATTAGATTGTAATGGATTCTTCTAAAAGTTAATGAACGAAATGCTAAAAGAATTTGGAAATCAAATGCAACGAAAATGGTAAACTATTTGCACATTTCAAATCAAGATCGGGGTTGAAAATTAGCAGTGACATAAATGTCAGACAATTAAACATACAAGATCATTATACAGAATGATCGGACAAAAACGAACCAGATGCATTATCAGTAACTGCGACAATACGTTTTTGAAAAATTTAGCGATACATCGATTTTTGATCAAAGGTTAATACATTTTTCCAGTAGTTTGGATTATTTTGCTTGGACTAATTGCTTAACTATGCACTTTCGATTATGGATGCTTTGTATACATGTCATGATTAAAGACTTATTTAAGAACTCATATTGAAGACAATATTCAGAATATTGCATTACAAATATGTTTTGGAGCTTTCAGTTCCACAAATGGGATACATCGCGGCAAGACCAGAGGGCTGAAAGACGAAAGAAAACACCAATACAAAAAGCGAGATATCACAGCTATTTTATCTTAAGATATGTCATTCAGAATTAAATTATAGATTAAATAATATAGAATTTATAAAATAATATAGTTTTTTACACTGTGTATTGAATTTTTTATCTATTATTATCTACATTAATTCTCAAGTTAGAATCTAGGATGTTAAATCCTATATTATTTAATCTATAATTTAATTCTGAATAACATATCTTAGGATAAACAGCTGTGCTATCTCCCTTTTTTATTGGTGTTTTCTGTCGTCTTTCAGCCATCTGGTCTTGCCGTGATGTATTCTTTTTTGTACCGCTGGGCTGAAGTTTTTCGTTTTTAACTGGGAACACTTTAACTAATATTTTGTTACCAGATATTTTGTTGTGCAAGACTGCGTTTCAAAAGTAATCTTAAAAACAACGACGTACCCAGGAACTAACAGGCAAGTCGATTAATTTTTATCGTATAATAATTCACTTCATAGTCATATTGAATTTAAAATAGAAACAGAACAAAATCAATCCATAAATTTTTTAGATTTAAAAATTATCAGACGTAAAAACATGACTTCTTCATATTTCATAAACCTACCCATACTGACACGACTATACACAATTCATCATCTCATCCAACTCAACATAAACTGGCAGCCTATCATAGTATGTTACATAGATTAACGAAAGGAATAATACCAGCTTTTAGAACAAACAACAACTTAGGCAAATATATTAAAAACAACAAGAGTAAAAATAAAAAGCACTTACACAGTGGTGTATACAAACTTAACTGTGGCAACTGCCCAAAAACTTACATCGGTCCAACTGGTAGAAATTTAAATTAACGAATAGCAGAACATAAAAGGACTGTCAATAATAGAAAAGCACATTCTGCATACGCACTTCACCTTTTAGATCATAATCATTCTTTTAATGACGAATTTCACGAATTTCAAATTCTTCACATATAAAATAAAGGCCTTAAGCCATCTTTGTTAAAATCTATGGAAATCAATAATTTAAAAAACACAGATATAATTTTGAATGACCAACTTGAGACAAACAGTTCTCACCTGTTCAACCTATTTCATTATAGACTATAAAGTGTAAACGCATGGCAAAAATAGATCACTTGTTTATATAATAAATTTTGTGGAAATTTTGAAAACAAAGTTTTAGTGTTTTATTGTTAAATAAAAGTAACATGAGAATTATTTGCAACGTTTTAAAAAAAACTGTTCTATTCGAAGTAAAAATACTTTTTGTGCCTCGGCTTAATGTCGTACGTCAAAGGTACAGCCAGCCTTGTGCCAGAAGAAATATTATTTCTGCTTCTAATAAAACAATAAACTATTTCGATAAAAATAGTTCTTTACATTTCTCAAATTATAACTAGCGATACAATACAAATATAAGTATAATCCCCCTGTACTGTTGTGATATTATAGATAAACCCTAAACTTGAAATAGCGATTTTCGACAAGTTCTAGAACTATTTGATGCTGGAATACACAGAGCTTATCTGAAGTATTTGAATGTAATACTTTGACAAAGCGCCTAAATCTTGCAGAAGCTGCTTTCAACTTGTGTGTAAACGTATTTATTATTTATACTATTTGAGTAGTCAAACAAAGTTCGAGATAGGTTGTGGTATATACGGTTAACCTTTAACTAATCATAGTTTACGATGTTTTATATTAAATATTATTTAAAAATATTTTAAAGATATTATTGTCAAAATTTTTGTTCTAATTTCCAATCATTTATGTACTTTCAGTAAATGTTTGGAATTCTGTCTTCTACTTTATTTATATTATCTTAGTTTATTTTTATTTTTTATAAGTTGTGTATTTTGTATGATGTTTTTATGTTTTTTTGCCTCTTGTAATTTTGTTATTGACATTATTTTTCGATATCTTACGTGAACATAGCCTGATTCTTTTCGAGAATCAAATCTAATATCTTATGAGACATTTGTTGTTTATTACACTACTTTTGCTTTGGTCCAAATTATATTTACTGTCTTTTATTTGTATCATCATCTGTATGTTTTTTATAATTTTACTTTATTAGCTATTTATTCGTTCTTTACCCTCTCATGTTTGGATTACCGCAGATTCGTCTTCTATGCCGATAGATCAAAACTTAACTATTCCAGAAGATCTTAAATAGCACAAGAAAATCATTTAAACCACGATTAAATATGTACACAAGTGGTAACGACATATTACTGACAGAACGAAGAAATGTTAAATAGATTATTTGAGCAATTCAAAATAATATTGCTTTGCGTTTGCTCAAAATGCAGGGAAAAATGAGCCGAAAAGATAGGAAAAAACATTTCTGACTGAAAAATCTACGTAAATATCGAAGATACGAATTTCTTTGATAATTGCCAACCTTTAAAACAGAGAGGACACCTAAACAAGAAAATCTAATTATCCTCTAACAATAGATAAGAAGGTTTGGTACTCTCGCTGATAGTGGTATATGGAGAGGGCGATGACTATTAAGTACTGAATTTTAAAATTATGAAATTTGCTGTAGTTTTTAATTTTTTCTGTAACTAATATTGTAAATACCCGTCTGGTAATAATATTACACCATGTATCATATATGACACAGTAGATCCCCATACTACTAAAGTAAATAAATATTTAAAAAGATTTTTAAAGTTTATTTTGCAAAAATTATCTTTTTCTTTTTGGATGGAGATGTTTGTATCGTTCCAGATACCGACGTAGCCGAAGCGGCTGATGATTGATTTTCTGTATCTGCCATTTCGTTGTAGATATAAAAAATCGTAGGTTAATATGTGATATGTAACGATTCACTGACTGAAGAGCGAAAACTAAACGCTTACAAAATTTGCTTACAAAGCTTAGATTTTGTTTGTGAAAATCACTTAAATCACTTAAACAATTAGGTTTAGAAAACCCTATTTCCTTTTTTGCAGTCGATGAGTAGTGGCTTGAAATCGATACTGGAGAAACTTCCCAAACAGTTAGAAGAAACAGAGAAACTCCTACAGTAACTACAAAATTATTCATCCAGCATGTAACCATTACTTGTTGATCTGTGGTTATGGCATAGCCATTTAGTACATCTAGGCATTTTTTTAACTCTTTTACTGTCCGGAGTGGACAATTCTTTTTTAGTCAATTTTCTCTAACTCACCAGATTTTATATCCACACTGGATGGGTTTCCCTCAAATATACTGCTTATATCCGTGTTTTTCAAAGTCTTCTATCAATCGCCCATGATTTCATCGTAGGCGATTTCTTGATCCGGAATATAATTTCTTAAAAAGTTAGATTTTATCTTATTTATAAGAGGTCTGAGTTTAGTCAGTTTATCGTTGGGTTCAAGAAGAGTGTTATTGGCACAATGTATGAATCCCTTGTTCTAAATAAATCTGTCACGGCACATGGAATTATAAACGGATGTGTTTCGCATATCACCTTCAGAATCCCAGTAACTTTTTTTTATCGTTTTTTATCATATCCAGAAACTATAAGAATTGCTTAAAAGCATTTCATTTGTTGAGTTGTAATTTTTATCTTTTCTGCTTAATGTACCAAAATCTAAATTCACACAGTTTTCATCCATTTTTGTCCTCCGGCTGCATCCATACTGTGTAGTAGTCCGCAATTTATCGGTCTTGGCTTTGGGTGTATTTTTGATACAATTTTTTACCCTAACCGCGCCTACAAATCTAACGTAATTTGCACCTGTTAAGGTTATCCATCCCAGGCATTTGTGCAATCTCTCAGGAAAAGTTGCCCAGTTTGCTTTTTGAAAGTTCCAGGTTTTGAAAGTAGGTTGAGGAAAAGATGATATTATTGTTATTTTGATGGACATTTCAATTATAACTAGTCTATGTTGGCTATCTGGGAAATCTGGGAGCACTGCTAAGCGGGGGGGGGGGAGTAATCCTAAGCGGAGATCCTACAGCTTCTACCGCTTCCCGCATTTCGATCGCCATCTTTTTCTATCTCTCCAGGTGTCTCCATTAATGGTCTTCTTTCATGGTTTCCATAACACCTTGTATCCAAGACTTGGCTCGTCTTCTTCGTTTCCTTCTATTACTTGGATTGTACTCTATAGCTCTTTTTGGCCATCTGTTGTCGTCCATCCTCTGTACGTGTCCATACCATATTAACTGTCTAGTTTCTATTCTTTCAGAAGTTGTATGTACTCTATCCGTTTTCCTTCTAATTTCAGAATTAGGTATAACGTTATACTCTTGATATACGGCAAGCTCTTCTCAGGTAGTCCATTTTAACTGTGTCAACTTTTTTCTTTCATTTTACTGTCATTTGCCAACATTCTACTCCATATGTAAGAATGGGCTCTACAATTACTTTGTAGATAGTCATTTTAGTTCTCATAGTAGCTTTGTTGGACCAAAGTATCGAATTCAGAATTCGAACACTCTTCCTGCCTTGTTGCACTCTATAGTCCATATCTCGTTCCGTTGTTCCTTTACTGCAGATAATACTTCCCAAATATGTGTATTCGTAGCACCTTTTCATTTGTCTAATTTTCAAATCCGGGTCTTCGTCTTCACTGCCTATTCGCATATATTATGTTTTTGACATATTCATACTCATCCCCCATGTTCCGTATTCATCTTTGAGCTTTCTAAGCATATAATTTGCATCTTCTTCACATCTTTCAATTAGTACTTGATCATCTGCAAAGAACAGCGTTGTCAGATAATGGTTGTTAAGCTTCAACCCCATTCCCGCACATTTTTGTCTCCATTGGTGCAGTGCTTCTTGGATATATATTTTAAATAGGGTAGGGGAAAGACAACATCCTTCCGAAAAAGGTCCGTTTTCGTCAAGACACTAAATAAGAGTTTTAAAGGAACTGTATTATAAGCCTTCTGCAGATCTATAAATACCAGATGCGTAGGGAGGTTTCGAGCTGTTCGTTTTTCAATTACTTGTTGAAGGGTAAATGTGTTGTCCACGCACGATCTTCCTGCTCTGAAGCCGCTTTGTTCTTCAATTTCTTTATACTTCTCTTCTATTTTTCTTTTCAATATACGACCATATAACTTTCCGAGCGAGCTAGTTACGCTAATGCCTCTATAATTCCCGCACTCTTTCCTGTCTCCCTTTTTATATTTTATAAATGAGGCTAATGTGGGCCAAATTCCAAACGTCTGGAATCGTTTGGCCTTCAATTAAGCATTTCTTAAAAATATTCACTAATCTTTCCAAAAGAGAATCCGGTCCATGTTTCACCAACTCGATGGGAATGTCTCCAGGCCCGGGTATTTTTCCATTTTTCATTTGTTTCAATTCTTTTTTTAGTTCTTCTTTGTTTATCTGATGCACCTCTGAGTTTTCTGTCATTGAGATATGGTCAGGTCTTTTCATAAATTCGTGCCTACTTTCTGTCAATAGCGTTCCGTAATATTTTTCCCACTTTTTATTTTGGATCAGGTTTATATTTCTCTAATCTTTTCTTTCTTTTCTAATACTTTTTATGAATTTCCAAGCTTGTGTCACTTTGGTTCCTCCTAAGCATCGGTCCATCGTTTCGCATTTCTCTTCCCACACTTCGTTTTTTCTTTTAACGACTTCCTTCTTTGCTTCCTTGTTGAGTTTGCTGTAAATTCTACGGTCTTCCGAGTCTTTCGTGGATAGCCATGTTTAATAAGCTTTGTTTTTGTCTTTAATTAATTTTCCTACTTCTTCGTTCCACCACTCAGGATTTTTCCTTTTGTCAGTTTCTTCGTACCCCAATGTCTCTTTGGCCGCCTGATGAATGCAATTTTATTTATCTTGATATTCTTTTTCAGCTATTTCTCTTCGAGTTAAGTGAGTTAGTTTTGAGGCTAGTCTAAGTTTGTAAAGGAATTGTACTGATTCTTGTTTTAGGCTATCAATATTATATCTTATATTTGTGGAAGCTGCTACCTTCTCCTGTTCAATTTTGTTCTTGTTTACTTTCCTGTAGTGTATGGTTATTTTTGCGACCACCATATAGTGGTCAGATCTGCAGTCGGCACCACGATACACCCTTACGATATTTGTTTGGAGCCTTTTGTTTTCTGGTTGAATTAGATAGTCGATTATAGATTTTATCTTTTTCTTTGGTTGTTCCCAGGTAAATGTATGTATATCTTTGTGCTGATAAATCTGGTACTGTAAAAGGGACTGTACTGTAATGTTAATTTAGGAATAATATTGCAAATAAATTATTGATTCATAAAAGAGTCGAGGTAACGGGTTTTGTAAATTGAAACGATTTGCTTAGAAGCCATAATAGGATAAAATCTTTTATAAGAAATGTCCATGAACGCCCATCTTAGCGCCTAAAATATCTGGACGGAACCAAAGCACAAACCATTGAATAAACTTTAAACTTCTGTGAGTCATTATAACAGTCAAAATAAAAAGTACGTAACTAAAAATACTCTATAAATACACAAGAGTTTTTTTAAACAACAGAATGTACTGGTTTAAGTGAATTTATTCCAAGTTACAGACCTGGACCGTCGTATATTTTTCAGTGTTTTAAATCAAACGGTTCTAAAAATATGAGTTACATAAAATATTGAGCAGTAATCAATTCCACTAGCATTTCCTAGCCATTGTTTTCTTGGTCAGAATAAACAACTTGCTTGTTTCCGCCAACCGTCTCTTGAGCAAGCTGGTTGAAAATTTATGGAAAATATGCGAATACGAAATCCGTATACAAATTTACAATTTATATAAAATTACATGGAACTTATGGATTCGGAAATTTATAAAGGGAAGTCGTGCCAAAGCTTTATATATGGGATTCTGACTGGAAATCGAAATAACGAATTCGATTTGTGAGCCAGGATAGGCACGTGTATTCGTGAAATAGACGCTTTTGTCAAAAGTCAAAAGGGATCCCTGACAAATGTCCTTTAAATTAGGCTTATGTTGGAACATTTCCATTTTTTCAAGTATTCTTTGAACATTAAAAAAGGATATTTCTCATAAATTTCACGATTGTACAGTTGCGTTATGAAATATCAACTAAAAATATTTTAAAAAGTTCTGAAATTGTTTCCTTGTAGCATGTCAAGTTAAATATTATGTTTATATGGGATTAATTGTAATGAAAATTACATTTTAACTAATAATTGGCGGATTTGACCGTTACTTAATGGAAATTCATTTTATGTAACAATAAAACACTAAAAACTTTGTTTTCAAACTTCCACAAAATTTATTTTAAATTCTGATCACTACAGCGCTTTTGGCTGATTGCTTTTCTCAAGTGATCTATTTTTGGTATGCGTTTACACTTTATAGTCTGAAATAGGTTGAGGAGGGGAGAACTGTTTGTCTCAAGTTGATTATTCAGAATTATATCTGTGTTTTTTAATTTGTTGATTTCCATAGATTCTAACAAATATACCTTTAGGCCTTTATTTTGAATGTGAAGAATTTTAAATTCGGCTTTAAACGAATGATTATGATGTAGAAGATGAAGTGCGCATGTAGAATCTGTTTTTCTATTATTGAAAGCCCTTTTATGTTCTGCTATTCGTTTAATAAAATTTCTACCCGTTTGACCG
This sequence comes from Diabrotica balteata, assembly GCA_918026665.1. Lineage (NCBI taxonomy): Eukaryota > Metazoa > Arthropoda > Insecta > Coleoptera > Chrysomelidae > Diabrotica > Diabrotica balteata. The sequence goes on along the minus strand of OU898277.1, from coordinate 14,688,129 downwards.
ATGTAAATTTTTGGGCAGTCGCCACATGTAAGATTGTACACAGTACTGTGTAAGTGTTTTTTATTTTGGCTCTTGTTGTTTTTAATATATTGGCTTAAGATGTTATTTGTTCTAAAAGCTGGTGTTATTCCTTTCTTTTTTATGTGTTTGGCTATTTTTGTTGTAATTTTGCCTGTACATGTAATCGAACAGAAAGTACTATATTTTTTTCTCTTGTGGTGGAAAGTAGCATTAAACAAAACTCTTTACTAAACAAGTGTCTGAACACGTCGGTCCTCATTCACTGTAGTCTTTTATTAAGTCAAAATAATCATTTAGGTTGTAAACGCATAATTGGATCAAGCATGCGTTTAATTTATTTTTGAGTTTTTGAATATTATTGTCATTTCTTAAGTGGCAAACAATTGTAAAATTTAGATCCTGCAAAATCTGGACTAGTTTCAAAGAGAGTTGTGGAGTGTTTACACATGCTTATCAACCTCCCGTGTCTTGTCGGGTTATTATGAAAGTTGGAGTTGAGGGTAAAATTTTGAAATTTAGTTTTGACGTAACACTTATAAATATATAAAGCATGAAAAGTCAACAGTCTGTGTACAATAAAATATTTACGACATGATTGTCTATTATCAATATTAAATATTCATCTAAGAACTCTCTTTTGAGTTATAAAAACTCTAGAAGAGTTTCTAGAGTTTCCCAACAAGACAACATTATAGGCCATATATGAATAAACCCATGCATAATACACACTTATCAATTGATTGGTGTTAAATAGAGTTTTTAACTGAAGAATCGCATAGTAACCCTTATTCATTGTTTTACAGACTTTAGGGACATTTTCATCCCATGTCATGTTACTTTCTAGAATACTACCAAAAAATAATGTTGTATCACTGAAAGGTATTTCATCAGAACTGACTATGATTTTATAACCATGGAATAGCTTACAGCGCGAGTAGAACTGCATACAAATAGTTTTCTTTGCATTTACCATTAAAGAGTTCCTTTTACACCAGGTTGTTAATTCCTGTGCTACTAAATTCATTTTTGATATGATTCGACTTCAGTTGACTCGTCAACTACAATTTAAATCATTTACATAAAGAACTGTATGGTCTGCAGTTAAAAAATTTTTATCAAATTATTGACATATAAAAGAAATATTAAGGGTCCCACTACGGAGCCTTGCGGTACACCTTAATCAAGATTAAAAACAGATGATTTCTTATTATCGACTTTTACTAGGAATTAACGATGTTGTAAGTATGACCTTAACCAGTTCAAGAAATAACCCCGAAAACCAAGGGCTTCTAATTTATGCAGTATAATTTCAATGTCAATGGAGTCAAAAGCCTTAGTAAAGTCAAAAAAGAGTGCACCCACATACCTTTTTCGATCCAAAGCGGCGTGGATATAATTAAATAATGAAATAGAAGCACTCTCTGTAGATTTATTAGGAAGAAACTCATGCTGGCATTTATTTAAAATATCATATTTATTCAGAAAATTTAACATTTTACTGTAAATACACTTTTTGATAGTCTTAGAGAGTACACTTGTTACGGTGATTGGCCTGTAATTGAACTGGTGTTTCCGCATCATGTAAAGGTGTTAAAATATATATTCTAAATGGATAGGCACTGTCATATAGTAAATAGGTGTCACCAAATTCATTGTTTTCAAACTGAGCTCATATCAGAGAATTATCAAATACATGACTATCGTAATAGAAGAAACCAGGTCATCTAGCAACTACATCCATTACATTTAAATTTGCATCACAAACCATCTGTACATTTATTAAAAAATACCCCTTTCTATTACGAAAAGTTTTAACTGCGTTCTCACCAGGTGACCGTATTCGAACATGAGTGCCATCAATTGCGCCAATAACATTTTGCACAAATTTCACGTCTTTTGTGTGGCGTCTAGGCATTTCAATAAATCTAGCACAATGGTGTGGCTAGCTTTATGTACAATTTTAGAAACTGTAGCCCTTGTAACATTGAAATGGTCACTAATATTAATTTGAAAAGACCCACAAGCAAAGAATTAAAGTGTAATCTGCACTTGATTTACAGCAGATATAGATTTATTTCTAGCAGTTAGAGGTTTAATGTCGCCACTATCAAAGTTAGAAGGTAGCGAATAGAATTTTTCGATAATTTTCATCTACTATTAAACTCTTCTTTAGTGTACATGTTGATCGGATTTTGTCTGATTTTAAAAACTCGAGCCCTCCGCCGTCTTATTAATTGATTAATTGATCTGGTTCGGGTCGGTTACTGTCAACACTAGAGACAGCTGAAGAATTATCATCTGACACTGATAGGGTATTTGTAAATATTCAAGTATGTATTTGCTAACAGCAAATGGTTATAATCTTAAACTTAACCTAAGTTCTTATATTATATTTTCACAGCAGCCGAAAACACATTTAAACTGTCATTAGTGTTATATTTACTTGGTAAATAAAATTTACTTGGTAAAAAACTAAAAAAATAGTTTATTGCGCAGATTTACTTGCAGAGTTAATTTACTTTGCGTTTATAATACGCAAGTCTGTAAAATAAATTGTTTTACTTTCAAACTAAATTTTACTTCGTAAGTTAAATGTTTTATAATACTGAGTATAAGACAAGGAACATAATTTATATACAGTTTTGTAGCAAGCACATTTTATCAATATTTTTATGAATAATTTGTAAAATTCCCATAAAACGTGCATGTTTTTGTAGTTCGTATTGAACTGAAAATTATATGGAAATATAGTTTTTTATTCGATACTTTTCCGTAGATACAGTATATAATATTAGAAGCATAAAACTACACTAAAGCGAGAGTAGGTACTTTTAAAATTGCATCTTAAAATCCTTATCTATTTGTAATAAAAGATAAAAGCCACTCTTGGCTTTATTGTCGAACGATCGTTTGATCGTTTTTTACTGCAAAGTGATAAACTGCACCGTCGTATATGATTTAGGAATCAGTCGATTTTCAGACAAATCGATAGTCCCCAAAGGTTCGTGAATCTTTTGAGATCCTAAAGAGCAGAAGGGCCCTGTCCAGTGCTGAATACTTGATGTGGGGGAAGTAGCATCCTGGGAGTCATAATTTCTTTCAGTTCTGAGTGCATCAAGTCGTTTTGCACTTTAAAGTTTTTTGGTCCATTATTTTAAGCACAGTCTTTTAAAAATGTGGAAGACTTGTTTTGCTACGATTTTATTTGTTGGTTAACTATAGAGCCTTTTAGAAACAATTGTTTGTCAAATACAGTATAAAGTATTTTTTATAAAGCGATATATACGTAAAGGAAAGTGGAAATAGTCCACTCTCTTATTTGGTAATGCACATTGGATTTTATGAAACTTCTGAAATGTTGATTGTAACACAGAAGATGCGTTTTAATGATAAAAATATCTATCATTTGTCAAACCTTTCTTTTTTAGTTTCAGAAACACTTGTTTTTAAATCTTTTTCTTCAAGAGATTACTCCGTGACGGAGGTCGCAATTATCATAGCTATAGTGTATTTTTATGTATGAGAGAGTAATAGAACAATAAATTATGTATGCAAATCCCTAAACTGTTGATACGGGTGACTCAATGAAAAACAGATATTTGTCAACAAGTTTACAGAAGTATATAGGAAAACAATTTTAAATTGAGTATGACCACCAGGTATAAAGGTTGGAGCAGAATGGAATACAATAGTTGTGAGGATTACTAATCCCTAAATAAGGTTGCCAGTATCGGAGTGATGGAGGTTAACAGGTACTAATGAATTTGCAAGAAATGTAAGATGTTTATTTTATTGGTTATATATAACCAATAAAAGTTTAATAAGTACCTACCTATTTGCAAAATAAAGTTTAATTCTTTAGATAAAATAAAACGTTTTATTTTATCTGAAATGAGTGCATTCCACGAAGTAAGGGTTTCAACAATCAAACATTTAATTCTTTAATTCCAAGAATCTACGACAGTAATTGACTAGATAATTACCTTCTAAACTTATTCCACAGAAAATGTGATAGTGGGTTTTTCCATTTTGTAGGAAGGTCCAAGTAACGTATTCAAAATTCTTAACAGTTCACTAAAAGTAGGTACTTCAGTTGCAAGGTGCAGTTTATTGTGTATACTAGTGTTATGGAAAATTTGGAAGTGCCGTGTAAACGCCGAAAAATTGGTCCTTTAACAGTTAATGAAAAAACATTAATATTTAATTGTTTTAAATCATTTACAGACAAACGTTTATGTGAAAGTGTTGATGAGACCGTTGAGTTAGTTAGCAGTACACTTGGTGTTGGGAAATCTACGATTTACAGAGTTATTAAAGAAGAGAAATGTGGTAGTTTTCAAATGCCACGTAATGCTCCAGGGAAACCAAAATTTCAAATAGAATATCATTTTAAAGAAGGACTTCGACGGAAAGTGCATGAATTCTTCTTTAGACAAGAATTTCCAACATTGGATAAAGTTCTTGTCTCAGTTCGAGATGATAAGGATTACCCAGAAATGAGTCGAAGTACGTTATGGAAACTTTTAAAAGAAATAGGCTTCCGCTGGAAAAATAATCCCAGAAAGTCTATTTTATTAGAAAGAAGCGATATTGCCATATGGAGAAGACATTTTCTAAAAACCATAAAGGAAATGAGAAACCAAAAAAGAAAAATATTTTATCTTGATGAAACATGGATCAACGAGGGTCATATACCAAATAAATTTTGGCAGGATGAAACTGTTACAAGTCAAAGGCACGCTTTTGTAAATAACTTATCTACTGGTTTAAACCCACCATCAGGAAAGGGACGCAGGCTGATAATAGTACACATTGGCAGTTCAGACGGTTTTGTTGAAGGTGGTTTATTAACTTTTGAATCAACTCGTACCGGTGACTACCATAAAGACATGAACGCTGATGTCTTTCAAGAATGGTTCGAACAAATGATAGATCTTCTTCCTAAGAACTGTGTAATAGTAATGGATAATGCAAGTTATCACTCCAGACTTATAGAAGGACTGCCCACAACCAAGTGGTTAAAAAAAGACTTGCAGAATTGGCTGAGTTCTAAAAATATTACGTACCATCTTGGATCTATAAGAAAGGAACTTTATTCGTTGTGTGTCCTTCATAAAGAAAAATTTAAAAATACGAAATTGATGAAATTGCCAAAAATCGTGGAATGACAGTACTTAGATCCCCACCATATCATTGTGAATTCAACCCGATTGAACTGGTATGGGCACAGATAAAGAGTGAAGTTTCAAGAAAAAATACCACTTTTAAAATTCATGATGTTAAACAGTTGTTTTTGGAGGCCGTAAATAATGTAAAACCTGAAAACTGGGAAAAGGCAGTAAATCACACTATTAAAGAAGAGGAAAAAATGTGGAAGCTGGAAAATATTACTGATAAAATGATCGAGCCAGTTATTATAAATCTTGGTTCTGAAAGTTCATCTTCTGAATCTGATTTGGATTTGTAACAAGTAGCTGTAAGTTTTATATTATTATTTTTATTCATCTATTTAACATACCTTAGACGGTTTTAAAAACTCTTTTTCTCTTTTGTAATTTTTAAAAATTAAAAAAAATGTGAATTTTTTAAAACCCTTTTTAATGTAGGCCAGTCAGTTCTAATATAGTGTGTGATAAAAGAGATCACTTTTGTTTACATACACATAACACTTTATAACACTGAAATAATTCATTTATTTTTTACAATTATTCAAACTAATTTTTCAATTAATCTTGAGCACGCCCATGGAGTGGTCGAAGGTACCAGTTAAAATTATGCTAATTACTCTCTCGTTCATAAAAATAAACTATAGTTTCAGAAACACTTATTTTTAAATCTTTTTCTTCAAGAGCTTACTCCGTGACGGAGGTCGCAATCATCATAGCTAGTTGGACTTTAGAGAATTAGAGATGGCTTCTCTGTAAAGTTCCTTTGATGTACAATCCGTACCATTCTCTAAGGTTACCCAGCCATAATATTCGATGTCTTTCTATGCTTGTCTTTCCTTGGATCTTTTCTAACATAATCAGTTAGAGCAAGTTTTATATATCTACAATTACTAAAAATGGCGACCGTATTTTTCGCAAAATAAATTTTTTTAAACTTAAAACCCACACGTCAAATATCATCTGTCACTATTTGAAGGCAAGATCCGAAAATAAAAATTACAATTGGGCTGAAAAATGAATAATGTATGTTTATGATGATAATAAGAAGCTTTTTGGTAAAAACTTATTTTATATTTATATAATACAATAAATAAATGATGCAAAAAGAATATGTTCAAATGGTGCTCAACTACTTCGATAAAACTATAAAAAAATTTTTTCATAAATTTTCATAAAAAAGGATTTTTTTTCAAAAAATCTTTTTCAATAAATATAAAAATAATTTCAACTTTTATATTTAAAAAAATCTTATTTAATATAAGAATGTTAAACGCTACGAACGATGTAATTCAGTACTTTCAAACATTTTTTAAAATTCAATTTAATGTGAACCAATATTTTTTATTCCTCTTTGAGAAATATGAAGTAAATATCGAATGAAAAAATCATACATGCTTAAATATTTGATTAAAGTGCCTCTTTAATGATGTGCCACCCAAAGTATATTCTATAATTAAAATTGTTGTGAAACTGGCAGTGTTGACAGTTGACAGAAACAGTTGACTAATGACAGCTTTATGTAATAGTAAATCAATTATTTTGGAGTTTTAACAAAATTTCATGATAATTGCCAAATATCAGAAATACTATTGTTAGTGGCTCACTCTTTATATCAAATCGAGTAGCAAAAATACGTCTTGATCTTGGTGGACTTCTTCGTCTTGATCACTTATCTCGTGCTATTTGTATTCGTATTCTCCGTCATTGTAATAATGTGTTCGCTCCACTCCTGTTTCTGTTTTGACACCCATCCATTTCTGTCTTCGATATTGCATGATCTTCTTATGGTTTCGCTTCTCTCGTTGTGCAACAGACTTTTCCCTGATATTCGTCGAAGTATTTTCATCTTTGTTGTTTCTAATAGTTGTCTCGTTTTAAAAGTGTCAGGTCTTGTCTCTGCCTTGTATGATAACATAAGTCTTAATTGCTGCTTTATAGATTCTTGTTTTTGTATCTTGTCTTAGGTGTTTGTTCTTCCAGATTGTGTCATTAAGAAATCCCGCCTCTTTACTTGCTTTTAAGCTTAATTGTCGTACTTCTTTTTCACCATATTCGTAACTAGTTATATCTATTCCTAGATATCTAAACCTTGCTTTCTGCTTTATTATTTTTTCTAACAATTTCAATTTTACATCGTAGTGGGTATTTAGATGTTGTCCATACACTTGTTTTTTTTCCGCTCATATTATCATATTATATTTTTTGGCTATTGTATTGAAGATGTGTGTTAATATCTATGATTTATAGACCTTTGTCAGGTCTATAAATCATAGATGTGCTGTTTTATTGTACTCGATGGCCTTTTGTGTGATTTGTCTTAGTACAAATACGTCGAAAACGCAGGATCTTCTGGATCTAAATCCTTTTTGTTCATCTAATAAAGTTGATAGTTTATTCATTTTGTTGGTTAGGACTTATGTGGTAAGCTTAAGTCCGGTATTGAGTAGATTTATACCTTTTTAATTGTTGGGGTCTTCATTATCTCCTTTCTTAAATATTGGTATTATTTGCCGTTTCTCCATGCGTCTGGTATTTTACAGTGTAATATTAGATTTTGTATAAGTTTTGTCATGTCTACGGTTATACTTTCTCCTCCGTGTTTTAAGAACTCGTTGGTTATTCCGTCTGGTTTTGATGACTTTCTATTTTTGAGTGTATTTTATGGTTACCTCTACTTCCTGAAAACTGATTTCTATTCCGTGTCTTAATTCAGGTACGTTATTGTGTTGATTATTATTTTCCTATTCTTTCTCCTTTCTCTTTTATTTTTTTTTTCTGAACCATGGTGTATTGTTGTTGTTTCTTTTGTTCTTAATCTAATGTTGTTTTTAATCTTCTTCCAATTCACGTATATATATTCGATAATAGTTTTTTTCTAGATCTTTATGTGAACTTTTTATCTATTGTTGATTCTATAATTTATTCACTTATATCCTCCTTAATCGTTTTGTGTCTTAACAAATAATTTTAAGAATGCGTTTACAAAATGATTCTGCCTCATTATTATCTATATTAATTTTGGATCATACATACTATTTTGCATTTTAGAAATATTTCAACATTAGTTACTCGTATTATACACTTTTACCACACATTTACCAAATAGCATTCTACCATTTGACCCATATTCGATCTTAGTATACTCCCTTTATTATCATAAAAAAGACATCGTTACACGCATTCACTCTTGAAAATTTCCACATTCTTGGTTTACGACCTTTTTCTAGCTTTAAAGAGCATTCTTTCGTGTTGTACCTAAGAGATTACATTAACATTTTCTGAAGGTAGTCTTATATACATATATTTATATATTATTATGAATTACAAATTATGACGCTTATGATGTTTTTTTAAACTATCTACTATTTTTTATCGTTTATTTTTCTACGTGGCTTCAAATTAATATCTATACTATTGCCTTTGAGGGAAAGATGGACAGTGCCAAACTAACTTCAGCTGAAAGAAAAAAGAACGATATCAAATCATTAATAGACCAGAATTTAATACCCAAATACTACTCATCTTCTTTTTTATCTATATTATCTAATATTTTAGAGAGCTCTATTAAATAGATAGATAGTTTGTGTTAAATTTTTTTTTTGTTTCTAGGTGAATATAATTTTGTAAATTTGTTATTTAATTTACAAAATTAAGAAAATGTAGGATCTCATTTTATTTTTTGTTATGTTGATTTCTATCTATATATCTAATTAGCCTTCTTGGGTCCATCTTTGGAGATAGGCCTCCCCAATCCTTTTCCATTCTTCTCTGTCTGTCGCTACAGTCATCCACCTAGAGCCCACGTGCTTCTTGATATCATCTGCCCATCTCATTTGGGGCCTTTCTTTGCTTCGTTTATATGTCAACGATCTCCAACTTATAAAAATTTTGTTCCATCGGTCTTCTTTTTGTCTTATATTGTGTCCGGCAAATCTTCATTTCAATTTTGCAACTTCTTGTCTAACATCCCTTACTTTTGTTTTCCTTCTTATCCACCTATATTTTTATGATTTTGTCCATTTTTACTTTTGTAAATGTCCACGTTTGGGAAACATACGTGAGAACAGGGAGTACGCATTGATTGTATAGTTTGGTCTTAAGATGCTGTGGATATCTTTTGTTTTTAAGAATGTACCTTAATTTGCCGAATGCCGCCCATGCCAGTCTATGTCGTCTTTTTATCTCTGCTATTTGCTTTTCTTTGTTAAGTTTTATAGTTTGACCAAGATATATAATCCTGAACTTGTTCTATTTCATCTTGTCCAATCCTCATTGTGACGTCTTCATTTATTATGATTTTGGTCTTGCTGTATTTCATATTAAGGCCAATCTTTCCAGCTTCTACTCCCAGTTCTTTCATCATTTCAAACAATTCTTCTTTTTTATCGGTTATCAGTACGATATCATCAGCGTACCTTAGATGGTTCAAGCGTATGTTGATTTATGTACCGCAAAGAACTGAAGTACACATGTGTTAATTGTAATTATAACTATGCTTTTTTCGTTTTGTCTAGTATTAATTTACCCTTAAGTGCCATTAGTTAATAATAATGTTTAACCGCACGTAGTGTTGCCCAAAATCGGTCTTGGTCTTGCAGTCTTGGTCTTGTTCTTGCGTTTTCGCAAGACCAAGACCAAGACCAGGACCGCCTATTTTTAGCAAGACCAAGACCAAGACTGACCATGCAAGATTTAAGCAAGAAGAAGACTAAGCCTGCGAGACTCTTGCGCCTTGCAGTTAGGACTGAGTGTCGTTTTAACGAGTATGGCAGTTCGGGTATATGCTTAAAGACTCTATGAGATGCAAAAAAATATGTAATTAAAATTTAAAAAACTGGACTTACGCGCATTAGAAACCATACTATAAAGATATAAACCGAATCAAAATATTCATAAAAGAACACTTGACACATTTGACACGTGCTCAGAGGTCATAATTACAATGTAAAAATAAAATAATTTGTACATTCTATCCCAGCATACGACTTCTTCGCTCAGAAATTAATTGTCCAGATTTTGTTGCTGTTGTTTGTTTGTGTTTAAATGACTGCGGACACTAAATCCATTCGCCAATCTTACAATTTGAGGTGTAGTGTGTGTGTGTGTGTGTGTGTGTGTGTGTGTGTGTGTGTGTGTGTGTGTGTGTGTGTGTGTGTGTGTGTGTGTGTGTGTGTGTAGAGTAATTGTCTTGATACTTAGCAAAGTCGACGTCATTGTCTTTGCTAAGAGACGCTAATTGTATCCGAACGTCTGCGGTCCCTCCGGTGTGTACCAATCACACAAGGATAGAAATTATTTTCATTTATTGATTTTTTTAATAAACGAAAATTTCTCCCAGGTGGGATTTGAACTCACGACCTTTAGATTTAAAGGCAGGCGCTCTTACCACTGAGCCACAGAGGGGGTTATCCAGATTTTGAGAATAGCAGCTCTCCAATCATAAATTATCTTCTTGTATTGCGACGCCGACAGTAATATCGTATCGAAACTTTTTAAAAATATGTCACCTTAGCTAATAAAAAATGTAATACTTACTGTTAAGGACACCCAATAATTCAATTTTTTTCCAATCAAATTGAGATAGGAGGAATCTAAATAAACAAATCTTATCGGCATGACTCAACATCGTTTCTGCTGAGTGTGCGATGAGATCATTCGATTAAACAAAATTTGCTGAAAGAGCGCCGGCTAATATTTAAATGTGACGAGACAAGTAATAACAGATAATGTTGGCTACCGTGTAAACAAAATACCGAAATATTTAGAATAACGATGTAACGATATATAAATTTTAGGGTATTGGATAGTATCGAACATATTATAGTAACTAGTAGTAATTACTTTTTCGACATCACTAAACTTCATTATTGAGCTTTCCTTCGAGGCTAATGTAATAATGTTTTGCATCTAATTCTTGTTGCTCTCGGAGTATAAGGGAAGAAGTTTTAAATAGTTCTAATTCTGGTAGTGAGAGTTGGAGTTCTAGATCTAAAAGACCTAAAAGCAAATTTGATGATTTTTTCGAAATAATGCATGCATCCCAAATTGCTTTGTGTAAATTGTGCCTACATAGAAAGGTTAAAATAAAACGGAAAACAGAAACACGTCAGATTTAAGGAAGCATCTAATATCTTTTCACAAAAAGGAACTACAAATATTTCTTCCTGAAAAACCAAAATTCGGTGGAGATATCACAAGCTTTTTAAAAATTGCTGGAAAAAGTAGACATATAAAAAATATAATTATTGCCTTATTACTAATTACATATATTATGTACCTACTACTTTATTTTGGTAAATTAATGTATTTATTAAGTAGGTATCTACCTTAATTTAAAATAACTTGATTATCATTGCTTTTTTACCGATTCCTTATTTTTTTCAAGTTAGTTTTTTATATAAAAGTAGAGCTTAGATTGTTAACTACATTTATTTTGCTATAACAAGTGGATTATAGTTTGTTATCTTATCACCTAAGAATCTGTGCCCTTGATACATTTATGTGGATTTTTTGCCACATGCTAATCTTTTTAAGATTTGTTATTGCTATGTTAATTCAAGCTTAAAATGTACTTACTCTGTTACGTTGTTCTAAGATCTAAAGTAACGTTTAACAAATAGCAATAGGCTAAGAGTCTTGCAAGACTCTTGCTTGCAAGACCAAGACCAAGACCGAGAGTGCAATACCAAGACCAAGACTAAGACCAGGTGTATTGGCACAAGACCAAGACCAAGGCTGTCGAACTCTCGTCTTGTTCTTGCATTTGGGCAACACTAACCGCACGTAATATGTATGTATATGGAATAGTGTCACTACACAAAATTTTTTAACACTTAACCAATTTTAATTTTATTTTTTAATAAAAAACTAAAAAACACCTTTTTTTATTCTTATCCTATAATACAATCACTAAACATTTATATGAAGACGAAGATGAAGATAATAGTGTTATTGAACATGTTCTGCAAGAAATTTAATTGTAAATGCTCATTAGACTTTTAAATGCTTGATACTCGAAAATTACATTTTTTGTATAGTGTAAGTCTTATTATCAAAATGCGAAATATTAAATAACATAATTTAATATTATGTCACATTTTGAAAATTTCGTTTAAAACAGCTGTAACTCGTTGGATCTGTGTTCGGTTTTTTTCTGTAAACAAGTTAATTTCATTCAAATCTGTAATTCTATTCAGTTCTCTAATGTTTCTATTTATTTTGCTTTGATGTCGTAATCTGTAAATCGTACAAAGTATCTTTGAAAACGAGAAACGGGGACGACAACACAGATAATTCAGCCTTTTAAAGACTATAAAGAGGATTTGAATTTTACCGTATGTAACGAAACGATATATTCTTTTTGGTCTATTTAATAAAAGTTTTATAAAAGCATATTTGCATAAAAGGGGAAGAAATATAATACTATCATATACAGGGTGGTCCTTTAGTAATTGTACAAAAAGAATCCTTACATTCTACACGTTAAAATATTGCGATTTAAGTTAAGTTGCTTGAATAAAATGTTGATATTAAGAAAGATACAGGGTGTTAAAATGGAAATTTAAAATTTTATTTTCCGCTATAACTTTCATGTTTGCCAACATTTATCTATAAAAATTTACAACTGGGTACTATTAAATATCAGAAATTATAATTTGATGTATACTTTGATTTTACTAATAGAGGGCGCCACATATGCCACATATGTGGCATACATTTGCACGTAACTTTTTTATTCTTCAAGTTACCGGTATTTTTAATAAAAAATATTATAGATACATTATTTTAACAAAAAAAAAGGTGTACTTGTTAATATCTTTAAAACTCAACAGTTTTCGAGATAATCGCATTTTAGAAATCAACTACATAATTCTGATTTATCGCAATTACTCCAGGCAACGAAAGAAAATTAAAGAAAAACATCAATACTTCTGAAATTTTGTATAAAATACTTTTAATAAAGGCAATAGTTAATGAATTAATAAATAAAATAAATATATCAGCAGGATAAAATAATAGGATCTGACAAATAACTGGATTTTACATCAAACATTTTACGTTTTGTATTAAATTAAAGTCATAATTAAGACATTTTATTTACAAACCAAATTAAGAAATAGTTAAAGTAAATAACATTAAACTTTTTTTCAAAGTAAGTGTTCAATATGTCCACCATTTTCTTTAATTCATTTGTCAATACATTCCATAAAATATCGTCTCATATTAAATAGCGTCATTGGTTCCAAAGAAACTGCTGCAGTATTTATTACAGTTGTTTTAAGTATATTATTAGGTAATTTTTTTGAAATTTGTATGAATTAAATAATTATCTCCATAATCATAAAACTGATTTTACTCTAAATAATATAATTAATTACTATTTAACTGGGAATAAGCCACAATTAAAGATAAAAATACGTTTATTGACGTTTCAATTTCCACTTCGAAAATCGTTCTCAAAATACAAACAGTAAATTAAACAAATTTTGTTTTTTGTTACATAGAGAAAAATTCTTCTAATAATTTAATTTTATTTGACTTATTTATATTGACAATTCAGACATACATTATGCATTTTAAAGTAGACGACTTTAAAATGATATTGCCAATATTGTTGAGTTGCGCTCCTGGGACGACTTTACTTATAAGATAGTTCATTCGATTACATGAAATCAACGTTAACTTGAGAATATCCGTCAAAAAAAAATCATAGCATGTAATTCGTCTTTAAAAAGACAAACACATGACATGATGACAGTAAAATTCTCCTGTTAGTGATTCCGTATTAAATTATGAGGGAAAACCAGGAAAAAAACCTCATAATACTATCCCGACATGGTAAGTGTTTGTTCGTGCATTTAGTTTACCTTTAATAAACACCAAAATTCTGATTTCATATGTTTCGTTATTTAAAAAAAACATAAATGATGTATCCTCTATATGTTACTGACTTACTAATACTGGTATTTTCTTATTAATCACTTCCTCTTTCAATATTGGTAACCAGATCCTACTACATTCTGCCGAGGAATTTGCGACACAATTGGCCTCATTTACCATAATTAGAGCCGCTTCTTTGATTTTTATTTTTTTACCATCAGTTTCTTTTAGAACTACATTTGGATTATTCCATTGAACCCTATGTTCATTATCGCATGCGTGTTTAGATATTTGAGATATATCAAACTCTTTATTTTTAATATAAAATTGATGTTCACTTATTCTAACATTTTTTGGCCTTGATGTTTCACCTAAATAAAACTGATCGCATTCACAAGATATTCTATAAATGCAACTCTTTGTCCTTTCTTGTTCATTGTTAGGTTTGGTTTTGGACAAAATAGATCTCAACGTGTTTGTTGTTTTGAATGTTGTTGAAATGTTGAATTTATTTCCTATTCTTTTAAGTTTTTCTGATAATTCTTTTATGTACGGTATTGTTATTTTCCTCGTATTATTCCTTGTGTATGCTGTAGGATCTCGTTCTAAGTTGTTCTGTTCTATTCGATCGATTGTTGAAAATTCCTTATTTATAAACAAATGTTTCTCCTCCTAGAACGAATTTTAGTTAGAATAAGTAATTTTGGCTCTATCGTATAAGGATTTAATTATTCCCTTTTTTACATTAATATTGTGATTTGATTTAAAATTTAAATATCTATTGGTGTGTGTTGGTTTTCTATACACCTGAGTCTCACATCCAGTATCGTTCTTAGAGATTAAAACATCCAGGAAAGGTAGCGTGTTGTTATATTCCTTTTCCATGGTAAATGTTATTGGCTCTTCTTTATCGTTTATATCATTTAGGAATGTATCCAACAACTCTGATCCATGAGGCCGTATTGAGAATACATCATCTACATACCTCCACCATACTGTGGGTTTTAAATTTTGTTTAGAAATGATATTTGCTTCAAAATCTTCCATAAATATATCGGCTAAGAATGGAGATAAACTAGAGCCCATTGCTAGACCAAAATTTTGTTTATAGAATTCATTATTTAGTTGAAAATATGTATTATCAGTACATAATGTTAATAACTCCATTATAGCCGATATGTTTAGTCTTGTTCTAGTTGCCAATGAATCATCACTCTCTAATTTTGTCTTGACTATACTTAAAGTCTTATTTAATGACACATTCGTAAATAAACTATTTATGTCAAAACTTACCAAAGTATTATTTGAATTAAATTCAATATTTGATAATTTATTAAAAAAATGTTGCGTATTTTTTATGAATGTGACATTTTTATTTGTAAATGGTTTTAAAATATTTAATAAAAATTTTGATTGTTTACTACAAGGAGAATTCATGGTACTACAATTGGGTATAAGTTGTATATTCTATATATATATATATATATATATATATATATATATATATATATATATATATATATATTATTAATTATATAATTTATAGAATAAATTGCAGTCAATGTCAAAGTTGTTATATTGGACAAAGTCAACAGTGGCTTAAACAACGTGTCACTCAACACAAAAGTGACTGTAACTTACGAAAAAACTCTTGTGCCTTAGTGGGCCACCACTTAAAGACAGGACATAACTTTGATTTTAATAATGTAAAAATCTTGGAACAAGTTGATAATTATAAAAATCGACTTTTCCTTGAAATGGTACACATTAATAAAACTCCAGAATTTATCAATTATAAAACAGACACCAACCATTTAAGTAATATCTACTGTAATATACTAAACAATATATTATGATAGATCTTAATATCAGTATCTAATAACATGAGACCAATAACTGACTACGTACCATCAATTACATTTTATAGATCAATTTACCATGTTCCTGATTCTTTCTCAATCTTCTACTTTTGCACCTTATTATATGGATCATACTGTCACAATATGTAATTGTTTACTAAAACTTATTCGCTAAAAATTGTACAATGGGAATTCACTCTATAAAATATTGTGGTTACCATAACTCCCAAATAAATTAAAATCAAAAAAATGTTATTTATTTAAATTGGATATGTTATCAAAATTTAAATTTTTAATCTTAAGTTGTAAGTATTGAAATATTCATTTTGTTTACATATAATAATTATAATAAATTTACAGTTTTCTCCTGAAGAAGTCACAAAATCGTGACGAAATATTGAGAAATAACAAATAGAGTTTTATTTCATACAGACCAATTGCTGAGACTACAAATAATATATATATATATATATATATATATATATATATATATATATATATATATATATATATTATATATATATATATTATATATATATTATATATATATATATATATATATATAATATTATATATTGGTATATTATATAAGTAAGAAAATACCAGTATTAGTAAGTCACTAACATATAGAGGATACATCATTTATGTTTTTTAAATAACGAAAGATATAAAGTCAGAATTTTGGTGTTTATTGAAGGTAAACTAAATGCACGAACAAATACTTACTATGTGGGGATAGATTTATGAGGTTTTTTTCCTGGTTTTTCCCTTATAATTTACTATGGAATCACTAACAGGATAATTTTACTGTCATCATGTCATGTGTTTGTCTTTATAAAGACGAATTACATGCTATGATTTTTTTTCTGAGGGATATTCTCAAGTTAAAGTTGATTTCATGTAATCGAATAAACTATCTTATAAGTAAAGTCGTCCCAGGAGCGCAACTCAACAATATTGGCAATATCATTTTAAAGTCGTCTACTTTAAAATGCATAATGTATGTCTGAATTGTCAATATAAATGAGTCAGATCAAATTAAATTATTAGAAGAATTTTTCACTATGTAACAAAAAACAAAATTTGTTTAATTTACTGTTTGTATTTTGAGAACGATTTTCGAAGTGGAAATTGAAACGTCAATAAACGTATTTTTATCTTTAATTGTGGCTTATTCTCAGTTAGATAGTAATTAATTTAAAATGCCACAAGAAAATAGCTTCAGAACAATATAAATAATATAATGTTAGGATTAAGCAAAACAATAGAATTAATATAAATATTGGCTTATATTAATCAAATTGAAATTGTATTTGTTCGTGAAATATTTGTGCTCCGATAGCCGCTTTAGAACAAACCGTATGTTATTTAACAAGCGTGTGATACATTTTCAGCTCGACCGGAATACCTTCGTATTTGTAGTAGGGACTGAAACTGGAACGCCTAGTGAAGTGGCGAATTCAATTCCCTAAAAGCATGTCGAATCAAAAAGGCTGGCTTAGATATATGAGCTGAATAACAATCTAGCTCAACACTGCCTGGACACCTAATAGAATCAGACTCGAATGCGGGCTGAATTTTTTGCCTATTTTCCACGTAAAAGCCGACAGACAAATCTAATTCTTAATTGAAATATTTGTGGAAATGCTGGCTAAAGAAAATTTATTGACGAGAGTGTCTTTGCAGAAATTTCGCTTGGCGTGCTAACGTTAAAACCATATATTCTCATTTTGAACACGTTCTTTCATTAATTTCGACGAAACTAGGGTTTAAAAAGTATAAAAATTCTTTCAAAATGTCTCTGCTCATCAGGTGTAAAGCAAATATGAAAACGTAAATAGAAAATCTACTCTTATTATGTTTTCGTGAAATTTCAGCTAAACCCCTTTAAATCCTTTAACGGTACAATACTGCAAGATCTTTTTCAAAACCAACAAAATTGTGCTGATTTGATTGAATACTCTGATAAAAATTTTGAAAGCGGAAGTAAGAATCTTTTTTATTTTTAAAAATCCTATCTATTAAAAAATAGAAAAATATTCCCTATTTATTATCTCTGTTTTTTTTTTAAATAATAATAATTGTTAATTATTTATTTCTATTTTTTAATAGCTATTAAAATGGCTTGCTCAAAACCACGCTAGGAACTAAGTATGGAAGTCAAACGATGTTTTTTTTTTCATTTTTAGTCAAGTTCAGCCGCAATCAAAGATTGGAAATCATTATGTCAATTTCTGTCTTACAAAATGCGTGATAAAACATGCGGATTATCCGTCAGCATTATTCATCTATTAAGGACAGAATCCCCAGCAAAAAAACGTCCTTCGAACAGTCTCTAGCACCATCAATAGAGCAAAGCAAATCTTAAAAACTATTTGCCATCGCTGAGGGAAACTACTCACCAGGCTTCTTCAAAATAAAGTTCTATTTCCTCTAACCAAACTTCTACACAACACTGGAAAGGAACTTCCTAATGAGTATTTCTCCTTCTCCTTATGGCTTGGTTGGCTAACCAAAAATTAGCTCTATAGAGAAGGAGAAACAGGACCTTCAATACTTAAATCGAAGATAGAAAATGCCATTGCAGCACTAAGAAACAATAAGGTAGCAGGTCCAGACAATGTACCCTGCGAAATATTAAAGATCCTATGTAAATCAGACAAACAGTTCCTTGATAATCTGGTTGTATTTTTTAACAACATATATAATAGCGGTAAAATCCCGGAGAACTGGTTGTAGTCAACATTTATTACAATACCGAAGAAACTAAATGCCCAGATCTGTGATGACTACCGGCTTATAAGCTTGATCAATCATGTCACTAAAGCGTTCACTATTATAGAAGAATATATGATAAATGTGAGTCAAATATTGATAGATCGCAGTTTGGTTTTCGGAAAGCACTTGGAACTAGAGAAGCAATTTTCGCTCTACAGGTGCTTATAGAGCAGTGTAGACACGTTGATAAGGACGTGTATTTGTGCTTTGTGCATTTTAGAAAAGCATTTGACAATGTCAATTATGAACAATTGATAGATATTCTGCGAAAGACAGGTATTGACGACAAGGACATTCGAATTTTGGCAAACCTATACTGGGCTCAAACAGCAAGAGCAAAAATTGGCAACAAACTCACTGGAAGTATGCAGATCAAAAGAGGTGTCCATCAGGGGTGTATCTTACTCCTACTCCTATTCAATATTTATTCCGAGGAAATATTTAACAAATGTATGGAAAATGCAAATGAGGGCATAAAAATAAACGGCGAGTTAACGAACAATATAAGATACGCCTACGGCACGATGATTCTTGCCAGTACCATAGACGAATTAGAACAGTTAATGAAAAGAGTTTATTCAGTTAGTGAGGAATATGGCCTTAGCATCAACTTCAAGAAGACAAAGTGGATGCTGATAAGCAAAAAGCAACAACCTGCTCGACAATTACGAATAAGTAACATACTAATTGACCATGTAGAATCTTATGTGTACCGTGACACCAACGTAAATACAAAATGGGAACAGGCCACAGAAATTAGGGCGAGAATAGAATGAGCTAGAGCAGCATTTAGTAATATAAAAAAGCTTCTCATAAGCAAGGATTTGTCTCTTCCCCTAAAACTACGTCTAGTTAAATGCTACATTTTTCCGATTTTACTATATGGTGTAGAGGCCTGGACGCTGACAGAGACGCTCATGCTTGTATTCACGCTGTGAATACAATTAAACAAAGAAAGCTTAAATATCTAGGCCACATATTGAGACACGATAAGTACCGTCTACTGCAATTGATTGTCCAGGGGAAAATAGACAGTAAGAAGACGGTCAGGCAGGAGAAAACACTCGTGGCTCCAAAATACGCGGAAGTGGTTTGGGCTCACATCGGTCGAACTATTCAGAAGCGCCACAAACAAGATCAGAATTGCCATGTTAATAGCCAACGTTCGCAACGGACAGGGCACTTGAAGAAGAAGTAAGTCCGTTGTTACACACAATACCGTCACTATCTAAGCCTTAGCTCCATAGTTTTTACCCAAAAACCAAAATCGCACAAAAAGATCTAGGTACACGACAGTAATATCGGCCGGAAAGCTTCGCGCAATCTCAGTTGGGCATTTCGTGTTAAAATTTTCTGTGCCAATATTTTGTGTCAAATTTCAAATTTAAACTTCTAACCTTGTTTTTGGCGCTTCTGGTTTTGTTTGTTTTTAAATTGGTTATTTACTGTTAATACGATTTATTTTTGGAGTAGGTCTTTAGGAATTTCAGTTTTTTGTAATTTTCCTTATTTTTTTTTAATATAAGTAAGGCATTTGGACACGAGGATTAGGATTTTTAACTCTACAAAATGGTACATTGTGCTGAATGTAATGTGAGCTTTTCCAAAACGTCCAAGGGCTCATGTAAAAAGAAAGCATTCAAGTAAATACCAAATTTCTTTTCTTTTTAAGAACACAGTGCCAAACCTAACAAAATTAGACATTTAAGTATTTACAAGTTATATATTCTTTTAGAAAAAAATTATATATTGGCACCAAAGGTTAAAGGTGGATATGGAACTTTTATATGCGAAGAATGTAGGGCTACATTTGTGAAGCTTGATCAGAATGCATATACAACAAAAACAAGCAGGTAAAATACAAATCTGATATTGTTTTGCTATATACTTCTACTTAATTAGATGTCTCTTGAGTAATGGAAAAATATGCCACAACATACAGGCTAAACAGTTCACAATAGATATGTAAAGTTTGCAGTCTCAGGCCATAAACCACCCTATTATCTATCTGTCCTACTTACTTGTAAGACTTAGTTTTTGCTAAGAAAAAATTTAATTGCAAACAATGTTATGCCGAATGTGATAAGTTAAACAAAAGTAATTATACACCGAAGATCACAACATGCAGTAATCAATAAGGAACTGAAGTGCCCATTGTTTCAATTTACAGGACTATCGTCATAATATCTGATTACTCATTATTGAACAGAACATTCGTTGACAGTTGCTAGTGAAACACTTGTATTTCAAAAATTTGAGGAATTTCAGGGGTGGAAGATGACTACTGAAAAGAAAACTTTTTCTTATTTGTAAATACGCATGGTTTAGAATGGTATAAACTGCCAAAAAATTAAATAAATACCTTAAATACATGTCATATATCAGCCAATATTAGAACAAAAGGGAAAAATATTTGATTACTTGAGGAAAAGTTCTATCCTGGTTCATATTAATCATAGAAATTTCTTTTTTTAAATTATGTTTTTTTTATTATAGAAAAATTAAATTTTTTTTAATATATCTTAAAAATTAAGCTGTTTTTCATATACTTTTTAGAATTTTCAAAAACCTGTATAAGATTTTTATATGAAATCTATAATTTTTTCACAGATACACGGAGGTACTTGCCTTGCCTTGTATCCTTTAAAAATTTTTCAAATCATTCAATATTAAATTTTTTTCCAATGTTAAAAAGTATGTCTGAAGTCTAGAAAAACTATATGCTTATCAACGTTATAAAATATTCTGTGATTTTAAAAATCTCAACAGTTATGAAGAATGCCAATGAAAAAAGTAAACTCAAACACAAAGCTAGAGCAGAAAAAAAAACCTAAAAATAAAGTATTCTTTATTAACTGTGTTTTTATATTACCTCGTCTGCCTGTCTGAGCATAATAAAAGAAAACAAAATAAATTTATTTTATAGTCGAAATAAAGTTTTAGAAAGAAAATGAGTAAAAAATAAAAATTCCGTAATTAAACCCGGGACAGTATTCCTTTATTACTTTCTTGTCTTTGAGGGTATTTTTTCGGGAGATTCTTTCCAGATGTTTGCTCTCGGAAACATCGTAAACTAAGTTTCAATTAACTGAAAGCACTTGGACCTTTCCATTTGTTCTCTCCCAGTGAGGTCAAGACTGACTATGCAAGCAACGTTTTATATAAAAACTATTAAAAAAATGTGATTATGCTCCATATTTTTATACTAATATACAGGATAGACTATCCTATAAGACTAGGTTTCTCTACTGAAAATTACTTCATATCCAAAGAATTTTTCTTCATATAAATATACGGGGGTCATTAACACTACAAGTGAAAAATAACGTGAATTATAGACGATGCTCCAAAAAAGAGTGGTATATCAAAGTAATATTTTTTCTTAAGGAACACCCTATATTTGATGACATAAAAAAAATTGTCCATAAAAAACAAATTTGTCCACAAAAATTTAAAATTGTCCATAAAAAAAAGTTTACTTTAAGAAAGGTTCCCTATACCCAAATACAGGGTGTTTTGATTTATTTCGGTTTTTGTAAAAATTTAAGGTTTTAGAACAAATTAAATGTCTACGAATCTAAGAAATAGCTTCCGGACAATATTAGATCACCTGTACGCCAAATTTAACTAAATCGCTCATTAATCACTTGGAATAAATTCTTTAATTTACTTCTTTATAATTGAATTTTATTTGTTTTTAGCTTTTTACATTTTTCTATTTATACGAAACATTATTTGAAAAAAAAAATAGCTCTATTTTGCAATAAAACATTTAGTTAACAAATATAAATATGAAAAATATAAGATGTTAAATAAGGATACATAAAACTTCAGTATTATTAAAAATTATAAACGGAAAACTAACGGTTAAACAGCTGAGATGTTTTTATTTCTCCAGTTTATTTGTCCTTCGTTTTTTTGTGCATATTCCTTTCATGCAGTTTCTAAAAATAAATTGTATAGTTAGCTTTATATGCGATGAAAAATTAAAACAAAAATATACTACAGAAAAAGATAATAACATTAACTATAATAAATCTAATAAATCGAATACTATATTTCAAACTACATTAAAGAAAAGTAAAACCTACAATTTTGTATTCAACAAAATTTTGCGTATCTCTAATAGTTTTCGAATTATTTCAAAGAACGAAAATTTTGTAAAAATACAAAAATCCTCCTTTCATTTCAAACTCAATTTGTTTTCAAAACTAAGCATCTTACAGCTAAACTTTGTAGCTTTTCTATTTTCCCTGTTATATGTTACAACACCGAAAAATATTCTTAATCTTTGTTTGCGTCACTGAGATTGATAATATAAACATTTCTGGTCTGTATATCATAATTTTATTTGAATTCTTTTGCTCCTTATCCCGCTTAATATTGCGCGTCAAATAAATATCCACTTAGGTTGGAGGGAAAGTGATGCAGGGAGATTATGATGTCACGATAGCAGTCGGGTTCATTGTTTAGTCCGAATTTTCTTCAAATTCGTTATTGTTTTTTGTTATTCGTTATATCGGAAATTTAAGTGTAAAGTGGTAGTAGCAGTTAGTAGTTAGAGTTAGAAAAGAGATTTTAGGTATAGAAGAGATGGTTTTTGGCGTGTAGTCTTCAAAGCTGGCGATATTTTTTAAGTTAAGAAATAAATTTGGGCTCAAGATGCTATTTGACTTTTAATTTTGCTTTTAATTTTCAAATAGGAAGTGAAATGATAAATAAACAAAATAACAATTATGGATAAGTGATAAAATATTGTTTTATAATAATATTGTATGTTTGTCATAACTAAAATATAAAAATCTGGGGAATTCTGTTCAAAATCTGGCAACTTTTAAAACATAATTTGGTGAAATAAAACTTATGGGCCTGGCAACGCTGCTGCAAGCGGTTGCGGTGTGCCTTATATGCAATCAAATTGTCGACTTATTCAAAAGTGGAAATTTGAATCGACACAACAAAACAATTCATCACCAGTTCCACAAAAACTTTCTAATGACAGTCAAGGACGTTAAGAAAAACTTTGGGTACAAAAATCCTAGTTCGCTGCAATAAATATCAAAAACCATTTTCTGATTCTGATATAGTGAAGGAATGTATGCTGGCAGTAGTTGGCTCACTTTTTGAATAAAAAAAAGATGTTGCCTCAGAAAAGTAATACACGAAGAACGAAAATTTTAGCTGCGAATGTTAAAAACTGTCTTCTTAATCTTTTGCAAAAGGCACCTCTCTATACCATAGCACTTAACGAATCATGTGACATTGTTGATGATGAACAAATGTCTGTTTTCAAAAAATTTCTTGATATTGAGTGTCAGATTTTTATGGAAGAGTTGCTAGCAATATTGCCGCTGAAAGGTAACACTCGAGGAGAAGATTTATTCAAGGTGATTGATGAATTAATTTCTTAATCTAACATCAGTTATAATAAAATGATTTCGCTTTCTACAGATTGTCCACAGCATTGATTGGCAAAGAAAAAGGTGTAGTAAAGAGGATCAGGGATAAAAATTCAGTGCATAAAACACCAGGCAGCCCTTTGCGGAAAACTTAGTGCTAGTCTTAAAGTCTAACACTAAGTGTAGTCATGGACAGTTTAGTGAAGTTGATTAATTTTATATCTCGTTCTGCTGTCATTCTGACTTATTTTGACTTACTACAACACAATCATGCTCGTTGGTTAAGTAATCGTCAACTTATTGAACGTTTCTGGCTAATAAAAAAACATGTGATCTCCTTACAAAATATAATAGATACGCAGGGAGCCAGGAAGTAAATAACAAACAGGCGCCACATTTTGGTTATGGCTTTTCTAAAAGATATTTTAAAATATTCGAATGTGCTTAACATAGAGTTACAAGGAAATGGAAAATTAGTATATGATCTGGTACAAAGCATGTCTGCTTTTTGTCGTAAGCTAGATATCTTTGAAAAAGATATTGCACCACAAGAATTCATTCATTTTCCAACTATTCTTGAATATAATAAAAATAAGCAGTACTCCGAAGAAGACATTGTAGTGTTTGTAAAATTTTTGGGCGATCTTAGGAACGAATTTGCTTCAAGATTCCAAGACTTTGCACAGGTAAGCAAACTATCTTTATTTATAAAATCACCATTTGAAGTTGATGCGGCGGCAGAATGGACAGATGTATCTGCTTAGCTATTTAATCTGTCAAAAGCCTTACTTCAAATGGGGATTATTGAATTACAACAAGATGTGTCCTTGCACGTTTATAAATCGGTATCCGCCGAAGAATTTTGGGCCAAACATGTGCCAGCAAGATATGAAAATTGCACACAATTTGCAATCAATTTGGCCACTATGTTTGGCTCAACGTTTATGAGCGAAATGTCTTTTTCTAAAAGGAATTTTTTGAAAAATAAATATCGCTAGCGATTAACGGACGTCCGCCTCGAAGATACACTTCGAATTTGTTGTTCGACTCGAGAACCAGACCACAAACAACTAGCTCAAGACCCTCGGTGGAATTTTTCACATTCTAATGTCCTTACTTCTCTTTCGAACTCTCATCGTATTGCCTTTAATTCCTCTCAGTACTCTCATCTCTGCCGTTTCCAGTAGCCTTTGCGTTATGGCTGTGTCGGGTCTGGTTTCTGAGGCATACGTCATTATTGGACTGGCTTTATAAATTTTTGATTTCATCTCAGTGTTAACGTGTCTGTTTCGCCATATATTGGTATTGCAATAGCTAATTATTAACTGATTCTTTTATCTTCTTGTTGTTTATATATTATTAAACTAGTAGTTAAAATTTATAATATTAAAAAGAGTAAACAGATAGAATAAACCAGACATTTATTAAAATTGCATTCAGTGTTTTTGCACGTGGGTTTTGTTTTGTTCGGATATCCTAGAATGCCGAAACAATCCATTAATTAAATCGTTGTTTTAAAAAAAAGTGAATTGCAAATAGAGTGAATGAAAAATAATTGATTTAACTCATATTTACCGGACCGTCTGTGAAACTAAAATGTAAATAAACTTTTAAATGATAAATGCTTTGGTGTACAATTCGATAAATTTATTGTCGGAGGAATCTTGTGAAAATAAAAAAAAAGAGGTTAGTCTTCGTAAATGGGTATATTTATTTAAAAAAAACCCTTAAAAGGGCTACATAAATAAAACAAACGTTTTCGGACCACATAGTCCATCATCAGGTTTTAAAATTGAAAAAATGCTAGGTCACAATGCCTGAGCCACCAAAATACTAGGGTAAAAACCCTTTAAATTACATTTAGTTATAAAAGATTATACATTGTGTTGTAAAATAACTGTGATGTTCAGTATTAAATTAAATTTGGCTAGAGGTAACACATGGCTGAAGCGAGTTTTAGAGCCGGTAAGAGAACCTCTACACGCGGAGAACAGCTGGAAACTCTCACCGGCTCTGGTACTCGCTTCAGCCATGTGTTACCTCTAGCCAAATTTAATTTAATACTGAACATCACAGTTATTTTACAACACAATGTATAATCTTTTATAACTAAATGTAATTTAAAGGGTTTTTACCCTAGTATTTTGGTGGCTCAGGCATTGTAACCTAGCATTTTTTCAATTTTAAAACCTGATGATGGACTGTGTGGTCCGAAAACGTTTGTTTTATTGATGTAGCCCTTTTAAGGTTTTTTTTAAATAAATATACCCATTTACGAAGACTAACCTCTTTTTTGTGATACGTGGTATACAGCCAGTTACAGGCTGTATGCCAGGAATTTTTTTCCTTGTGGATCTTGTGAAAATATTTTATTATCCGATTTTTAATTACTAGTGTAGTACGAATATATCATCATCATTCTGGCTTGTGTGGGTACTAACCTCCTCAAGTATTTTTCTTCAGTCGTTCTTATCCATCGCATTCCTCCGCCAAGCACGTATTCGCATATTTCTCATGTCTTCATCGATATTATCAAGCAACCTTGTTTTGGGTCTTCGTTTTCTTCTCAGACCAATTGATCTATCAAGAAGCGTTTTTCTAGCTGGATCATTTTGTTTCATCCCCATTACATACCCTGTCCACCTCGGTCGTCTTATCTTAATGTTTTGCGATTTCTGGTTCATGGTATATCTTATAAAGTTCGAAGTTGTATCGCCTTCTCCACACTCCAATCACTGCTCCATAGATTCGTCTTAGTAGTTTTCTTGTTAGAGTCCAGTTTTCTGAACCATATATTATGACTGGGCGTATTATTGTATTGTAGATTTTTATTTTTGCATTTTTTGATACAACTGTGGACTTATGGAGGAGATTAAGGCCAAAATAGCATCTGTTGTCTGTGCAAATTCTGCTGTTTATATCTGTGGTAGTATTATTTTCAAGCGCTCCCAGGTATACAAATTCGCTTCGATGTCATTGTTTTCTATTACGAGTAGTCGTAGGATTTGTGGTTGCGTGCTTATTTTTATATACTTTGTTTTGTTTGTGCTTATTACTAAACTTATTTTTTTAGCTAATTCAACAATATTGGTATCATCAGCATAGGCCAGGATTTGCACTGATGTATTATACAGGGTGAGTCATAACTATTGAGACATAGACTAAGGACAGGTTATTTAGACCAAAATATAGCTATTGGGCCAAATGTGTATTAACAAAATGGTGCTGAGAAAAAAGATACAGGGTGTTAAAGTGGAAATTTTAAATTTTATTTTTGCCTATAATTTTCATGTTTGTAAACATTTATGTATAAAAATTTACAGCTGGGTACTATTGAATATCAGAAATTATAATTGAATGCATACTTTAATATATCTAGTAGAGGGCGCTACATATTCCACATACGTGACATACATTTACACTTTTTGTTCTTCAAGTTACCGGTTTTATGGATAAAAAATATTAAATATACATTATTTTAACAAAAAAAATGTATACGTGTTAATAACTTCAAAACTCAACAGTTTTCGAGATAATCGCATTTTACAAATCAACTGCATAATTCTGATTTAACGCAATTACTCCAGGCAATAAAAGAAAAATAGATAAAACATCAATACGTCTGAATTTTGTTATTGAAGACTACTTAAAATTTCCTGGACAGATTACATAACAAATGTCGAAGTATCAAAACGAATTGACAGAGAACGAGAATTGCTGCCAGTAATAAAAAGAAGAAAACAATCGTAAAATAGTTTCGAAACACAATTCAGATTTCTGCTTTATAATCTGAGCCTTCTAAGAATTGCAAGGCAAACAGACGTTGATAAAAGATGTTAAAAGAGACATGGGGAATCTAAAATTTGCATTCCACGACATGTCTTTTACAACTAAGCAGAAATACTTAGCGAATTGTGCTTCTTGTACTCCCACAGAGTAAATCCGACTAAAATGAGAAAAGGCAGCAAATATTTGATTTCACGCAAACAAATCCTATGTATCTCTTGATACGTATTTCGACCTAATAGATCTCGTCAGAAGAGCTATTCATAGGGGTTCTCAACGTGAAAAATCAATATTTTCTGCCTTTTAAGAAGCAACAATAACATGGCTTCGATACGGACGCACTAGCGACATCTAATTTAACAATCGTAAAATAGTTTCGAAACACAATTCAGATTTCTGCTTTATAATCTGAGCCTTCTAAGAATTGCAAGGCAAACAGACGTTGATAAAAGATGTTAAAAGAGACATGGGGAATCTAAAATTTGCATTCCACGACATGTCTTTTACAACTAAGCAGAAATACTTAGCGAATTGTGCTTCTTGTACTCCCACAGAGTAAATCCGACTAAAATGAGAAAAGGCAGCAAATATTTGATTTCACGCAAACAAATCCTATGTATCTCTTGATACGTATTTCGACCTAATAGATTTCGTCAGAAGAGCTATTCATAGGGGTTCTCAACGTGAAAAATCAATATTTTCTGCCTTTTAAGAAGCAACAATAACATGGCTTCGATACGGACGCACTAGCGACATCTAATTTAACAATCGTAAAATAGTTTCGAAACACAATTCAGATTTCTGCTTTATAATCTGAGCCTTCTAAGAATTGCAAGGCAAACAGACGTTGATAAAAGATGTTAAAAGAGACATGGGGAATCTAATAATAATCTAATAATAATCTGTTTGCCTTGCAATCGAAGGCTAGCGGACTAATTGGGCTTACAGCAAGAACAAAGCCGCTGAAAGAGACACTGTTGCATATAAGCCTCTCCATGGAAGGGATGTTGTAAGCCGGCACCCTCCAAGCCTGTTAATGATGTTTTCCGAGTACCGTTTTGCAATTGTCAGATCTCTCAGCTTTTGCACATTCCATTTTTTTCTATCCATCTTATTTTCTTTACTGGTGTTTAAAATTCTAGCCGTTAATGTTGAGTTTATGTTTGTGACTCCATAACCTCTGCAGTTTATTAAGTCTGTTTCTGCGTAGTAAAAAAATAAGTAGAAACATATTTTAAAACTTCTTCAGCAGGTAATCGAAAAACGGAAGACAAGGAATCTATCTACCCACCTATTGTTTGTAGATTTAGACAAAGCATACGATACGATACCTTTGAAAAACTGTTTTAAACATTGACAAAAGTAGATCTCAGTAAAGGGTATGTGAATGCTATCGGAAATATATACATAAATGAAAGAAGTGTCGTTACAGAAGCAAGCTTTATATCTGAATCATTTCCAGGGACTAACCAAGGGGTTTAAACAAGGATGTTGTCTATCTCCGACCTTATTTAAAATATATTTTCAATCATCGCTAGAGCAGTGGAGGAAACAAGTACCCGGAATGGGAATAGACATAGGTGGTGGTAAATGTTCAAAAACTTTATTTTTCGCAGATGATCAGGTAGTCGTAGTGAATGATGAAAAAGACATGGACTCTCTCTCTTCAATCCTGACCCCCCAGGGGGAGTGTAGTGGTCGACGTGATGTCGTGTATTGTCCGTCTCCAGAGATCTCTGTCTCTGGTCATTTCTTTTAATTCATGCATGGGTCTTTGGCATATTCCTGTAATTTGATCTATCCATCTTGTTGGGGATCTTCCTCGCGATCTTCGGCATTCTACCTTTCCTTGTATTATGAGTCTTTCCATGTTTTCTGTGTTTGCTCTCATAACATGTCCAAAATATTGTAGTTGTTGGAGCTGGACTTTACTAGAGAGTCGTTGGCTAACTTTTAGCTCTCTTAAAATTGAATTATTTGTTCTACGGTTGGTCCAAGGAATTCGTGGTAAGAACATTTCAGATGGCGTCTATCTTTCTTTTCTCCGATTGTCTCAGAGTCCAAGATTCACATCCGTAGGTCAGTATTGGGAATATTAAGCAGTTCATCATCATCATCATTGGCTTTTACAACTCTTCGTGAGTTTTGCCGCGTTTACTATTGCCTTCCATTGATTCCGATCCTGTGCTATTATTTCCCATGGCCTTACTTCCATCTTCTCCAGGTCTTCCTTGACTGCATCTTTCCACCTTTTTCTAGGCCTTCCTGTCGATCTTTTACCATCTGGTCTTTCCCAAAATACATTGCTAATCAGTCTGTCGTCATCACTCCGTACCACGTGGCCTGCCCATCTTAATCTATTGGCTTTTATGTATCTTACGATGTTTCCTTTCCCGAAGAGAGTCTCTATGTCATTGTTGTATCTGTTCCTCCATTGATTTGTCACGCTGTCCCTGCAAGGACCATATATAATTCGCAGGATTTTGCGTTCCCATACTAATAGCTTATTGATTTCTTTTTTTCTCAATGTCCATGTTTCACTTCCATATGTCACTGCTGGTCGTATTATGGTTTTGTACATTTGGATTTTGGCACGCCTTGAGAGAAGCTTTGACCTCATTAGATGTTGAATGGCAAAGAATGATTTATTCCCCGCCAGTATTCGTATTTCAAACTCCCGTTCTCCTGTGTTTTCACTGGTAATTGTTGCTCCTAGGTATTTGAATTCTTTGACCACCTCAAAATTATGATCCTTTATGGTAATGTTTTGTCTTATTCGCTGTCGTTCCTTTTTTGATACGACCATGTATTTAGTTTTTTCTTCGTTTATTTTCAGGCCTACGCTTAGTGTTGCTTCTTCAAAGTTCGATACTATATCCTTAACTTTCAGTGTTGTCTGTGCTACTGCATCTACATCATCTGCAAATGCGAGAATAATCTTTGCTCCTCTGGCAGTTATGTCTGGTTTGACTCTGGTATAGATCATTAGCATAGATAGATATTGATTATTGAGCAGTTGATCAACCTCATCTTTATCGCTCTTGAAATTTGACATTCCTTCCTTCCAGGGAAGACATGGACTACATGTGTAGAAAAATAGAAAAAAGAATATGAAAAGTGGAACCTCAATATGAATATGGCAGAGACAGAGTAACTTAAAATAGGAGATGATGAAGAAGATTCAGAGTTAGAAATCAGAAACACCAAAACAAGCAATGAATATAAATATCTCAGATCTGTAATATCTAAAGAAGGCACTACCAAGAGACATCGAAAACAGAACGCAGTGGGAAAAAAACGATAAATATTCTAAACTCTCTACTATGGTCTAAACATATTAGACAAGAAACAAAATTGATAATCTATCGAACCTTGGTCGAGCCTATTATGACTTATAGGGCAGAAGTTTGGCAGATCAAGAAAAAAGATAGAAAAAGAATAGAAATAGTAGAAATGGATTTTCTAAGGAAAGCGTGTGGTGTATCCAAAAAAGATCATCTCAAAAATGAAGATATCAGAAGTAGGACAAATACTGTATATTCCAGTGTAGGCGGAAAGTAAATATTCAATGTAATCCTATCCAATTCGATTTAGCATAAGTAAACCCAGTAGTCCAGTAAACATATAATGAATTTTCTGTCGTTTAAGATAGCTTTAGAAGAGTTTCTAATGGAGGTTTGAGACCTAAAAGAAGTAATAACACAGAAGGTGCTGAGAGCGAAGACGAACAGTTTTGGAAATTCTCAAAAGAAAATAAAACTATTAATGGCTAAATTACCTGAAAAAGATAAACGTTAATATGGTTATGAATATTGGCCTCTGAATGATGATATACAAAACACACTTTGTTGGTGGTTGGAAGCTTACCAAAGCCGTTCACGCATACGTTGTAGTAAATTTAATGCTTTCTTATATTTAAGCAAAAACAAAAAATGTTTCAAAGCATTTCATATGCGATAATTATAAGTAATAAATATTTACAATATGTGTTAAGTTGCTTAATATATCTGTTGTCAATATTTGTGAATAAAATATTTTAATATCTTTATAGTACACATTTATTTAGAAGTTTTTAGTCCCAAAATATAGAATTGTGACTATCTTACTATTGTGTTGGTGTTTTGTGTGACACCAAGGCACATATTTGTGAATTGACGTCCTTTATTAAGACAAAATTTATGACCAACCTTGTAGTCAGAGGTAAAATTTTGATTGAGAGCCCTAGCATCGACCAATTAATAGCTTACAAATATCTAGGCCATGATAATTCGCTTAGGTCGAGATAATCAGACAACTGAAATACAAAGAAAGATAGGTCTCACATGGCTTTTGGTAGATTGAATAACATTTTCAAGTCTACTATCCCAGTTTGCTTAAAAAGAAGGTTTTAACCAGTGCGTTTTACCGGTTCTTACATATGGTGCAGAACCACTGACTCTGACAAAAAGAATAATAGATAAAATAAAAGTTACACAACGCGCTATGGAAAGATCAATATTAAGTATTACCATCAGAGATAAAGTACCAAATCTAGAAATAAAAAGCAGAACAGGAGTCACACATGCAGTTGAAAAAATAGCTATGGCTAAATGGGCTTGGCCCGGACATGTTGCCAGGTTAACGGATGATAGATGGACCAGAAAGATTCTGGAATGGTGAGTAAGGCAAGAGGCATATCGAAGCAGAGGATGACCACCGACTAGATGGACGGATGATATCAAGCGCATCACCACAAACTAGATGCAAGAAGCTCAAGATAGAAATAGGTGGAAAATTTTAAGGGGGGCCTACGTTTCGCAGTGGACAAATATGGGCGGATTGATTATTAACGTCCTGTATGGTCCTTAAAAATTTTTGTATAAAATTGAGTGTTATTAGCAACACAAATTAGTGGAAACAGGACATTAATATTGTCCTGCAATACCTTATCTTGTAGCCCAAACCCAAACAGTAGCAACAGAAATAACTAACCTTATAAAAACAAATTCAAAGTACTTACATTTCCAATCATGTTTCCAAATAGCCACATTGCAAGAACCAAAACGAAAATAACTACAAATGCATAAAGATAATTATACCAAATCTTTGAACTTGGTCTTGCATTTGGATATTTTGGTGGTTCCTTTTGATCTTCATCTTTTTCAATTGCAATTTTTACATTTTTCTTTACTTTTGATTTGGATCCTTTTTTCTTAGCGTTTTTTGTTAATGCACTATCAGGTTGGCTGACGCTAGATGTTTCATCTTTTGTTGTTGAATCTACCATTTGCTCCTGTCTTTCTACTGCCTTGTTTACGCGTTTATGATCCACACTAGGAAAGTTTTTGTTTTTTAACCCCTTTTTACATTTTAAAAAGTTGAATGGGCAATTTTTAACTACTTCGTCTTCTTCATCTTCGTCTTCATCTTCATCTTCATCTGCATCTTCATGTTCCATTTTTTTCTTAATCAACTCACTCTTAGCTTCCATGATCTCTTCATCTTCATCTTCATGTTCCATTCGTTTCTTAATCAACTTACTCTTAGATTCCAAGGTGCCTTCATCTTCATTAGGAGTTTTTACTACTTCTTCAATATCATCGCTAATGCTCTGATGTTCAACGGGTTGTTTAACATTACTTTCTAAATTTGATTCTTGAACTGATTTTAATAATTCGGTTGTAGAATTAGCTAAAAATGTAGGATTGTAAATTACTGTAATAAAAAAAAACTTAATATAATAATGTAATCAGAAATTTATGATAATATTTACGCCCTTACTGAAGGCATTTTTATTAATTGAATTAATATAATACCATATGGCAATTAATTTAGATTAATTATTATTAAAGCACTCAATGGATCTTCTGCTTAGACCAATTAAAATTGGCAATGTTTCTCAATCCATGTCATAGTTAACATTAGATCTGCAGCAACATTTATGATCTGATGCCAAAAAGACTGCTTAACAGATTTGCTGTAATTGCCAAAAGGCCGCTTCAAAACATGAAGCTGCATTAAACATGGTTTAAAATTTTCTGATTATTATACTAATTTGCCAAAAACCCAATTATGCAAAAAAGCGATAATTTCCAAGACATCTCTACGGAAACCCACATGCACATTGATTATGATGAAAAGATAGCCACACAAAAAGAAATTGAGGATATCTTACTAAAATGCAACTCTTGAAAAAAAAAAATGTGTTTCAATCAAAAGACTAAGAGATCGACTATAAAGACGTAGTGAAGAATACGATACATATCCAAACTTTATGTTTGCTGTATTGTTACCTATTTATTTGTAACCAGTTCACTTTTTGACCATTTATATTAATTTTTCTGTTGGTAATACAGTTCTCCAATTTTTTTGTTGATAAATACTCTTTTCTTTTCATTTCAGTCACCAGAAACGGACAATTCTCTTCATTCACATTATCTTCTTCTTCTTTGTCAACCATTTTCCATCCACTCCTGAATGTAGGTCTCTCCCAATTGCTTCCATCTATCTCTATCTTGCGCCAATCTAATCCACTGTTTGTCTGCCACTTCTCTTGTGTCATCTACATATCTGTTTTGAGGTCTTCCCATGCTTCTTGTTGTTGTCCTTGGTCTCCATTCTAGAATTCTCCGTGTCCACCTGTTGTCATTATATCGGGCTACGTGGCCTGCCCAGCGCCATTTCATTTTTGTAATTTCTTCCACAATATTCCTAATCTTTTTGAAGGCCACGCTTTTTTGTCAGGATATGCTACTGATTGACCTAATCTACTAGAATTTAAAAATTCCATTAATCAAGATGGATCTAAAGAGCAGTAAGATTTGTCAGTTTTATTGAATCTGCCAGTTAAGCCGTTTTACCAAAATCATTCGAAGCCAAGGTGTTCAAATAGTTGTCAAATAAACAGTTCTAAGAGTTTTATTTAGGAGAAAAATAAGGATTGATCTCCTGTCATTCCTTTAAAATTAAAGCCTTTACCAAAATCTCCAGCTAGAAAGGAACAACCTAAATATAATAAACGAAAGCGTCATACTGCAATATTGACGGATACGCCTACAAAAATGCTCTTGAGGAAGAACAAAGGAAGACAAAACTGCCAAAAGTTCAAAATGTTCAAAAGACAAAAGAGAATGTTCAAAAAAAAACCAGGTACAAAGATTAAAAACAAAAAAATAAAAAAGCTTGATAACGATTGTTTGATTTAGAGGAAGAGGACTTCTTTTGCATCTATTGTATGGATAAATACAAAATAATGCTTCAGGTAAAAGCTGGATACAATGCACAAATTTCAAAATGTATGCGCATGAGGTAATGCTGACCATCCTGGTATTTTTTTGGTTGTATCAAGTGAAAAAGCAATGTTTTTTTACACTTAGGTACTTTAATTATTTTGTACATATGTTACAAATTAACTTATTATTTTTTGGATATTTAGATTTGTGCTTTTATGTATTTTTTAAGTTTTTTAATAAAATATTTTTAGAATTTAATTAAAAATGTGTTTTGAATTGTTTTTTGTTTCTGATCATCTGAGCATCCCGACCTGAGGCTAGTTGGCGCATACTGAGATATATTTAAAAAAAAGTATCCTATATGCAAATAAACAGCCACATTTTTTTTCATAAATGGAGATAGGCAAAACATGAAATTTAAAAATTTCATCATCCAGCCCAGTCGTTTATGTACAATAGATTATCCTTTGTAAAAACCTGATAATTAAAATTTGGAATACGATTACAAGTGCTGTAACAGACATCATGAAAAACAACTTAGGGTACAAACGAAATAACAAGAGGCAAAAATGGATGACAAAAGAAATACTATTACTAATGGAAGAACGACGAAGACACAAGAATGACCAAGATGGCAGCAATATTTATGAAAACATTAACAGGCAAATAAAAGCAAACATTAGAATAGCAAAAAATTAATGGCTTAAGCAACAATGTATTGATCTAGAACATTTACAACGACAGCAAACGACCGTAATTTACATAAAAAGCTTAAGGAGACTGCTGGAATATACAGAAAATGAAGATCAACTACCATAGTTAATCAGGATAACCAGATAGTGCTGGGTGAAAAGGAGAAAATTGATATATGAGAAAATTATATCCAGGAGCTCTTCCATGACGAAAGACCCATGAGTGAAGTTTATACAGACGACCAGCTGACTGGCCCTTCAATCACCAAAGAGGAGATAGAAAAAGCAATATTAAATTCAAAAAACAATAAGGCACCTGGACCAGATGAGATCCCGTCAGAAATACTCAAATTACTAGATGAAAGGGGAATTTTAGCACTACACAAAATATTTAATTTAATTTATGAAACTGGCTGCTATCCTCAACAGTGGTTACGTTCTACCTTTATTCCCCTGCCCAAGAAAGTCAATGCCAAAAAAAGTGAGGATCACAGACTCATTAGCCTGATGAGTCACACTTTAAAGATATTCTTAAAAATACTACATCAAAGATTATACAAAAAATGTGAATGGAACATCAGTGATTCCCAGTTCGGATTTAGGCAAGGTTTAGGAACACGAGAAGCAGTAGTAGCAACACAGGTGCTGGTCCAAAATTGTTACGATCAGAGGAAGGATGTGTTCCTATGCTTTTTAGATTACCAAAAAGCGTTTGATCGTGTCCAACACCACAAATTAATGCAGATTCTCAAGAAAGTTGATATAGAGCAAAAAGACATAAGATGCATTGAAAACTTGTACTGGCATCAAACGGCACAGTTAAAAATAGACAATTCTATATCCAAACCCATACATATAAGAAGAGGCGTTCGACAGGGATGTGTGCTTTCTCCTCTTTTATTTAACATTTATTTGGAAGCCATATTTCAAGAGTCTTTGGAGGATGCAGAGATGGGAATCAAGGTGAATGGAGTAATGATCAACAACATACGATATGCTGATGATGGTGTCTTAATTTGTGACAACATAGTCGATCTTCAAGAACTTGTCACTATAATCGGAGAATACAGTAAGCGAATGGGATTAGAGATTAGTACCAAAAAGACCAAATTCATAATCATCTCCAGAAACTTGGATGCACTTGAAAACTCCACCATAACACTGAATACTAAATCCATTGAAAGAGTGAGTAAATTTAAATACCTGGGATCTTGGCTTTTTGCCAAGAAACCATCAAGAAAAGGAAAACGGCGTCACATCATGCGAAATGAAGAATACCAGTTCCTCCAACTTATAATCGACGGTAAAATTGAAGGCAAGAGAGGAATGGGACGCAAGAAAATGTCTTGGCTCCGAAACATAAGGCGATGGACAGGGATTAACGACATACAATCTTTGATACATATTGCAAAAAATAGAGAATTAATGGAA
Organism: Diabrotica balteata; assembly: GCA_918026665.1. Lineage (NCBI taxonomy): Eukaryota > Metazoa > Arthropoda > Insecta > Coleoptera > Chrysomelidae > Diabrotica > Diabrotica balteata. The sequence goes on along the minus strand of OU898277.1, from coordinate 14,650,904 downwards.
CATTTAATGACAAACAAACAAAATGGAAATTTTTTGACAAACCTCGTATATGACTGAAAAAAATTGATATCTAGTAATTGTCTTCTAAGTTTTAGATTATTCAGAACTTTTTATTAGGAATAACTTTGTTTCATAAAATTTCCGTTACGATTTAGAGCGTAGAGACAAGATCTGATATCAAGAAAATAAGAAAAACAATAAAAACATTAGTGAAATGACTACAAGACTTACCTTCATTTTTTAAATCATGTTTTGCATTCTCTTGTGCATTCTGTTCTTTCATCTCCATTTCTACTGCAGTATCACTAACTTGACACTCAGAAACTGTATTTTTTTTCACAAAATAATATTTTAGAGTTGTCAAATCGTCACTCTCATCATCTATAGATGGTATTAAAGATTTATCGCGATCCTGACTCATCTTAATCTGCGTTGTTCGTACGGGTGAACTTCTGATACTCTACTGAGTCAATTGTGATATAGGTTAGTATTATTTGTATTGGGTGCTATGCATTAAGTCGTCTTTGGTATTTTATAATTGCAAAAGATAATTTTACTAGCAGGATCGTAATGGCCATTGTGATTTACTAGGCGTGGGTAGAGATTTACAGTTACGGAAAAGAGGTCTACGAAGATCTTTTTTACCCATAAATTAATTTCAAATAAATAATAAAATGGAGATAAATAATTAAAAGAGTATTAAAAGTACGTACAAAATTGTTTAAACTATTAATGTAACCAACGATACTCATTTCCTACTTTATCCTTGAAGCAGATCGAATAAATTCAGCAAAATATTGAGACTCCTTCAAGACCCCATTCATAATCAGGAACAGACTAAACTAAAAATAATGATAAATTGATATCCACTTAAGCACTAATGGGCTTAATTGATTGAAGCGACAGGTTGATCTACACGATCTACTTTTTTAGATATTCTAACCTCTAGTTTTAATAGATCAACACTAAAATCTTTGTAACAATAAAACACTGAAAACTTTGTTTTCAAACTTCCACAAAATTTATTTTAAATCTTATCACTACAGCTGTTTCGGCTAATTGCCTTTCTCTAGTGATCTATTTTTGGTTTGGGTTTACAAATTTATAGTCTCTAATGAAATAGGTTGAGGAGGGGAGAACTGTTTGTCTCAAGTTGGTCATTCAGAATTATATCCGTGTTTTTTAATTTGTTGATTTCCATATATTCTAACAAAGATAGCTTAAGATCTTTATTTTGAATGTGAAGAATTTTAAATTTGTCATTAAAAGAATGATTATGATCTAGAAGGTGAAGTGCGTATGTCGAATCTGTTTTTCTATTTTTGAAAGCCCTTTTAGGTTCTGCTATTCGTTTATCAAAGTTTCTACCAGTTTGACCGATGTAAGTTTTTGGGCAGTCGCAACATTGAAGTTCGTACACACCAATATTTAAGTGATTTTTATTTTTGCTCTTGTTATTTTTAATATATTTGCCTAGGTTGTTATTTGTTCGGAAAGCTGGTGTTATTCCTTTCTTTTTTATGTGTTTGGCAATTTTTGTTGTTATTTTGCCTGCATAATGTAATCGAGCAGAGGATACTGGGTTTTTTCTCTGGTGGTGGAAATACTAATTTTAAGTGTTTTATTGTTACATAGTAAAATGAATTTCCATCAAGTAACGGTCGAATCCATCAATTACTAAAATCTTCTTCGTTCTTTAACTTTTCTTACTCTCATATAATAATCAGTTACAAGAGGTAATAGATCAAGATAAGAAGGTGAAGCTTGTTCATAATCAATATTAAATGCTAAACGGACATAAATTTCAGAAAAACTGCAACGACTAGCTTCTTGTGAAGGAGTCCACTAGATTTTTTTTCCTCGACCGTATTGGTAACAGAAGCATCCCTAATATGAATCTCATAAGACAATTCATCTGTCTTGAGATGTTTCGAAATATTAGAAGCGTCTTGACAAAAAGAATTTCACCAGAAAAAACTGGTTAAGTACAAAAAAGAAATCAGACCATTTAGACCATTATAAAAGTACCTACTATAAAAGTCAGCCAAAAAAGTAATGTGAAAAATACGAAATATGTTAAAATGTATGTACTTAGTAAAAATAAGATAATAAATTTAATATAAGCCTGTGAAAATACCAAAAGTTAAAATGTAATCCAGTGATTCTCAACATGTGGGGCTCCACCTCTAGGGAGCGGATCATTACCAATGGGAGGACGTGAGCATATCCGAAAAAAACACCAACAACATTAAATAATTTATTAAAATCAAAGCGAAACAAAATTTTGGCGAAATAAAATACACGTGATAACGGATATAGGTACATAAAAGAGATTTATTAAAATCAAAAATTAAAAATTAAAAAATTAAAAAAGAGATTTATTATTAAACTGTTTGTAGATTTTAGCATTTATCATAAAGGTTTCGTCTTCGGCACTAGACAGCCTTTCGAGTGTAATTTGAAACGGATCCCTAGCACACTCGTAACTAAGTATAAATTTGTCGCCGGCAAAAAAATATTTTTAAAATTTCTGCTGCGCAAAAGCAAGTTGAAAATTATTTGAGTGCTCTAAAGAGTTCTCTCCAGCATCGCATAAACTGCAAGTATCACTTTTTGGTACACCAAAAGATAAGTTAAACCTTGTTTCAAATATATGTCTGTAAAAAAGAGGCCTTTAATAAATATTTAGTTTCGAGCTTTTTTGTTTGACAATCCTCTATATACAGTTGATGAAGTCGGTTAATATTTAGTAAAGGGGAAAGGTATTTTTTATGTGGGTTTTTAGTCCTAGAATAATGTGATTAATTCTTCTGAAGGAAACTGCTTGATATGATTTTTAATGCAGTTTATTACTTCATCATTATATATTTTTTTTATTTTTGTGATGCCTTTGCTTATGTGGTGAGAGCATTACCTGGCCAGATTTTAAGTCATTTTTAGCTTTAAAGACTTTTTTTCGTCCAATTCGGTATAAAAAGAAGAAAGCATCTTTACACACTAGTGTATTTTCTTTATCCCACGTAATAAAATATTTAGCTGTAAGCTTTCGTTTTTATATTTTTACGAGGGCGGTGACGATTAACTTCCTGCATCTTTCTTAGAATTTCTTCTCTGCTTGCAATACTAAACTTCTCAGTACAGTTTAGTCTACATTTTTCTTTACACAGTAAATCTCTTTTAATTGTTTTTTCTTCCATCACTTTACCAATCTTTTGAGAAATATATTCTTTACCTTGTTGTCTTAACCTTGCAGCTTTATTTCGTTTCCAATTATCAGGTATCCGGACTCTTTTTTTAATTATTTTTAAAACTGGTTTAACAATTTCTCTTCTACTTATTTCATCGGCAGTAACATGGAATTGCTGGTTATGGTCTTCTATACGTATTTCCCGAGGTATTTCCTCCTGCACTTCGTCAATCTTATCCGGGGTTTCCCTGCTGTTTGTCGGAACCTTGAAAATATCTTAGTTATTTATTAAATGTATACTTATTTCTAATTTCTATTTTTATTTCTTAATCTTAACTTCTTTTAGTTTTACCTTTTTAATTTCTTGGTTATCAGAAAACATTTTACTTTTGACTCTATCAACATCCGGATATTTGTTTATGAGACTCGTCGAATAAGAAATATTTGAGTTATCAGAATCCTCTTCTGAATCTTCTTCACTCGAAGGGAAATATTCGCTGCCTGATGTAATACTTTCATCAGTACAATTATTATCCATAGTCTAATATATAGTCTAAAAATTTAATTTATGTACATAGGTAGGTATGTATGTAATAATACCTCAAGTAATGTATATTCTATCTATATTTTTTTAAATAAAAAATTGAATTGCAGAGGGGGTAAATTGTTATTAAAAAGAGATGATTAATTAATAAAGGTAGTAAAAAATTTTTTAATATGCTTACCTGCTTCTTTTGAAGTCCACTAGTGCTTGGCTGCTCCAAAATCACCGCATTGGTATTGACCTCTAGAGAAGTACAAAATACAGTTTCTATCTACAAAAAAAACTCTCTATTCGGACTAACCTTTATTTGAAACACATATTTTCTTGTTATTTACTAATTCTAACATTCTTTTACTTCTCGAACCCATGTTGAAAGATGTGATAAACAACAAACATAACCTTAAAATGTCACATGGCACCTACCATGTAAATAAAACTTTCCCACTATCTAGTGGATAAAGGTGCTATCAATTAATGATAATCATTAATGAATCAATTAATTGATGTGCTTTATCAATTAAAATAATCCTTTTTATTAACAATTTAAGAATCTTGAGTTATTCAGGGTTTGTATTACGACTTTAGGTAACCAAATATACAAATAAGTCATTTTTTTAAAAAAAAATTTACATAGCACCTTTATCAACTCATGTCTTCATTTAACGAAAATTTTTATAAAAACCATAGCCACTGGTCATATCTATATATGAAAGACTTAAAAGAATTAGTATCTTAAAACAGTTGTTGTAAACAAAAATTCTGATTTAAAACCATAATAATAAACCTTAGCAAGGAAAAAATAAATAAAAAAAAACTCTTACATCACACCAGGTTAAAAATAAAAATACCAAGATTCTACATAATCTCTACGGATTATTCTGGAGTGTGGACCTGTGTATTAATAAGAGTAGTTACAGTTTTATCGCAGTTCTATTAGTCAACTTCGATAACAAATTTTTATGTAGTATGTGCCAAACAATGCGTCTTAAACTATTTATGATAACATTGCAAAAATTTAGTAATTTGTTTTTTATCTGATAAATACTCAGGAAGAGCCAGACAAAATAAATTAACAATTATTCATGGATTTAGTTTCTAATTGTCGACTACATACATTAACATTGTAAATATGTTAAGTGGTATATAAAAAAAATATAAAAAAATATAAAAAATTTCGGAAATACTAAGATGAAAAAAATCTAACTACAGTTGAGTCCATGGTTCTTCAAATTGTGCATTTTATGGACAAAACCTTACAAAAAGCCAAAAAATTAACAATAATAATTTAAAATTTATAAAATATTTATAAATCGTCAATATCGCAAAATAAAACATAATAAAATAAACAATAGTTAGTGTAGTATTACGTATAGTTAGTACAAGTTTAAAGAAAATGCCATCAACAAGAAATATTCCTGAAATAATCAATAAAAGTGTTGTATCACGTGTTGAGAAACTTGAAGAAGCTTTACAACAAGGTATGAAGGATCAAATATCTTTAACCAGTAATATTTCAGATACCCAAATAGGTTCTATAAATGAGGAATTCTACAAAAATTCGCACCTTAACTGGAGCCAAATATGGTGATAATGCAATTTGCTGCCCGTACCCGCAGTAACAATTTTTTTTCTGTAGGTTGATACCAAAAAACATGTTTGTCAGGTGCGAGCCTCAAAAAAAGGCAAATTTAAGTTTTTTCCAACAAAAAACTGATTTGTTCGCTAAAGCTATTTCATTCTTCTAGCGATCTGCCTCGGAAAACGAGTGAAAGAGACTTCTATACTTGGAGCACACGTACATATCAGGCACCAATCGCTTCGTCTTGGTCTCCAGAAGGAACTCTGACCCTTTGAAGAGCCAAGAGACACCTGCTCAAAGTGTGGCAAGCGGTTATTCAGTCACTAAAATCGACGTTTTTTTCATTTTTTCGCGATTTTATCCGAAAATGGATTAAAAGAGATCTGTATATACTAAAACAATTTTTAATTGAAGGTGATTACTTGGCAACATCGTACTTAACGAAGCGCTTGACGATAACTTTTCAACGAAATCGTATTGAAATTATCAATTTTGCAGAGGCGTACCAAAAAAAAATTTAATTCTTTATTTAAACACATAAGTAATTACGTAAAAAATTAAATCTAAGACCGATTTAATTATTAAATTATCATGTCTCTTTTAACAGGTATCTTATAGTTGTTTAACAAAATAAAATAAAATTTTATTCATATTAAAGAGTATCTAATACAGAGCTTCAAAAAACAGAAAACTTTAGAAAATAATTTTTTTTTTCATTAGACTAAAAACAACCTGCAATTTTAATTACACATCATTACGCATCATTCTCTGTTTATAGAATTGCTGTGTGCTGTAAACGTTATATTTGTTTTTTTTTAACATAATTTGAAAGTTTGCTTGTGTTTATTTGTTTATATAAATATGAAAATATATTATGAAGTTCATATAAATTAAAATGAAGTAAGCTAAACTATATCATATGAATACGTTTATATAGCAGTGCATTTGTTTATTTCAGTAAATTCTCGAAATATGAAAGGAAGGTGGCACTAACTACTAAAGAGTTAATAGCTTTGTTAGAAGAAGACTCAGATTGTGAAAATGCCACTTAATGTGGTTTATTTGCCGCCGAGATAAGATTAGAAAGTTTCTGATGTAGAAGACATTGATCTTCTTCTTCTTCTTTCCTCTAGTTTGTAGGCTTTAAAGCCTGTTTCTTCTTTAATATTAGCTTCCTAAATTGTTTAAATTGTCGCACCATCTTTTTCTTGGTCTGCCAATACTTCTTCGTCCATTTGGTGACTTATCTCGTGCTATTCGTACAATTCTATCCTCCGCCATTCTACTGATGTGTTTGTTCTACTTTTGTTTTCGTTTTGTCACTCATCCATTTATGTCTTCTATATTGCATGCACTTCTTATGTTTTTGCTTCTCTCCCTATCCAACAGACTTCTCCTTGATATTCGTCGGAGTATTTTTATCTCTGTTATTTCTAGCAGTCGTCTCGTTTTAGATGTGTCAGGTCTTGTCTCAGCCGTGTATGTTAATATAGGTCTAATTCCTGCTTTATAGACTCTTGTTTTTGTGTCTTGTCTTAGGTGTTTGTTCTTCCAGATTGTGTAATTAAGAGAACCCGCCGCTTTACTTGCTTTTGAACTTTGCTGTCATACTTCTTCTTCAACATCTCAGGGAATTCTAACGATACTGATTATGATATTCCTCTGAACCACAGTTAAAACGTCCAAAAAAAAACAGGCAAAAATAGTAAATCCAAATTTATCTCAAATTGTAATAACGGATATTCTTTCGTGCTCAGTAGTAATTCAACATCAGTCTGATTGATATTTAGACAATATAAAAGCCAACCATGTAGGCAAGTCATATATTGAAGTTTTTTCACTCTTTTTAATAAAAAAGTAATTGAGAATAACCGACAAAATTTTGAAATGAATAACAGATTTAAAACAAATTATTACCATATGTATATTATTTGGTTTAGGTACACTCTGCTTCAAGTTGATATGTTTTGGTCAAAGGATGAGGATAAAGAAGTGCCTATTATAAGAGAAAGCCTGAGCCGACATAGATTTATAATTTTAATTTATAATAGTGAAGAAACCGCTACATCAGTGTCTGTACATGGGCGTCAATCTAAATTTGCATTACCAGATGAAACCAGATTCGACAATATTGGCCACATTATAAAAAGAGACGATAGTGCAAAAATGTAGGATGTACAAAAGTAATACTACTTATTTATGTAAAAAGTGTAGAATGCATCTACACCCCGAATATTTCGAAAATGTTTACCTTAAAATTTAATTTACGTTTAAGATACAATATGTTCCTTTATTAAAAATTGTACTGCTTTCCTTAAAAATGAGAAAAAAATCTTTTTGGTTGTAATTTATTCCTAATTTGTGTTTTTAATCCAATCTAATAAATTAATTGTCAAATTTCTCTTTGTATATTGTGGGGCCGTTAAGGGTTTAATACTATATAAAGAATAAACTGGCCTCAAATTTACTTTACTTACCTCAAAACTATTTTAAAGTTAATAATAAAGTATATTTAATAAATATATTCCCAATAATACACTACGCCTATGTACATATGTGTAAAATCTGGAAGATATATTTCATAAACTTCAATAAACTAAGATATCATATTTCTCTAATTAACATTCTTTCTGAAAACGTAAATATATATAGACCAGCAAAATATTGATAATTTTAACGATGTTCCAAACTATTCTATGAACTTGTCTCACTAGACACTCGTGAATCGCATCAATTTATAGGGGGGCTAATTTATCTTAGATGAGTTACAAATTTACATATTTACATGGGCGAAGCATACACAATAAAAATGACCCCGGTAAGAATTTACTAATGAAATTTTGCATGGTTGCCGCTACCATTTAGTTCAATTTCTAGATTAGTCACCTTTAATTGAAAATTGTCCGACTATAGTTGAAGCATACATACATATTAGGTACCAATCACTTCGTCTTGATCCTCAGAATGAATTCTGACCCTTTGAAGAATCAAGAAACACCTGCTCAAAGCGTGGCAAGCGGTTATTCAGTCCTTAAAGTTGACGTTTTTTTTTTCATTTTGTCGCGATTTTACCCGAAAATAGATTAAAAGGTACCTCTATAGTTGGAGCACACGTAGATTATCAGGTACCAATCGCTTCGTCTTGGTCCCCAGAATGAACTCTGATCCTTTGAAGAACCAAAAAGAAAGCTCAAAGCGTGGCAAACGGTTATTCAGTCCCTAAAATCGACGTTTTTTTTCATTTTTTCGCGATTTTACCCAAAAAAAGATTAAAAGATACCTCTATAGTTAGAGCACACATACATATTAGGAGCGATTGGTACGTAATATGTATGTGTGCTCCAACTACAAAGGTATTTTTTAATCTATTTCCAGATAAAATCGCGAAAAATTAAAAAAAAAACGTCGATTTTAGGGACTGAATAGTCTCACCATATTTGGCTCCAGTTAAGGTGCGAATTTTTGTAGAATTCCTGAAATAATTTTGAGAAAAATATGTTAGAATTAATTAATTCCGTCAAAGAAGAATTAATGAAGTGCAAAAACTTGTAATTCAAAACCAAAATAGCATTGAATATCCAAAACAAGACAAACGTCTTAAATGCCTTATTATCAATGGTGTCGATGAGAAAGAGAAAGAAGACCTACCAGATGTTATTACAAATATAATCAACAATAAACTTAATATACCTATCTAACCAACCAATTTAGTTGATTGCTATCGACTAGGTAAAAAATGAAATTATGATAAGAAGCCAAGACCGGTAGCCGTTGTGTTTGTAAACAGATGGTTGAAAACAAAAGTGTTTAATCAGAAGAAAAATATTAAAGGATGCAATGTCGTGATTAGTGAAATGCTTTCTCCTGATTGTCAGGAATAATTAAAAAAAGTGAGAAAATATGTGGGTACTAGGAACTGCTGGACATATCAATGTAAAATATATGTATCGCAAAATGGGTCAACAAGTTCCAATTTTTATTATATCAATGGATTGTTGCCTTTCTTTTGTGTTTATTTTTCCGTTTTCCATGGTCATATTCCTTTGACTTGTCGTTTCAGTATCATATATCATCATCATCATCTTTGGCTCGACAATCCTCTGTGGATCTTGGCCTGCTCTAAGATTCGTCTCTATTCTGTTCGGTTTTTGGCAACATGTTGCCATCTTCTGATTTTTAATATTCGTAAGTCGGTTTCTGCTCCATCTAACCACCTAATTCGCGGTCGGCCTTTGCTTCTTTTTCCTACAAGTGTTCCTGTGGTTAGCTTTTTAGCAATGGTATTTTCTGGCATTCGTTTTATGTATCCAGCCCATCTAAGTCGCTGTGTTTTAATGAACGTTATGACATCTGGCTCATCAAAGAGCTGATACAATTCAAAATTATCATATATCCCCAGTTGTTATTCTTCTACTAGTTTTTTGGCAATTTTTCTTTAATATTTTCTTTAAGTTGTTGTTTTTCTATATCCCATATCCATTTCTTCACATTCACGAACAACTTCTTATAGTCTATTTCGGTCTGTTTTTCTTTACTTTTTTCTTCTTGTGATATTTTAATTATTTCTTTATGTATTTATTTTTCTTTTGCTGTGAGATCATATTTATGTATTTGCGATCTTTGGTGCGATGGTACTTCCACTTGCTTTTCCTATTTAGTATCTTATTTTTATTCGTGAAAGTTTCTGTTTCTATGGCATAGACTGTTTCCCCTATATTTGTTGCGTTCCTCAGTTTTATTTGCACCTGTTGTTTTTGTGATATGAATGTTTTCATGCTTTTTTAAGCCAGTGTTAAAATTAATTTAACAGTGGTAATTACTGTTAATTAGACATTACAATTTATTTATGTTTTTTCTCAAATGTTTTATCTATTATAAAACAAATGTATTTTAAAAGAACTAAACATCAATTTAAAACTTTTTATCATCATTTCTTTCTAGAGGGCTTCCGAAGTCATTGAATAAAAACTAAACTTTTCAGGACACTTTTCCTTGTTTTCCATAATGAAATTACTCTAACAAGATTTAGAGACGTCCATAAAAAAACTAAAAAATACTCGTTTAGGAAGCAACTTTTAGTGTATATTTATGCGAAACTCCCGCGATCTGAAATTCATGAGATCGTCCGATCATTCGGCAAAACACGCTGTTTGAGTCTTAGCAGCGAACTTTTGTAAATAAATTACTTACTTACTTGCTTTTATTGCATCCGTTCAAAACTTTAAGAAAGTACAAGTTCTTTGAAGGAAGGATTGAGTGTTTTTGAATGTATATCTAAGATACTGTGGAAATCCTCTTCAGCATTCTTGAAAGCTAAATCATCAACATCATATAAGTAACTTTAACTCTCCGCCATTTGCTGAAAAGTAACATAATAATCATATAAAGTTATCATAGGTATCATCTATGGTAATTTTAACAGAATATATCGGAAGTTCTAGCACAAGCATACTCGGAAAAGTAACAGCGCAGTTAAAAACTTTTTTATTTAAATTTTTTTGCAATTTCACGGTTGGTACAAATCTTTGTCAACATCGAAATCAGCTGTAGACGAAGTTCCTTCTTCAACTAACAGTGATGCAAGATACTGAAGACTGAAAAAAATTGTTATTACATGCTATAAAAGTTTTCTTTTGTTAGTTTAGGATATTATATAAAGTTATTAAATACTATTTTTGCTATCTTTATTTTGCGAAAGTAATCTATAGTTTATTTTTATGAACGAGAGAGTAATTAGCATAATTTTAACTTGTACCTCCGACCACTCCATGGGCGTGCTCAAGATTAATTGAAAAATTACTTTGAATAATTGTAAAAAATAAATGAATTATTTCAGTGTTATAAAGTGTTATGTGTATGTAAACAAAAGTGACCTCTTTTATCACACACTATATCAGAACTGACTGGCCTACATTAAAAAAGGTTTTAAAAAATTCACATTTTTTTTTATTTTTAAAAATTACAAAAGAGAAAAAGAGTTTTTAAAACCGTCTAAGGTATGTTAAATAGATGAATAAAAAATATTAATATAAAACTTACAGCTACTTGTTACAAATCCAAATCAGATTCAGAAGATGAACTTTCAGAACCAAGATTTATAATAACTGGCTCGATCATTTTATCAGTAATATTGTCCAGCTTCCACATTTTTTCCTCTTCTTTAATAGTGTGATTTACTGCCTTTTCCCAGTTTTCAGGTTTTACATTATTTACGGCCTCCAAAAACAACTGTTTAACATCATGAATTTTAAAAGTGGTATTTTTTCTTGAAACTTCACTCTTTATCTGTGTCCATACCAGTTCAATCGGGTTTAATTCACAATGATATGGTGGGGATCTAAGTACTGTCATTCCACGATTTTTGGCAATTTCGTATTTTTTAAATTTTTCTTTATGAAGAGCACACAACGAATAAAGTTCCTTTCTTATAGATCCGGGATGGTACGTAATATTTTTTGAACTCAGCCAATTCTGCAAGTCTTTTTTTAACCACTTGGTTGTGGGCAGTCCTTCTATAAGTCTGGAGTGATAACTTGCATTATCCATTACTATTACACAGTTTTTAGGAAGAAGATCTATTATTTGTTCGAACCATTCTTGCAAGACATCAGCGTTCATCTCTTCATGGTAGTCACCGGTACAAGTTGATTAAAAGTTAATAAACCACCTTCAACAAAACCGTCTGAACTGCCAATGTGTACTATTATCAACCTGCGTCCCTTTCCTGATGGTGGGTTTAAACCAGTAGATAAGTTATTTACAAAAGCGTGCCTTTGACTTGTAACAGTTTCATCCTGCCAAAATTTATTTGGTGTATGACCCTCGTTGATCCACATTTCATCAAGATAAAATATTTTTCTTTTTTGGTTTCTCATTTTCTTTATGGTTCTTATAAAATGTCTTCTCCATATGACAATATCGCTTGTTTCTAATAAAATAGACTTTCTGGATTCTTTTTCCAGCGGAAGCCTATTTCTTTTAAAAGTTTCCATAACGTACTTCGACTCATTTCTGGGTAATCCTTATCATCTCGAACTGAGACAAGAACTTTATCCAATGTTGGAAATTCTTGTCTAAAGAAGAATTCATGCACTTTCCGTCGAAGTCCTTCTTTAAAATGATATGCTATTTGAAATTTTGGTTTCCCTGGAGCATTATGTGGCATTTGAAAACTACCACATTTCTCTTCTTTAATAACTCTGTAAATCGTAGATTTCCCAACACCAAGTGTACTGCTAACTAACTCAACAGTCTCATCAACACTTTCACATAAACGTTTGTCTGTAAATGATTTAAATCAATTAAATATTAATGTTTTTTCATTAACTGTTAAAGGACCAATTTTTCGGCGTTTACACGGCACTTCCAAATTTTCCATAACACTAGTATACACAATAAACTGCACCTTGCAACTGAAGTACCTACTTTTAGTGAACTGTTAAGAATTTTGAATACGCCACTTGGACCTTCCTACAAAATGGAAAAACCCACTATCACATTTTCTGTGGAATAAGTTTAGAAGGTAATTATCTAGTCAATTACTGTCGTAGATTCCTGAAATTAAAGAATTAAATGTTTGATTGTTGAAACCCTTACTTCGTGGAATGCACTCATTTCAGATAAAATAAAACGTTTTATTTTATCTAAAGAATTAAACTTTATTTTGCAAATAGGTAGGTACTTATTAAACTTTTTATTGGTTATATCGCTTCTCCGGAGCAACAAAGACGTAAGTGCAATTTTTTGCAGTTTTGAGTTACATGTGTCAAAAGAGTCAGAACGTGCCATTCTATCGGATGGAACAATACCATAAAGGTAGTACATTATTGGCCGCTAGAAAGCAGTTGCGTCGTTGTCAAAATTATGTACTTTCTGCCATATTGTTGGAACGAAATCGCCGCAAATGTCAGTTGTTCAAAGACTGTCGAACGGAACACTTCGTTTATATTTCTACAACGACATAAGTGTAGATTGTGACAAAATAAAATAAAGTTTTGGTGTAATCTCAGAGAAACATCAGCGTAACGGACAGTTGTGTTATTGTTCGCCTAGAAAATTTGATATCTCTGGCGACTTGCTAGATGATTAAAGCCGTAAGTACACATTTACGTCGTTATGGTTTTTGAATAGTAAATTTTATAGTCACTTAACCAGTATTTATGTCATGGTTAACTCAAATAACATTGAATATTTGTGTGAAATAGTGTGTGTAAAAACAGTCAATATAATAGATTTTTTGTATTTCAGTGAAGAAATAAAACGCGAATATAATCTTGAATAATGAAAAGGATTGAGCTGATACTTCATTTAGCCACTCACAATTTACAAGAAGAGAACAGTACTCCAGAGGAACCATCAGTATTGGAAGACAATAATATTTCAGAAACACTCAATGATGCGGTCATTTTATCAGAATTGCAGCCAGTGAATTTAAGTCCGAATTCCTCGAGTTTAGACCCTAATATTATGTTCCTACATAAGCCTTGTGAACTTGGACCAGGTAGGTACTTTCCTTTTTAATCAAAATTACTTTTATTGATTATTAATTACTTTTAGATAATCTACGTATTTCAAACAATTATGAAACACAACCCAGTACATCATATTCTGTTGAAACCCACTCATCAACCAAGATCACTTTGAGAGAAATGTCTCGAACAGTCTATAATGAGCAACATTCCTCAGATGATGAGAACAGCTTATTTGGAGAAGATAGTGACAAATATGTACCATCAGAAAATAATATATCGTCGGAAAGTGAAACAAATTCGACCCCTACCATAAAAGAGAAAAAGAGACCCAGAAGTCTATTTTCTGAAAATAAAATAAGTCCTCTGAATAATACAGAAAATTGTACCTCATCTTATAAATGAAAATAAAGCTAAACTCCTTAAGAATTCAGGAAAAAGTTATATTTCAAGAACTGGAAAAGTTGTGAATAAAAAAACAATGGGACCTACTTGCTCTAATCGTTGCATTCAGAAGTGTTCAGAGAAGTTTAGCGAAGACCATAGAGCTGATTTCTTTCAGCAGTATTGGAATCTAGGATCACTGCAGAGACAACGTGATTATTTGTCTTCTTGTATTGAACCACTTCAGTTGAGTTATCGCCGCATAAGAACTATCCAAACACCTAGAAGACAGAACTGTGCTTTCTATCTGCTTCACAATGGAAAAAAAATGCGTGTATGCAAAACATACCTGATGAACACTTTTGGCATTAAGGAGAGATCAATTAGAACAATTATCCAAGCAAAAGCTTCTGGGTCTGGAATTGTACCGCAAGATAAACGTGGAAAACATGGTCAACAGGTAAAGATGAACCCTGAAATGATGGTGTCTGTAAAATCACATATAAATTCTATACCCCGTACAGAGAGCCATTACCAAAGGGCTAACACATCAAGAGAGTTTATAGATGGCGGTTTATCGATTGCAGAAATGCACAGACACTATAAAAAGCAACAAGACGATTTGGGCCAGCCTGCTGCAAACTATGACGCCTACGCCTACATATTTAATACACAATTCAATATTGGTTTCTTTTTCCCAAAGAAAGACCAATGCGACTTGTGTGAATCATTTAAAAACGCGCCTGACGAAGAAAAAAAAAAATTACAATGTCAGTATAAGTCACATCAAGAGGAAAAAGAACTAAGTAGAACTGAGAAAGCTTCAGACAAAGAAAAAGCAAAAGAAGATGGATCAAATACAGTTTGGTAATGTATGACCTACAAGCTGTCCTGCCAGTACCTATGGGACAAACATCAGCTTTTTACTATAAATCAAGATTAAATTGTTTTAATTTTTACGATATCAGAAAATAGGCAATGACAAGACATCCTGTTACTTCTGGCATGAAGGTCTAGGACATAGAGGAGCAGTCGAAATTGGTTCATGTGTCCTTTCATTCTTGAAGAAATCGCTAATACACATCCTCAATCTGACATAATTCTTTATTCCGATAACTGCGGTGGTCAGCAAAAAAACAGATTTGTCCTTGCAATGTATTACTACGCAATTAAGAAGTTTCAGTTAAATTCCATAACACACAAGTATCTCATCCGAGGTCATACACAGAACGAAGGTGATGTAGTCCACAGTATCATCGAAAAAGCTATGAAAAGAGCTAAAAAGTCAGGACCGATATACGTTCCCGATCAAATTGTGTCGATTATTAGAAACGCAAAGAAAAAAGGAAACCCTCTTCTAGTAAAAGAATTAAGTTACAATGACTTCATCGATTTGAAAACGCTTGCTAACGACATCGGCTTCAACTGCCAGAAAAATATACACGGCGAACAAATAAAATTGTCAGATATTAAAATAATTCGATTTGAGAAGGAAAGTGATAGGTTCTTTTACAAAACCAGCTACAAACAGGTGATTGGAATCAGGCCTATGCTATAACCGTAAAAAGTAGACGAGTGACAAGGACAGATGATAATGTAGATGTTAGAAAAGACCTGCATACATTTCAAAAATTCCGATCTCTGAAAATAAGAAAAGGGACCTAGAAAATTTATTATCAAGTAATATAATTCCCAAATATTACGAACCTTTTTTTAATAGCTTGTTTTGAATTGTGAATGTTTTTGTTAATTTTTTTAAAGGTGTACAAAAAACAAATGTTACTTTTTAGTAATTCTGAGTAGTGTTTTGTTATTTTTTATCATTTTGAGTAGTTTGTATTATTTACTGACAATAAAATTATATACCTAAACCTTTCTTTAAATTTTTTTAATGTTACTATTGTAGACCAACTCAAACCGATTCAGAAACTATTTGAAAAACATTGGAAGAACAATGACGCAACTGGGAGGCTGCAAAGTTCTGAGATCTGTGTAGACTCTAAAAGTTTTATTATCAAAACACTAAGATTGTCATTTAAAATTAGACTAAATTTACCATTAAAAAAAGTAATTTCAGTTTCAAAAATATTCACTTAAACTTTCACTTTGTTTACTTTGCTGTAAAAATATTTTTAAAAGTCAATTTTCCAGCATTTTAGTAATCTGTACTTGCGTCGATGTTGCTCTGGAGAAGCGATATATAACCAATAAAAATAAACATCTTACATTTCTTGCAAATTCATTAGTACCTGTTAACTTCCATCACTCCGACACTGGCAACCTTATTTAGGGATTAGTAACCCTCACAACTATTGTATTCTATTCTGCTCCAACCTTTAAACCTGGTAGTCATACTCAATTTAAAATTGTTTTCCTATATACTTCTGTAAACTTGTTGACAAATATCTGTTTTTCATTGAGTCACCCGTATTAACAGTTTAGGGATTTGCATACATAATTTATTGTTTTATTACTCTCTCATACATAAAAATACACTATAAGTCCCATATTTTTATTTTGTTTTTTAGCATCTCTTATAAACAATAGTATTATATCAAATAGTAATTAAACAACAAAAAAACAGTATTATTATCAGCAAAATACGTGTTGCCGAAATATATCAACCATCAAACTTTAATTTTTTTTTAAATATTAATTATAAGAAATTATAATAGTTTGATTTTAATGAGACAGTAAACAATAAAAGTTTATTTTCCCGGAACAAACAATTACGGACCTAATGGATTTTTGCCTTCAGTCTAAGATATATTTTAATATCCTCCTTAGCCTCAGCGTTGTCTTCACGCGACATAAACCATGCTTTGTTTAGGATTTTTTCTGGAAGGTCAGTTTAGGTTGATAGCCTTGAAAAGTAGTTCACTGGAAAGCCAATAGGTAACATTACTTGCTAGAGTGAACTTTTAGTTCATTCATTCGCATTTGACGACTATGAGGGAGAAGTGAAAACTGCGGACTGCCCTGACTGCCCAATTCCATGTTTCTGTAAGTATTTTTTCTGTTTTTTACTTTAGCGTAAAAATCTCATTTAATGATTGAACACTTATCTTGAAGACTTGTTCTTTTTATCTGTAAATAGATAATTATTCTTCCGTCCATATTTTTCAAGCTGTTGTATACCATGGTACCATCAAACGTTTATGTCGTCTGACGGAGACATTGGGATTTTAGATAAGTATATTTTTTTACCGTTTTGATTTAATTATTAAAATATACAATAGGAATTTTTTCTTCAAACCTGTGATTTCCTGGTAATATTTTAAAGTGAATACTAATAAAAACTATTAGGCCGATTAATTTTCTATGATAAATATTTTTATTTGCTATTCTAAACCTGGAATACTTAATTACTATTAAACTGGGAATAAGCCACAATTAAAGATAAAAATACATTTATTGACGTTTCAATTTCCACTTCGGAAATCGTTCTCAAAATACAAACAGTAAATTAAACAAATTTTGTTTTTTTGTTACATAGTGAAAAATTCTTCTAATATTTTAATTTTATCTGACTCATTTATATTGACAATTCAGACATACATTATGCATTTTAAAGTAGACGACTTTAAAATGATATTGCCAATATTGTTGAGTTGCGCTCCTGGGACGACTTTACTTATAAGATAGTTCATTCGATTACATGAAATCAACTTTAACTTGAGAATATCCGTCAGAAAAAATCATAGCATGTAATTCGTCTTTAAAAAGACAAACACATGACATGATGACAGTAAAATTCTCCTGTTAGTGATTCCATAGTAAATTATGAGGGAAAACCAGGAAAAAAACCTCATAATACTATCCCGACATTGTAAGTATTTGTTCGTGAATTTAGTTTACCTTCAACAAACATCAAAATTCTGATTTTATATGTTACGTTATTTAAAAAACATAAATGATGTATCCTCTATATGTTACTGACTTACTAATACTGGTATTTTCTTATTAATAACTTCCTCTTTCAGTATTGGTAACCAGATCCTACTACATTCTGCCGAAGAATTTGCGACACAATTAAAATAAATGTATTTTTATCTTTAATTGTGGCTTATTCCCAGTTTAATAGTAATTAATTTACAATGCCACAAGAAAATAGCTTCAGAACAATACTGGAATACTTCTTGTAAACCAAGTTTACAGTTTTAAATGATAAACTAATGACCGTTTTAATGGAAATAACAGTGAAGTGGACATCAGCGATGATGATGACTTGGATGCAGATCCAACATGGATCGTACCTCAACTTATCTAAACAGGACGGCTTCTAATAGCACGGCTTGGCGAAGACAACACTGCATTTACACAAGCCATGAGTAGCAGTGAAAAATATTTCTGGAAAAAAAATCAGATTTTGAACCATGCTTTTCAGCACCAGATAATACTCCTTTAGAAATAAATGCTGTAAATCTTCCACCTGATGCTTATGTTAGCAAGTATATTCCTGAGAGTATTTTCAGAGTTATTTTAGAACAGCCAAACAGAACGAATGTGGAAAAAACTGTGAAAGTTCTTTTGGATGGTGTGGAAGAAGTAAAAAAGTTTTTTTCAGAAAGTTTGATGATGTCTATTATGGGATATCCTCGGATTAGGATGTATTGGGCCCGAAAAATTAAAGCAGAATGTATGATTAACCTCATGCGAAGGGATAAATATTTGATATAAAAATAAGGTTGTGTATGATGGTGACGTACCGGATAAAGAAAAGAATACCAACGAGTTTTGGAAAGCAGAACCTCTGATCAGTTCAGTTAAAACAGGTTGTTTGCTGAATTGAAAGCCTGAAGTAGTAGCTATAGACGAACAAATGATATAGACAAACCTTAAGGATGCTTATCCCTGCGAGCGGCTGCAAGGCTTCCTGGTCCCACTAGTCTGAAATGGCTGGCTCGCCTTCGTGAAATTTACGAAAAGGTAGAGAAGTTTCGGGATAGGGATTTAA
Organism: Diabrotica balteata; assembly: GCA_918026665.1. Lineage (NCBI taxonomy): Eukaryota > Metazoa > Arthropoda > Insecta > Coleoptera > Chrysomelidae > Diabrotica > Diabrotica balteata. The sequence continues at coordinate 14,631,785 of OU898277.1, read as the reverse complement.
GGACTTCTGGGTCTCAGGTCCTGTAAAGAGTTTGAGTCTATGGGCTTACTTTAGAAGTCGGAGATATGCATAAGCAGAAATTTTGTACTCTTCTGGTCTCTGTCTGAATCGGCCGGAAGGAACATAAAAAATAAATTTAGAGTCTACAAATGTATTGAATATACTATGTGGTTTACAATTAAGCTAACAAGCTGTCAGATATATTTAATAATAACTCGTTCGGCGCGAAGGGAGACGAGAAGAGATCTTAGCGAGAAAGTAAAGGGGTGACAATCTGTACTACTATAATTTACTCGGTTAGTATATAGAATTTTGTTACCTTTCGCGTATTTAGGCTCTAGCTAATGATACGCCCTTCAGTTCCTCTGGAAATCGGATTTCTTTTGTGGTGGTACCGCTCTCTGTCGCGATTTTCGAACTCCGAGTACTCGACACTTATACGGAACTATATTCCGTCGAAATATAACAATCGCGTGTAATCCGCACTTGGTGTCGCCTCTCGTCTTGTAAGCCTTGCCCGAAGATACTGACTGACTGGACGCTACGGCCGGCAATTACTACCTGAGCGGGCAGTCACGGTGCCCAGCTATTACTGATCGCGTACTGGACGCTATTGCATCCGAGCGCTCACGGAGCTGGCAATTAATGCCTTGAGCGCTCCCTCGATACTACCGAATTTTTTAGTTTTTAGTTTTAGTTTTTATGTCCCGCGAACATTCCTAGTTTATTTTGCTGATTCTGCTGTACTGTTCCACGTGTTGGAATGTAACATGCGATGGTGTGTCGCTTCGTTGTATTAATTTTCACGAAGGTCTTCAGATTTCGTAATTCTTAAACATCCGGGCTTGTGTCAAACTAGGTCAATTGTTATCTTTGTATAATTTAAAATGTATACGTTACTGTATTGAATTTATTCTTTATTTAATTTGGAATATAGAATAATTATTTTGAATAATTATTATCTTCTCTATGCTACTTAGCCCTTATTTTTTCTATTCTTTATTTTCTTGCTATGTTTACATTACAGAAGCAACTCAGGGTATCTCACCCTCCAGACTTGCTCTGTAAAAGCACACATTGCATTTACCAGAAATCTCAACCCCAGCTAAGAAGAATAGATGCCGAATGCCAGGATGTCCAACTCAGCCAGAATCAGGTGTTCTACATGCCAGGTAGTCCTCTGCATCCAAGAAAACAGAAACTGCTTCAAGCTATACCATGAACTATGACCAGTGCGTCAACTCAGCCAGAATTTATGTTCTACATGTCAGGCGTTCCTCTGCCTCCAAAAAAACCGAAACAGCATCAAGGTGATGAATGAACTGACACCAGTGCATTATCTACCAGTTATTTTTTATCATATTTTATTACTTAATAAGTGATATAACTAATGTTGTCTATTTATTTCCGATGTATTCATAAAAAATCATGGCTATGTTACTCATAAAACACAAGTTGCTTTTGAGAATTTTTGATTATCTTGAAACATAATGTAACCCATAGGAGACATTGGATCTTAAAGATGGCTGCCGTACAAAAAAATTTATTATTTTTTTTCTTATCTTGTTGCCTAATGTAACATAAAATACACCGAAATATAGAAATTAAAAAACAAAAAATTTCCTGGGACTGAGGAGGATATACCTATGTAGTTTATTCCCCAAAAATAATAAAACAGATGTTTTCAACAAATGTGTTTAAAAAAAGACATAAAAAGGTTTTAAAACTCACAATTTTTGAGCGTCTTTTATTCTCTTATCATTTATACGCCGAATTTCCAACCTCTTTCAACCCTAATGCTACCCTTTTGCCAACGTCAATTTACACAGACCATTAAATATCAAATTTTTGTTCCGCCAAAGCCCGCTCATACTTCAAATTTAACCATTAGACCTATTCAGTTTCACTTTATTTAAAATATCGCACTCTCAGCGAGAGTTATACATAAAGCACACAAAACTTTATAACGAAGTTGTTAAAGTTGCCATTTTAAAGTTGAAACTTCGCATCAGAGACGTATAATTCTATTTCTGAACCTCAACTTTTATTGCCGTATATATACGTATATTTTATTTTTATTTGCTGTAACTTTAATAACGCTCGGTGCGAATCCAGTTGCGGTGCGAATCTTACAGAATCAGCTAGCAGTTAAATTTTATTACAGTTGTATTAGTTGACAAAAATATTAGATTTTTAAATGAATACATTTTACCCCGATTAAAGGAGATTCCTTTAATTGTCAATATCATGTGATAGTTATAGTATCTCCAATAAGGATTATAAAAGTTAAAATCCAATTTACATCTTTGTGACAATTTTCTGTTAACCCTTTCACTGCGGAAACCTTAAAAATTGTATACTTGTTATGAGCAGTTGATTAGTTGACACTCCGGCCTTCTTGTACCATTTAATGGATTTCCTGACACTTTCTATCGATGAAAGTAGCATGTCGCATTTGTCAACTGATCCCATATTATTATTATATTCAATGATACAATGTGGTTTTTTGATAATGTCTCCTGTAAGATAATCTACACATTCCGTATTTTTTAGTTGCGCAGTGTAACAGCTAATGAGCATGCAAACTTCACGCTTATCTTGCCATTTCAGCATGAGTAGTTCATCTGTAGATTTCTTCAGGGTCTGAAGATGTGTCAAAGATGCCAAACACATTTCACAGTCAACCATATAATAATAGAATGTCCAGAGTACACCTCAGCCAAGGCAATATTCAAGATACCCAACAGCCTTAAAGAAGCACTGGTTACAAAATTCAATGAAGTTGTGTCTTTTTTAAATTGCTTTAAACTCTATAATAAATTATGATTTAATTTTTGTTATATGTACATACATGTAGATTGTACCATATTGTTGTAAGTCATGACTTTTAAAATGTACATTATTTTTATCTATTTGTATCATAAACCTACCGCTAATAACCCGAGTGGTTGATGCGGATAAATAAAATAAAAAATACTTACTTTTATCTTTGGGCCACAAACATTTTTTAATTTAAATAAAAATATGTTTACCTGTATGATATATGTGTTTACTTTTAATTAATATTTCTCCCTCTACGATGCTAGTCAAGTGGATCCCCGTAGATAACATTGTCAAACAAGGCTCGTCACTTTTATCAAATTACGGGCCCACCATTTATTTCGAATATAAGAGGTGTGGAAGGAAATTAATTGTAATTTTAGTCGCGAACTTGGCTAAACTTGTTTATTTGTCTCTTCTTAATTTGTAGGGTGAAGCGTTGAATAAGGGAGTGGCTGAAGCATACTCCAATTAGTTATACTTAGATGTTTCATTGAATTCTATAAATTTGGTTAGGTAAGGTTAATTTAGTTATATGGGGTGACAGATACATTTTATGTAGGAAATAAAACAACTTGGTAAAATTATATTTTTGATTTCTCCGATTTATTTAAAAGTAATTTGGTATTTAAATAAAATGTATAAAATATTTGTTATGTGAAACGTATATTTATGTCAAAACATTAAAAGTAGATTATTTAAAACTTGCCAACACGTTTTCATCTCTATCGGACCATTATCACTTCTCTCAAAACATGTAATTACACTTAATCTAATATACAATAGTATTAAATTATGACTGTTAAAGAAAACAATTATTGTGGTAATTATTTTTTTATTACGCCATGTTTCTACTAAGGTTGGCAATTCAAATAGCAATTTTATTGTAGTTTTGGGCATTGCTGCACGACAGACTTCATCAAATAAGCGATCACAAATAATTATGTAGTCATTTAACAATGAATTTTGACGTCTTTCTACTCAGCTTTACACTGTATTTTACCCTTTATTATATATAAAAGTCACTTGTATCTTTCACCTATGGTCTGTTTTTTAACCAGGAGGAGTAATTCAAATTTTCCGCGCCGTAATGCTTGTTTGCAATTGCTCCAACCGCAGGCAAGTTTACTCCACTAAATTATGACATATTGACACTAATGACAGTTGTTAAATTTATTATTTTCCTCTAATATATAAATCGATTTCTGACTGTTTAAGTTGTTTGTAATAACTTGGACTTGGTGATATGCGAATAGTATTTAATGTGATATTTTTCTAGATGATATTTATATTAAATATAGGTTAAAAATGTTTATAAATGTATGTTATTTATATCTAATTATCATAAGAAAAACGGCAACTATCTTTTAAATTTAATGTATACTTTTCCATAAGCATTTCAATTTGGTTTTCATCACAATAAACGAACATTAGTAAAGCAATGTGTTTTAGTTTGATTGTATGATACAGTTGGTATTGTTCTTCCTGGTTGTAGATCATCACAAGAAAACTGCAAAATTATGCAAGAATGTAACATAATAGATTGGATTTGTTGATTATCTCACAGAAATCCAGTATTTTTTAGTAAATTTTATTTGTTGATAAATGGGACAAACTCACTGTCAAAATTAAACAAGAATCCAGCATTAAAGAAATTGTAAGTACACACTTATTTATACAAAGTATCTGGTAAGAAAAAAAACTAGATTCAAGAAATTGATCATACCAGAATAAGAATATGGTCCACTATTAAAAGACAAATTTCTGAGAAAAACCATACTTAGATCTGTAACATTATTGACTCTCCCGATCAAAATATTCTCTAAATTATAATTAAATACCATAGACTTAAGAGATCTATAAAACTGGATCACCCGATATTTAAATATATATACATGGGACCAAATGTTAAAAACGTCATTTTTTATTGTAATAATTGTAATATATATTGGAAATGAATTGAAAAAAATTATTATTCAAACATAAATAAACGAAGTTAGGTTAAAATTGACGTGTGCGATTGTCCAATATTGATTACTCGATTACCGCAAGGCCGAGATAATCAACAAAAAAAGAAGATGTATTTGGTGACTTGTCTAGTAACTTTCTTGGGTGTGAATATGTCTTTTTGGTTTACTCCTCCTGGTTAAAAAACAGAGTATAGTAATACATACATGACATAAATCATGCATTTTTGTTTCTTTGTCTGTTTATTAGTTCTTTTTGTTTATTCAGATACTAGAGAACTTCGTCCTTGAGGTGGTTTTTTGTATTTAATAAATTCGCAGTATTCTCCTGTATATCTACAGTTTAAAGACCTTGATACTTTTTCTGAGACTCTTGTTTAACTTTTGTATCCATACACTATATAAAATTTAAAGTATCATCTAATCATCTGCGTTCTGTGCTTAAGACTAAGATCCAATCTCGTAAAAAGTGTATACAGTAGCCCCTCAGTTATTCTTTTTAAAGTATTTAATTATGTACTATATATTGTATGTACACATTAATGTAAAAAACGATTAAAATAAATCTAGAATCAGTTTAACATTGACTTACATCGGACATTGTAGGTAGAATGTTTTAGGATGAGCGAAAAGACCCCTGAGCATCCCTGTGGTATCATAATATTGACAGCTCTGGCTTTTGTTGCTCGGCGTATTTTGTAGAGCACAACAGCCTCTGGTTTTTTTATGTCTTTACCACCTTCACAATTAACATGAGAAACAATTTCTTCATCGGTTATTTCATATCCTGTCCACTCTCCTCCATCAACCAAAGACGCATTCTCACATAGCTTATCTTAAGACTTAACAATTGTTTGTGCCCTAACCTTATCCCATGAACTTGAGATCCAATAGAAAATATCTTTCAAATTGATGACTTTTAATGTAGGGATTAAGTCTCGGCCTTCGTTCAGTTCTTGAAGCATGGTTAGAATTCTCCGATAATTTCTTTTTAGTGTTTCCAAAATACCCTGATCCATAGTTTGACAGATAGCTAGGACATTCGGAGGTAGAAACATGGCCTTTATATTACCATCTTTAAATTTACTTTCATCAGGATGGGCGGCACATTATCCATCAGTAAAACTGCTTTTCTTAATGAATTATTGTCTCTAAAAAACCTTTCTGCTGATGGTACGAAATACATGAAGAACCAATCTAAAAATTGCAAAATTGTTATGGAACGATTCATCCAATTGTTAAACAATCAGAAAACTCGATAAATATTTAAGGAGCTTTTTGTAAAAAAAAATTGGGAAGCAGGTCCAAATATTGCTTTGATTTCTTACATGATCAGGACGATTTTTTATTTTTATATATTATTTTATATTGATTATTTTTTATTGATATTATGTATTTTGTATTGGTCGTTCATATATTCTTCTTCTTTAAGTTCCATCTTCTATCGAAGGTTGGAAATCATCATGGCTATGCGGACTCTGTTGACTGCCGCTCTAAAAAGTTCTGCACTACTGCATTCAAACCATTCCCTTAAGTTCTTAAGCCAGGATATTCTTCGTCTTCCCACATTTCGCTTTCCTCGGATTTTGCCCTGCATAATAAGTTGTAATAATGCGTATTTTTGCCCTCTCATCACATGTCCCAAGTACTCAAGTTTTCGTCTTTTAATAGTTAATATTATTTCCGCCTCATTTCCTATCCTTCTAGTTACTTCCATGTTTGACATTCTTTGAATCCATGATATTCGTAGGATTTTTCTGTAACACCAAAATTCAAAGGCGGCCAGCTTATTCAGATGAACTTGTTTTAGTGTCCAAGCTTTCAGACCATAAAGAAGAGTAGAGAACACGTAACATCGAAGCGTTCTCAGGGTAGTTCTAACCTTATATCTCGACAACAAAGAAACTGTTTAAGTTTAATAAATGACGTACGTGCTATTTCAATACGTGTCTTAATTTCTTTGGTTTGGTCTACATCTGATGTTATCCATGTTCCTAAATATTTATAGTTATTAACATTCTCAATTGCAGTATCTTCAATAGTCAATTGGATATTTGCATGTGCAGATTTAGTCATGATCATGCATTTAGTTTTCTTTAAATTTATCTTCAGTCCGTACTCATGACAGCGTTCATTAAGGCGTTGCATGAGGTTCTGTAAATCATTGTTGTTATCCGTAATTATTACTGTATCGTCTGCAAAACGTAAGTTATTCAAAACTTCTCCATTGATAGATATACCTTCTATTGAGTCTGAGAGCGCTTCTTGAAATACGCTTCACTGTAGACATTGAAAAGTAGTGGGGACAGCACGCAACCCTGGCGGACTCCTCTCTGTATTTTGATATTTTCGGTGTACTGGCTGTCAACTCTTACCTTGGCAGTTTGATTCCAATATAAATTAGATATAATTTTCAGATCACGACTGTCAATATTTTTGCTTTTTAATATATCTACAAGCTTTTTATGTTGAACTTTATCAAATGCCTTTTCAAAGTCTACAAAACATAAGTACATATCCTGATGCATGTCCACGCATCTCTGAGCCAGCACATTCAAGCCGAACAAAGCATCTCTTGTACTCATACCATTTCTAAAGCCAAATTGTGTGTCACTAATCTCATATTCAAGAGTTTTAAACAATTCTGCTGTGAATTATTTTCAAAAATGTTTTAAGTGTGTGATTCATTAAAGCTATTGTTCTGTGGTCTAAGCAAGTTGTTGAACTTGGTTTTTTGGGAATTGCTACAAAGGTTGATTGCAGCCATTGTCTGGGGATTGTGGCAGTCTGATATATTAGATTAAAGAGTTCAACCATTACATCAATAACATCTTCATCGATGAGTTTTTAATAATTCGATGGACACCTCATCTGGTCCAGTAGCTTTACCCTCTTTTGTGTTTTTGATGATTTCTTCTCTTAATATTGGTGGTCCAGTATCCTCGGTGATTTCTAATGACAGTTCTTCTCTTTCATCATTAAAAAGTTGTTGAATGTAATTGGTCCAGTGACACAATCTCTCCTTCATATCAGTAATAATATCCCCTTTATCATTTTTAAGGATATTCGTTTTTGTACGCTTTCGAGAACCTGTCATTTTTTTGATTTTTTTGTTTAAATTAAAGCTATCGTACTTTTTATCCAGATCTTCTATTTCCTTGCATCTATCGGAGAGCCACCTCTCTTTTGCCTCTCGAATTTTCTTTCTGATGTTTCTCTGAATTTCTTTGTATTTATTCAGGTCTTTTGCTTTATGTTTTCTTCGTTCTTCCATGAGTTCAAGAATTTCTACTGTCATCCAAGGTTTTGTTTTTTCTTTAAGTGGTTTGAGGGTTTTTTTCCAACTGACACAAGGGCATGTTGAATTTTTCCTCATTTTTGATCAATAGTTAGAGTTTCTGCATTATCTTCTTTGACTTTTCTTAAGCTCTCGTTTATTTTAAATTTGGTTTCCACATATGTGTTGTCTTGTTTGAGACGTCTTGTATCTATGATTTTCTTGGTGCTAGGGCTGTTGACCTTCTTTAGTTTCACTCTCATCGACAAAACAACCGGGTTTTGGTCGGAGGATATGTCCGCTCCTGGATAAGTTTTAGATGATATTATAGAATTTCTATATCTTCTGTTGACGATAATATAATCTATTTGATTTCTGACTTTTTTGTTGTTATTGTCAGCTGGTGACCTCCATGTATATAGTCTACGTTCAGGAAGTTTGAATAAGGTATTTGTAATTATGAGTTCCTCGTTGACACAGAAATCGATAAGCCTATCGCCACGTTCATTCCTTTTCCCGAGTCCATATCGCCCCACGCAATTCTCCACTTCTCCTTGGCCAACTTTAGCGTTCAAATCGCCTATTATAATATTTATATCTTGTCTTTTAGTTAGTCTTAAGACATTGTCGATTTGTTCATAGAAGGCCTCTATGGTGTCTTCATCCTTGTCTGCAGTGGGTGCATATACTTGGATTATATTTATTTTACGTTTTAAATGAGAGTTTAGAGACAGCATTAATACTCGATCAGAGTAGGGAACAAAGTTACAGACAGCTTTATGAGAATTCTTATCAACTATAATGCCAACTCCCCGTTTGTGCTTGGAATCGTTGTTTCCAGAATAATACATCGTTCCATTTCTGGTCTTACATTTTCCTGATTCAGGCCATTGTATATCGCTAAGGCCCAGTATATTAATTTTCATTCTGCACATTTCCGACACAGCATTATCCAGTTTGCCTGATTGGTATAAACTTCTTACGTTCCATGTTCCGTTCGTATATAGACAGTGTGATTTGTCTAAAAAAAATAATAGAAGAGCGCTTGGAGCACAATATGGAGACATAAATGGTAATACTTAATTTTCAAAAGGCGTATGATAGTGTCTCATTAGCCAAGTTGTGACAAGTGCTAGATGACAAGAAAATAAATGTGACCAAAAGGATGCTGAATTGCCGTCAAATTTAATTTCATGTCTTATATTTTAAATTTATTTTTAAATAGACATTCCATTTTTATGGGAGCAGTAGTCATATCTAATTTTCGTCGATATAAATTGACAAATATTCTGATTTTCAAATTGAGTTGTGTTAGAACCAACACGGCCTCTTCATTAAGTTGCCTTGATATTATTTTTTATGGACCTAATCTGCTACCTCTGAAACCTCTAAAAGAAAGAAGCAACTTCCTTAAAAGAATACTCCATTTGGGGATTAAGGGTTCTCAATAAATTTAATTTTTATTGAGACATTTGAGATAAGTACAACAATATATCTAGGAGATCGTAGGCTTCCACGGCCAGAGTCAGAATTATAATTTATTCGTCTTCCGGGTTTGGACCGTGTCATTTATGAGTGACCCAAATGTGGGTTCATCTCGACGTTACAATTGTATGTAGCTTCTTCAGGAGAACAAAGAAAAAGAAAAAGAAAACAAAAGACAGGAAGATGGGTAGTTAGCAACGGTAACTCAGTTACTCAACGCAACCAGAGGCGAATACTAACTACCAAGATGGGCATTTGGTCACAGTAACTCAACTACTCAACGCAGCCAGAGGTGAAAACCAAATGCCAGGACAGGGATTAACGTCCAACACCTCAGAACACTAACGCGTCGAGAGGCGGGGAGTGAATCCCCGCCTCTTTTGGGTCACTCACAAATGACACGGTCCAAACCCGGAAGACGAATAAATTATAATATGTCTAGGATATTTGATAAACTTTATGAAAAATAAAAGTATGAATTTTTATTTAAAAAAAAAGGTAAAATTATACAGATGCATCTTAGCTTATTCTTCTTTTTAAAATTACTATACTTAATAATGTTTAACATTAGAAAATAAAGTCTTTTGTTTCTTTAGTCCACGTGGAATCCACAGAGAGCTTATATATAGGTACATAAAAAAACATTTATATGTTGTTCGATGTAACTTTCCATTTGTTCACGAAAGCTTTTCCCAAGATTAAAGTTTCTTTTCCTAAGTAAATACAGTTACAATATACTGATCGAAAACATTTCTTTTTCAAGTATTCTTGAGTGTTATTTTTAAAAGAATCTAGCTGTTTACGTTTTACACCAAAAAAATCCATTGTAACAACCACGTGTTATATGGGACATTTGTTTCTTACTGTAAAACGTATTTTATAACTGATATCTTTGTTATTTAGCCGTTTGTATAAAAATGTAATGCGGAAGTAGGTATTAGAATATTAATATTTCCTCCCAAAGCGATAGAGGTATCTAATATTTGCGTAAATTAATGTATTGATTTCCATTCGTACTTTGACATACAATATACCTACCTGTATGACGTGTAATTCTAAAGTGTGTTTGTGTGTTATCCGTTACAGAACACTCGTGAATTCATAGGATAGAACCGAACTCATTCATACTTAATGTAATGAAAACCAGATTCCCTTGATCAAACTGAATGGCTTTGGTTAGACGATTTGTATCAAGCTCATTACAGCCACATGTTACCCAAGTTATTCACTACCTAAAGGGAGAAACTAAAGGACTAAATACGGCTTATAACTTACGTAGTATGAGAAATATGAACAATTATATGAGGCAAGTTGTAGCCAACAATGGCTTGAACTGTTGAGTTTGAATTATGATAATAATTATGTGAGAATTGTGTAATAGCTAGAAATATATCATATGAAGATTAAGATAAAAGAAAAATTTTAATCTATTAGTAATTGGTGCCATCCTTTTAATTAAAAATCCTTTTAAAAATGCTCTCAATCGTTTGTAATAATCTTAGCTATGACGAGGTAATAAGAACTCATAATTGAAGTCACCTAAAAAATTTTCACTGCCAAAACTAAGAAATGGTTTGTCTAAAATTTACAAATACAGGTAAAGTCGATACTGTCAAACTAAATAAGCGCTGGTAAAACAATGGAAAGAACAATGGACTTGAAGATCTTAGTCTGATAAGAGGAAATAAGAAACAAGTACTATACACTATGTCCGTAAAGTATGGAACAAATTCTTTTTTAGCTAAACAGAGCATTTTAAGAAATAATCCTGAAACACGTCGATTTTTGATTTTAATTTACCGTATTTTAAAATATTATTCTAATATACAGGGTGAATTACTTTCGAGTAATGACGTCACCGTCATGTTTTTAAATAGAACACCCCCATTTTGTCTCTATTTTCGGATTACTCTAGCTGAGCTAATTCCAAAAATGTATCACATGCTGATTCAAATTGGTACAGGGTGGACAAAAATACAATAGTTTTGTGTGAGCTCATAAAATAACTCTCTCTCTCTTCAATCCTGACCCCCAGGGGGAGTGAAGTGGTCGACGTGATGTCGTGTATTGTCCGTCTCCAGAGATCTCTGTCTCTGGTCATTTCTTTTAATTCATGCATAGGTCTTTGGCATATTCCTGTAATTTGATCTATCCATCTTGTTGGGGATCTTCCTCGTGATCTTCGGCCTTCTACCTTTGCTTGTATTATGAGTCTTTCCATGTTTTCTGTATTTCCGCTCATAACATGCCCAAAATATTTTAATTGTTGGAGATGGACTTTACTAGAGAGTCGTTGGCTTACTTTTAGCTCTCTTAAAATTGAATTATTTGTTCTACGGTCGGTCCAAGGAATTCGTAACATTCGTCTCCAACAGAACATTTCAGTGGCGTCTATCTTTTTTCTCTCCGATTGTCTCAGAGTCCAAGATTCACATCTGTAGGTCAGTATTGGGAATATTAAGCAGTTGATCAACCTCATCTTTATCGCTCTTGAAATTTGACATTCCTTCCATATTTTGGTCATTTTTGCTGTGGCAACTTTTGCTAGAGCACATCTACGTTTAATCTCTTCTTGTAACGACCCTGTGTTTGTGATTAATGATCCCAGATATAAGTATGAGCTCACAACCTGGAACCGGTCAATTGTGGTTATGTGTGGATGATTGTTGTGTAGTCTATCCACTATCATGATCTTTGTCTTTGATATGTTTAATTGCAGACCAAGTATTTGACTTTAGTTTTCGATCAGTTGTATAAGTTCCATCAGCTCTGCTCGACTATTTGCAAGAAGGGCTGTGTCATCTGCGAAACGTAGGTTGTTTAGTTTATGACCATTTATTGAGATGCCCTTTTCCCATCCTTCAAGTGCTCTTCGTATAATATACTCTCCATATATGTTGAATAATTGTGGAGATAGTATACATCCTTGTCTGACACCCCGTTCTGGATGAAACTCGTTCGAAAGTGTGTCAAGTACTTTAACTGATCCAGTAGTGTGTTCATATAGTTCAGTTATAAGCGTAATTAGATGTTGTGGTACGCCTACTTCGTTTAGTATTCGACATAAGTGTCTCCACTTGACCCTGTCGAACGCTTTACGGTAATCTATAAAACAGATGTATAGTGGGATGTTGAATTCCCTAGATTTCTCGATTATCTGTCTTATATTCAGCAGGTGTTCTCGAGTGATTCTACCTTTGGTAAATCCAGTTTGCTCTTGTGGAATTTCTCTTTAAAGGAATGTTTTCAGTCTCTCATTGATTATATGTAGCATTATTTTGCTGGCATGGGATATAAGAGAGATAGTTCTATAATTGTCGCATTTATGGAAGCTGCCTTTTTTATGTATGGTCGTTATTGTAGATATTGTTCTGAAGCTAATATTTTTTAAATATTTTTATTAAATATTTTAAAATCATTTTCAAATAAAAATGACGCATTCATAAAAAATACGCAACATTTTTTAAATAAATGATCAAATATTGAATTTAATTCCAATCATACTTTGGTAAGTTTTGACATAAATAGTTTATTTACGAATGTGCCATTAAATAAGACTTTAAGTATAGTCAAGACAAAATTAGAGAGTGATGATTCATTGGCAACTAGAACAAGACTAAACATATCGGCTATAATGGAGTTATTAACATTATGTACTGATAATACATATTTTCAACTAAATAATGAATTCTATAAACAAAATTTTGGTCTAGCAATGGGCTCTAGTTTATCTCCATTCTTAGCCGATATATTTATGGAACATTTTAAAACAAATATCATTTCTAAACAAAATTTCAAACCCACAGTATGGTGGAGGTATGTAGATGATGTATTCTCAATATGGCCTCATGGATCAGAGTTGTTGGACACATTCCTAAATGATATAAACGATAAAGAAGAGACAATAACATTTACCATGGAAAAGGAATATAATAACACGCTACCTTTCCTGGATGTTTTAATCTCTAAGAACGGTACTGGATATGAGACTCAGGTGTATAGAAAACCAACACACACCAATAGATATTTAAATTTCAAATCAAATCACAATATTAATGTAAAAAAGGGAATAATTAAATCCTTATACGATAGAGCCAAAATTACTTGTTCTAACGAAAATTCGTTCTTGGAGGAAAAACATTTGTTAACATCTGTTTTATTAAAAAATGATTATCCTTTATCGTTTATAAATAAGGAATTTTCAACAATCGATCGAATAGAACAGAATAACTTAGAACGAGATCCTACAGCATACACAAGGAATAATATGAGGAAAATAACAATACCGTACATAAAAGGATTATCAGAAAAACTTAAAAGGATAGGAAATAAATTTAACATTTCAACAACATTCAAAACAACACACACGTTGAGATCTATTTTGTCCAAAACCAAACCTAACAATGAACAAGAAAGGACAAAGAATTGCATTTATAAAATACCTTGTGAATGCGATCAGTTTTATTTCGGTGAATCATCAAGGCCATTAAATGTTAGAATAAGTGAACATCAATCCTATATTAAAAATAGAGAATTTGATAGATCTCAAATCTGTAAACACGCATGGGATAAAGAACATAGGGTTCAATGGAATAATTCAAATGTAGTCCTAAAAGAACAGGATGGTAAAAAAAGAAAAATCAAAGAAGCGGCTCTAATTATGCTAAATGAAGCCAATTGTGTCGCAAATTCCTCGGCAGAATGTAGTAGGATCTGGTTACCAATATTGAAAGAGGAAGTTATTAATAAGAAAATACCAGTATTAGTAAGTCAGTAACATATAGAGGATACATCATTTATGTTTTTTAAATAACGTAACATATAAAATCAGAATTTTGATGTTTGTTGAAGGTAAACTAAATTCACGAACAAATGCTTACAATGTCGGGATAGTATTATGAGGTTTTTTTCCTGGGTTTTCCCTCATAATTTACTATGGAATCACTAACAGGAGAATTTTACTGTCATCATGTCATGTGTTTGTCTTTTTAAAGACGAATTACATGCTATGATTTTTTTCTGACGGATATTCTCAAGTTAAAGTTGATTTCATGTAATCGAATGAACTATCTTATAAGTAAAGTCGTCCCAGGAGCGCAACTCAACAATATTGGCAATATCATTTTAAAGTCGTCTACTTTAAAATGCATAATATATGTCTGAATTGTCAATATAAATGAGTCAGATAAAATTAAATTATTAGAAGAATTTTTCACTATGTAACAAAAAACAAAATTTGTTTAATTTACTGTTTGTATTTTGAGAACGATTTCCGAAGTGGAAATTGAAACGTCAATAAACGTATTTTTATCTTTAATTGTGGCTTATTCCCAGTTTAATAGTAATTAGTTATTGTAGATTTTGTCCAGTCTTCAGGCCATTGTTTGGAATGCCATATTTGGTTACAGAGTAGATGAAGTAACTTTACGCCGGTTTCTTCTGTGGCTTTAAGCATTTCTGCTGTTATTATATCTGGACCTGGTGCTTTGTTATATTTGAGCTTGTTGATAGCCTGTCTTACTTTATTTTCGAGTATATCAGGTTCTTCTTCCACCTCGTCAAAGATTTGGCTAACAAACTCTTGGCGTTGATCACATTAACAATATTATCAAAATACTTGTCTAGAGGACAGAATATGATCAAATACGTGACTTTAGAAATGTTCGAACTGCAGCCCTTGCTGTATTTGACAATAACCCAAACGTTGTACAAATTCTTGTTGAACCTTTGTTGTTTATTGTGTCTTGAGAAATATTGTTTATTGCTGTCCAAATTCTCTATTGTAATTCTTGAATATTTTCTGATTTCGTTTGATACACAACATTCTTCAGATAACCCCACATAAAATAATCCAAAGGATTGAAATCTGGTGACCTCGCTGGCCATTCAATAGGTCCACGTCTACCAATCTACCTGTTCGGAAAAATTTCATCTAGGTACCTTCTAACATCTACAGCATAATGTGGACGTGCACCATCCTATTGCAACCATTACGTAAAGTAGGTACGAGATACCCCCTTAAAAACTCAAGGTACGTTACCCCGTTTAAATTACCTTCGATAAAGTAGGGTTCGATGATTCGTTCTTACAATTGCGGCCCATGCATTTACCTTTTGCGGGTATTGTGTATGATGCTCACGCATCCAGTGGGGGTTTTCTTTTGCCCAGTATCTACAATTCTGACGGTTTCCCTCGTCATTTAACGTAAAAGTGGCCTCATCCAGAAGTGGAAAAAAATAATGTTTTGTACCAAGAGAGGGTCTTGGTGGCAGTTATCCAATATTGCTTCGCAAAATTGCATTCTTCTATCGGGAACATCTTCGTTTAATTACTGCACAAGTTTGATTTTATAAGGATGCCATTTTTTAAGCTTTAATAGTTTGTGTACCGTTGTTTTGCTAACACCGATATCGCGACTAACTTTACGCACAGAAGTTTGCGCATCTTGTTCAAAACTATGTAAAACATCTAATGCTGTATCAGCATTTACAGACGGACGACCTGATTTCCGTGCATTTTCAACTGTACCAGTTTCTCGAAATTTCTTCTCAATCTTACTGACTGTTGAAGGCGTTATAGGTCTTTCTGGATATTTATCATTAAAAAAATTGCACAGTTCCATCTGAGTTCGCGAGCTGTCTCCATACCCAGTTGTCTAGCGGACAGAATATGAAAGAAATTATTTCTTATCAATTTAAAAGAAACATAGTAGGTTATGTTTTTGTTAAATGTCATTATTTGTTTAGTAATTTATTGATGTTCAGTGGCAGTAGTACTACAATATTTTTGGTATTTGTGAATGTTTTAATTATTGCTTAGATTTAATTTGAAGTAGAAATGGAGTTAAGTGTAAAGTAAAGAATTGAAATACTTACGTATCACAGCGAAGTTCGCTGTGACTTAACTCCGCTAGTATTACAACTACACAATCCGCTTTTTTTCTTCTTTTACTTTTGTATTTTACAAAGTAATGTCTCATTCTCCTTTAACATGTTGACACAGGGATGTTTGGATGTTAACCGTCCTCATTACGTCTGTTTTATAGACTATAATAAAGCGTTTGATAAAGTAAAACATGGCCGACTCATAGAAATTCTAAAAAATAAAAACCTAGATGAAAGAGATTTAAGTCTAATAACAAACCTTTATTACAATCAGCAAGCAATAGTACAAATTGAAAAACAGAAATCTGAAGAAATGGAAATAAAGAGAGGAGTCAGTTAAGGTTGCATACTATCACCTCTATTATTTAACGCTTATTCTGAAGAGGTAATTCTAGAAACTCTGGAAGGTGAAACAGTAGGCATAAGAGTAAATGAAGTCTTAGTTAACAACATCAGAAATGTAGATGATATAGTAATATTAGCCTACAGTTTACAAGACCTGGAAAGACATAAGTAAAATAGTAATGTGTAGTAGGGAGTACGGACTCTCGCTCAAAATCAAAAAGACGAAGTTTATGAAAATTTGTAGAAACAACTATAATACTAACGAAATCTTGATAGTAGATAGACAGCAGATCGAAATATTAAAAAATACCCTTACCTAGGAACACTTATAACAGAAAATAATGACTACACTGCAGAAATCAAAGTCAGAATCAAAAAAGTACGTTCTAATTTTATGAAAATGAAAAAGGTCCTATATAACAAAGATTTAACATTAGCTCTTAAAGTACGCCTAACAAAATGTTACGTATACAGTGTATTATACTATGGTGTGGAATCATGGACGTTAAATCTAGACACAATGAGACGACTTAACGCCTTGGAAATGTGGATCTATAGAAGAACTATGATGGTTTCCTGGGTAGATATAGTTACGAACAATGAAGTACTGAGAAGAATAGGCAAAGAGAAGGAAGTTGAACTTACAATTAAAGAAAGAAAGCTACAGTATCTCGGACATGAGATTCGGGGCAAAAAGTATGGCATGCTGTGACTCATAATGCAATGAAAGATAGATGGCAGAAGAAGCATCGAATAAAGACGAATTTCATGGCTTAAGTGCCTGAGGTAATGGTTTGGATGTAGCTCAAAACATCCATTTAGAGTTACTTCCTTAAAAATTAAAATAGCTATGATGATTGCCAATCTCCGTTGCGGAGATGGCACCTGAAGAAGAAGAAGAAAGTAATGTTCTAAATAGATGACTTTTGACCCTAAATATTTAGGTAGCAATTTCTTTTAACTGCTGTTCCCTCAAACTTTAATTTTGCTTATAAGATTACATTGTTATATTTTACATATGTATCTATGTTTTAAGTAACTATTTAACCTTCATTTAACCTTTGTTACGTATAAGGTGATCTGCTTTGATTGTTATTTAACTATTAAATTTTTATAAAATAATTTTTCTCTACTGGATTTGCCTTTATTGCACGCTTTACAAACCTTTATATTTTGGAATACTTTCTAAATGTAAATCCATATCGAAAATTGATTTTAGGAATAAATTAAGTCCTCCGAAACAGAACCATCGACGTAAATTGACAAAGCAACGAGCTCCATTTTTAAAAATTCATTTGAATGGAAACGTTTCGCAGATCGAGACGATAAAAGCACACATCAGTTGATATACAAATGACAGTTTTGTCGTCTACACACCCACTCGGTTTTTGTGTTGTACTGATTTCGATCTTTAATAAAAAAATTCAAATTAAAATATTTCAGGATAAAAATAAATATTTTTACACAAGTATAAAATTAAAATTAAAATACTTCATGTGAGTAATATATTACTTTAATGGAATAATGATCTGTTTAAGAAAGAATCCAGAAAGTGCTTCTAGAAGATTTGAATTTTTGGAAATTCTAGCAGATATAAACAATACATCTAAACTTTGTATTTCTACATTGTGTGAAGTAGAAAATAAATTATTTTTTACCAGGCAGCTGGTAACAGGATCACTTTGACCAGGGGTGTACATTACTTTGTGCACTTTGCTTTTTATTATGTCGCAGGATCGCATACGTCCTGTCGGTTGTGGTTGACTCTTCCAGTTAATTCCATCCTTAGTTTAAAAAATTACACACTCTGAAATCTGGAAACTTGTAGCTATATATTCTTTTTCATTATCGTTCAATACTACATGCTGATCAGTTTCTTCAATTGCTTTCGAAAGATAACATCAATTTCAGAGTCACTTTCAATGCCACCTACTTTAGGAGATTCTTCACTATCGGAATTATATAAATTATTAGCAATATCTTGCAGTTCTGTAGCTGATAATGGCTTTTGGGACATTTTATTTGGACTAACTACTTTCACTGTAATTCAATATAATTTTAGGAGCCTATTTGTAAGATACGAAAAACGACTGATAGCAGATGCATTATTCATTTCAAAATATGTATAGGTACTTAATGAACAATATTATTGCATTCCAACAATAATTATCAGTTTTTAAAATTGATTTGAAATAGATAAATATTGCAAGCATCTCATTGATGTTTACGTCAAAGAGATGTTTACATTGTTTGTCACACGTTTAGCTTTTATTATTGGATTTTTGGAATCATAAAAATCGTGTAGATAATCCACAAAAACATTAAGTGACTGCTAGATTAACTTCTGTAACAAAGATTTAGACTACTTTAGGTATAAATACAAATTATAGTCGACAGGCCGATCGTAGTTACAAGCCGACAGGCCCGTATTGCCCCTTTACGTACAAAATTATTTCGACGAAATAATTTCAAAAATGATAATAAATATTTTGAATAAAAAAAAAAGATGTTAGTCTTCGTAAGTGGGTATATTTATTTAAAAACCCTTAAAAGGGCTACATAAAAAAAACAAACGTTTTCGGACTAAACAGTCCATCATCAGGTTTGAATTTTAAAATTGCTAGGTTATAATGACCAGCTGTTCTCCGTGTGAAGAGGTTTACTCTCCGGCTCTGGAACTCACTTCAGCCATGTATGTTACCTGAAGTCATATTTAATTTAATACTGAACATCACAGTTTTTTTACAACATGATGTATAATCTTTTACAACTATATGTAATTTAAAGGATTTTTACCCAGGTATTTTGGTGGCTCAGGCATTATAACCTAGCAATTTTAAAATTCAAACCTGATGATGGACTGTTTAGTCCGAAAACGTTTGTTTTTTTTATGTAGCCCTTTTAAGGGTTTTTAAATAAATATACCCATTTACGAAGACTAACCTCTTTTTTGTGATACGTGGTATACAGCCAGCTACAGGAATTGTTTTCCTTGTAGATTTTGAATAGCCCATGACTATATTAAAGGAAGGAAGGACGTCTAGAGACGTTACAATAGTCATGGGAGATCTAAATGTAAAAATCGCTAGAGGAAGTAAATGTGATTTTATTGGAAACTTTGAACCGGCACCCGTAACAATAGAGGAGACAGGTTGGCTCAATTCTTCCAAGAGACCGATTTTATTGTCGCAAATGCTTATTATGATCTGCCGCCCAGGAGACTCTATACATGGAAATCACCATCAGACAACCAACATAACGTCATCAGAAACCAAATTGACTACCTTCTCATTTGCAAACGATACCGAAATTTCATAATATCAATAAAGCCATGCCCCGGAGCTGATGCGAGATTAGTTGTAGAAAGGTTTAGAATTAATTTTAAAAAGCTTATGGCTAACAATAAAGTAGAGAGGATACAAGTATCCTGTTTGAGTAATCCAAAAACAAAAGAGCAAGTCACACTAAAAATTAAAGAATAGCGCACAAAAATAGAAGCATCTTCCTACTGAAGATGCGAACAGGAAATGGCATATGTTATAAGATGCTCTTTTACGCACATGTAAGACATAACATCAACACCTAAGCTGATCTAGAACAAAACTGAATGTTTAATTAAAAATCCTTTGTAATAGGTATATTTTAGGCCCAAACGGGCTAAGTTAAAAAGACAAAACGTTTTCGGAAACCATGTTCCATCATCAGTGTCTAGGAGTACATGAATGTAGCCACCAAGATTAAATATGTGGGTAAAAACAGATTTTTACCCACATATTTACACAGATTTAGGATTATAGAGTTACCGATGGATTAGGTAACATGGCGACATATAAAACTAAATGTAATTAAACATCTGTAATCGGGTTTTTACCCACATATTTAATCTTGGTGGCTACATTCATGTACTCCTAGACACTGATGATGGAACATAGTTTCCGAAAACGTTTTGTCTTTTTAACTTAGCCCGTTTGGGCCTAAAATATACCTATTACAAAGGATTTTTAATTAAATTTTTAATACATGGTATACAGCCAACTACAGGAACGTAGATTCCTTGTGGAAAAATGAATGGATAACCGATAAGATTGTGGATCTCATGGAAGCAAGGAGATCTTATAAAACCAAAGACAAAAATATGCATAATAATATACACACAGAAATAAGGAGAAATATTATATAAAGGGAAGATGGTATAGTGACAGATGAGAAGAGATTGAACAGTTGGCAGAGAAACATGATAACTTAAAACTTCATAAAAAAATTAGGAAAATAGCAGGCACTAATATTAAGAAAAAATCAAACATACTGCTGGATAAAAATAGCAAAATAATTATAGACGTCGGTGAAAGGCTTAAAAGATGGCAGGAATATATTCAAGAGCTATTTAAAGATGAACGGACTAAGATAGTACTAGAGCAGGAAAAGTTCGACAACGGCCCAGACAGAACAGAAGATGAGGTGTTAAAGGCGATAAAGCGAACAAAGGACAACAAGACAATAGGTCCTAACGACTAATACAGTTAATAGAAGAACAGCAAATTGGAGTAGTAATCGACTTATTCAATACAATATACAGTACAGGGCCCGTATTTTCGAAACCGTTCGAACGGAAGTCGTATGCGAAAGATGATGAATTTCGAACGAAAATCGATGATTCGTATTTTCGAGTTGATTTCGAACGCATCGTATACGACGATTTTCGTACACGACTGCTCGAGTGGGTATTCATCATTCGAATAGCGGTAAACACACGGAGTTTGACATTTCTGACTTTTACGTTTAGTTTGGTTTTTAATTGTTTACATAAGTGAGATGGCCGGTCTAAATTGTTTAATTGAAAGAAATGTTTTAAATGCCTTAGAAGATGCAGAAATGTTAGCGAATGTGGAGAATAGAGTATACCATGCATTTTTAAACCCTCTTGAAGCCTTATCAGACAAACAATTTGTAAAATTATACCGTTTAACAAAGCCTCTGGCAGAGGAACTAATAGAACTTTTGGAGCCCCACTTGGTACCTCCATCTAGGGCATCTGCTTTGAGCATACCGAGAAAGGTAAGTATAACAAATATTTTTAATTCGACATAGGTATACTGTAAAAATGTTCCCCAAAGCACCCTCCGCTTTGTTCCTTAAGAATAAGCATCCGGGCCAAGTATTTTACATAGAGAGTAATAAAATTGTTTACCTACAATAATTTTTTGCAGGTTTTCTAATCTATTTTCTTCCATAAAATCTATCAGTTCTTTTTTTTTGTTCAGAAGATACAAATCCTCCGAACATGGAATTTTTATTTTCTTTGTCCATATTGGAAACAGAGAAAACAGATAAGTACGAAAACACAAGCTAAAACACGTTAACACTGTGTAGAAAATTGAGCAAATCACAAAAAACTAAAAAACTTCAAGTCTGCTGCAACAAGTAAAATAAACTTGTCAGTCAAATAAATGTCGCCTGTCACCTCTACCTCTTCTTTTCTTAATTTCGTGCGAATTTGCGGCGTTGCCAGTGAATTTGGGTTAACGGATTCTCGTATGCGAATTAAACTTTCGAATTGCGTTCGAAAATACACTTTTACGTTCGTGCACGATTTTTTTTCGTTTGAACTAATCGCATGCAAATAAATTCGAACACATTCAAAAATACGACCCCAGAGGAATCATTCCCAGAGATTGGCTGATGTCAACATTCATAACACTACCAAAAAACCAAATGCAAAAGAATGCCGAGACCACCGGAAGTTTAATGAGTTACACGCTCAAAATATTTTTAAAAATTATACACCGGAGAATACACAACAAACTTGAGCAGGACATAAGTGGCACACAAATGGGATTTAGAAATGCACTGGGAACGAGGGAAGCCCTGTTCGCTGTGAATGTACTTCTGCAAAGGTACATGGATGTTAATCAGCCAGTATATATGTGTTTCTTGGATTACAACAAAGACTTCGATAAGGTCAGACATAACCGTCTTATCGAATTACTTGAAGAGAAAAACTATCTATTATAATCAGATCGCTGTGGTAAAAGCGAACAACGTCTTTTCAAATGAAATACAGATTGAGAGGGGCGTCAGGCAACACTGTGTCCTGTCTGCTATTTTGTTCAATTTATTCGCTCCGTGCGTGACCATGGTAGGGGTACATTGAAACGACGCCAGCGTGCATAGCGACGAAATATGACAAAATTGGAATATTGGACAAAATATTTTTACGCATAAATTTTATCAAAAATGTGTGCAAATACATGTTGCGTATTTAATTGTGCTAATAATAGCAAAAACAGTGAGTGTAGTTTGTATAGGTTCCCAAAGATTACATATAAATTAGAGAAAAGAAAAAGATAAATTCCTGCTAGGTATTAATATGAAAAAGTAAATATCACATAATTTCATTTTTACGCAGTTGAAATAGGAAAAATTTAAATAATTTACCTTGAATGATATTTCATAAGGCTTCAAGCTAACTGCAGATGACTTTAGCTTTTATATCATAACTTTTACTATTATTGTTTTTAATTATATACTCTTTTGCGTGAAAAAATTTATTGGTCAGTACTAGATTTTTCCCTTTCTCTTACGTTTGGAGTTGAAAAGATATATTATGATGAATTTTGAGAAACCCAGTTTTTAATACTACATTTATTTTGTACATAAACTGAAAAAATATAGTTAAAAAACTAATTTATTAATAATTGTCAATTTCGCATGTATTTAACAATGTCAAACATATGTCATATCTTTAACCTGAAAATTGGGACTCCAAAATTGTCAGAAAAAGGCGGTAGGTGTCGTGTCAGTCACGCACGGAGCGAATATTCAGATGAAATAATCCAGGAAGCACTAGGAGAACTAACTATGGGAATAAAAGTAAATGGCCACCAATTAATAATATACGGTTTGCCGACGACACTATATTATTAGCGGAATGTCTTGAGGATTTACAACAAATGGTTGACAGAGTGGTAGAAGTCAGTGAATTAAACGGGCTGTCTTTAAACACAAAAAAGACACAATTTATGGTAATTACAAAAGCCAAACAGCGACAAGAAAACATAACAATACATGGAGAACAAATTAAAAAAGTTGAAAAATATAAATTTCTGGGTACAATATTTAACGAAAATAATGAGTACACAGAAGAGATTAAGGCAGGAATAAAACAGGCAAGAAATTCTTTCAACAAATTGAAAAAAGTACTCTGCAGCAGGGACATTTCAATTTCTTTAAAGATAAGACTTCTGAGATGCTACGTGTTTCCGTGTTATTTTATGGATTGGAGGCTTGGACATTGAAGAAAGATGTTTCGGATAGATTAGAAGCCTTGGAATTATGGGCCTACAGAAGGATATTAAGAATAAGTTGGGTGGATAGAGTCTCAAATGTCGAGGTGTTGAAAAGAATGGGAAAAGATAAAGAGGTTTTAAATACAATTAAAGCCAGAAAACTGCAATATCTGGGACATGTCATGAGGGGCTAGCGTTATAACTTGTTACAATTAATAATGCTAGGAATTATACAGGGTAGAAGGAGTAGCGGAAGAAGACACATCTCCTGGTTAAACAATTTGAGAGCTTGGTTTAACTGCACTTCTGCTGACCTCTTTAGAGTATCGAAAGTGCGAATTGCTTCTAAACAAATTCAGCGATGCATAAAATTCAAAAAAAAAAATATTATTAGTATATGATAAAAAAATTGGCCTCGGGCCCGTTGGACCCATCTTGCCCGGATAAGGATTAACTCATATACAGTAATAACGCGCTATAAGACGTATTAACTTGTGTTGCCACTCCTTAAGTGTCACACGAAGTTTTTCTTTCGATTTTGATATGAAATTTAATTTTTTTCGCAAAGGGTCGTGATAAAATGAATGTCATGTTTTTTGCTTTTATAATTTTTAAACTAGATATTTTTTGTTTTTAGTTAATATAAATACATAAATTATAAGTATATAAACCAGGTCCCTGTTATAGATTCAAATTATTAGCTAAAAATGTAAAACATAAACAAACGGTAATAAAGGTGGCCACTTAAAAGTTTTAAAAAATGCTAACCACATGTTAATAAGGAGCTAGTGCTTAAAGTACTTACCTCTATGCGATACGGCGATACAGACGTACTTCTAAAGCACGGTATTAAACTTAATAATAATCTATTTTCATATGACCTACTTTTTGCGGGTAAGTCACTTCGCTAAAAGCTCCCAAATGACGTTAATTATTTAGAGAAACCGACCTCACTTAAAAACTTTGCCCGGTAAACTTAAGAACATCTAGCTATTTATAATGAAAAAGGAAAACATTAACATGGATACGCTTTTCCTGCAGAAAAATTAATATTAATTAAATGCACACGTTCAAATAAAAGGAGTACCACTGGAAAAAATGAGAAAAGTATTTTAAACTCTGTAGCGGAAAGGATTTTAGAATTTCAAACTAAAAACGCAATAAGTTATCCATTATGGTGAGAAAGGATTACTTTTTATTAGGAATTATTTACTCATAGTTGGAATATAAGCTCTTAGTAAATAATTTTAATCAATAAATAGTAATAAGCTGTTCCCAGTGTGAAACACTCGACAAATCTGCACAGAAGTCAAGAAAAAATGTATTTTTCTTGAAATAATTTATTCATTAATAATTAAACGTTTCAAAATGAGTTAAAGTTTTAAATTCTCCGTGAGAGCCATAGAAAAATTTCGTTTAACTTTGATGAAAATCTCAAGATTTATATAAATAATAATTTGGATGGCAGTCTTGAAGCGGTTATAAAATTTTTAATGCGGCAGTTTCTTTGAAAAGAATAATTACATAGCACGAGTAAAATTTGGATAAGGACTACAGGTTAAATTAAATTATCAAAGGATTAGTAAATTTTATATCCACTTTACCTTAAGATCTTTAAACTTGAAAAGTCTAATCCAAAGCGTTTATATTTTTCAACAAAAGTTTTATATAAAATGATGGGAGTACTAAAATCTTCCATATTTTCATTTTTATACAGCGACATATCTTAATATACAGTGTGGAAACCACTCATGGAATAAAATTGTTTGTGTCCTTATTTTAAAAAATAATAAAAAACGTTGAGATACCTTAACTTTTAAATTTATGTACGCTTTTTAGACATAAATTTGAATGTACAGGGTGATCAATGCAAGTTTTCTTGATATGCTCATTGCCTGTCTCAATGGTCTGAACAAGACACCTTATTTAAGGCATGCCATTTTTTAACAGTTTGGTGTTTGTGCTGCCCCAGGTCAGATGGTAGGCATTCATATCATAGGCAATAATTAATTACAGTTCATTTTTCATGCAATCTCCCACTAACTGTTCTAACTCCCTTAATGGTTGTTCGAGATCATCATATGGGAGGTATGCTGATCTGAGAACTATCTCCTTTATAATTCCTTCCTCTACAACCTTTATCTTTACTGTAGTTCAGTCTGTGGAACAGATATCACAACCAGTCTTCTGTATACAGGTCTTGATTTTGCCTCTTTAGACAGGTCCTGATGGTTTCTTTTTGTGTTCATATATACATATTCTTCGCTGCAGTCTGCTATCTTATTCACCAACGTCTCTAGCTCTTCAAGTGTTTTTGTGATCAGAACGGTGTCGTCGGCAAATCTCAGATTGTTTAATCTAACACCATTTATTTTAATACCTACGGATTGCTCAGAAAGTGTTCTATTCATTACGTCTTCGGAATAGAGCTTAAACAGGGTTGGTGACAGTATACACCCTTGTCTCACACCTCGCTTTATTTCAATTTCTTCAGTGGTATTATTCTCTACTCTCACTACTGCTTTATGATTGTATTACATATTTGCTATTAGTCGGATGTCTCGTTTATCTAAATTCTTTTCTGTCAGGAGTCTGATTAGGTGATCATGACGCACTTTATCAAAGGCCTTGTTGTAATCTATGAAACAAATGAATACATCTTGATTTATGTCAAGACATCTTTGAGACATAACGTTCAGTTTAAACAACGCCTCTATTGTTCCGAATCTATTTCGGAATCCAACCCCCTCTGTGGCTCAGTGGTAAGAACGCCTACCTTTAAACCTAAAGGTCGTGAGTTCGAATCTCACCTGGGTGGAAATTTTCGTTTATTAAAAAAATTAATACATGAAAATAATTTCTATCCTTGTGTGATCGGTACTCACTGGAGGGACCGCAGACATTCGGATACAATTAACGTCTCTTAGCAAAGACAATGACGTCGACTTTGCTAAGTATCAAGACAGTTACTCTACACACACAGACACACACACACACACACACACACACACACACACACACACACACACACACACACACACACACACACACACACACACACACATACACACACACACTACATTAATAAACTTATCTTGATTGAGACTGGCTGAATGACAATTGTCCAAGCCAAAACACACACAAAAAAAAATTCGGAATCCAAACTGAGTATTATTGATGTCCATTTCCAGTTTTCTGTGTACTCTAGAGTTTAAAATTTTCAAGAATATTTTCAGTACATGGCTCATCAGACTGATTGTACGGTAATCGCTACATTGTTTGGCATTTATCTTTTTTGGTATAATAACAAATAAGGTGAATAAAAGCTATTCTTGTGGTTTTTTTTCTTGATGTATAAATGCTATTGAAAAGTTCAACTAAAATGTGAATCGAGTCTTTTTCTATTAGTTTAAGGATTTCCATTGGTATTTCATCTGTACCTGGGGCTTTACCATTTTTCATTCTTTTTAGTGCGTACATTACCGCACATTTACTTCTTCCGTTATTTCTGGACCTTCGTCTCCTTGTATGTTACTTAGCTCAGATTGTTGTCTATCATCTGTAAAGAGTTCTTCAATATAGTTTTTTCCATGTCTTCAACTGTTCTTCTAGTTCTGTTATTATGTTTTCATTGACATTATACAGGGTATTTGGCTGCTTACGTTTTTGTGTACCTGCAAGTTCTTTCACTTTTTTATGTACATTAAAAATATCATGTTTTGCCTGCAATTGCTCTATTTCTTCACATTTTCTTTTATAAAAATCTTCTTTTGCTATTCTGATTTCTATTTTAATTTATTTCTGTATTTGTTTATACCTTTGTTCGTTTTTCCTTTCATTATTCTCCGATTGTAAATGAGAAGAAGGATCTTATCAGTCATCCACCTTTGCTTTACTTTTGGTTTTTTTAGTCAGAATTTTCTTCGCAGGACCTGTTATCGCCATTTTTACGTTTTGCCATTTTTTATCTATGTTGTTCGTTGGCTGAGATTTCGTTTCTTTTTCATGAAGTATTTTCAAATTATCATTAATACATTTTTGCAGTTTCTCCTCTACCTCCAGGTTACATAGATGACTGACGTCTATCTGATTTGCTCTTATCTGAAGAATGTATTAGATACAATCATGTTATTCTCCGGGTAGAATTGAAGTAGACTATCACCTCGTTCATTTCTATTACCGAGTCCGTATTCTCCTACATGTTTGCCACTTTTTCCTTTACCAATTTTTGAGTTAAAATCACCTAGAATTACGGTGATGTCTCGTGGTTTCGTCGATTTTAATACTTGATTGATTGTTTCGTAGAATTGTTCAATTTCGTCCACGGGTTTATCTGCAGTAGGTGCATAGATAGGTCGGTCAGATAGCTCAGCGGGCTGTGCGGCTGCCTCTCATTCGCTTCACTGTCGAATGGTTCAGTGGATGTGGGTTCGAGCCTCAGCTCGGTGTACTGAAAACAAAAAGTCTAACGCAGCAGTTTAAAATTCTAGATGAATCTGCGGCTTAGACTAGGATATGTTGGGATCTGATCGGCCTATGGTGGAGCAGTACGGCAAGAGATAAGGGCTTGCGGCTTGGTGATACTCCTCCACAGATCCCTACCGGACGGGCGTAACGCCTAAAAAAACCGGATATATATATATATATATATATATATATATATATATATATATATATATATATATATATATATATATATATAGGTGCATAGATCTGTATGATATTTAGTTTACTTGTGTGTGTTTGTAGTTGGAGAAATAAAAGCCGACCTGATAATGGAGTAAAATTAATGACCGACTGCATCATAGACTTAGATACGAAAACTGCTACGCCGTGTCTGTGTTGAGTACTACTGTTTCCGGAATAATATACCATGCCATTTGTTGTCGAAAAACTGCCAGAATTTAGCCACCTTGCCTCAGTAATGCCTAGAATGTCGACATTTAATCTTTGCATTTCTTGTATTATATTATGCATTTTGCCTGGATCATACATACTCCTAACATTCCATGTACCAATTTTTAATACTCTTTTGGGTGTTTTTCTATATTTTTTTTTTAAGATTGGTGTTTAGTAATTCACACGGATTGGTGTTTAGTAATTCACAGGTTGACGACCCGGGAGGCCCTGTGGTCTTCTTATGATATATCTCCCATGCCGGATCCTGGTCTCCGATTCCCATGATCGTACTAGAGATATCCATGATAGATCTTTCATGTAGTGGTTTCTCCTTGCCTTCTGCATCCTTATGCCGTTGACTAGTAAACAGTTCTTCCGCCTTTAGTGCCAATTTCTTGACCCCAGGACAAAAGAGTGCCTTTTCACTTGCATACCAACCGAAGTTGGTCAACAAGTGGGGACTGCTAATGCTGGCGGACACATTTAGTTTGATTAAAATCTTGTGCTTACTTTGCTATTGGATATTACTTTAACCCTCCCTCGTATCAAGTTTATCGTATTAATTTGTATATTCTTTCACTTTAGATTTTGTTATAGCTATTTTTGCTTCCTTTCTCAAGACCTTATAGTTTTGAAATGCTGTGTTCAATTATGTATAACAGTTTCTATAGTGTTCTCTTACCCTTAATATTGTTATTTTATTATATACAACTTTATTTCTACTTTTCTTGTTTATATAAAACATATAATAAAAAAGAAATTTTAAACATTCAACTAATAATTAACAAAAAAAATCTTTAGATGTCTCAAAACTAAATTAAAGTTTTTGTTTCAGTTGTTAAACAGAAATATGATATACAAGTCCACGACGAGTACGTAATAGCTGGCAACACAGCCGTCCTCAAATGTAAAATACCAAACTACGTAGCGGAATACGTTATGGTTACTTCTTGGATTCAAGATGATGCTATTAATATCTATCCCAATACAGATATTGGGGGAAAATACGTCGTTCTAGCAAATGGAGATCTCTACATCAGCAATGCGGGTCCTGGAGACGGTTACAAGAATTACGCTTGTAGGACTGTACATAAATTGACAGGTAAGATGTTTTAAATATTTACAAAACTATAAAATCTTAAATGAAGAGTAGCTAGATATTTTATATTTATAATAACAACATAATTATGATTTTTAGATAAAGGATTTTTAATATCTATGGTTTTAGTTCATAAAATTAGCTATTTTTAGTATACAATGACAGTGGCGGCCGGTTAGGGTCGGCAGGGTCCGCAGTGCCGACCCACATCTTTATAGATTTTTTTAATATTTAATTTAATCAGTATTTCAATAAATAATTGTGGCAGGTAATCAGTTGATGTCTTTTGTTTTTGTGAAATATCTGCGAGATAATAAAGACTAAATTTTATTCATGGTTTTTAAAAGAATTCAACCAGCCTAAATTTTATTCATGGTTTTTAAAAGAATTCGTCCAATCTGAGCGTTAATGATCCCTGCGTAGACACTTTTCAAATAGATGATTCGATATCGGAGACATCCATCCGCCAATGAATTCTTAAAAAGGCACGTTTTGTTTTTTCGGCTAGCCGATCCCAACCTTGACTTTACTTGTAAAAATCAAAGGAATGTTGGTTGATTAGCAACCAAATATACATTTCTTTCCATATGAATTTAATTAAGTACGGCAAATTTAAATTTGCCGATGTTTCATTTGGATTGGTGATTGGTCGCGAACTGTACATTGCGAGCGTGGGACGAAATGTTATTGCATATATGTAGTAAAGTAAAGTAATATTCAGTGCACGAACTAGCCTTTCTTTTTGTGATTCATTTTTATTTTCTAAAGTAATACTGTGATACGTTACGTCTGCCGTAAATAGTTAAAGGTTAACGGGTTTTTTGACATATTAAAAGTTTTTTTTAATTAAAGTGTAAATAAATTCAGGTAAATTAACCTAAAAAATGCAAGCTATGGGAGAAACTTTAAGTATTGATAAGTCTGATATTGTAAATTTATATTTTGCATAATGGGTTTTCATCTATTCCATACGAAGAACAAATTGTTATTAAAAATAAGGGGCGTCCTTTGCTTAAAATGTCCCGGCTTATAAATATTAGTGCGGGTAAGGGAAGTAATAGATCATTTTCAGATAATTGGTACAGCAAGTACTCATGGCTTACCGGGAGTGAAATAAAAAACTTTTCTGTTGGCTTTGCATTTTTTTTCCACAAATAGGGGCAAACATCAAAATCCGTGGTGTGAATCTCGTTACGATAATTTAAAGGAATTATTTAGGGCTTTACATAAACATGATATTTTGAAAGATCATACTTACAGCCAGAATAAATAAGATTTATTTGGAAAACAAAATATCTATGTTTCATTAGATAATGCCCAACGTGAAAATGCTATTAAACATAACGAAATTGTAAAAAAATACGCTGTTTTACATCGCTTAATTGATATTGTAATTTTTTCAAGTTGTCAGGAATTATCTTTTAGGGGACACGATGAATCGGAGCATTCGTTAAATCAAGGTAATTATAGAGAACTAATAAAAATGTTTAAAAAATACGATTTGGAATTTTCTAATTTACTTTCTGATTCGAAGACATTTAGCGGTGTATCTAAAACAATCCAGAATGAATTAATAGAATCAATTAGTTACATTTTGAGTAATGTTATTGAATCTGAGATTCAGGAAACCATTTGCTTTTCACTAGAAGTAGATGAAACTATTGACATATCATGTCATTCACAATTATCAATTGTTGTTCGATACGCGTTACGTGGTAATATCTATGAGAGGTTTTTAGGTTTTACAGACGTAAGTAAAAGCCATAAGGCAGAACATATTTTTGGTGTTTGACAGATTAAAATTTTTTGATTTCAAAAATAAATTGGAAGGGCAAACTTATGACGGCGCTGCCGTGATGTCTGGTGAATTAAATGGTTTCCAGGCAAAAGTTAAAACTATTGCACCGCAAGCTTTATTTACTCATTGTCATGCGCATAGAATGAATTTAGTTTTGCAAGATACATGTAAAAAAATTTAAGAATGTCGTCTTTTTTTTGCCAGTTTAAGCGGATTTGCTTCATTTTTCTCAAGCTCGCCTAAACGGACTAATATTTTAGAGCGGTTTGTTTCGAAAAAAATGCCAACAGTTTATCAGACGCGATGGAATTTTAAATCGTGGTTAGTTTTCACTGTAGCAGATTTTCGTGAACAGCTTTTGGAAGTTTTTGATTTTATTATTGAATGTGACGATTTTGAAAGTGATGATATCTCGATCCGTGAAGCAATCGGTTTGAAAACTTTATTAAATGATTACTCTTTTAACATACTTTTAAATATTTTTAAGAAAGTGTTTACCCAAACCGATTTGATATTCAATGTTATTTAAAATCAGTTAACTGACATTATTCATTCCAAAAATAGAATAACAAGACTGGTGCAAAATCTCAGAGATTTTCGTAATGATAGTAATTTCCAGTATATACGCAGTGACGTTTTTTGAAAAAGACAAAGGCATGACACAGAAACAGATCTCGCAAAACGAGTATATTTTGACATATTGGATACTATTATTATGCAAATAGATACCCGTTTTTCGAATTTTGAAGATTTGCAAATTTTTGACCTCTTTGACGATTCCAAATTTAAAAGTTACACCAAAGAATTTCCAAGATATTTATTAGACAGGTTAATTAAAAATTATCCATCATTCTTTAATAAAATAAAATTAAAAAATGAATTAAAAGTTTTATAAGCTGATCCTAATATTTTCGGAAGATGGGATAAGTTACAAGATATGTATAATTTTATATACAGCAATTCATTACAACAAACTGTTACCGAAATTAATAAATTATTGTCATTAATTCTCTCATTACCACAAACGTCTGCCACAAATGAACGAGATTTCTCTTGCCTCAAAAGAATCAAAACTTATTGTCGAAATACCATGAAACAAGAGAGAATGTCAAGCTTGTCTCAAATGTCAATAGACAAAAAACTTTTAAAATCTCTCCAAAACTCTAATAAATTTTACGATGACGTTATTACCCATTTTGCTACTTCCAAACAACGTAGACTAGAGTTAATTTATAAACATGTTTAGGTTCTAAATTTATATGAAAAAACAAAAAACAAGAAAACAAAAAATCTCCTATGATGATTGAAGTCTTTAGTAGACGGTATACCTATCTAAGGAGACAAAAAATACCTTGCCGACCTTATCTCTCAAGCCACGAGCCGCCACTGACAATGAAGTAATAAACTAATATAAAGTATACAATAAAGTAATATAAAGTAAAAGAATGCATTAAACATGAACTGCAGGTGAACTGCAACAAATTAAACACAAACACCAATGATATGGACGAGTACTGGGATCGACTAAAACATTGTTTACTGGAACCCTGTAAAGAAATTCTAAAGACTTCCACAGGGAGAAAAGAAGAATAAATGAATGACGAGATACTTAATATAATGGAAAAACGGAGACGGAATAACGAATAATAGAGAGAATAAATATTCGCCTCTTCACTTCCTCCGCAACGTTATTATCAGACGTGATTAGGGATCTCAACTATATAAAGTTTTTTATCCCCTCAATGTTGTATTCTCCTATTGTTATATTTTGTGGTTGCCTTATTTCTGCGTTTTTACTTTGCAATTTCTTATATATTGTAAATACCTACAAGATCCATATTACTTTTAAAGCTAGACTCAGCTTATAACACTTTAGATCCTTATTTTATTTCGATTTTCGTAGGTTGTTTAAGGGTATATGGAATAACAATAAAGACGTCTAACTATACTGCAGCATAAGAGGATTATGTGGTCCGTTTTGACATAATTGCCGAAGTTTGAAGCCCAAAAACTTTCGGAGAAATATTAAAAATAAAACCCCAAGTCCCGTGGTTTTACCAAAGCGCCCTTGTTGCGTAGTGATGTCTCACAAAGGCCCTACTTATATTCCCTAAAACGTACTCTTCGGTATTTCCTTTAATCCCTGTCGGTATAGAGTCTAGGGTAAGTGCTCGTTTGCACTCCACTAGGACACAAAGGCTCCTCGTAATGGCCTGTCGTTTCCAGAACACACGACGAAACACTCCGGTCGGTCAGAAGTTTATGAAGGAGTTATTAAAAGAATACGACGCAACACGCCAGACTAAGAACCGAACTACAGAAGGAAACCTTTGTTGCTTTTATAAACACGAATATCTAGTGTGGTTCTATATTCATTGTAGTGTATTTATAGTTATAGTGTAAATACCTATTTATTCTTATTTAAAATTTTTTGAGTATATTAAATGTATACTATATTAAATATGAAATACTGTTTTAAATAAATTAACATTATAAAAGTTATAGTCCAGTCGTCATAGATTTATCCTCTAAAAGTCTTTGCTACTCCTACTCCCAGGCTTTCTCCTAAAACCTCCTCATGCCATCACAAAAACTGCATTGGCAGAAATTTGTAACTGAAGTTCTGTAGTGTCGAAAAACGTACTTTACGTAATCGAAAAAAGCAGTTTTAAACGTTTCTTTTTTAACCTATTCTCTATCCTTTCATTGTTGGATATAGGTCTCCCCCAGTTCTCTCCATCTTTCCCTATCTTGAGCTGTTCTCTGCCATGTGGGACCTCCTTGTTTCCTGATGTCATCTTTCCACCTCATCTGTGGTCTGCCTCTTGATCTCTTTGCATTGTATGGACGCCACTTTCCGATGGCATTGTTCCATCGTCCGTCTTGAAGACGTTCATTGTGTCCAGCCCATTTCCATTTCAGTTTTGCTGCTTGTTCTATCGCGTCTACTGTCTTTGTTCTGGTTCTGATCCACTGGTTACGTTTTCTATCTCTAAGTGATACACCCAACATTTGTCTCTTCATCGCTCTTTGTACCTTCCTTATCCTATCCAAATTGGCCTGTGTAAATGTCCATGTCTGTGCTCCGTAGGTGAGCACCGGTATTATGCAGAAGTTATATACCTTGCTTCGTAAGTATAGAGGGATTGTTTGATTTTTTAAAACGTAAGAAAGTTTGCCGAACGCTCCACATCCCACTCTGTTTGCATTGAACGTTCTCTCACAGAGATGCTTAGACATGAACCAAGAAATTTACGCCCGCTTTATTGATTTCGAAAAGGCCTTTGACAAAGTACAACATGAACTACTAAGACAAGTTCTAATAAAGAAAAATATAGACAGCCGAGATATTCGAATTATATGCAATCTATATTGGAATCAAACAGCAAATGTCAAGGTTGAGGGCAGACTAACAGAAGAAATTCAAATCCGTCGAGGAGTCCGGCAGGGATGTATCTTATCGCCACTTTTATTTAATCTGTATAGTGAAGCTATCTGTAAACAAGCACTCGAGGAAGAAAATCTTGGTCTGATAATAAATGGTGAGACGATCAACAATATAAGGTATGCTGACGATACAGTTCTCCTAACGGAAACGCTAGTAGAACTGCAACATCTCGTTCAAAGTCTCAATATATACTGTAACAGTTACGGCTTGAAAATTAATTTGAAAAAAACTAAATTTATGGTAATCACGAAATCAAAGAACATCAGAGCTAATCTTGCAATAGACAATACAACGATTGAGCGTGTGCCCTGTTATAAATATCTAGGTGCTTGGATCACAGACGATACTGATCAAACAAAAGAGATTAGATTTAGAATAGAAATCGCTAGATCAGTCTTTAATAGAATGCGCAAACTGTTTTGCAATCGTGATATCAATATAAAGTTAGGAATACGAATGCTGCGGTGTTATGTCTTTTCTACCCTGTTATATGGAGTTGAGGCTTGGACACTAAAACAGTTGACCATAAAAAACATCGAAGCTTTCGAGATGTGGTGCTATAGGCGCATTCTCAGAATATCATGGATGGACCGCGTCACTAACACGCAAGTATGCAACATCATGCAGGGCAAAATTAAGGGCAAAAGAAGTGTGGGAAGAAGAAAAATATCGTGGCTTCGTAATCTACGTGAATGGTTCGGGTGTAGTTCGATTGAACTTTTCAGGCGCGCTGCTAACAAAGTCGCAGTGGCCATGATGATTTCCAATCTCTAGGAGTGGCACGAGAAGAAGAAGAAGCACATCCCATTCTTACTTGTCTCGATATTTCGGCTGTTTGATTTTCTCTGTTAGCTCTGATTGCTTATCCTAGATAGATATACTCATTTACCTGTTCTATTTTTTCTGTTTTTATTTTTATTGCCTCTTGGTCTTCCGTGTTTGTCATTACTTTTGTTTTGTTGAAGTTAATTTTTAGGCCTTTTTCAGTGATTTTTCATAAAGTTCATTCAGCATTAATTCCAGTTCTTGTCGTTCCGAGGAGATCGGGAGTATATCATCCGCATATCTAAGGTGATTTAGGTATTTTCCTTTAATACATATTCCTCTGTTTTCCCAATCTGTTGATTTTATTATGTCTACGAGGGTCAAGGTAAACAGTTTAGGTGAAATTATATCGCCTTGTCGGACTCCTTGTTTAACTTTTATATTATCCGTTATTAATTTGTCGTTCAGAATTACGGTCATGGTTGCGTTTTGGTAAATATCATGTATCAATTGTCGGTATCTTGAATCTATTCTACTATTGACCAGAACTTCTTCAACCGCCCAGTGTTCAACGTTTTATATCGCTTGTAATCTGAAAGTTTAAATTCAGCGTTCTTAGGCATATTCCTAATGCCTTATATTTGTTACCAAAACTTGAAAACGAAATGTTGCTTTATAGATTTTAAATAATAGTCTCTAATAAAGGAAATTCTATAGTGAACGATCAATGGAAGTGATAATTTTTATTGATCTCTTAAAAATCATAAAAAATGGCAAAAATCGCGCAATATTCAACCCTTTGTGGCCGGAGTTAATTTTTTTTTTAATACTGATTTTTTTGGTTGATTCATGAACCGGTACACATAATAAGAGATATTTTTATAGAAAAAAAATTATTTTTATTTAGTTTTTTCAAAAATATGTGGTTCCATAAAATGACCACTAGGAAACTAGACCAAAATCAGAATCAATTCTTTTGGTGAAATTTATAAAAACAATTGTTTTTTTCACTTAAGCAGAATCCAACACGACATGTAGAACAATGCCACCTAGAACGATGTGGTTGAGCACGCGTACTGCAATGGGCACGACGAACCTTATTTCCGTAGATTGGAAGATGGGCACATGTACATATTTTATTTCAGGGGTAACTATAGTCTTAAATTTATTTGGTACGCCTTGAGAACTCCTCCTGCTCTTTTTATCTGGATCTGGTTGTGCTCCAATTAATCAAAACGCTACAGCTAATCTAAAGTCTTTCAGAGAAAAACTTGTTACGTTTTCTGCCCGGTCTCTATATAAAATATAACTATTTACTACAGATTAATGCAGAAAATGCCAAAACAACCTATGCCACCCGCCATTTCTTAGACTTGCGATTTATTTTGTATAAAGAAACATACATATCTGACTGGTCGCCATATGCTTGTTATAGCCTTTGACTATTTGAAAACAAGCAATGTCTTGAAAGGTACCATCTTTGTTTTTTCTGGAAACAGTTTGGATATCATTTGGATTGTGGAAGTTACTGAGAAATAGAACTGGCTTGCTGTATATCCACTTTAGATATACTAGACCTTCTTCAGTGATCCTCCATTCTGAAGTTCCTCTTGTCATTTTTGTTTTATCGTTAACTAAATTTACGTTTCTTTCTCATAGTTCCACATGAATAAATGCCATCTTTCAAAAGGTCACTGGCTAACTGGATAGAATTTAAAAAATTATCAAAATATATTTTATGATGCTTGCCTACAAGTAGACGGGTTCAATCTTTTACTACTCTGGAACCTAAACCTTATTCGCCAGAGCCAACTTTTCCACTATAAATCTGGAACTGCGATACAAACCCAGAACTATCTGCTCGTATCCAAATTTTATACCCCCTTTTTATTGGCTTGAGAGTTATATATTGACGAAAACCTATTCTCCCTTTATATTTGACCATCAATTCATCGATACTTTGATTTTCACCAGATTTATAGCAGTTTGCAAAAGTATGTGTTAGCCTGTCAATCATTGGTCGTAACTTGTATAGTTTATCATAGCCCTCGTCACCTTTCTGGGGTTGTACTGTATTATCGTTCATATGCAAATTTCCCAACATCCATGAAAATCGATCCCTGGACATTACCGATGATATAAAGTGATCCCTTACTTGAAATTTAGATGACCAATAGTCTTTATAGGCTTTATAGGCTTATAGACCAATAGGCTTTAGGCTTCTTCGTAAATCTCATCATTAAATTTACTCCAAGGAAACACTGCCTTTCGGCAGCAGTTGTGGGAATAATACGTTCACCAAATTGCTGCGTTGCATACAGATTTGTTTGAAAAACCATAGTTTCGATTAATTTATTTGGAAATAGACATAAAAACGTATCTATAGGACTTTCAATTTGCTCAGGTATGCTGGGTCCAAAACGTTCGGTAAAGAATGCAGTTGTAGTAAAAAAATTTCCATTACTCGTCCATTTGAATTTTTGATTTGGAGCTGCCTCAATATCAGCATCCTTGTCATTCTCACTGTCGCTATTATTTGATATGACTTGAAACTCGTCATCAGATTGACACTGATCGTACAGAGATGCGCAAGTTTTTGGACATTGTTCTGTGGATGGGACTTATGCATTTGATAAAATTTAGGGGTTACTGGAGCAAAAAAATAATTTATGAAAATATAGTTCTAAAAATAATGAGCCGCAATAGATCTGAGATGTTACTTTCGATGTTTCATCTATCAATTAATGAGCAACCAATCGATCCGGAAGAAACACTCCACAAAATCTCTAAATTTTTAAACGTATTAGAAAAGAAATTCAAAGAGTCGTATATTCCCGAAGAAGAAGTTTGTATAGATGAAAGCAACGTACCATTTCAAGGAGGTATTTATTTCCGACAGTATAATTCCGAATAAAAGACATAGGTATGGGATAAAGCTTTTCAAACTCTGTATTGCTGGAGGCTATACATGGTCGTTTGAAGTCTACACCGGCAAAAAAGAGCGGACGATATATCAGTTGTCGAAAAAATTGTCACAACACTGATGGAGGGACTTTTGGATGCAGGTAGAACTGTATATACCGATAACTGGTACACTAGTGTTTCGCTGTCTAATAGTCTAATTCAACAGATTTAGTAGGAACCCTAAGGACAAACAGAAAATATAATCCCCCAGATGTGATAAAAGCTAAATTGAGAAAGGGTGAAGTCGTGACCCAACAAAACGAAAATAAAACAGTTGTCTGCAAATGAGAAGATAAAAGAGATGTTGTTATGCTCAGAACCAGACATGACGACTCTATGGTTATAGTTAATCGCAGAGGACAAGAAGTTCATAAACCAGTGATGGTTGTAGATTACAACAGAGTAAAAGATTTTGTCGACACTTCTGACCAGATGGCATCTAATCACCATATTATTCAACAGCTATGGTAAATGCTTTGCATCTGTATAACAAAATTAACAACAAGAAATTGGGAATAATAGAATTCATAGAAAATAATCCCGAAGCTTAGGTTTATCAACATTTAAATCCAATTCCAATACAATCAAGGCCCTCCAGTTCCAAGATAAAACACTTCTTGAATTAATACGAGGGCCAAAAGAGGGTTACCAGAAAAAGGTGCAGCCCATGCTACAAGACTATGTCTCAGCGACAAAATCCAGTTATTGCTCGTAAGAATGCGAAAAAAATTAATATGTATTGCGATACCGGTAACTTGCTACTTACTAAATTGGTCGAATTGAGCTACGAACTATTGCCCCATTCATCGTATTCTCCAGATTTGACCCCATGCGACTTCTTTTTGTTTTTAAACTTAAAAAGTGCACTCTCTGGGCAAAAATTTAAGTCGATGATGCGGTGATCGTCGCCACGAAAGGCTACTATGCAGACTTATCAAAATTTTTGTATTTCTTTTGTAGGCTTATCGAACTGTCCTAGTATTATGTTGTACTCTGTATTATATTTTAGTAATTTTATCAATCTTTTAATTTGTTTGAAAAGTATTTGCAGAAAATTGTATTCAAATTGTTCGAATTTTTATCTTTCAAATATAAAAGGAAAATACTTTATAAAAATTTTATTTGTCGTCTAAGAATATCTGGATATTTTAAGAAGAAAATCTGAAGTGCATGTTTTATTTTTCTATCGATTTGCCTGGCAGCATGTTGAAATAAAACTCAATTGCCTGAGAGTTTTCTGAGAAAACAGAAATATCCGTGTCAGTCAAAATCTTTTAGTGATCTTTTTAACAAAAATAAGGTCAAAAGGGGATGAGATTGGATTAGGAAAACCAGTCTATTTTTTATAAGATTGCCGTTTGTTAACAAAATAAAATGCCAGTTGATTTTATTGACTCTTCATTTAAGTTTTTGCAAGTCGAATGAGAAATATAAATGCTCTCATTTTTTACGCTGAACTTACAACAGAGTAACACCGATGTGAAATCATCAGTGTCGATAATAATTATAAGCATAGTATTTTTCTTGCAATTAGGGATCTTATATTGTTCTAAGAATATTCCTCTCAATAAAGAGGCATTCTAATTTTTGCAGAAAAAGTTGTGTGATAATCTCAATAATAATATTTGAATCAAATAGGTTGGGAATATTAAGAATAAAATTAAAATATTAAAAACTGATTAAAAACCTCATTTTTTTTATTACGAATATCTTAAAGAAATGAACATTTTTTTTAACAAAGAGCTCCGAAAGAGACAACTGCATGAACACACAGTCCATAAAGATTGCAGAAATTATGAGCAAGAGTATAAACTATCATAGGCCATATAATAGTGAACGACACTTCTTCTTCTTCCTTCTTGTATGTAGGCTTTAAATCCTGTTTCTTCTTTCATAGTAGCCTCCTAAATTGTTTCAATTATCGCAATATCTTTTTCTTCATCTGCAACCTGGTCTGCAACTTGGTCGCAAAAGAAATTTAAAAGATCTGCAACTATAGATTCCTGACCTCTCTCTTTCAAATGTAAAAACTCCTTCTTCCTGGTTAATAATGATGTCCGAAATAAACACGGCTCCACTCTAATATAACAAATCAGAGACATCACTTCACTCTAATCCGACATTCAATTTTAAAGGAACTCAAGAAAAACAACTGAAGGCAAACAGTGTAGGAGCAGCATTTGTAACTGCACATTCCTCTTCCCAAATTAAATTAGTGTCAGTAGACAAGCGGTAAACTATACACTAAGAATTTCATAGCCTTAGTTGTCAAGAAATAACTAGCTTCTTATAAAAATCTGAATCCAAATTCTAATTTATATAAGTTTCAGTTCACATGGCTACACAAGGTAATGAAAAAGCAGACCAAGCAAGAGAAGCTATTAAAAATGAGTCATGCTATAATAGTGTCGAAGGCTATCTCCAATGATATAAAACAGTTAGTCAAAGAAAAAGTGATTGCTGCGTGCCAAAATAAGTGAAACTTATTGGAATATAAATTTAAAAAATTAAATCCACAGTAATACTCGTGGACAGACGAAACATCCACAGACTTCGATTATGTCATACCAAAATTACTCAAGTACCTGGCTAAATAAATGACTAAGAAGGACATTCTAATATATAAATACTGTCAAGTCAGCATTATTGTTAAATACCTCCTTACAGTGTAAGGAAAATATACAGTGGGCAGACAAAAATAACTTCATTTTTGTTTCATTAGTAGATATTGTTGCAACTTTTATGTCGTCTGCATTCATATTATTTATTGACTACCATTAC
Source organism: Diabrotica balteata (assembly GCA_918026665.1). NCBI lineage: Eukaryota > Metazoa > Arthropoda > Insecta > Coleoptera > Chrysomelidae > Diabrotica > Diabrotica balteata. The sequence continues at coordinate 14,589,967 of OU898277.1, read as the reverse complement.
CACTTTTTCTTAATTCAACAACTCAACTTCTTCTTCATCTATTAGATTTTAAAAAATAGCAATTTTTTATCTGGCTTTGTCTCCTTTTCAGTGGCAATCAACTAATTTTCCAAGTTTTGCTTATTTATCGCCCTCAAATGTCAAAGGATTCGGTAGTCTCACCTCCATCTTGTATTTTTAATTATAGATCCCACAAGGTTATTTCACAAATTTCGTAACACAACAAATTTGATTTTATTTTCCGTTTTACTACGTCATGTTTTATTATTAATAAACATAGGTTTTGATATTTTTATTGACTCTAATAGATGATACAGTCATGACACTAAGTGTCATCCTTAATATCTATGACAACTGGCATAAATCATAAAACTAATAGAATAATACTTAGAGCTAAATATATGACAATAATAATGTATCCAGTGACTTAAAACATTATTTGGTAAACATTTATATTTCAAAAAGGAATGCCTTTGGAGGCTTTCTTATTAATACATTGTTACATAATATTGATATGTATTGATATTTAAATGTAATATCTAATGTGGCTAATGACCCACGTGGTTAAAGCGATTATTGTCTTGTAAGTAAAAAAATATATTTGTCAAAACCTCTTTTAAATATACACCAACTTTGAATAAAGTTATTTTTCTTAATCTTCACTTCAGCTTGTGGAATGTGTTCGTGAATGTATATTTAAGCAACGTTATTAACATACAAACTTCCGGGTAATAAACATTCTGATGCAACCTCATAAGGACTAAACAAACTTCAGACTTTCATGGTAATTTCATATGTTGATTAAGAAACTGGCTTCTTTCCAAATTCCAAAGTGGAGCTTTGTGCAATCTTCCGCAAACTTTGCATAATTACTTTCGTTGTTGACATAATAATGTGTCACAAAGCGTATGAATGTAAAGGTAGTTTCAAAAATAGTCAGCATACCAGTGACGTGTGACAATTTCAGTAACATAAATTTTGATGGAAAAATAAAAAACATTTTGTTAGGTGGTTATCTGCAATCATACGATCTTCTTTATGTGCCATCTCCGAGATAGAGGTTTTCAATCATCATGGCTATTCTGATCTATGATGCGGCTGCTTTGAACAGTTCGATTACGCAGCTGTGAGATTCTTCTCCTTCCTAGACGTCTGCTTTGCCTTTTTTCCATTCTGTTAACTATTCTCATGATTTCGTTGTTTGTTACATGCTCGATCCATGATGTTTTCAGGATTCTTCTATATATTCACAGTGCGAATGCTTCTAGCTTCTTCGTAGTCGCTGTGTTAAGGGTCCAGACTTCCATTCCGTATAGCAGGGTTAAGAAAATATAACACCTTGTAATTTTTAACTTTAATTTCAGTTCTCTTTTATAAAGTATTATTTTGACCCTCTGGGGGTCGCCATGAGGTACTAGGGGGGTCGCCGAACATTTCCAAAATAAGACAAAAGCACCAGTTTGTTAGATCATGTATTTTTATTTTAACAACGCCGTAAATAAAAATTAACAATTAATTATCAGACGAAATATACAACTAAATATTAAAGTCCGTAAAAATAAAAGAGTAAAACAAAGTCATATATTATTATCTTAATGAGAGCTATGTGCCTATTTCTGCGAAACTAATCTTTCAAATATAGGCTGTGTATTTGAGACACACACAATTATGTCATTTTCAAATACGAGACGATTTCCAACTCTTGTTTTAAAGGCACTCATAGACGAGAAACTTAACTCACTCAAATATGATGTTACAAATGGAACCAAGCATTTTACAGCTTCACTCGCCAACTGGGGGTATTCCTGCATCTTTTCGGTCCAAAATTGGTCCGAGTTCTGGGAAAAAAATTGGAGCTTCAACATTCCATCACTTGATATTTCAATGTTCTTTCATGTTTATTGGTATTTCAACATGCTGAAAGGAATCGGCTAAAAACGGATTTAGTATCCATCCGCAACTGTCGTAACTGTTTTGAATTTCTTCGGAGAAATAATCACAGAGCTGTTGTTTTAAATTGAACAAAGTTACATGCATGTCAGCAAAAACTTGTTCAAAATTTGTAGCACTGTAATTGGATACATTTTCCATAATTTCCTGAAGGCGCTGGAATGAATCGAGTTGTTTTTTGCCAAGTGAGGTCGACCATAAATCGATTTTTCTTAGAAACACCTTAATTTTATCTGTGGCTGTAATTATATTCATGTCGCGACCGTGTAAATTACTGTTCAAAATATTTAATTGCTCGAAAATATCAGCAAGGAAACGTAGTTTCAGAAGCCAAATAGGATCGGAAAATTGATTTTCATATGGGGACTTCTCATCTTTCAAATACATTAAAAGCTCTGATCTTAAGTAAAATACTCTTTTTAAGACGTTGCCCCTTGAAAGCCACCTTACTTCGGTGTGATAGAGAAGATTTTTAAATAAAGCACCCATGTCTTCGCAAATTTTTTTAAAAATACGGGTCTGCAAAGCTTTTCCTTTAATGGAATTTACAACTTTAATGATGGTTTTCATAACACATTCCATTTCAGGAGGTAAAGCTTTGGACGCAAGAGCTTCTCGATGTAAAGAAACAATGTCTCCATTTAGCATTAGGCATTATTTCTTGTAATTTGACGACAAGACCAGATTTATATCCTGTCATAGTTTTAGCGCCATCTGTGCATATAGCAATACATTTACCCCAGTCAATATCATATGTATATTGTTCTGAAGCTATTTTCTTGTGGCATTTTAAATTAATTACTATTTAACTGGGAATAAGCCACAATTAAAGATAAAAATACGTTTATTATCAATAAAAATACGTTTATTATCAATAAACGTATTTTTATCTTTAATTGTGGCTTATTCCCAGTTAAATAGTAATTAATATCATATTTACTTGTACGTTCCACAAAAGTGTCGAGTAAACATTTTCCAGTGGTATTGGTTTCCAATGGGGAACAAAATAAAATATCTTCTTGAATGCCATTATTTGTATCATCTTACAAACGTCATGAATTGGGCACAGTTAGATATATCAGTGGATTCGTCCATTTGAAGAGAGAAGTATGTGCATTTATTAAGATTTTCCATAACTTGCGCTTGAATATCTTCTGCCATATCACTAATTCTTCTTTGGATAGTATTATTTGACAGAGGTATTGTATTTAATTTTGCAGTCTCTCTTTCCCCACACATTATATGTACCATTTCAACAGCTGCTGGAAAAATCAGATTTTCAGCAATTGTGTGCGGATTACACTAGTTTTGGCAACACGATAAGCAACTTTATAACTTGCTAATAATGCTTTTTCATTAGTAGTGGTTGCCAAGGGAAAACTGTCTTGCTGTTTGTGAAGGACGTTCAGCTTTCTTTCAAAGAATTCTACGAGCTTGTCTTTTTTATCTGGATGTTTGCTATTTAAATGTCGAAGTAACTTTGATGGCATCATGCTTTCTTTTGACAAAACTTGTTTACAAATAACACATTGTGGTTTATTGGAAATAACGGTAAAACCATATTTAAGATATTCATCAATGTAGAATCTGTTTTTCTTTTTATTGCTGCTACTGCTACTTTTAGACATAGATGGTTATGCACTTCTTTTTAAAAACTTATCCATAATTTATAATTTATCGTAGACGTAAATACGTAAACGGGAATACGTTAGTCGTAAAATATTTACTTATTATTCAACACCGCGTTCACCACCATAGGCTGTTTGGATTCGAAGTGAGGTTTCGTTGCGCATTGCCGCTTATATAAAGCCAAAACGAGGCTACGAGAACGTTCCAGAGTGCCATCTAGTAGCGAGCGCTTTCGCGATTATCATGGAAAAGTTTTGCGATGTAGACACAAGCTAATATGTCGCGGTGTACAATGTGCAGTCGACTTCTTATTATTTATTTTTATTGTAAATGCTATTCTGACAGAAGTAACTACTACTAATTACTATATCATTTATATACTCTTTATAAAATGAAGGAACTCAAAATAATATCAAAATTTAGACCTTAATAACTATTACAATTTATAAAGTAACATATATGTAATCAATGGTTTGTTTGTTTATTTTATCATTTGTCTATCATTATAAGTATAATATAATGTCAGACCAATAAAATACACTACTCACAATGATTAAATCTTACTAAGAGTAGTAAAAGTTTTTTAGGAACCATGCAGAACTTTTTATAAAAAATAAAATTTTTCGTAAAATTAATATTAAAATAGTTTTCCATTAAACACACTGTATATTCAAGATACAATAAAAATAGCTGTCGGCACTAATAAGTAATTCGATCTTTATTGATTGAAAAAAAAATAACATTGTTTTGCTTGTTTTAGGCGAAGTGCAGACATCGTCGTATCCAGGCCGAGTAATCGTCACCGAGCCTAAAGGTGATTCCCAACCTCGCATCAGCGTCGACAAATACAACGCGAGACGCGTCGTTTTGGGCGAAGACGTGACGCTGCCTTGTGTCGCTCAGGGACATCCCGTCCCAGGATATTACTGGAAGAGGGAGTTGCAGGGACAAAGCGTGCCTGTTGCGCTCGGAGAGAGATTAACGATACTTTCGGCTGGTTTGCTCAGGATATCTAAGGTATACTTAACGCAGGCGGACGATGTTTATTGCGTTTTTAATAAAACCCCTAGACATGATTTAGTACTGTGTACATGTTATTTTTTGAGATAATTTTTGTTTTACATTTTTACGTGCCTCGTTCAATATTTGAATCGCGGTTTATCGGAAGTGTTTTTGTTGTTTTTTTGGGGATATAAAACCACGAGATTTAAAATTTATTGGTCAACCATTTTTATCGGTTATGGTTTATATTCAGTAACAGTTCTGTAAAGGAATTGCCATGTATCGACGGTGTGACGACAGAAAGGCATAAGCGCCATTGGCAGTTTCTTTATATATCGCTTAATATTAATTTTTTTTTTACATTTTTTTGGCATTTTAATATTATTAAACTGAGGCATTTCGACTTACCATAATTATGTTAGTTATAAAACAATTATTATAAAATCATGAATGTGTTGCTTGTGTGAGTCCATTTCAAATAGGTAAAGAAATAATAAATAAAACTTACTCACAATCAATTTAATTTAACTATCAGACGACCGGTTTCGCTTTCTACAATATGCAAAGAATCCTCAGGTCTCGATACAAAGTTAAACAAATGCTGAAATAATAAAAACCCATATTAGGGTGTTGTCTAATAACGATAAACAAAGTAGGTGTTGTAAATTACAATAATTATGCCAATATTACATGTCTGTGGTTTTATTTAAATGAGTAAGTTGAATAAAAAGGTATAAAATTTTTTTAAAAAGTTAAACAGACAAGGTAAGGCCCACAATTTGTTATAAAATAGTCTCTTCGATTGTAATAAATTAATAAATGAGCAAATAAATAAATAAATAAACATTACTTACATGCCGGTACTCTATTAATAGATGGATGGTAGAACATGGTTGAAACTACTTTATATTGTTGAATGGAGAACTCAATTCTATCACTGCAGTTGTTTGACAGTAAACGGGAAGTTCTTGAGGAGATAGATTTCATTAAATGAATTAGAGATATGTGTGAGATTGTTTGTTAAATGTAATTGATGTAATATACTATTGTGTTATTAAAGGCTATTTATACTTATTCCAGAGATATATTTTTGAAATGTGTGTTATTTATTGAGTAATTGTTTTTTTTTTAAGGTGACAGTTTTATGACAATGAATAGGTGTAGATGTAAAGATTGTGTGGGTGTGCAACTATTTTCACAACTTGTAGTTATCAAATTACTTTAATAAAGTTCTATTGGCAATGAGTTGATTATTGGAGTAGTCAAGTAAATAAAATGTTAAAATACAGACAATTAAGGATAATTTAAACACACTAAAACAGAAAACACTTAGAAGGGACGAAACAAACATTGAATTTAAAAGGATGAAAGGACTTTATTGCACTACATCATAGTCTTGGGCACAATGAGTTTTTTTTTTTTAAACTCATTGTGCCCAAGACTATGATGTAGTGCAATAAAGTCCTTCCCCCCTTTTAAATTCAATGTTTGTTTCGTCCCTTCTAAGTGTTTTCTGTTTTAGTGTGTTTAAATTATCCTTAATTGTCTGTATTTTAACATTTTATTTACTTGACTATTCCAATAATTAACTCATTGCCAATAGAACTTTATCAAAGTAATTTGATAACTACAAGTTGTGAAAATAATTGCACACCCACACAATCTTTACATCTACACCTATTCATTGTCATAAAACTGTCACCTTCAAAAAAACAATTACTCAATAAATAACACACATTTCAAAAATATATCTCTGGAATAAGTATAAATAGCCTTTAATAACACAATAGTATATTACATCACTTACATTTAACAAACAATCTCACACATATCTCTAATTCATTGGATCAAATCTATCTCCTCAAGAACTTCCCGTTTACTGTCAAACAACTGCATGAAGAATTGAGTTCTCCATTCAACAATATAAAGTAGTTTCAACCATGTTCTACTATCCATCTATTAATAGAGTACCGGCATGTAAGTAATGTTTATTTTATTTATTTATTTACTCATTTATTAATTTATTACAATCGAAGAGACTATTTTATAACAAATTGTGGGTCTTACCTTGTCTGTTTACCTTTTTAAAAAAATTTTATACCTTTTATTCAACTTACTCATTTAAATAAAACCACAGACATGTAATATTGGCATAATTATTGTAATTTACAACACCTACTTTGTTTATCGTTATTCGACAACACCCCAATATGGGTTTTTATTATTTCAGCATTTGTTTAACTTTGTATCGAGACCTGAGGATACTTTGCATATTGTAGAAAGCGAAACCGGTCGTCTGATAGTTAAATTAAATTGATTGTGAGTAAGTCTTATTTATTATTTCTTTACCTAATTATTATAAACATGAGATATTTAACAGTTTGGTGCTTACGCCTTTAATATTAGGTTCTGTGGTGTTTAAGCCTCTTTGAAAGGCGGTTACCATATTTGGAAAAAAATGTTTTGATCAAAAACTGTAGCTTAGGAACTTATACGCCTTTTAATTTTACGGAATTATAACACAAATGGAGAATAAATCTTTTAAATATTAACATTTGTTCTGGAGTAATTTTAGGCTTAGGTTCATGTTTCCCCCTATTCTCACGGTTAACTTCAATTTTTCCTTTAATAGCATACCGTACCAATTTTTGACTAATATTTAGAGTACCTATTTTTAAAGAATTGTAAACAAACCCGTTTTTGTACATCATTTTTCAAAAGAAAGGATTGATAAGTTAGATTACGACGTGAATCAGAAACTGTTCTTTTTCTAATAGGTAAAGAAATAATAAATAAGACTTACTCACAATCAATTTAATTTAACTATCAGACGACCGGTTTCGCTTTCTACAATATGCAAAGCATCTTCAGGTCTCGATACAAAGTTAAACAAATGCTGAAATGATAAAAACCATATTAGGGTGTTGTCTAATAAAGATAAACAAATTAGATGTTATAAATTACAATAATTATGCCAATATTACATGTCTGTGGTTTTATTTAAATGATTGAGTTGAATAAAAGGTATAAAAATTTTTAAGAAGGTTAAAAAGACAAGGTAAGGCCCACAAATTGTTATAAAATCTCTTCTATTGTAATAAATTAATAAATGAGCAAATAAATAAATAAAATAAAAATTACTTACATGCCGGTACTCTATTAATAGATGGATGGTAGAACATGTTTGATACTACTTTATATTGTTGAATGGAGAACTCAATACTATTATGGCAGTTGTTTGACAGTAAACGGAAAGTTCTTGAGGAGATAGATTTGATCCAATGAATTTGAGATATGTGTGAGATTGTTTGTTAAATGTAAGTGGTGTAATATACTATTGTGTTATTAAAAGTTATTTATACTTATTCCAGAGATATATTTTTGAAATGTGTGTTATTTATTGAGTAATTGTTTTATGAAGTTGACATTTTATGACAATGAATAAGTGTAGAAGTGTAAGATTTTTACCCACACAATTTTTACATCTACACTTATTCATTGTCATAAAATGTCACCTTCATAAAACAATTACTCAATAAATAACACACATTTCAAAAATATATCTCTGGAATAAGTATAAATAACTTTTAATAACACAATAGTATATTACACCGCTTACATTTAACAAACAATCTCACACATATCTCAAATTCATTGGATCAAATCTATCTCCTCAAGAACTTCCCGTTTACTGTCAAACAACTGCCATAATAGTATTGAGTTCTCCATTCAACAATATAAAGTAGTATCAAACATGTTCTACCATCCATCTATTAATAGAGTACCGGCATGTAAGTAATTTTTATTTTATTTATTTATTTGCTCATTTATTAATTTATTACAATAGAAGAGATTTTATAACAATTTGTGGGCCTTACCTTGTCTTTTTAACCTTCTTAAAAATTTTTATACCTTTTATTCAACTCAATCATTTAAATAAAACCACAGACATGTAATATTGGCATAATTATTGTAATTTATAACATTTAATTTGTTTATCTTTATTAGACAACACCCTAATATGGGTTTTTATCATTTCAGCATTTGTTTAACTTTGTATCGAGACCTGAAGATGCTTTGCATATTGTAGAAAGCGAAACCGGTCGTCTGATAGTTAAAGTAAATTGATTGTGAGTAAGTCTTATTTATTATTTCTTTACCTATTTGAAATGGACTCACACAAGCAATACATTCATGATTTGTTCTTTTTCTCTTTACAGGTATGACATTAACGCAACCATTAATGAAATTTTTCTTATCTTAATTATTACCTATGTTCCAATGTTTTTTAAAAATACTATTTCTGTCCTCAGTGCTAAAGCTATTACATTGATTGACACATTTTTTGCCTAAACATGGATTAGGAAGCAAAACTTTTTCAGCAACGCGTTCGTTTTTATAATTACAGTAACTTTCCCCAAGTTACGTAACTTTCAATGACGTAATAAATTACTTTCCTTTTTTCTCTTTTGTCCTCTACTTTCTAGTTATGTGCTTTGAGATGAACTACCTGATGTTTTACTAGAAATCATTTGATGATCTAGAACTAATGCTGTCAAATACTGTCAAGGATAATGAATCTGATTCGGAGTTTAAAGAATCATTATGTTGTATAAAATCATTACAACCTATCTTATCATCAACTAATGAACTAAATACTATTGCGGCATTATTATTACTATTATCAGTATCTGAGTAAGATACAAGCTTTTTATCACAGGTTAATAAATTAGTCTCTTTTTCGGCAGTCTCATCAATATTAAAAAAAAACGGCTGTTAATATTCAAATTTGGACTTATAGGAAAACTGAAATCCACAATGGCAGCATCATCTAGAACAGAACTAGGCATTTGGAGTTCTTGTTTATGGTCTTTTAGTAAAGGCTCTAAAAGAACTTCATGCTTTAGCGCCTCATTGAGGACCTCATTTTCAGAGGAAAATGAACCATGGTTTTTATTATTTCCACTGGATTCCTGCACATTGCTTTCCTGATTCTCCAGAATGGATTGCAATGCAAGATTTATTATATTGTACCCCCGAGAAACCAGTTTAAAACCCATTAAAAAAAAGAAGTAAGCGCCATTCAAATGTTAGTTTTTTAAAATAATATCGCTACCAAAATATAACTAAAATTAAAAAAAAAAAAGAAGACTATACAACAGATTAAATATATATTTTATTCAGGTTTAAACCTTATCAGTCAGTTAAGTAGTAACTTTTCTATGGCAAATTTAAGTCATAGTATATTTTAAATGACCAAATGGCGGTTAGATAAACGATCAATTTTTTTCTGAAAAGGTGTAACCGACAGTCAGTAAAATTGTAGATTCTTATGGTATATAAGTCTGTGCCAGGTTATGGGCCTGGCAACGCCAGCAGCGTTGCCATGCCCATAACTTTTATTTCACCAAATTGTGTTTTAAAAGTTGCCAGATTTTGAACAGAATTCCCCAGATGTATATATTTCAGTTATGGCAAACATACAATATTATTATAAAACAATATTTCATCACTTATCCATAATTGTTATTATGTTTATTATTTATCATTTCACTTCCTATTTGAAAATTAAAAGCATTTTATTTTGAACTTGATTGACTCCGCAATCTATATTCCGCAGTTCGGTTCGCAATCCAACCTTTCGCGGACCACTGTTGCCGACCGTTGCTCTAAAGGATTTAATTCTTGTATTTTCTGCATTTCACCTCTTTCATCTTGGAAAAGTTCTCTAGCGTAATCCTCCCATCATCTTCATTTCTCTGGTAAATCTATTAATAGTACTCCTTTTTTGTCTTTTATGTGTATTTGCTGTCTATTTCGACCCATTTCAGTCACTTCACTTATTTTTTTATGCATATTTCTCATATTACATCATGGGCGTCCACAGGGAGGGGCAGAGGGGGGCAGCTGCTCCCCTAGAGAGGCGAGTGTAAAATTGGTGAATAAGAAATATAGAAAAATACAAAGTTGTAACTTAATCTTGATTTTGAATGCAACCACTCTGTATGCACATTCTACCTGGGACGAAAAAAACACATAAACTTAACAAATTCTATACAATTTTACATAATTCTTATTTATATAACTGACTATAAACCTCATAAATTATTAAAAACTCTGAAAATAAAAATTGACAAATTCATTCTTCACTTTAATTGAATATAATTTACTTAGAAAAATCTATTTTAAATCTACCTGTTTCCGTCCGCCACTGTTAGAAACGGTTTGGTTTGCCTGTCTGCGCGAAATACTACGTCACAAACCCTATTGTTTATTGTTGTAGTCTAGATGCCGATAGCCGAAGAATGAGGTTTTGAATGATCTACCCCTAGAACTGTAAACAAGCAACAGCATAGAAGCAATCAACCAGCTGATACGCCTACTGAATACTGGAGGCGATCCATGATTCTTCCGTATCTGGATTCTATCATATCTTGCCTAGAGACACGATTTTCCGAAGAAAATACGCCAGCTTTCGCTCTGAGTCTTCTGCATCCCAAGCATTTTTCAAAAATTGATTTAAATTGCCTTAAATTAGAACTGAGACAATCCTTAAACCACTATGAAATAGATGGAATAGATGCAGAGCTAGAAGTATGGGTAGAACACTGGAATAAAAAACTCCTTAATAATGAGTTAGATAACTTCAACACCCTTGAAATTTTTGAACTGGTTCGAGCGTCCACTACTTTTTATCCGTTAACAAAAAAATTGCTGGAAATTCTCGTAACATTGCCTTGCACTACGTGTACAGTTGAGAGATCGTTCAGCAGTCTTCGAAGAATAAAAACATGGTTGCGGAGTACAATAGTCGAAGATCGCCTTAATGGGTTAGCTCTAATGAGCATTCATCGTAAACAAATATTACCAAAAAAGGAAGAGTTTGTAGAGCAAGTTTTATAAGAATTTACAATTGATCCGCGTAAATTGTTGTTTAAATAAGTTTAGGAACAGACAATTTATATTGCATCACAAATCGAAGGCTTATCCAGGAGGAAATAAACTTGTTAAATTTGCATCACGTTTTTATAAAAAGCATTAAAAAAGTTTTTAAATATTTAAATTATATTTAGTTTGGTTCATTTTTGTATGAAGGCGTTGAGTTATAATTTTGGCTCCAAAAACGTTATTTTCAAAACTTTTCTGAGGGAAACCTCTTTCCCCTCTCCCCTCTCAGTGAAGACTCTCTCTCAATTTACATCTATATGTTATATAACCAATACCAATTATCTTATCTAACCAATTTTTTTTATTTCTCAAATCTGCCCTCCCCCTAGTTTTTGGTCCTGCGGACGCCCATGTATTACATTCTGTTTTCTAGTTCTTCTATCTCTTTACATTGTTTCATCAAGTACATTTCCTTAGCTGTTTTGAGTTTTTCCTTAATTATTCGTTGTATTTATTTATACTTCTGTAGATCTTTTTCTTTATATTTTCTTCTTTTTCATCTGTAATAGTATTTCTTCTGCCATCCACTGTTTTTAGCCTCACCATAGAGAAATAACAAATAATTTGTTATTGTTATTGTTATTTCTCTATGCCTCTGACCTATGTTGTATCAAACTATTATTTACATCCATAATTTGTTTGTCATCACTTAGTGTTTTTTGCATATTAACATTCACATTTTTTTTATTTACAGTGTGTTTTATTTATTAATAAATAAAAAACACTTAGCAAAAAAATAGCAGAAACCAAAGATAAAGCGTTTATTAGTGTTTTTTAAATGGTACTTTAATATCACAGCAAATTTTTTTTATCAGAACTTACCTCCTTTGGCTCATCACTTTTTTCACCGACTTCCTAATTTTTGGTATTTCTATACTTAAGTCCTCTGTTTTTACTGCCTTTTCTAATAGGTTTTTTCTATTTCAATCTATTTAAAACATGTTTTTTTTTTGACGTTACAGTCATACACTCAAGTACTTCGTCTGCCATTTTGGGTACTGATTGTAGCACCAGTGGTTGCAACTGATAATCCATTTACAACGTTATGATTTTCTCTTTCTCCTGAGGGGGGGGGGGCATTTAAGAACATAGGCTTCAAGAGTGCAAGTAAAGGTCGGCACATACAACAGTTTAATCATATAAAACGTATTTTAGCTCTAGTGGCACTTACAACTTTATGGCTTGACACCCCTCAATTATAGACATTTTTAATATAAATTGGCTTCATTATAAACATTTTTATATACTCCATAATTTAACCGCAATAAAATAATACATATCTACATTTTCTCCATTCTTCTTTGTCCTCCCATTCTCCGTCTTTCAATCCTCTTCTTTCCATGGCTTCATCTACCCCATCTCTGAAAGATCTTGGTCTGCCTCTTTTGCGTTTTCCTATGGGGTTCCACTCTGTTATTTTTGCTATCCATCGGTTTGGGTCTGTTCGTCTGACATGTCCGTACCACGTTAATCTTTTTTCTTCAATGTAATTTAAGTTGTCTTTCTTTATCTCCATTCGTCTTTTGATTTCGTCGTTAGTTATTTTGTCCATTCTGAAAACAACGCAGCTTCTTCAGGAGTCCATTTCTGTGGCGTTTATTTTGTTTCTGCGGCTTTTGTTTAAGACCCAATGTTCTGCTCCATATGTTAGAATACTGCGAATCATCGTGTTATAAATTCTTTTTTTGTTATATGTCTGTCCCATAGGATTGGATTCAATTGTCTTATAGAGTTTCTGGTTTGACCCACTCGATTCTTAATTTCTTCTTTTGTAGTACCTTTATTTGATATAATGAACCCCAGGTATTTAAATTTATCAGTCCCCTTTATTTCACGCCCGTCATTCACTTCCAGATTTCTTGTTGGTTTTTGTGTTGTGTTAAGATATTCTGTTTTGTTAATGTTTATTTCCAGGCCATTTATATTATATTTTTTTCTAGTTTTCGAACCATATAACTCAGATCTTTCTCTTGTGCTATTATAACCTGATCGTCGGCGAAACTGAGGGTATACAGATGGTCGTTCCTTATGGGTACTCCCATTCCCTCGCATTTCCTTTTCCATGGCTTTAGGGCGTATTGAAGAAATATTTTAAAGAGTGTAGGTGAAGTCGAGCAGCCCTGTAGGAGATCTTTCGTGGTTTTAAATAGTTTTCCAAACTAATTACCTACCTTGACTGTGAAATTATTATGTGTGTACATGGACCACTACATGTATCAGCTTATCTTCTACTCCTATGTCTTGCATGGCTTACCACAGTTGTTGCCTGGGCACAGAGTCGTATGCCTTTTTTAGGTCAGTAAAGGCTAAATGAACTGGTCTGTTCTTTATCATTTTCTTCTCTATTAGCTGTAGTATGGTATAGATGTGGCCAACGCAGTGGCGCACCCAGGAGGGTTTTTCGGGGTTAAAAATCCCCCCAGGAGCCTATTCCGACAATGTTATTTACAAATTTTAAGGACTTAAAATGGTGGAGGTAGCATAAAAAAATTTCTGTGCTCAACCAAAGCTCGGGTGCTATCCCTCCGGGGCCTGCAGTCTGGGCCGGAGCCATTTTTTATTTGTTTTATGTTCTTTTTTACTTCTTTCAATGATAAATTTAGTTGTTCCTTTATATTTGTTGTTCTTTTTCCATGAATGTTGTTCGCTTTTCTGTCAGGAGTTCTTGGTAGTAATCATTCCATTGCTTTTCGCTTATGAAAGTAAAATGTGTTTTTTCCTGTGTGTTCTCTTTCAGACTCTTTATCACTTTCCAGGATTCTGAGTTCTTTGTACCTCCTATGAAATTGTTCGATGTTCATACATGTTGATTCCCAGTTATCAATCAAATAATACATATTTATATATACATATTTATGTAAATATAATACATATTTATATAAAAATTCCTGTTTCATATATCAGTTAAAACAACTCGTTGTCGAGAGACAATTTTTTCAAAACCATAACAATTAAAAAAAAAATGTGGTTGTTAGGTGTATGTGTGCGTGATATATTTATGATGCTGTGTGCATGTTTAATGCAATAATTACAGGTGTGAAATACTCGAAACACGAACAAATAAAATAGTTCTAATTTTATTTGTAATTACTGAGATTAGTGAAACTCAGTATAAATTATTTATCGAACACTTTAAATCAACAATAAACAATTTTCGTTCAATTATAAATGATATTGGGATGTTTAATAAATTGAGAATTGTTTTGAAATGACAAATGTTAATATCATTTATTGGCGATTAATCCTTCTCGATTGAAATCACAGTTACTGGGTGTTACACCACTAATAATATTTATAGATCCCGCGGGGAATTTAGTTAATTTATTGTTGAGTTTCTGGCTTATTTTTATATACTTATTGCTTGTGTGTTTTTATATAATTATTAAAGTAATAGAAATATACACCTAATGTTGAAATGTTGAATTAGTAAACGAAAATACCCTTATACTCTTCCAAAGCAGTGTTAATTGTTTCATTTCTTTTTCATCTGTCACAGTTGTTGTAGTCTTTGGACATTAATGTATTGTGCACTTTTTTCTACTCATTTTGGATTTTGGACACCATACCTTTTGGATTTCGTCATGGGTCTTGTTATTCTTCTTTGGTTTATTTTGTTATTGTATCCAGACAGTTTTTTTCTTCATTTTTGAATTTTTGGTGACGTTATTTGTATTTTATTTTATTATTTTACTAATTTTAATTAGTCCGAAAATTGACCTCACATATGGTGCTCAAACCTGGACGAAAATTCCTCTAAACCTGCTCTCAGTCGCTCATCAACATTGTACAAAACGGAATTGTATCATACAGAAATAAAGTTTTTATAATCGAGTCCATTTTTTCTTAGAATTACCTACATTATCTAAAACAAGATTCACGAATATACAGTATATTTACATACAACAGTTTACATATAAGTTTGGTCCTTCGAGCCGGATTCTTGAGAAGCAATTACATAAAATAATTTAATAATTCACAAAAATTGGTGCTAAAAACGTGACTTTCAGTCCTTCAGGTGGTTAGCATTCACCCAAAGAGCCATTACAGTTGGTCAGTGCAGTGAAAGTCTACGAGAAGTAACGTTGTGATAACAATTTAATTGGGCATCTGCAACAAATTACGTTCCATAGTTCTATCGGTTTTACAATCGAGCAGTCGAGAGGAAGATCTGAACATCATTTGAGTACACGGCCCAGAAAATAACAAGCCTTAAATAATAAGGGAAGCGTTTTATGACCAATAACAAGTAGTAGATCAAGTCAGTGGGAAGATGATAATGTTGGGGGATTTTAATGCTCGAATAGGCAATCGAGTAATACCTGAAATTAAGCAAAAACGCAACGAGGATGTCAAAAATAAAAATGGAGAATTGATGATAAACTTCTGCAAGAATAACGAACTAAGAATAAACAGAATCACTTGAAAAGAGGAAAGTAACGAACACTAATGTATCAAAAAAGAAATCACCGTTGTAGCAGAGCACAGAACACAAACAAACACAACAGGCATATAACCACTATAAACGAATCAGAAATGAAATGAATACTTTAGTTAGACAAATAAAAAAGAAACATTGGCAGAGCTTCTCAAAATAGATGAAACACGACTTTTACGGAACATAAAAAAATATGAAGAATGATCAGAGGACAACGAAAAGAGATTAACGAACGAATAAAAACGTAACATATTTAGAAACAAACAGGGGTAGACCACTTTCGATCCCTATCTGCTAAAAGTGACGATAATGACGAAGAATCCACCAACACCAGAGGTGACGACAAACGAAGAAATAAATATAGAGGAGGAAGAGGTAAAGAAAGCATTAAAGAAATTAAAAGATAGAAAATCACCAGGAGAGGACATAATACCGAACGAATTCCTAAAGTACGGAGGACCAGATCTGACCAAACAACTATTAAAACTAATCCAAAAAATAATAGAACAAAACAAAATTCCTAAACCCTTTCTTTACCAGCGACATATATATATATATATATATATATATATAATATATATATATATATATATATATATATATACGGTTTGGGGAAAAGTGCCACTGTTACCAGTGACGTATATATACGTTCTTGAGTGAAAACGTTTTTAATACCATGCCGTTTGTATACGGCATCAATTTTTTTTTGCACCTCTGCCAGCCCTATTGCCGCATTTATCCGTCATTGCCAGATTAGTAAAGAAGGGAAAGCTACAGTAAATAGTTTTGATCTTCAGAAAGTCATATTTCTTCCTAAACTAGCTAAGAGTTGTTTACTATAAGAGGCAGCTTTCATGCTACAATCTTAGTATACATAATTTTGAAAATGATGTGTGGACAATGCATATTTGGGATGAGAGTACTGCCTCACAAGGTTTCCAGGAAAAAGGATCATGTATTTTAAAATTCATAAATACTCATGATCATAAGTACATATTGATTGCTTAGTCCGATTCATGTGGCGGCCAACACCACACTATTAATATTACTGCGTTATGTATGTACATAGTACAGAGTTAGCCTAAAAGCTCCAGATGGTCGTGAGTGTGTCTAGCGAAGGCGAGGAGAAAGGTTTGCCACCTGCAATATCTCTCCTAAAGTACCTTTTGGTGGTGGCTCTAAAATGTTTTTGGGTGGAATTTGTTTTAAAGCTCGTACGGCGTTGATTTCTATACGTACGAGGTGTATGAATGCCCATTATTACTTAGACAACATTATTGTCAAACATGTAATGCCTTTTGCTCCGTTTCTTGGACCTAATTATTTATTCATGCAAGACAACGCTCGTCCTCGTGTTTCTCGACAGGTTATTGGCAAATTATTAAGTGGCCACCCAACAGTCCGGACATGAATCTAATAGAGCATCTATGAGACTATTTCAAAAGAAAGATTCGAAGTCGTAGACCCCCTATTGCCAATCACAACCAACTCATTGAGGCCGTTATTGAAGAACGGGATAATATTCCGCAAACTTTTGTTGAATATTTGATATCAAGCATGCCTCGACGCATAAATGCAGGAGTAGAGCAGGGCCTATACGGTATTAGTGTTGACCCAGATGCATTTTATTGTGTTACTTGTTACTTTACTGATTTTTTCCTTTCTTTTTGCAATTTATGTTAGCGTTATGATAGCTTATTTGCGCATTTCCGGCAAAAACAAATTTTTAAAGAAACAATAAGGCAAATTAAGGTCATGATAAACTCGTGCTGGACTTATTTGTAGGTGTTTATTATTATTTCAATGTAACTTAGTTTAATTTTGCTTCAAATTGTAAATATTTAGGTTAATTAAAGTGGTGCGTTAATTTTGTCCAGGAGTTTATTTTCATATATATTTTAATGCGTATCTGTTATTTTTATTTCCATATTCTCTATCCTCTTGTTAATTTCAACCCAAACCCCATCCAAATTACGCTCAATTTGTCACTTACATAACGCTTCCCGATGTGTTAGTGAGTCCAGCACACGGCAGCGTACACCTGTTAAATGGAAATAGCCCAGAGCGAATAAGTCTAGTGATTTATGGACCTCCGATATATTTCAAGCAACTTAACCAATGTGCAGAGGTGGGCTTAGCGGAAAAATCGTAAAACAAGTGAGGATATAAATCTTGGGAGATTTGCATTTGGCGAGGATTAGGCTCAAGCTCACTGCCTATTGGTGGTAGGTAATAAATTAATTGGTTAGAACGCGCTGTAGATTTCTTAATAAAAGTAAATCTAGAAGAGTTAATGGGTCGTCGTTGGATAATGGAATTGAAGAGTTATATTTTATCGGGTTTAGAATATAAATACCAATTGACTTACATAAATTCGAATCGAGGTTTTGTGTTTATTTTTAAATGCACATATGGTGTTGTTCCTACAATTTTGTCAAATATGATTAATAAGCAACTTTTTAGGCCACAAATTAAAACTTTTTCTTAATATTATGAGCATATTCAATGGTATCTCTTACCATATCAAAAATTAACACTCTTCTAGGGCTTCGTGCACACTTATCTCTTAATATTAACAGAACTACTCGCTTTAATGCTTAATTGAGAATGACTAAATTATGGGAAGTTTAGCGGTGGCACCATTTGATGCTAAAATGCGAGACCATAAGTTAAGATGGTTTGGTCATATTCAAAGTCGAGACGTTAATCATTTCATACGAAGAATTCAAAGAGTTGCTAATCTGCGCGACAATTAGATGACCTGGGGGACGCTTAGACAGGACATGTTCGTAAACGAGATTGATAATGGTACAGACCATGATAGAAACTTGAAAAAATGTAATTAGTGAAGCTGGCATCACATAGGGATAAAGGCAAAGATAATGTTGGTGATGGTTAATATATTTCAATATTAAATCGTCGTTTTTTTCGTCACAGAAAAATATGGTGTACCTATTATACACAGGAGAAGTATTAGGATGTACTTAGCTCTTGGTTTTGTGTCTCCCTTCACTTCGCGTCATAAGACAACACAACGTTAAATTAAAGACGATATTTTTATTTTTAAATAACATTTTTTTCTTGTGTATTAGAAAAAATGCTATTTTGTGAAGAGTTGAAACATAAAAAAATATTTGATCGCATCAATTTACTTTTCTTATCTCGAACAAACCGCCTCATTAAAAATCCATTTTAAACGAATTGTATTTTCTTCTCATTATGTATTATAAAGTACTTTGTTAATTATCAGCCAAGTTTTAAGTTCTTTTTTTATTAATTTATGGTTTCGTTTCAGTCGATCATTCAAGACGATAATATATTCCATTTCTAGATTTTTCGTGATGAAACTAAATTGAAATTTCCAATTAGATATCTTTTAAATGATTTCATTAAAATCTCAAAAGTTTTTAACAAAAAGAGTAAGTATTTAGAAGCATTATTAAGTTTATGTAAATTAATTACTGAAAAATATACCCAGCGACGATATAATATAAAAGAATTTAAAGCAATATCAGATTTGCTTACCAAGACTTTGTTTTGAAATAAGTCTAGACAACTTGATTACTTCAAACAACTTTTTAATTAGTATTTTAATGAGATTATCGCCATTGGATTTAAAAACTACTTAGGATTCCTTCTTTAATAAAAGAAATCTCCTCAAGCCAATGAACCAGTGACTCACCCAAGGGTGGTTTTGGGGGCTAAAACCGCCCAGGATCTTATTCCGACACTGTTATTTACAAAATTTAAGGACTTATAATGGTGGAGGTAGCATAAAAAACCTCCCCCCCCCCCATAGGAAAATTCTAGGTGCGCTACTGCAATGAACAACCCAATCTCAAGTCAATGTTTGGATATTATCTTAAAAAATGTTAGCAATAGGAATAATCACAAGTCCTCTACTTGCCACTGTATTATGCTAGTTTCAGCATTTTAGCTTCATCAAATACAGTTTGCTTCAGATGAAAAATATGTCAATTCGTATATCGGTGATTAATATGTACATAAACTTCCAGTCTGTGAAATCTTTATTGAATTAAAAAAACCCTAATAGTTAACAATTGCTACAAGTAATACATCATATGGATAGGACGCTCACATAATACGTAATATAAAGTTACTGGGAAAATCCCAGTAGGTGGCTGTATACCATATTTAAAAAACTAATACAGAAGTAAAAAAACTTCAAAATTTTGTATATTGGTATAAAAACAATTTATATTAAAACTTATTCCACGTTGCCGCTTTCGAATGTTTTTACCTGATAAATCTAATTAGTATGGTCTCAAAATCGTTATGAGGTGTAACAGCTCTTCGAAATATATGATCGATGCTATTTCCTATTGAGACAAGAAAAAAAATACAAAGGGTTTGCCGTTGGGTGTATCTTTTGTAAAGTAACTTACAAAATCAGTTAATGATAGTAACAGAAATATTACCATAGACAACCAGTAACAAATTGACAATTATCGGAGTTCGTAGCAAAAATAAAAGACAAATTCCACGGGAATTGTTAAACGTAAAAAACTATATAGTCCCCAATGCATCTATGTTTTCCTTTGATAAATACCAATACATTGGTATTAGGTATATTGCCGAAGAAAAATAAGGTAGTTTTACTTTTTTCAACACTTGCTGATGCTTCCAAAATAAATGGTAAACCCACTATAATAACTGATTATAATGAAACGAAAGATGGAGTGGATACATTTGACCAGATGTGTTTAAATATGAAAAGAAAACAAATATACCAATAAACATACATTTGGGAAATGTACTGAAATGTACTGGAAATGAAATAAGAGCCACGATAGAAATAGCAAGAAAAGCGTTTGTAAAAACGAAAACAATTCTCTGTAACAAAGAACTTAGATTAGAACTGAGAGTAACAGCACTGAGATGCTACATGTTTTCAATATTGCAATATGGACTTGGAAGCTGGACATTGAAGCAAGAACACATAAATAAGTTACAGTCCTTTGAAATGTGGTGTTACAGGAGGATTCTTAGAATAGCATGAACACATTTATTTATCGTATGGCAATTACAACACATTTAGAACAAAATTACAAACACTAGTAATATAGGTATATGACAAACTTTAAATAATTACCAACAAACATCAAGTGTATTAACATAATCAATTGACTCTGAAGTTGCAAACAGGAAGTCTGCAGGGCTACCGTTATAGGATCTTGAGGGACACTCTTCAATAATGTGGTCGATCGTTTGGTCCTTCCCACAGTCACATTGGGGAGACGGATTCTTTCCCCATTTATGTAGCATGTATGCACATCTGCCATGTCTGGTTCGGATCCTGTTTAGAGTGGACCATGTTTTACGTGGAAGATCAAAACCTGGTGGCTTGTGGGTAATACAGGGCATGTTATTTTGCCATGCATTCCATTCTTGCATGTTTGCTAACACAGAAGTATTGCGAAAAATGGACAAAGAATGCGAAATAGTAAACACAATAAAAATAAGAAAGTTACAGTATCTGGGAAACGTAATGAGGGGACAGCGATATGAACTGCTAAGGGTAATAGTACAGGGAAAGATAAGAGGAGGAACGAGTATAGGAAGAAGGAGCGTGTCATGGTTGAAGAATTTAAGGGACTGGTTTAAATGCAATTGTATAGAACTCTTCAGAGCAGCAGTATATAGAGTAAAGATAATGATGATATCCAACCTCCGATTAGGAGACGGCACTTAAAGAAGAAGTTCGAATATGAATGGCCTTTGTGTATCTTCTATAATGTGAGAAATATTGCAAGTATTAATTCGTATATTATTTACACCACAAAAACATTAAAAGCATATAGAAAAGTTTTATCTCCGGTTGAATTGGCTCGCGACCTCGCCGAACCCTGTCTGAAAGAACGATTGTTTATTACAATTTTACGTCAAAATTTTAAGCAAAATATTAAAGATGTCTTTAAATTTTGCAAAGAAGTTAAACGTCCATTACCTAAAGAAAAGAAACGCAAGGCATGTTTCCATTGTCCAAATAAAAAAAGGAGCATGACTACATATTGTAAACAATGCCATCACGCTATATATAGCAAACACCGAGATAATATATGCACAATGTGTGGAAACGAGCAGTGTATAACATCAACTTATTTATATTTGTATCACTTACTAAGACATACATTATTTCTATTTTTTTTTTAATAAAATTATTTATAATTACTGTATTTTTGATAAAGGGGAAAATGATAAAGGGGATATTATTACTGATATGAAGGAGAGATTATGTCACTGGACCAATTACATTCAACAACTATTTAATGATGAAAGAGAAGAACTGTCATTAGAAATCACCGAGGATACTGGACCACCAATATTAAGAGAAGAAGTCATCTATGCCATCAAAAACACAAAAGAGGGTAAAGCTACTGGACCAGATGAGGTGCCCATCGAATTATTAAAACTCATCGATGAAGATATTGATGTAATGGTTGAACTCTTTAATCTAATATATCAGACTGCCACAATCCCCAGACAATGGCTGCAATCAACCTTTGTAGCAATTCCCAAAAAAACCAAGTTCAACAACTTGCTCAGACCACAGAACAATAGCTTTAATGAGTCACACACTTAAAACATTTTTGAAAATAATTCACAGCAGAATTGTTAAAACTCTTGAATATGAGATTAGTGACACACAATTTAGCTTTAGAAATGGTATGAGTACAAGAGATGCTTTGTTCGGCTTGAATGTGCTGGCTCAGAGATGCATGGACATGAATCAGGATATGTACTTATGTTTTGTAGACTTTGAAAAGGCATTTGATAAAGTTCAACATAAAAAGCTTGTAGATATATTAAAAAGCAAAAATATTGACAGTCGTGATCTGAAAATTATATCTAATTTATATTGGAATCAAACTGCCAAGGTAAGAGTTGACAGCCAGTACACCGAAAATATCAAAATACAGAGAGGAGTCCGCCAGGGTTGCGTGCTGTCCCCACTACTTTTCAATGTCTACAGTGAAGCGGTATTTCAAGAAGCGCTCTCAGACTCAATAGAAGGTATATCTATCAATGGAGAAGTTTTGAATAACTTACGTTTTGCAGACGATACAGTAATAATTACGGATAACAACAATGATTTACAGAACCTAATGCAACGCCTTAATGAACGCTGTCATGAGTACGGACTGAAGATAAATTTAAAGAAAACTAAATGCATGATCATGACTAAATCTGCACATGCAAATATCCAATTGACTATTGAAGATACTGCAATTGAGAAGGTTAATAACTATAAATATTTAGGAACATGGATAACATCAGATGTAGACCAAACCATAGAAATTAAGACACGTATTGAAATAGCACGTACATCATTTATTAAACTTAAAAAGTTTCTTTGTTGTCGGGATATAAGGTTAGAACTACGCCTGAGAATGCTTCGATGTTACGTGTTCTCTACTCTTCTTTATGGTCTGGAAGCTTGGACACTCAAACAAGTTCATCTGAATAAGCTGGCCGCCTTTGAATTTTGGTGTTACAGAAGAATCCTACGAATATCATGGATTCAAAGAATGTCAAACATGGAAGTAACTAGAAGGATAGGAAATGAGGCGGAAATAATATTAACTATTAAAAGACGAAAACTTGAGTACTTGGGACATGTGATGAGAGGGCAAAAATATGCATTATTACAACTTATTATGAAGGGCAAAATCCGAGGAAAGCGAAATGTGGGAAGACGAAGAATATCCTGGCTTAAGAACTTAAGGGAATGGTTTGAATGCAGTAGTGCAGAACTTTTTAGAGCGGCAGTCAACAGAGTCCGCATAGCCATGATGATTTCCAACCTTCGATAGAAGATGGAACTTAAAGAAGAAGAAGTATTTTTTCAATTTTTTTTAAATGTCGTAAAAATGATGATAGTCCACCATAACGGCCAGTAAATTATACTCCACCTTTCTAGGTCAATGTCTCTCTTAATTTTTCCAACCTGTAAAGGTGTTATCTAACCTAACCTAACCTTACATAAAATAGTTCTTACCGGAACTTTGCTTTTGGAACATTTTACCTCAGGAAATACAATAATTTCGGTATAATTTTTATTACATTAGAGAAAGTCTAATCATTGTTATGACCTGAAAATGTTTTCCTATGTTTAATGCCCTAATGTCCCTTTTACCAGCACCATGTTGTGCACAATATAGCCAACACAACAACAATGAAATCAAAGTGCTAGTAGTACCTTAAACCTGCTTTGATAATACTCACTAACATAAGTGATAACCTTATTTTGTAAACCAATTCCAATTTTATTCCATAATTATGTATAAAAATGTTTTTACACTAACCCATTTTATCTACAAATGAACTGGTTTCTAATTCGTAAAACATAAAAACTGAGTCTCGTATAGGATTTTATTACCTTCCAATACCAACGAGTCAACAAATCCAAACGAGTTCTAAGTGCTAATTGTTGTGACCCGCCTACTAATTTCGGCAGTTGTTATCGGTTTATCAGTCTAAATATCACACCTACTTATAGGTCCGCCTTATTAAGTTTATTCTTCTGATTAGTCACAGCTACAAACACTTGCATAGAGACTAGAGAGTGAACTTCCAGCCTATTTTAATATTTCGCTCTGATTGGTATTTCAGATCTAAAGCACACATAAATGGCATCCTATTGGATCGAAAATATGGACTTTCAATCAACCTAAACACGGTGTTGCCAGTTGTATTTTTAATACAATCTAGTTAGAAAAATCGTAGAATAAGTGGCGTGTGTTTTTTAAAACTTGTCTGTAATTTTGAAATAATAGTCTCTTTTTGTTGTTCTTTGCTACAGAGAAATACTAAAAGTTTTTTTGTATAAAGACAAAGTTAAGGAATTTGCTTATCCTTGACGGCCAATATAGTCATATCTACATGGAATCTGGACGTTATAGACTTAGCCAGACAAAATTAAATTTCTATTGTCTGCAAGTTCATTTCTATTGTCTGCTTATCAGAAATCTGCTACTGCTGAGATATCAGCCAATGGGTTTCGTAAAGCAGGAATTTTTCCATTCAATCGAAATATCTTTTTAGAAGCAGATTTTATTTTAGAAGAACAAAGAGAAACAACTCCGCCACGACAACATACCTACTTCTGATAAGACTTTGTCATTGAAACCAAATCACACCAGTAACTCAATTCAACTGTCTATTGAAAAAACCCTCCCGAGACATCAAATGGGTAGCAGTGTGGAAATTAATCAGTTATCGAACATTGTAAACGTCCAAGACTTTTCACCTTTACCATCCTGCAGTTCAATTTATTATTATTATTTATCCAGATTTAGTCATACTTACGGCTCACATATATAGGGGAACCTGGCCCAAAATGACATACTAGAGTAAAATGACACATCTGGTGTATCTCTAACTTGGCAACATGGCTATGCGCTAAGAAGTTTTATACAAGAGCATCACGTGGTGCATAATTGATGTTTCAACGGGCGTCGCGATCAGTTCAGTCGTTTACTTGTTAAAAGGTGGTTTGTGCTGTTTGTGCTATTTTCTGTACTGAACATTATTCAAAGAGCCAACATGGAGAAAACTGGGTACAGTGTTCAAGTTGCTTCAGATAGTCACATGAAGAGTGTTGGAAGTGAAAAATTTGTATTTAAAAATAGGTTTCTAATTTTGGATAGGATATCCAATTTTAGGAACCTTTTTTTATTTGGAAAAAGTGTCAATTTTTACTTTTGCCTAATACCTTGTCTTGTGCCTAATACTTACCTATATTGCAATATTTTAGAATAAATAAGTTGTTGTTATTGATGTTATAGCACATTTTAAGTACAAAAAAATTATTCTAAAAATGTTTTTTTGGCCCAAATAAGTTCAAATAAAAAAAAGTATCCAATATTAGGCGTCTTTCTTCTAACTTTACAATATCGCAAACATTACAATACAACACTGTCCTGATAATGGCCTTGCGTTGAGCAGCAGGTGGCTGCGCTACTTTATTACCGGAATAGTGGAATAGACTAAAGGAAGAGTTTACCTTTCCAAGTTATCCTCGAAGAATTACGACCGGTGCGGAACGCTGTTGTTTTTGCTGTCAAATAAAACTTTTTAAAAGTTTCGCAACAACACGAGACTCAAATTGGAAACTGCTACTTTCTTCTTGAAAAGTAACTTTATGGGACAAGATCTCGATAAATTTTCAACGTAAGCATTGCAAATGTATAAGAAATTTTAAAGTTTTATTAAATAACCATATTAATGTGACTACCTGCTTTTTAATACAAAGAGTTACCTAATAAATTGAATTCAGGTCAAAGAAACTTTTTAATCAAATATATTATGCTTATACTGATTTTCATACTTTGAAGACGTAGAGCCATATTGTTTTATTATAACGTATGTAACAAAAGTTTTCGGAAGTAATGCGTTGTCTTAAAATCCTAAAATAATAAGTTCTAAATCGCTTCACATCGGAAATGAATTTTGGACAATAATGACAATGGACAATGATAAAGGAGACAATGGAGACAATAGACTTGCAGCAATATCTTTTAGAACTTTCATATTCTATATAATTTGCATACTTTTTATATAAGTTTCTATGATACAGATTAAGACTTGATTGGGTCTGAAACACCATATTACACTCAAGACAAAACACACCAATTTTCTTTTATTTTTGAAGAAAGAAATCTACAATTAAAATACCAACGAATTGACCGTCAAAAAATAATTTCTTAGGTTATATACGGTATACCAAAAATCACGTGTGAGTGGTGACGTCACGGCACTATCTGTGAAGTCCCTCCTGCGCTCCTGCAATATGGAGAGTGCAAAGGTAGTTTGCACTGCCATCTCTCGACGGGTAGCATGATTAGGATTGGTTCGCAGTTTCATTATAAAATTTGTTGTAATAGCAGGCCATTTCTGCATATAACTTAATTTTAAAAATTTTGTGGGTTGGGCAACTTTTGCACTCAACGCCTCAATTATGAATAAGGTAAACCGACCTAATAACGGCTCAGTTAAGAAATATTTGACTTTAGATGTAAATATTAAGGAAACGAAATAATGGAGAAAATAGATTTAAAGTACTTATATTTGATAGCTTGAAGTTTTTTTTATCAAAATAGGTAATAAAAAATGACAATTGTGTTTTTATTTGCCAAAAAATGTTTTTTTTTTATTGAATTTCATGCGTTCTTATTAATTTCAAAGTACTTTCCACTATTTTCTGCTCATACTATTTGATTTTCATTGATAATAAGTTCTTTTTCCTTTGTTTGTATTCCTATATTTTATTTCAATATTTTTGGTATTACAAATAAATCCGTTGATTAATTTCTTAAGTCCCCTCGTAGTCCTACCTTCGCTTACTTTATCGTACAAGAAACAGAAACCCCACTCCTAAATAATTTACTTCTATCAATCCGATCCGATTTAATTTCTTTTTGAAATAAACCAGCAAACGAGAAGGTATTATTAAAGTCCTCGTGGTCAGAAACTTCCAACGGTCTGGGTAAGTTAATACTTTGCTCTTTTTACAACAACATATTTTCATACTTTAATCAAGAACACTTTTAGTTTTTCGTATAATTTTGTGCACGCTAGTACTTAAAAACTGCTTACAATTTTTATTTTCTTTTTACCTTTGCTGTAATAATAATAATTCAATATAAATCGTATTTATCGCACAACTTTGTCTTTTTCATTTTTCATTTAATAATTTATCTATTAATTACAATTATTAATTTGTGAGTTTTGGCAACATCAGAGAATTCTGGATCGGTATACAGGTCTCAGAAAGAAGAGCTTTCCGCTTGCCAGAATTCTTCTGTTGTTGGACAAAACTCGTGCCATGACGAATTTTATAGCGGTTTTTGTTTTTCTAGCCACCTTGGTGTTTATTCAAGAGAATCCACCTTGGTTTTTATTCAAGAGAATCCACCTTGGTTTCTATTCAAGAGAATCACCTTGATTTTTATTTAAGAAAATCCACCTTGATTATGATATAAGAAAATTTACGTTGACATGGATTTTTTGGATCGAAGAATACGAAAATGGAATTGTTTTTTTTTTGAATAAGAAATCCATCTCGATTTTGAAAATCCGCATGGCTTTGGATTGGAGAGGGATCCACATGGTTTCGGCTTAGCGGCATGGTTTTTGCAGATATTGTATGGTCAGAGTTGAGAAGAAAACAGCAGGAGGATTTCTCATAGAGTAGAGCTAAGTTTCTTTATTTCTTGAGATTTTGTATATAGATGCTTAATTCCCTGTTGTTAGAACCTCAATTTAATTGTTATTACATTTTGATTTAATAAAATACAAATAAATAAAGATATGTGTTAAAGAAATTATTTTATTAATAATTCCCGATTTCTCAAATTAGTTAGTTTATGTCGAACATCACCCCTGAGGGGTTTCAATGTGCAATGGGTGAGCTAGCCGTTACACAACTAATGGTCATTGGCATGGTACAGTGAATTTTTACAATCAGATACCTACCTAGTGTAGAGTGTAGTGTGTGTAGGGTAATTGTCTTGATACTTAGCAAAGTCGACGTCATTGTCTTTGCTAAGAGACGCTAATTGTATCCGATCGTCTGCGGTCTCTCCGAAATTGTTTTTACTAAAATGCAAAAAACTTTAATTCCGGCTTAATGAATAAGAGAATTATCTTTTTTTTGTTTAAACTGCACACGCATTTTTTGTAAATAAAGCATAAAGACATCATTTTTATATAGAAGAGGCATGGAAAAACTAAATTACATAAAGCGATGTAGGTACATGCATAATACATTTTGAACCTAAATTAAATGTTCTCGTAATAAAAAAAGGAAAAAATACTTTCATAAGTTACTTAGCAACAGTATTTTTTTTTCATTTATTGCATAAAAAAAGAGCTATGAAAGAGCTACTAATTATTTATCTGAGCTACAGAAAAAAGACCTCTTTTAATAATGGGCTAAGGCGGTGAAAATAAACAAATAATTTCCTCTGGATCACACCAAATAATATCATTTGTCTCTGGCCATTTCCAATGAGGTCATATTTTTTTCTTAGCTTTGACTTTGAATTTACCTTCTGTTATTTCTTCTACTACTCCTGAAAAATATTTCTTCTCATAAACTATGACGTTACTCACCTAGCTCGTAGTGACCTATAATACCTTTAAATCCATAGAATTTTTCTTTCTAGTTCCTTCATCTTTTTTTTTCTGCCAGAACCAACATATTTGTTTAAAATTTCATTTTATTTTTCATCTGCTTCATTTATCTCGGAGGTTCTTAAGCCTCTATTATTGGTATACTTATTCTTGTTGCTGAATTCTTATTTTACAATTGGCAACTGAAGCTTGTTACATTCTGCTGATGGGTTTGCTTCAATTTTTTCTATATTGAGTAGGATGTAGCTGCTTCTTTGCTTCACCTTAAACAATAATTTTTTTAAATCCAAATATAAATGATCCCTACATGATCTTAAACTTAATTTTACACATTAAAAATAAAAGTTTTCTTTACTTTCTGTATATTTTTGAAAGTGTATATTTGAATAAAGAAATAAAACAGTGTAAAAGTAGTAGTTTTGCAAAAGTGATTTACTTATCTTAAAGGTTTGTTTTTTATTGCAGGTTCGACTAGAAGATAGGGGTGTTTACATTTGCTTTGCGAACAATTCAGCAGGGGAAGAGAGTGTCCGAGTAACTTTGGAAGTAACAGCTCAATTATCCGCCCACGTCCAACCTCAAGTACAAGTTGTTGATGTTGGGAAGGATGCCAACTTTCAATGCATTGTTAATGGATATCCTATTTCGCAAATTAGTTGGCTGCATAACGGTAAGACAATTAACTGAAATCAAGATTATCGATAACAATATTCATAATATTTGTTATTTTGAAAATAATTCAATATTTTGTTTATATGGATGAAATTTATAAATATTTATATTGCGAAACAGAGAATATTGTTTTGATTTTCAGTTATAATAAACTATAATAATCTTTTATTTAATTATTGGCTTTGGATAACTTGACCCATTCAGCCACGATAATATATTTGACTACTTGAATTTGTTAATGATGTGTTGGCCTATTGCATTTGTTAACAAAATAAGTAGTAACTAGAAATAAATTAAAAATATATTGTAAATATCACTATCACAAGAATCAGTAGATTGACAAGAAACCATACTTTTATTTATTAAGGCCGGTTTTCACGCTACATCTTATTGTACGTTTTGTTGGATAGGACAAATCCTATACATTAAAACGCGGCATGTAAACAACAAAACGTACGATTTGTCGAATCGAAATGAAATCCAAGGTCTGATCGCATAACTAATGGGAGAAGCATAGTTTTGCGAGAACTGATAGGATAAAACGTTACGTGAAAATACATGTTCAAACAAGTCGTCCGATCTTGACTCAGTTGACGACTAGACTGCAGTTGACTTCATTTTTCCCAAAAAAGCCTACTAATGTCAGATTTGTGGCAATGCACCCACAATTTACTGGTGGAATTTATTGAATTGTATAAAAGTTTTCTGTGTTTTAACATTGCATCTACTTCAGGAGACTGTAGCGTTTTTTTTATTTAATGTGCATATAAAAGATTTCTGTAGTACGTTCCTGCTGTTTTTTACCAAGAAAACAATCGAAAAAATATTTCAAGTTTTTTTTTGACGAGATTTTTAAATGCGTATTAACCCTGGAAATATGTTATATCTCTGTGTTGCAATATTAGGTGAAACAACAAAATTTTTTGTCGCCAAAGAGGTATTATGTTACATGAAGTCCCCCTAATATTCCGGTTAGAATAATCAATAATGCGTATATTTCTACCGATTCAAAAGTAAATATAGATGTTTTTTGCTGTGTTTAGATTCAAATATCGAACCTTTTGTTACAAAGTCAGGTAAAACTCCGGTTTAAATACGTGCTATTTTGATAATTTGTATTATGTAAATTTATGATGCCCCCTGATAAAAAAAAGGTTTTATTTGTCTTTCATCGTTAGGAACGAATAACAAGGGGAAGATTGTTTGTTTTAAGTTTGTGGACGGCAGGCTGGCTGTAAGACGGAAGAGAAATTTTTTGGTTTTGGAATTTGTAAAATGTAACGCGGATGAGGAGTCGAGATTTAAGTTCCAAGCAGGGCAGACGTGCTACCAAGTAGAGTCTAAGATTTGATTTGAAACGGGGCAGACATGTGACAATTGAGTCAAAGATTTGAAACGGAGTCGACGATTAGATTTAAAGCAGAGCAGACGTGCTACAATGTGAGTCCAATAACCTATTTGAAACGCTGGTAGACGCTTTTTGCGGATGTGAAATGTTGGGTCATTTTTGAATCAAAGAGGATTCAATTTCTTTTGAAATGTCTTAGGATCAGTAAATGATAATACTATCAGATTTGAATAAATACCGGAAGCTCCTAAGAAGTATGATATAGGATGTCCCCGTAGTCGGCTTGATTCTTCCACCAAGTTCCTGTTCCAATCGTTTTGAACTGGAGTGTAGAATTAGTTCCTGATGGTTACTGCCTTCCAGTTTTGAAAGTTTTGTCCGAGTAGCTTCCCAGAGATGTAGTTTCAAAGTGTTT
Organism: Diabrotica balteata; assembly: GCA_918026665.1. Taxonomy (NCBI): domain Eukaryota; kingdom Metazoa; phylum Arthropoda; class Insecta; order Coleoptera; family Chrysomelidae; genus Diabrotica; species Diabrotica balteata. The sequence goes on along the minus strand of OU898277.1, from coordinate 14,558,410 downwards.
GTATAAAAAAAAAACATTAAGGTAACAATTCAATATATTAATTTTTCAAAGTAAAGACTGATACTTTTTGGCTAAAGTAATAATTGCTTTCATAACAAATTAAAAAATTGTAATATGTATGGTTATGCTATTAATACTTATGTTCTTTGTCATCAAAATTAAATGTGATACCTGACAGCAAGCTTTAATTTGTTTTTTTGTTATGACAATTTTAATTTGATTATTATGTAGAAACGATATTTCATATATAAGGTTAAATTTTATTATGTTTTCATTAACAAGTATCCTTAATTTTTGATAATCTAATTGGCCATAATATAGAAACCATTTAAATTTTTGTAACAATCTTTGATGTAAACTAAGACATGTAAGTTTTGTTTATTTTGTTTTATGATATAGTATGTTTGTTTTGTAACCCATAATTTTGATAACTGTTTGTTAGAGACAAAAATAAATGTTTAATTTGTTTCTCTGATCTATTTTGAGTTTTATTTGAAAAAGATATTTTTTTTATATTTTTGATGTTCTATAAATATTTCCCTAGTTACAACTAGTGGTTGTAATAGGTATAATTAGGCACCTCAAGTGGCGCCCTATATTAAATTCCTTGAGGTGATTCCGTTTATTTTCATTCTGTTTGTCCCAAGAGATTTGTATAAGTACCCCTTTATTTCTTTTTTTGTAGTTGCCCAATCCAACCCCCAATATCTTATCCACGACCCAGCTCTCCAACAACCAACTGAGTGCCGTATGCACTTGTTTCGATTATTTTGTTTGCCCAATCTTGTCCCCCCATATTCTTACCCTGTGATAAGCAAAATAGTCGTTACAAGACAACACAAGTAGTCTAATTGCAACAACTCCATTATTAAAACGTACGCGAATCGCATCGCGGAATAAACAGCGAAGCTCAACAGATAAGGAAGTACTGCAAATTTTGTCAAAGGCTGGACAAAAATTGGATTCCATTACCACCAGTGATACGTTTGACACATATGGAAAACACATCGCAGATCGTCTACGAAAAATGAAACCGGGCCAAGTAAAAATCGTCCAAAATCTCCTTCGAATAGTGAAGTACTATTTGAAGATGAAATGGAGTCTGTTAATGCGAACTGCCAGTTGAAAGTTATATTCTATTTTAGTTAATTTTCTAAAATGTTATCGACTTTTTTTGTATATATGCTTATGCGAATTATCTAAAGCAGATAACGAATATTTTGAATCCGACAGGATTACTATTTGTTGAGCATAAATTTTCTTCTCAATAGTCCATTCCAGAGCTTAATATATTGCAAACAGTTCTGCGAAATAAATGGAACATTTTTGGTTTAATTTAAACATATTATGTTCCTGATTATCTTGGATATATATCGCACAACCAACTCCTAAAATGAATTTGGACCCATCTGTGAAAATCCTGCGTGGCTTATCAAATTTGGTAAGTTGTTTCTGAAGTTGAGTGGCGTTGTTATCATCAAAAGTAGGGAAATAAATTTTACTTTTGTAATAAAGAATATTGAAATTAGATTGGAAGAAATAAGTTTTAGCTCGGATTTCTAAATAGGAAGAAACGTTGGGAAATACTATAAATAAAGTTGGAGGATTTTTAACATGTCACCATTTTTCAACTAAAATAGACACAGATATACGGTCTAATTTTTTAAGTCTAGTATTTCTAGCAGACCCATATAAAAAGCAACCATAGTCAAGAATTGACCTGGTATATGCCCTATAAAATTAGATTAACCTTAGGATTAGCGCCCATTGGTGACGGTTAACAACCTTTACAACATTTGGGTTGTTTTCGCATGTAATTAAACTGTTATTAATATGTTCTTTTCCTGTTAATTTGGTATCAAGTATGACACCGAGATAAGTAGGGTGAAGTAAGGTATATTCGTGATATAAGTAAATTCGTGATAAATTTCTAATAATTCGTCACGATCTAGCCTATTGCCTTATAGCAGCAGTTTTGTTGCAGTCTCTAGCGGAAAGACTCGACAACCTTCCCCACCACTGCAAGTCAAATTGCGAAGCTCTGTTGAACCGGGATAAAACTTATTTTTCAGTGTTATCATAGATAAGAAGGTTAGGTGTGTTATTCCTTGTGTTGACGAGAGAGCTTGAAATCTGAAGTGCATTCGTTGTTTTATTATTTATGGTGAATATTGCAAAGGTAAGTTTGTAAAAATTACGTATGATGTTGTTTATAAGTTGCTTAGTACCCCCGTTAAGTTATACAGGCAATTTTCGCCAACAGTTTTCTGAAATAGCTTAAGTTGTGAGGCGGTTTTCTTACGCATTTTAACGTTTGTTTGCGCGGGAAAATGTAACTAATTATTCGCGGTGTATTTACTCTAATTTTATTTGGATTTTTATCATAGATATAATAAATATGTGAACTATAAATATTAAATAATAAATATTATGAAGATTTTCTAACATCCAGGGTATCACGAACTTACCTGTGTCTTTTTTTTTTAGAATTCAAAATGCCTAAAATATGCAAAGGAAAATATCGCCAATATGAGATCTCCGATTTATTAGAAGCCTCAAGACTTGTAAGAGTAGAGAAACTATCCATCTACAAGGCAAGTAAACAAAGTGGAATAGCCTGGAGTACACTGAAAGATTTTTTAAGTAGAAATGAAGATGACAATCACCAAGTTGCCAAACTAGGAAGGCCGTTTGCTCTTACTGCAGAAGTTGAAATTCAGTTGTTTAATTACATTATAAAAATGCAAGAATTGGGTTTTGGTTTGACGGTGCAGATGATAAGAAAGATAGCCTTTCAACTTGCACAACGTACGGAGAGAGATCACTTCTTCAATAAAGAAAACGAGTCTGCTAGTAAATGGTGGTGGGCTCAGTATAAAAAGCGATTTAATCTAACACTGCGTGTTCCTGAAAATTTGGCTGCATACAGGGCTTCAATGTCAAATAATGAAATACTGGGGGATTTTTATACAAAATTAGAAACATTAATGGTTAGACTTGGAGTTCAGAATAATTCCGATCGTCTCTGGAATTGCGATGAAACTGGACTATCTTATGTGGTCAAACCAAGTAAAGTCGTTACCTCGGTTGGAAAACGTTATGTCTACAAAAGAGCATATGCAGATAGAGGCGAATCTCAAACCATGATGGGATGTATTTGTGAAAATGGAACATGGATTACACCGTTGATAATTTTCAAAGGGGTTCGATGGAACGATAATTTAAAGAAAGATTGCCTACCAAATACACAAGTAAAACTTTCTCCAAAAGGATGGATCAACAGTGAGATCTTTTTGGAGTGGTTTCAATTTTTTATTGCCTCAATTCCCTCTGCCCGACCAGTAATTTTATTAATGGATTCCCATGCATCACACATCAATCCGGAAGTTATATCTCTTGCGTCTCACAATGGTGTTTATTTATTTACATTTCCAGCCCACACTAGCCATCTGTTACAGCCACTTGATGTAGGTGTTTATAAGTCATTAAAGGCTCATTGGGCCAAAAGCTTAAATGTTTATATGAAAGTTAATGCAGAGAAGCCCAATAGAACCAATTTTCACACCATTCTAAATCCGGCATACATTTCAAGTTTTTCCGCATCAAACATTACAAATGCGTTCAGAAAATCTGGGATATGTCCCTTTGATAGCAATGCCATTCCTAAGGAAGCTTTTGCACCTTCTCTACTCACTTCTAATGAGATACCTAATCAACGTGCAGAAGCTCCTACGCAACAAAATCCATTTAGCAACATATTGTCTCTTCCAACAAAGCCAGCTGCTGCAAATTAGAATAGAAAGAAGCGCGATTCAAGAGCAAAGTGCCTTAATTCTGAAAGTGGTGTGCCTTTTTCAATAAGCGATACAGCATCTACGTCATCACCATGTGTATTAGGCCTCAATCCTGAAAGTGTTATTCCTTCTTCACCAATTCATGCACCATCTACGTCATCATCCTGTGTTCTAGCCCCAACCAATAAAAAAGCGGTTTCTGAAGATAATGACTGGGATTGCGGAATGTGTGGTAATAGTTATTCACTAGATGTCAAAAGAAAAAATGGTGCCAAGTGGGTCCAGTGTTCCTACTGCCTGATTCCATACCATGTTATGTGCCAATCGTCTGATGCCGAAGAGGATGTTTTTATGTGCGACATGTGTGAAAACAATGAAGACACTATTAATGATTCTGAAGAAGATTAAGTTATTTGTCTACCACCTGTTTTTGTTTTTAATTAATTTAGTTTTGTTTTATTTTTTCAAAATATGGATTTACTTTTCTTGTAAAGAATTTTAATTTTGTTTTTATTTGTTAAGAAATTACCTAATTTTACCTAATAAATGAATTTTTATTATTAAAAAAATTTTATGCACACAAATTGGATTGTCACGAATTTACCTTACCTCTATCACGAAATTGAATATCCATGTCACGAAATTACCTTACCTGAACAAAATTTTAAAAAATACATAAATTATTAAACTTTACAATATTTTACACAAAATAGTAACTTGCAGTTGTTACTGAATGATAAGTCTCCTTTTTGGTAATATTTTTACGGTATAAAATTAAAACCTTTAACCGCATTAATTAAATAACCTATAATTATCACGAATATACCTTACTTCACCCTATAGTGATTTTGAACAGGTATTATAATAAACTTAAGTACTAACAATTTATGCAAAATAAAGCAAAATTATATCTAGTTATAAAATATTGCCCAATAAATCGGGAAAAAATAAGAATAAGATATATGTATATAAATACCACATTGCGTAAAATCACACAATGCCAAAAACTGTAACGGATAATTCCAATATAAGCAAACTACAAGTAACAATACCCTAGTTGCAGAGGTTGTCAGGTAGCTAAGACTCTACAGAAATATAGGGTACTAGCTACAATGAAGAAAACTCCATTAGACAAAATAAAGAGTGCTAAGCAACAACTAAAACGAACTACTGCTAAACCATCTACTAAAATTGAATACGAAATCTGCTATTCTTACCTTTAAAATGCATCCTGATTGTTGTCGATAGGACTGACTCTTGGATCAAAAGATATCGCATTTTTACCGTCAAGCTGATACAAATTTTATTGAACAATGATTTTGCGCGAGTAACTTATTTAAAATCGACGGTCGTTTTAAACGTTGTTTGTAAGAGAACGGTTCTTTCTACACAAAAAGTAACCTTAAACGTTTTTATTTAAAATTATCTCCCGCTACATTTTTTATTTGAAACATTTTTTTTACAGCGTACAGATTCTTAGTAAATCGATTTTTTGCATTTTTGTCACCCTACAAGGGGGTTTTAGAGTGGAAGGGGGTAAAAGTGGTAAACTTTTTTGCAACTTTTGGGGTCCCAAAATTAACATTCTTGACAAAATTCAGCTTGTTTGTATGATTGTTACGCATCAACTCTCTGACGACTATACTGTAAATAGTATTCATATATTTATTCTTCTTCTTCTTCTTCTTTGTCTAGCCATTCACATCCACATCTGAACATAAGCCTCTTCAAGCCTTCCTTTCCATTGTTTTTTATGGTACGCTTCTTCTTCTCGTGCCACTCCTAGCGGAGATTGGAAATCATCATGGCCACTGCGACTTTGTTAGCAGCGCGCCTAAAAAGTTCAATCGAACTACACCGAACCATTCACGTAGATTACGAAGCCACGATATTTTTCTTCTTCCCACACTTCTTTTGCCCTTAATTTTGCCCTGCATGATGTTTCTTAAAATTCGTACTTTTCACCTCTCACAATGCGCCCCAAGTATTCCATCTTTCTAGTTTTTATCTCATTTAGAATTTCGCATCTTTTGTCTAAAGTTTGGAGTACTTGCGTGTTAGTGATTGTATTGTACGCTATTTGTAGCTAATTTTTCCCGGCAGTCCTTTTCAGATCATCTGTCCATCTCATAGGAGGTCTGACTCTGGGTCTTTTGTGTTGGTATGGTCTCCAGGTTAAAATTGATCTGTGCCATTTGTTTAGATCGCTCCTAGCTACATGTCCAGTGTATTCCCATTTCAACTTTAATGATTTTTGCACCACATCGGTGACTTTGGTTACTAGTGTTATACTTATGTGATTGATTTCTTGTCTTAAGTGATATCCTAATTGCTCTTTCCATCGCGTGTTGAGTGACTCTAAGTATATTCATATTCTTTTTTGTGATTGTCCATGTTTGTGCCGCATAAGTTAATATCGGAATAATGCATGCATCAAAAACTTTAGATCTAAGATGTAATTGAATTTGTTGATTTCTGTATATATAGTTCAGTTTACCAAATGCTGCCCAAGCTAACTTTCTTCTTCTTTTTGTTTCTTCAGTCTGAATTTCTCTATTTAGGATTAGTTTTTGTCCCAAGTATATATTATATTCTTCAACTTTTTCTATAACTTTATCGTTTATTATTGTCACGGTGTCTTCGGGGTGCATGACTTTTGTTTTGTTTAAATTCATTTTCAGTTCTATTTTAGAAGATTCGGTATGTAGTTCTACAAGCATGGTTTGCATTTCTTGTAGGTCAGTAGCTATCAGGATTATGTCATCTGCAAATCGTAGATTACTGAGGTAGCGGCCATTGATGTTTATTCCCTTATATTTCCAATTTAGGTTTTTAAAAACGTCCTCCAAAACTAAGGTGAACAGTTTGGGTGATAAAGTATCTCCCTGTTTGACTCCCCTTTTTAATTGTACAGGGTTCGTGTGTTCATTTTCATTTAGGTAGTATGTAGCTGTAGCTTGGTTCATAGTTTCTTTTATTAAGTTAATATATCTGCTGTCTATTCTACAATTTTGCATTGCGTTTATTATGGCCGTGTGTTCTATGGTATCGAAAGCTTTTTCGTAGTCTACAAATGCTAGGAAAACTGAAAAAATATTTATTCTACGGACCATAAAATAAAATTATAAATATAATAAAACATTTTTCATTTTTTTTTTCAGGAAAACCAATCGCCCAAGACAACCGCATGGAAGTAACAGCCGAACCGCCCCGTCTGACGTTAAAGGCTCTCACTAAAGAAGACAGAGGCATGTTCCAATGTATCGTGAGCAATAACTGGGACCAAGCTCAAGCCATCGCCGAACTCGACATGGGCGATGCCGGTCCTGAACTGATGTACTGGTTTTCGGAACAAACACTTCAACCGGGGCCGACGGTTTCTTTGAAGTGTGTCGCAACAGGAAATCCTCCGCCACAGTTTACTTGGACTCTGGACGGATTTCCCATTCCCGACCATCCCAGGTTTTTAGTAGGTGAGCTGAAGTTGACGTTTAATTTTGTAACGAATTTTGCAGATGTTTTTCTTTTATCGCTTGTTCGGTTTATACTAAAAATTTTGTATCTAACTATAGTGTATTTTTATGTATGAGAGAGTAATAAAACAATAAATTATGTATGCAAATCCCTAAACTGTTGATACGGGTGACTCAATGAAAAACAGATATTCGTCAACAAGTTTACAGAAGTATATAGGAAAACAATTTTAAATTGAGTATGACCCCAGGTATAAAGGTTGGAGCAGAATAGAATACAATAGTTGTGAGGGTTACTAATCCCTAAATAAGGTTGCCAGTGTCGGAGTGATGGAGGTTAACAGGGTACTAATGAATTTGCAAGAAATGTAAGATGTTTATTTTATTGGTTATATATAACCAATAAAAGTTTAATAAGTACCTACCTATTTGCAAAATAAAGTTTAATTCTTTAGATAAAATAAAACGTTTTATTTTATCTGAAATGGGTGCATTCCACGAAGTAAGCGTTTCAACAATCAAACATTTAATTCTTTAATTCCAGGAATCTACGACAGTAATTGACTAGATAATTACCTTCAAAACTTATTCCACAGAAAATGTGATAGTGGGTTTTTCCATTTTGTAGGAAGGTCCAAGTGGCGTATTCAAATTCTTAACAGTTCACTAAAAGTAGGTACTTCAGGTGCAAGGTGCAGTTTATTGTGTATACTAGTGTTATGGAAGATTTGGAAGTGCCGTGTAAACGCCGAAAATTGGTCCTTTAACAGTTAATGAAAAAACATTAATATTTAATTGTTTTAAATCATTTACAGACAAACGTTTATGTGAAAGTGTTGATGAGACCGTTGAGTTAGTTAGCAGTACACTTGGTGTGGGAAATCTACGATTTACAGAGTTATTAAAGAAGAGAAATGTGGTAGTTTTCAAATGCCACGTAATGCTCCAGGGAAACCAAAATTTCAAATAGAATATCATTTTAAAGAAGGACTTCGACGGAAAGTGCATGAATTCTTCTTTAGACAAGAATTTCCAACATTGGATAAAGTTCTTGTCTCAGTTCGAGATGATAAGGATTACCCAGAAATGAGTCGAAGTACGTTATGGAAACTTTTAAAAGAAATAGGCTTCCGCTGGAAAAAGAATCCCAGAAAGTCTATTTTATTAGAAAGAAGCGATATTGTCATATGGAGAAGACATTTTCTAAGAACCATAAAGGAAATGAGAAACCAAAAAAGAAAAATATTTTATCTTGATGAAACATGGATCAACGAGGGTCATATACCAAATAAATTTTGGCAGGATGAAACTGTTACAAGTCAAAGGCACGCTTTTGTAAATAACTTATCTACTGGTTTAAACCCACCATCAGGAAAGGGACGCAGGTCTGATAATAGTACACATTGGCAGTTCAGACGGTTTTGTTGAAAGTGGTTTATTAACTTTTGAATCAACTCGTACCGGTGACTACCATGAAGACATGAACGCTGATGTCTTTCAAGAATGGTTCGAACAAATGATAGATCTTCTTCCTAAGAACTGTGTAATAGTAATGGATAATGCAAGTTATAAAAAGACTTATTACGTACCATCCCGGATCTATAAAGAAAGGAACTTTATTCGTTGTGTGCCCTTCATAAAGAAAAATTTAAAAAATACGAAATTGATGAAATTGCCAAAAATCGTGTAATGACAGTACTTAGATCCCCACCATATCATTGTGAATTAAACCCGATTGAACTGGTATGGGCACAGATAAAGAGTAAAGTTACAAGAAAAAAATACCACTTTTAAAATTCATGATGTTAAACAGTTGTTTTTGGAGGCCGTAAATAATGTAAAACCTGAAAACTGGGAAAAGGCAGTAAATCACACTATTAAAGAAGAGGAAAAATGTGGAAGCTGGACAATTTTACTGATAAAATGATCGAGCCACTTATTATAAATCTTGGTTCTGAAAGTTCATCTTCTGAATCTGATTTGGATTTGTAACAAGTAGCTGTAAGTTTTATATTAATATTTTTATTCATCTATTTAACATACCTTAGACGGTTTTAAAAACTCTTTTTCTCTTTTGTAATTTTTAAAAATTAAAAAAAATGTGAATTTTTTTAATGTAGGCCAGTCAGTTCTAATATAGTGTGTGATAAAGAGGTCACTTTTGTTTACATACACATAACACTTTATAACACTGAAATAATTCATTTATTTTTTACAATTATTCAAAGTAATTTTTCAATTAATCTTGAGCACGCCCATGGAGTGGTCGGAGGTACCAGTTAAAATTATGCTAATTACTCTCTCGTTCATAAAAATAAACTATAGAACCCCAACTGAGGTTTAAAATGTGTTTTTATAACATAATGTGAATCTCTATTAAAATTGTAACGGAAAAGCTATAGATTTCTGGGTTTGTCGGTCTATTGTAAATAAAAATACTTATTTTGAAAAATTAAATTATACAATTATATTTCATGTTTACAGTCTGTAGAAGTTTAACATGGATTAAAAAATTGGTATCTGACATTGACAAATGACATTTGGCAGCTATCTTAAAACACGAGTGGTTCAGGATCGTATCTTAAATATCCGCCAGGGTGCATTTATAAACAACTCAATTTAATAAACTATTATATATATTGGAAAGATCTTTGATGTCAGGTCTTTTTATGTGAATCATCTAAAATATGCATCTTTAATTTTGTTCTTATTTCAAAATCTGTACATTTTCAATATCAAAGGAATGGTTATTTTCTAGAGAATATTTGGCTAGAGCGTTGTGTTTAATCTGTTGGTTTGTACACTGTGTGCAACAACACTTTTATGCAGGTATTGGTATGTTTGCCCAATGTTGAATTAAAGTCTTAACAATTTATTTTATGAATAACATTTGATTGATGATCTTTATTAACCTTGGGTTTAAATTAAAAAAAAAACACGTCGACATTGGTTCATAAAATCCATTAATGTATGCTAAAGATATATAATATTTGTTCGATTTAGTAGCATTATTATTATTGCTATAGGTATGGTTTGGGTTTACTTTGGATTGATATTAAAATTAGATTGATTTCTAATAATACAACTTCTTCTTTTAATTAGATGATTGTAAAATTCTGGTAAATAATTATTTTTTTCTAAGATATCTTTAACTTTTCTCAGATTTGCGGAATGGTATTGTGGGTGTGGGCTAGATAGCTTAATACCTTCTGTCAGTAAGACTAAATGTAACACTTCTTTTATTGGTTATGGGTGTGTTGGTATTAAAATTTAGATACCTTCCAAACAAACATCCCTTGTAAAACACTTAGTTGTTATCATTCGGTTAATGTTCTTATACTTTACCTTAAATAACTTAACTTAAATCAAGAAAAGTAATTTTATTGTTTTCCTGTAGTTCATAAGTAAATTAAATAATATCTGGAATGCACAGTAAGCTGTCATCAACATATTGTTTCTAGAAATGTATGTTGTACTTTAATTTAGAGATGGCTGTTGTTTCTAATATTTCCATTATTACCTTTACCATTATCGCTATAAAAAACTTTCTAAATCGATGCTTTTGCTGAACTGCATATAAATCAGACCCTCTTTGTATATATTATTTACACAATATTTGAAGCGCCAATTTTACTCGTCCGTAAATCTAATTTTAAATATCATAAATAAAGTCAGTTATCAGAATCTCTTTCCCTCAGTTAGGATAATATCGAGGTTCTGAGTTAATAGAGCCATATTTTGCCTTAATTATCACAAAAACAATAATTAAATACTTACCGATACAGCAAAGCATTGCTTAAACTGCTTTTAAAAAATATTCTAATAAAAATGTAAAAATCAACTGTATTCAAATAAAATAAAAACATTTTACTATAACTTGAACATCGAACAACAACTTAGAAAATATACTAAGAATCACAAGAGCGAAAAGAAAAAGCACAGAACAGGTATATAGAAACTTACAAGTGATTAACCAAAAACTTACATCGGTCAAACTGGTAGAACATTTGACAAACATATACCAGGACACACTAGCCAATAAAAGATATACTACCCACCAACCAATTGTAAAAAGTGCTACAGGTGAAGATATTACAGCGCCACAGGAACAATTCAAAAGATGGCATGAATATTTTAGCGAATCTCTAAGTGCAGTCCCAACACCACCAGAAGACGCAGAAAACCTAATACCCAATATCCAACTGAGAATTAACACCAACGAACCTACAACGCAGGAAATAGAAATGGCCATAGAAAAACTGAAAGCACACAAAGAAGCCGGCCCTGACAATATTCCACCAGAGTTGTTAAAAGCTTGCCCAGGTACAGTGGCAGAGCTAATCCAACCACTCTTGAAAAGGGCTTGGAGAGAGGAAAAGTTCCCCAAAGAATGGAAACAGGGATTAATAATAAAGATACCAAAAAAGGGTGACAGAAGATATTGCGAAAACTGGAGAGGAATCACACTTCTGAATACTATAAATAAATTAACAGCAATAATTATAAACAACCGACTAATAAACAGTGTAGAACCAATGTTGAGGAAGGAACAAGCCGGTTTCAGACCAAACAGATCATGCGTGGACCAAATTAACACACTAAGAATAATTGTAGAACAGTCACAGGAATTCAACTCTTCTCTCTTTGTGTGCTTTGTGGACTTCAAGAGAGCTTTTGACACGCTCACACATACGGCCATATGGAAAGCACTGCAGGAAATAGGAATACCAGAAAAAATAGTAAATCTCATCAAAGAACTCTACAGTGACACAGAAAGCAAAATCCTACACAACGGCATAAAATCTGACCCAATAGCTATGCTAAACGGAGTAAAGCAGGGCTGTGTTTTATCCCCCATACTATTTAACATTGTACTGGACTCCGTACTAACAAAGGTAAACTCTAATAGAGGAATTTACTGGGGATTAACAAACAGACTGGAAGACCCAGATTACGCTGATGATATATGCCTCCTAGCACATACAAAACAGGACATGCAACTCCAAGTAAACAAAGTACAAGAAGAATCAAAGAAGGTTGGTCTAGAAATAAACATCAACAAAACCAAAGAAATGCGATTTGGTACCAGAAACAACCAACCTATTATGATCAACGACCAGGAAATTGAGAGAGTAGCGGAAATAGTATATCTGGGCAGCATAATTGACTGTAATGGGGGTACAGAGCGTGATGTACATGAAAGAATAAATAAGGCTCGCAACGCCTACAACATGCTTAACAACATATGGAAATCCAGGATTTACCCAACTAAAACGAAATTAAAAATCTTCAACACAAATGTAAAAGCTGTATTACTGTATGGCTGCGAAACGTGGAAGATATCAGCACCCATAGTACACCAATTACAAGTTTTCATCAATAAAGCGTTACGAAAAATCCTTCGTATATTTTGGCCTAACCGAATCTCCAATGAAAATTTATGGAACCAAAGCAACCAAGAAAATGTCATAAAGCAAATAAGGCGAAGAAAATGGAGATGGCTGGGCCACACACTCCGTAGACCGCCAAATGACATTGCCAGGACAGCGCTGGATTGGAATCCCCAAGGCAGACGGAAAGTAGGCAGACCTAAGGGAACTTGGAGAAGGACAGTACTGGACGAAGGGAGAAAAATGGAAAATCCTGGCTTGAAATCAAAGCACTAGCCAGAAATAGAGTTCGCTGGAGACACTTTGTGAAAGCCCTATGTTCCTCTTAGGAATCTTGGGACTATATATATACCAGGACACAAAAAGTTTTAAATAATATGTTTTTATTTTTCCAATTCTATTCGTGTTTTCAGTTGTGTCTTCATAGATAAATCAATCCTATTTTGAGGAGGTTACTGTTTATCCTATGTTGAAAGAAAATAAAAAGCTTAAATGAAAATCTTCTAAATTTGAAAGAATACATTATAAAACCACTAATCATAGAGTGTAGGAAAGTAGCAAACAAAAGTTTATGTAGATGATAGTAGATCTCATAGCTGCCGTTCATGAATATTCATTGTGGATATTTCAAAAATTCGCTTGAAATAAAATCCTTTTACTTTAATATTTCAGGCCAATATGTAACTATCCAGGACGACGTGATCAGCCACGTCAACATCACCAACATTAAAGCCGAGGATGGAGGAGAATATACATGTACAGCTCACAATACAGTTGGGAAAATCTCTCATAGCGCCCGGGTAAACGTGTATGGTCTGCCTTATATCAGAGACATGCATAAAATCACCGGAGTTGCCGGCATGAGTTTAATTATAAAGGTAAGTGGTAATTAATAATATACTGTAATGGGCCTGTCAAAGGGTAACATGGTATTAATATTGATTATACTAAAACTATGCATTAACTATGTTCTAAATTTCTAAATGTAATATATATATATATATATATATATATATAATATATATATATATATATATATATATATATATATATATATATATATATATATAGAAAAGGAAAAGAAGTCTTTGCTGACAACGTTAGAAAACGGAGCTTTGAGGTTTATTGGGATTTATTCAGCGGTGAAATAAGTGTACTCTTTTAACTAAGTTTCAAGCTTTCGAAAATGTTTATTTTCATCATCAGGAAAAACTGAAAATAAAGTGCGACTGTTAGTAAATCATCCTCGAAATTAGTTGTAGAAATTGGTTTTTTTAAAAAACGATAAAAACTTACGTTATTGAGGTTCGTCTTTCGTGGATGTTTCACTTACAGGTGACAATATTACGCACCACTCATTGATTGAGTCAACTTTTAAAATATTTAACACATATAAAAATTTCATGGTGTATAAGACCAAACTTAATAAATTATTATACTTTAACACATAAGAAAAAGACAGTTAAAAAAGTTTACAACGGCCACGTGTGCCGGCCAACTGTTGAATGAAAGGTTAAGAGTAACTGTCATTCCTGGACATGGCAAATGACAGTACTTCTTCTTATTTCTTTGTCTTATGTAGTACTACTATTGTTACACATCAAATTATTGACAAAGGTTGAATTGGAAAAAAAAACACAGAATTTAATAAAGAAACTGTGAAAAATATAACGAAACCTGGAAACTTTACAATGAATCAGTCATTGAAACATCATTGAAATGTGATGATCCATCCAAATATAATAGGTAGGAGTATATAGTGCTCAATTGATTAATGTCACTCCTTTTGTTCATTGCATTTGAGTTTTGTGCAATGAATGCCATTTCTAAAAAGAGTCTTTTATTGTAATTGGACTCCGTAGCTAAAATTTTAACTGAATCGTAATTCATAATATGATGTTCTTTATTTACATGTTCTGCCAGTGCAGATCTTTCTGGGTATAGTCTACTGTCGCTACGATGACTGATTAGGCGACTGCCTAGGTTGCGTGTGGTTTGTCCCACATATATTAAATTGCAGTTGTTGCAAGGGATTTGGTAGACAACGTTGGAACAATCTTTGATGTTACTTTTATCTTTAACCTTAGAATATATGGATCTTACCGTTAATGATGTTTTATAAGCTATTTTCAAATTGGTGACATCTTTAAAAAGTCTTGTTAGTCTGGGTGTTATGCTTTTGATGTATTTCAGTGAGGTATATGAGCAATTGGTATTATGTTCTCCATTTGTGGCATTGATTAGTATCTCATCATTTCGGCGTGTTATGTTAGGGGTCAAACTAAATAGAATTTTGGTGACTAAGGGTTTTGGATATGAATTGTCCATGAAAAGGTTGAACAGGATTCTTAGGTTCTTCTGGTGGAAAGAAGGGTCACTGATGGAAATGATTCTAGCCTTCATTTGTTTAAGTAGGTTGATTTTGATTGAATGTCTATGGTATGACCAATAGTTGAGGAAGCGTCCAGAACTATGAGGTTTTCTATGTATATATGTATATATATATATATGTATATATATATATGTATATATATATATATATATATATATATATATATATATATATTGTTATGATATGTAAAATCAAGAAGATATCGGTTTGTTTAAAAATATTTCAAAGTTCAAATAATTAAAATAATTCAGATAAGTCGAATAATAAACGACAAACATTTCGAAGAATGAAAGTCCCTTTATCTTTGGATTACCTATATTGAACAAAACGTAAGCTATGCATAAATTATATTCGTTGTTAAAATATATTTGAGTGACGTGGAGCGAACTTAAGACAATTGAACCGGGTTTTCCAAATACATTAGTGCAGTGATTAGGACAATAGAATAGATTTTAGAAAGATAGGTTTTTGTTAGTTTTTAAGAATTGGTAGAAAAATATTAGTTTTTAAATAATGTTCGGAAATTTTATAATTGTAGGTAAAAATTTGTTTGTGATCGAAATGAAGAAATGGGAGATGTATGACGCGTTTTGATGATGAGATTGGTGGTTTGAGAATGAGACGTTAGTTAGTTTTGGAAGAAAAAAAAGAGTCAGTTGGTTTCCAAGGGTGCAAGGCGAACGGCCGTTGTTCTCGGGTAGTTTCCCAGAGGTAGGAAAGCAGTAGCAGTGAAAGTTTGTGAGTTTTCGTGTAGTTAGTGTATCTGACAGAAGCTGATCCAGTAAAAGATTGTAAGTTATATTTTCTACTTATATTCCAAGAGTCACTGTTCAGGCCAACGACAGATTCAGTTTATCGTAAAGAAAAGATATTCCAAGAGTCATTTTTCACTCAGGCCAACGAGAGATTCAGTTTATTGAGAGAAGAAGAAGCTAGCAAAATTTGAACGATTCGTGAATTTGAAGGAGATCATTAAGGACGATAAACTTGCAATAATTTGTTGTAAGATTGCTGATGACCTAGGGAGCTGCTAAGAATAGATAGTGTAGACTACAAAGAACAAGGATTTGGACCACTCATCATCATAGAGAGATAGTTTTGTTTTTCTGCAGTTTTTCTTTCATTGATAACACAATTTTTACAATTACTTTGGAAAAGATATAAATATTTTGATTAGGAGATTTAGAATAATAATTGGGATTTTGAGATTTTATTACTAATATTGTTTGTACCATTAATTTTGAAGGTTCACGTACGTAGAACAAAATTTTAAGAATCATTATATGAGATATTGTTTATTGAAAACATTTGAGTGTGAATTTTATTTCATTATTTTGATTTCAATATATAATGTTAGATCCTATATGTTTTTTATTATTCCGGTATTCTTTGGACCTTACCTTTCACATGTAATAGCATAGATATTGAAGCACGAATAGAACCCTGAGATAAGAGAATTAAAAAGTGTGATAGAATCATAGTCATATCATTTAAATAATTTTAATTAATTAATTAATTAATTAATTAGCTAATTAATTGCTTGGCGCACCAAGACTTTAAATATCACAATAACTGGCTTCCAAAACGTGGGGCTTGAAAATATCGCAGCTTTACATTTGAAGGAAAGGAAAAAGATCTGGAATAAGTACAGGTGATCCAGAGATAAAAACATATAACATTGAGGGAATTTGAATTTGAAAGTATTTTGACAATTTTTTCCAGTGGATAAAAATTTGATTTATTGATTGATCGTAGTTAGTTGATATTTACTGCTATTGAATTATTTGATTTTATTTTCTTTACCAATCGGACATTTGATATTTATTTTGAATTATTTGAATTTTACTGATTGCATCATTGATATTTGTCGTGAAAATTTATTACAATTGGAGAGAAATATTTGTCGTGTTCTGCAACATATAGAGTGTTGTAAAATTTCACATTTGGCGGGGACAAAAACAGTAACGAAAATAAACATGTCGACCACAAGGAGTCAAAGCAAAATGCAAGAAAGGAAGGAGGATAACAGAGAAGAGGAAACAATTGTTGAAGAAGGATCGGATAACGAAGGAAATGTTACAATAATTAGGGAGAGAAATGAATCATCAGAAATAGATAAAATATTACAACTAATGCAACTCCATTACGAGAGAATGGATAAAATCCACAAAGAAACGTTACGAAAAATGGATGAATTTTCACAAACAATAAATGAAACATCAAAGAAAATGGATAAAAACCAAGAAAAGACAAAACAAACAATAAATGAAACAGCAGCGAAAAACGAAAAAGAAACATCACTAAAAATGGAAGAAAACCAACGGGAAACAAGACAAGCAATAGAACAGAAACTAGAAGAAAATGATAGGAAAATGGAAAAGCGTTTGGACAAATATGAAAATGAAGAAAAAGTTAGAGAAGAAACAGAGAGGAAACTAGAGATGCAGAGAGAAGAAATAGAAACTAAAATGAAAAATAATAAGACTGTCCAGAAAAAGGAATTAGAAAAATTAGAAACAAAATTTGAAAACGCGTTACAAGAAGACATGCGAGAAATAGAAAGAAAAATGGAGGAAATCAAGAAGGAACAAAATTCCGGGGAAAAAAGGGAAATGTTTACCTATGAAACAAGCAAGGCGAAAATACAATTTGGCGGGGATATTAGAAAAACACACCCAGTACTGTTTGTTAAAAATTTGAAAACCAAATTGCAACATGTGAGATATGTTGACGATTGCAAAGAAACTATTAGAAACAATTTTTTAACTAGCTTTTCCAGTTTTATAAATACTTTAATAGGAATTGTGAGAAAATTATTGAGAAAATTTAAAATCCATATTTAAAATTTAAACACCCGAAACTAAGAATAATTATTTAAGCCATGTTGGGCCAGAATCATCAAATTTTAAGATTTAGAACCTACAACTCAGAGATTGGATATTATTAATTAATTACCCTGTATCGGGCCGATTTTAAGGGTCTGTATGATACGAGTTTATGCATTTACGAGTTACTTATCATTATGATTTTCTGTACATTCCTACATTTTTATTTTTATAGATCTTCTTCTTCCCATATGTCAATTTTCTCCTTTTCACCCAGCACTATCTGGTTATCCTGATTAACTATGGTAGTTGGTCTTCGTTTTCTGTATATCCTTAAGCTTTTTATGTAAGTTACGGTCGTCGTGTTATCGTTGTAAATGTTCTAGATCGGTACATTGTTGCTTAGGCCATTCATTTTTTGCTGTTCTTATTTTTGCTTTTATTTGCCTGTTAATGTTTTCATACATATTGCTGCCATCTTGGTTATTCTTGTGTCTTCGTCGTTCTTCCATTAGTAATAGTATTTCTTCTGTCATCCATTTTTGCCTCTTGTTATTTCGTTTGTACCCTAAGTTGTTTTTCGTGATGTCTGTTACAGCACTTGTAATCGTATTCCATGTTGGTGTTAGATTTTTATAGATACCTGGTTTAAAATCTTATTTTTGTGATTTACTGTGATTTACATTACGATACAATTTTTTTTGTTATTTCTACTTGCCTGTAGATATTAATGTTCTTCATCGTTTCTAACACTTTTTTTGTAATTTGTGAAAACCACAAAAAAATATTAGGACGACAAAAAATGTAAACCCTAAAGTTATAGATGACGTAAAGTTATCAATCATCCTTATACCCTCTATCGATAAAAGCTGAACTTAATGTAAACGTCTTAATATGTCTCCAGAGTGCCCTAGGACCTTAACTTAATGTTTTCTTGTTTCAGTGCCCCGTGGCAGGCTACCCCATCGAAACAATAACGTGGGAACGTGAGGGTCAAATTCTTCCTATCAATCGACGTCAAAGGGTTTACGCCAACGGCACTCTTGTGATTGAGCAGACCCAGAGGAGAGAGGACGCTGGCACGTACACTTGTCAAGCTCAAAACAGGCAAAGGAACACGGCGAGGAGGGACGTCGAGATTCAGGTCATAGGTAAATATATCACAAGTTATATATAAAATACTGGGAACTATCAGTTTCAAAATTACCTTTCCAAAACAAAATTGATTTTTTTTTATTTCGAAACATCCTTTTATTATATGAAATTAAATATGTGTTACTTTGAAAGGAATTGAATTTATTATTTCTGCAAATACTGCCTATACAATATGCTATGCAATAGTGCCTGTAATGCGAATAAAGTTTTTCTTCTACTAGTAAAACTTTGATTTTAGTAAAAATCCTTTCTGAATTTTGCAAACTTTTCTTAGCATATTTACGACATAGTTTCACGTCTTTTGGACAGTTTGATATATTGAAATGATTTCAATATGTTAAAAAGGATACAATTTAAATGGATTTTTATATGAGTTTGTTGTTCATGAATTTCATGAAGCCATCACAATGTGGGGTCGACTCTGAAATAAAAGGGAGAAAAAGATTAGTAAATTGTTAAATAAATTAATTTTGACTTACCTGGTATAGTGTTAATAATTTCTGAATAGTATAGTTGCCTAGTGTATAGGAGAATCGTCTAAACCTTAAAAAGAAAAAAAAGAAGAAGAATTTTTAAAAAATATTTAAACATAGAAATTTAAAAAAATAAATAAAGGAAATTTATTTAAAGTGTCAAGCAAGTCTGTGGGAGCTAAATTAATAGGGGTTTTGTTAAATAAGAAATTACAATGATGTGGAGATGAAAAGAATAAATTGTATTAATAGAATAAGTTTTATATCTGAACATTTTTTTTATATTCCCAAATTAGATGTGATTAAAGTGATTATGAGAAATTAATGTGGCTTGACAAATGTGTCAGAACAGGACAGTTTTATGGTTTAAATAAATTTTAAATAGAAGACGAAAAAAAGAAAAAAGAACGTTGGTTGCGGTTAGCAAAGGAGAAGATATTTTTGGAGATGCCGACGCTAATTTTAGCTCTCTTGCCCCGAAACTGTGGAATAGGCCGGGAGTGTTTTCTAACTCGTCTGATTAAAATTTAGTTTTTCCACAGTTTCCAGTGTTTTGGAAGAGCAGAGATATCCAGAATTTATTCCAGAGAGTAAGAGAAACAATTTGAGTTATAAATTATTATTGGAGTACAGAAATTTCATTGAGATTGAGAAAATTAAAATTCATGAATTAACAGAATTGCGATAGGCCTTATAAATTGAAAAATATTAATGATCATTAAATTAAAACTAGAGTAGTACGTACCTTAAACTCCGAAGAGAGGATTGATATTCCAGTTTCACCGATTATTTTGCGAGAAGTTAGTTTTCTTTAAAGAAATCAGAACTGTTTTAAAGTGAGGTTGGATAATAATTTAGGGGATCATTTGTAATTTTGATTATATTTGAATGCAAGTTGAAAGTCAGCGGAATAAAGTGTTCAGTTTCTTTTTCTTTATAGTTCATTTAAACACTTTATAAAGTTGCAATATTTATTTAGATTTCAGGTACTTGTAGAAAGTCTCCACATTTTGTAATCGATTTTTATTGTCACGACACTAAACCATATTAAGGTTTACACGATTCCTATTTTTGTAAATTTTTAAAGGCAACCCAAGTTGCAAACGAATTTTATTGTTGAAAATAAATTTGTTCAATATTAATAAATAACGTGCTTCATTTGGGTTAATTTATCAAAAGTCTAAAGTAAATTTTGGTTTAATTTCTGTTTGAACTCTACCAGGAGACTACAGAGTCGACGTCACACAGTGACAGATTGCTAAGAACACATAATTGAGCTAGCCGAGGTATATTAAATTAAACAACGAACCACATACTTTAAAAAATACTACATTTATTATCAATAAAAATAAAATTAATAAAACATAACCTTATCAATATATTACTGGTATTTTTTTTCAAATAAAATGGTATACCGAACAATTACCGGTATAAGTTAGTAGACAACTTAGGGTGGAGTCAATAACAATAAAACGAAAAACCACCTCAATATAATCCCTAGTAAAGTCATCATATATGTTGCTCAGGATAGAGACCGATGGAAGGAGTTGGAAGAGGCCTATGACCAAACATGGACGACAGAAGGCTAAGAAGAAGAAGAAGAAAGTCATCATTACTCAATGATTACTCGGACCAGTAATGCACTTAAGAGACAACCATATGGAATAAAAATCAACGGTGAACTACTTAATGTGATTAAACATGCAGACGATACAGTAACTATGTCAGATAATATTGAATGCTTTGAGAAAATCGGCATCAAAATAAAACTCAAACAAAACCAAATTTTTAGTGTTTAGTCGTGACCCACATCCCGATGCAAGGCTTTAATTAAACGGAGTCTAAGTTGAGAAAGTTCATTAAATGACATATTTGAGAACTATGATAACGGACCAACTAGATCCAGACATAGAAATAAAATGTAGAATAGCAATGACTAAAACTACTTTTATGAAAATGAAGTCATTTCTTTACAATAATCATCTCAGTCTAGAAGTAAGACAAAGAATAATTAAGTGCTATGTTTGGTCCGTACTTTTGTATAGTGCAGAAGTGTGGACGCTAAAAGTATCGATCATGAATAAAGCTTTGGAAATGGGGGTTCACAGACGAAATGCTGAAGTTACCTTGGACAGCAAGGAAAACTAATGAAGAAGTACTAAGGAACGTCAACAAAGATAGAGAACTGCTAAAGACTGTTAAACATCTAAAAATATCTTATCTGGGACATATAGTAAGGGAAAGTCGATATAAAATATTATAACTGATCCTTAAATGCAAAATAGAGGGCCGTAGAGGTGTAGGAAGGAAACAGATTTCTTGGTTAAGGAACATTCGTGAATGGATTCGGATATCAAATGCGGGACAATTATTCCATATTGCAGAAGATCAAGAAGTCTTCACAATGGTGATCGCCAACGTAGTATAATTCTGATATGGTACGTAAAGAAGAAGAAAGTCACAGAAAAGTCACAGTGCACGCAGATTTTCAAATAACTTAAAAACATCTCTAAAAACCCAAAGACAAAATTTTGAAGCAAACGTTATTAAAAGTGGTAACATTAAAAAAGTCTATAAATACATACGTTCCTCCATGACATCTAAAGTTTCCATTCCGCTACTTCAAAAATCCAACCAGACTCTATGCTCTTCTGACAAAGAATCTTCCGAAACTCTCTCTTTAGCATTTTCACAGGTTTTTACTAAATAATTAAATGATGGTTATCTACCTGCTGTTAACTGTAATCGTGTCGGCGCATCCTTACAGCAAGTTGAATTCACAGTGGATCAAGTCGAACAACACTTAATTAAACTTCGCACGGCCGCTTCACCTGGTTTAGATGGTTTAACATCAAAACTGTTAAAAAGGTGCGCAGACACGCTTGCAATACCCTTAACGTTAATTATGCAAACCTCTTTCATCCAAAACTCCTTACCCCCTAGTTGGAAATTAGCTTCCGTTACCCCTATTTTTAAAAAAAGCAACAAACTCGACCCCAGTAATTATCGTCCGATTAGCTTGCTGCCAGTAGTTGCCAAAGTTATGGAAGCCATTATTTCCGAGGAGATGACCAAATTCCTTCTCCAGGAACATGTTATTCCAACACAACAACATGGATTTGTCTCTGGTCGCTCTACTCTAACCAATCTCCTACATTGTGTTAACGACTGGACCTTATCGCAGCCGGTCGACGTTGTTTATCTAGATTTTTCTAAAGCCTTTGACCGTGCACCTAAGCGCAGATTTCTACATAAGCTAGAACATTTCGGAGTTCGCGGTACTTTACTTCGTTGGATAGATGATTTCCTGACAGATCGATATTACAAAGTTAGAGTTGGCGAATCTTTCTCACAGGACAGGCTAGTGGAAAGTGGAGTGCCTCAGGGTTCTGTCCTTGGACCTCTGCTTTTTACGGTTTACACCAGCGATATTCCTTATTATGTCTTAAGTAAAATATCGTTTTACGCTGACGACACAAAAATATATGCCACTCCAAACACAAACCAGCTAACCCTTCAAATGGACTTGGACTCTATTTTAACTTGGTGTTCCCAGTGGTTACTACCCCTAAAAGCGAAAAAATGTGTAGTGCTTCGAATTGGCAAAAATAACCCACTTGATCATCGTGAACAGCAGCCTAACCCATACTTGAATGCGCTGGACCAACGTGGTATCCCGATCTGGTTCGAGACAAGACTCTGTTGGAAAACGTTCAAAGAAAAGCCACTCGAATTTCTTTGGGACCGAGAAGACCATCTTATGCAGAAAGACTTAGTATGGCTAACCTAACTAATTTTAAACTTCGCCGACAACGTGGAGACTTAATTACAACATTCAAAATACTAAATTTCAATTTTGGAAACCTCGATGAAATATTTATCATAAATCAAGATGAACGGCTCAGAGGTCATCAATATAAATTAAAGAAAGAAAATTTTTCTATAAGACAAAGACGTCACCATAAGAGGTCACCAATTTAAACTTAAAAAAGAGAACTTTTTTACAAGATTAAGACAGAACTTTCTTCCAAATAGAGTTTTTAAGTGCTGGAATAACCTTAACGATAACATTGTCTCCGCTTCCTCTACCAACTCGTTCAAAAACAGACTTGACAGTTTTATATTATGGTTAAAATATTGTTTTTCTTTTAAACCAAAAATTGTAATTTTATTTCTTTTATTTGTAATTTTTGTTATTTACTAGTAGGTGATTAATGAAATTTCTTTGTTTTTGGGCATAATAGGGACTTAGTTCCTCTGCCCTCGCTTATATTATAATAATATTAATAATAAAGTCATTATGGCATCGATTAGTGAAACAAATAATATTACTGATCAGATCAAACATTACAATAAAATGGTATTTTTGTCAACTGATAGGGCCTTAGCTACGGTCGGCAAAGAAAGGGAGCTTGTAAAGCAAATCACAAAAAAGAATACTGGGCTACGATTTAATCAATGCATAATTCACCAGGCTACGGAACTAAAGATCTGGCAGGAGAAGCAATACGCAATTAAACCATATTGCATTCTAAGTCGCTAGTAAGTGAAATTTTCGTGAACCTCTATAGAAACAGTAATTAGGTATTGCTACCTAATACCTAAGGTCCGTTTAGAGCAAGGATCAGCAACTAGCGGACCGCGAATTAAGTCCAGACCGGGGAAGGTCGAAAATTGGACCACCAAAAATATTTAAAGGATGGTTTTTGATATCAACGATCTAACTTAAAAAATTAGTAGCTAATAATAATCTTCTATGTTCTAAATCATATTGCGCCGATTCTGGTAGCAAAGCTAAGTGAGTGATAGATTTTATAGAACCTAAAGAAATTCTAAAGCCTTCAAAAAACACTGTGTTAAGTTTATTAATAGATTTCTGAGATATGGGTCCAAATAAAAATAAACCATAGTCTAAGCGAAATCTTATTAAAGCATTAAAGACTATTAAAAGAATTCTAGGATCTGCACCCCACAATACTCTGCAAATTGCATGTAAAATATTAATATTTTTCTTTGTTTTAACAAGGGGTGGCTCATGGCCTAAAAAAGTGGTGAAGATGAGGAAAGCTTGCCGGAGCCAAAAGAAGTTTTAGTTCCTACTTCGCGCCCAAATCTCATTAAAAATTCGTTAAAAAAAATGTATAGTTACACTTATCCTAGATACGATTCGTTGTGTTTGCCTGGGGTATTTTAGTTCTGAACATTGACATTTCATTGAGGTTTTTTTGGCGATTAAAACACCACGCCTGCTAAAACGGGTTGGTGAGTTTCGATTCAGCCGCCCACTCTGGGTCAGACGCTGATTGCAGCCGACCACTCTGGATCAGACGCAGATGTTTAAAATACTGGTTGGTCGACCATGTAAAAGAACATCCCTTTTATCTTCATTTTTCTAATGACTAAATGGAGTGTCTAATATATTACACACCAAGTCATTAATTGGATTCATGTCTGTCTAAAATTATTTTTGTCCAAACGAAATCCACGAGAACACTTTATATCCGAAATCCGAAACAAACAACAGAGAAATGTATTAATAAAGTGCACTAAATAAATAAATAAACTTAATACTGTTACTAAACTAAATTAATAAATACTATACTATACACTATACTATATAAAAATTTCTATATAATAGACTAAATTTCAAAATATTATCGCTGAGAGAAATTTCCGAAAAATAGTAATACCATCACATCCATATCACATACACATCCAACACTGGGCGAAGACGGATAATGGCGGAACTGCACTCGCCAGTTTTCTCAGCTATCACTAAGGATAGGCTGACGTCATGTGGCCATGGCAACCGTGAACGCTTATGCAGATGGATTTCGCATTTCAAAAATGATATTCACCTATTCCTGAATCTTACAGGGAGAGAATTACTTAAGAGAATATATAATTGATTTCAGAATTTAGATATAATAATGTCGCTTGTATTTTTTATTTATTTGTCTCAATTTAATTATATTTTTTTGGTGATCCTCACCTTCACCTACTTCACCTGGCCGGCCGCCGCTGGTTTTAACTAAAATATCAACATGTTTCTTCCACTTGGGATGATTTTCTTGATCTTTTAATGGTATAATTGTGTTACTAAGTTTGATTTTTGGGGTAATAATTCATACAGCTTTACATTTGTCTACAGAAAGAGAACGATCATGTACTAACAAACATTCTTGTACATTGTATAATGAAATATTAACTTTAATAGCCATTTGTTGGATAACTGATCCTTTAACATATAAAACCAAATCGTCAGCATACCCATTAATATTTATATCTTTAGAAAGAATGGAACATAGATCCAATATGTATATATTAAATTAAAGGTGAACCCTGGGGTAAACCTTTGGTTGCTACAGACGGGCCCAAATAGTCACCGTTATTGGATTTAGTGTATGTATAAGTATATAAAAGCCCGTTTTGCAAAATTTTAAAAATAATATTAATTATATGACAAGGGACATTTAAATTTTATAGTTTATTGTAAAGTTTATATATATTCACAGTATGCTGATTTAATATCAATAAAGACGGCAAGAACTTAATGGGAAGATTCAAAGGCTTCTGAAATGAAGGTATGAAGGAAGTCTAAATTGATAACAGTTCCTCTAGTTCTTCTGAAACCTGCCTGAGTATTTTTGAAAACGAGATTATGTTCTAAAAACCAATCTAATCTATTTTTTATAATGATTCATAAAGTTTTTAGTATGCAACAGGATAAAACAATTGGTCTAAAACTATTCAGGAGAAGTGGGCCCTTTAAGGGTTTTAGGATGTTAAGAACATTCAATTTTTTTCCAATCGCTAGGTAAGAGTTCTCCTTTAAGCTATTCATTGTTTATATTTAGAAGGATGTATTTGGCTTATAGAGGAAGATGTTTTATGGTTGAGTAAGAAATATCAATTTTCGGGGCAGAATTTCTTTTATTGGCAATGCAGTGTGAATTTTTGAAATTGAGTTCTGCTTGTTTGAATTTGCAGTATTGCCAGTGCAAATTCTTTTCGTATACGTATAACATTTTGAAGGACGTTCAAAAATACACATTCAGATTCGTATACGACTATGAATTCGTATCTTTTCATTCAAGTTAACTAGTATACCAAAAAATTCGATTGAATTTGAAAATAGGACCCCTGTTCTAAACTTTACAGAATACGTCTCCGGAAGAGAGTTTTTTTTAAATAAATATACCTTTTATTGGTTTTTTAGTGAAAATTTTTATGATATATGGTATATAACTGAATAAAGGAAATTAAGTTTTTGCTTGTGGCTTCCAATATTAATTTGGGGTCAAACTAAAGCAGGTCTACAGAAATCAGATAATTTCATAGTCAATCCTTATATATCTCTTACTTCTACTATACACCCAATTTACTTACAACCTTTATCATTTAGAGCAAAGCCCTATCGCATAAAATCAAATTTATAACAGTAACCCCAATTATAACTTCAAGCGTTATATCCGTTATTCCTGTGGATTTCTTATCACATAAAACGTGTTATAGGTCAGCTATAACCGTTACCGTAAAGTTGATAATAATTTTTATTTGCGGTGGTTATAGCTTTTATTTGCCAATTGTTTTTATACTTTAATGTTCTGGGATTTCTAGAGCTGATTTAAATCCCGTGTTCTTCATTACGTTCTACGTTCCAAATGACTAAATATAGCTTTTAAAACTCCGCCAAAGTAAACAGGGCCGAATATAAATATTTTATTAATTTATTAATTGGTTATTTATTAATTTGGCCCTGTTTACGGGAGGCCTATGTTCAGCAGTGGACGCAAAATGGCTAATGATGATGATGATTTATTAATTTGAACCAAAATGAAGAAATGGGCCAGCAATTACCAAAGACGAAATTGTGAAAGCGCTAAAACTTATAAAACATTAGAAGGCCATGGAACCAGATGAAATAGCTACATAAATCTTAAGAATATTAACAAAAAATCATATAAGCACTCTAATATAATTATTTAATAACAATTTTTATACAAGAGAGATTCCGAAAAAATTATTAATATCAATACTCATTCCAATACTAAAAAAATCAAACGCAGTGAAGTGTGAAGAGCACATGACAATTAGCTTGATGAACCATATTCTAAAAGTGTTCTTACGAGTGATACACAAACGTATCTGTGAAAAGCTAGCTAATAGAATAGCTAAAAACCAATTTATCATCGTCCAGCCTCAAGAGTCCACTGCTGAACATAGGCCTCTTCCTCATGTTTCCAACCCCGTCTGTCTTGCGCCGCTCTTATTCAGTTTTTATTGAGTCTTCTTAAATCGTCAGTCCATCTTGTAGGTGGTCGACCGACGCTTCTCTTGTCTTCACTTGGCCTCCATTCCAATAAACTCTTTTTCCATCGCCCATCTGTCATTCTGGCTATGTGTCCTGCCCATCTCCATTTTAGTCTGGCTATCTTCTCGATGATGTCAGTCACTCCGGTTCTTCTCCTGATGTCTTCGTTTGTTATTCTGTCTCGGAGAGTTATTTCTAACATGGACCGCTCCATTCTTCTCTGCGTGACTCTCAGTTTGGTAGCTGCTGCTTTTGTTAAGGTAAGTGTTTCTGCTCCGTACGTCAAGACTGGGAGGACGCACTGATCAAATACCTTTCTCTTTAGGCATGTGGGCAGCTCAATTTTAAAAGTTTCTCTTAGTTTTCCAAATGCTGCCCACCCAAGGCTGACTCTTCTCTTCAGTTCATGAGTCTGGTTATCTTTGCCAATCATAATTTCATGTCCCAGGTATTTATATCTATCTACGAGTTCTATTTCTTTCCCACCAATACTGATGTTCTGGTTGGGCACCAAATTGGTCATGATTTTTGTTTTCGAGGTATTTATATTTAAACCTACATTTTCTGTAGCCACAACGAGTTCCTGTACCATCTCTCTTGCGATACCTAGATCTTCAGCTGTGGTTGTTGCCTGCAGGTATATTTTGTATAATAATTTAGTATATCTATAATCTAGCCTGCATTCTTTAAGCGCCTGTAATATTTTGCTTAGCTCAACTGAGTCAAAGGCTTTGTGAAAATCGATAAATATTAAAACTAGAGGTTTATTGTATTTCACTGCTTTCTCTATTAGGGTTTTTATACTTTGTAGATGGTCATTTGTTCCGTAACTTTTTCGGAATCCTGCCTGTTCCCTTGGTTGATAAGTCTCTAATTTTCTTTCCATTCTCTTAACTAGTATTCGCGTAAACAACTTATATATATGGTTGAGGAGGCTAATCGGTCTCTAATTCTCTAAATTTGCTTTGTCTTCTGCTTTGTGTAATAGAATCATAGTAGCGTTGTTCCAGTTTGTTGGAATATTGGCGCTGTGAAGGCAGATATTGAAAAGTTGTTTAATTTTTCCAAAAACCAATTGGGATTCAAAAAAGGCTTTGGCACCAGATAAGTATTATTTACTGTACAAACACTAATCGAAAGATGTTGAGATGTCAATTGCAACGTATTCATATGTCTAGTCGACGTCGAAAAAGCTTTCGACAAAGTACAACATCGAAGAATGGCAAAAATACTGCAGAACACAGAATTAGATGACGAAGACGTGAATAATTGCCAATCTATACTGATATCAGAAAGCCATAATACGAATAGACCAACAAAAATCGAAAGAAATACCTCTAAATCGTGGAGTAAGACAAGGATGTGTGATTTCCCCTTTACATTTTAATATGTATTCAGAAGAATTGTTAGAGACATTAGAAGACGTAAATGAAGGCATATTTATTAACGGAGCACTTCTGAATAATCTTAGATACGCAGATGACACAATACTTCTTGCGGACAGCAGAGAAGGACTACAGATCTTGGTTGATCCCATTACCCAATACTGCGAAAGGTATGGAATGGCACTGAATACAAATAAAACAAAAATCATGGTGGTAAGCAAGAACAAGATAGAAAAAGTGTTTATGGTAAAGAAAAACTTTTAGGCAGGGACAAATATCAATACTTAGGTTGCGAACTAAATGAAGAATGGGATAGAAGTACGGAAATAAAACGGCGTATTAAAATAGCTAAAAGTGCTTTTAATAATATGAAAGCAATATTATGCAATGGAAAACTCAACATTGAAATTAGAACTAGAGTATTGAGATGCAACGTGTTCTTTGTCCTGTTGTATGGAGTTGCGGACTGGACAATTACAGAGGCGACAGAGAAAAGACTTCTTAACTTCGAAATGTGGTGTTATCGAAGAATGTGGAAAATATCTTTGACAAAACACATAACAAATGCTACGAAGAATAAAAAAAGATAAAGAAATACTCAACACTATAAAGAAAAGAAAAATGAGCTACTTTGGTCACATAATAAGAAACGGGAAATACGAATTGATGCGGCTGATCATACAAAGAAAGGTGGAAGGCAAAATATGACCGGGGTGAAGACGCACGTCCTGGTTAAAGAATCTGAGACAATGGAGTGGGAAAACGTCAATAGAACTTTTTAGAACGGCTGCAGATAGAATCAAATGGGCCAATATGATAGCCAATATCCTTCGGTATTAGGAACGTTAATAAGAAGAAGAAGGTTAATTTGTATAGGTATATCATATTACATTCAAAATCTTTTACTATAAAACTGGCTAAAAAGATAGTAAATTAAAATAAATGAATTGAAATCAACTCATGTGACGTTTACCCTTCCCAGAAATACGTATCCACCTTTTACACTTAATGACTGCCCACTATTACAATATGATAGCTCCAAATAGCTCGGCATGCATTTAGATTGACGTTTATCATGAAGAAATCACATATTTGCCAAGCACAAGCAACTTGGTCTTAAGTTAAAAATTAAACAAATTGTATTAGCTCATTGGTCACAAATCAAAGCTTTCATTAGACTGAAAGTGATCCCTTCAGAATCTGTGAAGGATACTATTCATTGTTTAGTGTCAGTTACAGTGAAAGAGTTTCAGTATATCTAAACTGGTTAGCCACCCAACTAAACGTGCCAGATGTTCAGAATGAAGTCCGAAGACTAAAACATCTATTCTCATCTGGGAGCTCATATGTCTACTTATCTCTGCTCAACCTAATTTCATGTCCTAAGTACTTATACGATGTAGTCTGCAAAATATCCCTTCCATCAACAGCAATATTTTTATTTAGCACCAGATTAATCATTATTTGCGTCTTCATATTAATCTTAGTCCGACTCCAAAAAGCGTGATATAATTTTTCAAACATTATTATTGCATCATCCATACGATCGGCTGTAAGGACGATGTCATTTGCAAATCTCAATTGACTTAGCTTCTCTCTTATTTTGGTCTCCTCATCACATGGCCTAGTTATTCTGGTTTTCTGGTTTGTATAGTGGTGATTAGTTCTGTTTCTTTACCAACCCTCCCCAGTACTTCTTTATTTATAATTCTATCAGTCCATGATATTTTTAATAGTCTGCGGTATAACCAGAGTTCGAAAGCCTCGATTCTTTTTAAATTATTATTTTATTGTCCAAGCATTATTTTATTGTCCAAGTCTCAGCTCCATATAATAATATTAAAAATATATAACAGCGAATGGTACGTAGTCTGATCTCCAAATTTAGATTTTTGCACGTTAGCAGTGGCTTCATTCGTATAAATGCTGATCTGGCAATCTCTATGCGCCTGTTTATTTCTGCAGTATGATCATTGGTTTCATTGATCAAAGTTTCCAAGTACTGATATTTTCTACTTTTTCTATCACGTTACCATTGATTGTCAATAGGTGATGTATATTTTGTGGTCTTTTTGTAATTAGCATGTACTTCGGTTTTTGCATTTATACTAATTCCCGTCTCAGCACTATTTATACTTAAGCTTTCAATAAGATGCTGTAGATCTTCTATACTTCTATCTATACTCGTTGCTATGATCACAATGTCGTCTGCAGTTGTTAATTAATTTTCCGTTAACGGTAACTCTCGCTTTGATATTATTGAGCGTGTTTTGAAAAATTTCTTCAGAATATAAGTTAAACAAAAGTGGCGATAAAACACATCCCTGTCTAACTCCTCTACAGATCTTCATTTCTTCTGAGTGTTGCCCATCAATTTGAACTATGGTACTTTGTTCCAATATAATGCTTGTACTATATTTATGATTTGACTGTCAATTCGCTTGTTCATAAGTATTGATATTAGTTTTTTCATGTCTTACTTTATCGAAGGTTTTTTCGTAGTCAATAAAGCACAAGTGTATGTGTAACT
The DNA here is from genome assembly GCA_918026665.1 of Diabrotica balteata. Taxonomy (NCBI): domain Eukaryota; kingdom Metazoa; phylum Arthropoda; class Insecta; order Coleoptera; family Chrysomelidae; genus Diabrotica; species Diabrotica balteata. The sequence continues at coordinate 14,526,679 of OU898277.1, read as the reverse complement.
GAATCAATATGCTAATGGCAAATAGTCCTTCTCGAGTACCCATTCCATTTTGGAACCTGAACTGCGTCTCGCTAATATCCTCCTCTAGCCTTTCGTATATTCTTTTATGTATTACACTCAGCAGTACTTTTAAAGTATGACTGATGAGGCTCAGTGTTCGATAATCTCAGCACTCTTTTCTGCTTGTTTTTTTAGGGATGGTTATAAATGCTTACTTCGGTCACTCTTGTGGTATTATTACCGTATCGTACACCGTGTTGAATACATCTGCCAATACTTCTAAGTTATCCTATCTTATCTAATATAATCCAGCTGCCTGATTGTCGTTAGAGTTTTTGATAGCATATTTGATTTCATCTATCGTGATCATTCATTTCACGATAAAAGGATTCTACAAACTTAAGAATTTTGGTTCTATCAGTAGTAATGTTTCCACCTTTGTTTTTTATTTTGTACATATTTTTGTTGCCTATGTAATTCGTATTTCGCCGCAACACCTTTAAACTTTTATTTTCTTAAATTATTTTAGTTATTTCTCTTGTACTGTATTTTCTTGCGTCTTTTCGGATTGACCGGTGGATATTTTATTTAATTTCTTCATTGTTGTGTAGTTACAGCCGTATTTTTCCATCAGCTGGCTTCTTTTACCTATTAGCTCTTTGGTATTTTGGTTTACCTTTGGTCCCCTAAAGTCGCCCAAAATTATTATGTAATATACATTATAGAAAATAGAAATGTAAATTACAGCGTAAAAAAAATGCAGATATTAGTAAATAAATTGTCAAATATTTAAATTTGCCAAATCCTAAAACTTTATCCTTTATTGTTATCGCAATTCACCTGCCACTCTGTACATCGATGGGGGAGGCGATACAGCTGGATTAACGCGTCATAGAGGCTTAGTATCTAAATAAGTATTGCCAAATCCTTTAAAGGTATACTTGCCATTGTTATCGCGGTTCATCTACCACTTTATACATTGATGAAAGGGGCAATATAACTGGATTAAAGCTTCATGGAGGCTGGAGATCTACACAATTATCTGAATAATAAATTGATCAAAATCTCTTGAATAATACTCTAATGTTGCTCGTTTCGTAAATATTCCCAGGGAGTAATATATAACAGTATTAAACTACTTTTAAGTGAATTATTGGAGGTCTGGATATCAATGTGAATGTCTGACAGAAAAAATATATCTTTGAACAAATTGAACGAAATAATAGAATCCATCTAAAATTCTTCCTACGAGATCGGTAATTAGGATTTGAATAATTACTAGAAAATGGAAATATAACAAGTACGCTAAAGGTTTATGAATATTTATACGCTGAGTAAGTTGGAAACTTACTAAAGAAAATCAAGCAATTGAAATTACTTGGAAAGTTAAAATTAGCATGAAATACCTTTCTGTATCTATATTTTAGTGTCAGACAGAATATTTAAACGTAAGATTTACTAAACATATCTGGGTGTAAAAACATAAATTTTTAAAATTGTAAGCCGCAAAAATGAAACCAAAATGTACTATTGAAGAGTTTGCGCTAGCATTACACTAATATGTATCATTAATTCAGGTAATAGTTTACAAAGAGTAATAGACAAATATATAAAATCTACTTAAGAAAACAAAGAAGGTTACGAAAGTAAAATTGTCCCTCGTTAGAATAACATCAACTCACAATGCAGAGTGATTAAACTATCAAAACATACAAATATTAAAACATGTGAAACCTAAATGCTACACTATTTTCATCATTTATATTTCACCAGACAAAACTTTAACTAAATACAAATTACTTAATCTTCTCCAACTCTCTCAAAGTCACTTATCTCGAATTTTAATAGCCATAACATGAGAATGACCGTAACGTTACGGTCATAAACATGATTTCCGTACGAAGTGATCACAGAATTGTTAGAGACAAAATCAAAATTAACTCCACAACAGACAGACAAAAATTTAAACCATCTAAAAAATAGATAGATACAGAACTTCTTAAAGAACGCAAAGAACAATACATAAACCAGCTAAAAAGAAGTGACATATCACAGCTAAAGGGTCTGCAACTAGACGAATTAAACGATAAAATAACAACAGAACTACTAGAAGCAGGCCTGAAGATTGCTAATAAACAAAAGCGAAAACAACAAAAAATTAGCGCTAAATCACAAGATATGCTAAAAAAACGACGACAACTACTGAACGATAACAAAAGAAATACAGTGGAGTATACCGAACTGAATAAAACCATAAGAAAACAGATAAAGGAAGATTTAAACAAATACCAAGAAGACCGCATTAAGAAAATCATAGAGAAGAACAAAAGTTTAAAAACAATGAAGACAAATATAGGAAAAAGAAAACTAATCATGCTTAAAGCTGAGAACAATGAAGAAAGAGATCTAGGAGAAATAGTAAAAATCACAGAAAGATATTACACAGACCTATACAGTTCTAAAAATGACCCACCACTATCATGTAAACAGAATCTCACGAGGAAAATACAAAATGTTGGCTCAGAGGTATTACCAGAAATAACTGAAGATGAAATCGAAAAATCCATAAACGACATGAAAAGAAATAAAGCGGCCGGTGAGGACAAAATACTGGCGGAACTGCTAAAAGAAGGAGGAGACACGATAAAAAAAATGCTAAAAATACTGTTCAACAAATGTCTGTTTGAAGGTAAAATACCCAAACAATGGAGAAATGCCAACACAATCTTAATACATAAGAAAGGAGACCGAACAGACCTAAACAACTACCGTCCTATTTCCCTTTTGTCACAACTATATAAAACCTTCACAAGAATAATAAACAACCGACTAACCTATAAACTTGATAACTACCAACCAGTGGAACAGGCCGGATTCAGAAAAGGATACAGCACAATCGACCATCTACATACGCTTAAAATCTTAATTGAGAAAACCAATGAATACAACCTTCCGCTGTACTTAGCATTCGTAGATTATGAAAAGGCTTTCGACAGCATTGAACACTGGGCGGTTGAAGAAGCTCTGGTCAATAGTAGAATAGTTTCAAGATACCGACAATTGATACATGACATTTACCAAAACGCAACCATGACCGTAATTCTGGACGACAAATTAATAACGGATAATATAAAAGTTAAACGAGGAGTCCGACAAGGCGATATAATTTCACCTAAACTGTTTACCTTGACCCTCGAAGACATAATAAAATCAACAGATTGGGAAAACAGAGGAATATGTATTAACGGAAAATACCAAAATCACCTTAGATATGCGGATGATATACTCCTGGTCTCCTCGGAACGACAAGAACTGGAATTAATGCTGAATGAACTTCATGAAAAATCACTGCAAAAAGGCCTAAAAATTAACTTCAACAAAACAAAAGTAATGACAAACACGGAAGACCAAGAGGCAATAAAAATAAAAACAGAAAAAATAGAACAGGTAAATGAGTATATCTATCTAGGACAAGCAATCAGAGCTAATAGAGAAAATCAAACAGCCGAAATATCGAGACGAGTAAGAATGGGATGGGCAGCGTTCGGCAAACTTTCTTACGTTCTAAAAAATCAAACAATCCCTCTATACTTACGAAGCAAGGTATATAACTCCTGTATCATACCAGTGCTCACCTACGGAGCACAGACATGGACATTTACACAGGCCAATTTGGATAGGATAAGGAAGGCACAAAGAGCGATGGAGAGACAAATGTTGGGTGTATCACTTAGAGATAGAAAACGTAACCAGTGGATCAGAACCAGAACAAAGACAGTAGACGCGATAGAACAAGCAGCAAAACTGAAATGGAAATGGGTTGGACACAATGAACGTCTCCAAGACGGACGATGGAACAATGCCATCGGAAAGTGGCGTCCATACAATGCAAAGAGATCAAGAGGCAGACCACAGATGAGGTGGAAAGATGACATCAGGAAACAAGGAGGTTCCACATGGCAGAGAACAGCTCAAGATAGGGAAAGATGGAGAGAACTGGGGGAGACCTATATCCAACAATGGAAGGATAGAGAATAGGTTCAAAAAAAAAACTTGAGGATCAAATAAAACAACACCAAGGAGAAATATGTTAGAAAATGTTCTTATCACTATGAAGTTATCAGCAATCGGTCTGTAGGAAATAAAACTCTATTTGAAGACCTTATTGCAACATAATGTTAAGCCACAAAATAAGAAAGCTAAAATATTAAGGTTTAAAGTTTAAAAAAAATCTTAAAAATATTGAGTTCACTTAAACATTTATTATTTTACAGAAAAAAACACATACTTATAAACAAATGAAGTTTATTTTAAAAAAGTGGTTTTACATATTGTTAGATTTAAAAAATCGTAACACCATATTGGAAAAAAATATTAAAATTATATATCTACAATTTCCACTTTTTCATTATCATTGTCAGTAGCTTCTTTTAGCTGATTATAACAAGTATGGTAGACTTGCGGAAGGTAATAAGGTTTTTATATTTTTTAATTTATTTTTTGCAATTTTCAGAGGCTCTTTGTATTTTTTTAAGTTTACAACTCTATTGTTACAGGTCTGCCTTTTCTTATGACATTAACTTCTTGATATTCTCCATTGACATTATATTTGACAAAAAATGACCAGCAAAATCTAAGATCTGTTTGTCAGGAAAATGTGCGTTTTTATTAACTTATTTAGAAGAGGTTCAAAACTGTAAAAATCATTCGTTGCCATCTGCGTAACAACAAAATGCTTACTTTTATTTGTTTTCATAATAATATCTGCCCAACCATCTAGCCAATAACTAACTGGTGCACGGTTTCTTTGGCGTTTCTCAATTTGAGCAAAATCCCGGACTGATAGCATAATAGAATGACCACTAACCAGAAAATGATGTGTTATTTGTGTAAATTTCTTTTCCTTGGCTAACGCAACCAAAAAGCCATTAATTGCCAGTTCTTGTACTGACCTGGACAGTTATCGGTAAAAATAACGAGCTTTTCAAAACATGAATTATTCTTCAAAAATCTTAACCTTCACTTAAACCCACTACGTTGAGGAACTACACGCCGCAAGCTATTTGAATGAATTTGAAGAAAATCCGGACTAACCGATGAAACCAAATACTTTGGCGTTCAATCGTCGAGTGATCTCATCATCCTCAAAAATCGTTGGCCTCCCCGGGTACTTTCTCACCAACCTAAGTGGATATTTATTTAACGCGCAATATTAAACGGCATCACGATCAAAGAAATACGGATTTGTGTTATATACACAGACTTAAAATGTTTATATTATCAATTTCAGTGACGCAAAAAGATTGAAAATATTTTTCTTTGTTTTAATATATTATAATGTTCTTATTAATTCTAATTTATTGTTCTTATTTATTAAAGGTTCTATACTTGTAACACTCACAAATTTATTAAAGTCTTTATTATTACTGACTTATTTTACAATTAATTTATTTACGTGTGATACAATTTTAACGCGAGACAGGACTTCTTTTTGACTGACTCTCCTCAACCGTTATTTATATAAAATGCCGTTATCTAGAAGGGTCTGGCGATGCATCGATGACGTTCCATCCATTAGGTGACTTATTCAGCTAGACTAGAAAAGTAGATCGCCTTCTCGTCTAAAAATTCGGAGGGCTCGGGCCGTCGACTGCCTTATTGTTACCTGAACTGGTTATTCGACCCTTCTGGAGAATTTGACCTAGAACATTCGTGAATGAGTAAATATGTTTACAGTTTTTATACGCAATAATATTTATTATCGTAACAATATACTAAAGGAAAATAGAAATACTACACATTAGCTGTTTAAATCAGACTTTATCAAAAGCCTTGTGAAATAATCTATGAAACAGCTCGTGTTAAAGTTACTGTATGGTATTTCTACAAATTTATAAACGTAAAACGTGTACCTTATATGAAATTTTCTAAAAGTACCTTAGATAAATGTTACAAAAAGACTAATACAAAAGTCTTATTGATGCTGACCTTTCAGATACATAATATGGGAACAATTGAAATATGATAAACATCTGCATGTGTTTGGTGTACACTTTATATCTAATTAAAAATAACAGTTTTAATATATGTCAGACAACCGAAGTATATAAACAAACTCCAAGTAGATTAAATTTATTTTGCTTGGCGAACTTATCTTCTCGATAAATTTAATTAACCTGTCTGTTTTCGTTGCAGTTCCACCGAAAATCCTGCCGATAAACCCTATGACAGATCTATTAAGGGAAGGTATGAGAGCCGCGATCACCTGCCAAATCATGGAAGGCGACCTGCCCATTACTTTCCGTTGGGAACGGAACGCGAAGGTTGTCTCCAACAACGCGGCCCTGGGGACCGTCATTAGACGAATTGACGAGTTCGCTTCTTCATTAATTATCGATCAGGTGACTTCCGCCCACAGCGGAAATTATACGTGCATAGCGAGCAACGTCGCCGGTGCGGAGAAGTACGTCGTTCCGCTTACTGTTAATGGTAATTATTATTCTCTTACATAAAGGCTCCTGTTTCGTCTCGTCTAACTTTTATTCGTTATTAGATTATGTTTTTCTTTTCCTATGACAAAAGAATTTATTACTTGTATTTATTTATTTATTGACCAGGTTACCTCCATTTTATAAACTTTTATAGTATATTTGAAAAATTAGCTGGAGTAAATTCTCAGAATATCAATCTTCGAACCTCAAAATACATATGCGTGCACACTGCAAATCTTGTAACTAAAACGTAATCTTAAAAGAAAAGTTCGCGTTAAATTTATTTGGACATTTAGAACAAAGAAATTAATCCAATTCAATACTTAATTGTGTTTGTGGAAAGATAATGGCACGGAATCAAGTTCATTTGCCACAGAATGTTGTATGCAGAACTTTCCTTATAGTATAAATACAGATTTGTGGGTTATGCTGCTTTAAATTTCTATTTCTACTTCTTTAATAAAATTTACTAGAAGTTCTAAGGTGTTTCTATTGGCAGTTAACAAAATGTGTGATATATTTAATGAAAGAAAATATTTCAATGAACTCCGTTTTGTACTGCCTCCTTGGCCAAACTATCAGCCAAACCTAATTTATACATAAATGATTGTTTTGTATTTTGAATAAAAACTCCACAACCAACTCCGTGTTTTGTTTTGGATCCATCTGTATATATAATTATGTTATTTATTAATCCATCCAATATAGATTTTAAAAGGGTATGGTTTATATGATTATATTCTGTATAATTGGGTATTATAACTCTGTGTGGTTTTATTAGTGATCTAAAGGGTATACATAAGCAATTTTTTATTTTTACTAAAAGAAATGTGATCAGCATTAGTCTCAACAAAAGCTTCTGCAAGTGGAGGAGAATTTTTTAGTTTCCAATAGCTTTATTTTCCAATAACCAATTTAGTTTGTTAGGTCTTCTTGTGCCTACTTAATTTGTTGATCATGTTTGACTCAAGGGATTATAATTTTAAAAGATATTTTTGTGATAACATTTGCCGACGCAAGTCCAAAGGTAACTCATTACACTCTGCCAGTATTGCTTTCACCGGTGATGATACCATCCCACCGATGCAAATTCTAAGATATTTATGTTGAATTCTGTTTGTTTTTTTAGATTGGTATTACCAGAGGATCCGTATAAACGACATCCATAGCCAATGATAGAATGCACGTAGGCTCTATAAAACAATACTTAATTGTGAAACATACACTTAATATAAAATAATAAATTACATTAAGTAATACACAAATGGGATTTAGGAAAGGACTGGGAACACGAGATGCACTGTTTGCATTAAGTGTTCTTTCGCAGAGATGCTCAGATATTAATCAGGAGGTATATGCCTGTTTCATTGATTTTGAGAAGGCATTTGACAGAGTACAGCATAATTGACTTAAAGAAATTTTATTAAATAAAAATATAGACAGTAGAGACATTAGAATCATCTGTAACCTCTATTGGAATCAAACAGCAAAAGTGAAAGTTGAAAAAGAACTGACCAAGGATATCCAGATTCGCCGTGGGGTCCGCCAAGGGTGTATTTTATCACCCTTGTTATTCAATTTATACAGAGAAGCCATCTCAGAATTAGCGCTTGCCGAGATCAGTGAGGGCCTTATAATAAACGGTGAGCCACTTAATAACATAAGATATGCTGACGACACCGTCCTTCTGGCAGGAACACTAGAAGAACTGCAACACCTTGCTGAACAACTAAATATATATTGCAACGATTATGGACTAAAAATCAATTTGAAGAAAACCAAGTTCATGGTATTTACAAAAGCACAAAACATCAAAGTTAAGCTAGTACTAGATAATCCAGAAATTGAACAAATATCTTCGTACAAATACCTTGGAGCATGGATCACAGAAGATACTGATCAGACAAAAGAAATAAGATGCCGCATTGAAATTGCGCGGTCAACTTTTAATAGAATGAGAAAATTTTTTGTAATCGCGATATCAATATATCGCTCTGGATAAGAATGCTTCGATGTTATATTTTCTCTACCCTTGTGTATGGAGTTGAAGCTTGGATACTTCAAAAATATAACATTAAAAACCTAGAAGCATTCGAAATGTGGTGTTACCGACGTATTTTGAAAATATCATGGATGGATCGCAAAACAAACGAACAAGTTCTCGAACAACTAGGAAAACAATGCGAAGTTTTAAATTCCATAAAAATCAGGAAATTGGAATACTTGGGGCACATAATGAGAGGTGAAAAGTATGAACTACTAAGGAATATAATGCAGGGTAAAGTCAAAGGTAGAAGAAGCGTAGGAAGACGTAAAATCTCGTGGCTACGTAATCTCCGTGAATGGTTTGGATGCAGTTCAATTGATCTATTCAGGCGAGTAACCAATAAAGTTATAATTGCCAGAATGATTTCCAATCTCCGATAGAAGTGGAACTTGAAGAAGAAGAATAAATTACAATAAATTATACTGAAACGTAGAATACATACACAAAAACTTTATACATTCCTATTAATAACTAATAATATTCTTAATACTAATAATATTAGAAATAAGAATGAAAATTATATTAGCAATAAAAAAATAAATAAATAAATAAAAAACAATGAAGTTGACGGTAATTAGTTTAAGTGTAAAACAAACTTTTGAGCTACAGTTTAAAGTTACACTTCCTCATATTCTGTTTCACACGAAGTGTTATTCGATCCGGGATGAATTATTATAGGTTTTATACTGCTATCTATTATATGATCAAGCTCCCACATATTTTTCTTAATATCCATAACGATTAATACATTTTAATGTATTAATCGTTACTTCGGCCAATGTTCAATCGTTACTTCGGATATTGATTTGTGAAAAAGATTAGTAACATCTGACAATTTAAAAGTTGTATTATTTCGAGCAACGTTACTTTCAACTTCGGCCCATACTAATTCAATCAGATTCTAGCACGCAATGATACGGTGGTGGGCGAAGTATTTAAATTCCTCGTTTTTTGGTCATCTCCTCAATGACATATTTTTTATAATTTTGTTTATTAATTTTAGCAAGCTCTAATAATGCTGCTTTTGTCATTGTATCGGTTAAGATTAAATTCGTAGAAGTTAACCACATTGCAATTTCATCTTTCCTCCATTGAGTAGTTGGTAAACGTTCAACTAATCTAGAGTGGTAACTTGCATTGTCCATCACAATAACTAAATTTTTAGGTATGAATTCAATCATCTGTTCAAAATATTCTTCAAACACGTTTTCGTTCATCTCTTCGTAATAATCACAGGTCTTTTTTGATTCAAACAAAAGTAAACCCTCCTTAAGAAATCCATTCATATTACCTATATGCGTAACAATTAATCGTCGACCTTTACTTGTTGGTTCCTTGAAACCAGTTGAATATCCTTCCAGAAATGCTTGTCGACATGTTTTTATAGTTTTGTCTTTCCAAACTCTCCCTACAGCCCACGTTTCGTCTAAATAATAGATGTTCTTATTTTCTGTCCTCATTTGTTTTATTATTCTGAAGTAGTCTCATCTCCAACGCACAATTTCTTACAAAACAACGGAACCCACTTTGAACATTTACTTAATTAACAGTTTTAACAAATTTGTAGTTCAACAAAAACCTCATTAAATTTTCCATTTAAGCCAAAGTTTTACAATTATTGCTGCCCTGTATAATTATTATCTATACCATTGGATAGTCTTTTTAACGTTTTTTTATAGTCTTTTTAACGATGTAACACAAGTAGGGATTTAAAATTTAAACTTTTTTGGTTGTGGTGGGTGGGGCCTAGGGGGTTGATGGGGCTGAGTTCTCTTCCATGTCATTTTAGTTCTCCCTTGCCATCCTAGAAACGGTTTCAAGCATGTTTTAATATCAGTTTTTGTTCGTGAGATATAGCCCATTGTAAGTATTAAAATTGACACACTGTATAAGGGTTTATGGATTTTCTGAAATCAACAAATAATTTCCATTTAAGCTTTATATTAAAAAAAAGGACAATACTGTTCAAGCTTCCTACGTCTGGAATTATACCCCATAATGTAACTTTCCGACCGAACGTTTCATCAAAAATTTAACTCATAAAACAGAATAAAAGTCTTTAAAAAGTTTCCCCGAACTACCTCGTTCTGTTTAAAAACTTTCAGTTCCGTTTCACTTCATTTCTGAGAACATTTTCCACGTATTTGTACAAAAATTTAACTATCACGAGCAACTCCGGAAGCGTGTTGTTTCGCCTCCATATCGACGTAACTATCAACAGTAATTATTTCACCTTTCTCTTCCTCTTGACTCCTTTTCTTTTCGTTTGTAATCTTCAAGGGGTAATTAAATTAAGGGTGTTAAAAGTTGCGAACAATGCGAGAGTTTCGGAATGGGTTTAGTCACATCGGGGCTCACTGGATATGGTAGTAACATTTTGCTCTAATTATCCATGGAAATAATTTTAAATGTAGAATCACTGTTTTATTACTTTGAAATGGATTTCTAATGTTTCACCAACAATGTGGGGATTCTGGAAATCACATTACTAACTAAGATATGAATTTATTAAGATTCTGAACCCGTTTTATTATGGCGTGTTCAAATTAAATATTGTATTTATACGGGATTAAACCATTTGTAATAGTTATTCTCCCTTTTAATCCTTTCATTTATCGTTACAATATTTAGTGAGTTATAGCAAAACTGTTCGGTTACACCGTAATCGGGTGGCTTTATACAGCAGCAAATACCACAAATTTGTAAACATATATGTCTAACGCTCCTTTCACACACTAAGAATTTGAACGTGCGATGGTTTGAACGCACGACTCAAGCAATCGCATGGTACCTTTCACATTACACGGCGGTTGAGACGTTCGGTGAAGTCGCCGTGTGCAGGCCGTCCACTGCCACTTAAGTTCGATTCAGACACATCAGTCCCGTCACAGTCCCGACGCCGAACCGGTCCTGTTTGGTCACAGAACTGTCAACTATCTGACAGCTGGCAAACTGTTCGTCGCCTGATGAATGTTAATGCCGGCGTCATATTTCTATTAAAGAAGATTTTGTATGACGGATTGTTCGGTTTGGCGCCAGGACTGTGACGATACGTGACTGATGTGGCTGAATCGACCTTTATACAAACAGACGGCGCCGTGCCGTGCTTACGAACCTAGTAGTATACGTGACTTAATGCATCCTTTCACATGATACGGTCATTCAGTCGCACGAAGGTACCTTGCTGGGTTGTTTGGTATATTTTTTATACCAAACTGTTTAAAGTAGGTGATGAATATGCTGTGTGAAATTGATAGTGAAATACTAATAACATTGGTTGCGAGACCGGTTCTTTGGGGCAAAACAATAGAAATATGTATATAAAGATAGAAACTTGACAAGAAATGCTTGGAATGATGTGTGTAGTGCACTTTACAGTGAATTTAAGGAACTAGGTGATAATGAAAAGTCGTATCTTTTTGCGTTAATAGGATGGATCCAATGAATTCGGTCCCTCTTATTTCTCTTTTTTCGACGATAGTGTAACCACAACGCTAAAATTTGATTTCGCTCCATATCTACACTACACCTTTTATTTTACGAAATTATATTTAGTGTTATAAGGTAAACGACTCTGTTACAACTGAAAAACGGCAGCAGTGACGCCTTGTGTGAAAGCATCAATTCTGAACGTGCGTCAAAACTACCGAACGGCAAAACGACCGAACGTTCAAATTCTTAGTGTGTAAAAGGAGCGTTGACCAATTTGGTACCCAACCAGAACATCAGTATTGGTGGTAAAGAAATAGAACTCGTAGATAGATATAAATACCTGGGACATGAAATTATGATTGGCAGGGATAACCAGACTCATGAACTGAAGAGAAGAATCGGCCTTGGGTGGGCAGCATTTGGAAAACTGAGAGAAACTTTTAAAAGTGAGCTACCCACATGCCTAAAGAGAAAGGTATTTGATCAGTGCGCCCTCCCAGACGTACGGAGCAGAAACACTTACCTTAACAAAAGCAGCAGCTACCAAACTGAGAGTCACGTAGAGAAGAATGGAGCGGTCTATGTTAGGAATAACTCTGCGAGACAGAATAACGAACGAAGACATCAGTAGAAGAACCGGAGTGACTAACATCATCGAGAAGATAGCCAGACTAAAAGGGAGATAGGCAGGACACATAGCCAGAATGACAGATGGGTCATGGACAAAAAGGTTATTGGAATGGAGGCTAAGGGAAGACAAGAGAAGCGTCGGTCGACCACCTACAAGATGGACTGACGATTTAAGAAAAGTCAATAAAAACTGGATAAGAGCGGAGCAAGATAGACGGGGTTGGAAACATGAGAAAGAGGCCTATGTTCAGCAGTGGACTCTTGAGGCTAGATGATGATGATGAAAAGGAGCTTTAAGGATAAGCCAAGAAAAAGATCACGTTCAGAAAAAACCTCCGTTTTTGTTGACATTGTCTTTACGATTCTTTGTCCTGTATTGGGGTCAACCGGAAATCCTTCGGAATCATACGTAATAGGGACATCCCTGTATTCATTTTCTTGGTATTTATCAAGTGTCTAGGTCTAGGCGAATCTATTAGAATACCCAATCCATACTAACCAATGTATCTCGAACAGCACAGACCCACTAAACCTTTTAACAGACCTAAAAATACAAGAATAAAGATGATACCTAGAATTATAAAGAGTAAAAGGTACCATGGATTTTCCAATATATGTTCGCTTCCAAAGGTATATCTTTATTACAAAATCCTATTTTTTGTCCATATGGAAAATAGTAAAGGTCTTCAGCTAGCGCTCTGAATATTGATGATAACAGAAGCAACAAAAATGGTACTAAAAATGTACAGTGTCAAATGTTTAATGTCGCCGAAAAGGTCCACCGAACTATAGAACAGAATAAAAGTCTGAAAGTCCTGAAAGACGCCTAAACAATGTAAAATGTGAAATATACAAACTAAAGGAGTCCCCATATCAAATTGAGAAGAACTACTACACATAGTTGAAGACTTCTATCAAGAACTGTACACAGGTCAAAGAGAAAACCAAACGAACTTGGAAGCCACCGCTTCACGCAAAATCACCAACCAGGGTTCGAAGCTTATGCCACAGATTGCACTTAATGGAATCCAAGACGCAATGAAAAAAATGAAAAACACCAAAGCATTAGGAGAAGATGGAGTCGTAATAGAAGCTATAAAGATGAGCGGACGTGCCCTTCTAAACCAAATGAAAATTTTAGAAACCAAATAAAAAATTCGGAACAAAAGATCACCTTCTTCTTAGGGTGGCTGTCCGTTCCGAACGTTGGTGATCATTCTGGCTATGAAGACTTTGTTGGCTGCTATACGAAATAGCTGTGTTGAGGTCTTTCTATACCATGCTGTCAGGTTAAGAAGCCAGGATATTCTTCTTTTTCCTGGAGCCTTTTTTCTTAAATTTTACCTTGCAAAATGCGTTGAAGTAGCTCGTATCTGCCTTGATATCTTATTATAAGTCCCAAGCACTGCAGCTTACGGCCCTTCACGATGTTGACCAAATCCGCAGTACTTCTTCATTGATGACTTTGTCTGTCCATAGTATCTTCAGGATGCTTCTGCATGACTATAGCTCAATAGCCTGAAATTTTGATAGAGTTTCCGCCTTCAATATACACGTTTCTACTCCGTACAGAAGATCACCTACAAATAGTAAAAATCTTAATAGAAACATCACAAAGGTCACTGGTACTTATCTTCGTAGACGTTCACAAAGCCTTCGATACCGTAGAATTAGACAGCATTATAACTGATCTGAACAATAGTAGAATAAATCAATATAAGGTTCAATGTTCGAATAATTGAACTTTGATGGTATACAAGGCAAATATCGAACACAGTAATTGAATAAATCTTGCCCAAGTACTTTCGATCAATAGATCATCCTCATGGGCATTTCGTCAGTTGTGGCCTATCCGACATGAGTAGAATGTCATACATGTAAATTTGGACATAACAATACAATACACAAAGACAAACAAACACTTTAAAATTTTTTTAAAAATGGAGAAGCTACATGTTATATAGAAGCCGGAGACAGAATGGCTCCCGGTCTGGCGGAAATATTGAGATCTATCTCAATAACACTATACATATAAATAACACTTGCTTGGGCAGCGTATGGTTCACTAAGAGACATCTTTAAGAGTAACATCCCGATGACTATGAAACGGAAGACATTTGACGTTCTTCCTATTATGACATACGGGACAGAAACTCTCACTCTCACAAAAACAACAGCACCAAAAATGCTAGTGGCACAAAGACGCATGGATAGATCGATTCTCGGCGTGACAAAAAAAAAAGACAAAATAAGGAACCAAGACCTTGGGAAAAGGAAAGACTAAAAGATTTAAGATGAACTAGAAAACTAATTGAATGGTGCCCAGGAAGACAAAAGCAGGAGAAGACGACTATCAACACGCTGGATGGACGACATTTTAAACGAATATCCAAGAAATAGCAACACGACGCACAGAACCGTGAAGACTGGAAAAATGGGAGAGACCTATGTCCAAATAAGTAACAAATTTTCCTGAGATTAATGATTTTATAATAGTGAAATGTGTAGTTAAAAATGCACTGTGGTATTTAATACGCAAATCATACATTCACGTCATAACAAAATTAAACTGACCTTCGCTGATAATTAGCCAATGTCTTCACACAAACACCTCTTCTTATTTGCTGATGTTGCAATCCAAAGAAACTTGTCCACGTTTCCCAAAAATGTCCCTGCTCCTCTGCAATCTCGTTCTCATTTCTCTTGCTCTGCCTCGTACAGTATTCGTTCTGGCTTTCTCCTGATGCGGTATTCCACCCTTTTGAAACCACTTAAAAATTACTGGATACTTTAGAATCAAGGAGTTATATCTTCTCTCGAATTGGCCTCATTCCTCGTTCCAACGATATGAATCTTGTCACTTTTGACAAAACCAACACTCCATCCTTTTTTTCTTGTACACTACATTCACAATCTACATCCAACCAAACAGACTGCCTTCCTTACTCATTCATTTCATCCTTCCAAAATCATTCCCCCCCCCCATGAGTTAATTTTACAAGCAATCAAAACAAATTTTAGTCATGACGTATTTTCCACAAAACTATTTTCTTCTTCTTAAACATGCCATAATGGATTTCCAAAAAAAAATAATATTCCAAATATTTTAATTCTATTTTCTACACTATTTATATTTTAATCTATCTTTACAAATCGTAATACACAGGTATATTTTAACTATATCAAATTGATGGCCCTACTGATTACAGAAACATTGCGGCATATTCAACATGAAACTGTATCCCGAGAACCCAGTACCTCCCCGGTATATTTTAACTATCTATAATGTACCCAATATCCGCATTTCTTGAAAAATTAAATAATCTATTCTTCTATTAAATAAAATTACCCATTGTCCTTGGTTTTGATGAACCGTTTGAAAAACACTTTCTTCCTCCAACTCCCTAATCGTTTATTTGGAATGCATTGTTCTTGTGGTTAGTACACAACTCCGAGAATCACTTTCTTAAAAACTGGTTATAACTATTTTTACAAAATTTGTCTTATACAGGGTGTTCAAAATTTATATGCTCGTTGCTCGTGGTTGAGAAGTATGAAAATTTTTATTTTAAATTGAATTCTAAATATGAATATGGTCTTTTAATTTCTCATGTCACATTAGAAATATTATGCCCAATTAACTGTTCGCAGACTGTCATTAAACGTTTTTGTGTTTGTTTTGTTTTAATTTGTATCGTGTTTGTTTCTAATATTTTAATTGTGAACGTAAATTATACAACTACATGTTACATGTTCAAAATAGCTGCAATCCACATTGTACCCACAAACCTTTTTGATGTTAAGGTAAATCATATTGCCGTTAATCTCAACCAAGTAAGATATAAACAACAAACAACTATTGAATGTATTTTACCATGTTTTAAATAATTGTAGCTTTCATCTGATGATGCCAATGAAAATTGGCGAAATATAATGAACTGTTGAACAGAGTGCACTTGGCTTTTAATCAGCTGTATACCCAATTAACCTCAATTTCCTTTTCATCTACCAGATCAGCTGTTATTTTAGAGGATATATATATATATATATATATATATATATATATATATATATATATATATATATATATATATATATATATATATATATATATATATTAATGTTATTTATTTCGAATTCTAATCTAATTTTTTTCATGATATAAGAATAATGCAGCAAATAAACTTGGCAATACATAAACTTGGCAAAGTATTATAATATAAGACCTTAACATTTACATGTTTAAGTTTTGCTCCTTCAGATATTAAACAAACAACATTAATTAACTTTCTAAAGCTATGAAGCCCTTTGTGTTCATATTGGCTGTATATTTAGCTTTTCTTTTGTTGAAAACTTTCAACAACGAACCAAATTGATCAAGTCGATACGAAACTAATAAACAACCAAACTTTCAAACAAAACCATTCATCTATAAGTTCTTATCAAAGATCACCGACATTAGTATTCCCGAATTCGCAGGTATATATTTAAAGAAGTGTCATGGGTTTAGGCGTAGAATTTTCCCCGAGTTAAAACTTTGGGGAAATGTTCCAATAATGAATTTCCGCCAGCAGAGAAACTATGCAAGGGGTCTACCGCTACTGGCGTTAATTATAATTATCGGTTTTCATTTTTTATCGCTAAAACTATGGCATGTAATTCAACTAAATGGTGAATTCATAAACGCTGATGTGGGTTGCTACTGTATAGTTTTGTAAACGAAGTAACGATAAGTTTAAAACCAGTTTATTAATTAATCTTTATGAAGAAGTTTTTGTATCATATAGACCTATCAGGGGCACAGGATCAAATCCGGCAACGTCCATCGTGCATGATTTGACATGAAGTAAGAAAACATTCTCGTTTTTGAATCTTCTTCTTAGAGTGCCGTCTCCCTACGAAGGTTGGCAATCATAATGGCTATTTTTATTTTTGAACTTGGTGCTCTAAATAGATCAATTGATCTGTATTGATGTCAATTACGTAGATTTTTCAACCATGAGTTCTGCCTTCGGCCAACCGATCTTCTTCCTTGAATCTTTCCTCGTATTATGAGTCTCATACTTTCATATTTTGGTCCCCTCATCACGTGGCCTAGGTATTCCAATTTTCTGGTTTGTATAATGGTGATTAGTTCTGTTTCTTTACCAGCCCTCTTCAGTACTTCTTTATTTGTAATTCTATCTGTTCTTTCCATTGTCCGGGGGATTTCAGTATTGTTTCGGCTTCCTTTTAGAAATCATACACTATGAAATCTTCGCCTACTTTTATTTAACAGTTGCCTGCTGTAAAATTATATCAATGTACTGATTTAGACTCAATATTGTGTTTTTTTTTACGAAATTCCTTTTCACTGTTTCCAAACACTCTATCTGCTGGAATATAGAAGTGACCAGTTACTAGAAACACCAGTTCTACTGTTTTAATAGAAGGACATTCCAACGACCATTTGCAACACATCGTGATTATGGTGAAAGTTTTATTCTGGTCTCCGCAGTCGCCTGAGATCATTCTAATGGTAGTGATATTGGTGAGATACGTCTTGTTTAGGTGTTATATACTACAGATGCTATAGTATTAGAATTTTTTAAAGAAAGTGGTTTCTATCCAAACTTTTGCGAAAACGTTGTTATTATTAAGTAGCGACTTTGAAGTTTCTTCCTTAAGGGTTAAATTAAAAAGATATAATTGCCTTGTATAATAACACGATTGGTCTGGTACTTTGGAAAGGTTCATGTTTTTTGGTAATCATAAGAAATTATTTTCACACCCTCTTGTTCTGCCTTGAGCAGCGAATAGAAAGATTTTGCCCTCAATCTATGAACTCTTTTTTCTACTCTGAACTGATCCTTTTTCCTGATATAGATATATAGATTGAAAATCTATATTGAAAATGATCTATATTGAAAATGCAAAATCCTAAATTGTATTCGGTGTTAAAAATATGTCTGAAGTAACATTCTTCGCCGGGGGTAAACATTCATTTTTGTATAGTTTATACAGTTTTTGGATTATTTATGGCAAATATTTACGGATTGAACTTTGGCTTCGACAATGTCACTGCAGTTGTAGAGATAAAAACTACGCAATGTGTACCATTAACAAACAAATAACATATAACAAACCATTTATTGTATTTTATACCATGCTTGTATATTTCTATTTCTTACAATACCAACCTACAAAACATAACATTACCTGACTTGCCGTAGATAAAATAAAGTATGCAACTCACAATACCATTTGTATTCGGTGATTTTTATATTATTACCCGAATTATCGTAGATAAAATATAGTACGCTACTCATAATACATCTGTATTCAATAATTTTCATGAAAATGATACGCATATTTAGAATAAAAGTACTGCATAGTAATGCACGTTACGTGTATAGTAGTACTCAATCAGAGAATCAGAGAAGATTATATCGAAGGATGTTTGTTGGTTTGGTCATACTGTAAGAATGGTATACGTTTTTCAAATAATCATGTTCTATTTCTAGTAATACCTCACAAGTTATTATAGGTTATATCGTTTTCAGCGTTACCTCGACTTTCATACATTGTTTCAAGAGAGAGAGAGAGAGAGAGAGAGAGAGGAGAGAGAGAGAGAGAGAGAGAGAGAGAGAGAGGAGAGAGAGAGAGAGAGGAGAGAGAGAGAGAGGAGAGGGAGAGAGAGAGGGAGAGAGAGAGAGAGAGAGAGGGAGAGAGAGAGGGAGAGAGAGAGAGAGAGAGAGAGAGAGAGAGAGAGAGAGAGAGAGAGAGAGAGAGAGAAGAAGCGATAGGCTGAAGGAATGTCTTCTTACGATGATAGGTGCTAGATGGTTTGGGCATAGTTAAAGGATGTAGCCGACAGGTGGCGATTTGTATGACGAGATGATTCTGTAATAGCCGAAATCCAATCAAACAACAAAATAGGTCCAATATATGATAAAGCGCCGATAAAAATACAAACATTAATAAATTAAACAAATTTTGTTTAATCTATTAATGTCTGTATTTTGAGAACGATTTCCGAAGTGGAAATTGAAACGTCAATAAACTTATTTCAAACTTTAATTGTAGTTTATTCCCATTAAAATAGTAATTGCTTTAAGATGCCACAAGATAATAGCTTCAGAACAATATAAATATATAGTTTTGAAAAAAGTACATACGCCTTGTGTTTTCAGTTCCTCCTCGTTGGACCGTAGAACCGGCCGATTCAAGTGTAGCTGCTGGACAAGAAGCGGTGATTCATTGTCAAGCTGATGGATATCCCAAACCTATTATAACTTGGAAAAAGGCTGTCGGTAAGGCAAAGATTAATATTATTGTTTTAATTTAGTGCATGTGACAATTATTGTGTGATTACTGTTTTAGGAGAACAACCCGGAGAGTACAAAGATTTTCTCTTTGAACCAAATGTTCAACAATACCAAAACGGTAGTTTAATATTCATGCACATATCAAAGGAGAACGAAGGACATTACTTGTGCGAAGGAAAGAACAACATTGGTACTGGAGTTAGTAAAGTGATACACTTACGAGTGAATGGTGAGATCATTTGTAGTTTTGGTAATCTAGTTTCTCAGTAAGAATTTAAATTTGTTGCTTTGAAAATATAATAACAACTTTTAAATCAAATACACAATCAAATTCTTTATACATGTTCCTTAAGTGCCTTGAACACGTTTTAACATAGATTTAAAACATGATAGTTTGAAGAGCATAACTTAAAAAAGCGCTAAAGGTCTATCATACCATACTCTAATTTGCTAAAGGAGGTTTTGTTTTAACAAATTGAATACACGGTGCAGCATGTCAGCTAAATAAAAAAGAAACATACATGAATAAGTCGATTGAGAAGACCGGATAAATGACATTTAAATTCTGCATTGGTCCTCCTAGCCACATTGCAATATGTTTTCAATTCAATTTTACAATACGGTAGAGCGTCGATTATGCGAACTAATTGGGGGCATAGCTGTTCGGAAAACCGATTTGTTAAGATAATGGAACTACATTGATTACAGTCATACATATTTATCCAAAAGGGAATGAGAGCCTTTCGTTTTGCTTCTATACAAAACGAAAGTAAAAGACGCAGGAAAACATGCTGCCAAATTAAAATGGAGCTACGCAGGACACAATTTCCGACTGAAGGATAAGTGATGGAACCACGAAATACAACAATGGAGACCATGGTTAGAAAAGAGAAGCAGAGGAAGACCACAAATGAGATAGGCTGATGTCATTAAGAAGATCGGAGGACACAACAGGAAGCAAGTGGTACAAAATAGAAGACACTGGATTGATTTGAGGGAGGCCTATATCCAAAGTTGGATTACTTAAGGCTGAAGAATAAAAAGACAAATAAAAGCCATATTTATATACCTACATATTTATTTATATCTTTAATGACAAATAGGAATTAAGCAAAAAAGTTCAGTCTTTGCAACAACATATTTTTGGATACAATATTGAAGAAAATTGAAGATATTTTAAGCATTAATTACTAACGCTTAAAAAATCTTCAATTTTCGTCTACAAGAAGCGTACTTGAGAGACCAACAAATCCGAACTCGTTTGCGAACTGTTTTTAAGGACAGTTGTTTGATACTGGTCACTTTCAGCTTGTGTTTCAAACCAACGCACGGCCATATCTAAGCAAATAAAAGCTTCTGAAGCACCAATTATATTTTCATCTTCATTATCTGAACTTGCACTTACGGAGGTGCTAGATGTGGTGTCAGTTTTATTACTTATTTGCTCTATAATTTCACTATTTTGCATATTTTGGTACCTGGGATCATCATCGTCGAAATCCATCTATTGTTAAACTTCTTCTTCATCACATCCGTCGCAATTGAGTTTTTTTAGCATATCTATCATTTCAGACTTATCTTCCTGTTTTCTTTTGTATATTTCCTTTTTTGTCCACTATTTTACTATTTTTTAATAAACCAAAAACTTTATTCCACTCTTTCTTCTTCCTCCCCTTCTTTTTTGAAAAGTAACTTACAAATCAATTTTTTCTATAAAACCATTTGAAAGTTTCAATAACACCGTGATCAATGGGCTATAATAATGAAGTCACATTAGATGGAAGAAACATAAATCGTCTTTTTCATTTAAGATGTCACATAATGGATGAGTTGGGACGTTATCAAGAAGCAATAATGTTTTCTCTCTTTTACCATTTTTTAATTGATGGGCTTTAACGGAGGATATAAAAGTTCCTATAAAGATCATTCCATAAAAATTGTATTATTTATCCAAGCATTCTTTTGCAAAGTATACTACACAGCGTGGTTGATTGCTTTTACCAATAACAAGCATGAGCAATCGGTGGTTGCCAGTTTTATTAGCACAAGCTAAGGCAGTGAAACGATCCTTGGTTATTTTAAATTCATGTGCTGCTAATTCACGCCGTCACGCAAGAGTTTTTCTTGGAAAAACTTTCCAATTGAGCACAGTTTCGTCTGCATTGTAAACGTTTTTGAGTACGTAATTTTTTTCCTTCAGTAATTCACTTGGTCTTATTTTGAATGACTCTACTACTGATGAATGAGCAGATAGTTTTTCGCCTTGTATTTGGAGTTCACGAATTCCATCTCTCGACTTAAATCGTTTTAATCAGCCTGTGCTTGGTTGAAAATTTGACGAACCTCTGAGTTTTTCATTAAATTGAACTGCTTTTTCACATAGAGTAGGACCACAAATAGGTTCTTCCTGGGATATTAAATGACCCTCCTATCTATGTTAAATGTTGAGTGACAATGAATTAATGAATCAGTGTCTTGTAAAAATTGTGGTAGTAGGGAGTTTGAATAACGGGTCGTTCGGTTGATCGACGTTCGGATAATCCACGCTTAACTGTATATCGAAGGTAAAAATTCAGCTAATTAGAAATTATATTAATTAAATTCAGTGTAGATAAACATGGTCATATCATATCTATATCTCGAACTCTCTATTCATCATTTATTGGCTTAACAACCCAGTTTGGGCTTTGGCCTGTTTAATTAATTATCTTTATTCATTTCTATTTCTAGCTTTTGTTCTTTAGTTTCTAGTTTCGAGTTCCATTAAATCCTTCTGTACTTAGTAAATATATCATATTTTGGCCGCCCCTTGAGTCGCTTTGCCACCATTTGTGGTTGGGTTAATATTCTTGCTGATTCAGATATCCATGTTAGTCTGCCAAGCTTTATCAAGTTTATTACAAGATAGTTGAGCACTGGTCTGATAAGGGTTTTAGAGATCCGACATTGATATGCCATAATAAATATATATCATTTTAGATATCCCAAAAGTACCTTGTAGGATCGATTAGTTAGATAGATTCTGCTCAGAGTTTCTGCCTTTGTTCTGTTTTCTCTATCTATTAGGGATTCTAGAAATGTAAGTTTTGAGACATATTGTATATCTTCCCCCCTCGTCATGATAATTTGGTTGGCTCCTCGCCTACTAGGAAGGGTAAAAAGATCGAATAGAGAAAAAGAGATTCCATAAGTAACTGACTGATTTGTCACTTTATACTTTTTCCTATTGCTGATTGTATTAGTTTTAAAATCAGTATTTAAATAGTTTAAACGGTTATCTTAATTTTAAGTGTAATTTATTAATGTAATTAATGTACTCTAAATTTAACAATGTAGCCTATTATAACCTGTTTAATTGCTTTCTAGCTCCAGCATATTTTACTCAAAAATCCAAGCAACTTCAGGTGGTTAAAGGAGAACAAGCCCATCTGCAATGTTCTGCTCTTGGAGATACGCCAATGGAAATAGGCTGGAAAGTCGGAGGTCAACATATATCCAAAGATGGAGATCAAAGGTAATCTCTTTGACCTTGTTTCAATAATAAGTAGGTCATCTATTAACTTATTTATTTACTTTATTTTTGGACGGTATTTGAAAAATAATAAACTGGAAACCTATAGTAAAAAATATAATAATTTTAATTAATCATATTCAGATTTAGCCATACGGTTCACTTTTCCTCTAAGGGAAAAATTCACTCATCCCAGACACATCAACAGGATTGAGCTCTGGTGGAACTCTTTCTGTGTTATCAAGTCCTAGGTGACTTGGTATGTGGGTGTATCTTCCAACAATTTTCGCACGCATCTGAACGTTGAGAGTATCACAACTTTCTGCAAGATCTTGCATAGATGTTCATTTAGACCCAGCTCTCTTATGTTTTCTAGGAGGTTCTTCCAAATGACTCCAGTGGTAGAAAGAATAATAGGTATTATCTGGGTACTTTCCATTCTCCAATGTCTCCTTATTTGTATTTCCAGATCTCTGTACTTGGCGATCTTTTCTTTGTACTTAACACGCAGATTGTTGTTGTTAGGTATCGCCACATCGATAAGTGTTGTTTGTCTCGTTAGTTTATTAACTGATCTATAACCGAGATCTGGTACATTCTGTGCTACAGTTTGGTTTGTGAGCACAGTGTGATCCCAGTATAGCTTGTAGTTGTCATTCTCAAGCATACTCTCAGGAACGTATTGATAATATGGGAGACGGTTTGTTTGTAGAAGTCCCAGTTTAAAAGCTTTCTTTTGATGAAGGATCTTTCCTACTGAGTCATGCCGTTCTTTATATTCAGTTGCAACAAATGTCTGATAGCTCCCGGTAAGATGTTGGATGGTTTCTTAGGTTTGACGTCTATATCGGCATTTGTCGTTTTAGACCTGATGGTTTTTGACGATATATTTCATGTTTTTTTGGTTGGCATAGAATGGCAAGTAATGAACCTTCTGTTTCAGGTAACATCTTTCTTGATGTCAACTAATACTTCAACGCTATATTGTTGAATAGTCTTGACTTACTTCATTGGGATGTCGCCCGTGAAGAGGTTTACCCATCTAGACGCGCATTTTGTTGTTCTTAGTAAGATGGTTTATGCGCATTTCTAATTCCTTCAGTTTGATAGGTGTTGTGTTATCTACTGCACAAATCGCGCGATGAAAAGTAGATGTCTCCACCTGCACCTGACAATAAGTTCTTAAATTATTAATCTGTTTTTCTAATTTCTCGCATATATTCATAAGTCCTTGTCTTCCTAAATACCCAAAAATGTCGTTCTTTGTACTGCACTTTGAGAATGGCGTTTTTGTGTCTTTTTGAGGTGTGTTCGTACTTTTCGCTGAAGAGTTTCTATATTCGTTTTAGTCCACTTAAGAATCCTAATTGAGTAGCTAAGTGCGGAAAATGCGTAGGTGTTTAGTGCCTTAAACAAATTTTTACTATTAAATGTAAACGGAGTAGCTGTATTACCCTTCATATAAACTCAGTAGTTATCTCAGTTTTCATCAAGCTAATTCGATTTTCATTTATGTATTTATGATTAATTTTCCGCGCTTGCTTTATTCCTAGATATGTATACATGTCATTTTCGCTCATATACTCGATGTTTTGGCCATTTTGCATATTGAATTCTCCGGGCTGAACCTCTCCCTTGACTATATTTAGTACACGACGCTTGTCTAGCCCAAAGTGCATACTGATATCATTTGAAAAAGTTTCTACAGTTTTTTGTAATAATATTATTATTATTAATATAATAATAATATTATACTTACACTGGTTAAATAATATTAATATTATTAATTAAGTCTCTATAAAAAGATTTTTTGTTTGTTATGATATTTGAGATTTTAGACTATGATTCAGTCGTGATTTTCAGGTACACAATACGAGAACAAGTGTTAGCAGAAGGAATGGTATCAGAATTAGGTATCGAAAGAACAATTCGACAAGATACAGGAATATTCATTTGTTCTGCCAACAATGCTTACGGAAACGACGATATGAATATCCAATTAATTGTCCAAGAAATTCCAGAACCTCCCAGAAATGTTCGAGTCATGGATCAGTTGTCGAGGTCAATCGGCGTCTCATGGACCCAACCATACGCAGGAAATAGCCCAATTTTGAATTATATTATCCAATATAAGATTGGATCAGGTACGTTAAATATTTTAGAACTTAGAATTTAGAACTTTTTTTTTAAAACGAATAATTATGTAAAAATATAAATGATTGTGATTCATTTTATCTTTGAGATCGGCCATTTTGTCCGAGACAAATATGTCCCAGTCAGACTTTTTGAACATATATTTGGGATTATAAGAACCCATCAGATACTAAATTATTACTTTATTTTGGTAAAGAAAAATCGAAAATACAAATAAAATCTCATATTTTGAAAACAAAAGGACTAAAATTAAGGTTGATCTGCACCCCCCAAAAAATAAATTCCAAATTCAAAAAATTTGAAAAAATTTGAGAAGGTGTATGAGATGACTAGAAATGTTTTGACAACTTTTAAGCAAACTTCATGTTTTCGTTTTTAAAAAAACTCAAAAAAACTACTTTTTTCCAAGTATAAAGCGGGAAAACCAGACATATAATTTTGTTAATTTTTTTACAGCATCAAGATATAATTATAAGAAATACTTAGGAATTTTTTTTTTAATTTTTGAATTTACAGTTTTGTCTCAGTAGGAAAAAATAGTATGTTTCTGCTTATAATAAAGCTTCCGGTAAGAAACCAAAAATTTTTTTAATAACAACATATATAAAACTGTAAAAGTGGAAAATATTTGCAATAAAACGTTAAATATTTTTTCCTAAACATATGAAAAATCTCGTTAAACAAGAATTATGTCTTGAACTGCCGCCTTCAAATGTGTAATATAGGGAGATGGCTCCATCTGAAAACAGTGGTAGTATTTATCATCGATAGATAGCATTACGTTCGGCTTCGAAACGCTTCAAACGAAACGACATAGTAACAGGGTTGCCATATCAATTAGTTTGTACAACAATTTGGCAGAATATAACAAAACTTAGTAGGAATGTTATCGGTTTGAATTTTAAACTGGTCATGCTGAAACTTACAGACTTACAGAATAGTAGATACTGCAACTTTTATTTTGAAAGTATGATATCATAAAATTTACACTCTATAAGTATTATATCTATAAAAAAACTTATTTAGTTTTAAAAACCTATTTAGGCGTTTTTAGTAAATTATTTTAGTATTTATAAACAATAGTGTTCCTTGCATAACGGATATTAAAGGTTAAATTTGCAGATAATGATAGTCCATTATTTATGTTGCGCAATAATATGAGGTTGTTAGAAACCAAATTTTCTAGAATTCAATTGAAGGATGACTTAACTAAATATCAAATAAACTATTTGAATAAAGTGCGAGAGGAACTGGAAAAACGTAATCTACTTAACAAGGAACTAACAATAAAGTATATTAATAAAGTTCTAAACTATTATTAGTACAAACCAACAAAATTCCGCAAAAAAAAAACAAATATAGTTGACAACAATAAATATTTTTTAGACTAATATTGCTTCTTTACATGCTAAGTTTTCTGATTTTTTGTCAAACAATAAGTTGGTCTACTCAAACACCAAAAGTAGTTAGTAAAGCGAACTCTGCTTTATTATTTATCACAAAAGCTTTTCATAGAATATCTGCAGACATGTTTTTGAAATTCTACAAAAGTTATGTCAGACCTGACCTAGAATTTGCAGTGTCAGTTTGGTCACCTCATTTGCAAAAAGACATTAATTTATTAGAAGGAGTACAACTAAGAGAGACCTAGCTACCTTTTAATTATAGAAGATTAGACTATGAAACCCGACTAAGAAAGCTAAAGAAAGCTTTAAAGAAAGCTTTTAAAGAAAGCTAAAGCTAAGTTGTCTCCATTAACTGTTAGACGAGAAAGATATGATGTCATATCTACTTATATAATTCTTAGTGGGGATTTTTGGAGGGGGTGGTAGACTAAGAGGACATAACTATAAATTGAAAAAGAAGTATTTTAAAACCACCTTAAGGCAAAACTTTTTAGTTAACCGAGTTTTTGATAAATTAAACGGTTTAAGTGATGACATAGTAGAAGCTACTAGTTTGTATAAATAGTTTCAAAAACAAGTTTGATGACAACGAACAAAATATTGTACCTAGTCTTATGTTAATTATATTGGTTGTATTTTTTTTCTTTTGAAAACTTATGTACACTTGGTAATATTTAAATTTTTGTAATTTGCTATTGCCAGAACTTTTTGTAAGTACTAATTCTTTTAAAAATTATTTTTATTTTTACTTTGTGAGAAAATTTGATTTATATTATATTATTTAGTTTAGTACATACAAATATTTTGTAATTTGGGCCACATAAGCTCTGCTTTGGCTCAATATCATTATATAATAATAATAATAATAATACTCATAGAACCTCAACAGAAAGGATGCGCTAAGGGCTCCATGGGTTGCAAAGAACAACTTATCGACTCAGTCATTTCTAACCAGGCATACACAAAAAAAAAGGAATCTCTTCACTGCCTTTATTGACTATGAGAAAGACTTTGACTCAGTGCCGCATGAATGGCTGGTAGATATATTAAGAATATATAAAGTCGATGATAATATAGTAACCTTCTTAAGACATATAATGACAGACTGGAAGACTAAAATTCACCTCCAAGTACCTGGTGAAAAAATATCGAAACGGAAAATATCGCAATTAACCGCGGCCTATTCCAAGGAGACTCGCTGAGTCCCTTGTGGTTCTGTCTAGCGATGAACCCACTATCCCAGCTATTGAACTCCACTGACTCAGGTTTCAGCATTAAAAACAACAACACTGTAGTGACGAAGCTTAATCATCTGTTGTATATGGATGAATGGATGATTTGAAACTCATGGCTTCCACTCGAAATCACTTAGATCAAATGCTAAAAACTATAGAACATTTTTCAAATGATATCAGTATGCACTTTGGGTTAGACAAATGTCGTGTACTAAATATAGTCAAGGGAAAGGTTCAGCCCGTCGGATTCGATATGCAAAAATGGCCAAAAACATCGAGGCTGTGGGCGAAAATGACATGTATAAATATCTTGGAGTAAAACAGCTACTCCGCTCACATCTTAATAGTAAAAATTTGTTTAAGGCATTAAACACCTACGCATTTTCCGCGCTTAGCTATTCAATTTGGGATTATTTAATGGACTAAAACGGATATAGAAACTCTTCAGAGAAAAGTACGAACACACCTCACAAAGGCACAAAAACACCATCCTCGAAGTGCAGTAGAAAGAACGACATGACCGCGATATTTAGGAGGACGAGGACTTATTGATATAAGCGAGCAATTAGATAAACAGATTACTAATTTAAGAACTTATTTTCAGGTGCAGGCGGAGACATCTACTGTTCATCGCGCGATTTGCGCAGTAGATGACACAACACCGATCAATCTGAGGGAACAAGAAATGCGCATAAACCATCTTACTAAACACGAAAAAATGCGCACCTGGATGGGTAAACCTCTGCACGGGCGACATCCGAATGAAGTCAGTCAAGACTATGTCGACAATATAGCGTCGAACTATTGGCTGACATCAGGAAAGATGTTTCCTGAAACAGAAGGTTTATTACTCGCCATTCAGGATCAGGTTATTACCAACCAAAAATTACCTGAAATATATCGTCAAAAACCCTCAGGTCCAAAACAACAAATGCCGATATGAATGTCAAGCCCAAGAAACTATCCAACATCTTAGCGGAGGCTGCCAGGCATTTGCTTCAACTGAATATAAGGAACGGCATGACTCAGTAGGGAAGAGCTATCAAGAGATAGCTTTTAAATTGGGATTTCTATAAACAAACCATCTCCCATATTATCAATTACGTTCCTGAGAGTATGCTTGAGAATGACAACTACAAGCTATACTGGGATCGCACTGTGCTCACAGACCAAACTGTAGCACATAATAGACCAGATCTCGTGCTAGTTAATAAACTAACAAGACAAACAACTCTAATCGATGTGGCGATACCTAACAACAATAATCTGCATGTTAAGTACAATGAAAAGATCTCCAAGTACAGAGATCTGGAAATACAAATAAGAAGACAATGGAGAATGAAAAGTACCCAGACGATACCTATTATTCTTTCTAACACTGGAGTCATTCCGAAAAACCTCCTAGAAAACATAAAAAAGCTGGGTCTAAATGAACATCTATCATGCAGAAGAAGCTGTACTACTTTCCACGTCCAGATGCGTGCGAAAATTTTTAGGAGATACATCGACGTACCAAGTCACCTAGGACTCGATAACATGGAAAAAGTCACACCAGAGCTTAATCCTTTTGATACCGTAGGTATTTGGGATAAGTGAATTTTCCCCTTAGAGGCAGTATGAGCCGTTTGGCTAAATCTGGATACTCATGTTACTCGTGTTATTCCCAAAAATCCCCTAGCGAACATAAAACAGCTGGATCTAAATGAACATCTTTATAATGCCATACATAAAGCTGTACTCCTCGCGACGTCCAGATGCCTACGAAAATTTTTGGGAGATACTCCAGCATACCAAGTCACCTAGGGCTCAATAATATAGAAAGAGTCCACCAGAGCTCAATCCTTTTGATACCGTAGGTATCTGGGATGAGTGAATTTTCCTCTTAGAGGGAGTGTGAGCCGTATGGCTAAATCTGGATAATACTCAAAAGCAAACTTAATTCCAAGCACATAGTAAAAAGCAATAAACACTTACGCAATAACACCTTTCACATAGTCCTCATTTGGCGTTATAAAATTGTCGAATACGGAAACTGAAGAACTAAATGGACCAAATAGAACCGTAATAAACTAAATACGCATCAACCACTCCAAATCATACATTCAACGTATGACCACCAAGAACACAAGGCGGGAAAAGAACGGGGTGTTTTGGAAATATCACCCACTACTTAAAAATAAAAAAAATACGAAAAAAGATGAAGAAAAAGTAAGAATTATTAAAAGAAAAATTATAAGAATAAACAGACCAATAAAGCCAGAACAATGAAGCATGAAATAAAAAATATAAATATAACCGAAGAAGAAGACATAGTAAAATTTATTAATCGATAAAGACATATAGTAATAGATATTAATAAACAGATTTAAATAACATTTTTGTCATTTTCCACTAAAATATTACTTAATTATAATACCAGATCATTTTTTAATTTTTAACTATCAACAAAAATGTAATATAATATGATGTACGAATTTAATGGTATGTAATACTATACTCACAAACAAAGCCGCAACATACATAATTTCTTTGTCGGTAAAATTGTTTAGATAATGAATGAATTTGGTATATTATATTCCGACTGACATAGCAGAACAGTAAAGTATTATACATAAAAATGTTGTTATAAGATATCGTTGCTTAGTTGGTCTACTAGTAACCATTATAAGTTATAGCATATTTGATAAAATTACTGTCTACACAACTTGGCAACTCAGCCAATTGATATAATGACAGAAAACTGCAATTTATGTTAGGATTTAAAAATATTACAGAGTCGTCATGTAGAAATCTACAATTAAGTTAAAAAAATTTACCACAGTAGCATGCCGCAGTAGAGCCATCTCTAGGATCAGAAACAAATTAATCGAGGGTGAAGATCAACCTTAAGATCAATATTTAATGTAAATGAAAAGATGTGAAACCATGTTTTGCACAAGGGTACATTGCACCTCTGACATAGTATGGTGGTTCGTTTTTCTTTTTTCTGAGAAGAATATCGTTGACTTCTTCTATTGATCTTTTTTTCGCTAGGTAAATAATCTCCCACGTTGAACATTTTTTTTTTGTTTCTTTGCTGAAGTACGTCCAAGTGAAGTCGATGCTTTTCTTTTAACAGCAGCACGGCTTCTTCCCAATTAAATAAGTCCCTCAGCTATACTAATTAGAAAAGGCAAAAATACTATTTTTCCTTTATAGGAAGGGGAACTAATACATTAGTTCCCCTTATAGTACTAACTAATTTGGTCACTACTCTTTCTCCCAATAATAAACTAGTATCATTTCCTTATTCATTTCCCTCATATATTATTAAAATCGTATACACATCTTGTTGCAGAATCGCTTCGTACCTATATCTTTATTCCCCGTTTGATGGGATTCCTAGGTAGGAACTCTTTTAGAGAGAGCTTTCTTTAAATTTCGCCATTAACTTATCAATGTTTTGAAAAGCCGCCTCTGTTCGATA
This sequence comes from Diabrotica balteata, assembly GCA_918026665.1. Classification (NCBI taxonomy): domain Eukaryota; kingdom Metazoa; phylum Arthropoda; class Insecta; order Coleoptera; family Chrysomelidae; genus Diabrotica; species Diabrotica balteata. The sequence goes on along the minus strand of OU898277.1, from coordinate 14,495,000 downwards.
TGTTGGAAATGTTAGTTTTAGATAATTAGCGACATTCGCGATATAATATGATTTTCTCGCATTGTCAGGCTTTACAATATCAGCGAAATAAATTTTGGCAAGGATCAGTTTACAGCCGGTCTCAAAAAATTGCTCTTTTTATTGCTAAATTTCCTAAAGAATCGTTTTGTGACCAATAATAATTGAAAGATGGAACTCTATTGTATGCCATGATTAGTTTGACACCCAATACAATCATAATTTTACGTTCATCGGTAGAAAATCTTTTTTTCTTAGTGTCGTTTCCAAATTTCTCTAAACGTAAATTCTTATAATCTGCAACATGTCGAATGAGGCTTCCGGGAAAGACTTTTAGAAATATTTCTATTTCGATCATGGTATCAGGAAGAGTACAATCGACTTTTTTTCTGATGGAACCGAAAAACGTGTTAAAAAGGGTCATCGTTATGAAACCAAATGCCTGGTTGCTACGTACCTTTTTCATCATTTTTCTCACTATTACTTCCTTCTTCACTTTCGGCACTTATCATCTGATTTTCTTCATCCATCTTATTGCCCTGAATCTGAATCTATTTTGTGAATCCCTCGTTCTACTTGTTCTTCGCATCCTGATAGATCGATGAGTCTTCATAATCGGAGCCACTAGTTTTAAAAGCATCGACTTCTGATTCTATATTGCTGGCAAAAATTGCTGCTACTTCCTTTTCTAGCTCTTTCTGCGTCAATATCTTTCTACTCATCTAGAACAAAACAAGACTTGGGACACATATAACCCACCATAAATGTCTGTTGGGACATATTTCACCCACAAAACAAAATACTAGTTGTATTGAATATATTTACTTTGTTTGTAGGTAGCTCCATTCACAAAAACAAATTCGCAACAACAATAACAACGCACAACTGTCCTTGTGGTAATTATCAACCAAACTACATAAACACATTCCACAGATCAACGTCACGGGAAAATACAAGGCGAAAACGGTTTGCAATGTTGTCGCTTACGCAAAGTTCTTAAAAATTCAGTTGCGATAAAAATTTATATAAAATGGTTCAGATTTACTCTTGATGATTTCATGACTGGGATACATACGTCCCGTCAGACTCGAAAGATATATTAATGAAATCAGATAAATATCCACAAATATGGCATTACTATCTTTAGTGGCGGCTGATAATAATTTTGTTCAGGGGGACACTGATTAAAGAACACAAAAAAATAAAGTTAGCTAGCACAATGTTTGATCACAGACATTCATAAGGTAATATGGACTTCTTCCGATGGAAAAATAAAAAATCAGATAGATCACGTCCCAATTGAAAGCAAACATAATAAGGCACTAATCGATTGTAGGAGTTATAGAGGGGCAGATACCAACAATGACAATGATGTTTTATTTATGTTTGTACAAAAAGGGAGTACATATGTAGGAAATTATTAGTATAATTTCTGTGTATGTGGACTGTATTATATAGGGCTGGTTCAATAAAATTATTATATGTAATAAAAGGTATACAGACAATAGCTAATTAAATTAATAGAAAGTCTTACCAATATTTTTTCTGCTCCACACTCTCACGGTTGTTTCCGGTCTTCACTCGTGGTTATTCTTCACCCGCGAAATCTGTCCGATGCACCGGTTTCTGAATACGTATTTCGCAAATATATCACGATATAGAGCACACTTTGTCTGCACACGATTTAATACAGTATTTTCGATATTTCTCGCGTAACTAAAGCGGGAAAGAGGTAATTACGATAGAAAAACAGCCAAGATAGATGCTGTTCTTCTTGATAAGCGAAGAGAGAGAGAATGAAAGAGAGAGTACGACTGGCTCTAGCGGTGGCCAGATCAAGAGAGAGAACGTCTGGCCCTAGCGATGGCCAAACTAAGAGAGTGAGAATGGTCTGTCCTTAGCGGCAGACGACCATCGAGAGAGTGTCTTTCTTCTTTGCTATCTTGAGTCAAGTTGAAACTGTCTGTATTTCTTAAGAGAGGGGGTTGAACTGTAAGTAGGAAGGGTTATTAAGGGTTGGACTAGGATAATGATTGTAAAATTGTGATATAAGGATAGTTAATAATACAGCGAAAAAAATGTCATGATTTTTCGCATGTGAGAAAATTGAACAATGTTTTAAGATATTTTTTTGTTCTTCTTTGTTACTTTTTTTTAGATATATTTTTAAAGTATATAAAGAATATACTTTTACATCTTTAGTAAAATTTATTAGCAATTTATGACGATTATAACTTTTAAATTTTGAAAATATTCTTTAATTTTGTAATTCTCATTTAATAAGATGAGAAGTGTATTTAGACAAAACGGTTTAAATAATTTTTTCATTTAATTTGTTCTAGAAGACTATTCCATATACTTATAGTAAAATATTCCTGACAAAAAATTTTAACGTTTATTCTGTATTTTAGAAACGTGGCCTACACAGCCTCTCAAAGTAACAGTTCCAGGATCTCAAACTACAACAACTCTTCCAAACCTCCATCCAGCCACAGTCTACCATTTGAGACTATTAGCCGAAAACAGACTGGGATTAAGCGAGCCCAGTCAAACTGTACAAGTCAATACCCTGGAGGAGGTGCCTAGTGGAGCTCCGTTGGACATACGAGCAGAGCCAAAGAGCTCCACTGAAATAGTAGTTACGTGGGAGCCACCTGCAAGAGAATCCTGGAATGGAAATTTGTTGGGATATCACGTCGGTTACCAGGAATATACCAACGACGATTCAAATAATATTGCTCAAAATTATATTTTTAAAAGCGTCGAAGTCAGGCCTCATTTTGGAGGGGAAGCTACTCTTCAGGGGCTAGCTAAATTTACTACGTATAATATAGTCGTCCAGGTAAAATATTTATAAAGACAATTTTTAAATGTTTTTCTATAGCACTGCTGCTTCTTCTTCTTTTGGCATCATAACCCTGGATGGGTCTTTGCCTGTCTGGCTATGTCCTTTCATTCAGATCTCTATTGTGCCCTTCTTCTCCTTGTCTTATGTTCATTGTTTTCAGGTCGTCTTCCACGTCATCCAACCATCTCGTTCTGGGCCTTCCTTTTTTTCGCCTTCCTATGGGTTTCCATTGTAACATTTTCTTTGTTGTTTTTGCATCGTTTTGTCTCTGCACACGTCCCAGCCATGACCGTCTTTGACTTTTCACAAATCTTACAATGTCATAACCTTCATTTAACTCATTAACCTCGTCGTTTCTCCTGATTCTCCATGTGCCATCTTCCTCTTGTACCGGCCATATACTTTCCTTGGTAATTTTCTCTCGAATGTCCTGAGTTGGACTTCATCTTTTTTCGTCATTACCCAAGTTTCACATCCATAGGTTACTACGGGTCTAATCAGTGTTCTGTAGATAGTCATTTTGGTTCTTTTGTCTAATAATTTCAATTTCATCAATCTTTTATTAGCATAGTATGTACGATTCCCGCTGGAAATACGTGCATTAATTTCGCTACTTACGGAGTTCTACTACGGAGAGATATGGTAAGGCATCCACTCGTTAGATAGTATAGTTGTCTATTGTGATATTATTTTCATTGTCAGTTATTCTTTTGACTGTCATATACTTCGTTTTTTCTTCGTTTATTTTGAGACCTCTTTTTCTTGCTTCAGGACCAATTTGTTTGAACACTTCCATTAGTTGTGGCTTATTTCTACTAATGATGGCTACATCGTCTGCATATGCAGTAATTTGTACTGATTTGGTGTTTATATGGCCGGTTATATTGGTTTTTCTGATGACTGCCTCAAGAACTAGGTTGAATAGCATGGATGATAGGGCATCTCCCTGTCTTACTCCCATGTTGATGTTAAACAGGGGAGTCAGTTCTCCATCTACTCTGACTGCGGCTTTTGAACCCTGCAACGTCATTTTTATGAGGCTGATGTATTTCTTAGGTATACCTAGATTACAAAGGTCTTCTAGCATTCTATCTCTTTTCACACTATCAAAAGCTTGTTTAAAGTCTATATACATATTATATAGGTCTATGTCATATTCATAAGCTTTTTCTTGTATCGTTCTTAGTATGAATATGTTATCTGTAGTGGCTCTATTTGGTCTGAATTCATCCAACCACTGCTGCAATTTATGTAAATATATTGATATAAGGTTGAATGCTCGAATAAATAAACTTTGATAAAATTAAAGGTAGATATCGGGCACAATTTTGTTAATTAAATCATGCCTAAGTACTTTCGTTTTTCTAAATGCTTTAGAAAAGTATTTCTAAAGTACTTGGGCAAGATTTAATTAATAAAATTGTGCTCGATAGCTGCCTTTAACTTTATCAAAGTTCATTTCTGTAAATGACTATAGTGTAATTATTTGGAAGGTCCACAGATTAAACTGTTGTGTGTTAAAATTTCGATATTTTATGAATAAAAAGTACATTTATGTAATTGTAGGCGTATAACAGTCGAGGATCTGGACCGGCCAGTGAACCAGTCACTGCACGAACCTTAGAAGACTCACCCACTCTACCTCCAGAAAACGTTCAATGTTCCGTTTTAAATGCTCAAAGTTTACACATATCATGGGAACCTCCGTTAGTTGAGGGTCAAAACGGCATCATCCAAGGGTACAAAGTAACTTACCATTCTGTCGGAGAATGGTTCGGTATGTATCAAAAATCTGATTTATCAAAACCTTTCTGGTTTATTTATATTATATATTGAAGGCTTTATACTATTATGTAAAATAAATTTATTAAATAACATAATTGATTTTGTATTTCTTTCAGTTTTACTAAAGTTGTTTAAACAGTTCTTAATAATTTGTAAATTTTATAAATTAATAATTTTACTGTATGTTTTTAGACAACGAAGATCAACAAACAAAAATTGTGAATCAACTCAGAACAACGATTTCGGGATTAAGAAAATATACTAACTATAGTATGACAGTGTTAGCGTATACTTCCAGTGGGGATGGTGTGAGATCTGTTCCAGTGTTTTGTCAAACTGAAGAAGACGGTATGTGTGAGCTTATGATATATTTATCAAAATGAAAAATATGCATTTTTTGTAAATTTTTTTTTGTTAGTTGGTTCTTCTACAAACTCCCAAATTTAAATGTTTGTGTTCCAAAAAAAAAGATGATCTATTTTTGTGCAAGAAAGATTCAAAAATGCTTTAAAGCATATAGAATGCCTCTTACTCTCGCATTTCCCACGGATATCTCAGTTCAACTAGAAGGTATGTTAAAGAAGGCAAAACAATGTACAGATGTGTATTTTTTCCTTCTGTAAAGAAGTGAAAAAAAATTGTTAACACCCTATTCACACTACCATCGGTTTAGAATATAGACTATAGAAAAATTATAAGAAGATTTATAAATTATATAATATATTGGTGCCGTGCAAGTTCGGAAGGGCGACACCTGGTGTCGTAATCAGCAAAATTTACTGCGCTTTCATGTTAGATCGAGGTTACCGGATAACTGTCAAGGACATAGCCAAAAAAAAGAATAAGAAGAAAAAGTATGATTGAGGTTATGTCGGTATGTTATTAAAAAGTAAACGTTGTATGTAGTGTAAATACAAATAAATACATTATTAAATTACAGCATTACTGTTAATATGGATGAAATAATAAAAACTGGATTTGAGAAAGTAAATCACCAAATAACTTTTCAACCAAGCACTGAGTCAAAGGGTAAAAACTTTAGTAGTGGCAAATTATGTTTAGAATGTGGAAGAATTAGAAAAAAATGGACAAAGCTATGTAATACATAGCTAAACTTAAAGTTACATTAGCATTAAACTTGATTTTTGGGTTAAAGTGAACTCTAAGTGAGTGTTATGGGACGATTTTCACATTTGGTCCCATTGAAGATAGCCTCAAATTAGCTGTCAATTAAGTTTCACAAGAACGAAATATTACGTTGGCAGTGTTGCCATGTTATTAATAATGTATATATTATAAGCTTATGCTTCAAATACAAAGAGGTAAAACTTTTAAAAGGCACATTTTTATCATATTATTTTATGGATTCTGCAATTTTATACCTTATATAAAATATTTATGAAGTAATATTTGTTTCGTTTGAGATTAGTTGTAATAAATTATCAGAAAATTTTATTGGCAATTGCCCTTTGGTAGGTTAGCGGATAGATTTGGCAATAGAGTCAGAACCCTCAAACCACCAGCTGCCAGATTGCAACAGATGCCTTTTAAATTTTATTATTTATACTGACATTTTACTATTTACTGTTAAAAACTGTTTTAAAAACTATTTACTTTTTCTTTTTTTCGTAATCGTTAAATATTAGTTTTTAAATATCTTATTGCTTTTAATTGCGTATGTTTCGTTTGTAATGTAAATTTCAACACTGCGAAACACCTATATTGCATTCTGTCAAGTCCATTCGAAGCTATCTTCAATGGGACCAAATGTGAAAATCGTCCGTGTTATGAAACTAAAATTTTCACTTAAAAGTGAACTTTTATCTATTATTTATTTCAAACTGACTTTAAAATCGGGCGCAAGAATAATGCATAATTTAGGTTATGTTACTTACTTATGTTTTTTAATGATATAAATCCACTTTTCTCTTTGTAGTAATTTGTGCTTCGAAGTTGGAAACGAATAAAACTTAAATTGACAATTGTTTGTTGTATTTTTACAATTTATAACAGAGCATTTACTAAATCCCATTTTCTTCAGTGACAGAAGGTGTAAATAAACAAACGATAACGAATATGAAAGATGACAATTGACAATATGAATTTATAAAATGTGCAGTAAAAAATGCAAGATTTCTCCGCTACTCGCGCACGATCGTTTCTCGTATCACATCCAAGTACTTGCACGTCGCCAATATACTGGATTATAAATACTACAACGTATGATTCACTCTGTGGTCAGAAATAGAATGACGTTCTTTTTCGAGAACGATGTTCCTTGTCCATCTAAATTAACTCAAATGCCAAGGACGAAAACAAATGGTCAGACAAATGAGGGATGGAAAGGCACCGGAACTTGATGAAGTTCCTGCAGAACTGTTGAAGCTATTAGATGAAGAACAAATAAAAATATCACCTGAAATATTTAATGAAATATACAAGGCAGGAAAAATACCAGTAAAGTGGCCCAAATCTGAGTTCGTACCATTGCCCAAAAAAACACGAGCAAAAGTTTGTGAAAACTATAGGACCATAAACCTAATGACCCATCTTCTGAAGCTGTTGTGAACGCCATTGGTACGAGGAAAGCTTTATTTAGCGTGGAGGAAGGCTTTCGAATGTGTCAGGCATGAACAAATAATGTAAGTGCTGAAGAGGACAGGGATTGAAGGAAGAGACCCAAAAATAATAGCTAACCTGTATTGGAATCAATCAGTGGTGCTGTGAAAAGATGGAGAATATACAGATCATGTCAAAACCTTAAAGGGAATAAGACAGGGGTGCATAATTTTACCACTGATATTCAATCTGTGCTTAAAGCACATTTTTGAAGAGGCTCTTAAAGATATTGATGAAGGCATCTCAATAAATGGAGTCAAGCACAATAACCTGCAGTATGCAGATGATACAATAGTCTTTTTCAATACCATAGAAGGGCTGCAAAACTTAATAAACAAAATAACGGAAACAAGTGAAACATATGGACTGGATATAAATAGCAGCAAAACCACGCTAAAAACGTGCATTCTTGACTATGAGCTCTGTGTTCAAGAGTCATGACCTCACCCTGAAAACAAAAATAACTCTGCTTTAATGTTACGTGTACTCAGTGCTTTTGTACGGAGTAGAAACGTGGACATTAAAGGCGAAAAACTCTATCAAAACTTTAAGCTTTTGAACTTAGCTGCAGTACTTGGAACATATAATGAGAAATCAAGGCAGATATGAGCTACTCCAATGGATATATATCCTGGCTTGTTAACCTGAGAGCATGGTATAGAAAGACCTCAACACAGCTATTCCGTATAGCAATCATAGAATGATCACCAACGTTCGGAACGGACGTGCACCCTAAGGTTATGATTAGATCTGACCAATAGAAAATTTTTATAAGATGCTATTTAAAAAACAACCATAAATGGTTATAGTTACTTTTGAAATTTAAAAAGAAAGCGTTTTACTCCAAAAATTTGTAATGTGTAGATTAAAACCTTATATAGTATGGAATTTGAAATACCTGAATTAAAACTTTGTAGATTTTTGGATTACAATATTTATGTATAAATTTATGTGTAAATAAATATTTTCAGTGCCTTCTGCTCCTGCTCAGATAAAAGCAATTCAAAGTGCTCCCAATAAAATACTCGTGTCGTGGCTACCGCCGAAATACAGCAATGGACCATTGACTGGCTATACATTTTACATGAGCATTGTTGAGGACGGCCAGGAAGAGGGTACTCACAAAAGAGCACTCAATCCAACGACAGAAATGCATGAAGTACTTCGAACTCAAGATACTGCCACTCTACAGTTTTGGGTTACCGCTTCAACGAGAGTAAGTTAGAATTTTAATAATATATTGTACTTCCACAAGTCCTTATTACCCTCCTGTTTTCTAATAGCTAGATAAATTGTCACCATTTTATCAGAGTTTAATATTAAAAAGATATTTTGGTCGTATAATGCCTTTATCTCTAAGTGAGGTTATTAGTTTCTCTCTTTGGTAACACCAATATCAACCCTGTCTGAGTGGGCTGCATGCGAAAAGCCTATCGGTTGCGGTAGCAAAACATCAACCGATCAAACCATCGAGAAGTCTTTTTGCATGGTAAACATAAATTTTTTGATAAAAAAACAATTCGTAAAAATAGTTTTAACGATAGAGGAAAAGTGCACATTATTGTCTGGCATCTGAATGGATTATCACACAACATGATTAGACAACAATTTGTAAATATGTTTCCAAATAGGCCAACACTAGCACGATCAACAATTTAATCTATGATACATAATTTTTTAAATTCTGGATCCGTGTCCGCTCCAAGAGTTCTTAGACGAATTAGGTAAATCCAGAGTTCTTAGGTAAATCCAGATTTGGAACTAAGGGACACTTTGATTTGTGCACCTTTGCTGTAAGCAAAATCCTACCTATGCAATCAACATCTCGTCCCGGAGAATAGTATAATGGACTTTCAAGATTTAGAGTAGGAACATTTTTAAAAAAAACATGAATACCGTCAATATAAACTATATAAATCCTGTTTAGGACATTTTATTTTGTCATAATAAAGAGATTTTTAGGTGAGTCTGGCAGCATTGTGTAGTTGCAACTGTACGACTATTGCACTAGTCCAATGTGCATAATAGATTCGCCTAAGTGGGACATGTACCGGGTGGTCCAATAAGCCGATCTCTCGGCTATATATCAGAAACTATTTATGTTATAACTTTAGGAGAAAAAATTCCTTAGTAAAAGTGGCCAAGAGAAATCGCTGGAAATAACTTTTAAGATTCTGGATTAACCGCTAGGGGGCGTAACCTGCGAAGAAAATTTTGAAAACCAGTTTTTTGAGAAATATGTCCAATTATACCAAGTGTTAAATAAGTAAACTAGAAAGAGGCATAAATTCTGCACAAAGTTGTTCAAGTACTTTTTTTTTATTTTTTCAAATAAAGGGTGGGGGAGAGTGGGAAAGTATTTGTGGATAAATACCTATAACTTTGGTTTGGATCAACCGATTTTAACAAAATTAGTGTCATTAGAAAGAGTATGGATGAATTAATTTTTATCTACTATAAAATAATTGAATTTAGTTTTAATTGTCGTAGGTAGAGGGTACTTTCGAATAGAAAAATTAAAATTTGTTTTTCTTTAAAATTTTTAATGGAAACACCTATTTATTGTAAATTATAATAGAACTGGATTAAATTCGTAACAAAATGGCGCAAAACCGCATGTTAATAGCTTTTATCGAACTCGAGATATGAATAAAAAACGCATAAACATAAGTAAGTATAGTATTGACACACCCTGTATTATAAAATAAATTTATAAATAAGTCAGTAGGTACTTCCAAAATTTTTTATAGCAGAAAACTCTTAATGTTGATACCTATTTTGACCATTGTTATTTCATATGATTAAAAATTGTTTTTTCGAAACTAAGTAGGCTACGACAATGAATTTGACAGGGAGTTCATATTGTTTATTTATTGACAGCAGTCAAAATATTGTTAAGAAGTGTTATATGTATTATAATTCGAATTGAAAATTGCATTTTTTTCAATAGATATTACTATTGGTAATATTAGTAATTAATTATCAGTAAGGTACCCCGGGGCAAGTGGAAATATGGGGGAAGTGGAAACCATGTGATTAAAAAAATCATAATCCAGTCCTGTGACTGCCATCTCCCTAAAAACGATCTACACTAGGTTAATATTACCACTGACGCTCAGAGTCAGTCATAATTCTGTCGTTAAGCAAAACTATTCAAGTGTTTATCTACCAAGCCGGTATCGATTTAACCATCGAATTGTAATTGTTATCTTTAAGCCAACGGTTTTGATTCAAGGAATTCGAATTAACAGTGATTTTCATTAGGTAAGGAATAAAATTATATTGTATTTTATTTATATGTAGGTTAAAACTAACTTGTGTAGATAATTTTTGTAAAAATAGATAGGTTCCACTTGCCCCATTGTTTTTTATGCTTGGGGCAAGTGGAACCCACAACATTGGGGAAAGTGGACACTAGTGTCCACTTTCCCCAAGCATTTATTTAAAACAGTTTAATCTAACTTATTTTTTTTTCTTTGCAGTAACAATGGTTCGTAATTATGTCAAAAAGAAACCACCGCCAACATATTCTCAAGAAACCTTAAGAGAAGCAGTAGAAGCTGTAAAATCTAAGCAAATGACACTCTACAGAGCATCAAAACATTACTCCATTCCAAAAGCAACATTATTTAAAAGAGTCAAGGGATTAAGGGGTGAAAAAAGTACCACTATGGGTAGGCCAACAGCTTTACCTTTAGATATTGAGACCAAAATTGCTGACCGTATTAAGACCATGGAAAAATGGGGTTTTGGTCTTTCAAAAAAGAAATTTTGTTAGCTATTGGACAATATGTGTCAGAAAATAACATAAAAACTCCATTTAAAGATTCAATACCGGGAGATGATTATTTTTTAAGTTTCAAGCGCCGATATGGACTTTCTCAAAAGAAGCCACAATTAGTTGAAGTGGCCCGTAAAAAAAGTATAGATCCATTTGTAATTGCAGAGTACTTTGACTTGGTGAAAGAAATCACTTCGAATATACCCCCTGAGAGGATTTATAATCTAGATGAAACCAGTTTCTGTCTAGATCCTAGTCGTGTAAAAGTAGTAGGTGAAGAAGGAAAAGCCGCTCATCGAGTTACAGCTGGTCCTGGCAAAGAAAACTTTTCTGTCTTAATGGGTGGCAATGCTACAGGAGAAAAATTACCACCCTTATTATTTTCAAAGGAAAAAATCTTTGGGATACATGGCTAGCAAAAAAAGATGACGAGTATCCAGGAATTACATACGGAGCAACAATAAACGGATGGATGGAAACGGAAACATTTTTTAATTATATTGAACATACGTTCCTTCCGAATATTCCTAAAGAGAGACCCGTTGTTCTGATCTATGACAGTCACTCTTCACACACATCAATTGCCCTTATAGAAACTGCTTTAAGGGAAGACATAATTATTTTAAAACTACCGCCACATACTAGCCATCTCCTACAGCCAATGGATTTGGCTGTGTTCAAGCCTTTAAAACAAATGTACGATGAAGCTCTTATAAAATGGCAAAGAAGAAATTACGGTACAAAGTTACCGAAATCCATATTTTCATCTATAATTTCACAAGTATGGAAGGAGCTGAGTTCAAACCATATTAAAAGTGGTTTTAGTAAGGCCGGTATTTACCCATTCTGTAATGCAGTGATTCCTGTTGAAAAATTTGAACCTGAGGCTTTCAAAAGATTTCAATATCATAACTCTAAGAAGGCATCATTAGTGAGAAATAGGAATGACCCTGGTGATACCCCTCAACAAGAAGAAATGTCGGAAAATACCAGTGGCAGCCAAGCAACACACTTGGTCAGAAGTACTGTGTTACAATACAAACAGTATCTTCAAAATGATAATCAGAATCATGCATTAAAAAGGCTTCCTGAAAGAAATTCCTTCGAATCTATTTTACTCGAACATGTCAAACAATCCCCATCAAACCAGCAAAAGCGTAAGAAAATCTGTTCTGGCGCTGAGATCATAACACACACTGACTATTTAGCAAAAATGAAGATACAACAAGACAAAAAGACCGTAAAATCCAATAAAAACGGAAAGGAAAAGGATAAAGAAGAAGGAAACACGATCTGACAGCAGTGATGATGACCAAGCTTTCATTGAGATGAGATCAGATTCCGACGACGATATTGATATATTAAGGGTTCCAACCCCTCCCATCGAAGAAGAGTTACATCGTGCGGCTATGCCCGATGATTTCGTATTAATGAAATTTCCAGTTAAAGGAGGCTAAAATTATATTTATTATGTCGCTAAAATTTTGCAGTGTTTTGATACTGAAGTTAAAGTTAGTTGCCTTCGAAAATGCATAAAAAATGACGGAAAATATTATTTTCCAACCTACCAGACATATCAGTCGCATTTAAGTTCCAAATTGAATTAGTATTGCCAAAACCATTAAGTTTTTCCCAGCTTACAAAAAGGCAACAAGCTTTAATTTCGTTTCCTATTTCTCTAAACAACTATAATGTTCGCTAATAACCATATTTTTTTAAACTTTTATTACAAATGTATTCAGAAATGGTTTTTTATTATTTCTACTTGCCCCAGAATGATTTGCATTGAATTCAATATATAAATTCGGATAGGTTTCCACTTGCCCCTTGCCATGTAGAAAATGTGGGGCAAGTGGAAACCATGTCACATGATTGAAAGTTTTTGTTAGAAAAAAGTTCTTTAAAGTTTTTTTATGTTTTAACACCGGATTCGTATTAGAAAATGGTGTAACTCTTACCTGTCGGTAACCTAATAGAGTGCATATATAACTAAATTTTTTAGAAGGCCTTAAACAGAAATTAATGATTTTTTAGGTTCCTCTTACCCCGGTGTACCTTACTAATAATTCGTGATGAGTATATCAAATTTTATGATATGATTAGAGTTTATTTCGAATATCACCAAAATGGCGCTATTGCCTCACGTATATATTCTGTAAGATATCCTGGCAGGAGATATTGTGGCAAAAAAGTAGATATTTCGGACTACTTATATGTGGATTCTGTTGAATTAAAGCAAGAACATTGATTGAATTATCTTCGGTCATAACTCTACTACGTCGTTTAAAACAAGGACGAGAAAAACTACCAGTTTCTCTTAATCTTTTTGCCTTTCTTTCAAATACTTCTTTGCCATAATGTCTCCTGTCACGATATCTTACAAAATATATACGTGAGGCAATAGCGGCATTTTGGTGACATTCGAAATAAACTCCAATCATATCATACAATTTGATATACTCATCACGAATTATTTGTACTGATAATTAATTCCTAATATAACCAATATTAATATCTATTAAAAAAAGTGCAATCTTTAAATCGAATTATAATATAGCACTTCTTAACAATGTTTTGACTGCTGTCAATAAATAAAAAATATGAACTCCCCGTCAAATTCATTGTCGTAGCCTACTTAGTTTTGAAAAAACTATTTTTTACAAAATAGTTATTAACATTAAAATTCTTCTGCTATAAAAAAATTTGAAAATACCTAATGACTTATTTTTTAATGTAATTTATAATACAGGGTGTGTCAATACTATACTTACTTATGTTTATGAGTTTTTATTCATATCTCGAGTTCAACAAAAGCTAATTAACATTGCAGTTTACTCCATTTTGTTACGAATTTATTCCAGTTCCATTATAATTTACAATAAATAGGTATTTCCATTAAAAATTTTAAAGAAAAACAAATTTTAATTTTTTTTATTTGAAAGTCCCCTCTATCTACGACTATAAAACTAAATGCAAGTATTTTATAGTAGATATGAATTAATTCATCCACACTCTTTCTAATGACACTAATTTCATTAAAATCGGTTGAACCAAACCAAAGTTATAGGTATTTATCCACAAATACTTTTCCACTCTCCCCCCACCCTTTATTTGAAAAAATAAGAAAAAAAGTACTTGAACAACTTTGTGCAGAATATATGCCCCTTTCTAGTTTACTTATTTAACACTTGGTATAATTAGACATATTTCCCAAAAAACTGGTTTTCAAAATTTTCTTCGCAGGTTACGCCCCCTAGCGGTTAATCCAGAATCTTGAAAGTTATTATTTCCAGCGATTTCTCTTGGCCACTTTTACTAAGGAATTTTTTCTCCTAAAGTTATAACATGAATAGTTTCTGATATATAGCCGAGAGATCGGCTTATTGGACCACCCGATACAAGGGAAGATTTAAGAATAGCGGAACTGACATAACGTTATAAATTTGTTAGTTTAATAAAAGTTAAAAATATCAGTTGGTGGTTGGTGGCTAGTTATCTAGAACATAGTGGAAGGAAGAAGAGGTCCAAGAAGAAGAAAATGGTTCTAGTTAAAGAATGTAAGAGACTGGACAGGCATGGACACACATTCGATACTAAGAACAGTTCAAGATAGAGAGCACTTATCACTGTATAATGTTAACATGTAAAAATTAAATATTAATAGCTTTTTAAAGTAATATTTATATGTAATAAGTATCAGTTTAGCTTCACGAAGTATAGCAAAATATTCAAAATTTGAAATTTTTCAGATTGGCGACGGTGAAAGCACACGAGTCGTGACCGTAACCCCCTCCAAAACAGTACCTGCCCGAATAGCCTCTTTTGGACGAGAAGTAATAAGCGCTTGGAAGCAAGACATTTATTTGCACTGCCGTCGTGTAGGTATTCCCCTTCCAAGCGTCAATTGGAGACTGAACGACCTTCCTTTAGAAGTTGGAGGCCGCAGATCTATTTTTGCTAACGCAACTTTAGTGATAAAAGACATTCAGAATGTAGATCAAGCAAATTATTCTTGTAGTGTAGAAAATCAATATGGACATGATGAAATAGTGTACAGTTTAAAAGTGTTGGTTCCTCCGGAAGCGCCGGTGTTAACCGTTGTTGAGTCTTTTACAGATAGTTTGCTGTTGAGGTGGAGTGATCAGGGAAATGGAGGATCCCCAATTTTAGGTAATTTTAGTGCTGTAACAATCAATTTTTTTTCTAGTAGAAGATTTAATATATTAAAATGGTGTATTCTATTTTAGGGTATGTAATAAATTACAAGAGAAACCATGGAGACTGGGAAGAGTTGCAGATTTCTGCTAGAACTGATGAACATATGTTAAGGAATTTATGGTGCGGTACTAAGTACCTTTTATATATCACTGCTTTTAATAGAATCGGCACGGGCCTACCATGCGATATTGTACCAGCTCAAACCAAAGGCACAGGTATGTGTGTAAGTAAGGATGTACGAATCACCATGCTGGCTACTTACATGGCGATTCTAAGTTTATCTACTAACATGGGCATGTTTCCATGGACCTTTTGCCAGCTCTATTGCCTTCAACTTTAGTCTTTTGTAACTGCCTCTTATTCTGCTTATGTGTTCAAAATATCTTAATTATTTTGGTCGATAGTTGTGATGTCCAGTGGTGATATGTTATATTATAACATAGTGAGGCAATAGTAAAGTTTTACTAATTTTGCATTAGTTTTGTGGTATGCTTTTCATTATACTTACTTACTCGTGGCGTTACAACCTTCATGCCTCCACTGTTTTCTGTCTTGAGCAACCTCCATCCAATTCTCCACGCCCATAGTGCTTAGGTCTCCTGCTATATTATCTCGCCACCGGAGACGAGGGCGTCCGCGTGGTCTCCTTCCAGTTGGGACTTCCTCCCACACCAGTCTTACTGTTCGTTCATCAGAATGTCTTTTGAGGTGTCCTGCCCATTGGAGTCTTCTATACTTTATTTCTTTTATGATGTTGGCGTCTGGGTAAAGTTCTTCAAGCTCTTTATTAGTTCTTATCCTATATTGTCCTGATGCTTCATCAAGCACCGGACCAAAGATCTTCCTTAGGATTTTTCTTTCCCAAACACGTAGTCTCTCTTCATTTGCCTTTGTTATCGTCTACGTTTCGCTTCCATACATCAACAACGGGTCGTATGATTGTTTTATAGACCTGTATCTTCGTACGTCGTGTTAGTTGTTTTGATTTTATAAGGTTTTGGAGGGCAAAAATAATCTGTTGCCGGCCTGAATCCTGTTGTTTATTTCTTGTGATCCGTTATTGTCTTCAGTTATTGTTGTTCCAGGATACTTGAATTCTCTAACGCGCTCAAAGTTAAAGTCATCGATGGTAATGTTCTGACCGATTCTGTCTCTGCTTTGATTATTGCGGCTCATATACATATATTTCGTCTTGTTTTCGTTGATTTGGAGCCCCATCTTCTCTGCTTCGTTTGTATTGTATTCGGTTTTTCGATTCTTGCACTTCTGATTATGTGCTCCAGAGCTAAGTTGAAGAGTTGTGGTGAAAGTGCATCTCCCTGTTTTAGTCCATTGTTTATTTCAAATGTCTCCGAGTTTTGTCGTCCAACTCTCACCTTACATCATAACCGTTCTATACACATCCGTATCAACCGGACTAGTTTTTTTGGAAAGCCAAGTTCCTGCATCGCTGTCCACAGTCTGTCCCTACATACTCTATCAAATGCTTGTTTAAAATCTATGAACATCTGATGAAGCTCACGATCAAACTCCAGCATTTTTCCATTATCTGTTTTATTGTAAATATCTGATCAATTGTAGAGCGGCCCGGTCTAAATCCGCATTGATAATCTCCAACGATTTCTTCTGTGTATTTTTTGGTTCTTTCTAGCAGGATGTTTGAAAGGATTTTGTAGGTGGTGTTTAGGAGTGTTATTCCCCTGTAGTTAATACATTACTATTATTTTTCATTATACTATCATTATTTTAATTATGTTTTAGTACCAATTCAACCCAAGCAGTCCCAAATGCTTACGATGAATTCCACGATGGTAACCGTTTGGCTGGATTCGTGGGGAGATGGTGGGTGTGGAATTTTATATTTTATAATAGAGTACAGGTCCTCGAGATACAGCTCCTGGACGACTTCGTCAAATCACGTCAAACCTACAGAACGGATATACAGCATTCTCGATCTGCTACCAGCTACAGAATACCAGCTTAAAATCACAGCTCACAATAATGCTGGAGATACAGAAGCTGTGTATAATTTCACTACATTAACACCCTTAGGTGGTAAGAAACTTTTTATTATTTAGCAAAATCAAAATTTTGATGGTTTGTTGCATGGAAAACGTTACTACTCAAGTTTTGAGACCACAAAACCTCATCCTATGGCGCACTTAGCCAATATTGCAGCGCAGGATCTCCTCAGAGATTGCGAAAACTATTCTGTTTGAGTAGTTAAGAGCTGTGGTGATGTTTTATATTGAGTGTTTTAAAAAGCTTACTCTCAAATATTATAGCTAAATAGATTTTTATTTTTTTTTTGGTGTATAGCGTAGGTGAAACGTAAATGCGTATATCATCTAAAACTCAAACTGGTACTAACCATATCTCAAGACTTTAGTAGTAGTCCTTGTATTTATTTGTGTGATACATTAAGCCTTCTAATATTTACTAACCTGCAGGTAAATACCTTTTAGTTGTACCTGAGCTAACACCACCAGTATCACATTCTGGGGATCAACCATTCTACGCCAATGCAAAAGTTTTGGTACCAATAATGCTTTCAGTGGCGGTACTAGTAGCTCTGATTGCAACTTTATTTTGGAGAAGAAGTAAGTATGTTTTCTCTCTTGTTTATTTGAAAAATATGGTCAATAAAATCGTTTGTATTATTTGTATATAAAATTGTCAACGTGTTCTAATATAAGTCTATTTTTAGAGTTAAGACGAGATGAGCAAAACCGCTCCATCGGCGAGTCTCCTTCGATGGCGCAAATCCAGAATAAACAAAACAGAGACCAGCAGTACCTGGCGGTACGTGTCGGCCGAGGTCCACAAGCTTTAGCTGCCGAAGATGCCTACAAAGCAGAATCAGCAGATTATATTGAAGACATTTGTCCCTACGCGACTTTCCAACTCTCCAAGAATACCTACAGTGAGAGTTCCTACAGTGGAAACGTTTATAGTGGGCCGTACCACTCGGTACGCGGCTCTTTTGTTTATCATGACGTTAAACCACCACCTATTGATAATTTTAAGTTAGGACATGTAAGTTTCGTTTCGCGTTAGGTGTGTGCTTTCTTAACTGAAAATTAATTTCTATTACTGGATATTATCGCTTGCTACATTTTTGCGTAGTTACAAAGGGGGATTCTCTAATAGAATTGCTGAATAGCAAATACTGCAGTTACCAAAAACTGCAACCTCAATATAAAGCAACATAATAAATAAGAAAAAACTTAATATGAAGTAAAAAATAGAATGTGGTAGTAATCTTCTCTTCTTCTTCTTCAGCCGTAAGTAATCCAACTTTGGACATAGGCTTCCCCCAAATCAATTCAGTGTTTTCTATTTTGCGCCACTTGCTTCCAGTTGTGTCCTCCGATCTTCTTAATGTCATCAGCCCATCTCATTTGTGGTCTTCTTCTGCTTCTCTTTCCTAACTATGGTCTCCATTGTTGTATTTTGTGGTTCCATCTTTTTTCCTTCAGTCAAGCATTGTGTCTTGCGAAGCTCCATTTTAATTTGACAGCATGTTCTTCTGAATCGTTTACTTTGGTTTTGCTTTCGTTCCATTTGTTTGTTTTTTGTCTATAAGTCTCATCCCGACCACTGATCTTTTCATCACTCTTTGTGCTTTTTCCTGCAAAGTCTATCCTTCAATTGTTCACAGCTCTCTCTATTGCCCAAAGTTCTATGAAGTCGAATATATATATATATATATTATATATATATATATATATATATATATATATATATATTTATATATATTTATATATATATATATATATTTATATATATATATATATATATATATATATAATATTATATTTATAATATATATATACTATATATATATATATAATATATATCGGTTTTAAAACGTTCTCCTACGTCTTCCGATGCCTAGTCGAAATTCACTTTGGTCCATCCAAAGGTCTTCATCTAATTCTCTTTCTCTCATACTTCGATTTATGCTTCTCTCCAACTAAGGCGGGGTTTTCCTCTTTTTCGTCTACCATGAGGGGTCCACGTTAGGATTTGTTTCGGGAGTCGATCTTCGGACATTCTTTGTACGTGTCCATACCATCTAAGCTGTTTGGTACTAATGTCATCTACTATTGTGTGTTTCACATTCATTATTTCCTAATTCTGTTGTTGGTTACCCTTTCTAATCTTGATTTTCCTGCTGAGCGCCTCCAGAAATCCATTTCTGTTGCTTCAAGTTTTCTCTTGTATCTTTCTTTTATTTGCCACACTTCACTGCTGTAAGTGATTGTACTCTTAACAATTGTATTGTATATTTTATGTTTGTTGTTGTTTGATATTGCCTGGTCCCACAGTATGCTATTGAGAAGGGTAATTGCTTTTCTTCACTGGTTGTTTCTTTCTTCTATCGTCCGGTCTACGTTTCCTTCTTGTGTGATGGTCATACCCAGGTATTTATATGCGTCGCAATGTTTAATAATTTCGCCATTCCCCAGTGTAAGGTCCTGCTGTGTCCCACCGATACACATATATTCGGTCTTTTTTATGTTTATTTCCAAACCACCTTTTTTGTACTCCTCTATTAATTTCCTTGTCATATATTCTATATCATCGTAGTCTTGCGCTAGTACAAGTTGGTCGTCTGCAAATGACAAAGTGTATATTGTATTGTTGTTGATCGGTAATCCCATGTTTTTGCATTTGCGTTTCCAAAGTTTTAGAGTTTGCTCGAGGTAGATCTTAAATAATGTCGGTGAATGGCAGCACCCTTGTTTTAGGCCTTTGCTAATTTGGAATCCTCTCGATAGCCCGCTTCCAACTTTCACCCTTGCTGCAGTTTTGGTATACAATTGTTTCGTCGCTGTTATTAAATATGCACTTATATTGGTTTTTTCTAATGCTTCCCATAGTTTGTTTTGTGGGATGCTATCATACGCGTTTTGAAGTCGAATGCCTTTTCATAATCAACGAAGCCAATGTATAAGTTCAAGTGATATTCATTGGCTTTCTCCAATAGCGTTTAAACTGGAAGATGATCCGCTGTACTGTAACCGTTTCGGAATCCTGCCTGCTCTACCGGTTGATAGCTATCGAGCCTCAACGTTAACCTCTTAGTTATTACTCTCATAAACAGTTTGTACATTTGGGACAGCAGGGAGACTGGCCTATAGCTCTTCAGATCTCCAATGTTTCCTTTTTTGAAGAGAAGTATTGTCAAATTTTCATTCCAATCATCTGGGACTTCTCCTCTATGAAGACATTCGTTGAAAAAATTTTCAATTCTTCGAGAGTAATTTCACTCCCTCCTTTAACATTTCTACAAGCATTCCATCTGGGCCAGGAGCCTTATTGTTCTTTAGTTGTCCAACAGCTTGTTTTATTTTAAAGGATTGAATATATATATATATATATATATATATATATATATATATATATATATATTCAATGAGATTATTATAGGCTTTCCTAAGAATTTCATGCCTCGGTTCTTTTCTATTATTTTTTTTACCTTGTTTTCATTGCAGATCCTTAAATCTTCCTTTACTCCCTTCTTTATTTGTTTATTCAATTCTTTGAAACCATAGGTGTTTAGCTTTCCTTAGCTTATAAATGTGCGTCTCTTTTCCATCAACCCTTTTTTTCAATTAGTTATTCTGTCTTCTTTATTGTTCGTTTTCTTTGCAACAGTCAGTCCTGCTTTCAGGAACTTTCGTTGCATTTTTTTTATTAATTGTGTTCATGTTGGAATATTTTTGTTGAGAATGTTCTACTAATTCTTTTCTTAAGACTTCTCTGTACTTATCTCCCTTCTTTCGCATTTTAGTTTGATCTATCTGAGTACAATAATTATGTAGCCTGTTTCTACTGGTTTTCGTCTGTTTAAGAAGAAACCTTGCTCTTAAAAGGCGATGATCGCTGCTAGTTGTAAATCGGTTGAGAGCAGTTTTATCTTTAAAAATGTTTTCGTTCCCATACAAGAAGTAATCGATCTCGGTTTTCGTCTTTTTAATGGAAGATATCCACGTCCATTTTCGGTTTGCTAGTAACTTCAAGTGTGAGATACTTTTTGACAAGAAATCCTACTCCACCATATATTTCGTTTTCGGTAGTAGTCTACCAGGTAGGAAATAAAAATCAAGTAAGGAGAAGAAAAATAAAAACAAGTACAATGTGTGCACAGTAGACGTCAACATAAGGATGAAAGAAGGATGATCTATTCAATTCTATCAAGTAGTGAAATTAACTTAGCTTCGCCAAAATAGTTGCATCCTCGTAGGACCGCCATACCGTCTACCAGTGTCGTATAGCACTGGGCATTGCTAATCTTTAGTAGAATCTAAGTTTGACGCTTTCGTAGATTGTAGACTTTTGCTTAAACTTTTATATAACTTACATTAGTCGAAGTAAATGGAATATTAGTTAAAAAATAAATTAAAAAAACATTTTTTAGCAAAAAGCTGCTATTCGCTTTGTTGTATTAAATTGGCCAAATATATGGCCTAGGAGGACAAATTCGTTAAACTTCCCGTGCTCGAATCGGTATCACTAAAGTGTTATGATCATTTCGGCCTATCCCAGCCATCGTCAGACACTTGGGCTGATACAAATTCAAACACGGAAAGTAGAACGAATGTCTCCTAAAGCTTCACCACTACAGTGGTTTGCGAGCAGAGGCGCCACCTGCTTTGGCGGCCGTGAACGAAAACGATATAATCACATCGTTTTCTACCTCTGGGCTATGCGAAATGTGTAAAGAATAAATCTTTTAGCAAAAAGCTGCTATCGCTTTGTTGTATTAAATTGGCCAAATATATGGCCTAGGAGGACAAATTCGTTAAACTTCCCGTGCTCGAATCGGTATCACTAAAGTGTTATGATCATTTCGGCCTATCCCAGCCATCGTCAGACACTTGGGCTGATACAAATTCAAACACGGAAAGTAGAACGAATGTCTCCTAAAGCTTCACCACTACAGTGGTTTGCGCAAACCACTGCTCTGCTCGCAATTGATGTGTCATTATTGGGGTTAACCGATGTCCCTAGATATATAAACTCTTTGGCTGCTTCGAAGTTTTGGTCATTGATGATTAAATCTGCGTCAACATTTCCAGCTCTTTTGGTTGTGTTTGTCGCCATGAATATGGTTTTATTTTTATTTATATGTAACCCCATTCGTTCTGCTGCTGCTACTAGCTCGGTTAGGATTTCCGCAATTCTCGCCCTGGTTCTTGTTATAATGTCCACGTCGTCTGTAGTGTGTCCGTTTGGTGATATCAAGTTGCTTTATGGATATTCTTATGATGTACTTCCCATAATTAAATCTTTGGAAGCTGCCATACTAATAAGCTATAAACCATTGTCATTAGTAACGTCGTGAAGGCTGTGTTTACCAATATAATCTTGGTAGCATATCACTTTTCCTATCTGGGCGTTCATGTCTCCAATGTTTATTTTAATATCGTTTTTGACACAGTTATCATATCAAGAAAATATAGCAAGGTTTTTATTATACAGCTGATTTAGAAGTTTATAAATTCTTGTAAAAAGCTGAGACAAAAAGGTCCTATATAATGACCGTTGTAATCTCATGTTACACATCTGGTCTGGTCTGGAAAAAAATATATCCGCTTGTTTTGTAACTGTCACAAATATGTAGTAAGTTTTTATTAATTTCATTTAAAAGGACCACGCCTAATGCTTCATGTTTGCTTAATTTTGATTCGGAATGTGATTATATTTTTATTCGTTCAGCTTCATTTACTTTTAGTTAAGCATATTCTTACAATGATTTTACTATTCTTTTAGAAATATAAATAAGCAACTTTTATTTATCAATAGCATACCAGCTTAAATGAAATTTCAACAAACACAGACAACACTTACGATTAAAGACTTCTCACTAGTTTCTAAAATAGTTTGTTTTGTTGCAGAGTAAAGAACCTGAGTATTCCAAAGTTAGAAGAAAAGGAGGAAGACTGAGAGACCCTCATTCTGAAAGTCAAGGTAACACTCCATAATTTGTACATTAGTCCATTTGTATAGTTAACCATATAATGTGCGATATTATATCATATACTTAATAGACGTTTTTATCTAAATATCCAACCTTTTTCTTTAGGCGAATGAAATTATAGATTTTGCAATCAATATCCCAGCCATACACATAACCTTTTTCTTTATTTTTTTTTAATCTATGCGCTTATGTCTGCTACTTCTTTACGGTCTGCCTTATCATTTTAAGATAGTTTTGTATTATTTCTTTTACCAAATATAATATAAAGTATTCGGTTTTTCTGTTTCTATTATGTGGTTACTTACTTACTTACTTTATCGTGTCCGGACATGTCTTTCATAAAATTTGGGCCCAGTATCGGGCTACGTCGGTTCCATCTTTGTTGGCGAGCCACAAATCTTCAAGGGTACGTCGATGAGGACAGTTTCTGCATGTAAGAAGATGTTCTATATTCTGTGTTTCTCCACAGTCACAGTTCACATCATCTTGGTCTATTTTTCCCCATTTTGCCATGTTTGATTTTACTGTAGCAACCCTCGTTCTTATCCTATTCAACGTTTTCCACGTTTTAAGGTCTAGGGTCTGGCCGGTCCATTGAACCTGGGGAAGTGGAAAATACTCAGGCGGTTCATCCTGCACTGTTTCCTAGATTTTAGTCGCTTTCGTGGTGTTCGAGCTTTGTATAGGGCATGCCGATCGTCCGCGATCTGTTTAATGTTCTCTATGTGTTCTGCAGCGCCTCTGCGTGTTGAGGGTTCTGCAAAACCCTCTGCTCTATATAGATTTGAAAGTGGCGTTGGTTTCATGCACCCCGTTACTATCCTGCATTCTCATTTAGCGCAGTATCAACTTGTTTGGTGTGGGCAGATCTGCTCCAAACAGGGCACGCATATTCAGCAGTTGAGAAACACAGTGCCTGTGCCGTTGTTTTTAAAACGCCAGGACGTGCGCCCCATTTACTTCCCGTTAGCTTTCTGAGTAATCTGTTCCTAGTTGTTACTTTCCCTCTTGTTTTTATGCAATGTTGTCTGTAGGTGAGGGACCGGTCCAGAGTTACTCCAAGATATATAGGTTGGTTTGTGTGTTCTAATGTTTTACCATTCCACACAATTTGGAGTTTTCGCTTGGCTTCCTTTGTGCGAAGGTGGAAAGCGCAGACTTGGGTTTTAGAGGGATTGGGTCTCAGAGAATTCTGCAGGTAGTATGCTGTCATTGTTTTTAAGGCAGTTTCGAGTTTCTCCTCCACTTCCTCAAAACTATTTCCTTGAGCACATATTGCAAGATCGTCAGCATAGAGGACGTCAGTTTCTGGAGATGATCATAAATTTGGTCTTTTTGGTAATAATTAAGACACCATCATCAGTATATCGTATGTTGTTGATCAATACTCCATTCACCTTGATTCCCATCTCTGCATCCTCCAAAGACTCTTGAAATATGGCTTCCGAATAAATGTTAAATAAAAGAGGGGAAGGCACACATCCCTGTCGAACGCCTCTTCTTAGATAGATGACTAAGAAGACTTATGTGTCTGTAGCTTTCTAATTCTTGGGGATCTCCTTTTTTGTACAATAGAATTAGCTGAGCATTGTGCCATTTGTCGGGTATGTTATTCTCCAAAGGGCACATTAAAAAGGTTTTTTTATTTTTAGTATAATAATAGTAATATAAAATTATCTACCAATTTACATTCAGTAATCTTCATCATTTTTACTCTGTTGATAATGATTTCTTGGTTGTACTTTTGTCTTGATTGTACTAAATCGTAATCCATGTTTCTCATCGAATGCAGTTTAATTTCTAAAAGAAATAACGCAAATTCTGATTTTCTCATTACCACCAACTTCTGTCTCAAATGAACGGGATTTCTTTTGTGTCAAAAGAATCAAAATTTATTGTGGAAACACCATGAAATAAGAGAGCATGTCAAGCTTGTCTCAAATGTCAGTGAAAAAAACTTATAAAATCTCTCCAAAACTCTAATAAAATTTACGATGACGTTATAACCCATTTTACTACTTCCAAACAACGTAGACTCGAGTTAATTTTATTTATAAACATTTTAAATGGTTCTAAATTTATAGAAAAAAAAAATAAATAAAAAAAAACAAAAAAATTGCCTATGATAATTGAAGCCTTTATATTAGTCGGTGTACCTATTTGAGGAGACAAAAAACTTTGCCGACCCTGTCTCTAAAGCCACGATCCGCCACTGGTAGATACTATTAACGTTGTAATTTATTTCATACTCTGAGTACGTATTTTTTAATTCTGGGTATTCAATGCTTTGTTTGCTCATTTGATCTGTATTTTTCTAACGCAAATTTAAATATTTAACTTTTATAAAACTTGTTGAATGGTTTTAAAATTCCCGTATGATGACAAAATATATTTCCCAGTAGTTTTCAACTGTAACATCGCACCAATCATAATAAATGGTATCCCGTAGTATACACTTAATCTTGGTAACCACAGTAAACCCTCTAAATATATTAAAGAATAGATCTATAGTATTAAATATATTACATTGTTCACTTTACCTATTCCTTAGAAGTAGTACCTGTAAAGTAAGTGCAAAAGAGCCACTGCTGCTCAATTTCACATCTCTACCGAATTGCACGTAAATTTGAGACATTAACAGCACCAAATCTCGAAATTAGCAACGAAAAATTATATTTCAGAGTCTGATAACCTGGGCAGCACTGACTCAGAGGTCAAGAAGATATTAACCCTACACCTGCCTATTTCAGAATATGATACACTTGGATCAGATTCTGATGGGGCCGATGGAAGGGCGACTAGTCAAGAAATGATGTCCTTTAGCCACAGAATGAGGGGTAAGTCTAATTACTTTGTTGCTAACAAAGTGGGTGAAATTATTAATTTTATTTATACTACAAAAAATTTGTGATAATGTTTATATACTAGTTTTTTATTGAAACTGTTACTATAATTCACGATATATTTGGGTGTGTTTATAAAATACAATAACATACCACCAAACGAATGGAAAAGATACCTGACAGAACCGTTTAACCATCAACACAAAAACGTAGCTGAATTAAGACACAACAGAAATCAATTTTCAGGAAATAGAGATAGCCATAAATTCACTCAAAAATAGAAAGTTACCAGGACCAGACGGTATAACCAACGAGCTTCTAAAATACAGACGAGAAAGTATAGCCATTGAGATAAGCTTTTCAGTCCTTACCAACAAAATCAATAAACTTACAACTTTATCAGATAAACAACAAGAATTCAGATCCGGAAGGTCCTGCGTAGACGCCGAATTTGTAAGACAAATCACAGAAAAGAGGTAACTTATAGTTGCCGGGATAAAGAATTCACCATTTACTACGAACATCCATCATATTATTCTGCTATTTGTCTGTTGTTTACTTACCTCAAAAACTATTTTTAAGTTAGTAAATATAATAAGTTCTAGTGAAAAAGACAGCAAATATTTGATTTCACGCAAACAGCACCTTTGTATCTGTTGATACGTATTTTGACCTAATAGGTCTCATCAGAACAGTTATTCAAAGGTGTTCTCAACGTGAAAGATCAATATTTTCTGTCTTTTAAGAAGCAACACTAAAATGGCTTCAATACGGACGCAATAGCGACATCTGATAATAAAACCATAATAAAGTTCATTTAATAAATATAAAACAAAAGTCACACCCACAAGAAACAGAACACACCACACCTATGCAGATATGGACGCTTGATGATGAAGAAACCGAAAGAATAACTTATTTCTCCCATTCCAACTCTTTCCAAGGACGTAAATATACATACCAGCGAAGTGTTGATAAGTTTACCGATGTGTGAAAGTATTCAACGAACCATTAACATTAATGCCATTGTGTGAAGCTCTCACTTCAGTTTATAGATGAGTAACCTTCAATTGAAAATTGTTATGGTATATAGCATAGCAAAATTTATATTCAATGTTTAACTTACTACTTCTACAAAAAATACACGAACTGGACAAAAACACTAAAATCCTTAATTAAAATTAAAGTTGAATATTACAAATAAATGTATATAAACATATACAACGAATAAACAGAATATTCTATGAGCCAATATGATATAAAAGAACAAGTTTGTAATAATATCAAACAAAGAATATCCTTAAGCCCTTGGTAAAATAACCGCTTGCAGTAGTAGATTGTTAAGTAAATTAACAAAAAACCTGGAGTCACAAAATGACGAATATGCCCCCTGGAGCCTATAAAAGTAGATCTTCTCTGTTTGAAGGTCGATAAGCAATGACGAGTTTATTCACAAGGGCACATCCATAGCGACTATCAAGGTCGCTACTAATAGCACCAATCCAGCTTATTTCTTTAGCTTGGTGATGGTGTCCTTGCAAGTTTAAAAAATGGAACAAAAGTTTTTCTTCAGCAGTTTAACATTTATATTCTTAGCTTGGTTTTCTAGAGTAAAATAATGCTGTTCGAAACGATTGTTAAAATAAAAGGAACAACGACGTGACACAATATTTCTTCTTTTTTGATTTAGGTGGAGCAGAAGGTTCGTCATCTTCATCAGAGACTTCACCGCCGTCTGGTAGCGTCGGCAGGAAACCTTATACATCTCGGAAGGGAAAAGTTAAAGCTACACCTCTCAATAAACGTCACGTTAGAAGTAGTAGTGGATATTCTAGTCACAATGAAGAAACAACTTTTAGGTAATAAAAATTTTTATAGTGATTACCTCCAATGAAGTAATGCTATTTGAAAACATTATTTAGAGTAATCAACATTACCATGACCATCACTACTAGCATTGTCGCATATTTAATATCGGTATCTTCTAACATATTCCAGTGATATTCGCAATGCGTTTTAACTGATCTTGTTTTAAAAAAGATTCAGAAACTTAGTAGATAGGTAGCCACTTCAGGACACTTTGATCTTTGACCCCATTTTTGGTGAAGGTATGCATTATGTCACTTTTGTGTCATATGTTACATTTTATGTAAGACGCCACGTATTATGTTACGTTTTATGTCATATATCACGTTTTATGTCAAATGTCAGGTTTTATGTCACATGTCACGTATTAAATTAGGTATATATCATGTTTTAGTAACGTGTTACATCAAGTTTTACGTCAAACGTAACAAAACGCGACATTTAACATAAAACGAGACATTTGACATAAAACGTGACATATTCGTGACATCTGACATAAAACGTGACATCTGACATAAAACGTGACATAAGACGTGACATAAAACGTGACATTTGACATAAAACTTGACATAATACGTGACGAGTGATACTAAACGTGACATTTGACATAATACGTGAGATAATGCATACTAAGTGCCTACCTATCTACTATACTAAGCTACAATTTGTATATATTCTTAAGTAGTCACCGGAAAAAATATTATTACGGTAAGTAATACAAACTGGTCATCCATAAAGAGAGGTAAAATACAAGAATAATTATTTGTATATCGAACTTATAGTGATAATTACTAGTTTATTTAAGATTCTGTAGAGTGAAATGGAGAGAATGGAAATCCGTAGTCTTCTGTTACCATTTTGACTACTTTTTTTAATATAAAAGGATAAATGCGTATTTCATCACATTCAAACTTTGTCTTAGGTTATTATATGATTTTAATAAATAGTTTTTTTTGTATTTTTTCGTATATAAACTAACTTTTAACTATGTTTTAGTATCTCACATGCTCCAAGCTTCAACGAACGAATACATCCTCCTTCGAGGTTCTCGGATTTGAACACGAGGAACCTCAGTGAACCCGAATATGAGAAGGGAACTAAACAGCTTCGAGGTATGTCGAAGTTGAGTAGAGAGACATTTCAAATAAATGTATGAGACATACTAAAAGAAAGTTTGGAAGAACACGAACCCGGCTAACATCAGCTTAAATGGTCGGACTGTATTTTAAGGTTCTAGATACGGACTGGTTGGATCTCAGAATATTTTTAAGAACGTCAACTTTAATTAACATTAACAAGGTTTTAATTAAATTGAAAACATTAATACATCATTTTATGCAAGTACGATATATGCTAAAATAAATATTATTGAATTGAAGAGAACTTAACAAAGCTCCATGGTATTTTTATAGTATTTATCATAAGTTCACTCAATCACAATATGATTACAATACTGTTAATCTCTTTGTAAGAAAAGGTTTTTGTTATGTAGCATTATTTCTCTGGTCGTATTGAGGAAACGGCCAAAAAGTAATTTTAGGCGATAATAAGCCGGTCATAACACAAGGACAATACAAAGGTCTCGTTGCTCATTATCGGAAATGTTTGGGGTGAGTATGAATATGAAGAATAGAACGATAACAGTTTGACCAAGAAAACAAAGAAATACAGATTTTTGTGCAAAGATAAATGTGCGCCAATAAATTTTAATTAAAGATTGATAAGCGGTTCGTTTAAAAATATATCAAATCATTACACAAAGAAAGCTATTAAGATTAAAATTATTTTCTACATAATGCAGAAAAAATAGTCAACAAAATAAAATCATAACAAAATAATAAATTTTAAAAAGCTGTAATTAATAATTACTGTTAATGATGGGTTTCTACAGATAACAACAAACTAGGATCTAAGTAAATTACCGTCACGAGATTCGATAAAAATGGGCGAATTTTTAAAAGAAGACAATTAATTATTATCTAAAATTTCAAAAATTATAAATAAAGTGTATGGACCACAATTTTTCGACCGAAAAAGCTTTTTGGTTCGTAAATTATACACGTGATATAATTAATAAATGAATAAACTTTGTGGTTATATTTAACTTCAAAATAAACAAAATAAATGAAACTTTAGTCGTAAAATAAAACTTTTTTACACAAAACTCGAAATTAGCAGGTCATTGATCTCAAGCTCGTTCATTCCTAAACCATGTGTCTTAAAGCGAAAAAAGCCCTTCAACGCAGGTCAAAATTTAACCTTATCTTATTTATTTTTAACCTTACCTAATCGATCGAAATAAAACAATGAAACAGGAGAGGTGATGACATGAAAATGAGAACACCTTCTGAATGGATCCACATTATAAAGTTCTAAAAGGACAAGACTTTTTATATTTTTTTATATTTTCGTAATCACATAAAGAGAGAAAAAATTAAAAGAACTTACTGCTAATACCAATTATCAGTAAAGTAGAGGCAAACAACTTAGAAATAAATGTTCATATAAACATTTTTAATGGGTACTTTTAAGGTAGACTAAAGACAGACGAAATTAATTATAGAGGAACTGAAAAGAAAGGGAAATTTGACGAGATAAAAACAGTCTACTAGATACTGTATGTATATTATGGGCTATGACTAGAAAACTGAAAACGCTGCGCTTAGTGGTATGGTCAAGGTTTTTATGTAAAAAAGTTTTAATATATCTGCAACTTCGCTTTTCTTCTTTGTCAACCATTTTCCATCCACTCCTGAATGTAGGTCTCTCCCAATTGCTTTCATCTTTCTCTATCTTGCGCCAATCTAATCCACTGTTTGCTTGCCACTGCTCTTATGTCATCTACCCATCTTTTTTGAGGTCTTCCCATGCTTCTTGTTGTCGTTCTTAGTCTCCATGACCTGTTGTCATTATATCGGGCTACGTGACCTGCCCAGCGCCATTTCATTTTTGTAATTTCTTTTACAATATCCCTAATCCTGGTTCTACGTCTTATCTCGTTGTTTCTCATCTTGTCTCTTAGTGATATTCCAAGCATGATTCGTTACGTTGCCCTTTGCGTTGTTTCTAATTTTTTAGCAGATTTTTTGGTAAGGGCTACTGTCTCCAAGCCGTAGGTACAAACTGGTAGTATGCATGTGTTATACACCTTTTTCTTTAAGTTTATAGGAATGGAGGTGTTTTCAAAATATGTGCTAGTTTCCCCATGCCAGTTGTGTTCTTCTTTTAATTTCAGCATCTCGATTTGGTTTTCCTAGTTTGATAACATGACCTAGTATATCCGCAACAGTTAAACAAAATGTTAATGAGGTGATAAGTAACTTTATTTAGGAAGCGACATTAAATATTGACTATGTTCAATATTTAATAAAAATAGATGATGTGTATTCCCCCTGTGGAACACCTGAGGTGACCATTATTGACTCTGACATATTACCGGCAACCTTAACTCTCTTATTACAACCACACAACAAATTTTTGATCTATTCAATAATCTGAAAATGAAATCCCACAAAAAGCAATTTTGCAAGAAGAATTTGATAATCAAGACGATCAAATGCTTTACTGAAATCGCTCTATGTATAGCATACACTTGTTTTTGACCCTTGATTTTCTTCATAAGCTCAGACTGATAACAAACTAAATTAGTAGCTAAATTTTTTTGCACAAAAACAACCAAATGTTTAGTAAAAACTTAGCTGAGACTTTGAAATAAGTCCACTGCACAACCAAGATAGCTGTTTGGCTGTCAAACTATAGAATAATTTAGGTATTGCAGACTGTGTGCATATACTTTGATAATTTTCAATGTTTTTTTTTCTGGCCACATTTAAATATCGGTACAACAAAAATCTCCTTTTAAACATCAAGAAATAAAGACGAATGTAATGTAACAGTGTAAACACACATTTTTAAAAGAAAATGTAGAACACCATCAGATCCAGAGGTAGTTTTCTGGAAGAGATCTTAGGCAATAAAAAATATCAATTGGAGTGATTTCAGACATTATAATTTATGCCAAAATTGTTATTGATGGAGATATTACGAATCTGAAGTGTATTAATCCTAGGAATATAAACAGAAAAAAAGAACTCGTTGAACAGCAATTAGCAATTGCTTGCCCATTAGAAGCAGACTGATTCCTGTAAAACATAGCATTTGGTAAACTGTCACTAGAACGTTTATCATTAACATATTTCCAAAATTATTAATAATTGTCCTTCAACTGAGCATCAATACCTGTAACATATTGATTAAAGCATATACCACACAAAGGTTTGTATTTTGACCTAAGAAGAGAAAATTTACTATAATTGGCATCGGTACGATAGTTCATGTACAATGAGTGAGCATACCTTTTCTCACATATCAAAATTCAAAGTTCGTGGGAAAACCATTTTGGAAAAGTTGATGTTTTGTATCTCTTGTTGAAATTCAGTGTAATTGCCATTTTTATAATCATAAATAAATTCCTCATAAGCTAGTCTTGACAAATTAGATATATTTGAGATTACTAAACAACATTCATAGGCAATATGACATAGACATAAGTTTAGTGGAGGATCACTCGCGTTTACTACATTCTGTTCTCTATTGCTGGAAAAAATAAATCCAAGAATACACTTCTCTCGTTTGACGTAGAATTAAATTGATAAAATTTTAAATAACCAAATGTTTGAGCAACATTTACAGCTGTATCTTCTCCTGGACAATTAACCAATACACCATACTTATCCTTAGACTATAATACGTTCGGTAAATTGTATTTATCAATGCAATATTGAATTTATCTAGTACATTAAATTGATGATATAGAACTGGATTTATCTATGCCTTGTTTAAGAATAAACTAAGTAGGTTTCAATCAAGTTCCAATTAAGTTAATCCAATCTTTTTAAATTTTTAAAGAAGCCAAGCATGCGGCTGAAACCTAGTACTGTCACTGAAAATGAATAAAAGACACCTCCCTATTTGTGGGAACCAAATATAGTAAAGGTAAATGCCTTTGTTCTCTTATTTGGAATTTAAAATAAAAGTACAAATGTGTTATTTGAGCTCTGATACTTTTCGTTGAAATAGTTCTCAAATTTGGCCATTGGTATAGTGAAATAAATTATCAAATACAATCGTTTACGTTTGTCGCATATTGTTTTTTATCGATATCGATACTGCATAAAAACTTTCTCGAAATTTTAAAATTTCGCATGAAAAATATATACTAGATATTTCGTTTAAAAACTTGTTAATGTTATTGAAAGTTAGTCCTACTCAAGTTAACATAATAAAAATTGAATTTCTGATAAAAATTCCCACCTCAGTGTAACAAAAACAGTTAGGGGTCCCAGAAATAACTGCTGATGGCATTTTTTTAAGTACAATTTTTGTATTATTTTCATATATTACAAATTAAAACCTTCAAGTAGTGGTTTCGGCAATTTTCATTTCTTTTCTTCTATAAGAAAGTCTTTACCAAGAGAAACAAATTAATTTTTAAAACAATATTTATAAATACAAAAAAAACCTTATTTAAATGAATGGTGAGGTCTTACCATAAAGTTGTATTACTGTCTGTTTTACATAATAGATTTTTAACATTTAAAAATTAGATTAACAATAAAAACAAATCATTTTTTGTAAATATTTTAAAAGAACTCCTTTCACTGGATCAGTGTTATCATTTTTTTATGCGGAAAAATGAATTAAGTAAGACACCATTGGTAAAAAACTGCATTAACAATATGGTAAACATAATTTATGGCATAATTGTGAAACAAAATCGTAATAGTTTTGTATTATATACATTTTTATTAAAATACTGAAATTGTCAGAAAACAGGCAAAACAATGCACTCAAGTCTGTAAAAAAAGACTGTAAGACTATATATTTTAGAGTAGATGATAAATGTCCAAGTGATAAGGGAAATTGTGTTCGTTTGATTATAAAATTTAAAGTTCACAGCTCTAGTATTATACCATTTGGTCATTACTACTCTATCATCGCTTAGCAATTCTTCAGAACTACCTCGAGTTTTCTTTTTCAATACGTCGTCGCTGGAAAAAAAGCAGCGAATTTCTCCGCCAAGCACGCATTCCCATTTTTCTTATGTTATCATCGATGTTATCAAGCTATTAAGAACGCAGAGAAAAAGTGCAATACAAATTCTATTAGAGATAAGGAGGAAAAGCTCAGTCAAGAAACAAAAAGACTTATGGAGGCACGAAGAGAACTTAAGAACAAAAACGATACGAATGCACGCGTACTACAACAACTTAATAAAGATATTAATAAAGCAGTGAGAAAGGACGTACGACAATATAACACAAAAAAGATTACAACGGTTGTCGAGAAAAATAAAAGTTTAAAGGTGCTGAAGAGATGTCAAGCTCTAGGTAAGAAAAACATTGTTAAGCTCGCAGATCGAAATGGAAAAGTGGTAACAGATAAAAATAAGATAATTAAGGTAGTTGAAGAATTTTACACAGAATTATATAGAGAAAAGGGGAAGAAAGACGGCACCAAGTTGAGAAAAGTCCAGAATGTGGGTTCAGAGGATATCCCAGAAATAACAATCGAAGAAGTCTTAAAGTCATTAAATAGAATGAAAACTAATAAAGCAGCTGGTGATGATCAAATCGTTATTGAGGCAGTTAAAGCAGGAGAAAAGACAGTATTGAAAGCATTGACGCAATTATATAACTTATGCCTTTCAAACGAGGTTACAACCATCTCAGTGGAATAAAGCTGTTATAGTACTCATGCACAAAAAGGGAGATATAACAGAGCTAAAGAACTATAGACCTATTAGCGTGTTATCTCACGTTTATAAGTTGTTTATGAAGATAATAACTAATAGGTTGACATCAAAACTAGACTTCTATCAACCTTGCGAGCAAGCAGGATTTAGAGCTGGATACGGAACAAATGATCATTTGCAAACCATTAAGTCGTTGATTGAAAAAACCATTGAATATAATAGACCCCTGATACTTGTCTTTGTCGACTTTGAAAAATCATTTGATAGGGTCAATCAAAGTGAAATGCTCCAAGCTCTAACACAATGTAGAATAGATCACCGATACATATCTCTCATCAGATACATCTATCAACATGCTACAGCCTGTGTAAGACTTAATGAAGATACTGGGACTTTTCGTATTGAAAGAGGCGTTCGGCAAGGAGACAACATGTCTCCTAAATTATTTACAACTTTGCTAGAATACGCTTGTAAAACAATAGATTGGAACGAAAAGGGCATCAACGTAGATGGAAAATTTTTAAATAACCTTAAATTTGCAGATGATATCGTTCTTATTGCAAGACAGCTTTGATCAGGCACAGATAATGCTCCAAGAACTCCATACTGCCACAAAAAGAGTTGGTCTTAAAATAAATTTTTCAAAAACACAATTTATGACAAATTTAGTCCACAACAAAAACATCTCAGTAGAAGACAAAGATATTGAGCAAGTTGACTCCTATAAATACTATGAGATCAGAATAAGTCGAGACAACCAAACAATCGAGCTGAAAAGAAGAATAAACCTCGCTTGGGCTGCATTTGGAAGGATGAAGGATATTTTTAGGTCTAAGATTCCAATGTGTCTGAAAAGAAAAGTATTTAATCAATGTATTTTGCCAGTGATGACCTACGGCGCAGAAACCCTAACGCTCACAAGAACAACAGTGAGTAAACTACAAGTTGCGGAAAGAGCAATGGAGAGAATCATGTTAGGGATTTCTCTACGTGATAGAATACCCAATGCTACTATACGCAAAAGATCAGGAATAGCAGACGTTATTGAAAGGATAACAACACTAAAGTGGAACTGGGCAGGTCATGTAGCAAGATCAGTTGATGACCGGTGGACAAAAAGAATTTTGGAATGGAGACCCCGAATACAAACTTACAGAAATAGAGGTCGACCCCCAACGAGATGGACAGATGACATAAAAAGAGTGACTACAAATTGGATTCAGATGGCGCAAAATCGGACTAAGTGGAAAAGCATGCGAGAGGCCTATGTTCAGCAGTGGACGTTAGAGGCTAGTTGATGATGATGATGATGTTATCAAGTAACATTGTTTTTGGTCTTCCTTTTCTTCTCTGACCAATGGGCCTATCAATGAACGTTTTTCTAGCTGGATCATTTTGTTCCATTTGCATTACATGCCCTATTCACCTAAGACGTTCTACCAAACCAGACGGTTTCTGATATATTTTATAAAGTTCGAAGTTGTATCGTCTTCTCCACATTCCACAGTCATTTATTGCCTTAGTTCTTTCTTTCGAAACATCCTAACATGTATTCATTATTTTTTGTTAGGATCCAGGTCTCTGAACCGTATTTTAGGACTGGGCGTATTATTGTTTTGTATTTTTATGTTTGTATTTCCCATATAATTATAAATTTAAGGAGGAGATTGAGCAAAAAATAGCATCTGTTGGCCGTGCAAATTCTGCGGTTTATCTCTGCGGTAGTTGTTTCAGGGTTGCAATCTGATGAATTATCGATTTACCACCTCTTAAACTAGCCTGGTATTTCTCTACTAATGGTTCTACATATGGTGCCATACGGTGACATAGTACTGTGGAAAATATCTCTGTGGTTACAGCATTCAAAGATATCTCCTTTTTTGTGTATGGTGCAAAGTATTCCAATATTTCAATCATTGTATTTCTGTGTTCATATTTCTTTTACAAGCTGCTGTTATGCCATTATTATATGTTATTCTTTATATAGTTCAGCTGGGAGACTATCCATTCTGAGTGATTTGTTTATGTGATGGTGGCATTTTCATTTTTTGATATTCGCTAAAATTATCTTATAATTGTATTCGTTTTTTATAATAAACAAAAATGCAAGTTATATCTATATTGAAAATCTATTTTTTTTTTCACTTTACCTCTAAAACAGTTATTTTGTCTACCAAATGAACCACTACAAATTTAGAAAAAATTTTGGACGAATGTTATCCTTACTAGTGCAGAAATCTGCAAAAAGTTTGTTAGTTGTTTTACATACTTCAGTTACAAACTTTATATAATTTTACTACGGTCGTATAGAGGAAAGCACGTATTTTATAAATAACCTGTAGGAATTAAAGGACTAACAATGATAGTTAAAACTGGTGCTATTGTTTTTTAAATATATATAAAATAATTTAGGAGTTGATGTCGACGTATGTCGAAAGGGTTAATGATTGAAGACATTCGGACAAAATTCGAACACGATACAGTGGCGGTCTCAGAGTCAGATTTTGGGTGGGGCGATGGTCTGTTGCAGGGGTCTGGGGGTGCAGCCCCCATCCGGAAAGGGGGTCCGGAAAATTTATAAAAACATGGCAAGAATTTGAGAGTTTTAAAGGCATTTTATTCATTTGAACAGTTGATGGACCGAATATGGACTGACTGTCACTTAGTGGTTGTGACGAACGGAGAAAAAGGAAAATCACTTATTAATATTACAATTAGTATCAGTGGAAACAGTTTTACACTATAATAAAAAATAAAAAAGCTAGCATCTAAAGCTTGTTGTAAATATTGTTCGGCTAACTTACAAATAAAATATTCAAAATATATAATTTTTTGAAAACAACTCAAAGTCTAATAGAAAAGGTTTGTGGTGATAGTATTTTACAGTGGCAAGCCTATGAAGCAAGTCTCATCTTTCTAAACCTTTGAAGATTTAGGTAGTTTTACGTTATCACGAACAAACGTCAAACTTCAGAGGTTTGGTCTGACAATGTTAGTTTTACGCTTGAATTGAAAGAGCTCAAAACACATTTTACCTTTTAAAATGTTAAAATTTGCAATAAATATACAATACAAATTAGTCTATTAGAATGGAAAAAAGGAGGTTCACGTTATACATTGTAATAGTTTTATTAGGTTATAAGTAATAAAATAACAAGTCATAAGGTTTTAAAAAGAATGTAATTACAAATCGAATTCAAGTCTTCGATGGCCACTTTTGGCGAATCGTTCTAAAACTTTCGTTGGGTCTACAGGGATGTCTCGATGGGCATGGATTAGAGCAAGTCCAGTCAACTTGTCTTGACGCATCCGTGTTCTTAGCCACGACTTTATTCTCTTTAGAGATTGAAAGCTACGCTCTGCAGAAGCATTGCTGATGGGAAGAAATCTCTGTTACAAGTGTCTAACACGTCCAGCGCTGTTTTTGGAAATTCGTCCGTGTCTTTCCATTGCATTTCCCAAAGCTGTAGTTCACCCTTCAGTAAGCATTTCATTTCAGCTTGAGACATATCAAAAAGTTCACTTTACCTCCTTACTAAACACTCAATTTTTTCAGACATGTCCTGAACAGAGTTGGTTATCAGGTAGTCAGGCATGCATACGTGAAGATTGTACAACTCCAATGTTTCTTCAGGAAATCGAGACTTTGTGTATTCTATTACAGAGTCTAGAATGGGAAGGAACACTGATACTCTAAAGTATGTCTCTGGGTCTTTAATTGCGTGGTTGGTTCGATTCTTCAGCACTTGTGATATTCTTGGAATACTAATATCAAAATGTGTCTTCTCGGCGATGTCCTTTGCTTCTTGGAACAAATCTTTAAAGCAAACAATCGCTGTGTTCCGTTGATTGGCAAGTGCTTTGGTCATGTTAGTAAAATGTTTCAATGCATTTCAAGTCAATATCAGGTTTTTGAAGTAGTTTGCTAAAAGGCAGTCTAAGTGAAAATATGTTGCGCATACATACTACAGTGATAAGGAAAGTACTGTTCAGTAAGGCACAAATCAAGGTTCTCGCCTTGGATGCAGCTTTTAAATCTTGCCATGAAGCTACTGATTCCAGGGCTTGAATG
Organism: Diabrotica balteata; assembly: GCA_918026665.1. Taxonomy (NCBI): domain Eukaryota; kingdom Metazoa; phylum Arthropoda; class Insecta; order Coleoptera; family Chrysomelidae; genus Diabrotica; species Diabrotica balteata. The sequence goes on along the minus strand of OU898277.1, from coordinate 14,456,206 downwards.
ATTTCAGGGAACTTAAGTCTGAATTGTAAAAACGATGTTTGCCTTTCCACCCAACGTGTTTCACACAATCCAGGTAGCTGGCCACCTACATAGTGTTTTAAAACTTGATTTCTCTTTGAGGAAGACGTGAAGAACGAAACTGTTTGTTGTATGGTACCCGTTGCATTTCTAACAGCCTGAACTTGAGATGATTTGGACAGTGATAGATTTAAACTGTGATTGAAACAAGGAGCTCTAACGGCAAATTTGGCTTCCTGTTTGATTTCTTGCACAGCTCCTTTAGATTCTGATATCATTACACTACAACCATCCGTGCATATTCCGACACACCTTTTTATGTTAGTACAAATTAAGATTTCTGGGGGGGGGCGATCGCCCCCATCGCCCCCCCCCTTGAGACCGCCACTGACACGATATACAATTAAAACCACTCTGAAGCTAGAGAAAATTTTTCAAACCACTAATAACTTACAAATATAACGTAAAAAATCGAAGTAAATGTGGAAATAGACAAGTATAATCAAGGATAATAAATGCATCCCCCTATTTTAGAAACCCATTTTCAATAAAAATGATGATTGAACAATCACAATACGTTTACTGAACAATATAATTATATTTCAGATTTTAATTCATCCTGTATGAAATTAAGAAATTATATTTATTTTATTTTACCCTTTGATATCAATCTTATTTCTGGGACAACCCCAAATTCGCCAAACTTTCATATTATGTAGTAATTTTCACAAAAAAACACTCCATTCTTCATAGCTAGTATGATTTTGAGTTCGTTTAAACCATGTATACTTTATATATTTTGTAATACTCACACTTATTTATCATACTCATTTAATCTTAACAATATATACATACTAAGACATTCCATATTTACCTTTTCGGGTACAATAAGGAAAACGCGTGTTAAATCATGTACGATGTGGACGACATTGTTCAAAAAATATATTTATGTTTTAGGTAATAGTAGAGCTAGGCCTAAATGAGATCTGACACACATCAGAATTATATCAGGTATACAATATCTACCATCTAATCTTAGAAGTCACATTTAGAAAATTACGAACGTCTAAATGTCAAGACTGACTACGTTAACATTTTTCTAACCGATAAATCAATAAGTATGGAAAAGCGGTGGGGTGAGATATAATTATTACTCTTATGATATTTGTTAAAAAACACCTATTCGTTAACTAAGATTTTGAACAGTATCAATACTTTTACAATTTGCTCTGTTTTGTAAAATGTCCGTTTTTACTGTACTAACTAAAATACTAGGACTATTAAGCTAGCGAGGACAAAGTTTTTCTTTCCCAAACCTAATTCTAATGGAAGCGATTCCGCTAGCTTAATATTCAAGGTAGCAGAATATTCAAGTAGCAAAAATATATGTTCTGCTAGGTTTTTACGAATTTACTACCACAATAGTATTTTTTTATCCCTCAACTACCCCTTGTGGGAAGTCAATAATTTTGTTAAAAAAAGTATTCTGTTAAGTTTTTACTGCACATTGACCACCCTGATAATTTTCCACACCTAAACTCATCTTATTTATTTGGAAACGTTCTCGCTAGCTTAATATTCGAGTTAGTGGATTTAAAAGGAAAATTTTGAAATACCACAGTGCTCTGCTAGGTTTTGATGAATTTATTACCACCCCAGTAAGTTTCACCTTAAATTTTAATCTAGCAGAAACATTGACTTCCCACAAGGGTTAAAAGGAGAGGTAAAAAATTACTAGTGTGGTAATAAATTCGTAAAAACCTAGCAAACACTGTGGTATTTCAAAATTTTCTTTTTAAATCCACTAGCTCGAATATTAAACTAGCAGGAACGTTTCCAAATAAGATTGGTTTAGGGGTGGAAAATTATCAGGGTGGTCAAAGTTTAGTAAAAACTTAACAGAACACTTCAGTTATAAGTAGAGGACAATGAAATTGTAAAAGAAGAATTTTTTCACCTCAAAATTTTAACTTAACAGAACTATTGACTTCTCATAAGGGGTAGTTGAGGGGTAAATAATTACTAGAGTGGTAATAAATTCGTAAAAACCTAGCAGAATACTGTGCTATATCATAAATACTTTTTTGAATTCTGCTAGCTTAAATATTGATCGAGTTGGTAACAAATTAGTAAAAAATGGGTGAACAAATCTGCTTTAGGCAAAAAGTTTTTTTTAATTCTGCTAGCTTGAACCTTAATCCAGCAGAATCGCAACCCATAAGGGTGGTAAAAAATTATTAAGCTGGTAATAAATTAGTAAAAAAATGGTGAAAAAGTATGACACAGGCAAAAAGTTTTTTTTAATTCTGCTAGCTCTAACCTTAAGTCAGCAAAATCGCTCCCCTTAAGGGTGGTTTGGGAGGATTATTAGGGTGATAATAAATTAGTGAAAAATGTGTGAAAAATATGGAGTTTGTAAAATTGGATTCCGCTCATTTGTCCTCCACTAGCTTAAGGGTGCTTAAAATACTGAGTCCCCTCCACTGTTTAGAGTAGCTTAGTGAAACTGAAATTCATAATGAGCTGTTCCCAAATGAAATGCTATGAATATATAAAATTATTTTATTATGTAATTTTACATTTTATCAGTCGTATTCCATAACTAATCTTCATCAACATCCAATTGTTAATACTGTTTGCTTTTCTTTTACGTTACATTGAAAATAATTGCTGCTCACATATACTACTTGTGGTAAACGTGCAAGAATTTGTGTGTCTTTGATGTACACTTTTCTGAATGATTATATTTTACCCCACCAAATAATCACGAACTGTTTTTAAAAATTGTATCAGAAACATATCTGTTTATTGACGACATTCAGAGAAAAAACGAACTAGGGTTAAAGACAATTTTTATTGAGATGAATGTACCTAATATTTTCTGATTTTTTTCTAGAACTAACGAAAATTACCACAATTTTTGGTGTAAAAAAATCACTATTGAAAATACTTTTTCGATTAAGGATACTTTTATAGAAGAGCTTGTTAGATAAAAATATTTTAATTGTGTTGTCACAGACCAAGACCTAGGTTTGGGGTTGCAAAATTTGTTTAATTTTGTTAGGTTATTGCAATAAGTTTTTATAACTTTCATTGTAAATATGAAAAAGAACTAATTGAATCTATATTAATTGTATTATATGAACTACAGTGTGATCAACTTTTGTGACCGTTATCTCAGTTAATAATAAAAGTTATTTACAAAAATAGGAGATAGCTAAGGGATTCACATTTTAAAATCAGTTACAAATATACAGAGTATTTCATGACAGTGTACCACATCAAGGGTATGTATTACATCAATGATTATGATCTAGAAGGTGAAGTGCGTACGAAGAATCTGTGTTTCTATTATTGACAGCCCTTTTGTGTTCTGCTATACGTTTGTTAAAAGTTCTGCCAGTTTGACCGATGTATGTTTTTGAGCAGTCGCCACATTTAAGTTTGTTAAAACTACTGTGTAAGTGCTTTTTCTTTGGGCTCTTGTCGTTCTTAATTTATTTGCCTAAATTGTTGTTCGTTCTGAAAGTTGATGTTATTCCGTTCTTTTTATGTGTTTGGCTATTTTTGTTGATATCTTGCTGATAAGATACTCTGAGTTTTTATATGGTAAAAGAAATAATAATTTCAGGGCTTTCTTATGTAGTTTTTAATTTAAAATGTTATTCATTATACCCATTGTTTACTTGTCATACATCTTGTGACATTAAAACTGCCATTATATTTTGCTGCTGCTGTAATGACCTTTTCAAGACGCACAGTTTTTTTCTTCGCAATGCAGAGCCGTCTGGGAAACTATCGTTGAACATCTTATGTTTTATATTATAGTGCCTCTTAATATTATACTTTTTTAATATAACACTCTCTTGACAAATCAAACAAGTTGCTGAACCGTATTTCTTGTGTACCTACAACAAAATATTCACAAGGAATCTAAGTTCATGGCTGTATACCATATATCACAAAAAATTTTATTAAAAATCCTTTATAAAAGGTATATAATTTAAAAAACCCAATTGGGCCATATCACAAAACGTTTTCGGAATCCATATTCCATCATCAGTGTCTAGGTGTACATGTATTGAGCCACTAAATATGTAGGTAAAAACCCGTTAAAAATTGTTTGTTTAAATTTGATTTACATTATAAGGTATTAAATATTAGGATGTTGGAGTTACCAGTGGATTTGGTAACATGGCGACGTATGACTCCACATGAAGTTGCTGGTCCTAAGACGATGTGTCTACGAGGACTTGGCAGTGGCAACTTTGCCACTTCCAAGTCTCGCGTGGCAACAACGCCATTACTTGTGTTCAATATTAGGTGGTTAGTAAATAAAAAATATTCATTCAATTATCAATAGTCAAAAATACTATTGCTTCTTCTTCTTCTTTCTGTCTTTTGCGGCATGCAAAAGATCCCCAGTGTTATTTATTATACTATTGCTAATTTAAAAGTACTGTGCTAAGAGCCCTTAAACGATCAAATTTGCTTTTGTCAAATTTCCCTTTCTCATTAAAACACACAACCTGCCTTAAACACATCGACACACTATCAAATAATTTGAACTTTACCAAATGTTCAAAGAGGCACCGATCTCAGAATTTGTTAAACTTCAGAGACTTCGATGGGATGCTCATGTATTGAGAATGGAGAGTAAAGGAAGACTAAAAGGAAGGCCACGAAAAAGGTCGGAGGGTGAAGTGACAACCTGGAGAAGATCGGCGCGTGAATTTCAAGGTTAGAGGCATAGTTTGGAGAAGGCCAAGGTTCGATTTGAGCTGTAGCGCCATTGGCGAGAGGGAAAATCAAAATAACTTCTTATTCTTCTGGTTCCTATCCGTTTCGGATGTTGGAAATCATATTGGCAATCATAACCTTGCTCGCTGCAGCTCGAAACAGCTCCGTTGAGGTTTTCTTAAACCATGTTCTTTCGCAGCCATGATATTCTCCTTCTACCGGGTCCTCGCTTACCTTTGACTTTACCTTGCGCAATATAAACTGTAGCAGGGAGTAACGGTGCTGATTTCTCATAACGTGTCCCAGATATTGCAATTTTTATGCGTTTGATCGTAAACACAATCTCTGGTTCCTTCTTCATTTTTCCTAGAACTTCTTTGTTCGTGATCCTTGCTGTCCATGATATTCTCAGCATTCTTCCATAAAGCCACATCTCAAATGCTTCAAGTTTTTTAATAGTGGTGTCTGTAAGCGTCCATGCCTCCGCCCCGTACAACAAAATATTCACAAGGAATCTAAGTTCATGGCTGTATACCATATATCACAAAAAGAAAACATAGCATCTCAAATGTCTCGTTTTTGTATCAAGGGATATGTTGTGACTTTTGAAGATGGCGCTCATTTTGTTAAAGACCGTTCTTGCCTTTCCTATGCGGCACTTTATTTCCTGTAAATTGCTCCACTGTTCGTTACAGTGGAGCATAATAACTATAATTAGTTACAAAATAACTATAATTACAGTTTCCATTATAAAAATTAACTACGAAAACATTTAATGTAGTTCTTATATATAAAAGAAAAATTTTAATTTTTAGAAAATCTAATATATTTTATATAAATCATATTGTTTTATCATAAATATTTTACTACAATCTATAAAAACTTCTTTTCTAATAACAGTTGTCTGGGTCTTGGTCTGTGAAACTACCATTTGTTTTTAAAATTTATAATGTTAGAAAGAAAGCACTGAAGAACAATGTTTCTGCAAAATTAACATTGTATAAAAATTTAGTTAATAACAAATGTTTTAAGCTATAAAGCACACACAACAGATTTTTTATATAATAGATTCATCGTCACTTATTATGTGTGTTCGTTACTGAATAATGTTTAAAATGTAAACACTTCTAATGGAAACTTAAAAATTTAGGTTTGGATGGTAAATTGATTTATAACAAATTATATGTATTTTCATTTCTAAAAACTTATAGTCCGATTAACCATCTACTTTTTTATTTTTACATAACACTGTTTTAACATCATTGGAAAGATCACTGTATGTTTTTCTAGAAGAAAAGCTGGAGCTGAAAAATCATCATCAATAATATGGAGTTTGTCCCGTGAAATACATCCATTGTACATTGATAATTATGATCCCGTGTAGGCATAACACCGAGGTGGATACGGAAATTAGCTATGAGTGGAAAATTTTCACCAATGAAGGTCTTAACCTAATTAAATCAAATCCCAAAGTACTGGGACTTAGGTGGATTTAAAAGGGGAGGCAGACAAAGTTAAAGAGGGAGACAATTTGGATAAACATCATGATCGATAATATGTCAGCAATTTTGACCAGTTCATATTGAACCCCTAAGGTGTCTAAATTCAAAAGAGCTGACAAAAATCAATCAAATCAATCAAATCAATTTAGACAAAAAAGACATTGAGTTTATTAAGGCTGTATACTGGAATCAGAAAGCAGTAGTAAAGGTGAACGATATAGAAACAAATAATATACTAAGAAGAGGGAATAAGAATTGGTGGAGAAATCGTAAACACCATGAGATTTGCAGATGACACGGTAATTATGGCTGAGAGTATAGAAGAACTACAAACTTTACTAGATGTAATAAATAGTGAATGCATTCAAATGGAACTTGACCTCAACATAGGTAATACCAAATTTATGATAGTATCAAAGAGTCCAATAAATAATGAACAACTAACCCTTGTTAGACAGCAAATAGAGAGAGTGACAAAATATAAATATCTTAGAGCTTACGTTAACACAGAATTAGATCCAGACCAAGAAATCAGGGTACGAATAGAAATATCAAGGACAGCGTTCTTAAAATTCAAGCAATTGTTCTGTGACAAAAATCGGAATACTGCGCTGAGACTGAGGTTTGTTGAATATTACGTCTGGTCCCAACTATTGTACAGGGTAGAAACATGGACATTAAAACACAAATAGTTAAGAAGCTTGAAGCCTTTAAACTTTGGATATACCGGAGAATGTTGAGAATTCCATGGACTGCCAGGAGCAAAAATGAGGAAGTGCTGAGAAAGGAGGGTCGAGACAAAAAATTGTTGAGAACAATAACAGAGAAACTTTTAGAAATGTGGTCGCCAACCTTCGTTAATGAAGACGGTATAGGAAAAAGAAGATTTTCCTTTACATTTCCTCCGTTGGGAGACATTTTGAGATTAACCAACAAAAATATAGAACATTACATGACAGCTTTCGCCAGAAAATACAAGCCAAAAAGAAATGGATGGCTCATAAGTGCAAAGAAGCAGAAATATTGCATGAGTTTTCTAATAATTGTCTCAACAATTTAAAGAAATCACGTGGGCGTTGAGAACAAAAGACATCAATTCAATTAGTAATAGCAACAGAATTAAAATCAGACTTAAGCGCTGAGCAACACTTGGAAGACATATTTAATTATAATCGTCCAGTAGAAAAAAAAAACGGTGCAGTACAAGCACAATTCTTACAGGATCACCCATACTTGAGTCAGAAGTGGAATATTACACATCTTAAAAGTGGCAAAATACCTGCCCATAATAACATATATGCTAAATTCCTAAAGCTGGTGGATAGGAAAATTACATGTGAACTTTTGAAAATAAATGAAATGAATGAAAAAAAAATTGTGACAGTGTGTACATCACTAGGGATCTACACAAATCCCATTTGGAAGTCAACATTTTTTGCAATTCCTAAGAAACCAAATGCCAAAAGTTGCGAAGAACAGACACTTGTAAGTTTCATGAGCCACGTTCTTAGAAACATTTTTTAAAACTATCAATCAGAGAATATATAAAAGATAGGAAGGGGTTAGTGGAGAATCGCAGTTTTTGTCTTAAGGGTGAATTAGTTACTGAAGAGGCACTATTTTAATGCAACTATTGGTACAAAAAGTGCTATAAAATGTGGTACATCAGAGAAATAACGTCTTCATTTAATTTATTGACTATACAACAACTTTTGATAATGTGCTAACAGGGGTGTATAATGTCAACAATAACATACGTTAAACAAGTATATACAATTGCTTTAAAAAACATACAGCATAAAACTAGAGTAAATGGAGTCATAGTTAACAATCTTCGTTAATCTGCGAACGACACACCTATTCTAGGAGATAAGATAGTAAATCTGCAAACGCTGGCGCTGGTTACAAGTATTAATCATACGTGAAAGTTATACAACTTGAAGATTCATATCCAAAAGACCAAATTTATTATCATCAGTAGGCAGCAACACGACTAAGCTTCTCATAGACGATCAAAAAATTGAAATAATTGAGGAATTTAAGTATCTTGGATTCACTCTATTAGCCAAGTGTGACTGTGATAGGAAAAATTAGATAAGAGTAGGTATGGCTAAGGCTGCTTTTGCTAAATTCAAAACATAAATCTTAGATTTTGTGGTTGAGTATGACCAATATTACAGTTGCGACTGGCTGGAGTAGGTCAAGAACTGTTGAGTGAAAGATCGCAGTAAATGGAGTCATAGTTAACAATCTTTGTTAATCTGAGGATGGCATAGCTATTCTAGCAGATAAGATAGAAAATCTGCAAGCGCTGGCGCTGGTTACAAGTATTAATCATACAGCAAAGGTGTACGGTATGAAGATTAATATCCAAAAGACTAAATTTATTATCAGCAGAGAAAGAGGGTGATCTATACAAAACCAAATGCTTGATAGCTTATGTTCCACAGCACCTAATTTCGGAAACGACTGTCAAGATAGCGTACCGGAAAAATCGTTGACAACTCTTGTCAGACTCAACGGCTACTACCCAAATATCACAATTTCCTAAGAAAATTAGGTGATATCAATGTACAATTGATCTATGTCAGAAAACTACACTGAGTAGTTCAAAGTATCTAATCTTTACACTAGACAAACATACCTATATTCGAAGTACCTAGACAATAAGACGAAGTTACAAAACCAGTAACCTAACAAGGTGAGTGGATGTCTTTAGGAACAAAGAAAACGTCCAACATTCGAGCATACCACAACTAATTACTGCCAAAAACATCATGGAGATATTTGAGAAGTTTTGGCAGCAATCTATTTCTACAAGTTTACTGACTTTTGCATAATATGGGTGGGTGGAAATATCTTATTAACAGAAATAATATTTTAATTTTTTGTTTAGAAGGTTGAATTTTTAAAACCTAACAAACTATCCATTGAAACACTTAGACGCTATTAAGCGTATGGCATAACAAGAAGAAGGGCGTGATCACTGCCCTGATGAAAGAAATTGTTTACCACCTTAAAATTGTAGTTCTCCAGGCTGACGTTTTGACCAATGATTTTTGTTTTAGCCCTGCTGTTAGGGAATTGATGTCATTGCTTTAGTTTTTCATTTAGGGGACCATATTTTCTACAGAAGTTGAGAAAAAAGCAAAAATTTCCTTAAATTGACGGGCGATGTGCTATAATTTACGGTGGTATATTAAAATACGATCCCTAGTGTACCTCTTCTCAAGAACCATTTATTCTATATTTATTCTACCACCAATGACCGGTTTCGCATACTATAATTTGCTATGCTAACAACAAAAATTCTACATAATACCTACTTTCCTAGTTTGATTGTTAATATCTTTTCCCCTAAAGAAATTCCCTCTATTGGTTAAATTGTTACAATAAAACCGATGATCACCCATTACAGTTTGAACTATGTTTTTTAAAACATTAAATAATAATCCTTGTATCGGCGTGTACGTAATATTTATTATTTATTTATTTATTTATTTATTTATTTAGTTTCAATTTTACTAGATTGTTTTTTCATTTAATTTTTACTTTGTGTGTTTAATCAATTTTAGACAGTACTCTAATGCATTTAGTTTACCATTTACCTTGAGAACTGAAGATACATAGCAAATTACAGTATGCGAAACCGGTCGTTGGTGGTAGAATAAATTGATTGTGAGTAAGTCTTATTCTTATTTGTTTTTTACCCATTATAGAATGCTTTGTTTTAGTTCACAAATGCCATTTATACATTCTTGCCTCTTTTCTGTTATATTTCGTAATGACTATAGTATATGTTATCTATTGTAGTGAATTGTTTTATAAAATATAGTTGATCCAAAATTTGATAGAGCGTTAATTCATTGGTCAGTATATTTGTAATAATTTTTGTTAATGGGGTATATAATTGACATAACAGACTAAATGGTCTACCGTTTTTTGTGTTTCTCTTTTTTTGCGAGTTATTATTTTTCATAGCGCATCAAAATCGTCACTCGTCAAAAGATATAGTTACTCAATCGTCATTATATAACCAAATTTACTTGGTTAGCATGGAATCAGATTGCACTGCATAGTTAAAAAGATTTAATTACTTTTTGGGCATTATTCAGTATGAAAGCACAACCGGTGCCTTTAAAGGGAATTATAAAGTTAGTTGTTTTTCCCTTAACTTCCATATGCGTGTGCCAAACATAAGAAAATAGAAAAAATAATTATAATAAAGGTGTATAGGGTCAGTGCATGTTATAGATTTTATAGATTGTTATATAATTTTATGGAAAGATGGCTCTGGTACACACACTTTATAATTTTTGAGCTTACTTGTGTTGAAGAAGAACATGAATTATAATTTTAATATGTTATTTATTGGATGTTATACAAAGACGTCATTTACAGATGATACTAAGTATTTTAGATTTTTCATTATTGCTAGGTAATTAATGTATTCTACTGTAAGGAAATGAACTGTTTAATCAAATAATTTAATCTAATTATAAACAAATGGCGACCAAGAGAATATAAGATACGATGAGAATGAGAGCAGATGGTAATTTTGCTTAGGTGAGATTGAGCGACACTTGGAACATAGAATCGCAAAAACATAAAGATTAATGGAACGGCAACAACAAATGAAAGCGTACAGTAAATATCATTCGCTAATAGATATAAAGTTGGAATAAGCAAACAATATACTGGCCACCATGAGAATACAAGATAGAAATCAATGAAATAGACGATATTCTATCTATTTTTGTAAATAAAATGGATGCAATATGTCACTATATTATATATGTCGATCATAATTATATTACAATGATAAAATATCCCATTGTAATATTATGGGTTGAAGCTGAACTGTAAGATAGAAGGAGCCTTGGTTTGTGATTTCATTTGAAAAAATGATTGAGTAAAGTTAAAAGAATTAAAATAGATTATTTATATTTCAATATTAGACGTACATTTTTCATCTACAAGGTGTACACTGAAAGTATTTGCCTTTGAGATCAATATTCTTTTGCACTCGAAAAAACGAATCATAGAAGTATTTACATCAGTCTTATTTTTTATTCTCGAGAACGCAAAAAAAATCACAAGGTGTCAATTCAGGACTATATGCAGGATAGTCCACTAAATCGAAGTTTTCGCCTTCTAATATCGGAATGTTATACGAGCCATTCCAAAACCAAAATCATGGTTATTGATCGCCAACAACAGTTTTCCTGAAACCCAAACTATTGCGGGATGCGAGGTAGTCTCATCTCTGATATATCTTGGAGCTCTAGTTAACAACACAGGCAGTTGTGAATCCGAAATTAGAAGACGCATTCAACTAGCAAGAGCAGCAATGAGTGAACTAAACGGGGTCTGGCGTGATCGTCACATTACTATGACAAACAAAAAGAGACTCGTTTCAACTCTGGTCTTTTCCATATTTTACTATGCATGCGAGATATGGACAGTCAAAGAATCAGATCGACGACGTATAGACGCCTTTGAAATGTGGACATGGAGACGCCTGCTTCGAATTCCATGGACGGCTCGCCGTACAAATATCTCGGTTCTGGATGAAATTAAACCGGATCAGCGTCTCTCCAGTACCGTTTATTCTGTAATTTTAAAGTTCTTTGGCCATATCCATCGAAGTGATCACAAAATGGAGCGGTTGGTGGTCCAAGGAAGGCCTCAGACTCAACGCCAACGCGGAAGATCTCCACAGCGATGGGCGGACATTACTAAAAAGCTTCTAAATAAACAGTATAGGCAATACATATAACTGATGACCGCGACCAGTGGAGAAATGTTATCAATCAAACTGTCCGAGCTGCTGAAGCCCAATTATGAACCACAACACATCTACTAAGATGTTAATGACTGTGATGATGATACGAGCCATGTGAGAGCCATTGTCCCGATTTCGATTGTTTTTGCGTATTTTATCAATCACTTCTGACAAAAAAATGTTTGTATACCAGTCAACATTGACGGTTCTATCATTATCTAACGTGAAATCATGGCAGCACTTCCCTTAAAAAAAAACTCTGCCACCATTTGGTTGCTAATGCTTCGCGCGGGAACTATATTTGTTGGCTTTAGCCCATCTTGAACCAGACATACCGTTGATTGATTTTTTATTTTGGGCTCATAGCATTATATACATGTTTTATCACCAGTTATGTTGTTCCGTACCAAACTTGAGCTGCCTCCGTTGAATCTTTTGAATCTGGCACGGCACTAATTAACACGTCTGCTTGGAATGCCGCGCACAGAAATGTTTTCCGGGATAACAGCTGTAGTCGGACAGCATTCACGAAATTAGTTACTGAGGCTAGTGCGCCAACACTTTATAGTAGTATAAAATCATTGTACAAACATTTTCAAGGAAGATTCACATTTTTTCTCAAAATTAATTTTAAAATTTGTTACTACGCGATGTATGTTAATTCTGATAATTTTGTTTACCATAAAAATGACAAAATTTAGAAAAATCATATTTACGAAATCGAGTAACTTCCACTAGATGGCTCTGTGCATAACTTTTAGTGTACGGCTAGTAATTCGGAAAAACATTAAAACAATGCAGATTCGAAAAAGCGTCAAGTATGATAAGTTTCGTCGTATGGATTTTAAAAAGAAACCTTTTTAAATGCTCGCTCACACTCACACTCGTAGATAAGTCGTAATAAGGAATTAATAGCGTCTGCCATTACGTCTGAATAGTGATAACACTAACTAATTCTTAGCAGTACCTAACTAGTATTTGGTAGATCAGCCACTAAATGAATGTCGAACTTCTCATCGTTTTACCAGTGGAAGATACCGGTAATTCGGGAGGAAAATATGTGTCATTTTCTGAATCTCAGTATAAATAACGTTTGCTGGGAAAGTATATAGGAATGTATACCTACACTCCTTTTAATTTTTTTAAGAGAAACAAGAAAAAATTAAAATTTATTTAGTTCTTTTTAGTTTTTAAATAACATATGAAATGTATAATACCATTTGTTTACTTTCCTCAATGCACGTAAGTTCCCGTTTTGTTTGTAAAAATTTGAATGCGATACTAAATCACACACAAACCTTTTGTCTGTCTGATAGTGCAAAATTTATCGTACTTGTTACAAGAACTGTCAGTTTTAATGTAAATATATACCTTTTTATTGTAACAATGTGGAATTTAATAAAAAATACAATGTTGTGTTTATTGTTTGTTTTATTTCCTTATTCTTAATGTTTTAAGCCAAAATAAATTTTCAAATAGGCTTAATATTTACTGAAAATGCTAATATATAATTCTGGATAAATAATTACGCACTATGATGGGCTAGAAGGATAAAAAACCTTCATCATCATTCAGGTTTTACAATCATGCGTCGGTCCTAGCCTCCTCAAGAATTTCTATCCAGTCGTACCTATCCATCGCCTTCCTCCGCCAAGCACGTATTCCCATATTTCTCATGACTTCATCGATATTATCATGGAATCTTTTTCTGGATCTTCCTCTTCTTCTTTGACCAATGGGTCTATCAAGGAGCGCTTTTCTAGCTGGGTCATTTTGTTCCATCCGCGTTACATGCCCTATCCACCTCAGAAGTCATATCTTAATGTTTTTCGATATCTGGTTTCTGGTATATTCTATAAAGTTCGAAGTTTTATCGTCTTCTGCACAATCCATTGTCATTGACTCCTTCGTATATTCGTATATGGCCGGCAAACGGGCCATAGGAAACTCAATGGTAAATTCTAAATTGTTGAATTCCTGGTTCCCTAATTATTTTACACCAAAAGTCATGGGAAACTATTTGTAGAGGACTCAAATATGTATCGAAAACAACTGTTAAAATTTATTCTACGACTTAAACGTATTCCAAAATTTTGCTAAAATATAATACATTTTTCTTTGAAACAATGTGTATTACGTGTTGCGTTTTGTCATATTATTGTTTCTGATATTTGATAATATTTAAATCAATTATACTATATTTATCTATGATTTAAATGACCAAAATTTTGTGATTTATTGTTTAAAAAAAATTAAGTTGATTAAAAAATGTACTCAGTTAAGGAGAAAAGAGCAATAATAAAAATGTTTTATTCATGTTTTATTATAACATTTGTTATAGTTTTATGTTTAGAAATTATCATATATTATTATTAGGAATAAAGATCACAGTAACAGTATATTGGAATTCATTGAATTGTTGTATAACTTAACATAACATGGAATTAAATTTTAGTGAATTAGAATATCTTACGTTAAATAAAGATCCGGTAGTGGCAGGAAAAGGTTCGCGCTATTGCCTGAGTACAACATTATGCGATTTTTCGTCAACTGAGTACATTTCATTATATTAATCGATTTGTAAAAATATAATTTATTTTTCACAAAGTAATAATGTTCAGTAGTAGTAGTATTTAGTAAAATTCATTGTTTATAATTTAATCATAAAATAAAAAAATTGACAATTCAAATTGTCAAACATCTGACATTAATATGATAAAACACACGTCCAAATATATATTCTTGCATTACGTGTGGCCTAACTTTTAGGTGTGGTCTGAAAAATGTATCACATTTTTTCAAAATTTTGAAGTACATTTGATTCGTAGAACGGTTTTAACATTTGTTTTTAATTCAGATTTTAGTCCTCTACAAATAGTTTTTCATGACTTTTGATCTAAAATAATTAGGGAAGCAGCAATTCAACAATTTAAAATTTCTCATTGAGTTTCCTATGGCCCGTTTGACGATTCACCACCCGGTATATTGAACCAATGGTTGTGATTTATTTTGTGCCATACGTATTACTTTTTACAGAGCCAGATTGAACAGTATACAGGAGAGAGGATCTCCCTGGCGCAGCCCGTTATTTGTTTTAAAAGTTTTAGACAGTTCCCTCTGAATTCGTACTCTACATTCAACTGTTTCAGGAGTTAATTTTGTTAAATTTACCAACTGATTTGGTATTCCTAGCTCTTTCATTGCTGACCAGCAAAAAAACGGCAACTTTGAAGCATTTTATAAGTTTATTCATATCTACAGTTGGTTCACTCAGCTTGGGAATATTTTGACAGTCATTGTCGGAAACATAAAAGATATATACCCACCCATGATCATTAATTGCTCAAATAAACTAAATGCTGAAGACTTCTTTAATTGAAAAATGAAGAATAACCATGAATAACTGAAGTTTATATTAATTGTGTGCGTGTGTGTATGTGAGTGTGTGTGTGATTGAGGATTATTGGCTTTGGAGCCGATTGCTATTCGACATCTTACCTTTATGAAATAAATTTGTATTTTTTCTTTTTCCTTCTACCTTTTTCTGCGCATGGACTATTTGAAGAATCACTTAATTTAAATTTACACTGAGGAGTTGAAACATGGTTGAACCTTAATCTGCATAATACATAGAAAACTCGTCTGCTTCCCGATAGTGTTGAAACCCAAACTTGACGAGAAAGTTCGGTAAGAGTTTTTTTATAAAATTTTCCCATTTGACTGTTTCTAGTCATTTCTAAAGTCATTTATACCTTAAATAGGTATTCTCCTTTTCACTTTCTTTTTAGCTACTTTGTCAACTTCTTCATTATCTTTTATTCCACAACAAAAAAGAGATATAATTGATTGATATTATCTGGTCTTAGTTATTTTGTATCACCCATAGTATATGGTAAAATTAATGGAACGCTATATTAAATCATAATCATGGTTTTATTTATAGTAGGTTACTTGAAATATTAATACAGTGTAGTAATGTAGTTTCACTAATGTCTTTTAAAGTTTCACTAGCCAGATGCAATTGGGTTATATTTTCTTTCTCTTTTTTCTTCGTATCAAGTATATTCAAGTATCGTGTCTAAAATGAGTCGCTTAGAGAGATTCTCGTTAAAGTAACCAACAGTAAGCACCCATCATGTTGGTAATCCAACGGTCTGGTGGCGTTTTTCTGCCAATTTAATATTCTGGTGAAAATGCTGACCTTCTCCTCACTAACGTTTCCCAAATTTTCCGGGAAGTAATCAAGATAACTGCCCAAAATGTAAAAACATATTACCTACAACAGTACCATATTAACTTGCTTGAATGATACACATGCTGCTTTCTCATTTATGGTCATTTTAATTTCAATTTTTATGTTAAACATAATTTTTCAAATGTAGGGTACTACAAAGGCGCCTTCTTTAAGTTTAGCTTCTGAAAAGATTGGGAACTTCTGCCAGAGATACATGAGATAAGGTCCATCTTAAAAATTGCCTTTACAAACTGTTTTATGAGGCCTAACTTTATATTATGAAACATGGAAATTTGGTAAAACCACCTTGCTGACCAAGAAGCATGCATGTTACTTTTAAATCGCCACATATTATCCAACTATGAGAAGAATTGCCAATGTTTTTAACACTATTTCTAGGTTTTCATAACCATAATATGGCCGACAGGTATAGATGCATAAGTGTTAACACTGTGTAATAAAACAACTTTTAAACTAGCTTTGGATACATCAATAAATAGTCTACAGTCGTCTTTTGGTATTCAACACCGAACTCGTTCATCATACCTGTAATGTCTAAGCAGTACACTAAATCACCTTCTTGGTCAAAAAATGTTGAAAACTGTTGCTCTCTCTTTCTGTACACATATATACTGGTTCCAACAGCTAACCACTTATTTTTTTTTAGTCTAGAACCAAACAATCCCGCTTTTTCTTTTGTTAATCCAAGATTTCTAATCAAGTCGTTAAGCTCAATATGCGTAAACAGTTTAGGCTCTATATTTTCTGTAGTACATTGGAACTCTTCATCATCTTGCTCATCTAGCTCTAACTGTACATCAGAAAACACTTCAGTTTGAACATAATTCGATCGGAACGCGGTCATCAGATCTGTAATATCTGAGCAATACACTAAATCACCTTTTTGGTCAAAAATGTTAAAAATTGCTTCTTTCTCTACCTCTACACATATATGCTGGTTCGAACAGCTAACAAGTTATTTTTTTTTAGTCTAGAACCAAACAATATAGCTTTTTCTTTTGTTAACCCAAGATCTCTGACCAAGTCGTTAAACTCAATCGGCGTTAACAGTTCTAGCTCTAGCTCTGACTGTACATCAGAAAACACTTCAGTTTGAACAGAATTCAAATCATTTGGAGGTTCTGGGACCGGCAATTCTACATCGAGCACTCTGGTCGGATGACTCACATTAGATTAGGGTAGATTATTACCTTCTTGGTTTGAGAGTTATGACCAGTAATACCAATACTACAAAAGTAGCAAATATCAGTGTGGTTTCTAGGCTTCCTCCACACCGTATAAACAGTAAACTTAAGGTTTTTTCCCTTTTTTTCACTTTTTTCTAAGATCTTATTCAGGCCCCAGGATTTATCTTGATCACCAAGTTTAATTCCAAAATATGAGAAATAAACATTTCTCACAGTCTGTAATGTTTCTTTGGTATTTTTTAATAACAAACTCACCACAACTATATCAAAAACAGTTAGCAGAGTTCTCACAACCATGATTAGACATTTTACTGAGCACATATACCAGAAACTAATATAAAGTTAGATTAACAATAAACAAATTATCAGCTGTGAATAGATAGTAAATGTGTTTCAGCAGTGTTGACAACTCTTCTACATCCAGTAAACGTTATTTTACAATTACATTTGAACTATATAAAAGCTGTTCAATTCTTTAAACAATCAAATAAGTGTCATGGGTTTACAGCCTTAAAAAACATAAGAATAAGGTATTTCAAATAAAAAAGTTTTCTCATCGTTGGCCTATGTAATGATCTAAAAAAACGGCAGCATCTAAATCCAGGAATCCAGGAAATAAATAAAAAATAAAATGTATTTGATAAATGTTTTATTTCAATTTATAGATGTTAACAAAACAATGTTAACCCAAAACAAAATTCAAAATTAATGTCGATAGTCGTAAAAACAAATTTTACAAATCTCTGCTCCAAACATAATAAAAAACAACTAAAACCCCAGATTAATTGGAGCCTATATATTTTACAAATATCGAACAAGATTTTATCATATTTGTGCAAAAATATTAACAAAAATCAATATAGTATGAAACGTAAAGTTTTCTTTAAACCAAAAATAGAAAAGGTAAACAATAACCTAAAATATTATATAAATACATAATAAACTTAAGTGGTCGTTAAGACCTAAGTCTATATGGACAAGAATTTTAATTGTCACATTCTATAAAATGTTGACAAATGTTAATAACTGATTGAAATGTAAATATAAATATTTGTTAATATAAAAACTGTACGTTGCACTCAATTTATATCAATTTTTCCATCTACTGAACGTCAGTAAAAATACATTTAACATTGTTATATATGAACATCGTAATATAGACCTCAATTTAGGTTTTCTGAATGAGTGTTCGTGAATTTTATTTCAGAATTATGAAAACTATGTATATACTAGAGATAACCATGTGAGAACCAGTGGCGACCCGTAAGGTAGTGTAATAGAGCCATGGCACTACCTTTTTAACTATGCAGAAACATATTTTTTTATTTATAAAACATCTTAATGACTGTTAATTATTTTGTGTGTATTTCTTTTTATCTTCATAAATTATATCAAATCTGGCAACTGTGTGAGCAATACAACTCTCCCAACCGATGCTAGGAACCCACTGCGTACCGGATAATCCACTGGTGCCAATATCATAGTGGCTCCTATGAAAAGAGAAAGATTTTACAAGCACCCTATGTCGAGTGACTGAGATAGAGCCATTGACAATGAATCAAATTAATATCTTCAACTCTTTTGGTTATTTTTCGTTAGAAAAAAAAACTACAAATTAAAGAACTCGGTCGGCCTTTACCCGATTTAAAAGTTGAAAAACAATGTGGAAGTGGACAAAAACTTGTCGTAAGTTTAATAAAACCATTTCTGATAAAAATATCTGGTTGTGTGGTTGCGAACAAACTAATAAACTGTTTTGTTTTGTATGCGTTTTGTTTGAATGTGACAAGACTTGGCCAAACAAAGGAACCGATGATCTTGTTCATATATGGGAGAAAATGAAATCACATGAAAAATCTAAAGTGTACATGAATAATGTTTTTAGCTTTTCAATGATTGGTAAGTTAAATATAAAAACCCAATTAAATTCAGCTTATTATGATACTCTAATCAAACACAATGAACAGGTGGATAAGAATCGATATGTCTTGAATCAAATCAAAAATTATATAAGGTTTTGTGGAGCTTTTGAGTTAGCTCTTAGAGGTCCCGATGAAACCAAAATTTTAGAAAACAGGCATATTTAAGGAGCTGGTCAATTTTAGCGCGGAATTGGACAACGACTTGAAGGTTCATATTCAAAATTCCAAATATTTTAAAGTTACCTCAAAAACAACTGAAAATGAACTCCTTGAATGCATGTTGGATGTTTACCACGAGAAAATTAAGAAAGAAATTAAAAATTTTCCTTATGTTGCAGCGGTTGCCGATGAAACGACAGACGTTGCTGGTGAATTTCAATTAGTTATAGTTTTCCGATATTTGTGCAAAGAACGACCAGTTGAGAGTTTTTTGGAGATTTTATGTACTGGACGGACATGATGCTAAATCAATCGCTGAATGCATTTTAAATGTTTTAAATCCCTTATTAAAACATAGTCCGAACAAATTAATTGCTCAAAGTTATGATAGAGCATCTGTTATGAGTGGTGGATTAAATGTTGTGCAAAAAATTATTAAGGAGACATATCCTCTTGCAAACTACGTTCATTGCTGTTCACACCAAATGAACTTAATTATGACAAGTGCATGTTTTATCAATGAGCAGGCTAGGATATTGTTTCCTAATGTATCTGGTTTGTGCTTCATTCTTTTCAAAGCACAAAAATTTTGGATGAGGTAGTTAATGGCAGGTTGTCAAAATCTTCCCATACACGTTGGAATTTTCAATCACGGGGTATTCATACTGTTCATGAAAATAGAAAAGACATCATTGTAATTATGGACATTATACAAAGTACTTCACGTCTTTTGTCATTGTTCATCCATTAATCAAGAAAAAGGTTACAAATTAAAACTGCAGGATACACATTTTGGATTTTGGTTATTCATTTTTAATAATATAATGCCTCACGTTGAAATTATTGTTCATAATTGCAAAAAGTATGCACTGTGATTATTCTATGATATGATTCTATTAAAGAATCAGTGCACTAGAAGAATAGAAAAGAACAACAAAATCAAACTTTGTAACTAACAAATAAATCACTGTAAAATGTATAAATATCAATAGTAGAATTCACACTGGGAGTGTAGTATGGGTAAGATAGACCAATGTTATTCTTACGGAGAATAAATGTCAACCAGATGTTGACTTCATTTGACATGTACCGGGTGGTCCAATAAGCCGATCTCTCGGCTATATATCAGAAACTGTTCATGTTATAACTTTAGGAAAAAAAATTCCTTAGTAAAAGTGGCCAAGAGAAATCGCTGGAAATAACTTTCAAGATTCTGGATTAACCGCTAGGGGGCCTAACCTGCGAAGAAAATTTTGAAAACCATTATTTTGGAAATATGTCCAATTATACCAAGTGTTAAATAAGTAAACTAGAAAGGGGCATAAATTCTGCACAAAGTTGTTCAAGTACTTTTTTTTTATTTTTTCAAATAAAGGGTGGGGGAGAGTGGGAAAGTATTTGTGGATAAATACTTATAACTTTGGTTTGGTCCAACCGATTTTAATGAAATTAGTGTCATTAGAAAGAGTGTGGATGAATTAATTCACATCTACTATAAAATACTTGCATTTAGTTTTCATAGTCGTAGTTAGAGGGGACTTTCAAATAAAAAAAATTAAAATTTGTTTTTCTTCAAAATTTTTAATGGAAACACCTATTTATTGTAAATTATAATGGAACTGGAATAAATTCGTAACAAAATGGAGCAAACCGCATGTTAATAGCTTTTGTTGAACTCGAGATATGAATAAAAACTCATAAACATAAGTAAGTATAGTATTGACACACCCTGTATTATAAATTACATTAAAAAATAAGTCAGTAGGTATTTTCAATTTTTTTATAGCAGAAGAATCTTAATGTTGATACCTATTTTGTAAAAAATAGTTTTTTCGAAACTAAGTAGGCTACGACAATGAATTTGACGGGGAGTTCATATTGTTTATTTATTGACAGCAGTCAAAACATTGTTAAGAAGTGCTGTATTATAATTCGAATTAAAGATTGCATTTTTTTCAATAGATATTAATATTGGTAATATTAGTAATTAATTATCAGTACAAATATTGTATGATATGATTGGAGTTTATTTCGAATGTCACCAAAATGCCGCTATTGCCTCACGTATATATTTTGTAAGATATCGTGACAGGAGACATTATGGCAAAGAAGTATTTGAAAGAAAGGCAAACAGATTAAGAGAAACTGGTAGTTTTTCTTTCTCGTCCTTGTTTTAAACAACGTAGTAGAGTTATGACCGAACATAATTCAATCAATGTTCTTGCTTTAATTCAACAGAATCCACATATAAGTAGTCCGAAATCTCTACTTCTTTGTCACAATATCTCCTGCCAGGATATCTTACAGAATATATACGTGAGGCAATAGCGCCATTTTGGTGATATTCGAAATAAACTCCAATCATATCATACAATTTGATATACTCACCACGAATTATTAGTACTGATACCTAATTAATTACTTTTTATATTACCAATATTAATATCTATTGAAAAAAAATGCAATTTTCAATTCGAATTATAATACATATAACAATATTTTGACTGCTGTCAATAAATAAACAATATGAACTCCCTGTCAAATTCATTGTCGTAGCCTACTTAGTTTCGAAAAAACAATTTTTAATCATATGAAATAACAATGGTCAAAATAGGTATCAACATTAAGAGTTTTCTGCTATAAAAAATTTTGAAAGTACCTACTGACTTATTTTTTAATTTATTTTATAATACAGGGTGTGTCAATACTATACTTACTTATGTTTATGCGTTTTTATTCATATCTCGAGTTCGATAAAAGCTATTAACATGCGGTTTGCGCTGTTTTGTTACGAATTTAATCCAGTTCCATTATAATTTACAATAAATAGGTGTTTCCATTAAAAATTTTGAAGAAAAACAAATTTTAATTTTTTCTATTCGAAAGTACCCTCTACCTACGGCAATTAAAACTAAATGCAATTATTTTATAGTAGATGTAAATTAATTCATCCATACTCTTTCTAATGACACTAATTTTGTTAAAATCGGTTGATGAAAACCAAAGTTATAGGTATTTATCCACAAATACTTTCCCACTCTCCCCCACCCTTTATTTGAAAAAATAAAAAAAAAAGTACTTGAACAACTTTGTGCAGAATTTATGCCTCTTTCTAGTTTACTTATTTAACACTTGGTATAATTGGACATATTTCCCAAAAAACTGGTTTTCAAAATTTTCTTCGCAGGTTACGCCCCCTAGCGGTTAATCCAGAATCTTGAAAGTTATTTCCAGCGATTTCTCTTGGCCACTTTTACTAAGGATTTTTTTCTCCTAAAGTTATAACATGAATAGTTTCTGATATATAGCCGAGAGATCGGCTTATTGGACCACCCGGTACATACACTACAAGTATGGCATAGGACTGTAGCATTTTTTCACTGTGTATATGATCAAAATTTTGAAAAAATCAAAATTTTGATCATATATATGTTCTAAAAAAGAATTGCGTCTCAAAATCTTCGAAGACAATAGATATAATCCAATTGTTTATTTACATTGGCAAATACCGCTAAGCAAAACCAAATAGAAAAGAGAATGTCGAAATCTTTTTAATTTGAATTTTTTTTACGGGCAAAAGCATATCGCCTCGAAAAGTTTGAGATCGTGAGATCGCACTCTGATTCTGATTTTGGCGGCGAACCAGTCAAGATGTACCAAGACTATCCCAGTACGAGCAACTCTTGAATTGCTTGAGTACACCTTTGCCCATATACATGTAGTTGTATATGTGGCAGTTTTTGTGCTTTAAATTTTGAGAAATCTATTAGGGTTCCTTAATTTCTGATTTATTTCTTGTTCACAAGATGATAAAGCATGTCAAATTGCCTGCTTACGGGAGTAGAGTAGAAACAGTGTCCGCAAGTTGTTCATTTTGAAGCAGTTCACCTAGTTATTCATTATTAAAAGAATTCGCATAGACTTCAGTCAAAGTGTATAGTGAAACGACCAAAATTCACTGTGTTGTAAGTTTTTTTATTGTGTTTTTGACATTTCTGCCAATTCTGAAATTGTCTTAATGTGCCCTTTTAAAACCTATAATGGTCTGTTAAGTGTAGAAGGGATATATATCAGTGTAACAGGGCTACTTTTAATTAAGTTCCTTAATGTCAAAAAATTTTAAAATCAATGTATGTAATCAATGTACTGATAATAATGAATATGACACAGCTAAACTGACCACTGAACGACAACTGCCAAGTACTATAAAGACAAGAAAAGCTGGGTATCTTGGATACGTAATTTTCACATGGAAACCATAGAAAGACACAGTGCTTGAAGTTGTAAATATCACATAGAAAATTAGAATTTTTAGTACTGATTCATAAATCAAAATAAAGCAACAACACTCAATTCGAAACGCTAAATATGAATACCTACGTCACAGTTTTTAAAACAGTTCCATATCTGCAGCACAGCCAAGATCTAGAAAATCATCGTCGTAGCTATTGAGTCCTCCTCTCTCGGTATTCAGTGCGTCGTTGGAGTTTATAACGGGCGAAGTAGAACCTTCCATTCCATCTCTACTGTTGTCGCAGCAATCAGTCTCTGGTGTAGGAGGGGGATTGACGAAGTCTTGATCACAGGTTTCTTTATTCTTCTTTGTTGAATTCGCAGTCGAGAATGCTTCTGCTCGTGTCAGAAGTTCCGGTAATATTCTTGGATTTTTAGCTTGAACTAAAAGACAATGATATTTGTAAAGTTAGAATATACATACAGTATGACTCATACATGAGTATGAGTTGTCCCGTTTTTTTTTCTACTGGAAAATATACCATACGATAAAGTTTTGTTAAGTGACAATGCAAACTATATGGTAAAGGCAAAACAAAGCCTAAAGATAGTCTATAGCAATTTAGTTCATGTAACATGTCTAGCTCATGGGCTCAACCTTGTCGTGGAAAAAATAAGACGAAATTTTTCACAATGAATAATGCTCAAAAAGTTTTTATAAAATCGCCACTACGAGTTTAATTTTACAAAGAAGGTCTGGGTAATACTCCATTACCCCCTTTACCTGTGATCACGAAATGGAGCACTTGTTTACAAGCACAATTATTATATGTGAAGTATTTTTAAGGAATACAAAGTTTTATTACAGAACTAACAGATTTCACTTCAGCACCCCTGGGGGGAAAGTAAATGACTTGTTCAATTACCTAATTTACCTGAGAATCTATCACACATAACCGTACATTTTAAATTTATTGTTGAGGACATAAAAAACTGGAAAAACAAAATTTGACTCTGTGAATCAACTGATTTAGTTAATTATGTTAAGGAATCTTTTTGTATGATTAAAGGAAACATAGGCAAATCTGTAGGAAATAAATTGCACTATGTTTTAAACAAAAACTCAGGATTTTCTAAATTTGGCGAAAGTTCATTAAGGTGATCCTGTAGCATATTGGAAGTAAAGCTTGTATAAAATATTAATTGTCAGAAAACAAATAATAAAAATAGGTAAAACACTTACTCGCTTTTTTCCGTTCCAAATTTTTCTGTTTTTGTTTTTTCTTTGTGTACTGTTTAAACCGTTGTCGCTCTTCTCCAAATATTTGATTTTTTTGATCTAACGTAATATGGTAATCGTGTCTTACCAAGAACAAGAAAACACCACCTGGTGTTCTTCGACGGGTTTTATTCTGCAAAAATAAGCAATATCATATAATCAAATAAAAGAACAGACACAACTAAGTAAATGTAAAAAATTACACAATAGGCTTTTTTATCAGTTGTACTGTTTTTCATACAATTAGGATCAATGACGTTTAATATATATTACATGTCATATGTCACTGCCAGTGACTCACTGGGTGATAAATTTATAAAGAAATATTTATTAATTAATATTTTTTATTTAATAAAGAAATATCATTGTTTATAAGGAAATAAAGGCATTGGAAAATTTATAAAATAACATACTAAATGTCCTAATAACTAAATTTTGGAACAAGCAGTTATTTTGCGAATATAGTGCCAATTTACTGAAATCCTTTTATTTATTTTTTTTTGGTAGCACTAGGTAGTGCCTTGCCAACAAAAATTGTAACGCGTCATTTGAGTATGTATATTTACCAACCATCAGTTTAATTACAAGGAAAATATAATATTTGTATGTGGAAAACCTACTGATCCAAAAGTTAAAGAAATTATTATTCCTCAGTACCA
Organism: Diabrotica balteata; assembly: GCA_918026665.1. Taxonomy (NCBI): domain Eukaryota; kingdom Metazoa; phylum Arthropoda; class Insecta; order Coleoptera; family Chrysomelidae; genus Diabrotica; species Diabrotica balteata. The sequence goes on along the minus strand of OU898277.1, from coordinate 14,430,467 downwards.
TAAACGGAAAACAATGCGTGAATTTTAAGTGAATTGACTGTAGCAACAACTACAGTGTTTATTATGGTGAAACTGACAGTATTGATGTTTGCGGCAAAAGTTCAGATTGTCTAAAAGCTGTTTCTCAAAGGAGTGTAAGGAATTTATTAATTACAATATGTATTGACTTACCATAATTAACATTCCACCTTCTTCCTCGACTTTTTGGGTCTCCTCAAATAAATCTATAGCTTTTTGTTTTCCCATAATATTGATGACACGTACTGAAAACCAAAGAAATAGTTGAGTTGTTTTACAAATAATTTTATAAGGCAATAAATTGTTACTAAAGCAACAAGTAATATCAAAACTACACATTTTGTTATAATTCATTAACAATGTCATATCAAAGTGTGAATTTAATAGAAAAATGTATATAAATGGATCAACAATGCAGGCTTTAAAAAATCTAAGTGATCATGATGCAAGGAAAACACAACTGGCAAGTTGACGCAGGTTCAGTATCTTTCTTTTACAGAACTCCTTGTTCCTTCAGTATTTAATGATATCCATCTTGTGCTACTCACACTCCTCATCCAGATAATTATCACACAGTCAACTCTAACCATTTTAAACAGCCCTATCAACAAGATAATAACAGAAGTACACATTATAAAAATCCTTATCGCACAACAAGAGCCAAAATAAAAAGCACTTACACAATGGTTTTAACAAACTTAAATGTGGCGACTGCCGAAAAACTTACACCTGTTAGACTGGCAGAACTTTTTACAAACATATAGCAGAACACAAAAGGGCTTCCAATAATAGAAACACAGATTCTACTTACGCACTTCACCTTCTAGATCCTAATCAATATTTTAATGACCAATTTCAAATTCTTCACATTCAAACAGTTGCAGTTCACAACAAACATCCTGTAAAATTAAACATATTTTAAGTACTTACAAATTAACTCCTCTTTTTCTTCATTCAATTTAGAGGCAATTTCACTGGCAATCTCTTCTGCTTCATTATTTGATGTAACTTTCAAGTCAGGTATGATTCTGGTCTCTCCTCTACTTGTATCATCACTAGATGATCTCTGTATATGCCTAGAATGTGACATTTCGATTAACATTTTACTAAAAATATTTTTGAGTTTTACAAAAATGTACAGTTATTTAATAAAGCATAAGAAATTATTCTTGTCAGTGGTATTCCCCTAAATTCTTTATGGATCTCATCTTTTTTATATTTACCTACAGTGCAGATTTGCACAAATATTGTTCCATGGGCTATAAAAATTAGGCTTAAGCCCATTAGACTTAACAAATATATTTAGACAGTTTTAAAAATGTAATAATAAGAATCATTGGTCATCATTGGCAATCATTATTGCTATAACGGAGCTTTCACTGGAATGCTCACTGCAAGATATTTATTATATTGTGGTATTTACTTCATCACTACTGGTAAATCATTGCCGATTCTAGTATTAAAACAATCAAATGGTGGGTAATGTATACCAATATTTCGTTCATAATATACAAGTGGTGTATGACCTTCTTTGTATGTTTATTTTTAATTCTGAAAACTTTAATTCTAAAAAAAGTTATTTCAGGCAACGAAAATCTATGTAAGGGCTCTATGACTGTTTTGTTTGCCATCTTAATTCTACAATCGTGAGTTTATAGTTTTTCTTTTGCAAACCTTTTGAACTCAATTTACTTAGATATATCAAATCTGTACCCTTGTTGCAAACTTGAACATTTGTAATATTTTCCGAAAAAAAGCTCCCATCGTGTGAAATTCTCTTGATAAATATCCACCCCTGAAACTCAAAATCAAATTATCTTGTATAGATTAAGTCCCAAAAGGCATACATGACTCAATAAGTTCTGTTTTTTCTTACAGGTGAATTACAGGGTAAATCTTAAATCAATTCAAATAGATATAACAAATTATACCTTTTTAAATAGTCATTCCTAGCTGAATAATAATATGAACATAAACCAGTAGCAAATCATCTTAAGATACTATGACAAATTTCATATATTTTGTAGAAGTTTATTTAAGGGAAAGCCCTAATATACACAAAATAATCAATTTTTATAACATTTTTATATCTGATTCAGGTGAAGACCAAATTATTGGTTGGACAATGGCCACTACTGATGCTGAATCCAAATAATGGTATAATAAAGTAGACTATATCTACTAGTACCGACAACAATCACTCCATATACAGTTAAGTTCACTAATACCAAACATGAGAAAAGTTTTAATAAATAGGTACCAAATTAAAAAAAAAAAATTTAAAAACCTACCTTAAATTAATGTTATCCCTTTCACTTCTGGTTCTTTTATTATTTGTTCTTTCTTTGACTTGACTAAACCTATTTACATCTTCATCATTGTAGTACCTTTGAGCTATAGTATAATCATATGATTCTACATCTCTTGATCTATCTTTTTTGTCTACATCACAGTTATCTAGAGTAGCTGCTAAAGTTTCTTCTTGTAGTCTACTGCTCCAAATATCATACCTCTTAGGTCTTCTAGGTCGTAACTGTTGCATCGGCTTGAGGGATATTTTAGGCTTTTTTCTGGCTTTCATATTTGGATCAGAATCACTATCACTATCATTGGATTGATATTCCTCTTCACTTTCTGATTCTACGTCTATACGTACTGGAAGTCTCGGTAAAGGTTGAGTTTTTGAATAATCACTGGGTCGTTCCAGAGGAGTATATGAATCTGAGTCATTGGAAATCTAAGATTATATGAATTCAATTTTTAGTAGGTATCAGGGTAGTTTATCAGATGTATTATTTTACTTACCTCTCCATCCTCAAGATCAACTTCATCCTGTTCCATTATTATTAATAAGTTAACAGCTTATTACAGTACTACTGGTACTACTTTTCGTTCTTTTAACGAAATAACCTCATAAAAACAAAAAACAAATTTCAACTGTCAATTTTTCTCTTCCCTCCTTGTCAAGATACCAAACGTCAAATTCTTCTTTTTTGAAATTAATAATTACTATTATTTCCAATGCCGTTAAATAAAACTATTTCGATGTATGTAGCAAACAAAATTTTTAAATGAAACCAAATTTAAAACAATAGATATTAATTAAAAACTACTATACATATGTAGTTTTTAATCAATGCTGTAGAATACAAAATATCGTATTAAGAATCGCTATTAAGATAATATCAATAAAAGTTAAACATATTTTGAAGCAATGTGCAATTTGAATTTTGCCCAATAAGCTGTAAATAAGAAGAATGAAGTGTTGAGGTTATGGAATTGTCAAAATTTAAATATTGAAAATATTTAATTAAACTTGAAATTTGTATTCTAAGGTCAAAGATAAGTGAGGAATGTTTCTATTAGCATAGTGAAACTCATCAAAATGGCTTCAACCACAGTAGAATTCGCCGTTCAAATGACATGTGAGTCTTGTGTAAATGCAGTTAAGAAAAGTTTAGCAAACATCAGTGGTGTTCAGAATGTACAGGTTTATTTGGATGAGCAGCGTGTAGTAGTTCAAAGTACTTTACCAACGCTCCAAGTGCTTAAAGTTTTAGAATCAACTGGAAAGAAAGTAGCAGTTAAGGGGTATGCCGGGGGACAAGCTGCAGTATCAATTTTGGAAGCTGGTAAAGTAGGCTTGCAGGGAGTAGTCAGACTTATACAGCCAACACCAGACATTTGTATAATCGATGGAACTATTGATGGGTTGGAAAAGGGTTCATATAGAGCGTTTGTACATGAGTGTGGTGACATATCTCAAGGTGAGAATCCTTATCTTTTTTTTTTCATTTGATTATAAGATTGTATTACAAAAATTACAGCTTGTCCTTTTTGTGTGTTTTCTTTTTTAGGTTTTACAAATTCATGTTGTTAACATTTTTAAATAACCATATTTTTGTAATTATATTAATGAATTTTTTAATTTCAGGATGTGAAAATGTAGGCAATATCTTCAACCCTTTAGCAACTCAAAATGGTCGATTATATGGTGATTTAGGTACTATCAACAGTGATGACAACAATAGAGCAGTATTTAGATTTGAGGACAAAGTTATCAAAGTGTCTGATTTAATTGGGAGAGCTTTTGTTGTGGCCAAAAATTCTGGAAGCGAAGAGGCTAAAAGAGTAGCTTGTGGGGTTATTGCAAGATCAGCTGGTCTATTTCAAAATCCAAAAACCATTTGTGCCTGTGATGGAACAACAATATGGGATGAGGCTGGAAAAAAGTCAGCACTATGAAATAAGTTTAAAAATGAGAAGTAAAGAATTAAAGGGTCCAATGCATATATCATGTCTTCAGTATAAAAGTGCTTTTTCTAGTTAATTAGCTTCTAAACAATCAGTTAATGTAAAATGGTACTTACTAGTAGTTACTTCTTGTGGAAGTGATATATTGCATTGGGAAATATAGCAGACAGTATCTCATATTCTATTCTGCAAACATTAATCTTTATATGCTCACCTATTATTGTAGGAATGCATTAATAACCTAGAATATATTGATTAATGAGTAGATATATTAAGGTTATCAAAATATGATACAGAATTGTGATATTAATTGAGTAATAAAGGTTTTAAAGCTAATACTGAACAAACACTGTAACTAATATATATTTTTGAAAATAAATATAAAGTTAGTTCTTTTACCAACTATGTTTCTTAGTAACCTATACATTTGATACCCAAATTGTACTAGTGTTTTACATGAAGAAATCATATTGTGTAAGATCTCACAATACTTGCTTTTCATTTTCCTCTGACTAAAAAAAAGTATGTATGTGGACATGCTTCTAAAGCTGTATTTGGGTAAGTATTTTAAACACAAAGAAATTTGTTAAATATGTTCTAATATCATATATGTAAAAACTAAAATTGTGGAAAGGTATACCAATAAAGTAAACTGTTTTTAAAACCTCTGTTTAATTGTTAAACCTCTGTCTATTGTGGGTAGGGCACCCATCCATTTAAAACCAATTTTTTCTTCAACTTCAGTTACTTCTGCAACTCTGTTAATTCTGCTCTTTTAGCAATTCCAATAACTTTTCAGAATTTGAATTTTCCTTATAGAAAAATGGCACAATAATATTGTGTAGAAATATTGCTAACCAGAAATTTATTTTTTGATCATATTGGGTATTGTTCTCGATAATATTCAATTTGGATAAAGTTCTTGATGACATCGAAATTTATAGGAACATAATTTATTTCTTTTCCAAATTTTTGGTTTGAGAACTTAATCCTTGGAATTATTGAATAACTTGGAATTTGGATATCTTGTGCTAAATAAAGAACTGACAGTGCAGGCGCTATTGCCTAAATAAAACATCTTTATTATTCATATTTTTTCCTCAAAGTAGTACTTTTTATCAACTTTATTCTTTTTTAAACAATAAATCATTATATAAAAATATTGACAATTCAAATATCCCTGTCAATGATCTTTGTTGCTGAGAAGGGTTCATTTAAATAAAAAAAAACATTTTTAATGCACTACATGTGGCCTTACTTTTACAACAATTCTCTATCAAATGTATTATACCTATTTATGCAAAATTTTGAAATGTGTTTAATTCATAGAGCAATTTTAGCATTTGTTTTCAAAACAAATTTAAGTCATGTACAAATAAATTCTCATGACTTTTGTTGTAAAATAATTAGAAATCCAGCAGTTTAGAATGCATGCAGAAACTGCATGTTGGTTTTTAATAAAATAAAGTTTCAATTATTGAATAAAGACCAATCATATCTTATATATGATCATTTCTAGAAATTAATCAGAAATCCTATGACTGAAGAAAGAATATATTTAGTTACTTTATTGATTACCAAATGCCTGAACTATTAATATTGACTAAAGGAGATCGATCTTGATGGCAAAGATATGAGGGTGATGCAACAACTGTACGTGAATGAAAAGTTGGATAAGATTACCATGTGTCTTTATACAGAATAACAGAACATTCAACTGAGTGAAAACATTTTGTGGTATAAAACAAAATGAAAAAGTATATATACTAGCAAAGCAAGAAGTACAGGACAAGGAGATAGCTAATTACAGATGTATTACTTAATGAAATATTTCTTTGATTTATTTTTTCTTTCCTTATATTATAATATTAAACAATTAGAACCTATGCATAGATATAGTAAAGATAATATAAAAATTGTCAAAAAATTTGGTTTTAATTAAACACACACACACATATAAACAACATGAGTTAGAATCTAGATTCTAACTCGATGAACCAAATGCTGGCATTATGGTTATCTCGCCACCCAATGCAAAAGCGAAGTGTACTCCAGTATATATGCTACACTCATTGGCTAAGCGGGTGACAGAGGTACTGTCTTCGAAAATAGCTGCAGCAGCTACACCATTGCTGCTTTTGGAGACGCCAGTAAAAATGAGTTTGAAATCAGGATATCTGGGGATGGTAGAGTGGAATTGTTGTTTAATTTCAGAGGGATTGTGTGAATGCTTGGTATAGCTGAGTAAGGTAAAATCTGCTTTTGGTATTTAAACTTTCCAGATCGATCTATGCGTTTGTTGAAGGGTAAGTTTCTAGGGGAAGAATTTGAGTAGAGATTCCGAGAGTTTTTCTTTATTAAATTTGTTATGAAGGGGTTTTCATTTGCAATTGTACTGGGATATTTACTAGCACAATACATTGAAAAATATTGCCTTCTAAGAAATAGTGGAGGTTCTCAGGCTGAGATTTGAAGGCTGCTAATTGGCGTGGTTCTGAAAGCTCCGAAAACTATGCGTAATGTTGTGGATTGGATGATTTTCAGTTTGTTCAGTTGAGTTTTAGTGGCAGTTTCATAGCATATACATCCGTAATCTAGTTTGCTTCTAATTAGAGCTTGATATAATCGAAGAAGAATAATTGTGTCTGCATCCTATTTGTTTATGATTTAATTAATTCATTTATATGCGATGTCCATTTGAGATAAGAGTCGAATGTCATTCCCAAGAATTTGATTTCATTGATTGTTGTAAGAGTGTGTCCGTTTAGTTTTAAATTTAAGTTATGTTGTGTTTTTCTATTGTCAAATATTATTACTTTAGGTTTTTCTGTTAAAAATCTTAATCCTATATCCAATGACCACCCTTCAAATTTATTTACCTAATGTGTTTTGTAATATTGATGCAGCTGCTTTTAAGTTTTTACTCCTCATATATATTACAAAATCGTTCGTATAAAAATTTGCTTTTACTGGAAGTAAAAATGGTTAGATATGCTGTTTACAGCTATTAAAAACAGCAGCGGGCTTATTACAGATCCTTGAGGGATGCCATTTTCCAATTACTTCGTAGTTAATATTTTGTTTGACACCGTTTGTTTTAACTTTTATACATCTCTTCACCAGGAAGTTTTTGGTGAAGGCTAGGAATTTGCCATCTATTTTCCAGCTTTTCATTGTTTTTAAAATGTGGTGTATCCACGTGGTGTCGAATGCTTTTGTTATATCAAAGAAAATTGTTATTAATTTGTATTTATGTATAAAGGCTTCATGTATTTCAGATTCATGCTATGATATTATCTATTGTAGACCGTTCTGAACTGTTCCACTTTGGATACATGTAAGGAGATTTTTTTTCAAGTACTATTTTAATCTTTTATTTAGAATCTTTTCCATTATTTTACAAATGCTGCAGGTAAGAGATATTGGTCGATACGAGGAAGAAAACCTTTTGATTTATTGTCTTTTAAAAATGGTATAATAATTGCTTCGCTCCATAGAGATGGAAATTTATGGGTCGCGCAAATTTTATTGAAAATCTCTACTAAAACAACCTTGGCACTAATAGGTAGTTTTTCGATAAAAATTGGTGATATAGCATCAGGTCCAGGTGAAGTATTTTTGTTGTTATTGAGACTTTCATTTAATTCATCAAGTGTTATGGAAGTGTTTAGTGGGGGAGATCATATTCCAATCTATTCTCTACTACTTGTTTCAATGTAATTAAAAATGCCATCCATACAAGATCTTCCCGATCTGAAACCTTTTTATTCTTCGATTTCTTTTATCTTTTTCTCGATTTTATTCTTAATTATTTTCCCGTAATTTATTCCATTATAAAATTAAAAAGATACAGACGTAGGTACATACAAGTCTTCCTATCGGATGCGGTACATTACAAAAATAATTTTAATGTATGAATACAGTTATTATTATTATTCGGTTAATTCCATTATTATGGATAATTTAACCCGCCAATGATATTTCTATCAAGACAGAATCTGAAGTGAATGTGGTGTTTATTACATCGCACGGGTGGCCCAGTCATTATGTATATATAGAAATGTAAAGGCGAATTGTATTAAAAGAACCACAATACAACCTCCTATTAAATAGAAATTTATTCAATTCCGAAGGTTCTCTCCGTTAACATTGTGCGGTACATATGGCAAATTATAGTTGTTTTTCTGATTGAGGTACCATTCGAGAAATCGTACAAATATAGTAATAATGGTTAAGGTGTTGTTTTATTCAAACACGTGGGCAAATGTTTGTACAATATCCACTACGAGTGCATATTTTATTGTCACTTAGTGACCATATGTGGGATGGAGACGGGCGCCCAACCCAGTAGGATGGATTTGTACTTAAAATTTTGATTTACTTTTCATACCGATCAGCCTGATTAACGTTTAGTTTATAGAGGTTTTTATCCTTTCATTATTAAAGGATTTCATCGGGTTCTAGTTAACCCTTTCAGTTACGTTGTAAAAAATAATATAAATAAAAATCTGAAACTGAAAAAAAAAATTTCTATTATTTTTTTTTTGAATATTTTTAAAACATCTAATTGAAGACCCCGGTGCAAAAACTGGCTACGTGCAGTTCTTATAGTTTTGAAAACAAAAAATTTAAAAAAACGTTGAAGTCGCGTAGTTTTATAAAATTTAATAATTTTATATTTTTGTGGAGAACAGAAATCAAAGGCTTTTATATGTAGTACTTTTTGAATTTGAATTTTTGAAAATAAAGTTAAATTTTTTTTAAATTTCCACGTGGACGGTTTTTGCTCCCAAAATCTAGAAAAACTGAAGATTTAAGGAAACACATAAGGAAAAAACTAAAATATAAAGTAAATACAAAAAATAGTAGTATTTTTTAAAGTAAAACATTACACAAGTTATGTGGTTTTTACATAAAATAGAAAATGGTGGGTAAATATAGTGTATTTTAGTCATAATCACTATCTGCATCATTTTGTTCTCGTGTAAGAGCGCCAAAAAAGGAAGATAAGCAGGAGGTACATATTTTTTTACTATTGGTATAATACTATTGTATTTCTTGTATTTAAGTGTGAGTTTGTAACAATTCACAGGAGCTGCATTCCTGGATGACTATAGTTAAACTATAATTCTGACTCTGGCCGTGGAAGCCTACGATTTCATTTGACCAACCTCTACGGGAGGTTATATTCCGCAAAACCTCAGAGTTCTCCAATCTTCGCTCTAAAGTTTCATCTCTACTTTCTTCGCTCACCTTCCTCTCTAGATGTCGTGATAATAACTTGGTTCCCAATTTTCTTGTTCTAAAACATCACATTTCCTCTTCATCTTCTTCCCGAATTCTATATCGAGCCAGCCTATCTCTACTTCGTGAACGGATTCAACATATTCGAAAAACCCTTAATTTTCAATCCCAAAAACTTTTTAAGCTCCATCTTGAACTCTCCAGTATTCTTAGTGTCGATGATTGGTCACTTTTAGACCGCATTTCCTATCATCAAGCCGATAACATCCGTCTTCTAAGCAACGAAACTCACAAAAAGAAATTCCAATCCCTTGTATCTAAGAAAAAAATCACATTCCACCACTTCTACTTCTCCTTCACCTCTTACTAACACCGTCGTTAATCTTTCTTCTCACCAATTAACAAGTGCAGAAAGCAGTCTTCTATCTAAAGGTCTTAATTTTGCTATCACTCCTTCCAGAATTCCTACCGAAGAAATAGTTTCAAATGTGGAAGCGGCACTCCGCATAATTCCCAAAATTCCAGCCGACCGTATCCGCTTTGACGTCGCTAAATGTCTTGATACAGCCAAAATCCCTACTTCCAATATATCTCGTGAGGAATTCATAGCTCTCAAAAATCTCCGTTCTCTTTCTGAGATAATAATTCTTCCTGCAGACAAAGGTAATGCCACAGTCATCCTGGATACTCCTTCCTACATAGAGAAAGTAAACGACTTACTTAGGGATACATCCTGTTATAGGGATACATCCATATAAATTAACCTATTAGTCATGTCTTTTCGCCATACTTGTTATGTTCCGTGTTTATTTGTTTTTCCAACCGACAAGTGAGACTGGATTTATTCATAAACATCAAACTTGACAAAAACTAATTAGAGGACCGCATTTGAATGACTTTTTAACCTTTATTTACTTGGGACCCAACTGTCATATATATCCATTTATACAACTGCTGAAACAGTCTAAAAAGGGCCATGTATTTACGGTAAAGTAAAAAATCGTCTGCTTTTACATTTAACTGTTAACAAGGTATCTCAATTACTTTTCAAAAGCAGCCCGACATAAAATTATCATCTGGCATCGATCACCTATCGTTATTCTACTGGAACGACGGAGCCATAAAGAGCTTGTACATCTTAAGTTGACCATATGGGCATTACCGATATAAATATTAAGTAATACTACCGAGTGTAGGAGTTTTATGTTTTGTGTGCGGTCTACAATGTTGATACAAACCAGAAGATATTTTATTAGAATGTACAAAAATATTAAATATTCTTGAAACTTTACGGCATCGTAAATTTTCTTTATTTTATACGCGATGAAAATAAAATTTGTTCATAAAAAAACAATGTTCATAAAAACGGTAGGTGTATATATAATTATACAGAGTGTCACAATAAGATTGGTCATTCAGTATATCATGATTTTTAGGGATGAATATAATCGATTTCGTCTAAATACCTATACCTATGCAAAGGTACACCAGAAGAATTTACGGGATGGTTACAAAATAAAATCGAATTTTTAAATATTGCTCCAAAACATTTTAAATTAAATTAGATGTTATAATAAGAACGGAAATAGCGAAAATATTTTTTGTTTCAATTTTTCTAGAAGCTTAGAAGAGTTCTTCAAACCCTTTTCGCTCCAACTTTTTTGTAGTATAATTTTGGATTAAAAACTGGACTTCAATGGAATGAAATAACAATTTCACAACTTTTTTGTATGTTAGTATTTCTTAATTCCGTGCCCGTCCCAGCTTGCGTGGAGGTGAAGTTCTGAATTAAGTAGGGACTCTCCTGTACTTCGCGGAAGACGGACGGATGGGGGAGTCCTCAACCCCGACACGGCGCGTCCCACTGGCTGATACGGAAATGTCCTACAGGTATGTAGGATAGGTGTGAATAAGGTTTTACTAAATAATCACCCGCGGACCAACTGAGGACATGGCATAGGACTAAGACATTACTTCATTAAGACTATAGCGGAATGATATCTAGTGTTGGCTTAATGACAGATACTCACGGGAGGATATCACATAATGATTCAACCAGCCGTGATATTGTGATCTGGCAGGCAAGGGGAAACCACCTGAATATTCTCGTGACTATACCATCATGAATGTATCGATTCAGTTAGATTTGCGCTCAGTTGGTTCCGGGCCAACTAGTGTCAAATGGGCTACCGGGCATGTGTTTGTGAGCAACCAGGCAACACATCCTGGAAGAAAATCAGATTTTCAGTTAAGAAATACAATGGGAATAGCAACCTAGAATTTTAGAGGATTATTGCAACCAGGCAAACTGCATATCCTACAACGAGAAGCAGAAAGAGAGGATATAGAAATATGCTGACTTTCGGAGATCCATTGGAAAGTACAAGGACACTTCCGAACGGCAGGTTATGTTGTATACATATCAGAAGCAAATAACATTCTTTAGGTCTATATGCCAACCGCAGCCGCGTTAAACAATGAAGTGGAAGACGTATATTCCGTTATTGAAGACACAATAAGAAATATTTCATCTAAAGAACCACTCATAATCATGGGCGATTTTAACGCTAAGGTAGAAGAAGCAAGAAATAACATCCAAAATGTAGGAAACTATGGGCTAATCTCGCACCAAAATCAAAATAGGCTGGAGATTTCAAATCCGAAAACATTTAGAGATGCATTAAAGGAAGCTAGTATGTTGAACACCCAAGTCAACCCAGAAAAAATGTGAAAAGGTTTCAGAAATGCCTTAGAAACCTCTGTAGAAAGAACCAGGACCGAAAAAAAGATCATCAAAAGAAAACACTGGATGACAGACAGAACGCTGCAACTGCAACAAGAGCGAAGGGGAATCAAATTTCTTATATATCAAAACGACAGCAACAAAAACGAATTAGCAAGGTTAAATAGAGAAATTAAAAGAGCATGTAGGAATGATAATAATAAACATATAAATGAAGAATGCGAAGAACTAGAGACATGCAAACCGGTACGAATCTCATGAGCTTTATAACAAAGTCCAATATCTATCCAGGGAATTTAAACCAATCACACAAACAATAATGGATCAAAACCAACATATTATAAATGACGAGAAAGGGATTGCGGAGGCATAGAGAAAATATTATTAAAGTCTATATGAGAAAGAACTAAACATTCTAAAGTGAGAGGTAGAAAAATCAATCAAAAAGTTAAAAAATAGAAAATATCCTGGCGCAGAACAGATTATTGGAGTAAATTTTATGTATATGATCTGCAAAAAGATTTGGAAAACCGGAGAGTGGCAAAATGACTGGACAACATCTTTCATCCCTATATTCAAAAAAGGAACCCCGCTAGATTGCAGCAAGTACTACATGAAAGACTAAGAATTTGGGACTTGGTTCATCGCTTGTTTTGTCTTATGCAGATGCGCTTCAATCACGCTGGCCAAAAACGACATTCCAATTTTTTATAACTTTTCATCCATGCATCTACTAAATGAGATAAAAACTAGAGGTTTTCTCGGTACAGGTACAATAAGGGGCAATAGAACACTAAAATGCCTCCAACAATTCGTTCCAACAGCTATGAAAAAAAGGAAAGGGCAACTTACAATTACAGATTAGATAAAAACACAGGAATTATGGCGACAATAGTGTCGTTACAATTACATCTAACATTTATTCAGTAAGACCACATCATCTAGTCAAACGGTTTTCCAATAAGGAAAAGAGACAAATTTTTCTTTCTCAACCAAATATGATAAAGCAGTACAATTCTATTATGGTTGGCGTAGACCGCTGTGACCAAAACATTAGTCTTTACCGGATCTCTATAAGAGGGAAAAAATGGTACTTTCTGCTAATAGTACATGGAATTGACATGGCTATTCAAAACGCTTGGCAATTGGACCGAAAAGACGGAAGAAGCCTCAATCAACTTTAATTTAGAAGGCAAATAGCTTCAAACCTTCTGAAAACCTACAAATAAGATACCAAACGTTGCCCAACAAGACGGAATCCCAAAACGGTCTTACATTCAAGATATAATGGTATGAACCATTTAATTATTTATCAAGAAAAACAATCTCAAAATTAATGGGAAAAAACCCCGTAATTGGCTGTATACCATCGTTTAAAAAAACACAGAAGTTAAAACACTTCACAAATGTGTATTTAGGTATAAAACAAACAAACAAGTTAAAACTTTTTAAAAAAGTGTCGTCACATTTAAAGTTCTGGCAGAACGTTTTCGATCACTACGGATCATCTTCAGTGCCTAGTATTTGTTGCTAACTATATAAATATGGTGTCTATAAGACTTCCATGTTTGAGTTGGTAAAGTGTCACATTTTACATTAGGTAATGTTGATACTGTAGGTCGATGACAATGGATGTATTTAAAATTTAAAATTTTTTACTTTAGGGACTACATGTCTCCTAAGCTCGAGTACTTGCACGTTGTCAGTTGAAGCGACGACACAGACCAAATGGCTCATTTGACAAGAGCATTTGGTCTGTGTCGTCGCTTCAACTGACAACGTGCAAGTACTCGAGCTTAGGAGACATGTAGTCCATAAAGTAAAAAATTTTAAATTTTAAATACATCCATTGTCATCGACCTACAGTATCAACATTACCTAATGTAAAATGTGACACTTTACCAACTCAAACATGGAAGTCTTATAGACACCATATTTATATAGTTAGCAACAAATACTAGGCACTGAAGATGATCCGTAGTGATCGAAAACGTTCTGCCAGAACTTTAAATGTGACGACACTTTTTTAAAAAGTTTTAACTTGTTTGTTTGTTTTATACCTAAATACACATTTGTGAAGTGTTTTAACTTCTGTGTTTTTTTTTTTAAAACAATCTCGTTGCAGACTTTATAGAAAAAGGTTCATTTTTTGTGAGAAAAATGTAAAATACCATTACTCCCTAAACAATGTTTAAAGATTTTCATACTTTGTAATTATTTTTGTATTAATAAAGTTTTACTTTCTAATATGGATTGTTTCTTTTAAAAGAACATAACATATTTTGACAACTAATGCGAAAATTATTATTTTAGTATTTTTTGTCGTTAAATAAGACACATTGCCTATTTCCTTTAAGTAATTTAACTCACATACTACTGAAACTTGTTGGTTACAAAGGATCCGATAGCAAATTAAGAACGAGAAACAGTCTTTGGAAGTCATACCTTTGGACGTGTTGACAACTTCACATACCTTGGGTCGCTATGGACTGCTACCAATAGAACAAGCGAAGAAATCAAAAGACGAATAAATCTTACAAATAGGGCATACTATGGGCTCCAAAAGCATTTCCACTCAAGAAACATTCAAAGAAGAACTAAAATTATTATATAGAAAACATTGCTGAGGCCGGTCCTCACATATGGAGCAGAATCATAGACCCTAACGCAGAAATAGATGAAAGACTTTTGGGAATATTTGAGCTTAAAATACTCCGCAAAATATTTGGAGCTATAAACGACCAAGGGCAGTAGCGCAGAAGATATAATTTTGAATTGTATCAGCTCTTTGATGAGCCAGATGTCATAACGTTCATTACAGTACAGCGACTTAGATGGGCGGGACACATAATACGAATGCCAGAAAATACAATTGCTAAAAAGCTAACCACAGGAACACCTGCAGGAAGAGGAAGCAAAGGCCGACCGCGAATTAGGTGGTTAGATGGAGTGGAAACCGACTTACTGATATTAAAAATCAGAAGATGGCAACATGTTGCCAGAAACCGAACAGAATGGCGACGAATCTTAAAACAGGCCAAGATCCATAGAGGATTGTCGAGCCAAAGATGATGATGACTACTGAAACTATTTTTTTTAAATTTAATTTGTCGTACATGTTAAATAAAATGTGTTAACATTATTATTATTATGTTAACTTATCATAAGTGATTATAAGGCATCATAAATATGATTATAAGGCAAAAAATCCAATCGTAAAAAATATAAAAACTAACTATTTTATTTATTTTAAGAGGAAGCTATTTCCCATTTTATTAATAATCTCTAAATCTCAGCCCGTACCTGTTCGTTGGACCGTTCAAGGAATCGCGAATATCCCAATCAAAGATTAGAAAGAGAAAGAAACTGCTTTACGATGATTACGATAAAGATCGAACTGGTCTTGAATGGGCTACCAACATCCCTCCACTTCGATCAGCTGCTCCGAATTGTATGGCAGCCTTGAGTCGTAGTACTATGTCGTTTTGGCCGTATTTTATTCTTTTCTATGTTTATTTACTCAACTGGACACATGGATACGCATTCGAAAGCACGCACCTTTTATTGTTGGGAGTAATAACAGTAGCAGGTAGTTAAACTTTGATATGGTGGATTTATAAATATAAACACTCAGCAATTGAATCATAAAACATTTTATTGTTGTATTTACAACGCAGGCTCATATTTTGAATATTACAAAATCTTAGTTTTAGATAAATTATAAATTTTTTTTAATATAGGCATATCATAAAAATTGAGAGGTAAACGTTTTGTTGCTTCTGACCTCATAATAAATAAATATGTTAAAATAATAAAGTTATAATTAAAGAAGTAACTGAATTATTAAATTTTATTAGTTCAGAATACCAAGTTGTAAATATGGTATGGTATATATGGTATTATATGGCTTCTTCTTCTTCTTCATTCTTGTATGTTGCCTTTTAAGCCAGAATCCCGCCGCTTTACTTGCTTTTAAGTTTTGCTATCGTACTCCTTCTTAAACATCTCCATAACTAGTTATATCTTCCCAGATATATTCCCAGATATCTAAACCTTGCTTCCTGCTTTATTATTTTCCCATCAATTATTTTACATCGTAGTAGGTATTTAGATGTTGTCATACATTTGATTTTTTCTGCTGATATCATATTGTATTTCTTGGCTCTTGTATTGAAGATGTTTGTTAATCTTTGGAGCTCGTCTTCTGTCTCGGCGATTAATACGGTATCGTCTGCGTAACATAATATTTGGATTTCTTTGTTCCCCATTCTGTTACCATGACCCTTACGTACTGCTTTTATTCTTTCGTACTACTACTACTAAGGATTTCCACAGTTTTAACTGTCTTCCTTCACTCAACCGTTTTCCTCCAATTTTCCCTGTCATTCCAGTCTCCATCTCCCAGGGTTCTTTTCTCCATAGCCTCGTCGATTTCGTCTCTGAATAACCTTCGGGGTCTTCCTCTCTTTCTTCTTCCGATCGGGCTCCATTCTGTGATTTTGTTTATCCAGCGTCCTCTGTCCGCTCTTCTGACGTGGCCGTACCAGGATAGTCTCTTCTCCTCTATATAGTCGATTATGTCTGATTGCACTCCCATTCTCCGCTTAATCTCTGCGTTTTCAATTCTGTCTCTTTTTGTAAGTCTACAGCTTCTCCTCAGGAACTCCATTTCTACTGCTCTTATTCTACCTCTATTTCTCTTGTTTATTGTCCAGTTTTCGGACCCATATGTCAGGATACTTCTTGTCAGGGTATTATATATTCTCTTTTTTGTCTTTATCGTAATGTTCTTATCCCGCAGCACTGAATTTAGTTGTCTTATACAGTTTCTTGTTTGTCTTAGTCTGCTGTTTATATCTTCTTCTGTTGTTCCCTGGTTCGATATTATGGTTCCTAAATACTTGAATTTATCTGTTCCATTTAGTTGTCTTCCCTTGTCTATCTCTAGGTTTCTCATATCCTTGTTTTCTGTTGTTAGATATTCGGTTTTCTCTAAGTTTATTTCCATTCCGTTGTTTTTATATTATTCTTCTAATTTTCTGAGCATAAAGCTGAGATCTTCATCTTGTGCGATGACTACTTGATCGTCGGTAAAACTTAAGGTGTATAGGTATTCGTCTCTTACTGGTATGCCCATTCCTTCGCACTTTCTCCTCCATGGTTTGAGTGTATTTTCCAAGAATATTTTAAACAGAGTAGGAGACGTAGCACAGCCTTGTAGAAGTCCTTTTGTCGTCTTAAATGGATTGTAGACTTTATTTCCACATTTTATAGCTACTTTGTTTTCTTTGTACAGTTCTTTAACTGCTTTTATTAGTGTTTGTCGGATTCCGAGATCATTCATTGCTTCCCATAATTTGACTCTAGGTATTGAGTCTTATGCTTTCTTTAGATCAACAAACGCCAGATGGACCGGTGTACCTTTTGCCATTTTCTTCTCTATCAGTTCTTCTAATGTGTACGTATGATCTAGGCATGATTTTCCTACTGTGAACCCTGCTTGGTCTTCTCCAATTTTTCCTATTATTTCAGTTTCTAGTTTTTCCTTGATAATTTTCCCGTAAAGTCTACCTACCGACGATATTAAACTAATTCCTCTGTAGTTTTCACATTTTTTCCTGTTTCCTTTCTTATGTATGGATGTGATGTATGCTTGTGTCCATTCCGCAGGTATTTCCTCTTCATTTAGTTTATTATTATTATTCTTTCGTCCATTATTATATTAAAGAGACGTGGGCTTAACGAGTCACCCTGTCTGACTTGGCTTTGTACTGGTATACACTGTATTAGTTTTCCATTTATCTTTGCCTGTATTCGATTATGGAAGTAGATGTTTCGATGGTATAATATAATTATCGAAGGCTGCCACAACTGTATCATGTTGCTTATTGAAATTCTCGGTTATATGGTTTTGTAGTAATACTAAATTGTCCATTGCGCTTCGATGTGGCCTGAATCCCGATTTAACGGAGCTAATTATTTAAATTATTATTATTTTCATTTTCAGAAAACCAGTTAAGTCTATTAGTGATTAGTTGTTCGATTAATTTGCACATGCAACATGCTATTTCACATGCAACATGCTATTAACAAGTTCGGTCTATAAGAGGATGGCTCTATTTAAGGTTTGTCTGGTTTTTTTTATTGGAAAAATGATTGATTTTCTCCACAGGTTGGGAGACTTTTCGATGATCCAAAGAAGATTATAAAATAAAAGTAATTTTGTAAGTCCACTGATGGCTAAATTTTTAAGGAATATGGAGGGTATATTGCCAATTACTGCTGCAGAATGTTTTAAGGTAGATACAGCAAAGGAAAGCTCTTGAAAATTAAAAGGTGCGTTTAAAGCGAAGCGAGAAGGTCATCTGAGAGATCTGTAGTAGAAGGAAGATCTTTATGGGTTGTCAGAGTATTTGTGTAGTTGTCGTTTTTGCTTTTATTATGGAAGTGAGTTGCCATAATTTTAGCAATCTTCAGTTACTATTGAATTATGATAACTGAGCGCTGAAATTGACAAGTGTGTTGTTTTCCTGTGCATTTGTTTAATTTTTTTCCAAACTTGACTGAAAGGGGCGTCAATAGATATAAAAGGTATGTATTTATTCCAACAGTTTTTTTTACTTTGTTTTATCACTCTTTTATACAACAGATTATCATGCTGTTTTGCTTTCTTGGATAGCATTCTTACATTCAGTATTCCACCAGGGTATAGTTTTACGAGACGACGATATTCTGCATGTTCCAATGTGTGTTTGAGCAGCCAGGGTGATT
Source organism: Diabrotica balteata (assembly GCA_918026665.1). Taxonomy (NCBI): domain Eukaryota; kingdom Metazoa; phylum Arthropoda; class Insecta; order Coleoptera; family Chrysomelidae; genus Diabrotica; species Diabrotica balteata. Next base: position 14,411,437 of record OU898277.1, on the reverse strand, counting down.
GAACTTACTAGGGAGTCAAGTGCTATATAAGGATCTTCTGGTACTTGTAGCTGGTTGATCTTGTCTTCAATGATGTCTGAAAAGTTCTTCCAGTTAGCTTGAGATAATTTCCATTTTGAAACTTTTGCTCTGGGTTTGCTGATACAATTAGAAATCAAGATAGGAAAGTGATTACTGTGATAAAGGCAATCCATTGTAGTCCAATTTAAAAGTAGTGTTAACTTTGGGTCCAAATGTTTTTTTCGATCCCCAAAGTAAATTATGGGAATTAAAATCGCCTACTAAAATAAATAGGACTGGAAGTTAATTAATTAAGTTTAATAGCTCAAATGAAGTAAGGGTGTGGAAAGGTGGTATGTAAATGCTACATATAGTAATTTTATTTGGACACCAAAAAGTAACAGCAATAGCTTCTAGTGAGGTAGTTAAGTGTACTTCTTTACAATAGTAGTCTTTAGAAGTATATATAGATGTGCCTCCACTAGCTCTGATATAATTTGTTCTTAAAAAATGATGTTCTTGAAAACCATTGCGATATTTCTTGTCGTTTTCTTGAAGTTAGTTTCTTGTAGGCAAATGGTGTCAGCATTTGTGTCCATAATTATTTGTTGAATGCGTTCTAGACGTGGGTAAAACCAGTCGCAGTTTCACTGGATTAAATTAGAAATGAGTATGTGATGTTTCTGAAGTGGTTGCCCCTTCAGAGAGATGGTCTTCTTCGAAGTTGTCTTGTGAGGATATCGAGATTATGCTTTCTGCGTCAGAATTATTAGAGCCTAGTTCCGTTTTAATTTTTTTACTATTTCTAGTTAGTCGATTTTTTTAGAGATCTCTCAGTTAATGATTTGTTAATCTTGAAAATTTCGGAGAGATCTTCTATATTTTTTGTAAACAGGAGTGCTTCGCTCAGTGGGCTGGTTTTACCGTGGCAATTCTCTAAGAAAGCTAGGAAGTTATCGACCGGTAACGTAAAGGAGTCTTTTTGGTAGGGATCTCTGATTGTATTCTTAGATTCCAGCAATATTCTGCTGTCATCTTGAATAGAAGAGTCCCTTTTGAGTTTCTTTTTGGCTTGATTTACTTTTTTGTGGCTTGCTCTGATACGATAAACTCTAAATCATTTGGGTACTCTATTTCTAATGAGTCAGTTGACTTTGCTTTCTTTTCACCTTTTGAAGTTATATTTATTTTGCGCGTGTCTTTAGGTGTTTCCGAATTATTGTCTTGTGGAACTACCGGTAGTGTTTTTAGACTTGCAGCTTAGGAAATATCAGAGGGAAGGGGAGATGTTTTGTTCGAATTTTCTGATTGATTGGATTCAGAGGTGGGGCAATTTGATGCTATGTGACCAGGTTTTTTACACTAGAAACAAATCATTTTATCTGTGGATTAAAATACGCTATGATCACTATTGTCAAATGGAATAATCAGGGATGTTTGAATCTCAGAATTATCATGGGATGGCACAAAATATACTTGCCTGCGGAAGGACAAGATATGGTTGCATTCATCTCCTGGGATGCCAGATCGTAGGAATTATATTGGAGAGACTAGCTGAATTCCTATGTTTTCAGGGGGGCCTCTATTATTAAATTGGGTATTGAAGAACATATATTAGACATGATCAGTCGTTTTGCTCGTGTGACTAATCTTCTGACTAAAAGTATATGGTTTCCGATGGTAATAGTAGGATTTGTGGAAATGAGCTACTCAACTAGATCTGTTTTGGTTAAATAAATACATATTCTGCTGTTTGAGATCCTTCAGGCGAATCATTATCCCTTGGTCCGATAATATCCCCTATGGATTTAACGTAGTAATATTACTTTAAGTCTTCTGAATGGATCACTATGGCTTGCTGATTCTTTGGGAAGGAGCATTTCGGCGCTAATTTAACTGCTGCTGTGTAAGAAATGGAAGGCTGTGAAGTAGATTTCTGTGACATGTTTGACATTGTGGGATCATTTTCAGTCGGTGAACTCATATTATTATTTGGGGTGTTCACGTAGTCAAAAGCAACCCTGCAAATCTTTTTAGTTTTGTCTTCTATTGGTAAATATTACGTTTAGCAACCAGTAATTACTCATCGTCATTCTGGCTGCCTTTTCGATAGGTAGTTTTTTCAATAATAGGTTTATGTTTATTGTTCCGTACTAATTATTGATACGAGGAGCAAAAAGTCGTTTACTAAATGAAGTGTTATGAATGTTTTTATACCAGTAAATGCAAGTAACATTAAATTTTTACTCACCGAAATATTACTGGCAGGTGCACAACACAATAACTTCACTCCACTGTGATCCTTATCAATTAATAACAAATATTTCGCTATTTAGACAACAAAATATTGTAGATTGTGAGGTTGTTTGATTCGAACATGCACGTTCTAGCTCGATTAGGCCAGTTCCTCGTTAATTATTATAATGCTTTAAAACAGAATAGTCTCATTTCTGTCATCTCTCCCCACATGTTGAGTTGTTGGTTTCACTTCTGCACCGGTTTTTCTACGTACAATTTGTTGAAATGCCACAATGGCGGCTGGCAATTAATATCGAAGACATCGAAGACACATTTAATAATTAATTTTGCCGGTATTCTAAGTGCTTTCTCACAAGAAATTATTAATTGTGTTTTTAACAACCATTTGATATTTTTACGAAAAAATATTTTGTGTTTTTTAAATACATTGGTTTTCAGTTTAACTTTTAAACACACACGTGCTTCGTATGTCGGTGTTACTTGTATTACTTGTGTTTAAATATTTAAATAATTGCCGATGTATAATAATTACAGTTCAGAGTTTAAAATATATGTCATTTAGACTTATTTAACGCAGGTGCTTTTAGGAATTGCTTTTAGTAAATACTTTGTTTTTAAGTATCAACAGTTTACACATTTTTGAGTAATTTTTTTTAAATCTGGCTTCTGTAAGAGACATTCTTGAACAGTTTTAGAATAGCATTCGGACTTCTTACATTTAAAAACTAATTTGAATTGCAAAAAATGCACAAACATAAATATTTGTCATCAAAACGTACATATTTCCTTTTTTAATAATAAAATATCTTCTCTTTAAACCTTCTAGCCTTACAAGGTCGTTTGATTGTTTTTATGTTCAACTCGTTAGATTTACAGGTGGTCTTACCCAGCCAGTCCGTCTCTGCGCGTATTGGAGGGCCGCGATGGGGCCCCGGGCTGGTGATGCAAGTTGGGTGGTCCACGGTGTGGCCGACAACGTGTGTGGCGCTCTGCCCCTTTCACCCTACCCCTCAGGGCTCCCTTCCAGCATCAACGTGCAGCCAGCCGGCCGGCAGAGGGCCGATGCATCTTCTTCTTCTGTTCCTCGTCTTCTTATGCCATCAGGAACTGAGCAATCTGTTTTTCTTTCGTCTACGGCGTTGTCGATTTTGTATAAGTTCCCAGGTTTTTGAGAAAATAATTGGTTTAGTTATTGTAAAACTTTTTGATAAAGATAGACAATCACTAGTTAATAGGATAAGTTTGAGAAAAGGAAACTTAATTTAGCTTTATAAGATGATAAGTAATTTGCCTGTTAAGTCCTAATTTTGTTCGACACTTGGAGCTTAGTTACTTGTAATAAAATTTTAGTATAATAATTTTAGTATTTAATTCTTAACAATTTGTTGCCTACTATGATCAAATTGTTATTTGTTCTTTTTTACCGTTGATTTAAAAATAACCTCATGTATGGATGAACGACACCTTAGAACACATTAAGGATTGCATCATTAAACACTAATAAACCAAATTAATCGTAGTCCGAATCCTCCTCTTCCTTGCGGTTCCATACTGCCTCATATTTCTTTCCTCTAGCCGAGGGCAAGTTGTTATAGTAAAGTGAGTATTCTCAGGGTATTACGCCATGTTTCAGAAGGCTTAACAAGTCCCTTTTTTGTCTAAGCGTTTGTGATTTTTCCGTTTTAAAGAAATATTTTTCCATCAATTGCTTTTTTTCTATTTTGCACTTGTTTGACAAATCCTCTATGTTATAAATGTTCGTTGAATACTGGCGTGAATGCTGTCGGCCTCAAGGTAGTTATGGCCACTTTCCATAAATTTAATATCAATAAATTCTAAATTAGAAGTATTCACGGCGTAAAACATACTTGCAAGTACATTGCGATTTCGATTTTGCCCTCCGCAAGTATCTGCGTAGAGCACAATATGTTGTATATCTGGATCTAATGATTCAATGTACTTTAATAAAGAGGTTATTTCGGCACTTTCCTTTTTTCCTTGTGTCTCATCCCATAAAAAACAGTGTCCTTGATTACGCGAATCAAAGATGGTAAAATTAAGCAACGAAAGCTTTCGCTTATAGTTGATAATTCCCCGAAAACGCTATTGCCATAACTGCCTGAAGGTCAAAACTACCGTAAATAATCTTTTTATTGTCCTGTGCAGCTTTTTTATCCTTATCTTTCATAACCTTTATTGCATTTTTTCTTTGAACATGCTGTTGGTATTTTTCCGTATTCGTTTCTTTGATTCTCTCTGCCGCATTGAACAGGAAATATTGATCCTTTTTTGGTCTGTTAATTGCTAAAGGAGGCTCATGTTCCCTGAATATCTTTCGGAGAATGTTGTTTTTCACTGCTTGTTCTCCAGCATCTTCCTTATACTGGTCGTACATTTTCTCAATGGTAAGATCAGGAGCAAGGTATAATCGGAAACTGCGTTGGCGGCAGTAGTGAGATGAAACCTTCGAAAACTTCGAAAGAAATGCCAATACTTCTCGAATACGACTTTGCGGATACAAAAACCATGGAAACCGACTTCTACGGTACACAACAAAAATATGGAGATTCATAATAAACCAACGGAAAGAAATGGCAGAATTTAAGGAATACAATAAAATACCCAACAATTATAGAGATATAAATCTACTGAACACCGCACATAAGCTTAACATAAAAGTCCTAACCAACAAAATCAATAAACTAACAACATTCTCATATGAACAGCAAGCATTCAGATCCGGAAGATCCTGCGTAGACGCCGTATTTGTAATAAGACAAATCACAGAAAAGGTCATCGACTACAATAACCCAGCATATCTATATTTTATATACCTGACAAAGGCTTTCGATCGCATCCAAGTCAAACACATCTTGCACTTACTATATAAAAGAAAACATACCAATATATATTATACAACTAACACAGTGTATACCAGTACAAAGCGGAGTCAGACAGAGGGACTCGTTAAGTTCACTTCTCTTTAAATAAAATAATGGTCGAAATAATACAAGCAGTACGTAAAGGTCATGTTGGTCTGCCCATCGTATTGGAGATTTTCCACTTGGTCTTGCGCCTGCTACCTTTCCTTTTACTTTTTTAATACCCTGTCTTTTATATTAAGCTCTTGCAGATATAAAACCATTGATAATTGAGAGCACTACATTACCCAAGTTCTCACACCGTTTGTAGTAGATCCTCGGAGATTTTGAAAATTCAGAAACTCACTCTTTGGTGGTCAGTTTTTTTTTAGCTAAATGAAGCAACGTACTACATAGCAGAGGCTACAGTCATATTTATGTGGATGACATTTACAAACCTGATTTTATGGTTCACACAGATTTTTTTATTTCAGTCTCACTTTTTAAACTTAACATCATTTGGTGTTTTGAACCTACGGTTTTGCTGAAATGATCTTTCGTTATTAAAATAGGAGATAATAGCAAACTTCAGACTCTTAGTAGTTTGTACATAAGGAAGATTACTGTGTTTTACTTAGTTGTAGATTTTAATACGGCTCTTATTGTATAGTAACAATTTTTTAAATAAACACAGGGTAACGTGGCAACGTTGCAGCCTTTTCATACCGCTAGTACGATGAAGATGACAGAGATGATGATAATAATGATGATGACATGACACACAGGAGCAGTTGGCGATCGTTTTTGGAGCAGTCTTTGCTTTTCTCTTGTTTTTCGTTTTGTTTTATACCGAGATTTCGGGATTTTTTAACTCTTCTTTGATGAGGTGAAAGGTAGAAGTGCACAGGTGGGGCCGCAGGTATAATTTATGTGTATTTTATTTTTATTACTTTCTTTTTATGTTTTGGTAAACTATTTTTATTCTTTTTATCGCGAAATTATTTGCTTTTGTTTAATAAATAGTATGAATATGTTTGATCTTGAAGGCGCATTTCACTGTTAAGATTCAGCATTAAAATTGAACATACTCTCGGGATATTGCTCACATTAGTTCATTTATTCATTTGACAGATTAATATTTTTTTTCAGAAATAATAATATATTGATAATTTGGCACACTTTGATCACGAGTATGAGAAATAATTATTAAAATTAAGAGTTCAATAAATGATCTTGAGTGGCAAGAAATAGGCTGAATATACTATGATATTTTGGAAACACTAAGTAGTGGCTGATCAACTATCAACTATCATAATATAATCATATTAACTTGGTGCAAGCACCAAGAAAAGAGTAAATAAAAATTAAAGAGCCTAAGTTCAATCAAATTTTTTGTTTAATTATTCTTCTTTTCTTATTCAGATTCCACGAGTATTCGTTGGAGTTTAGAATCGATATAGTAATGTTCATCTTATTTACAACTGCTCTAAACACAATTAGATACAAAAAAACGCAAAGGAGAAAATATTTGGTCTTTTAGCACTCTGTGTAAAAATTTATAAATTTCAATTTATTATAGTGAGATTATTAATAAAATTTTGTATTTGACTTATTATACGGGGTTAATCGAAAGGTGGCTTTTTATCTTAACTTTGAAACATCCTGTGGAATAATTCCGTTAGTGGATTTCCCGAAAACCTTGTTATTCGGTTGCAACCATGTCTTTTACGTATTATGTTTTTGTTTCATACGAAAATAAGAATTGGTTCATTTTTAAGAGCGAAATGACTTTTCCACCTACAATTTATAACTTTTTCCTATTATTTCCATTATTTTTTGTATTTATTTGTAATACGACGATGGGGGCTTTGGTGACTGATATCGAAGGAATATCATGTCGACATCCCAGAAGCACTGTATTTAAATAATCATTAAAAGCAACAGCATGATTTTGGTTTTAATGAACAATGATAACAATAACAAAACATAAAAAAAAACTTAAACGTAACTTAACCTAAGTACGTAAATAACAAAGAAAAGCCTCCCCTAGCCTCTATAACTGCCTGTACACGTCAGCTAATGCTGTCTATGAGGTTGCGAATATTATCTTGCTAGATGTTTTGCCATTCTTCTTTTAAAATCAAGCGAAGTTCGTTAATTGAGGCTGGTGCGACTTCGCTGGCTCTAATATTTCTACCAAGTATGTCCCAAACGTGCTCTATTGGGTTCTGATCTGGCGAACACACTGGCCAGTTCATTTTGTTAATACCAACTTCCTCTAAATATTGCGTGACACACATTGTAGATTAGAGTCGTCCATTATCTTGCATTAATAGAAAATCATAAGAATGTCCTGATCTTTTTTTTAAACGAAATCAGTAAAAATTGCTGTAAATAAAAAAAATTATTGCAAAATATAATAATTAACAATATTATGTTCTGAATAATACATCATTCAAATATCCACCGTCACTACGTTTGCAGGAGCGAATCCGATGAACCCAAGTTTCGGCCACTTTATGCAAAATATCCGCATTCATCTCAAGAATGGTGTACTCTATTATATTCCTCTTCAAGTGTTCAATAGATTGTGGTTTGTTCACATAGACCAATGACTGAATAGCCCCATAAAAAATAATCCAACGGTGTTAAATCGCAGCTTCTTGGAAGGCAAGCATCTGGTCGAAGTTGCTGAATTCTCCTGGATCTCTAGCATCAAGAGAAATCAATGTTTCCGGGAAATTTTCTTCAATAGATCAATGGTTGGGGCAGTAGTGTGACATGTGGCACCATCGTGTTGGAAAAACATGCCATCCAAATTCATTTTATCCAACTGAGGCCACAAAAAATCCGTTATCATCGTTCGATACCTTTCACCGTTGACTGTTACACCATGTTCGAAAAAATAAGGTCCGCTGATGCCACCATGCCATAAACCACACCAGACAGTGACTTTTTCTGGAATCAAAGGCTTCTGAAGAATCTCATGTGGATTATTTTCACTCCAAAAACGACAATTTTGCTTATTCGCAAAGCCGTTTAACCAAAAATGAGCTTCATCGGAAAAGATTATTTTTTGAAAAAATTGCCATCATTTTCGAGTTTCTCTAGAGCCCAATCAGCGAACAAAAGACGCTTATGATGGTCAAGTAGCTTCAGTTCTTGAGCCAAAACAATCTTGTAAGGGTGTAGGCCTAAATCTTTTCCCAAAATTCGCTAAATTTTCATTCTGGTGAGTCCAAGTTCTTGAGAACGCTACACTGGCTCTTACAGCAGCAATATTGTTCTGAGTTCTTGCATTTCGACGTCTAGTTGGTGGTATAACGCATATTATACTCTGTACTTAAAATTCGGTTACAATCCTCCTCCACAAAAAAGAGGATAAATCAGATCTCGAAAACTATAGGCCAATTAGTTTGCTTAACCACCTATACAAACTCTTTACTCGAATATTGACAAACAGATTAGAAGCAAAACTCGATTTCTATCAATCAGAAGAACAAGCAGGATTTCGAGCGGGACACGGAACAAACCACCATTTGCAATGCCTTAAAACTCTAGTTGAAAAGTCTATCGAATATAACAGACCCCTTGCTCTTATCGTTGTCGACTTCCACAAAGCATTTGACACAGTCGAAACAGTTGCTATCTTGAAAGCACTATCAGAATGCAGAATAGATCACAGGTATGCAAATATTATTCGAAATATAGACGAAAATGCGACAACAACCGTTAACCTCCATTGCATGACTGAGAAGATAAAAATTGGCAGAGGGGTGCGGCAGGGGGATATCTTGTCGTCAAAACTATTTATAACAGTTATGGAGTACGCATTTAAACGGCTAGAGTGGGAATCAAAGGGTATTAGCATCGATGGAAAGATATTCAATCATCTCAGATATGCCGATGATATTGTTCTCCTAACAGACAACTTGGGAGAAGCCAGAGTTATGCTACAACAATTACAGCAAGTAACCCAGAAAGTCGGTTTAAAAATAAACTATGGAAAAACAAACATGATGACCAATCTCGTCCCCAATGAGCTAATAGAAATCGAAAAGTCGCCCATAGAACTTGTGGAAAAATATGTGTATTTGGGTCACGAAATAAGGTTAACGCGAGATAACCAAACATGCGAGCTACTCAGAAGAATAAGTCTGGGTTGGGCTGCATTCGAAAAAATGAGAGACGTATTTAAAACAAATATACCGATCCATTTAAAAAGAAAAGCTTTTAACCAGTGCATTCTACCAGTCCTCACATACGGAGCAGAAACCTTAACTCTCACAAAAACATCAGCCGAAAAATTGAGAATGATACAACGAAAGATGGAGAGATCAATGCTTGGAATAAGCTTAAGAAATAGAATAAGAAACAAGGAAGTTCGTAGACGAACCGGAGTGGAAGACATTATCGAACATATTACAAGGCAAAAATGGAGATGGGCAGGACATGTTGCAAGAATGAAAGACGACAGTTGGACAAAAAAATTGCTTGAGTGGAGACCACGGGCTGACAAGCGAAGCCGAGGAAGACCCCCAACGCGATGGACCGACGACCTCAAAAAAATCGTGACCAATTGAATAGCAGATGCGCAGAACAGAAGCAGATGGAAAAATCTAGAGGAAGCCTATGTTCAACAATGGACAACTCAGGGCTGATTGATGATGATGAATGGTAAAATTCGACCTTAGCCAGATGATCCATTTACTCTGTTTAAATATACACAGAAGGATATATGGCCACAGATACATATGGCCCTTGTTATTTAACGCATATTATACTCTGAGCATATATTCGAACATGAAAAAACAAGAGGAAAGTATATTAATATATAAATTGGTGCATAAATATAATATATTCTTCTAATTTCAATATTTATATAAAGGCTGATTCAATTTGGGCAAGTACAGGAGACTAATTATTGGGAATTTCTTTAATAGAATATTTAATATCAAGAAAATACCACTGTAAAAAGGTGTTTCCAACCTTTTCGTTAAATTAGAAACAGTTTCAGAAAATGTTGACAACAATTTTATAGCCGATGATTCAAACGAGCTTGTGTTTTAATATGCGTTTTTACCATTTAATTATTTGTTTATTTTTTATTGGTTTTACACTTCTTTTAGCTGTAATATCAAATATTTTTCTGTTCTCTTTCCAATAATTGTTTGCCTATTTTCATATCATTCGTTAACCCTAGAAAGGTGGACTATTATTTACTGACAGTTATGGTGGACTATCGTAATTTTTACGACATCTAACAAAAAATTGAAAAAAAACACAAATGTAATTATAAACACTTTTATTACAAAAAATTAGAAAAAATGTAAGCCTTAGTCAGTGGTACACAGATAAATAAAGTCGATGTACACTACTCGTTTGCACACATTGTACATATATTACCTCGGTGTTCGCCACATATAGCGTGATGGCATTGGTTGCAATATGTGGTAGTCATGCGCCTCTTTTTACTAGGACAATGGAAACATGCCTTGCGTTTCTTTTTTTCAGGTAACGGACGTTCAACTTCTTCGGAAATTTTGAGGACATCTTTAATATTTTGCTTAAGATTTCGACGTAAAGTTGGAATACACAATCGTTCTCTCAGCCAGGGTTCGGCGAGATGACGAGCCAATTCAACCATATATTCGTATCTGGATAAAACTTTTCTGTTTGCTTTTAATGTGTTTGTGGTGTAAATAACATACGAGTTAATACTTGCAATATTTATCATATTATAGAAGATACACAAAGGCCATCTCCTCGTTTTACGACCCGCATTCATATTCGAACACATTTGATCAAATGTATCCACTCCGCCTTTTGTTCCATTATAATCAGTTATTATAGTGGGTTTGCCATTTATTTTGGAAACATCAGCACCTTCGTGAAGTGTTGAAAGAAGTAAAACTACCTTATTTTTCTTTGGCATATATGATACCAATGTCTTTCTTTTATCAAAACAAAACATAGATGTATTGGGGACTCTGTTCTTTACATTTAACAATTCCTGTGGAATTTCTCTTTTATTTTTGCGAAGAGTTCCGATAATTGTCAGTTTATACTGATCTTTTAGTAACTCCTCTGCTAAGCTAACTGATGTAAACCAGTTGTCCATGGTAATATTTCTGTTACTACCGTGAACTGATTTTGTAAGTTCCTTTACAAAATATGTACCCAACGGCAAACCATTTGTATTGGTTTTCTTGCCTAAATAAGGAATAGCATCGATCATATATTTCGAAGAGCTGTCACACATCATTACGATTTTGAGACCATACGAATTAGGTTTATCAGGTAAATACATTCGAAAAGGGCAACGTCCTCGAAATCCTACTAACTGTTCATCAATAGTCAGATAGGATGAAGGTGTATATGATTCTCTGCAGGTGGTAATAAAAATGTCCCATATTTCGCGTATATGCGCAAAAGGATCATCTTGCTGCCTTTCTTTTCGTGTTTCCTTTTCATCAAATCTAAGACAGTTTATTAGATATTTGAAACGCTGGCCACTCATGCAAGCCTGATAAAATTTTCCTGATATATTACTGTCAAACATATATTTCACAGATAGATGACTGTCTTTATTTGCTGCAGACATTATCAAAATTGCCAATAAAGCTTGTAGCTCATTTTTACTCATGTCAGAAATATTAGGACGACTGGCATATTTTTTAGATTGTCTTGTAATTTCAGTATTTGAGTGTAACAGAGTACGACATAATATATCCTCTGAAAAAAAAATGTAAGAAATATTCTTCAACTTTTGTGTAGTTTTTGGCATTTCCTTTGGGACCAGCTATAAAATGAATAATATTTCTAGCTGCCGTTCTTTTTGACAATGAAGGTATTTTGTTTGACCACTTATGCCCGTTTTTACCTTTTAGAGCCTTTCCCGGATTTACAATAAACTGAGAAACAGTGGAGTTCTCACCTGATGTTCCAGGTACTTCTTCTGTAGATTTTTCGCTTTCCATCACTATTGCTTCTATATCTGCATCCATTAAATTTACAGATGAACTGGATACACTGGATGGCTGGAAAATTTTGGAATTACCACTATTTTTAGAGTCATCTTCTTCATCTGAATCGTCCGATTCAAACTCCAAAGCATCTTCTTCTAACTCCCAGTCACTTTCACTATCTTCAAAAGGTTCCTGCTCACTATCTTCACCATTCATTATACGCTGTATTTCATCGTTTATTTCACTTGCCGTTAAAGGTTTTCGTGATGACATAGTGCTACAATTAAATAAAATAATATTTACTACAAATATAAAAAAGAATTAGATAACGACTTACCAAAAACGTCACCGGCGTCCAAATAAACTTGAGAGAAAAAAACTAACGTAGAAGGTGGACTTTCGTAAAATTGACGACGTGCCCTCAAAAAATCTAATACATAAATACAGTAGTGGAGAAACACACTCACCGCCTGTTAAATCAAGACTAAAGAAACAGCTACTGAGAAGTGTATGGGCAGAGGTTACGCGACTGCACCCGAACTGCGACGAAAACCGAGGAGCGTCGTCAAATTTACGATAGTCCCACCTTTCTAGGGTTAACAAGATTTCAATATTTTATATAAAACACAATTCTTTTTCGTAAGGGCTACTTGATTTCAACAACATTTCTTTTACTTTATGACACAAGTACGCAATGAAGTAAAATATTAGCGTGTTATAATTCTAGGACATACCTAATGTGTAATCAGAACAAGTAGGTAGATTATTTATTTGACTTGGACTGTAATCTCGTTTATGCAAAACGGTTAGATGCTACGAATTTTGTAGGTGGATATTGTAGATCACTACTCCCACAAATTGACCTCTGTTTAACGAAGAAAGTAGGCGAAACAAGAAATATTATGTTCCATTTCACAATATATTTTGTTTTATTTTGATTTATATTGTATAAAAAATCTTCTTTACATTATTCAATAAAGTTTCAAGTTTCTGATTTTATAAAATATAAACTCAACATATTTTTGTCTAATATAGCTAGTCTAGATCTTTAACTTAAGGGTTTATGACAGTAAAAAGTTTCTCTTCTAGAGTAAAACTTAGTGAAAGACATATTGTAAAAATCATACAAGTATATTCCGCAACAAGTGGACATGCGGACTATGAAATAGAAGAATTCTACGATGACATTACTTCAGTCCTAATATATTGTAACGTGTTATTCTTATTAAGACCAGGACGTTAAGCAACACCACACTACTGGAAGAAACGTGGGGAGAATTTCTTCAAATCAAATCCATCAGAATGGTGCTCTGCCCGACTGCTCAGCACTGGGTTCGTTCCCTTATTCATTTTCTCACCACACCAATCCCAGAAAGGTGCAGGAAATAGAAAAAAAACTTAAGAAGTCATAGTAAAGGTATATCTTCTTCTTCTGGTTCCTATCCGTTTCGGATGTTGGAAATCATATTGGCAATCATAACCTTGCTCGCTGCGGCTCGAAACAGCTCTGTGATATTCGCCTTCTACCGGGTCCTCGCTTACCTTTGACTTTACCAATATAGACTGTAGCAGGGAGTAACGGTGCTGATTTCTCATAACGTGTCCCAGATATTTCAATTTTATGCGTTTGATCGTAAACACAATCTCTGGTTCCTTATTCATTTTTCCTAGAACTTCCTTGTTCGTGATCCTTGCCATCCATGATATTCTCAGCATTCTTCTATAAAGCCACATATCAAATGCTTCAAGTTTTTTAATAGTGGTGTCTGTAAGCGTCCATGCTTCCGCCCCGTACAACAACACAGAGAAAACATAGCATCTCAAATGTCTCATTTTGTATCAAGGGATATGTTGTGACTTTTGGAAGATGGCGCTCATTTTGTTAAAGACCGTTCTTGCCTTTGCTCTATATTTTCTATACATTGCTCCACTGTTCGTTTATAATACTGTTCCCAGGTAGCAATACTGTTTTTACTCGCTCTATCTGCGTCCCATTAATGTATAGATGAGCCCCGTTTATATTCTCATTGCTGATAATCATTTGTTTCGTTTTGTGGGTATTAATGTTTAGTCCGTACTGTTGACTGACTGTCACGATTCTCGAAGAAGAAGATAACACCACTGTGGGAGAGAAAGATGCCGTCGCAAAGGAAGAAGTTGATAAGATAGAGAGACTAGAAAGATAGAGAACTATGTCAATATCCAGTACGAGGGATCTCTGTTTCCAGCAGACGGGGTTTTCCAACGGGTCACTGGAGTGGAAAAGCAAGGTGTGGATGTCAGTGCCATGAAGAAATGGGGAAGATTTGGAAGTAACCAGACCGGGAAGACCAACTTATGTACGAATTTGCCGATGTACCGATTCAAAATGATTCAAATAACTTCTTTTATCTGGTTCAACTGTTGGGGTGATTTTATGCAGACCAACTATGCTCACATGCGTATGGGTGACTTTGTGATAGGTCTAATATTCAGATCATAATTACTGGCTATTTCTGTCACAATTTCGACACGTTAAAACGCCGACTTTAAAATTGTATGCAGAATTGACATTGTCATAAAAGTCACCCCAATGAAAAGGGCGAAATTGTGACAAATATTTTTGTAAATTTTTTGCTATATTTTTTGTAAACTTTTCCCAATAAAATTAAGCTAATTTAGAAGTTAGGTAAAAGTTCTAAGTTTCGTAAGTAAATTTTGGAATATAATAATTCCATAAAAAATATCTTAAAATTAACAAAAACTGCTAAATCTGTCACAAAGTGACCTCGTTTTACATTACAAATAAATATTACAATTTTTTTCTACTAATTAGAAATTATACCTCGCGTTTTTTAAGTTCTAATCTGCTAAGTCTAATCTTCAAAATTTCTTAAAAATCCTAATACCTTCTCCATTTAATTTATTCTAGTTTAAACGAAAACAAACCATAAATCATTCTGCGTGCATCCCACCAATCTGATATCAACAGAAACAAACGAAGCAAAAAACAAAAACAAAGGGAAATAAAATGCAAACAAAAAAGTAAAAGAGATCAGGCATACCGGTCTACTTCGTTCCATAGGCGTTCTTTGGATTTTCAGAAGGCAATTGTTTGGCAATCTCGCTTGTCTAATGTTTTTGTTTTTGTTTAATAATTCTCATGAGTTGGTCGTGTCTGACTCCGTGAAATGCCTTTTTATACTCTATAAAGCAGGCATAGACATCTATATTCATGTCGAAATAGCTTTGGGTTAATACGTTTAAACATAATAAAGCCTCCCTAGTTTCGCAACTGAGTTTCTATTAAAAAGTCGTCGTAGACACTTCGTCTCAGGACTAGCAACCTCCAGTAGAATCTTACGTTGCCACGTTTTCTATTTCTGTTGTAACTTAAACATCTTAATTTATAAAGTTAAATAATGTAACTCAAAGTTAATTTAACATTTAAAGGGTTTTTACCCATGTATTTAGTGGCTTGAAATATGTAGGTACTTCCAGATAGCACTGATGATGGAATATTAATTTCGAAAACTTTCTGTGATGTAGCCCGATAGGTTTTAATATTATACCTTTTATAAAGGAATTTTTAAATAATTTTTTTATTGAAGAACCACTTCTTATATTAAGTGTTTAAAATGTGCTCCATTTACTTCCTGACCGTAATGCATCCTATGGCTAAGCTCTTCGCGTACTCATTCAAGTTTGTCGGGAAAAATTGCCCTATATTCTTCAACAATTCGTTTTTTCAAAATTTCTGTCGGGTGCTGTAGCGTACACCTTAGATTTCAAATACATCCACAGAAACAAATCTAATGGTGTGAGATCCGTTGACCGAGCTGGTCATTCTATCGAACCTCGTCGTCCAATCCATCTACCACGATATTCCTTATCTAAGTAACGTCTAAGTGCACCATAAGAGTGTGCAGGATTGAAACCTTATTTTCAAGTTGACGAATTTATCTAGATTATCTTCCAGAATTTTAAGAATTAACTGCTCAATTGCTCTTTGTATCATCTCCAGATACACTTCCCCCGTTAGGTTAGCATTCAGAAAAACAGGCTATGTGGTTTACCAAAATACCGCTTCACAACCATGTACCTCTTTTGGGGATTAAGTATGTTTTTCACAACAGATGTGAGGATTTGTTTTACTTAGATACCTCACATTGTGTATGTTAATATTTCCATTGAGAAAAAAGTACTTTCGTTACTAAAACAATTTGTTTTTTATGACACTGACTAATATACCAGAGTTGAAAACTTTAACCAAGATGCAACCAGTTTAGCTGGAATACAATGTGACACTAATTACTGGAGTACTTTCAAATTATCACTGCCCCATCTATCAGGAGTCAGAGGAAATTTCTTTAAAATTTTTATTATTTAGCTAAAACCCCC
The DNA here is from genome assembly GCA_918026665.1 of Diabrotica balteata. NCBI lineage: Eukaryota > Metazoa > Arthropoda > Insecta > Coleoptera > Chrysomelidae > Diabrotica > Diabrotica balteata. The sequence goes on along the minus strand of OU898277.1, from coordinate 14,394,969 downwards.
TTTTGAATGATTGCTTACCAGGGATTTTCTAGATACCAGTTTTTAATGGTTGAAAACAGCTTTTGAATGCTTTATACTAAGGATTTCTTTGGAATTTACTCGGAGAAAATTACCTAGGTAGATCTTATAAAATAGAAACTGTTTGCTACTAGTAACGCAGTAGCACTTGGATAAAATTCTTACAGAAATTTTTTACTATGTTTAACTTATCCGGTTTAGTCCTGGAGTCATTTTTGGTTCTTCATACCACCTGGTTTGTGGGCTTTCTCGATTATTTTGTCTTTTGCTAGTCATGGTCTCAATTTAATAATTTTTATACTTCATCTGTTTACCGCACGTCTTGCAATATGTTCCTAAAACTCCTACTTTGTAAATTATAATTGCCAGAATGATTTTCAATCTCCGATAGGAGCGGAACTTGAACAAGAAGAAGAAGCGATGGTCTATTCGGCATTCTGTCAATGCCTTTAACATTTTCTGATGGCTTATGGAATCGAATGCTTTCTCGTAGTCGTCAAATATGAGTGCCAATGGTTTATTGTATGCTGCAGACTTCTCTATCAGGTTCTTTATCACTAGTAAGTGGTCGTTAGTGCTGTATTTCGATCTAAATCCAGCTTGCTCTCGAAACTGATAGAAGTCTAATTTAGTGTCCAGTCTTCTTTTGATAATTTTTGTGAAAAGTGATAATGTGTGAAAGCAAACTGATAGGACGGTATTTTTTTAAATATGTTATGACTCCTTGCTTGTATAATAAAGTTATGACAGAATTATTCCATTGAGAAGGAGTTTTTCTTTAGATAACTCCTTATAGTTTATCCCACTACACTATCAAAGATGCTGTGTATCCTATTTTTCAATCATTGTTAAGAAACGAAAAACTTATCTTTGATTAGATTATAATACGAAGGGTTCAAGTTCCCGCCAACCCTGCGTAGCATCCGCCTACTTCGACTACAAGGAACTCTCGGAAGTACGATGACTCGTCTCTTCGTAGTAAACAATCGACAATGGACGATGCGCCGCGAAAAAGTGGCGCTCTGGTTGTTCTTGTGGCGGGACGGTACTCGATTGTTTCCCATGTAAACAAATTAATTGTTTCTCGGCTACCGGGCTTCACTTAGCAAATTTGTTTAACATACTTTTTCAGTGGATGTTTGTTCGTCTACAGTTTCAGAACTGGTGCGTTTTTCGTGGTGTCGTATGCAGTGGAGCTTTATATATTTAAATTTTGACAAACCAGGTTGATCAACCAACCAAATCAAGTTTAAAGACAGCGTATTAAATACCTGTAGACTGTACAAAGACAAAATTACAGATTAAAAATATTGGTGAGAACTTATACAGAAATATTATGATATTTACTAGATTTATTCTGAGAAGTTTTTCAACACTTTCAGCGCATCAAAAGCGTAGAAGCTTTTTTATCTATAAAATTAAAAATGATCCCTAGAAGGTGCTCTTTAAATATCCTGTAATACTCTGAAGTTTACAGTTTATGAATAGGCATGGAAAAAGTGTTTCCTGCTTTAGGAATAGGCATGGAAAAAAGGCGCAATCCGTCAATGGTTCACTATTAAGTTCTTTAATATTTTGCCCAAATATGTTAAGTCTTTTGTACGCAGATTTGTTAAACAGTTCTCTTAGAAAATTATTTTTAACACGATCTATCTCTTAACCCGTCATTGTTCGAGTATCAGGAAATGACTCGATTGTTCGTCTATGAGCGCTACGCTCAATCGCCATTTTCTTCTCATTTAATTATATTTTAAATCATGAATGTGTTGCTTGTGTGAGTCCATTTCAAATAGGTAAAGAAATAATAAATAAGACTTACTCACAATCAATTTAATTTAACTATCAGACGACCGGTTTCGCTTTCTACAATATGCAAAGCATCCTCAGGTCTCGATACAAAGTTAAACAAATGCTGAAATAATAAAAACCCATATTAGGGTGTTGTCCACCAACGATAAACAAAGTAGGTGTTGTAAATTACAATAATTATGCCAATATTACATGTCTGTGGTTTTATTTAAATGAGTAAGTTCAATAAAAAGGTATAAAATTTTTAAAAAAATTAAACAGACAAGGTAAGGCCCACAATTTGTTATAAAATAGTCTCTTTGATTGTAATAAATTAATAAATGAGCAAATAAATAAATAAAATAAACATTACTTACATGCCGGTACTCTATTAATAGATGGATAGTAGAACATGGTTGAAACTACTTTATATTGTTGAATGGAGAACTCAACTCTATCACTGCAGTTGTTTGACAGTAAACGGGAAGTTCTTGAGGAGATAGATTTGATCCAATGAATTAGAGATATGTGTGAGATTGTTTGTTAAATGTAAGTGATGTAATATACTATTGTGGTATTAAAGGCTATTTATACTTATTCCAGAGATATATTTTTGAAATGTGTGTTATTTATTGAGTAATTGTTTTTTTTGAAGGTGACAGTTTTATGACAATGAATAGGTGTAGATGTGTAGAAGTTCTATTGGCAATGAGTTAAATTATTGGAATAGTCAAGTAAATAAAATGTTAAAATACAGACAATTAAGGATAATTTAAACACACTAAAACAGAAAACACTTAGAAGGGACGAAACAAACATTGAATTTAAAAGGGGGAAGGACTTTAATGCACTACATCATAGTCTTGGGCACAATGAGTTTTTTTTATGTTGTATCTATTAGATTTTAGTGGTAAATTTTGACAGATGTAGGTTAGCATGTGACAGTTCTTCTTCTGTTTCTCAATACTGTAAGCTAAGTTATCTAGTTTCATGAAATATGCTGTTATTAATGAATGTCTATAAATTGTTTCAATTTAGATATCAAAAGTAAATAGATGTGTTTAATATTGGCATACTTTAACAATCTTTAATTAATCAAATTTAATGTAACAATATGGATAATTGAAATACATCTTACAATATAACTAAATCAATCTAATGTCCAAATAACTGAACAAATTAAATTAAAGTAATTCCTTGGCAACTGAACATGTACATTTAATAATCAAATGTATAATAAGTTTACAAAGCATTTTATTTTTTATTTGAAATTGTTGTAGGTATGAGTTATCTGTCAGGGTATTTTTTAATTATTATGGGTAATAATTAATTAGTCCAGTATGGGCAATTAGTTCTATGATAAGTTTAACCACATTGCTAGGACTATTATCTATCTATCTCAGAGGGGCCTTCTTGTTACTTTCCAGCATATATTTTTAACTTTGCTGTATAAAAAGTTTGCGAAGCGAACATTTTTACGGAAAACCTTTAAGCGTCTCGTCAATGCAGAAATACATTCCAACTGTAAAGCAAGCCATGCACTTTTCCAAAAACTCGTCGAAAACTTTTCTAATAGGTGCAAGTTTGTCATGTTTTCGTCGTTCTGTTTGGGACTGGATATCGTCAAAGCTTAGTGCACGAAGGAGGACTGTTGGTCTGTCCGACGTACATTTGTTACAGTCCTCGTATGGAATCTCGTATACCGACTCCTAGATTTTCTAACAATATTTTTTTTGTTTTGGTGGATGGTAAATTATTTGTGTTCTGTCGGTATTAAATATTGTTTCTATGTTGTGTTTTTTAGCCACTTTCCCTATTTTCTCTATTGTACCGTTTACATATGGTATAATGGCTTTTGCAATCAGTTTTGCGTCTTCTGTTGAATCGTTAATTCTTTTTTGAGAATTATGAGCCTTTTCAATGGTATATGTTAAAAAGCCGTTTTTTCTTAGCGCTGTTTTCACATTACTAATTTTTTTAATTTTATGTTCTTCGTCTGTCAGTCTTTCGGATCGTGTCATCAGGGTCTAAATGACTGAATGTAATTATGCAGAATGGTGATGTGAGTTGGCATGTAAATATCTGTCAGTATGTGTGGGTTTTTGGTATACTGTGTGTCTTATGTGCCCGTCTTCCTTCTTTATTATTAATACATCTAAAAATGGTAGTTGTCCGTTTTCTTCCAGTTCCATAGTAAACTGGATTTTATGGTAGATATTATTGATGTGTTCTATAAATACTCTTAGTTTTTGTTCTCCATGTGTTCAGATTATAAAAGTATGATCCACGGACCTAAGCCAAAGTTTTGGTTTGTGTTCTGCTGTTCATATTTTTTCGCTGTTCTACTTGCATGAACATGTTTGATATTACCGATGACAGAAATGAATACATCGGTGCTCCTTCAACTTGTTCATATCTTTGATCCTTATAGATGAAATATGTGTAAGGAAAAACTGATACAGTGGAAATGAGAATAAATAAATGATTGATCATAATATGTTACATAGATTAACAGAAATTCCGATGTCAAAATACAACTTTGAGACAGAATTAAATATAATTAAGCAAATAGCAGTAAACAACGGATACAACGAACAAACAATTAATAAAATATTAAATCAAAAACTACACAAGAAAGCCCTGAAATTAGTATTTCCACCACCAGAGAAAAACCCAGTACCTTTTGCTCACTTACTTATACAGGCAAAATATCAACAAAAATAACCAAACACATAAAAAAGAAAGGAAAGAAAGGAATAACACCACTTTCCGAACAAATAATAACCTAGGCAAATATATTAAAAACAACAAGAGCCAAAATAAAAATCACATACATAGTGATGTGTATAGTTAGCACCGACTTTCTATCGTCCGTCGGCAAATTCAAACAAAAATATAACTTCCAGATCATAGTTTACCACCTTTAGTCCAGACAAATTATTATATGCATTTAATATTTTTTTTGACTACCAAAAATGAGATGTTTTGACCAAATAATGCTTCAAATATAATGTGCAGTATAATTTTGAATTACCTTCCGCTAATGAACTTGCTTTTTTATCCTTAAAAGTAGAAAAAAGTTTCAATTATATTGCTTAATATTTCGTATAAATATAACCGTCTAACAATTTTAACTGTACTAATGCCCAAGTATCAATTTTCAAGTTTTAAACGGATTGATTTACGACGTTGCAATCCTGTTGTAAAAATACCGGCATGTGCCTTATCTAAGGGACAGGACTTGTAAATTTTTAGTTTAGTTGTATCTTCACAACTAGCTTTTTATAGATGTGCATTGTGCATTGCTTTAATTTTAAGTTGTGTTGAAATTTCATTGTGATTAGATATAATAATTTTAGTATTTTTTGTTGTTTGTTTTTTTGAAACTGTTTATTTGTTTATAAAGAAAATGTTTAGACCATGGGAAAAATCGCCTACAGTTTTTCGTGCATGGGAGCAAGAGAACCCAAGTAGTAGTAGAGAAAGTATAGTAGTCAACAATCTTTTAAGTGTAAGTGATACAAAAAACAATGACACTGAGACTGTAACTGTAGAAAAGTGTTTAAGACTTCCAAAGAAAAGAATTGTTTTGAATGAACAATCTAAGAGCATTTGTATGAACGTTTACAAAAATCTTCAAAATGATCCTGAAAATAGTTGTAAAGGCAGTATTATAAGAAAAGCAGCCTTTCTAACCGGAATTCCGTATTCTACTATGCGCGACATCGTGAAAAGTGGTGTTAAAAAGAGAAAAAGAAGATCGGATGCTGGAAAACCTAAACAAATTAATATCGTGACTGCTAAATGTTTAAGGAATTTGGTTTACGAGGAATACAAAAAAAATGTAATACCAACAATTGATATTATATACACCAAGCTTGTTGCGATGGGAAGGAGCTGCCCTAAAACCACTTTACGTAGGAGGCTGAAAAAACTTGGGTTCAAATACAAAATCGTTGATAAACGGGTGGCTATTATGGAAAGTAAGAGGATAGTACACTGGCGTTTAGATTATTTAAAAAAAATTCAAGAATATCGAGACCAACAGCGGACTATATATTATTTAGACGAGACATGGTATGACACGCATGATACCGCTAGTAAGGGTTGGACTGATGGTTCACTTCGGTGCCAGTTAAAAGGAGTACCTCCGAATAAAGGTTCTCGGATGATTATTGTGCACTGTGGATCTTCAAATGGTTGGGTGCCAAATGGGTTAATGCTTTGTGGAAAAAAAATAGAAAAATGTAGTGTAGATTATCATCAGAATATGAATTCTACTATATTCGAAGAGTGGTTTAAAAATACATTACTTCCCAATATAACACCGGGCAGTGTGATAGTTATGGACAATGCTAGTTACCACTCAAGGCTTCTCAAAAAAATTCCCAACAGTTCATCTTCAAAACAGGAACTAAAAGATTTCCTCACAGAAAATGATTTGTATTTTGAAGACAACTATAATAAGAAACAGTTACTTGAAGTACTTCGTACTAAAACTTATAAGAAACAATATATACTGGACACTATTGCAATACAACATGGCCATAATGTTTTGAGGTTACCACCTTATTTTTGTATATTCAATCCTATCGAACTTATTTGGGGACAAATAAAAAAACGGATTCGGAGGAAGAATAGTTTTCCAAAATTTGACGCGAAAGTGGTCGATTTAATTCGACATGAACTATCAGAGATTACAAGTGCCGACTGGAAAAAAGCAGTAAACCGTGTAGTGAAAGTAGAAAATGAGTACAGAAGACTAGGACAATTATTTTCAAACAGTGGACAACTTATTATTAATCTGGTGGATAGTGACGATGATGAGAGCTCGCCTGCAGGAGAAATATTTTAGAAAAGGTACGCTAACATGATGATTATTTCAGTTAAAACAACTCGGTTTTTCATTATAAATTGCTAACTTTGTTTAAAACAATATTTTCTTAAATGTAAAATACTTTTCCACAGTTTCGTCTATGTACGTCATCGTTAAACGCTAATGGGGATTTTCAACGGTTCTCATATATTTCAGACACTTATGATATGTCGTATAATTTTAATATATCTACATCATACGTTATTGGTATATAGTATATACCAATAACTGTACATACAAAAGACGTATGACATAGATATCTTAAAATTGTATGACCCATAACAAGTGCCTGAAACAAATAGGAAGCGTTAAAAAGCCCTATAGTAGATGCCGTTGTATCAGCTAGTATTTTTTCCGACAGGGTGGTAGAGTGATAATTTTTTTGCGTTTCACTTTTAACCATTTAAAAAACAAAGAAATATAACGTTTTGCTTGTTTTTTCCAAAATCAGATTTTCTGCTCTTTGACTATTAATATACACATTACACATTGTTATGTTATGATTTAATACTTGTATCAAAAAATTTGTGTCGATGAAAAAACGAATATCGCGATACGTCCCTGGATATCGGTTACTCGAATTTCATAACATACAAATATTATCTGTTTGACTTTGCCGACGGACGAAATATCATTGGACTCGACTTTACATGTGTAACTTAAACAAGTGTGTAATAGTGTGTAACTTAAATGTGGCGACTGCCCAAAAACTTACATCGGTCAAACTGGTAAAAACTTTAATAAACGAATAGCCGAACATAAAAGGGCTTTCAATAATACAAAAACAGATTCTACATACGCACTTCACCTTCTAGATCATAATCATTCTCTTAATGACAAAATTCTTCACATTCAAAATAAAGACCTTAAGCTATCTTTGTTAGAATCTATGGAAATCAACAAATTAAAAAACACAGATATAATTATGGATGATCAACTTGAGACAACTGTTCTCTCCTCCTCAACCTATTTCATTATAGACTATAAAGTGTAAACGCATGCCAAAAGTAGATCACTTGAGAAAGGCAATCAGCCGAAACAGCTGTAGTGATAAGAGTTAAAATAAATTTTGTGGAAGTTTGAAAACAAAGTTTTAAGTGTTTTATTGTTAAATAAATAAATGATTACATTGCTTTCAATATGCAGATAGTAACCTAAATATTTTACCTAAAGTTTTTAGGGTTAAATATTGACAAAAAAGGAGTCATTACTATAATAAAATGACTAGATATCTAAAGAAGCATGCAGCAGAGTGAGATCAGGATCGGCTGAACTGGGTAAGGTAATAATTGAAAAATACATATATGTATGCAGAAATGAGTCAAGAATGTGAGTTACCAACAAAATATTACATTTACAAAGGTACGCAGAAAAAATTTAGGTCTACATCGGAGCTCGTGGGTAAAAGAGTTAAAGAAGATATGAATAATTTCTGGTACTGGTAGTGAAAGGAGTACGGGAGTACGGGACAAGTTATTCAATTAGACTAATATAGACATAAATGAACAGAAAAGATCTGAACTGGTGAACTGACTCAGTATACCAAAAAAGTAAAACAAAATGGTCATAAAACAATTAGTATTGTTAAACATGTGACAAACTTTTTTACGTATTTATCATATTTTATCAAAGTATATGAATATAAGTATTCATTTGTTCTGTCACGAAATATATTATCATTCTTCACCGTAGCATGAAATGTATACAGTACTCTGAAGTAAATTACATGCCTTTGGCTGCAAGAACCAGTTCAATTAACAAATCCATTAAAGGTTTGTATGGACATGTCATTTAAATTTCTGCGAAGCCCCGGAATTGAGTAATTATCAAAATGTTCGAGTTCCGGCTACATACTTCTTTCTTGTAATCATCGAAAAAACTTGCCCAAGAACATGATCATTCGCTAATTTCAATCGATGTTCGAATTGTTGGATAACGTATCGTTAAATTACAGTAACTGATTTTAAGAATGATTTAAAGAGGTTATAATATATCAAGCCAGTTTTTCAGGTGTTACAATATACAGCATTCTCAGTTCTCTGTTGCACATTCGCATCCTTAATCAGTTTTATACATTTTTTCTAAATGTCTAGGGAGATGTTCTGAATGAATATATGTTTCTAAATGTCTGAATCATAAAAAACTCAATTATTGGTTTATTTTATGTTACTGATTTTACTGTTTTGTCTCTAACATGTTTACTTTTTGTTTGTTTCTTTTATGGATGTTTTAACAGAAGCAGTATTCATTAATAAATTCTTATTTACTATGTTTTTCATGTTATTTTATAATAATAATAATAATAATGATTTCAAGGTTCATTACTCGCCATTCAGGATCAGGTTATACCAACCAAAAATTACCTGAAATATATCGTCAAAGACCCTCAGGTCCAAAACGACAAATGCTGATATGGATGCCAAGAACAAGAAACTATACAACATCTTACCGAGGCTGCCAGGCATTTGCTGCAACTGAATATAAGGAACGGCATGACTCAGTAGGGAAAATCCTCCATTAAGATATAGCTTTTAAACTGGGACTTCTACAAACAAACCATCTCCCATATTATCAATACATTCCTGAGAGTATGCTTGAGAATGACAACTACAAGCTATACTGGGATCGCACTGTGCTCACAGACCAAACTGTAGCACATAATAGACCAGATCTCATGCTAGTTAATAAACTAACAAGACAAACAACTCTAATCGATGTGGCGATACCTAACAACAATAATCTGGGTGTTAAGTACAACGAAAAGATCGCCAAGTACAGAGATCTGGAAATACAAATAAGAAGACAATGAAGAATGGAAAGTATCCAGACGATACCTATTATTCTTTCTACCACTGGAGTCATTCCGAAGACCCTCCTAGAAAACATAAAAAAAAACTGGGTCTAAATGAACATCTATATAAGGTTATGCAGAAAGTTGTGCTACTTTCGACGTCCAGATGCGTGCGAAAATTTTAGGAGATACACCGACGTACCAAGTCACCTAGGACTCGATAACATGGAAAGAGTCCCACCAGAGCTCAATCCTTTTGATACCGTAAGTATCTGGGATGAGTGAATTTTCCCCTTAGAGGGAGTGTGAGCCGTATGGCTAAATCTGGATAATAATAATATACGTGTATTCAATCAAATACGCCTAAAAGCATAAACATGCTTGTTGACTTCATGTGTCTAATATTGACAGGTTTATGTTTACTTCTTTACAAATTATTATTTTTATTTTTACAGTTTCTAATCTAATTTCTATATATTTTTTTTATCTAGTATAATTTAAATTTATTAAATTGTTACACAACTCCCTTTTTTCTGTTAGCCAAGCAGTAACTAATTTTTTATACAAATAAAAATTTCTGATATCTTTATAATTTATGGGCAATTTGTTATATATTCTTGGAGCAAAATAGTTACATGAAAAAGTTGGTCTGAGGGATATGTTTTTCGTTTTCCATATAATATTAGTTTAAGAAACCATTTCTGAGTATTTTGAAGGGTCACCACGTGGCAATCAGCTATTCCACACCATCCTAAAATCCCATATACAAAATGAGATTGTACTAGAGATAGGTAAAGCATTTTAAGCTGTTCAACATCCAAAAACTCTTTTAAATAGTGGAATTTTGGTAGCAGTCCTCGTATTTTTCTTGTAATATTTTTTGTTTGTCCAATTTAAGGTACCTGCCAATTCTTCTTAACGTGCCCTATCAAGTCCCCTTGACGTTGGCGATTAACATGGCGAAACTGTCTCTGTCTCGAGCTATTCTAAAGAGTTGCTCAGCTTTCTTTATTCCTGTCCACTCTCTGATATTCTTCAACCAAGAGGCCTGCTTTCTACCAATTCCTCTGCGCCCTTCGATTTTACCCATCATAATAAGTTGAAGAATATTATATCGGTCTCCCTTTACTACGTGTCCAAAATAGGCCATCTTTCTACATTTGATGTTATCGAGCAGCTCACGAGCAGCATTTGCTCTCAAGGACTGCCACATTTGTCAGCATAGCCGTCCATGGAATTTTTAGTATACGTCTGTTCAGCCACATTTCAAAGGCCTCCAGACGATTATTGGTGGATATTTTTAATGTCCATGCTTCGACACCGTATAAGAGGACTGACCAAATGTAGCATTTAACCATACGCTTTCGAAGTTGAAGTTTCAAGTTATCATTACAGAAGAATGACCTCATTTTTAAAAATGTCGTGCGGGCTATCTCGATTTTACATTTTATCTCTTGATCTGGATCTAGTTGTTCAATAATATGGCAACCAAGATATTTAAAACTGGACACTCTTTGAATTATATGACCATCAACATAGCTTGAGCATCAAGCATCTTGATGTGCTAAACGGCTAAACACCATGTGTTTTGTTTTTGAACAGTTTATGTTTAGGCCAAACTCTCTTCCCACTGTATCAATGGCATTTAAAAGGCATTGTAATCCATTCATGTCATCACTTAAAATAACTGTATCGTCTGCATATCTGATTGTATTTATCAGAATTCCATTAACTTTCACGCCCCATTCCAAATTATGCAGCGCTTCTTTAAATATTATATCTGAATATAAATTAAATAACAGTGGAAATAGTATACAACCCTGTCTGACACCTCTTTGTATTTGACATATTTTGTTGATTTTCCGTTTATGCAAGCTGTCGCTGTTTGACGCCAGTATAACTTTTCTATGAATCGTATGTCTTGACTATCAACTCCTTTATCTTTTAATATTGTAATTAATTTGTGATGCTGTACTCGATCAAAGGCATTTTCATAGTCAATAAATACAGCAAAGACGTCTGTGCCAATTAAAACTCCTAAATATTTTATGTAGTCTGCTTTAAATATTTGTTGTTTTTTATTTATTTTTAATGAATTAAAAGTTGGCACAGAATTTTTATATATTGCAAAAGATTTAATTTTTTCATAATTTAATGTGAGTTTGTTTATTTGCAACCAAGTTTTTATAATTTTGAAGTATTGTTCTGCTATAATTTTAAGATCTTCTAAATTATCGGTCTTATGTGAGTGTAAAAAGTAGAGGGCCTAAAAGGATCCCTTGCGGTACGCCATAATTAATTACTTCAGGATCACTTTTGATATCATCCATTTCTACAAATTGTTTTCTGTCAGTTAAGTAACTTTTTATATATAATTTAGCTCTCCAGGCCTAGAAGGCCCATGCGCCCATGGCTTGGTTTACTATTCTTTTCCATTCTTTTCTGTTTGTTGCTTTATTTTTCCAGTTTGGTATTTTAAGTTTTTCTGTCTTTTATGTTCTTATGTTATGTCTTTTTCAACATCCTTCTTACACCTGGTTTTCGGTCTGCCTTTCTTCCTTTTCCCTCCTATTCCTCCCATTAGCATTCTTTTTGGCAGTCTCGTATTTCCCATCCTTTGGATGTGTCCCAACCATCTCAGTCTTTGTGACTTTATGATCCCTACGATATTCGGTTCTCCATACATCTCCTCTAATTCCATATTTGGTCTTTTTATCCATATACTATTCCATAATTTACCTCCAAATATTTTCCTGAGGACTTTTCTTTCCCAGACTTGCAGCAAGACTTGCTCGAATTTGTTCATTTTCCATGTTTCACTGGCTTATAATACAATAGGTCTTATTACTGTCTTATATATTCTTATCTTAGCCCTTCTAGATATGTTTTTGCTTGTTAATGAATTGTTTAGTGCAAAAATACAACGGTTACCCGCCATAATTCTCGCTTGGATTTCTTCCTTCATATTTGGTCTTCTCGTGAATGTCGCTCCTAAATACTGGAATATTTCTACTTCTTCGAATTTATATGTTTTTTCATCTGTTATTACTATCAGATATTGTTCTTGTAGGTAATCTCTTTCTGTCCATTCCATATATTTGGTCTTTTCTTCATTTATGTACATCCCTTTCTTTCTCGCTTTCATTTCTAATCTTTTTATTATTTCTTTTAATTCTTGCTTACTTCTGGCTATTAGTACAATGTCGTCAGCGAATGCTAAGCATTGGTGTTTTCTTTGATATATAAGTCCTGACCTGTTGATTCCAGCTTCCTTGATGGTAACTTCGAGGACGATACTGAACAACAGCGATGACAGTGGGTCTCCTTGTTGCACCCCCTCACTGACCTCAAACTTATCTGTTTCCTCGCCATTTATTTTAACCCTATTCTCTGTTCTTCGTAGTGTCATATTTACCATTCTTATCAGTTTTTCACTAATTCTCATTTCACGTAGTGCTTTGTATATTTCTTTGCATTTTATCCTATCGAAAGCTTGTTTAAATTCGATGAATAGGGCCATTGTAGGTTTCCCATATTCGTAGCTTTTTGCTTGTATTTCGCGCAGTAGGAAAATTTGATCCACTTTGATCCGCAGCTATATTTTGAGATAGCTTATCTTTTATATATACTACAAGTATTTTATACGCAACATTTAGTAGGGCTATTCCCCTGTAATTGTGGCATAAAGCTTTTTAGTAATGTTAAAACCCGTCCTCTCAGACCATACCTCTCAAGTTTTTTAACAAGATTTCGTGAGATATCGTGTCAAACGCCTTAGAGAGATAGACGAATATGCATAAACTACGGTTATTAGACTCAAAAGCTTCTGATATTTGTGATGTTAGTTTACAAATAGCATCTTGAGTCAATTTTTTTTCTCTAAATCCTTATTGGCAATCCGATACTATACTAAACCTATCCAAAAAATTTACTAATCTATTGTTTTAAATGTTTTCAAATATTTTGGAAAAAAACAGATAACAAAGAGACTGGTCTGTAGTTAATCACGTTTTTTTATTTTCTGTTTTAAACAAAAGTTTGATTTTGCCTATTTTCAGACATTCTGAAAAACAACCATCCCGAAAACATGCATTAATGAGAACAGTTAAAGGAGTAATAATTTCTTCCTTAATTTGTTTGATGGTTTCTGTCTTGATACCATCCTAGCCACAAAATTTTTTATGTTTTAATGATTGTATTGCTTTTACCACTTCTTTTTGGTCAACGAGATACAAGTACTTGCTGCTTTTCATCCTATCTATTTCCTCAATCTAGTCATTACAAATGGGTATTTTTTGTGCATACATTTATGATAATGTACTGTAATGAGTATTAAATTCATTTGCAATTTCTTTTCTTTCAGTTATTGTTTCTCCTGTTTTGGTTTTAACCGATTCAATTTTTTTATTTCCTTTTATTTTTCCGCACAATGAATTAATTACATTTCAAAGTGATGAAGTAGAGGTTTTATTTTTTTCAATTCGCTGTTTTGTATAATTTCTTTTTGCAGTTTTAACGAAGTCTTAATTTATTTTTACAATCTGTATATCGTTGTTTTTTAAGTTATCTGAGGGATCTTGAATTAGCTGATCATACTCTGCAAGCTATTTTTCTTCTCCATTGTCTGCTTTGCATGGTTTAAGTAGCTGAAACACACGATTCAACAACTGGCTCTTCAATAAGTCTCTGCATGCGCGGACGCATTTATTACCACCAATGGTCCTTTGATCGTATTTTTTGACTGACACCCGTAAAAAAGATGTAAATGAGTTTAGCACTTCTCTTCAGACTTTTCCCTAAAATCTCCCTCATAGAGGGGGGGAAGGGGAATATTTTAAACAAAAAATAAGGCAAAAATGTTAAATTTAGCCATTTTTTTTATTTAGTAAAAAAATTAGCAGTTTTTCGGTAGAATAAACCATTCTCTCAGAACAACTCTTGAGAAATGCTTCGAAGAAGACAGCATTAAGTGGAATTTGTAACTGAAGTTGTGTAGTTTTGAAAAATCTACTTGTGGAATTGAAAAGAAGAAGTTTTAAACGTTTTAGATCGTTTTAACATCAAAGTTAACTTCTAAAGTTCCTGAAACTCAAAATCAAAATTTCCTGTAATATTTCCTTATTTGAATGATTTTTAGAGATTCAGTGGCATTTTCTTCTCTGACGACTGGAGTATAAATATTGGTGTTAACGCTTCAATAGTCTTTTGGTTCAATTTTGAATTCTTCTTCTTGTAGTTCCTTACCCTATAGGAGATTGGCTATCATCACAGCTATCCGTACCTTATTGGCGGCTGATGAGCTGCAACTATCCCACTCTCTTAGGTTTTTTAGCCAGTAAATTCTTCGTCTTCCTATGGATCTTTTACGTTTGATTTTACTTTGCATTATGAGCTTTAATATTAAAGCTTTGTTGTTTTGATGTGCTTTATAACTTCGCAATTCTTTTGTTGTCTTCTTAACACTTCTTCATTTGTAACTCCTTGGGTCCATGGTATTTCCAAAATCCTTCTATAGCATACATCTCAAATGATTCCAACTTCTTTATATTATCCACTCTTAGTGTCCAGCTTTTCATTCCAAACAACAAAATCGAGAACACGTAGCATCTTAAGGCTCTTATTCTCAGCTCCAGAGAAAAGTCTCGATTAACAAACATGTTTTCATTTTTATAATTGCTTGTCTTGCAATTTCAATGCATGTCCTTATCGCTCTATCTTGGTCATTGTTTTCATTTACCCAGATTCCCAGATATTTGAAGTCATTCACTCTTGCTACTTGTTTTCCCTTGATATCTGGCCTTCCTACTGAATGTTGCTTAGAAATAATCATGGACTTGGTTTTCTTAACGTTCATTTGTAGTCCACATTTTATACTGACTTAATGTAATCTATTTACTAAGGTTGCAGTGCTTCTAGCCTGTCTGCTAAAACATCGATGTCGTCTGCGAATCTTTTCCGTTTATTGATATACCAGGTTGTTCCTCTGATATTGCTTCCTTAAAAATTGCTTCGCTGTACAGATTGAATAACAATGCGCACAGCACGCAACCCTGTGTTACACCTCTTTTGATTTCTATGGTTTCTGTATCGATATTTTCGAGATTCTAACCTTTCCTTTTTGATTCAAGTACAGATTAACAATAACCCGTGTATTTCGACTATCCACATTCTTTTCTTTTAACAATTTTACGAGTTTCTGATGTCGTACTCTATCAAAAGCCTTTTGATAATCTATAAAGCAGACATAGAGAGCTTGGTTGATATCTAGTCGTCTCTGCGCGAGAACGTTAAAAACAAACAGAGCCTCTTTCCTTCCTAGTCCTACTCTGAATCCAACTGGGTGTCATCTATATCTTCTTCTATTTTTTGTATAGTCTTCCATGTATTATTTTGAGAAATATCTTAAGTATGTGGCTTATTAAAGAAATTGTTTTGTACTAGGAGCATTCCGTCACATGTACTGACTTTTGTAGTGTTACAAACGTGGACAGCAACCAATCTTCAGGTATTACTCCTGTTGTATATAACTTTGTTGAATAGATCTAAAAGTACACGGAGTGTTCCTTCGTCAATACATTTAATTAGCTTAGTGGGTATTAGAGATGCCACTTTGGAACAGGATCTGTTCTTTTCAAAACAGGTTTTTATTTGGGACAGGTAGGAACAGATATTGATCAATAAGTTTTTCTGTTCCAATATAACAGTTTTTTATCACACAACAGATCAGTGTATTTACAATTACTTCAGAGACCGGTGTTGCATTGCTGTGCTTTTATATGGTTGATGCAGTTCCAGTGGAGTGGAAAGTATGTGCATGCGCATAAACAATGATTGTAAACTGTGAATTGTCGACTCGCGACAAAACTTCAAACTTTCAAAATATACAACCACAAATACAATGGTCTATTGTCAATGCAACATCCTTTCTGGAACAAACCGAACCGGTACTGAAACAACCCATAACACAGTGTTAGACTTGGAACAGTTTGGAACTGAAGCAGTTTTTTTGAAACAGATAATTGATGGATTCGACCGTTACTTGATGGAAATTCATTTTATGTAACAATAAAACACTGAAAACTTTGTTTTCAAACTTCCACAAAATTTATTTGAACTATTATCACAACAGCTGTTTCGGCTGATAGCCTTTCTCAAGTGATCTATTTTTGGCATGCGTTTACAATTTATAGTCTCTAATGAAATAGGTTGAGGAGGGGAGAACTGTTTGTCTCAAGTTGGTCATTCAGAATTATATCTGTGTTTTTTAATTTATTGATTTCCATAGATTCTAACAAAGATAGCTTAAGGCCTTTATTTTGAACGTGAAGAATTTTAAATTTGTCATTAAAAGAATGATTATGATCTAGAAGGTGAAGTGCGTATGTCGAATCTGTTTTTCTATTCTTGAAAGCCCTTTTATGCATAAACCAGGACTACTTTGAATTTAATAATAAAATATATACAAATAACAGTGCAGGACTTATAATGGGTAATCCTCTAAGCCCATTGCTATCAGATATTTTTATGGATCATCTAGAGACAAAAATTTCAAAACATCCCGTATTCAAACAGTTTTTATATTGGTGGAGATACGTAGACGACGTACTGGTATGTTTCACAGGAACTAACAGGCAACTCGACCAATTTTCGACCAATCGTATATTAATTCACTTCATAGTCATATTGAATTTACAATAGAAACAGAACAAAATCAATGCATAAATTTTTTAGATTTAAAAATTAGCAGACTTCAAAACAAACATGACTTCTCTATATTTCACAAACCTACCCATACTGACACGACTATACACAATTCATCATCTCATCCAACACAACATAAACTGGCAGCTTATCATAGTATGTTACATAGATTAACAGAAATTCCGATGTCAAAAGACAACTTTGAGACAGAATTAAATATAATTAAGCAAATAGCAGTAAACAACGGATACAACGAACAAACAATTAATAAAATATTAAATCAAAAACTACACAAGAAAGCTCTGAAAATAGTATTTCCACCACCAGAGAAAAAACCCAGTACCTTCTGCTCGATTACATATACAGGCAAAATAACAACAAAAATTGCCAAACATATAAAAAAGAAAGGAATAACACCAGCTTTCCGAACAAATAACAACCTAGGTAAATATATTAAAAATAACAAGAGCCAAAATAAAAAACACTTAAATAGTGGTGTGTATAAAATTCAATGTGGCGACTGCCCAAAAACTTACATCGGTCAAACTGGTAGAAACTTTGAGAAACGAATAGCAGAACATAAAAGGGCTTTCAAGAATAGAAAAACAGATTCGACATACGCACTTCACCTTCTAGATCATAATCATTCTTTTAACGACAAATTAAAAATTCTTCACGTTCAAAATAAAGGCCTTAAGCTATCTTTGTTAGAATCTATGGAAATCAATAAATTAAAAAACACAGATATAATTCTGAATGACCAACTTGAGACAAACAGTTCTCCCCTCCTCAACCTATTTCATTAGAGACTATAAATTGTAAACGCATGCCAAAAATAGATCACTTGAGAAAGGCTATCAGCCGAAACAGCTGTTGTGATAATAGTTAAAATAAATTTTGTGGAAGTTTGAAAACAAAGTTTTCAGTGTTTTATTGTTACAAACAGATAATTTTTGGAACTGAAACAGGTTGTAACAGTTGTTGAAAAATCCCTGTTCCAGCCATCCCTAGTGGGTATCTGATCTGGGCCTACTAATTTTGCGAACTTTGCATTTCTAATTGCCTGTTTATTTTGCACATTATTTTCGGTCCCGTTTGTTCCTGTGGTTCTTCTTGTATCGTTCTATCATCGTCGAATAGTTTAATTATGTATTCTTGCCAAAATCTTAGTTTATTTTTGATGTATGCAATGAGTTTACCATTATCATCTTTGAGTATCCCATAGTGTGCTCGCTTTTTGGTGTTTGTTAGTTCTTTTACATTTTGAATACTTCAAAGTAAATTTTGAGAGAAATATTTGCCTCTTCTTTGTTATTTCTAGCCTTTTTTATCTCCATGTCATATGGAATGAATTAAGAAATAAAAAACAGTTTCAGTAACAAATTTTCTTTATTTGTATAATTTACAAACTATACTAACTCAACCACTTTCTACTCAATGAAAACAATATATCTCTGTAAATAAATTCTATACATTTATTACAACAATTTTACAGTCAAGTTAAGTAGGATTTTAAAACGCAGTACGTAAATGTTTCAGTCTGGCACTTCCATGAATATTTCGAAAGAGCGTGGAAACGCTTGGCGTCCTAATAGTAATGAATTAAATATTGAATTAAAGCAAGGATAAAAAAATTCTATTGAACCATACCAGAGAGAAAAATATAAGTACTGTATACTAGAATATACTGTTATAATAAATGTCTTTTTCTTACAATTACATTTGTAAATCAAATATAGCGAAAAAGACATTTAGTAATATATAAAACAGTTTCATAGGACATCCTACAAAATAGTATAACGTGAACATAGTCTCGTATGAACTTCCATGAAACAAAATATTGGTGTTTGGCAGTGTTGCCATATTTATATTGTATGCTTCAAATATAAACAGAGAAAGCTTTTAACAAGTACATATTTCTTATATTAATTTATGGATTCTGCAATTTTTTAATTTATGTAAAACACAAACGAGTAATTATTTGTTTCATTGGATATTAATTATTAATAAATGTTTTTGATAATTTCCTTTTGTTAGATTAGCGGAAAGCTTTGGCAATACAGTCAGATCCCTTAAACCCCCAATTGTCAAAAGGCAACACATAGTAACCAGATGAAAATTTTATGACGATTATTTTACCATTTTGTTAAGGGCCTACAATTGTACTGTTAGTTATTTGCAGTTTTACATGTACTTGTCTACGTAATATGTTTTCTAAATTAATAAATTAATATATAAATATCGCATGCTATTTCCCGATATTGAATATATTCGAAGCATACACCATATATATTAAAAGGAGATGACAACATCGCTTAACACCAATATTTTCTTCTGTGGAGGTTCATTCGAGGCTATGTTCACTTTGTACTATTTTGTATGATGTCCGTTTCATAAAACCTCAGTCTTGGTATTTCAATTTGTGCAGTATTTTAATATTATTAGTTCTGGAGATAGATTTTAGGTAAACATATATCAAAATTACTCTGGAACATATTATATTCAGTTAAAAATGTTACAAAATCAGTTCTTTTGTTTTCCATTAAAAATGCGAGGGATATATAATCTTATTTTATTTATTTTATCTTTTGCAGCTCATATAATATTAACTAATGAATAGCATACCAGGTTACTTGTTTTTGGATGATTCTTTAAAATATACTACTGCTGATTAATAGGGGAAGGGTGTACAAAATGACATAGTGGGATATAATGACATAGTGCTTGTATATAACGAATCCATTGTTCAGGAGTGCTCAGAAACGAATATCTAATTGTGACATGGGTATCAGTCAGGCTAGTTTGCATTCAGTTCCGCTTCATCGGTCAGAGTGGGAGCAAGTTCCATAATTATATAGTTTTATAGTATAAACAGTTTTTGGCGCGAAATATTAAAATCTGCTGTATGTTTTTAGTGCTATAAACCGGTAAGTCAAAATATTTATAATAAATTATTAAAATGACATAGGGTTGTAGAGGGCAAAATGGTATAGTATGTCACGTAATGTGCCTTACAAATGGATAACATTTCTGTTTTTTTTTACAGATTATGCCGCGAAATTACGCAAGAACGACCAATAATCAATCATGGGATACATATTCTATGGTAAAGGCAATAGAAGTTGTTAATAAGGGTAAAATGGGGTAGCTCAAGGCATTAAATCTTTTCAAAATACCTCAAGCAATCCTAAGAAGGTATGCCTTGCAAAAAAATTAAAATTTAAGAACAGGCAAACAGGCAAAATTTAAACCTACTTTTTCCATAGAAACTGAAAGACAGTTGATTGAAAATTTAAAAATGCTAGAGTCAAAGTTCTTTGAACTAACGAGACGGGACATATTAGAGTTAGCTTATAATTTAGCAGTGAAAATTGGGTTTGAACATCATTTTAATAACCAGAAAAAGGCCGCTGGAAAAGATTGGTTTAGAGAATTTCGCAGAAGAAATCCAGATATAACACTGAGTAAACCTGAAGCCACATTTGCAGGAAGAAGCGCAGGCTTTTAATAAACCTCAAGCAGCTGAGTTTTTAAAGTGTTAGACCACTTTTATAGAGGAAAATATTGATCCCATGAAAATATATACTGCAGATGAATCTGCATTATCTATCGTACAACACCGGCAGAAAGTGTTTGCTACAGCCGGTCGCAAACAAGTAAGTGCAATTACCAGCTCCGATCGAGGTTCCCACATGACAGTTGTTTATGTACTCCCGAGGAGACTGGCTGGATGACGGGTCCAGTGTTTTTACAATGGTCGCAGCATTTTCAAGAATATGCCAAGGCATCTTCCACCGAGAAGGTTTTGTTAATAATTGTGGATGAACATTCAAGTCATCAATACCTTGATGCTCTTCTGTACGCCAAAGAGAATGGCACTGTACTTTTATGTTTGCCGGCTCACTGTACACATCGGATGCAACCTCTCGATGTAGCATTTCTGGTCCACTCAAAACCTATTACTACCAAGAAATAACCAAATGGCTAAAAGCTCATCCTAGTCGAGTTGTGACTCAGTTCCAAATTGGTTGTCTGTTAAATAAAGCCTATGAAAAAGTAGCTAAGAATGCTGCTCATGGATTTTCCAAAACTAAACTGGTATCCACCCAATAAACCCCTATGTATTCCCCGACTACATGTTTCAAGTATCTGAAACTACAAATATTGTAGCAGATAGTGTCAAACCTATATACTATAGAAGTCCCTAATGTGATGACAGCTCAGTCAAACTTGCAAAATCCAACAAGTGGCATATTACTCCTGGTTACTCCGGCAGATTTAAGTCCAGTTGCAGTCGGACCATTTGTTTCCGGCCATAGAAAAAGAAAGGCAAGGAAACGCCACGGTACTTCTATTCTTAATTCAACTCCAAATTGGAGGAGGCAAAAAAAGCAAACCAAAACCAGAGATCCCTCCAAAAATACCCTCCATAAAATTCTTTTTCTGTCAATGAAGCAAATACTGATGTTGCTTGCATTTCCTGTACAGAACTGTACAAGTTGTCTAAAAAAAGTGAGCTATGACTATGCTTTTGTTCGTGTCAAAAGTGGGCACATGCTGAGTGCGCCAGACAAGACAAGAAAACAAAAATGTTTGTTTGTGAGCTTTGTACCGACTGACGAATATCAATCGCTATTAATGTGTCATTTTGCCCGCCAGGTGGGTTAAAATAAACTTTTCTTGTTCTTTTTTTATATGTTTGGCTAAAAGTTTATATTTTCTCCTACTTTGTTAAAAACTTGTCTGAAGTGTTTCAAACGCTTTAGTTTGTGTTTATCCAAGTTTTGTTTAAAAAAAATGAGATAACAGAATTAGAGCGACAAATATCATTAAAAAAATTTAATCCAAATAAATAATTTTTTATTATAAAAATGCATCTATCTTTTAAAAATATTAATTTGTTTGGAGTAGTTGAATTGATTTTTACATGATTGGCTATTTTAACAACTTTTTATTTGCAATATTTTTTGTAAAATAATTGAAGAACGAGGTTTTTTATCAGATAATTTGTGAACTTAAATAAATTATAAAAAACTGTGACATTCTTAAGAGTGGAAAATGTTTTAAAGGTATAAAAACATGTAAAATTGAATAAATCTCAAAGGCAGTTTAGAAAAAAGAAAGAATGAAATATTTTTAACACAATTTCCTTTGCAGAACCGAGGAAGCCGTTAGAACATTTTTATGGTCCCTGTGGAAAAAAGTGAGATGAAAATGGACGGGGACAACAGACTACTGGCTAAATTGAGGGAAGACATAGAGATTGTAGGGACCAGATAGGCATCCCTAAAAGTAGTGAGCGGCTACAGAGGTAGGAACCCTAGGGAGCTCCTTGAAGTCACCTTTAGAGGTATGGACCTCAACCTCGTGTTGGAGGAGTATGAACAAGAAGAAATTAAGAAATTAGGGCGGGGACGCAGAAGATTATCGTGAAAGGAGGCGGAAAATATTACGCCGAGTTGCTGAAACAAATAAAGGGTAGCGTAGGCACGAAGAAGGAGGGGATTAGTGTCAAAAGCGCTAAAAAGACCAGGGGCGGAGACAGCAGGGAAAGAACAGGCCTAGCGTCTGAAGAAGACTCCTTTATAGATTTTAGAAGCATTCTAGGTTTTTTAATGATATTTATCGTGTCGGTATATCAAAAAAGTCCTTTTGAGGATACACTTGGCTTACCTTTTGAGTGTGGTAAGTATCCAAAGCATTTCTCAAACAATTGATAGTGACATTTTTCAATTTTTAATCTATTAATAAAGTATTATAGTGAAAAAGATCGACACAGAAAAAATCCAAAAAATAGCCGCACTAAAAAATATTGTTTGCTGCTAACTGTAATCGAATTACGAGTGATAGGTATAATTCAAACATGGTAACAGATACTATTATTAAAAATATATACACAAATTTTACAATCCAGAAGTGCTGACATGTATAAAGCCACCGTTTGAAATAATTTAAAGCTATATACAGCTGCAAGCCTTCTTTGGTTATGTCTTTCTAACTTCAGGCTTTTTGGTTTATAAATATAATATTCACTGGTAAATATCGTCTTTCATAATTACAAGTATTCTAGTATTTATATAGTTATTTTTTATATGTACAGGGTACATAATACATTTCTTGAGGTTGGCAGGATTATTTGGTAAGATCTGTTTTAAAACGATTAAATCCGATAAACAAAAAATATAGCCATAGTAAAAGGGTAGCACCGGTTCTAGGCCAACTCATATGGAAATTAACATGGGAAATCGCTAAGGTTCATTCTGCTCATTTTTGACGCTTTTTGTGGTGGAGGCGCGACGGCTCGTCGGATCGTGACGTGTAGGGTATCGTTGGAAAGCGGAGGGGACGGGGAACACGTTGAGATAAAAATCAAACGCAAAAACTGTGCCAAAACGGCATTACGTCATATCTCCGTTGTTATTGGTCCGATTGTGACGTACGAGGGCTCTGTGGAACGGGGAGGAGATGGTAAATACGTTAATCCAAAAAGCAAACGCAAAAGACAATACCAAAAG
Source organism: Diabrotica balteata (assembly GCA_918026665.1). Lineage (NCBI taxonomy): Eukaryota > Metazoa > Arthropoda > Insecta > Coleoptera > Chrysomelidae > Diabrotica > Diabrotica balteata. The sequence goes on along the minus strand of OU898277.1, from coordinate 14,371,280 downwards.
GACACTAAGAGTGCAACATCCAAACGGCTCAACGTACAACAACGTGTGAGGTATCGATGGAAAGGGGAGGTGGCAACGAAATATGTTTAGACAAAAACAAAACGCAAAGACATCGACGCTAGCTTGCAACGTCTAAACGGCTCAACGTGTGAGGTATCGATGGAAAGGGGAGAGGGTAACGAATATGTTTAGATAAAAACAAAATGCAGAAGACAATGCCAAAGGACACTAAGCTTGCAACGTCCAAACGGCTCAACGTACAACAACGTGTGAGGTATCGATGGAAAGGGAGGTGGTAACGAATATGTTTAGATAAAAACAAAACGCAGAAGACAATGCCAAAAGGACACTAAGCTTGTAACGTCCAAACGGCTCGTCGGATCGTGACGTGTAGGGTATCATTGGAAAGCGGAGACAGTGCCAGTGACAGTGTTGAGATACAAATCAAACGTAAAGACTGTGCCAAAATGGCATTACATCATATCTCCAGTGTTATTGGTCAGATCGTGACGTACGAGGGCTCTGTGGAACGGGGAGGAGATGGTAAATACGTTAATCCAAAAAGCAAACGCAAAAGACAATACCAAAAGGACACTAAGAGTGCAACATCCAAACGGCTCAACGTACAACAACGTGTGAGGTATCGATGGAAAGGGGAGGTGGTAACGAAATATGTTTAGACAAAAACAAAACGCAAAGACATCGACGCTAGCTTGCAACGTCTAAACGGCTCAACGTGTGAGGTATCGATGGAAAGGGGAGAGGGTAACGAATATGTTTAGATAAAAACAAAATGCAGAAGACAATGCCAAAGGACACTAAGCTTGCAACGTCCAAACGGCTCAACGTACAACAACGTGTGAGGTATCGATGGAAAGGTGAGGTGGTAACGAATATGTTTAGATAAAAACAAAACGCAGAAGACAATGCCAAAAGGACACTAAGCTTGTAACGTCCAAACGGCTCGTCGGATCGTGACGTGTAGGGTATCATTGGAAAGCGGAGGGGACGGGGAACACGATGAGATAAAAAGCAAACGCAAAGACAGTGCCAGTGACAGTGTTGAGATAAAAATCAAACGTAAAGACTGTGCCAAAACGGCATTACATTATATCTCCAGTGTTATTGGTCAGATCGTGACGTACGAGGGCTCGTTGGAATGGTAAGAAGGTAGCGAATACGTTTAGATAAAAACAAAACGCAAAAGACAATGCCAAAAGGACACTAAGCCAAAAGGTAAGACAAAGCTGGTAATTTTTTTTAGACAAACCTTAAAATTTTGACAGCGAAGTGTCAACATAAATTTCTAGTTCATGCTGAAAATATTGTAAGAAATTTTTTTTGGAATTGCAACTATTCACATTATTAAGAAGTAGTGTAATATTTCGTGGGTGGTCCGAAAAGGGGACGTAGAAAGGGTACAAAATAAGAACCTCTACCCAGATATTGAAAATTCCAGTATCGATTAAAAAATTGTATTTCAAAATCACAGTACACAATCCAAGAAAACAATATATATTATTAATAATATTTACACAATTAACTAATTTGAAAGGACTGGCAGGACTCTCATTATATTAGTAGCTTATTCAAGATTAGCTTCATTATTTACTTAAAGATACAAAAAGACTGCAATATTCCTTTGCCCTCACCAATACTTTTTACTGTTGGATTTCGTGGATACCAAGCAGTTGGAGAATTGTTCCTTCCATAAAATCGAACTTAATTTTCGTAATATAACTTCGATATTTATATGTCCAGAACTATAGAACATCAATTCGCTTATTCTTTGAAATTTTTTATTAGGTAGGTACAAATTCCTTATATAAAGCATATAGGAAATTTCTTTATTTTTCTAATGGTCTTTGGAATGGTAACAGTAGTATCCACTCGTTTGTACGACGAGAGATCCAATTAGACAAAGTGGCTGCAGAACTGAGGAAAATGCATATAAAGACGTGACTTGAGATTTGACGTTTAACATAAAACGTGACATAATACGTGACGTAAAAACGTGACGTAAGATTTGATTAAGGGATTGGCCAGAACATACTTCGCTTATCTACTAACCCTACTGACAGATCTTACCGATTGACTGCTGACGCATAGGAACTTTAAAAATCCGAATAACTCCATTCCTTTGGTAATGATTATGTACTTCTTGGTCGCGTTGCATCAACTAAAACTATTGCTTTGTTCACAACGAATTCTTTTTAAAAGGCAAGTTTAAAATTGGCTTTTCTCTTATCTTTCATATAGCTTTAGTATCACAACTTTTCAAACAAATAAATACTTTTTACTATCTAAAGAGGTAGATTGAACAGATAACTACGATTTGTTTTGAAAAAGACGCTATTCTTCACGTCGCTAGAGCTAATACTATGGAAAACATAACCGCCCAGCTTATGGTAAGTTTGAGAGAACTGCTGGCAAGAATCACCGTGGGTATTTCGTCGTCTTTGAACTCGTGGTGGGTTGTGTTGTGATGCCACTCCGTGTGAGTTCTGTTGTGGTGCCTGGAATGTTTGTGGAAGCATAATTTGTCCATGTTTCTTTGTATACTATGACAATCATAATCTTCATAACCTGAAAATAAATATCAACATTTAAAAGATCAGTAAAACCGATTTTTTGGTATCTCATATAGACTAGGTGCCTCTCAGTGGTGAGATACGTGCAAAAATACGCTGACTTGTAGGATAGTCCTTACAGAAGGAATCCTAGAGATTCGGATTTTTGGTCGAAGACTATTTAAGACCATTAAAAGTTAGAAAAATCAGGAAAAGGTTCAATATCTTAGAAGTCTTCCAGATAAAAGTATAAAGTTGGTAGATTCACTTAAGAAAAGACACTTAACAGAATTTATTTCGAAAAGTAACCTCAATTTGTAAGCTCAGTGAAAATAGTAACCTTTGTTTTATCCCATTTGTTTTAAAATTACTATCCGTGACCCAGTCTAGTTTGCGTTTTAATTTAATGTCTTGATGGGTTCCTAGACTAGACGCGAGTAACCATGTTTGTTCCTTTACTGATAACCAAATATGCATTGTGATAATTATTTTCTTTCCTTTGGGAAGAACTTAGTTGTGAACGGCTGAATCGCAAATGCCTATGTAAAAAAAACAAACAAAAAAGAAAGAAAAGACGAATATAAATTGCTTACATTCAAAAGACTCAGAAAAGCTATTATGAGCCTATACAAGAACACAAGAAACAGAGTAAGAATAGATAATATGGAATCAGAAGAGTTTAGAGTCAATGATAGCTTACGACAAGGAGGTGTACTAGGCTGTTTAATATTGTACTAGATGATGTAATGAAGGAAACTAGAGAAGAAACATCGAAAATATTTGTTGGACTAGAAACCTGGAAATGATACAGATAGCGGAATGCGCATTTGCAAATGAGCTCGTCGTATTTGGAAAAAACAAATACGCACTTAAGAGAAACCTCCAAATATGGAGAGATAAACTTGAAACACGTAATATGAGAATTAATGAAAGTAAAACCAAGGTCATGGTATGTGGGAAAACAGACCAACATATAAACATTAAAATCAATAACTTTACTTAGAACAAGTCGAAACCTTCAAATACCTGGGAGTGCAACTAGAGAGTAAGGGTACACAAGAAGCAGAGATAAACAATCGAATAGCAAATGCTTCCCGGATATACCACGCAATTAAGAGCACATTCCTATCGAGAAAGAAGTATCCCAAAAAGCAAAGATAGCTATCTATAACACAGTTTTGTACCTATCTTAATATTTGGATGTAAAAGCTGGACGCTTACCACCAGACTAAAAAATAAACTGCAAAGTATTTCAATAAAGTATCTAAGATGAGTACTAGGGGTAACCAGAATGGACAGGATACGGAACGATGAAATAAGAGAACGCCTTAAAGTCCAAACAATAGAGGAGAAAATCGAAGAAGCCCAACTGAGATGGTACGGCCACATGGTAAGGATGGATAAAAAAAGCCAAGTGAAACAAGTGTGGAAGCGAGAAGAACCTTAAAAAGACCGAGGGGCAGACCGATGAAGACCTGGGACGATGAAATTGCCGCCATACTAGACAGGAGAGGAGTCACCAAGGAGCAGGCGAAGAAATTGGCAAGCAACAAGAAGAATTGGAGGAAGTTTGTATATGAAACCTAAAAAGAGACTTTACACCCAACACCTTAGGGTAGAAGGGTTACATTCAAAAGACGAGATGGAAAAAACAAGGGGCGAAAGAACTACTATACCTTAACTAATAAAGAACTACTACTAAGAAAGAACTATACAATAACTACTGAAGTATACAAATTGTGGTATGTAGGGAAAAGTAACACTAGAAATGTAGTTGGTATTGTTACTTATAGAGAAATGAAAGGTAATGTAGTAGAAGTTGTAAAAACGAATGATGACATAACGTCAAAGAAACTTATTCTTGATAAATAACTGTTAAATGCTGTTTGTAAGAAATAATTAAAGGGCTAACGAGTAAAATACACAATAAACTTGAATCGCAGATTAGAAGGCTCACGTTTTTTAAAACAAAGATCTTCAATTATTTATCTACATGTTTTACATACTGTAGTATGAAAGCAGTAAAAGACGTTTATTACAAATACTGAGATTATTACAGTAATTCAAAAGTATTAGAAGTACCAAAATCATTATATCGCAATAAATAAATATTTGTTTTCAATATAAAACTGAAGAACACGTATTTGATACCATACGTGTCTTGTTTTATAACATTTCACTACACTGTAAGATAACCTTGTAGATTCAGCAGTTTTGTACGAACGTACTTGGCCTAGTAACGAGGCGATATGTAATAGAACTTTGATTTTATAAAAGATATAGAGACAGGAATCGTGCAACTGAAGAATTGTGATGTAGTTTAGTTGTTGGCATTCATAATTTAACAGATCTAGTCTTAGCTAACTGTAGTTAACGAAAGCATCATGCAGATTCAAGTAAATCGCTTATATTTTTAATTAAGTACTATACAAATTATTAATTATAAATTGTAAATAGTGAGTCAACAAGAAAGATGTAAAAACCGACTGTTTGTGTATTCTAACTCTTCGTACCCCAAAGATGAGATCCTCAGATAACAGGAGAATGGCTAATAGGGCATGAATGCTATGCTACCCCATATCTAGTTGATCCACTGTTCCACCATAATACATCTCTCATTGATAACCATGAAAAGCATAAAAAAATCAAACAGGCAGAGACACAATACAGCTAACAATAATTTTAGCAGACTGGACGATGATATCATCTACCTATATTGTACTTACCATCACACTTGCAGGTTTTCAACTTCGTCGCTTTCTCCTGCTTTCGTAATATATTGATCGAGTTATTGCATCTGGCAGTGCACTTTTTCCCGTGGAACATAGCTTTACAAAACTCATTGTAATATTCCAGGGCTTTTGAACAAAGTGCATCTGCCATGCAAATCCACTGCGCCACCCGACACGGTACCACGTCGGAGGACATCGAGTGCATCACCTTGGGTTTACAGATGTCCGTACGTACTTTTTGGTCTCTGCAGTAATCGTCACTGCATTCGCACTTAAACAAAAATAAATCAAATAAGATTTATTGTATCTAAAATTATTAGTTAATAGATTATACAAATATACATACAGGTACAGATAATATCGACTATCCGATTAAATGACGATGTAAATGTAAGAAACTAAGTAAAGCACTAAGTCACTTTAATGAAAAAAGTCACCGACCAAATATAATGGCATTGGCATAAAGAAAATTTTGGTAAAAGATCCTTCAATCTTTTAGAATCCCAAATGACTAAAAAGAAAACATATCAGCTGAGAGAGAAATTTATGGACCTTTCCAAGATTAAATTATATATATGATATGTATAAGTTTTTTTTATTTGCCGTATTGCCTGATTCCAGTAAGAGCCTAAGAAGGTACCCATTGAATTCTGAGAGACAACGGTGAGGGAAATCTTCACCCTGGCATTTCTTCATCACCCCAGAAATCAGACTGTGTACTTCTCTCCATTCTTTCTCTTCTCTCAAACATTATGTTTACAATGTTTCTTTCATCCAGTCTGAAATCCATCATTTTGTCCATCTCTGGCAGTTAAAAATGTGGGAGGGAGCATCCGGTACCCCACAAACAGTACAGTCTGCCGAGGCAGATTTGCCTATTCTATTTGTGAAGGTGCCAAAACTACCATGTCCGGCCAGAAACTGCATCAGGAAGTAGTCTAGTTTCCTGAACTTATATTGCCACTACGGCCTCAGATCGTGAATAAGCTCCTTCGCCACTTTGCCTTTTCGCTATTATTCGCCCATTCTCTCTGCCACTCTACTATCGTTCTTTCTCTCTCATTCTCATCTATATTTACATCCATCCTCTTCGCATACACACTCGCTCGCTCTTTGCACATTAACGATCGATATTACCCCTCCAAGCACATATAGAACCTCATTTGAAACTGTCCCATATGCGCTAGGTACCCTGAGGAGCATGCGCCTTTGCGAAGTCTCCACCAACTTAGCTTATTTCGCCGTGTTTAGTACACTACACCACACGGGGGCAGCGTAGGTTACCACCGACTGGAAAACTCCATTTAGCACCTTTCTTTTGATACTATCTGAGCCTCTAATGTTTGGCATCAGCCGTATCAACGTCTCCAAACTTCGTTTTGCCTTCTCCACCGTGTTTTGGATGTGTACTCCGAATGTATGATAAGTTAACAAGTATAATAGGTACTAAATAATAATAAAACCCCTGGTAATGATACAATCACAGCTGATATTCTAAAAAATGGAGAACCAGCACTATGAAAACAAAAACATACATGGTTTAATCATTCAAATATGGGATGCTGTAACAATCTCTGAAGAATGAAAATGTGGTCTCATACATCTTATACACCCCATATTCAAGTAAGGAAATAGGAAAGAATTTTCCAACTATAGAGGAATTAAATTATAATGGAGCCCGGCCTAAATCGTACCACGACAGCTATAGAAAACATTGGTTAAAGAGTATCAAGAATGATCTAAGGATTATGGGGGTTCGGAATTGGAGGAGAATCGCCAATGACAGAAGGGAATGGAATGCAATTATTGAGCAAGCCAAAATTCCCATAGCGTTGTAGCGCTAGAGGAATAAGAAGAACAACATTAAATGAATATCCACCGGTTATCTATTCATTACTTATTCCTGGAGGAATTAGATAGGAAAACACTCTCCATTTATACATATATAATGATACTGCAAAATATTTGAAAGAGTTTTTCAATAAAGTATCTCACGATGTTTAGAATATGTCGTTTGATTATCAGCTTGCAAATCTCCAAAATGACCGATGGTTAATTTTTTTAAAAACTTGTTTACCAAATGATTCTTCTAAAATGCCTAATTAATAGCAATTGTTAATAGCTATGTTATGCAAAATTTAGATCTTTGTCGGTTATTTTTGTGTATTTAACCGCTTCTACTTTCTTTTGACTCTCCTTTTTTTCATTTTGCTTGTACGAACGCTTATATTGTATCACTCTTGTTCTTTTCCAGCGCCTTAAAGAAATATTTTTTATTATTCTGGACAAGATCGTCTCTTCTGTTCTCGTCTGGTATTTCAGTTTAATTAGATTACTGCTATTATAAACAAAATTTACTCGATTTTGTTGTTTCTAATTATAATTAAACGATAATCTTTATTATCCTAAGAAACACATGTTTATGACAGGAAACGTTATCAAATACCACTATAATATTGTCTATTATATCTAATAATTCTGTGCCAATAAAAGTATGCGGAAATAAATGATATCTCAAGCAATTGAGAGATTACAGTAATACCTTTTGTATTATTGTTCCTAGTAATTACGAAAAAATAAAAAATTGCGGCAGAAGAGTTAAGTAAATAAATTATTTTTTTATTTTTCACCAAAGTAAAAAACATCAAGAATGTAACGTAACTTCTGGATGGGAAATGTGGGATCGAAAGAGAAGAAGAAAATCCAGGTGCAAGTTAGTGTACCTTGCAAACCTGTGCTCAGGTTTTTTGAAGGACACAACGGTGAACTTTGAAACGTGGATCTATAGATTTGGGCTGGGGTATATTAAAAAAATTTGGGGAATTAAAATGTATCACAGAAAATCAATTTCGTTGAAAACGAAAATTGCAATTTTATTATTAGAAAGATTTTTGGAAAGGACAGAAAGAGGCATCGCAATTTGGATAGAGGAACTAATTTCAAGAATAATTCCTGTAAGTGGTTATTTCATCCAGGAAAAAGCTCTTCAGTTTTATGAGTTAATGAAACAGTCAGAGCTACCAACTTTCACTTTCCAAGCTGGTAAAGAATTTTCAGCTGGCAAAGGATGTCTAACCGGGTTTATAAAAAAAGTGCACTTCATAATATTAATATTACAGCAGAGAGTGCTACAGCAGATGAAGCAGCAGCAAAAATATTTCCACTGGAGCTAGCGAAAATTATTAAAGATGGGAACTATTGTGCCAATCAAGTATTTAACGCTGATGAAAGCGCTGATGTTTTATTAATTACTGACAATGCAGCAGGTCATCTACACTTAGATTATCCAAACGGTCAAATAGTATTTCTTACGCCCTATAGAACAAGCCTAATTCATCCATTAGATCAACGCATAATTGCAACGTTGCAAATTGCAAAAAATATTACATAAAGGCAACTTACAACTCCAGCGTGAGTAAACTAGAAAATGGGCCCTTAACAGTAAAAGATGTGCGGAAGCAATTTTCTATTTTTGATCGTTTGATTCATGTTACATCTGTTTCCGCTCAAATAAAACCAAGAACTTTAAATGCCTGTTAAAAATATGATTGGCCAATATGTGTAATAAGCAATGCAACCATTCAAACATCGACACCAATGTCACATTAATTATTTCATCAGATGAAATAATTAATTTGACACATGAAACTACTGAAGATGGTTCTATATAATACCTTCAGCCACGATTATATAGATGAATTACTTAGAGGTGATGCATTAAGTGACCATGATATAATTGATCAAACTTTAGATCTAACTGTAGATGGCGTCGTGAGTCTAGAAGATGATAATGATGAGGAAGAAAAACCAACCCCCTTACAATGTGAGCTGCAGAACTGCATGTCTAGATATGGTAAGCTACATAGAACGAGAATGAAGTTTGTAAAAATCCATCGCCTTTACCGCAAATATCTATTGCAGAGACAGTTTCTTCTGATGATGAAGATGATTTTTAGCCACCTCGCAAACAGTGCAAACCATTATCAGATAGCGACAATGATTAAAAATTTAAATGTAAATCTATATTTTCCTATTAGTAATACCTAATACTTTCCTGAGCACAAAATCGCAAAGAATGGAGGAGTTTAAGGGAGGCCTATGCCCAGCAGTGGACGTGATAAATGAAGGCTAGATGATGATGATGATGATAATGAATATTTTCCCATTAAATAAAATTATTAAGTTTTGAATACAAGTTTTTTTAAAGCTTTTGTATGAATTTTTATCAGATATTCAAAGTAATTTATCATGCAGCCTATTTCTTCTAATTTCTGCAATTTTTTTTTGTTTTGTCTTGGTTTTATGTAATTCTAGAAGTCTACGAGACTTATTCCTACTTTTGCAAGGCAAGTAATGTCTTTTTTTATGCGATTTTTTATATGCTTTTTTTTCTCTACGATCTTTTCTAAAACAATTAGTTTTTCTAAAGGAAGTTATCGAGAAAAGATTAGCCCACAACCTTTCAACTCAAATAGTCTTTATAGATGTGACAAAGGCATACGATAGTGTACCACTTTTCAATGCTTTCAATGCTTTGGGTAGCAATGGAAAAACAAGGAATAAGCAAAAAAAATATACAAGAGCTCTACAAAAATATGACGGTAAACATTAAAACTGAAAATAGATTAACTAGGGAAATTCCTATTAGTAAGGGCCTAAAGCAAAGCTGCTGCATAGCACCTACACTCTTAAAAATATATCTTAATGAGGCACTCTCACTGTGGAGAAGAAAGTGCTACAATATGGGCATCCCAATCGGAGGTGATAGATTGTACACGATACACTTCGCTGACGGTCAAGCCATTCTAGCTGAAGACGAGAGTGATGTAGGCTACATGCTTAGCAAACTGGAAGATGAGTACACCAAATGGGGCCTCACAATTAATATACAAAATACTGAGTACTTAGTTGTAGGAGAAAAACCAGAAAGCCTACAAATCGAAATGGGAACTATAAAACCAACAGACATTCTTAAATATTTGGGAGTCTAAATAACATCAAAAGTAGGAAGTAGCGAAGAAATACATTCCAGGATTGGCCAAGCAAGATCAGCCACCAGACAGCTACACGGACCACTATGGAATAAAAAATAACAAAAGAAAATAAAAGAAGAATTTATAAAACAATAATAGAAAGTATTGGGCTGTATGGCGCCGAACTCTGGGAAATAAACCAAAGAAACCAATCAAAAATTAAGGCCATGGAAATGAACTACTGGAGACGATGTTGCCAGCTCACTAGACTTGATAGGGTGAGACACAAGATAGTCGGAGAGAAATGGAAATCGATCTAGACATAATAGACACAATCGAAGCCGAAAGACTTAACTAGTATGGACACCTTCAGAGAATGCCTGAAAATAGATGGCCAAAAAAAAATAGAAGAATGTACTTCGCCAACTAGAAGAAAACGAGGTAGACCAAGACGATCCTGGAGAGATGATGTCGACGATGCAATGACCGCCAGAGATCTAACAACTGAAGATTGCTTCTACAGAAATCGCTGCAAATTAGGATGCGAGAAGCGGCGCCAGCTGTAGCAGACTCGCTTGTTATACAGTGGAACCTGCTTAATTCGAACTTCTCTAATTCGAAATCTTCTTTAATTCGAATTTTTAGTCTGGTCCCTAGCATTTCCTATATAAGTAATGGTAAAAAGTCTTGAATAATTCGAATTAAATTTTGCATAATTCGAACTTCTCTACAAACTAAAATTCCACGAAAAGAGGTAGTATTGAACATAGAACATACTAAACTTTAACGTTATCGGAAAAATAGCGGCTATTAAAGAAGTAGAAAATGGGACGAAGTAGAAATCTGATACTGCCAAGGAATTTGGAATTCCTCCTAACATATGATAATTCACACCTACTTCTTTAAGTAGGTGGATATAAGTAATTGGAGAATAAAGAAAAAAATCTCAAGAGTGAAAGTAAGTGCGATAAAGAACGAAAACGGTTAAGGGAGCCAGAAAATCCAAATTTGTTTTAAAATGGTTCGAACAAGCCAGGGATAAGGAGAATCCCGTAAGTGGTCCCCTTATAAGAAGCAAAGCTGAACAATTTGTTATTGAAATAGGGAAAAACAACTTAAGGCGATTACAGAGTGGCTAGATGGCTTAAAAGAACGCAACACAATTTCAGTCAAATCCATTTGTGGAGAAATTGGACCCGTTAATCAGCAAGAAGCCAACGAAGAGAAAAAAATTGGAGAAGATGATTAAGGATATCGATAAAAGAGATATCTTGTCTCAATGTTGACGAGACGGGTCTTTTTTAAATGCACTCCTGTCAAAACAGTGGCATATAAAAATGAAGAATGTCACGGAGGAAAACTAAGCAAAGAAAGAGTCACTCTCCTAATTGGTGCAAAAATGGACGGATCAGAAGTGCTGCCTCTGCTGATGATTGGTAAGTCGGCTAATTGGCGTTGTGACGTGTCGCTGGGGAAATTAGACAAAATGTTCATAAAAGAAAAAAAAAGTTAGTTTGTTTATTGACAAATGTACGACCTACATTATCCCACTAATGAAAAATGTGAATGTAAATGGAAAATTTATTTTTCCTGCCAACATGACTTCATTTCTCCAGCCTATGGACCAGAGCATCATAAAAAATTTAAAAAATTTTAACAGACGTTTTTTGGTTGAAAACATATTGACGGAAAACATGTGCAAAAATGTTGATTTTTATCGTTTGCAGAAGCTTTTGAAGGTATTCATGATTTTTGTAGATATATTTTTAATTCAAATTTTTGGACAATTCGAATTTTTGGATAATTCGAATTTTTTAACAGTCCCTTGAGATTCGAATTATCCAGGTTTCACTGTATTTATATATATCTAAATTGACTGTATTTGAAACTACCGACCGACAGTTCCATTTCGAAACATTTTATTTTGAGTTAAGGTCTGAAGGTCTTTTATTCAGCGTTATGTTGACCGGTATTTATAATAATCTGAAGAACGTAATTAAAGAATTGATGAAAATTTATTAACATTAAAAAAGAAACACCAAGAAGGACATGCTGAGAAACTAAAAATTAAAGATATATTTGTGGAAAGACAATTATTATTAATATTTTCTCTAAATTTTGGTCCTTTCTGAGCTAGAAATTGATATTTTATCTTTCTGATTTTCGTTTTTCAGGTACTGTATCTCAGGCTTTTTAATACATACTTCCCCCCTTTCCCTAAATGATCTGAAGTCTGAGAAATCTTTAAAATTCCTTTAAATTATTCTTTTTTAATTATTTCGAATTTCTTGTTAGCTTTAATTTTATTTATTTATTAAAAACAGTACAAGAGAAATGCAATTTACTTAATTAAAGATGAATTCATAGTCCAACACACCGTGTTGAATATCAATAATCATTTTCGGAGTATTTTCTGTTAACGACTGTTCCCACAAGTCGGCCGTAAAACATTTCTAAAGAATCTACTCCGTTTAATCGATCCCAAAACGTTTGTAAATGAATCAAAAGAAGGATGTACTTAATAAGTAGTTTTCCATATATAATAGCTTCAAAATTAGCATTCAGCTGTGTACGGACGTTACATAGTTGTCTAGCATCCGAAATGAAAGCAGTACGTAGTACCTTCTTGTCCGTATATAATTACAAAGTGGTTAATTATGTTAATTTCTAATACCAATTAGAGGCTGTCTGTTTTTGGAATCGGTTGTTTTTATTTAATGAGGCTTTAGATGGAGCGAGGTTGACTGTACCCATCCGTCCAACCATAGTTAAGTATGTGAATTAAAGGAACAAGCTTACCAAGTATCCGAAGTTTAAAAAAATCTTAACATTTTATCTTTTTCAACGTTTGCAAATATAGGTGACAATACGAAATGATATCTATAGTAAAATCAGTTTTCTGTCTAAAAATTATCTTTTCTTTCAGCGTGTTTCCACCAATGGGAATTGACAATAATTATAGAAAATGCTGTTTTTTGGGTAAAACTTTCTCTAGGAGTTTAAAATTTTTCGATTGTTATGAAATTTAGGAACAGTATATTTTATGTTATTCTCTGGTATATGTTTGCGTTATCATAATCGTTATGACTGGTTCTAACTTTGAAAATCTTATCTCTCCTATAACTGCAACTGTCGACCAGTTTATGAAACAGTCCTAAAGAGATACATATATACAACTGCAGATAGTAACAAATGTTTGCATAGACGAACAAATCATGCCATTCAACGGAAGATTGTATATAAAGCAGTACATCAAAAACAACCCAATTCATGGGGAGGAAAACTGTATTTATTACGAGGTGAAAGAGGATTGATTTACAATTTTTTTTTGAACAAGGCAGTACCACAGAAATAGAACCTTCCCATATGAAATATGGACAAGGTGCAGCTATCGTATTGCAATTATTAAGGTAGTTAGTTAGAACCTAATAAGCATGCATTGTACTGTGAGAATTATTTTACGAGCTTTTACAAATCCACAACCAAAAATCAATACTTGTGGCTGGTACTGCGAGGATCAATACCTCGCACAATTTTTTAAACCACTTCTATTAATCCACATTATTTTAATCCACTTAAGCGACGTGGTTCTTTCGATGACGTCTTGAACTCCTGATCTTTGCCTGATTTGTTGGTTTGTTATGTGGTCTCGAAGGCTCACGTTCAGCATTACACGTTCCATGGCTTGTTGTGTAACTCTGAGTTTATTCGCAGAATTTTGCGTGGGTGTTAAAGTCTCAGCTCCATAAGTTTCTACAGGTAAAACACATTGGTTATAAACCTTTCGCTTGAGACACATGGGAATTGAACTTTTTAGAATATGGCTTAATTTGCCAAATGCTGCCCATGTTAGGCCTATTAATTCGCCTCTGTATTTTTTGTGTTTGATTGTCTCTGTTTATTTTGATTTCGTGTCCCAGATATTTGTAAGTGTCTGTTTGTTGTATGGTATTATTGTCAATAGTTATATTTCCACTCATTACGAGATTTGTTATAAGTTTAGTTTTCTCAAAGTTTATCTTTAATCCTGCTCTTTCAGACAGACTTTTAAGCGAATGCATCATAGAAACTGTATCTTGTAAATTATCTGCGATTAATACAACATAATCTGCAAATCTTAGGTGATTTAATCTTTCTCCATCTATATTGATGTCCATATCTTGCCATTGAGTGCTCTTAAATATTGACTCTAGAGCTGCCGTCAACAATTTTGGTGAAATATTGTCTCCTTGTCTAACTCCTCGACCTAAGCTGAATTTTTCTGTGTCTTCGTGTAGTCGTATACTTGATGTAGCGTTCTCGTAGATGTTTTTGATCAGTGTCGTGTACCTGTAATCTATTCGGCTTTGATTTAGGGCTTCCAATATTGTTTCAAACTCTACAGAATCAAAAGCCTTCTCGTAATCAACAAATGCAAGAACCAGTGGTATGTTGTACTCGATGCACTTTTCTATTAAGTGGTACATTGCCAGTCACTGGTACATTATTGTACTATAAAATCCAAAAAAGTATGACGAAGGATGAAACAATCCTGGTTATTTCTCCATGCCGAAAAAGAATGCAATATAACAAGAGATGAAAAATTTGTTAATTCATATAAATAAACAAGTGACTGTGAAAACATTGCAAGAGGACATAATGGAAGTAGAAGATATGCCACCTAATCCGGAGCACGTGAATTTTACTTTAGAACAACAACTTGAGATTGAGAGAGAGAGAACTTTTATAAGCAAAAAAAATCTGGTTCTCACAAAGATTACGAAAAGATTTTGAATAGGGAAATGACCGTATATGAGACCGAAGGAGTGTTAATAAGGAGAGTAAATAATTCATGTTTCTGTTGTTTACAAATTTAGATTACAGACTGATTTTTATCATGATATCCAAAAAAAAACTCGTCCTCAGTAAGCCATGGAAGAAAAACATATTACTTAACTTGTGTTAGCTCAAAATTGCCTTCAATAAAATTTGCTTCAAATGAACTACTCTGACAACAGATAAGTTCATTTGGATAAAATTTCCTTCGTGACAATTCTAAGCTGACACAAGCAAAGCCCAGCTCAGCTTTCACTTTCTCGGCTTACTGAGTACGAATTTTTTTTTGAATCTTCTTATAATTGTGACATTTGCTCTAGCCATTTTAAGTTGAAGAGAGGTAAGATTGTTTTACGAATTGCGACTAATTATACGTCCTTATTTGATTATATATACCTAAGATAATTTTTCTTTTGAGTTTTTATTTTATTAGTTTGTATTAAAAATCTTAAGTAATAAATGCACAAAAAAAGAACATTAAAATCGTGTTTTTATTTTGATTGCGTCAGGCCAATCTTGCAAAAATCCAGCTGGACTAAAAATGCTGCTGGATTGCAATCCCTAATACAGACCCATTTCTTTATTACCCTGTATATTAAAATTTTTTGAAAGAATTGTCAAAAACAGATTGGAAAAGGTTATTGGTTCAGTAACACCAATGCTTTTACTCAAAGTCAGTAAGCTTTTAAAATAAACTATGGGACTGGTGATGTCTGTTTGAAAAAAACATGTTTCATGATTTTTACAGAAAAAACCAAAAAAGAATAATATACTACGTCTGAAAATAAAATCTGTGAAATAAATATGTTATTGTGATCCAAAAAGAGAATTTTTTAGCTTTCCGATAAAAAAGACCAAAACAAAATTATATACACTGCAGGCCACATGTTTCGTATATTATTATCCAAAAATACCACGTGAATAACGACCCTTACTTTCCTTCCAGCATTATTTGCGTATAATAGCATTTCTTAGTCTCCCTCACTTTGGCTGCTGTCCAAAATGTTCTACCTTAATGAATAAGAGAGTATGTCTTTGAAGCGATTCAATGTGAATCTATTTTTGGTAAAGAACAACAAGAAATTTTATTTTGTTTTCGTTCGTTTGAAGCATTGGACTGTATCCTATTAAAACAGGCAGGTTTCTTTTGCACCGCGTCAAAAATAAAATGTCACCGGCTTGAACTTACTCGACTTATTTCAAATCATCTGCGGCGAGACGTGTATCCTGACGATGATGGATGGGAACAAAAATAAACTCATTAGAAAGATGTGGCAGACTACCAGACAAATCGACAATTTTTTGTTCCGGTTTATCTTGTATTACAATATTTTGTAATTTTTTACGTAGAATTGCAAAGGAAGAAATATACGAAACATAACTAAATCAAGAATTAATCCATTTATATCAGTATTAAAACTATTTTTTACCAAAAGAACTGTTCATACAAAGTTTAACGAGAGAATAATTTAAATAAAACTCTTACAAAGCTTTTACTTTGCAAAAAGATAAATCATGCGATTTCTACTTGGCGAAATCGAATTCAAATCTCAACCACCGCTTTCTAAAACTTGCAAAGCAAACAGTTTGATGAATAAATCGGCAAGGGAATCTAAGATTGCATTCCAAATGCCGTTCATCATGGTCAAAATTCGTAGTGAATTCAATTTCTGGTAGTCTAAACGAAGTAAAGAATAAAACAAATTGACGGTATTAGATTTTGATTCGATACAGAGCAGCGACAAGCCGCATATACGTATTTCGACCTCTTTAGGTCTCCTGAGTACGGTATAGCGACTACTCCGTATCGAAACAAAATCTTTTCCTGTCGTAGACCATAGTTATCAAAAATAACTTTGTACAGACGTAACTACGGCATCTAAGAACAAAAAGAGAAATCATACGATTTCTATCGATCTAATACCGTCATTATGTTATCTTTTACTTTGCATTTGAAGCTTTTGTAAACGACTACCAGATGGCGTTGGTAAGTTGTGACGTGACTATTTGCACTACCTAAGTCTGACGTTACAATTGGCGGTGATTTTAAAAACCTTTCCAAATATTTCTAATTTTTGGGTATTTGTCCTATAAGATGTTGGATGTATTGATTTTTTTAATTGTTTGAAAAATAAATAAGGACTTTTGGTAATGAACATTCATTATGTGCGATTGGTATTATTTGTTGTTCGTGAATGGTAAGAATTATTTTTTTACTATATTTCTAGGTATTTTGTTGTTGTTTTTATTCGGGTTATTTCAAAATAAATCAATAAATCATTGAATTTGTTTACGAAGTTAAAAAATCTTTAAATTAATGTTTATTCTTTTTTTGTTGCCAGTGATTTTATCCTGTAAAAGGCTAAATATATTCGTTTTTTTGTAGTTTAAGTTGTAATATAACATGCTGTGGAAAGCTTTCTATGAAATTACTATAATGAGTGTTTAAAAAAATGTTTTTGAATGTTGTAATAGTCTCGTCACCAGCATTTTTGCACCGAGGCGTTGCTTTCCACTAGGTAATCTATTTAATTCAGAAATTATTTTAAACAAAATGCTTTAAAATTTAACCAATGTATTTATTTATACCTGTGTCTCACTGTGAATAGAATAATAGACGTACTCAATGAACAATTCACTATCCAGAGAAATGAGAAACATTTTTTTTCACATAGTTTTAGGTAGATGTCAAGAGAATTTAGTGGAATTCCCAAATACCAGCCAATGGATTGCATTTGCATTTAATACATCCGGACTTGGAGAGTATTCTGTTAAATTATAAAACCGTAGAGGTTTGCAAGCATTTTATAGTCTTTATCGGCCACAAAAAATCGAGAGGGGGGGAGGGAGCAAAGTTCTACAGTGTCGAACATTGGGTAGTGAAATGTTATTTGCATAACAGCAGAATTGACCACAGATATACGGAACTAATAGCCAATATATATAAGGAAAACCAAACAACAATTAAAGTAAATGAAGGAACAAAATCAATACAAATAAATAGAGGCGTGAGTCAAGGTGACACAATATCACCGACACTTTTCAATCAGACTCTAGAAGATATTTTTAAAAGATTAGAATGGGGAGAAAAAGGTATAAAATGATGACATCGTATTGGTAACCGATAAAAAAGAAGAATTGTTTGAAATGATGAAAGAACTGGACGTAGAAGTTGATAAGATAGGCCTTAATATGAATTCCAGTAAGACCAAAATCATAAAAAATACAGCTAAGGACATCACAATGAGGATCGGACAAGATGAAATAGAACAAGTTCAGGATTATATATATCTGGGTCAAACTATAAACCTTAACAAAGAAAACCAAACAGCAGAGATAAAAAGACGAGTTAGACCGACATGGGCGGCATTTGACAAACTAAGATACATTCTTAAAAACAAAAGATATCCACAGCATCTTAAGACCAAAGTATACAATCAATGCGTACTCCCTGTTCTCGGTTATGGTTCCCAAACGTGGACATTTACAAAAGCAAACATGGACAAAATCATAAAAATCCAAAGAGCAATGGAAAGACAAAGACTAATGGATAAAAAGAGAAACGAGTAAATAAGAGAGAAAACAAAAGTGAGGAATGTTAGACAAGAAGTTACAAAATTGAAATGGAGATTTACCGGGCACAATATAAGACAAAAAGAAGACCGATGGAACAAAATTCTTATAAGTTGGAGACCGTGGGAATATAAATGAAGCAGAGGATGCCCCCAAATGAGATGATATCATGAAGCACGTGGGCTCTAGGTGGATGATTGTAGCAACAGACAAAGAAGAATGGAAAAGGATTGAGGAGGCCTATGTCCAAAGATGAACCGAAGAAGGCTAATTAGATAGATAGATCGGCCACAAAGTGCACATAGGCCAGTGATCAGTTTTCAAATTCTTTCGGGTCTATTTTAAAAATCCCTGTTTTTGTTGCGACGATGAGTTTGTACTATCTATGAGGGCAAATGAAATGGGACTATTACGAACAGGGATACCATATTATAAAGATCTATAAAACGGGACTAACATCTTTTCAAATTGACTCTATGTGATTTCTTTATATTATCCTTGGTTATGCTCTAATAATTTTTTTATCAGATTTGTGACTAATCATTTAATGACATCATTGTCAAGTATACTTAGCCTACCAGTACATCATAAATAATTTTATAATAAAACAGAATCTAATATCGTTGTTATCTGTTGTAATGTATATAAATGGTTCTTAATTGTGAGATTAACATTCACGTAACGAGCTCAATTACCAATGAAAACAGATTTTATGTGTTTTACGTTTTTGTACACAGTTCCTTCTGATTCCTATTATGCAACCATTGGCCTTGGCGGTTGTTTTGAATGGAATTAATTAAAGTAGATATTCTGTTTTGCCGGCGACATTATCATTATGACTTGTTGAATGAATTGGATGATTTTAATAAAATTTTAATACAATTGTTTATTTTTCTATTTCGCATTATTACATAAAATGTCTATATATGTTTTAAATTCATTCTTATTTGTTATTAATTATTTGTTTAAAGATTTCTGCCAATTATAGGAGAAAAAGACCTATCTCAAATTATCAATTTCGATTCAAATATGCCAATTCCACCACAGAAATACGATTACAAGTGATATGTAACTACAGTACAGAAAATGAGATATGACTGATGGGAGATCCACACGCAGCGCTGACACGCGGTCTGTGACAGTCGCTTTTATTCACGCAATTTTCTTCACCTGTCACAGGGCAACAAAAAAAGGCAGTTTTTTTTGCAAAGTTTTTTTTGCCGCGTACAAATTTTCATATCAAATTGGTTAAATAAATCAATTAGCATCGTACTATGCAATAAGTAGAGTGTATTGGCAAAACATGGAGCCGTATGTTATACAGTCGGTATCTTCTTAGGTGCCTTCTCCATTACTGAAAGTTGGCTATGACTACAGCAAATTGCTCTCTATCTTGAGATGTTCTTATAGTTTATTTTTATGAACGAGAGAGTAATTAGCATAATTTTAACTGGTACCTTCGACCACTCCATGGGCGTGCTTAAGATTAATTGAAAAATTACTTTGAATAGTTGTAAAAAATAAATGAATTATTTCAGTGTTATAAAGTGTTATGTGTATGTAAACAAAAGTGACCTCTTTTATCACACACTATATTAGAACTGACTGGCCTACATTAAAAAAAGTTTTAAAAAATTCACATTTTTTTTAATTTTTAAAAATTACAAAAGAGAAAAAGAGTTTTTAAAACCGTCTAAGGTATGTTAAATACATGAATAAAAATATTAATATAAAACTTACAGCTACTTGTTACAAATCCAAATCAGATTCAGAAGATGAACTTTCAGAACCAAGATTTATAATAACTGGCTCGATCATTTTATCAGTAATATTGTCCAGCTTCCACATTTTTTCCTCTTCTTTAATAGTGTGATTTACTGCCTTTTCCCAGTTTTCAGGTTTTACATTATTTACGGCCTCCAAAAACAACTGTTTAACATCATGAATTTTAAAAGTGGTATTTTTTCTTGAAACTTCACTCTTTATCTGTGCCCATACCAGTTCAATCGGATTTAATTCACAATGATATGGTGGGGATCTAAGTACTGTCATTCCACGATTTTTGGCAATTTCATCAATTTCGTATTTTTTAAATTTTTCTTTATGAAGGGCACACAACGAATAAAGTTCCTTTCTTATAGATCCGGGATGGTACGTAATATTTTTTGAACTCAGCCAATTCTGCAAGTCTTTTTTTAACCACTTGGTTGTGGGCAGTCCTTCTATAAGTCTGGAGTGATAACTTGCATTATCCATTACTATTACACAGTTCTTAGGAAGTAGATCTGTCATTTGTTCGAACCATTCTTGAAAGACATCAGCGTTCATGTCTTCATGGTAGTCACCGGTTCGAGTTGATTCAAAAGTTAATAAACCACCTTCAACAAAACCGTCTGAACTGCCAATGTGTACTATTATCAGCCTGCGTCCCTTTCCTGATGATGGGTTTAAACCAGTAGATAATTTACAAAAGCGTGCCTTTGACTTGTAACAGTTTCATCCTGCCATAATTTATTTGGTGTATGACCCTCGTTGATCCATGTTTCATCAAGATAAAATATTTTTCTTTTTTGGTTTCTCATTTCCTTTATGGTTCTTAGGAAATATCTTCTCCATATGACAATAACGCTTCTTTCTAATAAAATAGACTTTCTGGGACTCTTTTTCTAGCGGAAGCCTATTTCTTCTAAAAGTTTCCATAACATACTTCGACTCATTTCTGGGTAATCCTTATCATCTCGAACTGAGACAAGAACTTTATCCAATGTTGGAAATTCTTGTCTAAAGAAGAATTCATGCACTTTCTGTCGAAGTCCTTCTATAAAATGATATTCTATTTGAAATTTTGGTTTCCCTGGAGCATTACGTGGCATTTGAAAACTACCACATTTCTCTTCTTTAATAACTCTGTAAATCGTAGATTTCCCAACACCAAGTGTACTGCTAACTAACTCAACGGTCTCATCAACACTTTCACATAAACGTTTGTCTGTAAATGATTTAAAACAATTAAAGATTAATGTTTTTTCATTAACTGTTAAAGGACCAATTTTCACGGCGTTTACACGACACTTCCAAATTTTCCATAACACTAGTATACACAATAAACTGCACCTTGCAACTGAAGTACCTACTTTTAGTGAACTGTTAAGAATTTTGAATACGCCACTTGGACCTTCCTACAAAATGGAAAAACCCACTATCACATTTTCTATGGAATAAGTTTAGAAGGTGATTATCTAGTCAATTACTGTCGTAGATTCTTGGAATTAAAGAATTGTTTGATTGTTGAAACCCTTACTTCGTGGAATGCACTCATTTTAGATAAAATAAAACGTTTTATTTTATTTAAAGAATTAAACTTTATTTTGCAAATAGGTAGGTACTTTATTGGTTATATATAACCAATAAAATAAACATCTTACATTTCTTGCAAATTCATTAGTACCTGTTAACCTCCATCACTCCGACACTGGCAACCTTATTTAGGGATTAGTAACCCTCACAACTATTGTATTCTATTCTGCTCCAACCTTTATACCTGGTGGTCATACTCAATTTAAAATTGTTTTCCTATATACTTCTGTAAACTTGTTGACAAATATCTGTTTTTCATTGAGTCACCCGTATCAACAGTTTAGGGATTTGCATACATAATTTATTGTTTTATTACTCTCTCATACATAAAAATACACTATAGTATCGAATGTGTGTCCATGCCTGTTCAGTCTCTTACATTCTTCAAGCAGGAGCATTTTCTTCTTCCTGGACCTCTTCTTTCTTTCACTTTCCCTTCCATTATAAGTCGTAGGAGGTTGTACTTTTCTCCTCTGTATGTAAATATGTCCTAGATAACCTGTTTTTCTGTTTTTTACAATATTTAGAAGTTCTCTCTCAGTACCCATTCTTCTTAGCACCTCGTTGTTGGTCACGTGCTTTGTCCAAGAGATCTTCAGAGCGTTTTCAGGGGCACTTCGTCAAATTTGGCCTATCCAACAATCTGTTGAGAATGCCATAAACATAAAATTGTACATTCACTACAAAACACAAGGACAAACAGAGAATTTCTCTCCTGATGCCAACTCTCCTGATGAGAACTACACGACGGCTCGATTTGACAAGAATATGCTATAACGAGTGCTAAATTTAGTACAATAAATTATTACAAAACTATGTAGCAGTTACTGCGACGTTAAAAAATTTCATTATTTCTGCAAAAAATTTAGTTAGGTTTTAAAGAATTGATGGATTCGACCGTTACTTGATGAAAATTCATTTTATGTAACAATAAAACACTGAAAACTTTGTTTTCAAAACTTCCACAAAATTTATTATAAAATCTTATCACTACAGCTGTTTTGGTAGAGTTTCGGCACTTAAGAAAGGCACTCTGCCAAAACAGCTGTAGTGATAAGATTTTATAATAAGTTTTGAAAACAAAGTTTTCAGTGTTTTATTGTTACATAGTTAGGTTTTATAAGCTACCCGTAGAAATTTTAAATAAAGAAAATTATCCACTTACATTCATTAAAGCCATCCCTTCTTCGGTAGAGGTAAGAGCAGTAAGTGTATACTGGCACACTTCGGGGCAGTACTCGGGAAAAGTGTCACCTTGTAGAACGGCCGAACATCCAACTAAATAGTGCTGAAGAGCCATTCCACAGCCAACTCTGTATGCGCATTTTAATCGTGCTTCTTCACATGGAATTCCTGATGTTACTCCTGCTAACCACGCTACTGATACCATAATTAACCACATACCGCCTGAAACAAACAAAAAATTAGTTATCGTAAAATAGTTTCGAAACACAATTCATAAAATAGTTTCGAAACACAATTCAGATTTCTGCTTTATAATCTGAGCCTTCTAAGAATTGCAAGGCAAACAGACGTTGATAAAAGATGTTAAAAGAGACATGGGGAATCTAAAATTTGCATTCCACGACATGTCTTTTACAACTAAGCAGAAATCCTTAGCGAATTGTGTTTCTCGTACTCCCACAGAGTATATCCGAATAAAATGAGAAAAGGCAGCAAATATTTGATTTCACGCAAACAAATCCTATGTATCTCTTGATACGTATTTCGACCTAATAGGTCTCGTCAGAAGAGCTATTCATAGGGGTTCTCAACTTGAAAAATCAATATTTTCTGCCTTTTAAGAAGCAACAATAACATGGCTTCAATACGGACGCAGTAGCGACATCTAATTAAACAATCTCTCAATCTCAATCTCTCAATCAATTTCTTATTTTAAAAAATAAGTTATTGTACCTGGTCAAATTGCTGAGCTTCTGAGGAAATATTATTGGTCACAGTAGAGTAAATTAGTACAATATGACAAAAAAAATTGTAGTGGTCATACGAGTCAAGGAGCTAAT
This sequence comes from Diabrotica balteata, assembly GCA_918026665.1. Lineage (NCBI taxonomy): Eukaryota > Metazoa > Arthropoda > Insecta > Coleoptera > Chrysomelidae > Diabrotica > Diabrotica balteata. Next base: position 14,347,236 of record OU898277.1, on the reverse strand, counting down.
GTTAAGTTTTATGCCTGTTTGTTTTATGCCTATACATTACCAAGTATCTCAGGAACAAGCGGGGTTTGTAAAGGGTAAAGATTCTTGGGAACACATCCTGAACCTACGATAACTAATTGAAAAGTCTAGAAAATTCCAAGTACCTATGATTATATGCTTTGTTGAATACCAAAAGGCATTTGATTGTGTAAGCTGGATAAATGTGTGGTCCATTTTAATAGAAATGGGCACACCAACGCACCTGGTGACACTTTGAGAAAAATCTGTATCAGTCCAATATAGCAATAGTACGACCAAATCACAAGTTCCCAAACCAATTCATAACCGAGAGAGGAGGTAGACAAGGACGTCTGTTGTCACCTGACATTCAACATGAATGTGTAACATTTATGGTGAACATGTCATGAGAATGTCTTTAGATAGATAGGCCGGTGGAGTAGCAGTCGCTGGTAGAAAAATCTCCGATTTTAAATTTGTTGATGACACTACACTTATAGCAGCAAATGAACAAGAAATGTTTAATCTCCTGCGAAGTTTAGTATGCAAGCAATAAAGTTGGTCTGAAAATCAATAAAGCTAAGACAAAAATAATGGTGATCGATAGATTCCACACTATTCAACTGAAACATTTTACAGGAATATCAGATAGTGAACATTTTTGTCTATCTTGGGTCTAGTATAACTAACGATGATAACTGTGAAGCAGAAGTTCGGAGACGTATTGGTAGAGCAAAAAATATCGCTTAACTAAAGTTTGGAAAGATAGATCTATCTCTCAAAATATCAAGATGAGACTGAATGTCCTTGTATTCTCAATATTTCTATACGGGCAGAGACTTGGACCCTTTGCAGAGGTGAGCGCCAAAAAATTGATGCCTTTGAGATACGGTGCTAGAGAAGAATGCTGAGCATACCTTTGACAGCTCATAAGACAAACGTTTCCATTGTAAACCAAGTCGAGATTTAAAAAAGGCTGTCCACAATAAGTCTGCAACATATTCTGCAATTTTTCGGTCACGTGGTTCGCAAAGGTGACGATAGTTTGGAGAAATTAATTGTTTCTGGAAACGCTGCGGGAAGAAAATCAAGAGGAAGATCACCAACTGGATGGTCCGACTAAATTAAGAATTCAGCTGGAAACTTATTCTGACAAGCTTAAGCTAAACAGCTTAAGATAGAGACCATTGGAGAAAAATTGTTAGGAATATTCGAAGACATCACGTTCCTCGGTAATGGGGAAACGATAATAGAGAGAGAGAGAGAGAGAGAAAGAGAGAGAGAGAGAGAGGAGATTCTAGTTCTGATTTAAGCGTGGCAAATGTAATTTTGTGATTCCTTTAAATAATTGTTGGAACCTTGTGTTATTCAATTTGAAACAACTTTAAAACAGAACAGTAAGTGACTGTTCAGCATCGAAAAATTAAGTTTAGCAGATCTGAAACTTTGAATCAAGTTGGAAAATACATTAAGTATAAGTATAATATACAACAAATACCTATACAAACTATGGCAGCAAAAAATTCCTTGTTTATAGTTGCTTTAATATAAGACAAAAAAAATAAGAAACTCATGACCAGTACACAGTTAGTCCAATTCTAGGAATGTTGTTCAATTTCATACAACATGAATATAATAAAAATCAACAACTTTACATATAATTTACTAACTTTAAATACTTCGGAAAGCGTCAGGAGAGAAGTTTGATAATCAAGAGATCTGGTGGTGGCCAAACGAAGAAAGCAACAACTCTCTTGATTTATCTTTTATAATTTATGGCGATGATATAATATATCATCGCCATAAATCAAGTGAAGTATCAAGAAACAAGTCACAATATAAAAACAAAGTTAAAGGAAGCGAAGGAACGCTGGCTGAAGGAGAAATGCGATGAAATCGAAGAGTGCGACAGAAGATATGACTACCACAACATGCACAAAAAGATCAAAGAATTAACAACTAAAAAGAAAACCAATAATCCCCACCCGACACTAATAGACGCAGACGGTAACCTTATATCAGACGACTTGAAGCTTATTGACACATGGAAAGATTACGTAGAACGACTTTTTAACGATAAACGCAGAGCGAGAGTGGACCAAGATGACGACATGACTGGACCCGAAATACTAAGGTCTGAAGTGGAAAAAGCCATTTCATCGCTAAAAAACGACAAAACACCAGGTCCCGACAACATACAGGGCGAGATCATAAAACTCCTATGCGAAACGGATGACCACTTCCTCGATTTTCTGATAGGCCTTAACACCTTTTACGACAAAGGGGAGATTCCGGAGGAATGGCTTCGATCGACCTTTGTAGCCATACCTAAAACACCAAGTGCAAAACACTGAGTAACACCGCTTAATAAGCTTGATAAATCACATTACCAAAGTTTTCACCAAAATCATACACAATAGAATAATAAGAAATGCGAAGCAAATATATCGGAGTCACAGTTCGGATTCCGAAGCGCATTGGGCGCAAGAGAGGCGATTTTCAGTATGCAAGTTTTAACTCAAAGATGCAGAGACATGCACAAGGACGTTCACTTGTGCTTCATCGACTTCTCCAAGGCGTTTGACAAGGTCAAACATGATAAACTCATGGAAATGCTCAGGAAGATGCATATTGATGGCAAGGATCTGCGCATAATAACCAGTCTCTATTGGAACCAAAGTGCCGAGATAAAGATGGGCAACTTACACAGTGGGAAGATAGATATTAAAAAGGGTGTACGACAGGGATGCGTCCTCTCGCCGCTCCTGTTCAATATATACTTTGGACAAATCTTCAGAGAAGCACTGGGAGAAGTTTCGGAGGGTATCAAAGTAAACGGAGAGGTAATCAATAATATTAGATATGCTGACGACACAGTTATTATCGCAAATGACTGCAACGAGCTTCAAAGACGCAAAGTATACACACAGCAAGTCAAGAATATGATTTAGAACTCAATACAACCAAAACTAAATGCATGCTCATCAGCAGAACACAACAACCTCCGATGCAATTGACATTAAACAACCGAAAAATAGAACAAGTGGAGGCATACACATACCTTGGAACCACACTCAACCCAAATGGAACCAGCCAACAGAAATAAGATCACGAATTGAAAAAGCGCGAAACGCGTTCAACAATATGAAAAAGTGGTTCACAAGCAAAATCTCAATGGAACTAAAATTAAGACTGGTCAAGTGTTATGTCTTCCCGGTCTTGTTCTATGGAGCAGAGGCATGGACCACAACGGAAGCCACCCTGAAGAAAATAGAATCTTTTGAGCTGTGGATATATCGCCGTATTCTTCGGATATTCTGGACAGACCACATCACTAACGTGGAAGTAATGCAGAGAATAAGCAAAAGCAAAGAAATAATCTTCACCGTAAAGAAACGGAAGCTTGAGTACTTCGGATATGTCATGAGGCATAATAAGTACCGGCTGCTACAGTTAATAGTCCAAGGAAGAATCGACAGTAGGAGGGGACCGGGAAGAAGACGACACTCATGGATGCATAACCTGCGACAATGGTTCGGACTAACATCGACCGAACTGTTCAGAGGTGCCGTAAACAAAGTCAAAATAGTCTTGTTAATAGCCAACGTCCGAAACGGATAGGGCAAAGCAGGAAGAAGAAGATATAATATATTAAAAATATATTAAAGATATAACATTAAACTATACGACAACAAAGCTTAAAAGCAAGTAAAGCGGCGGGATCTCTTAATCACACAATCTGGAAGAACAAACAGCTAAGACAAGACACAAAAACAAGAATCTATAAAGCAGCAATTAGACCTATATTAACATACACCGCGGAGACAAGACCTGACACATCTAAAACGAGACGACTACTAGAAACAACAGAGATGAAAATACTCCGACGAATATCGGGGAAAAGTCTGTTTGATAGGGAGAGAAGCGAAAACATAAGAAGAGCATGCAATATAGAAGACATAAATGAATGAGTGACAAAACGAAAACATTAGTGGAACGAACACATCAGTAGAATGGCAGAGGATAGAATAGTACGAATAGCACGAGATAAGTCACCAAATGGACGAAGAAGTATTGGCAGACAAAGAAAAAAAGATGGTGCGACAATTTAAACAATTTAGTAGGCAAATGTTGAAGAAGAAACTGGCTCTAAAGCCTACATATAAGAAGGAAAAAGAAGAACATTCAACTAAAAGAAGTTTTAATATACTAGTACAGCAATACCAGAGACTAAAACTAAATTAAAACGTAAACGGAACGTAAGAGAAAAGAAAATACTAATGTAACAATAAAACACTGAAAACTTTGTTTTCATAACTATATGAAAATACTAATAGTAAAAAGTCTAAATTATGATATAGTACGAAAATTTTATAAAATAAAATATATTAAATTGTAAAAATCACTGTAATTAAATTTAAAAAATCATAAAAAAAATAAACAAACCTGCTAATCTAAATTCTTAAATATAAACTACAATGAATATATTGATATAATGATTAGAATATCAAGGTTAAAAATGAAACTATAACCGACCCAAATAAACTGCATACCATTGACCTAGTAAGATAAAAAGAACTCACTTTTCACTTAATGATTCCTCTATCACGATCTAAATCTTATTCACTGAATATTAATTCGCGACCCAAGGCAGTTCGCTTGTCGCAAAAAAATTTCGATTGCTTAGTTTGTTTTGTGGATTGAGATTAGAACTTTGACTTGGAAAGGCATACGTGACATTGTGCATGTTTGATTTCCCTCGTTGTATACACAGTTTTAAGCATGGAAGACTTACGGGGTGGTTAAGATAAATACTAAGGTTGAATTAAAATATGTACGAAATTTGAAACAAGTCATGAAGAGCACTTTATACATATTTTGACAGATTTACCTTATAATTGAAATAATAAAACTCTTATAATATGGCTTTTATCATATTTAGTAGTAGTTTTTTACAAAATATTCGTAACATAAAATTATTATTTTACGTCCGTTGCATACTTATATAGCCCAGGTATTTTTCATGACTCTCTCCTATGGCACTACAGTCCAAGTTATGCACTGGCCTCCATAAGCATCCACCTCTAAGCTCCTTTTCTTGACTGTTTTCCTCCAGTTCCTCCTCATCCTAAGTGCCTTCTCTATTGAGGTTGGCGATCAATATGGCAAATTTCTCTGTTCTGGGCTTGATGGATTAAGTCATTTCCTGTTGTGTGAGTCCAATCTCTGATGTTTCGGAGCCAGGATTTCTTCTTTCTTCCTATACCCCTTTTACCCTCGATTTTGCCTTCTAATATTACCTGGAGCTGCTCAAATTCCTTATGGCGCATTATGTGTCCTAGATATGATGTCTTTCTAATTTTGATTGTATTAACCAGATGAGGTCGTGTGTTCATTATTTCCAGTACCTCTTCATTTGTAGTTATGCTGGTCCAGCTTATTCTTAGCATTCGGCGGTACATCCACATTTCGAATGAATTCAGTTTGTTGACGTCATACTGTTTTAATGTCCAGGTCTCACAGCCATATAGTAGTAGAGACCACACATAACACTTTAGTGTTCTTAACCTTATTGTGATTGAAAGCTTGGGGTTACAGAGCATTTTACGCGTGGTCATGAAGCCAGATCTTGCTATTTCAATACGTCTACTAATTTCTTTTGATTGGTCTAGCTGACTGTTTGCTCTCTGCCCAGGTATATGAAGCTTTGGTAGCTCTGGGAACTCTTTCTCCAGTTAACCACTCTCAATATCTCTTTAGCCCCCACTAGATGCAGTTAAAAACTAGCCAAAAACAAGAAATAGATAATCTCCCAGCTGAACAAAGGTGGCCACGATACCATAATGGCATTACAGCAGTTTATAAACGAAATACGACACAGAAATCCCTCCCCAATGATTGGAATATTGGAATACTTTGCAACATACACATAAAAGGAGATATCTTTGAATGCTCTAAGCACAGTGAAATTACTCTTCTAAATGCAGCGTATAAAATATTTTCCACAGTACTATGTCACCGTATGGCACCATGTGCAGAACGGATACTAGGAAAATACCAGACTAGGTTCCGAGGTGGTAAATCGAACCCTATTTTGGGCTCAATATTCTCCTTAAATCCGGAGACGTGGACTCTAACAAAAAATAATGCAAACATCTTAGGATGTTTCAAAAGAAAAGTACTAAGGCGAATTTATGGAACAATTAATGACAATGGAGTGTGAAGAAAACGATACAACTTCGAACTATATAGAATATACCAGGAACCTGATGTCGTAAAGCATATTAATATAGGACGTCTGAGATGGATAGAGCATGTAATGCTGATGAAACAAAATGATCCAGCTAGAAAAAAAACGCTCCTTGATAGACCCATTGATCAAAGAAGAGGAAGACCCAGAACAAGGTTTCTTGATGACATCGATGAAGACATGAGAAATATGAGAATACCTGCTTCCCCTATCTACCTCTTCCTTAGTCTTCCTACTTGCCAATGTACCACTATAAAGCGTTCGACCAGTCGTTCTATTATAATCCTTTTTTATAAGGTGACCTGCCCAGCGCAATCTTTGTATTTTGCATATTTTGCTATAGAAAATTCTTTGTAATATTGATATAATTCGTGGTTGAACTTGACAATATACGTCTCAGTATCTTTCTTTTAAAAGTAATAAGGTTTATTGTTTTATCTGTCATGATCCATATTTCTGAGCTATATTGCTATTGGTTGTATGATGGTTTTATATATTTTGAATTTGTTTTTCCTATGGATGTCATTGGATCTAAAAACCTGTCACAAAGATAAGTATCCTTTGTTGGCAAACATTATCCTTTTTCGTATTTCTTCTCGTTAGTTATCTGTATGTCCAGAAATGTGAGCTGTTTTAGAACTTCAATATTTGCGTCGTCTATTGTCAAATTTTGCAAGATTTGTCGTTTTCTTGCATGTAGTAGGACTTTAGTTTTATCTAAATCGAAGGCTAGCCCTATATCTTTCGCATTTTCTTCAAGCTTTACATACAATTCTGTGATCTCACGATTTGGCCCATCAAGTTTACATTCCCTGCATTGGTCATAATCGGCTTAGACTTATTAAACAATATATTTTTTGAGTTAACAGACATTTTTCTTATAACATATTTTTAGATATGTTAAACAGAGTAGGAGCCAGCCCATCTCTCTGTTTCAACCAGTTAGATATCTGGAAGGAGACTGGAAATTGCTTTTTTCCAGTCTCTTGGAATTTGTTCTGTATTCCAAACCTCTGTTCTTGGTTTATGAAATCTATTTATTAACGTGTGTCCTCTAATAGTGAGAATTTCAGCTAGAACGTTGTCAATACTTGTGGCTTTATTACTCATCAGTGCTTTAATGGTATCCAATAATTCCTGCCTTGTGAGTGAATATGTGTTAATTCATAACTCTGGTTCTGATCTTTTGTTATCTCCAAATTCGCTACCGCATTGGCTGTATTTGTTTATAATTGATAATTTGATTAAATGATTATTTGTCTTTCATCATGTTTACAAAGATTAAGGCGTGATTTACATCTCTGTCTGAGTTGTTTCAGGAATTATAAGCTCTTTTATTGTCACTCTGATTGAAATCTTCTCCCTTTTTTTTGCATATTTAGTTTGTTATCATGGCTACCCTTTTCCAATTGTTTATCAAAGTTAACAAAGTAAAGCAAAGGAAAATAGACTCGTTCCTCTACCATTCTTCCTTTCTTTTTAAAGCATTAAGTTTAGTTTTTTAGCTCTTTTATTTTTTCTTATTTTTAGAGTAGCAGTTTGCAAAATACAGATTGCCATAATGGTTGCCAATATCCGAAACGGGTAGGCACTATAAAAAGAAGAACTTTTCTTTAACTTCGTTTAACCACCACCAGGTCTCATTATTTTCAAGTTTCTTTCCTGATGTTTTACCAACTATTTCAATAGCAGTATTTCTAATAATAGTGACCATCTTCCTTAATATTGTATTAGAATTTTCCAACACATTTTTGTACTATTTTTTCCCTTATTGTAGCTTTTAAGTTAGAAATACCTTCCACTTTTGGTTAAACCCCTTTAGACTTATATTCAACATTAATTGCATTGTAAATCTTATCTCAATCTGCAAATTGAGTGCAAAAATTTGGACCTAGACATCTGAAGTGCTGTAACATTTTTATAGATCATTCTGTGATATAGGAAGCATTTTTTATATTTATGATGACTATATAATATTGCCCGCTTTCATATCTTATCTTGATTGGTAATTAACATAGTTGCCTGGTCATTATTTGCAATTTTGATTCTATAAATATATAAATTAGATAATAGTTTGATATATATATATATATATATATATATATATATATGTAAATACTTTTTTCTTTTTGGGTGTGGTAGTCAATAAAAAATAGAGCTTTGCTAAGGCGTACTATTTATTCTGAAATCCGAGCTTTCGGTGGTTGTTTGCCACCTTTATCAAGGTCTACAATGAAAATTACTGTGTTATAAAATTAGGCTGATGTAATATAAAAGTTATAAAAACTTACCAGAAAGTAAGATTCATAGCATATAAAACAAAACGTTAAATAACATAATGTGATCTGAATTACTGAAGGCATTAAAACTTAAAAATTTTAAAATAACTTAAAAATTAAAGAACATGTTACAAAGTTTAAAAAGTAAAAAAATAGGACGACATGTTTTGCGAAGACGACTGTTTTTTTTTGTCAAAACTGTAAAAAAAATATTCTATAATATTTTTTTATAGCCCTTTTTTTATCCGAATTGTCGAATAAAGGCCTTTCCCATTTCTCGCCATTCATCCCTGTTGTGTGCTAGGCGTTTCCACATTGGTCCTGCGACTCTTTTGATATCGTCGCTCCAGCCCATTTGAGGTCTTCCTCTCGGTCTCTTCGCATCGTACGGTCGCCAGTTTCCGACTTCTTTGTTCCATCTACCATCTTCGAGACGTTCGTTGTGTCCAGCCCATTTCCATTTTAATTTAGCTGCTTGTTTCGCGGCTTTCTTTATTTTTGTTTTGTTGCGGATTGCTTCGTTCGTTTGCCGATCTATTAGTGAGATACCAAGCATCTGTCGTTCCATGGCTCGCTGAGTTTTTCGAATCTTGTCCATGTTCTTTTTTGTGAATGTCCAGGTTTGAGCTCCGTAAGTGAGAACGGGAAGGATACAAGAATCGAACACTTTGGTTCGAAGGTTTTGGGGTATATTTTTGTCTTTCAGTATGTATGAGAGTTTTCCAAATGCGGCCCATCCCATTCTTACTCGTCTGCTTATTTCGGTAGTTTGGTTTTCTTTGTTTAATTGATATTCTGACCCAGATCTATGTATTCTTCTATATGTTCCACTTTTGTTCCTTGAATGGTTATCGTCGGTTGATCATCTTTATTCGACGTTAGCTTAGTTTTACTCAGATTCATTTTCAGTCCTTTTTTTATGGATTCCATATGAAGCTCATCGATCATCGTCTTCAGTTCTTTCCAGCTGTCGGTTATTAGTACTACGTCATCTAGATGGTTTAAAATACTTTCCGTTTATCGATAGTCCCTTCGTTTCCCAAATTGGTGATTTAAAGATGTCTTCAAGTGCGGCAGTAAATAGTTTTGGAGATATGATGTCTCCCTATCTTACTCCTCGGTTGATTTTTATTGGCCCCTTTTTCATTTTTCATCAACACGCTGAAATGGTGACTACCATTTCAGCGTGTTGATATATATTATGTATTAATATCCTATATCTAGAATCTATTCTGCTGTTGACCAGTGCTTTCTCAATAGCCTATAATTCTATGCTGTCAAAAGCTTTCTCGTAGTCTATAAATGCTAAACAGATTGGTAAATTGTATTCGTTAACTTTTTCTATTAGGACCTAATTAAGTAACTCGTTTTCAGACTCGCGTTTTTAAAAACAATTTATTTAAAATTAACTAAATACAATGGTTAAATAACGAATCAAAACAAGTATACAATAACAATAATAAATCAGGAATGAATGTTCACAGCCGTGGCTGCACTATATATAACGCACTAATGACTTGGACTATGATGTGTAGATATCTCTTTTATGTCTATATAATTCCTCCCTCCTTAAGCTCGGAAAACAAGGAGTTGGATTTTCTGAGCCATGTGCCTCTCTTGGTCGACTTCTTGTGATGGAGTTGAGTTTGGATTTGAATACTTTGAAATAAGCTAAAACAGAGATTATTAGTATAATAAGGATGATGAGAGATGTGTTGGTCCAATTGTGATACGTCGGGGCTTCTTTTAATTCTGGTAGTTCAATATTCTCTGCTACGGTCTGGATATGCTTGATTTTTGCGTCGTCTAATGTTTTTAGTTTTATTGTTGGAACTTGGGTTAAGTTACTTTGAAACTCGAATTTGGGTAAATCGAATACATACTCTTCGTGCATTGTTTCTTCTTGTTCGTAAATTTTGTTGTCGATGGTTATTTTACATTTGTCGATGGTTATGATGGAAGGTTTGTCTATATTTCATATATACCGTTCTTTTCACAATCTGTTTCTATTCTTATGGGATTGATGGGTACGATTACTAGCTGGTTTGAATTAATTGTGGTTATTTCAGTCTTCTTCAAATGGATACTCGTGCTTATACATTTATTCTTGCCAGTTCGGATGAGTTTGCTTAAACAAGGTTGTGTATTTTCTTGTAGGTACTTCTTTGGACAGTAATAGTAGTTTTCGATTTCGGGACATTGTTCAGATGTTGTCCAATTTTCTTCGTTACTGAGAAGCAGGAATGGTTGATCGGGTATAATTGTTAGGTTGTTTAAAGGAATAGGATATATTCGGAAATATTTTAAGGGATTACTAACTATTGGGGTATGAATCTTGAAAATTACCAAGTTCCCATGAATATTCACCTGAGTTGAGAAGAGACTGTAATAATTCATAAAATTTTGAAGTTTTGGTACATTTCGTACCGTATATATTTTGTTTAATTTTAGTATTATTGATTCTAATTGCAAAGGATTAATAATTGAGCTATGAAGAATATTTAGTTTTGCTAGTGATATAGCGGTTTCGATGTTATTGACCAAAATTTGTAGGTCGTGTAGTTGATTTATTAGGTTATCTATTATTATATTTATTGAGAAAGCTTTTTCTACATTTATTAATTCTTTAATTTCTTCTGAAAATTATTGTCATTTGTTTGCTTATTATTATTTGATTTTCTTTAATTGTTTCAAATCCTTTTGAGTACGTTTTCGACATTTCTATTAACAAGGTGTGATGCTGAAATAAACTTGAATTTATCTTATTTTGATTGTCATTGAGAGTGGATAAGTAGTTGTTGTAATAATTTTCGTCATCAGTGTCTAAGGTGCCAAAAAGCCATTTGGATACCTTTCCTATTGCGTTAATTAATGCTCGTTTGGTTCTGGGGTTTTGTGGGTATGTTTCTAATTGATTATTTATAGCTTTACTTAGTTTTATGGCATGATCTATTTTGTTTATAATTAATATTGAAAAGTGATTGTTTACTTTAATAGAATTTCTTAAGTTTATTACTTCATTATATATTTGATTACTTATTTCTAATGGTTGGGATAAATTAATATGATAAAGAAATGTAATGTTTTGATAGTATCCTTTTTGCTTGTCCAATTTGAACAGGTAGGATGGGATTATTAATTTCTTTTATTTCTAACGTTTGATATCCTTGTAGATAGAGGAGTATCGTCATCGCTAGTATTTTCATGTTGATTGTAGTTATCTGTAACAATACGTTGAGGTTTTATACTTCGCAAGTGATATACTTTATTGTTGGATAATATTTTATTATCTCCAATTAATTTGGGATTTATTAATTTTTGATAAGGTTGATTACATTTTGCTAATCTTTGTTCTGAACCTTTTAACTGATATATGGGACGATTCGTGTCTAATTTTATTTCTGATTGTTTAGATTTATTTGCACGTTCTAAGTTTTGTGTTTGGTTTTTATTTAGTTTATTAAGAATAATATTGTTAAGTAATTTTAGGTTTTTTGAGTGATCATGAATATATGTGTTATTCTTTCATTCTCATCTCGTTCGAAGGGGTTTTTATAATCTAGTTTGCCTCGCATTATTTGAAAGGGAGTATAGCCTGTAGCACTATGAATACTATTGTTATAAGCTAATATTGCGTAACTCATTAACTGAGAAATAATGATATTTTCTTTTTCTTCTTTAAGTATTCTCAAACTTTCTATGATTGAAGAATGAAATCTTTCTATCGGACTGTTGCTATTTGGGTTGTAGGCGGTTACGTAATGGACATCTATATGATGTAAGAGACAGAGATCTTGAAATATTTTATTCCTAAATTCTGTGCCATTGTCACATGTAATTTTGTTGGGTATTCCGTAGTGACTTATAAAGAATGTTAATTTGTTAACAATTTCCATAGCGTTTATTGAATTTATGGGATAGGCTTGACCGAATTTAGAAAAGCTATCTATAATGGTAAGGAAATTTTGGTTACTAAACTTAAATGTATCGATATATATGTGTTCCATAGGGGAATTGCCAATTGGTGTTGGTTTGAGAATAAGTGAGGTGGATGTCTTTCGTACTTTGATTTTTGACATAGGTCACAAGTATTGACGTAATTTGTGACATCTTTGTCCATGTCAGGCCAGTAGAAATGTTTTTTGAGTGCTGCAAGATTTTCATTAATGCCTCTGTGGTTTGTTTTCGTTTCGTGGTAAAATTTTAACTTTTCTTGTTTTTTCCGCTTCTTCCGTTATATCCGTTAGAATTTTATTTGAAATGACTAAGGAAAATGCATTATTTTTAAATGAGTTTGTCATAAAACGAATAAAAGGTATTTCGAGGTCTTTGTTTTTAAATAGTAGGCAATAGGTCGTATTGGGTTTTATGATTTCTTTAATTAAACATAGAAACTGTGTTTCTTCAAAATCATTTTTTTGGTATTTGCCAATGATATCTATTTTTGTCGAATATTTTTTCGTATGTATATTTTGGTTTCGATATATTTGCAGAAGTTATTATTATTTGATTTTTGTATATATTTATGGCCTTTTCTGTATACGTATATTTAATATGGGATCTTCTTGACTAGTATGCACCGTTTCTAAATCGTCAGATTTCTCTTCTGTATTTGGTATTGCTATATTTTGAAGAATTTTTATTTTCTTATCTTTTTTGGTATTTTCTTCTATGGATTCTACAATATCTTCTTCTGGTACTGGTAGTTCTTTGTCGATTATTTCGTTAATAAATTCTTGTGTTATGTTTTGGTATGGATTAATATTTATAATATCTTGTATATCGTTGTGATCAAGAGCAGGTTTTAATATAATATCATTCGAATTTAAGTCTCTAAGTTTCGACATTTCGTTTGTTGATTCTTCAAGATCAATAAATTCGTTGTGGTCTAAGTTCATTATAATTTACAATTTGTCGTTATCTTCGGTATCTATGGGATGAATTTCTACTCTGGAGAGAGCATCTGCGTTTGTGTTTAATTTGCCTTTCTTATAAATAATCTGGTAGTCGTATTCCTCTAATTTAAGTTTCCATCTTATTAGTTTGGAATTAGGTTCCTTTAAGGAGAAAAGCCATTGTAAGGGTTTATGGTCACAAATAATGTTGAATTTTGTGCCGTACAAGTATGGTCTGAAATATTTAACAGCATATACTATAGCTAAGAGTTCTTTTTCTATGGTACTGTAGTGACATTCCGCTGGATTCAAAGTCCTAGATGCAAAAGCAACAGGTAAGTCGTTTCCTATTGGTCCTTGAGATAGTACTGCTCCGATTGCGAAATTTGAAGCATCTGTTGTTACATTAAAAGGTTTGCTAAAATCTGGGTATTGTAAGATAGGATCATTCATTAGGATGTTCTTACAAAGTTCAAAACTTTCTATAAATTCAGGAGTGTGTTTGATTTGCATTCCTTTTTTAAGCATGATGTTAGCGGTTTAGTCAATTTGGCGAAATTTTTTATAAATCTTCGGTAATAGCCTATGAGTCCTAAAAATGATTTAATTTCTTTGGCAGTTTTTGGGATGGGAAATTTTTTTATTGCATTTACCTTTTTCGGATTAGGTTTAATGCCTTCTGGCGTAATGACGTGTCCTAAAAAATTCTACATCTTTGCAAAAGAATTCTGATTTGTCTAATTGTATCTTTAAACCAGCTTCTCTCAATCTCTTAAAGACTTGTTTTATATTACTTATGTGTTCTGAAGTGAAGTGGAGAATATTATTATGTCATCCATATATACAAAACAAATTTTATTTAAAATATCTTTGAGTATGTTATCCATTACTCGTTGAAACGTTGCAGGTGCATTTTTAAGGCCAAATGGCATACGAAGATATTCATAGTGGCCATTTTCGACATTGAAAGCTGTCTTAGGAATAGACTCTTTCTCCATTTCTATCTGTGTAAATCCAGAAGCTAAGTCAATTGTAGTAAAATATTGGCATCTGCCAAGTTTATCTAGTATATCCTGAATGGAAGGTAATGGGTAGCGATCGTCAACAGTTTTTTTCATTTATTTTCTATAGTCTACCACGATTCGCCATTTTTGTCTTCCTGAAGCGTCTAATTTCTTTGGAACAATCCAAATGGAGAACTCCACGGACTCTGTGATGGTCTGATTATTCCATCTTCTAGCATTTTATTGATTTGTTTTCTTATCTCCTCCTTATGTATGTGGGGGTATCTGTATGATTTTGAATATACTGGAATTTCATCGGTGGTATTAATGCTGTGTTTTACTTGATTTGTGAAGGTCAATTTGTCTTCAGGGTTATGAAAAATATCTTGGTATTCTTCTACTAATAATTTCAGTGCATGTTTTTCTTCAAGATTCAAATGATCTTGTCTAAAATTTTCCAAAGTTATTTTCCGGTCCTTAGTGTTAATTGTATCGTTTATAGTAATGTTCATAATTTCTTCCATTGAAAAGCAATTAAAATTTCTTGTATCAAAATTTTCCGCAAAATTATTTTAGAAAGTTGTTATCGATATTAATTAGTTGTGTGTGGAATGTTTTATTAACAAATTCAATTTTTTACACGTCCGTTTTCAACATGAACTAAACTTGATGGGATTTTTATTGTTTTTGTTTCATTAACAATGTCGTTAAGAAAGATATCTCCATCTGGTAATGATGTCTGTATATTTTTTATTACAGACGAAAAAGGTGGAATTTCTATCTTTTGACTATTAAAATCTTTTCTATAATTAAGAGGGATCTCTGAGTTTTGATTAAAAAGGATTTGGCGGTTTAAATCTAAATTTAAGTGTAATTTTCGAAGGTCTCGTATTCCTAATATACCGTCAAAATAATTATGGAAATCAAATAAGACAAAGTCGAGAGGTTCGGATATGTGAAATTCTTGCAAAAGGGGATTTTGGCTTTGAATTGGGATTCTCGGGATCCTGCACACGTAATAATCGGAGTTGTGTGTCTTGTGATTTTTTCTGAAAAGTATTTTTCGGCAATGTAGGGTCTTAAGAGAGATGGGTGACAGCCTGTGTCAATTAGTAATTTAATGGGAGTTGGAAAGTTTAATTGAATGTATGGGAGAGAATTGGGAATTGTATTATTTAGATCAATGTGTTGGTTTAATCGTCGGGATTTTCGTGACGGACGATTTAGATTAGATTGGTTGTAATTGGAAAAGGTTTGCCTTGATGTATTAGGCTGATTGAAATGATTATTTTGTTCATGGTGATTTGAATAATTAGAATTAGATGAATAACGCGTGTTATAGCGATGATTAAAGTTTGGATTAAGATTGCGGTGTTGTTGGTTATAACTTATTTGATTATTTGATTTTGAATTTTGAAATTGAGGTTTTCCTTTAAATTTATTTGAAAAGTTTATTGAATCGACTCTTTGGTCATTATAAAATAGTCTATTTAATATGTCGGATGCTTCTATAAACGATTTCGGTTCCTTTATTTCAAGAATCGTTCTAGCTTTCTCATCTACGTTTGCAAGTATAATGTCTATGGAATTTGCTTCATTTTGTTCCATTAATATCGTTTTCCGTTCAGCACTTAAATTCGTTTCTGAATTTATTTTAATTTCCAATCTTGATTTGAGTTGCGATATTCTTGCTAAAAAGTCTATAATATTTTCGTTTTTGTATTTTGTTGTTTGTAGGAATTCTTTATTCAATGTTTGCCTGTCGATTCTGTCGCCGAAGTTATTTCTCAATGTACTTCGAATCAATGGCCAGGTATTTAAATCTGGTCTACACATTACGAAGTTTAATACGTTGTCTTGTAACTTTGAACATAATACATTATATGTAAAATCGTTCAAGGTATTATCCGTTGTCTGTCCATAAGTGCGATAATACTGGTCGCATCTTTGGATAAAGCTTTCCAATTTTTAACGGATCCCCATTAAATGTGGGTAAAAAGTCAGCGAGAGCTTTTGCCGCTTGAATTGTGGGTGTGTTATTTAATGCCATTTTGTTTAAGTTACAAATTAAATTATCAATATCACTTTGCATAAAAAATGTTTTTAAAATTACTCAAATGAAGAAGATTTATTACAATCTCTGACAAATGGTAAAAATAAAATAAAACTGGTAATAATTTTCAAAATATAAAGGAAAATAAGAAGTAAGGAAAATTCTCAGTAACTTACTTGTTTATTGTAGGTTCTCCGGATAAATGGTGGACACCAACGGTTGTACTGCAATTAACTGGAATCTGCTGCAACCTTCAGGTATCCTACTGACTGCGCCAATTAAGTAACTCGTTTTCAGACTCGCGTTTTTAAAAACAATTTATTTAAAATTAACTAAATACAATGGTTAAATAACGAATCAAAACAAGTATACAATAACAATAATAAATCAGGAATGAATGTTCACAGCCGTGGCTGCACTATATATAACGCACTAATGACTTGGACTATGATGTTAGATATCTCTTTTATGTCTATATAATTACCTTTAGTGTGTGAAGATGGTCACATGTACTGAACCCTTTTCTAAATCCGGCTTGCTCTACTGGTTGATATATATCGAACTTTGTTGTCAATATATTGGTAATTATTTTTGTGAATGTTTTATAAAGTTGTGATAGTAGTGATATTGGACGATAATTTTTCAGATCTGTATTGTCCCCTTTTTTGTGTATTAATAATATTGCACTGATAATATTGCACTGATCTGTTATTCTTATTACCCATAACACCACTAAAGATAAGACCGTACACTTAAGTTTGAGTTTTTTTTCTGGATCTCTGAACGACGCTTAGAATATTAGTTCATGAACAGATTTTTGAGAATGGTCCTTAACACTTTTATTTGTAAATCATGGTTGAGCAAGTGTATGTATTTTATTATATTTATTGCTTGTGTTAGTTTCATTTATAGTTGTTGATGCCTTTAACAGTTACGAAAATCAATTTGAAGCTAAAATAACAATTTTAAATGTTAACCAAAATAACTCTTAATATCTTGATATATGAATGATATACTAAACAATAAAGCGGGGCTGACATCTATCTTTAAAACTAAGATCTCATAAACTAAACGATTTGCCCATTTAAAATCGGTCCATTATGTCCATAACATTTTACGGGTCTGTGATTTTTCGGTAGTAAATGTGCACTTTCTAAGAACCTTCGAGGCCCATGCTGCGAGGTCGAAAATAGGAACTGGACTATTCTAATTATAAACTCAGTGGGTACAAAAAGAAGACAATTTCCAGTTAAAATTTTTACGAGCTCGTCAATAAATGTCAGTACGGCAATAAATTGTTAAATGTTGTAACCGTGCAATAAAGTATCAGCAGGATCCTTGAGGTATCGGATAATCATTTTTGAAAGACCTGTACAAAAACGGAGATATATAATTTTATGGTCCCAGAAGGATATTTTCAAGTAGATGGATTTCTTTATATAGAAAAGAGTAGATAGTTTATAACGGAATGAAGCGTTGAAGGGGGATCAGATGATCTTATAGGTAGTAACATAGATCTAGGTTATATTAGGCCATCACGTCATCAGTATAGAACAATAGACATATTGCTTATAGACATTATAACTTAATGCTAAATTTGCCAGAAAAAAACTGTTGTGGTAATGGACAATGCCTACTATCACAGCAGAAAGTCAGAACAAATTCCCAACAGGTTAACACTAAAAAAGGATATTCAAAAATGGCTTCTGTCATAGGACCTATTTTTTGAAGACGACTACCTAAAATGCGAGTTACTTAATGTAGTCAAGGCCTTCAAAGCAAAATATGATAGGTACATAATAGAAGATATTGCTAAAAAGCACAATAAGAAGATTCTGAGGCTCTTACCCTATCACTGTGAACTGAATCCCATCGAAATGGTTTGGAGTGAAGTGAAACGGTATATAGCTGGACGCAACGCGTGTTTTGGAGAAGCTGAAATGTGAAATTTAATTACAGCAGCGTACCAGGTCATTACGCCAGGGAAATGGAAAAACTACGTAAACCACATAATAGCAACAGAAAAAAAATGTGGGAAATTGACAATTTGTTGGATGATATCGAACCAATTATTATAAATATAAATCACGGAGATAGTGATGACAGTGGCGATAAAATGATGATAATGATAGTTAAGCAGAAAATAAATGTGACAGCGATTGACAGAAATTTCTTTTATTTTTCAACTTATTTATTAGTTTTATTTTCGGATGTTTCTACGTTTTGTTACTACCAATATATATACAGTGTGATTTTTAAAAGTTCTCCCTTAACTTTGGAACGGAACAATACATAAATAAAATGTTTCGTTATATTTTAGTTTTATTTTATTCGATTTTATTTAAATCTATAAACAAATGGTTTGTATCGCTAGCACATACTGTAGAATTATAAACAAACTGCTTGTCTGACATAAATAAAAGGCAATTCTTAATTTCTATTTTATTTTAATTTAACCCAAGTATGTTGTAGCAAATATTATTTATGTTTGAGAACCACTGACAGAAGGAAGCCAGGCAGGGTCGTTAATGGGCATTAGTACTTAAGCTACCTTCAACACAAAAGATGGATTAGGCTAAGTAGTAATAAGTGACGTTTATTTTAATACAAGTTTGCAAAGAAGTATGGCATCGATGTTGGGCATTTACCCTGTACATACAAGTCACTTTGAGACAATCTGTAGGTATATACCGTACACTCTCTCGGTAGGGTCATAATGTTGAAACGAAAACGAGAATTTAGTGCTTATTAAATGGACAAAGTTTATTTAGATTCAGACTATTGACAAACTAGAGTGTTTATAGTTTTTACAATGGGTACTTCACGAAGACGTTTATTTGTATCGTGTGGTGAGTCTAGTCGAACATCCCTCAGGACTAACTAAGGTCATGTCTCAATACTATTAAAAGCCTTGTGTAAGTAAATAAATGCCATATTTACTATAACATTTGTCGGTTATACATTTTCACAGAATTTTGAAAACATTTCTTTTTTAGAAAACGATTTCCGAAGTGAAAATCGAAACGTCTAACGTTAGTTAAAAAATGTAATTTTCATTACAATCAAGTAACATTTAACATAAAAATTAGTTATTTATTTTATTTTTATTGGCATTGTCCTTTTTTATACTATTAACGCATTTATTAGATGTAACATTAATATTTTTTGTAGGCGTTTAACCTTAAAAAGAAATCACGTATATACCAAGAACAACTAAATATTTTCCTTCAAAACAATCAAACACCAGAATAGACTCCGTCCCCTTTCATTAACATCAACTTATCATTCTTTTCTCGTACTTCAACAGAAACTTTTCGATGGTTTCTATGAACTTGTAACCCAAGTTGCATACGGCTGGATGTTGTTTTCTGTATGTGTATTAATGTTTCCGGCCATAAAATTAGAAATGAAAAGAGTTTACCCTGCTGTCTGTCCCGCAAAGAAGGTGACAGAAGCCGAAGTATTAAGTGAGCCATTGTTCTAAAATAAGATGCGAGGAACATAAAAACCCAGACAGATGTTTTATGATAATGTCGAAATATGTCTCGGTGAATTTTTATTGGTAAATATAATAGTTATGTTTTTGTAAATATTGGATTTGTGGACATAAATTAAGGATACCAGTAATATTTAGTCATATTTTACAGGCTATAACTTCCTTGATTAGGATATTAAAGTTTATAAGGCCGTTCGAGATAGATGATCAAGTTTATCAAAAGATTATACCACAGGATGTATTATGTCATAGGAAACAATACTTTGTTTAAAAATTCGATAGAAAACTTGTAGAGAGTGTTCAACAATACAGGTGTACTGTGTACAACACAATAGAACCAAAATAAAAAATGAAAAAATTGCTCAAAAAAAAATAAAAAAATTAAGAAAAGAAAAGCAATTTAGCCAGATAATATCCGTCGAGAAATATGGACAGCGTAAGAGAGGCAAGAACAAGTTGATTAAAAGATTTGTTTACTGGATTTTTGAGACTAGAACAAATGTCAGATAAATGCAGAAACAGTGTACTTGAGTACCAAAGCAAATGTGATGATGATAAACAATGTACAAACTATAAACTATATGACCATTAAACTAATCAGTTTCATCAAGTTAATTAATATAACAAGGTAGGTATCTATTTTGGGCGCTTATATCATACAGTAAGTAGTAAATAAATACATATGAAATAAATAATCTGGATGAAAGTAGAATATTTTGGAGGCTTTTATTTTTAATTTATTATTATTTATCCGTAACTAATTGTCGAAACCAAAGTGCCTTCTAAGAATTGCAAGGCAAAACAGACGTTGATAAAGATATATGTGGCAGATAATTATATCTTTATCAACGTCTGTTTTGCCTTGCAATTCATAGAAGGTACAGATTAAAGCAGAAATCTGAATTAGTTTCCGGATTTATTATCAGATGTCGATATTGCGTCCATATCGAAGCTGTTTTAGTGTTGCTTCTACTACAACAGGAAATATTGTTAGAGCGTATTGTAAATAGCCGCTCCGTCGATTCCTTTTAGGATGAAATACGTATAAGCGGATGTACAGACGCATTGTACGTGAACTCAAATCTTAAATGTCTTTCCTTTTTTTATTATTTGTTTCGGGGTATAAAAAAGTGTCTTGAATAATTTGAAATTATTCAAGATGTCACTGTACTCAATAAACTATCAGTAGGAAGCGACCACAGACCAGTAAGAGCTAGAGTAAAGATGATAAACAGTTGCAAACGCATAGTTTGGAATTCACCAAATCATCCAGAAGCATACATAAAAATAAAGCCGAAACTTTACAGAGTAATAATCCCAAACCCCTGAGTATCGACGATCACAATAAATTAATAACAGACTCGGTTAGAAACGTACAACTCCAATTTTTCAAGAAAAATGACATCAAAAGTGAAAAGATAAGCAAAAATACAAAAGCTCATGGAAATACGACGAAATCTAAGCGAGAACGAAAAGAGAAACAAAGAAGAATATAAAAAACTAAATAAAAGAATTTCAGCGGAAATTAGAAAAGATGTAAGAAATATAATACAAATGTAATTACTCAAACAGTAGAAGAGAACAAAGGTTTGAAGATAATGAAAAGAAAACTCACACAAAGTAAAATAACCAGAGAGTTTTATAAAGACCTCTATATCAGCCAAAGACCACAAGACAATTTCCCGACACGAGTAAAGACTCTCATAAATCAGGGATCGGAAATACTTTTACCCATTACTGTGTCAGAAGTAAGAGCAGCTTTAAAGGAAATGAAGAACCATCAATCGCCTGGTGATGATGGACTTATTATCGAGGCAATAAAAGCAGGAGGAGAAATTTTATTAAAATCAGTAAGCGAACTGTTTAATAAATGCTTACATGCGCTTACGATTCCAAAAGACTGGAACAATGCAGTAATAGTCTAGTCTCAAAATAAACAAACCAAAGAAAAACCTTTTATGTATACGTGGACCGAAAATTAGTTTCATAAAGGATCCAGTGAGGTAAGTTCCGCTTTATTTCATCGACTTAATGAACCAACTTTGGAAGACATTAAAACTTTGAGATCAGTCTCCGAAGGATGCGGTGGTCAAAATAAAAATTGCATTTTACTCGCCACATACGGTAAATCGTTTTTGGATGCCCCACAAAATATACATTCTATTGAACTTGTATACCCCGTTACAGGTCACTCATTTCTTCCTAGCGATTGCAATTTTGACAGAATCGAACAAGTGTTGAAGAAAATAGAAGTTATTATCAGGATAAACCAATACAATGAGGTATTCAGTTAATTTGGCAAAGTAATTCTTATGGGAAAAGATTTTGAAGTAGCTAATTGGAAAGAAGAAGCTGATAGGGTATTAAAAGACACTGCCTCTTGTCACTTTAAGTTTTTACGTTTTGGTATGGGGGAGCCGGACTATCGAAGTGATATTGGAAAACCAAAAAGTGTTTGTAAGGCTGGAAAAAATATCAGGATAATTAATCCTGATATTATTGAATTGGGGGCTATTAAAGTTAACCCCTTAAAACTTCGGGTGTTAATAACTCCTAACAAAACATTCTGAAGAAGAGTGGAAAAACTTAGAACTGTTGAGTTTTACCATAACGATTTAAACACGAATAATGATATAATGACTTCTTCTTCTTCTTATGGTGCCCTATCCAATGAGTGGAGGTTGGCGACAATTCTGGCATACTCCTCTCGATCTTGTGTGGCTCTAAAGAGTGCATGGGCATTGAGGTTTGTCCAATCCCTTATGTTTTTAAGCCATGAGTATTTCTTTCTTCCGATGCCCCGTTTTCCTTCTATCTTCTCTTCCATAATAAGCTTAAGAGCTGGTACTTGGAATTTCGAAATATATGACCCAGATATGCAGTTTTTCTTCTTTTTATTATTGGCAGCAATTCTCGTTCTCTGCCCATTCGATTTAATACTTCGACAGTTGTTGTGTGATCTCTCCAGGGAATTTTAAGTAGTCTTCGAAATACCCACATTTCAAAGGCCTAGAATCGGTTCATCACATTGACCTTTATGGTCCAGGTTTCTACACCATATAGCAGTATGGAGTAAATGTAACAGTTTACAAAGCGATATCGAAGCGTTAAGTTAAGGCTGTTGTTGCTTAGCAAGGTTCTCATATTAGTAAATTTCTGGCTTGCTCAATCCTGCTACGTATCTCTATATCTGGATCTAGATCTTCACTTATCCAACTACCGAGTTATCTAAACTTGGGACCTTTTGGATGTACTTATTGTTTACTCTTATATTTAATTGCATATTTCGTGTTTTAATAACCACCATCACCTTCGTCTTGCCTATATTAATCTTCAAGCCCAGTCGTATAATGACTAGATAATGACTGACCATAATGACTAGAAAATATTATTGATTCTGAAGAAACTAAAGGAGATATTGAACATATTGAAAGAGAAGCTAATGCTTGTGATGGAATTTCAGATATGGTTGTTTAAACTTTTTTTGTTCTATAAATATTTGTTTTAAGTTTTTTTAATAAAAGTTTAGTTTCAAGGAATATGTGTGTTTTTTTTGCATTCACATATATTTTTTAATATTGTTCCGAAGTGGAAATTAAAACGTCAATAAACCTATTTTTACCTTTAATTGTGGCTTATTCCCAGTTAAATAGTAATTAATAGATTTTTTTTGTTGCAAAATTAGCAATCTCCACGTGTTTAAAGTAAAACCAGAAATCATCAAACTTAAATGGTTAATTATTTAAAATTTAATGAAATAATTAGGTTAATTTTATAAATAACTAAAGCGAATATACAAAAAATATAAATAACAAAAAAACTTTAATAAAAGCTAAAATGTTAAAAAAAAATTCTATTTCCTGAAAAATTTGTCAAAGTGAAGATTGCTGGTTTTGCTTCTAGACCAGTCACTTTGTAATCCGATTTTTTTTACTTAAATAATTGTTTGTCGGCTAACTATGTCGGATAAATGTTGTCCGGCTAACCTCTTCTTGCGAAAGATAGCAATCATCATTACATTTGTATACAAGCATTTATCAAGGATACTCAGGACTAAAAAACACAAATCCCAAATTGCATATAACAAAGTAATAATAATAACCAATTGTCTCGGGCGCAGGAAATGGTCTTCACAAAAAACCATACATTAGCCATCACGAAATGGCCAAAAAAATCTTCGAAATTAAGTTGTAAAATCTTCTAGGAACATGTGCACCTGACAGAATGATTGAGCGATTTAAACTGAAATAATTTTTACCTGCACCCTGCACACAATAAAACCAAAATCCCCGTCTGTTAAAAGGAACAGCTGGTCATAAATTATATACAGATAGTCGAGATTGGTGCACTGTGGTTGTAAAGGCTTTGGATATATGACATTTGCATTTTAATGAGACTATTTTTATTGAACTATATTCGGTACGGATTGAATCCGTATCTGTAATTGAAACTTGATATTGGACTATTATTGTTAATGATACTAGTCATAATTGATATCGACGGTTGAAAGATAAAAGGTTAGAAGCGACATATTATATACATATTGTAATAAAGATTGCACTGCAATTTAAAGAATTATACTTTTTGATTTATGCTATCAAAATTTCACATATTTATTTTAGGAAACATTTTGTTGGGTGCAACAATAGCATTGGAAAATGGAATATTGAAGCATCCATTCATATTTGAAAAAATAATAAACAACGGGATGTAGCACTCCGGGAGTGGCCGAAGAGAGGACGCATAGCTGTTGTTTAGGTGAGATTCTAGTTAGAAGTTCTATGTGGTATTCATAAGCTTTATATTGAATCGTTTTTAGTATGAATATATTGTCTGTAGCGCCTCTACAGACAATTTGTCTTCTATTTGTCTTCTAAAGCTCTGGAGGGATTGAGAAATGCCGAAAGGTCTTAATCCCAATGAAAGAAAAATCCAAATCTGCAACCTCCATGTGGTAGAAGATGGGCAATATCTATCTATAGATGGCCAGTGCAGATAGGATTCGAGCGATTGCCGGTATAAGCAATCTCTCACTTACTGACCAACGGCTACGGGTGGATGAGTTGGTAAGTGATAAGGCACTCTTTTGTCCTAGAGTTGAGAAATCGACTCCAAAGGCGGATGAACCAAAGAAGTGGTCAACGGCAGAAGGATGTAGAAGTCAACGACAAACCACTACATTAAAGATCTTTAAATAGATATCTCTTGTCAATTATCATGGCTATTATAAATGACAATTTCATAACTACTGATCATGGACATCGGATACCAAGATCCGGCAGGGGAGGCAATTCTCAGTTAGACCGCGGGTCCCCCAGGTCGCCAACATGCGAAAACCCCGCGTCAGGCACAAAAATATAAACAAACTGCAGATAGGTACCTGGAATGTGAAGTCTATATATGAAGCAGGGAAGATCCACAATGTAATACATGAGATGAGCCGACTTAAAGTCAATATAATGGGACTAAACGAGACCAGATGGCCTAGATCTGGCGAAATCGAAGTCGACGGTGCCAAAATATACTACTCAGGAAATGAAGATATTCACCACTAAAATGGCGTCGCGATAGTGGTTGATCGCAGTTTTTGCCAGGCTGTAACTTGTTTTGTTCCTATATTGGAAGAGTGTCAATGATCACAGCACATAGAACTCTTAATATCACACAGGTGTACGCCCCCACTGCAGATAAATATGAGAAAGTAGAAGAGTTCTACAATGACATTAAAACAGCACTAGACAGCACCAATAATAGAGATATAACAATAACCATGGGGGATTTTAATGCCAAATTAGGAAAAGTTAAATTCCATGACATTATTGGTGAATTCGGACTAGAAATAAGGAACGAAAGAGGGGAAAGACTGATGGAATTCTGTCAGGAGTTTGAAATAAAAGCGACAAATAAGTCCTTTTAGTTACCACCACCTATATATACATGGAAATCACTTGTAGATAGCAAAGAAAAAATTATCAGAAACCAGATAGATTATATCCTTAGCAATAAGAGATACCGTAACTCCATCAAATCGGCAAAGACATATGCAGGAACAGATGTGTCATCATCAATCAGTTCGGTTTTCTGCCTAATAAATGTACTAGTGATGTCATGTTTTCTGTGTTACATGAGGTATATCTATCACTAAATAGTAACCTCTCCTCCGCCACCGTTTTCTGCCACTATTCCAAAGCCTTTGACTGCGTAAATCCCGACATTCTATTAAAAAATTAACTTTCTATAGAATTCGGGGTGTGTCTTTGAATTGGTTCAAAACTTACTTGGTAGGTAGGAAACAATTGGTTAGAATAAAAGACACCGACTCTAGTTGTAAAGATATTGAGTGTGGAGTACCGCAAGGTTCAGTATTAGGTCCCATCCTTTTTTTACTTTTCATTAATGACATCACTTACTTGATATTAAAGGGAAAATTTTTCTATTTGCTGATGATACCAGTATTACTTGGAGCAACTCTTAATATTTCAACGCTTCATTCAATTATAACCGCTGATTTGCTTATAATCAAGGTTGGTCAGACTCCAACTTACTTAGCTTTAACGTGGATAAGACAGTAGCATTATCTTATAAAGGAGTCATTCAACCCTTGCTTTTGAGTGAGAGCCAAATCAGTATCGTTAATTCCGTAAAATTTCTAGGTATCCTTATCGACAGTGATCTTAAATGGTCCTTGCACACTGACTCCTTAAGGAAGAAACTAGCCTCAGCTTGCTTTGCAATAAGATCTGTTTCGACGGAACTAAAATTATCTTCTGTCAAAATGGCATATTTCTCATTGTTCGAGTTCCATCTTTGATATGGGCTTCCATTTTGGGGTTCTAGTACAGCGGCCCAATTTGAGACAATTCGTTATCTAGTTGGTCTCAAACAAACAACTCATTGCAAGACCTACTTCAAAAATCACGGAGTTTTGACGCTTCCCTTTTTATTTATTTTGGAAACGGTTTGTTTGATTCGAAAGCATCTAAACATTTTTCCCGATAGACCTGATCATGGCTACTCCATTAGAAATTCGGATTTATAACGTTTATTTACCGAAAAAAACTATATAATCACCTTCCAAGAGAAAATAAATCCGCAACATATTTCATTAAGTTTCATAAGATGACAAAAATCTATCTGTCTGAAAGACCAAATTATTCAGTTGACGAGTTTCTTAGTGTATAACAAAGAAACACAATTAGTATTGTTTATAATTACATTTGGGTGTCTCAATTGTGGTACAATTTGTTTCATTTGTTGTTGTCTGTACAAATTATGTAAGTTATACAATAATTTTACTAATTTAAAATTGTATCGTTCTGTTTTTTTATTACATTTGTTTTGTTTTAGGCCGGTCGTCCTTTGGATGCGTTTTCGTCCGAATTGCGTTCGTCAGAAATCGGACGAAGAAGTGCGAAGCATCCCGTTTCATTGAAACCTATTGATGCTCGTACACTGCGTCCGAACTGCTTCGTACGAATTCGGACGAAAACATGCGAAGTGCGATCTATCCGAAACAAATGGGATTTTTCGCAGTTGTTATGACGAATTGATAGTCGATTTGTATTTGTAACAGAACGAGATGGATGTTGAAAAATTAATTACTTTAATTTATGAAAAAAAGCCTCTATGGGATATGACCGATAAATCATATCACATGAGAGATATACAAAGAAAATTGTGGCAAGAAGTGGCAGTTGAAATGAATACTAAGGGTAAGTTAAATCAAATTTAGGTGTCAGGTACCTATGATAATGTATTTGCAAACAAACAAAATATTTTGTCTTTGTTGTTTATAATGTAGAAAAGGCATATATGGGTAAGGCTCATTGAAATCCAAAATGTATTTGAATATTTTATTGATTTTAAATTATGCATTATACAATTCTTGAGATGAAAAATAAGTTTTAAATTTATCCCTGATGTCATAAGCTGAACTGGTGCCTCTGTTTTCACCCAAGGTTCCAAATCTTCCCGTTCTTGAATGTGTTTGATGAGGGATTTGCTCGAATGTACATGCTACTTGTTGCTCTCCTTCTTTATCAATTATAATGTTATGCAAGAGGCATATGCATTTAATAAGTTTATCGGCAGATTCGGGATTTACTTCAATTGATTTTTGTAATAATCTCCATTTGCTACTCATAATTCCGAATGCACATTCAACAACTTGTCTTGCTCGAGACAAACGCTCATTAAAAATTATTTCTGAAGGTCCTAATTTTGATACTGGAAAAGGTCTCATTAAATAAGTTTTTAGTGGATAAGCTTCATCTCCCAAAAGAACATGAGGTACTTTAATATTTGTTCCCGGCAGTGCACAATGTCTTGTAACACCTAATCCTCCGTTTTCAAGCTTTTGGCAAAGATTTGAATGCGAAAAAATACCACCATCACTTTCTTTACCGTACGCTCCCACATCAATTGCTATAAATTTGTAGTTTGGTCCAGCCACAGCTTGTAAAACAATTGAGAAGTATTGCTTGTAGTTTCGATACATACTTCCAGAGTGCTTTGGATTCTGTATGCGTATGTGTTTCCCATCTATGCATCCAACACAGTTTGGAAATTTCCACTTATTCCAAAATCCTTCAGATATAGATTCCATGTCTTCATTTTTCGGAAATGGCATATGTACAGTACCCAACTTGTCCCAAATAGCATCACACGTTTCGTGAACAATTCTACCCACCGTGACATCTGATATTCGAAACGAATACCCCAATGTCTTAAACGAGGAGCCCGTTGCCAAATACCTGAAATGAAAAAAAAACGTGATTAATTTGTAACGATTTTTTTTGTTTCAGTTGATGAACTAAAAAATAAATGGAGGGGGCTGCGAGACACATTCCGGAAGGAATTCAACAAGTCGAAAAAACAGAAATCTGGAGATGGTGCAGAATCGGTAGTTACCTCCAAATGGCCATATTATAAAATACTGTTGTTTTTATCTAAAACTGTTGAACGACGTAAACTGCATGGAAATATATCTCCGCAAAAGGAAGACAATAACAACTCTTATTCCGAAACAGAATCGACATTGGAGCCTGATGCAGACAATGCATACTCTCAATCAACCATTCAAGAGTCATCACAGCAAATTGTAAATACAGATATACAGCAGCCATCCACATCTGGTAATGAGGTTAAAAGTACATTCAGTACACCTAGTAGTACAACTATGCAAACTAAGAAAAACACAAACAGTCGTCTAAAATATGCTAGGAATTCCGAGGCAAATTCAATGGACGACAAGTTCCTCGAAATAGAAAGAGCCAAATTGGAAATATTGTGCCAACATAAAAATAGAGAAGATAGTGACAGTGAACGCCAATTCCTACTCAGTCTCCTGCCCTTTTTAAAGGCTGTACCTCAAAATCGACAAATGCTAATAAGAAGTAAGTTGCAGCAAGTATTTCTTGATGAGGAGCAATTATCTACAAGACACGCGCCCGGAGCATCATATCGTTCCAATGAAACAATTACATCAACACCGTTGCCTTCTCCAATGTCTTACACAGACACCGATTCCTCCAGAGCGTCATTCTATTGTAATGACTTAATATCAACACCACATCATTCTTCATCTTTGCAAAATACAGAATCTTCCGTGGTCTCACAATATTCAAGTGAAAGAAGAGAAGATGTTTCCTCTCAACAGCCGTTATCCATTCAGAACTATATTACTCACTTCAGCGCATAAAACAATGTATTTCTTTTCTTTGTATTTTTTAATAATAAAATTGGAAATGTTGCAACTACTGTATTTATTATAACTTACCTTAGAGTCACACTCAATCGTTCTTCTGGTGAAATGGTCTCACGGAAATTCGACATTTTTTTAATTGGTTCTCTTATGGCATCTAAAATATAGTTAAATGTATCCTGATTCATGCGATAGTAATCAAAAAACTTTTTCTCGTCCTTTTTCAAATCATCATATAAATGATGAAATTCTCCGAATTCTTTTCGTTTTGCTAATATGTCATTAACCCAACATTTTTTTCTTTTTAATTTTAATCGCCGTCTAACAAGGTAACTATTTTCCAAAAGAATATGATCCATATTAAGTATTAATAATTATTATAGTATGCTTATTTGATAAATTACTACATATGACTGACTTCGTACAATGCGAAAACTTGTCTATAGTGGACGATACCACATATGCGAAATCTGACGAAATTATTCCTCCGATTTCTGACGAAAATATTTTCGGACGAAAACGCATCCAAAGGACGACCGGCCTTATACTTTTTGTACTATTTGACTGATTTTTTTTGGCTTCGTCCATAAAATTGTTCAATAATTTTCAGTGACAATAAAGCATATTTCTATTCTATTCTATTCTAAGCTGAGTTGACAGACAAATGAAGAGGATTACAACGTTTAAAAAACAATCCAAAGTAGTAAAAACTGCAAAAATACGAATTTGTAGTATTTTGCCCACGTAATGCGACACCCAGAACGTTATGGAGTCCTCAATCTTATTATTCACGGTAAAATATGTGGAAACAGGGATCCCGGTGGAAGAAGAACATCATGGCTTCGTAACCTACATGAGTGGTTGAATCAGACTTCCCCGTCACTCTTCAGAGCTGCGATAAAGAAAATTGCAATAGCCAAAGTTAAGTAATGCACATGGACGAAAAGAAGAAAAACGTAGCTTTCCTTCGAAAAGCAAAAACTTCTAAAATTGTCTGTGACACCTAATTTCTGAATATCTGTGCTTCTCTGTTTATACTAAAATATTAAAGTCATAAAATCTTTATGCGATATTTTTGTCTTTGAAATAAATCAAAATCTAAAAATAAATAAGTATCACAGTTTCCCCTTTGTATTAATTCACGCATTCCGCATCACCAAGCAGACATTGCTGTAGGTATCCAAAGAAAACAAATTAGATAAAATTTGACATTAATAGCTGCGACATATGTTAGAAGCAGAAACACGGGTAGTAATATTTCAAATTAATTGGCCAAGAATACGTTATTACTGGACCTGAACAAATTAACAACTTCGATATACCTTTAAGCTAAGAAAAAAAGAAGTAATTTAACGGTCTAACGTCTAAAACGAGATCTACGGTATCAGAAAGTTGGCGCAAACGTGTTACCTACATAATTACGTAATCGGTGAACGTTTCTAGAATAAATCCGGGTTGATTTAATTGTGGTATAAATCTTCATTTGTGTCTTTAATTACACTCATTTCAGTTTTTACTCAAATACCTTCACATTCCTTACTAGTCGATTGAAGACTTCTTGTTTTTAATCATTTTTAAATGTTTATAATTTCTTTGTGGAATAGAATACGGAATTTTTTAATTGAAAAACAACAGAAATAAACCGATAATGATTATTATAAAATCCTTAAACAATATCCACAAATAAATTACACAGGGATGTGTTTTATAATACAAAAGAAAAAAATGAAGCCTACAAAAAGATGCTTACCCGAAGAACTAGAACAACTGTAGAGAATTACCAGACAAAGAGAAGAGAAGAAAAGAGGATACCAGTTAAATAAGGAACTTAAATATATAGAAAACCTCAACAGAGAAAAATAATTCAGGACATTCTATAAGAAAGATAAAATAAACAGAAAAGAATTCAAGGCAACCACAAGGCAATGCAGAAGTCAGAATGGTGACCTATTAACAACAATAAAAGATGTATTGAATGGATGGGTGGAATACTTGAGATTAGAGCACGCATGGAAAAGCTAGATCCACCTTCAATCGGATGGGGGCCTTCTTCAAGGGTCACAACCTCTCTCTTGATACAAAAGTAAGAATGCTGCGATGCTACGTCTTCTCTGTCCTTTTTTATGGTGATGAATCGTGGACCATGAAAGAAAATATGTGCAGAAAACTGGAAGCATTTGAGATGTGGCTATATCGGAGAATACTTAAGATCCCGTGGACTGGCCGAGTCACAAATGAGCGTGTCCTTAGAAGAATGAATAAGAACCGAGAGATACTGACCACCATCAAATTTTGAAAGTTAAAATTATTCGGACATATTATGCAAAATAAATCAAGATATGCTCTCCTTCAAGCCATGCTGCAAGTAAAAATATTTGGAAAATGAGGTCCTGGAAGAAGATCTTGGTTAAAGAACCTCAGAATCTGGTTCAATACAACATCTGTGCAGCTTTTCCACGCTGCTGCACATAAGATAAAGATTGCCATGATGCCAGAGGAGATATCTTTGAATGCTAAACCACAGGAATTACGTTTCTAAATGCAGCTTGTAAAATATTTTCCACAGTACTATGTCACCGTATGGCAAATATATGCAGAACAGATAGTAGGAAAATACCAGACTGGAATAACACTGGAATATGGAATATATACTCATTACATATTTATAGACTACAAAGCAGCCTACGACTCTGTAAATAGAAGGTAAATTTTCAAAGCAAGTATTATAGTAGGTTCAATATATTCGCTCCGTGGGTATCCCCTCTATTTACAGTCACGTGACACGCTGTCAGATTTGTGAGGACGTTTTAGTATTGAGTCTTATGGGATTATTTTGTTAAACTTAAATATTTTATTTTGTAGTGTTAATATCCGGATACAATTTTTAGAATTAATTAGTTATCTATTTATAGTAACATTTATATAGTTCAACAAAAATATTTTTTGTCGTTAATAAAGATTTCTTAACATAATCTACGAAAATGAGGTTATATATACATGATCAACATCCATGGTACAATGAATATGTTCATTGTACCATGCACAAAAGCGTCCTGATAAAATTTCGAGCAATCGCCACCATGAGCAGGTCAGTCGATTTTGCTTTGACACTTTGTTAACCATCGGGGCGAATAATAAATCAGTGCAAATCATGGTCTATGCTGACTATATCAATATTGTTGGGAGAACGAAAAACGCTGCAAAAGAGGCGTAGGTAGCATTAAAAGAATCAGCTACAAAAATGGGTAAACACCAACAAACCGAATTATATAAAAATAAGCACGCAACCACAAATCCTACGACCACTTATTATAGAAAACGACGTCATCGAAACAGTGAACGAATTTGTATAGCTGGGCGCTCCTTAACATTGAAAATAATACTACCCCAGAGATAAGCCGCAGAATTTGAACAGCAACAGATGCTAGTTTGGGATCAATCTCCACCTTAGATCCGCAATTATGTCGAGAAATACAAAAATAAAACTCTACAAAACAATAATATGCCCAGTCCTAACATATGGTTCAGAGACCTGGACTCTAACAAAAAGTAATGAAAATATGTTAAGATGTTTCGAAAGAAAAGTACTAAGGCGAATCTATTGAGCAGTGAATGAAAATGGAGTGTGGAGAAGATGATACAACTTCGAGGAGGATAAAAGCGACGAATAGGGACGACTGGAAGACGTAGGAAGACCCACACAAAGTTGTAACGCCAGAATGATGATGATACTGAAGTGTTTTATAACTCTTGCAAACGTTCAATACGATGTGGTACTAAAAGAGTTATCATTTTTTAATTTTACACTATATTTAAAAGATATTAAAGCGATATTTACAGTAAAATGCAGTTGTCAGTAGTAATATCCCTAGGACATTGATAACAGACGAGATAATTTCATGACAATCGAAAGCTCGTTCCTTGGTACAGCACGAGCCGAAGCTGAGTGCTGTACCAGCAACGAGCTTGAGAAATTTGTCATGAAATTATGAGGCATTCATCAATGTCCGAGGGATATTCGGCGGATAATTTTTCGAAAAAAAAAATCATAACTCAACATAACGAAACATTTATTTATTAAAAGTACAGTTAGTGAAAGTACAATTATTAAAATTTAAGTTAACATTAGATTCGTTGCTGTTCTCTACTATAGAAGATCTATTCCACGCTAGTATTTATAATCTGTGTGGTGTTCTTGATCGAGATTCAAGTATGGTTTTATAGAAACGTGACATTTTGAAATTTATTTGGATGAAGTTGTCAAACTCGATCGTGTTGTCATAGGGATTGAAAATTGCACTGAATGCAATTATCAGTCTAATGTTGACATGATTGGGTGAAATTGTTCCACATGACACAAAATGACGAAATTTGAATGGTTGTTAGAACAGTCGAAAAATTATCAATATAATTTTGTAGTTACTATTTAAATCTAGATCTGATCTCTCTAATGTTTCTTAATCTTAAGATGTTTCTTAAGTTCGACTGCTTAGATTTGCCGTCAAGTGTCATATCTTCACCCCTCAGTTTTACTCAGCTTTTAGAATACATTCGGAAGTGATATTTCACTATACTATTAGAACGGCTACAAAGGAGTGGGTAGCTCACAAATCTCTGGAATGGTGGAGGAATTCACCAGGACAAAGACAGGCGAAACAGTTCATTAAAGAACATTCGCCAAAATTTACGGCAGACCTAATTAGCAAAGATAGGAAAACAGTCAAAGCCATAGTAGGTCTTCTAACAGGGCACTGTAAGCTGAATAGGCACTTGAAGCTAATGGGATTATCAGATGATGACCTGTGCTGATTCTGTCACCTCGAAGAAGAAACGGCAGAGCACATTTTATGTCAGTTGTGACAGTTCTGGCAAATGTGCGGTTTTTTGCATTAAGAGAAGAAAATCCACCGGCAAACAGCTACATGGAAGGTACAGTCTTGAAGCTACTAGACTTTATAAAGAGGGTCAGGCTAGAGAATGTTGTCTAGGACTAGAGGGCCACAATAGATCTGAAAAGGTCGCAGTGGGAATAGGCCGAAAGGCCACCTCTCTTAATGTACTCTAATCTAATACTATTAGAATATTTTTGTCTGACCACTACTGAATTATATTTATTTGAATTTTGATCCATAACATGCTTAATTGCTTGGCATCCCATATTTTTGCCAGTAGGCTACACCAAGTTTTTTTCTTATTTATTTTATATTAAATCATATGAAAGGTACTTTACTGTTCTTCTCCAATCACCAGTTACTTAAGAAGCTGTATGGAGTTTAAACTATTATTATATACCATAAATTCTAAAGTTTCTCCTTTTCACATCTCCTCAGACAACAAGCAAAAACATTCTCAATTTAACCACCGAAGGTTAGGTATGAATTCTTATTATATATTTTTAATTATCTCGTACCAGCACCACTCCAGAACCACGATAAGTAGTTATTTTCAAAAGCCATACGTTATTAAGGATAACAATAATTTTAAAAATGTGTACACATGAAGGTACTTAAAACAAGGAAAAATGTTCAATAAAAAATTGTCCGCTGGCTGAATATAACAAATTTATCAAAAGAAATATTCGACCACCTAAGTTGTGTGACCTCACACCATTCAGATTAAATCTCTTTATTCTTGAACATAGGCGCAACGGATAGCGAGCGCCTGAAAGAAGAAATGCATTATATTAAGCTCACCTATCAAGTATATATATATATATATATATATATATATATATTATATATATATATATATATATATATCTTTGTGATATTCAAAATCTTAGTGCACCAAGCAATTAATTAGCTAATCAATTAATTAATTAAAATTATTTAAATGATATGATTATGATTCTATCACACTTTTTAATTCTCTTATCTCAGGGTTATATTCGTGCTTCAATATCTATGCTTTACATGTGAAAGGTAAGGTCCAAAGAATACCGGAATAATAAAAAACATATATGATATAACATTATATAATTGAAATAAAAATAATGAAATAAAATTCACACTCAAATGTTTTCAATAAACAATATCTCATATAATGATTCTCAAAATTTTGTTCTACGTACGTGAACCTTCAAAATTAATGGTACAAACAATATTAGTTAAAATCTCAAAATCCGAATTATTATTCTAAATCTCCTAATCAAAATATTTATATCTTTTCTAAAGTAATTGTAAAAATTGTGTTATCAATAAAAGAAAAACTGCAGAAAAACAAAACTATCTCTCTATGATGATGAGTGATCCAAATCCTTGTTCCTTGTAGCCTACACTATCTATTCTTAGCAGCTCCCTAGGTAATCAGCAATCTTACAAAAAATTGTTGCAAGTTTATCGTCCTTAATGATCTCCTTCAAATGCACGAATCGTTCAAATTATGCTAGCCTCTTCTCCTCTCGATAAACTAAATCTCTCGTTGGCCTGAGTGAAAAATGACTCTTGGAATATCTTCTCTTTACGATAAACTGAATCTCTCGTTGCCCTGAATAGTGACTCTGGAATATAAGTAGAAATAATATTACTTACCCGCTTCCATTATCTAAGATTTCACTTAAGCTCCTCACGTCACTCAAATATATTTTAACAAAGAAAATAATTTATGCATATCTTACGTTTTGTTCAATATAGTAATCCAAAGATAAAGGACTTACATTTTTAATGTTTGTAGTTTATTATTCGACTTATCTGAATTATTTTAATTTTTTGAATTTGAAATATTTTAAGCAAACCATATTTTTCTCGATTTTACATATTTATATATATAATATAATATATATATATAATATATATTATATATATATATATATATAATATATATTATATAATATATCAGAGACTAATTAAGATATTAAAATTTTTAGATTTAGACAAATTATACAAAGATTTTACTTTTTTAAGTGCTCTACAGTTTTATAAATATAATTTGCATTCCCAAATTTTGCTCACATCCTAATTTCCAGTGTTTTTTGTCGAAGCAATCTTCAGTTTCTATATCTCTAGCGGTCATTGCATCTTCGACATTTTCTCTCCAGGACTATCTTGGTCTAACTAAAATACTACATCAGGCTGCTCAAAGACAAACGCATAGAACAGAGTGTAAAACAGTACATATATCCATAGCAATTTGAATACCAGGAGCCTCAAAAATTGCATAGAGTTTCACAAGACATACAAGAAAAATTCCTCAACTACCAAAAATTAAGAAAAATCGTGGGTGATAAATGAGATTCTATATATGATAGAAGAGAGGCAAAAGATCAAAGATCAACGCACAAGACATTATACAAAAGAATAGACAAAGAGATCAAAAAAACAATCTTTGAGAAAGCTTGGGGCCTTCGAGATATGTGTTACAGGCGAATCTTACGAATTTCATGGGTCCTACGTAGAATGGGCAAGGAATGCGAGATCAATAACACAATCAAAGAGCGCAAATTAGAATATCTTGGCCATGTTATGAAAAATGAACACAGATATGGGTTATTGCAACTCATTTGAGAAGAATATCTTGGCTTCAAAACCTAAGGAAGTGGTTCAATACGTCTACAATTGGACTATTCTGAATCTCTGCAAGTAAAGTTAAAATAGCTATGCTGATTGCCAACATCCGGAATGGATAGGTAACGTAAGAAGAAGAAGGCGGAGTCTATTTTGCTATCTTTTTTCATCATATTTTTCAGTCATTCTCTTCAGGTGTTTATACTAGATAAGTATTTTGGCTTTAATTTTATCTATTATGTCTAGATTAATTTTCATTTCTGTCCCAATATCTTCGTTCTTCACCCTATCAAGTTTAGTGGGTCTGCAACAAACGGAATACTGGAATTAAGACTACCACGTCCACCAACACGTTGGACTGATCTAAAACGTTGCCGCAAGAATTTGATGCAAGAAGCACAAGATTTAAACAGACAAGCGAAGAGTTAATGATGATATTCTGATAATAACCGCTTATCTTTAGCTTTTAAGATTTAACGAATATTCCATAAAAATTTAATAAAATTGGTGAATGTGTAACCGAAAAACTGCGCCTCTGAAACCATACATAATTCTTGTGCAACAAAACCATTCTGATTTTCAGTCTACTGAAAGATTAAGATAACCGGTTGCGGTAATAATGTGCCATTAAAATTAAAACAGTTATCTAATGAAAAGTATAGGTTAAGAGGTTTATTTTTTTATATAAGTCTTTGATCATAGTATATTAGTTAAATTTTTGTAACATCTTTTAAAACTTAAGAAAGGATTCAAAACTATAAACGCAACTGTTCAAAAAATCCAGAATAATACGGATAAAAAACTGAACTTACAAACTCTTGTTTAAGTTCTTTCTATTTAGAATAAATATTTTTGTTCAAAGCAAATAGTAGCACAAGGTCTGTCGATGAAAACAATATTAAAAGTAGGTCAAAAATATTAACAATTATTTGGAACTGATAAAAGCATAAGTAAGTAAAAACTTGTTGATAAAACTTAATATTATCAGTAACAAAACCAAAACCATCACCATTTTGGCTTTTATTTGATGGAGAATCGTGTTTAATAATCAGCAACACTGAGTACGAAGAGCTATAACAAATCTTTGAGGGAAAGATAGATGAAAACAAGAAGTATAGGTCGAAAGAACAAATCGTGACAGAAATATAAGAGATTGGACGGACACAAATGGAAATAACCTAATAAATGCA
The DNA here is from genome assembly GCA_918026665.1 of Diabrotica balteata. NCBI lineage: Eukaryota > Metazoa > Arthropoda > Insecta > Coleoptera > Chrysomelidae > Diabrotica > Diabrotica balteata. Next base: position 14,308,867 of record OU898277.1, on the reverse strand, counting down.
GCCCAGTAGAGAAACGAATTTTTCATAATGGTCGACAACCTCGACAGAGATGACACATAGGAGAAGCCTTATTATTCTTACTAATTACGAAATAACTAAAATGGAAATGGAAAAGAGTTAGAAACGTAGATCCAGAGAGCCGATAAAAGAATGTTACATATATTTATTTTATATGAGTGGATATCAAATACACAATAAACAATACACAATTAACTTAAAAATAACGTTATTTAAATAGTGTTTTACTAGCAAAAGGTCATCTGAATAACTTGGCACTACCACGATAATCACGAATGCAGACTATGTTACAAAGAATCTGAGAGATACTTTTGGCGTCTTTATATGCAATCAAAGAATTTACAGTTAACTTTAAATATGTTTTCGTATATGAAAGAACCAGTAATTATTTTTTAAACATAATAAATCATCTAATGTCGTATTCTTAGGGCCTCCGCGCACTAGGCAACCTGGCTGCGGCAGCCGTCATATATGGGCAGCCAGTTATAACAGCCAATCGACAGCCAGTTGTGTCCATTCTTTAAGAGCGAATATAAGTATAAAGCGATACGGACGTGGAAGTGACTAAAGTTATTATTTACTGTTTGTCTCGCAAAAAAAACGCAAAATAAAGAAAAGGCTGGTAAATAGCCCACGGAAATCGTATTGGTAATTTCTTTTCCTCCTCGTTTCTCCCTTCTCGCTCATTGGAATCTTCAACAGATGTACCCCAAATTGCCTTTCTTTGCACCAATACGCCTCTCAGCTTCCCGACTTAATTTTATGGTGTCAAAATCATTTTAAAAAACTTCGAGGATACGTCTGGCTGACACAACAAGTCCGCGAAAGACTGAAGGGTGCAACAGGCAAGTTCTAGTGGCTGCTGCGGCTTGGGATTCTTGTCTGCCTAGTGCGCGGCCTCCCGTAAACCGTCTGGGTTTGAGTGGCTGCCTAGTGTGCGGGGTTCTTAGCAACTGTCTAAATAGTTACTGAAAGGTGTTTAATAGCGTATATATATATATAAAAAATATGAAAAGCAATTTATTGAACAACACACAGTTTGGTTTAGAAGTACAATGGACCCAAGGAAAGCACTGTTTGCAATGACGATGCTATTACAAAAATGCAGGAACTATTCTAAGTATGTTCGTATATTTTATAGATTTCCAAGAAGCATTTGACCAAGTTCAACACGGTATACGGTTCATTAAGAAACATAAACCTAGTTCAAGGATATTACGCTAATTAGAAATCTATACAATTAAACAGCGGCAGTAAGGGTAGAAGACAAACCAAATAGGAATTCAAAGAGGAGTCAGACAGGGACGTGTATTATCACCACAAACAATTGTTTAGTGTATACTCGCAATTAACATTTCAAGGAGTACTATAAGAAAGAACCGACTGGGTAAGAGTTAGAGACAACATTATTAATAACATAAAATTTGCAGACTACGCCACAGTTATATGGTGATCAAAAAAACCCCTATCGACTACTGACACTGGAATGTAAACAGCTAGAGAAGGTCGACAAGTATAAATACCTAGAGCTATCATAAACTCCAAATCATGAGAGGATACAGCGGAGCAATGACAAGGCTGATCTCTTCGTACTTAAGCAACCGTAGTTTTAGAGTCCGGATAGGACAAGTCCTGTCCCGAACTAGGGAACCCGGAGGCTGGAGTGCCCCAGGGAGCGGTACTGGTCACCTCTGCTGTACACGATATACACATCAGACATACCTAGAACACTAGGTACATTACTAAGTCTCTACGCCGACGACACAGCGATAGCGACCAAACATAGAAATGGAGACATAGCGGTCAACAATCTACAGAACAGCGTTAGACGACATTGAAGAATTGAGTCTAAAGTGGAAAATTGCAATAAATTCAGACAAGACGCAAGCTGTACTTTTTAAAAAGAGGCGAGAACAACCGGAAGAACAGGTAACTGTGCAAGACACTCCCATTGAGTGGAAAAGCGAAGCAAAATACCTCGGTGTAATAATGGATAAAGGACTAACTTTTAATAAACACGTAGAAGCTATGATACAAAAAGCCAACATGGCAAGAGCCGCAATAAGAGGCCTAGCAGGAAGGAAAAGCAAACTTCGTATCAAAACCAAAATAAGACTAATAAACAGTATAGTCCTTCCTATACTGACCTACGCGTCACTTGCATGGGGACATATATGCAACACAACCAAAAAGAAAATACAGGCTCAACACAACAAAAGCCTAAGAGAAGCGGTAAACGTACCAAGATACGTAGCTGAAAGACTCCTTTTCAGAGAACTACAACAAATCAGAGTGACTGACACTATGAAGGAAAAGGCGAGGATAAAATTCGCAGAACTAGAGAACCACCCAAGTCACATTCTACGAGAGACAATGAGGTATGACGCTTTCCACAGATGGAAGCACAAAAGACCTAAACAACAAATAGTAGATTAAAGTAAAACCAGAGAGAGAAACAAAAAACCCCCCAGATGGACAAAACTCTACAAAAAGCCCAGAGTGAGAAGAAACTCCAAATTCATAATACATACACAAGGAAGATAGTTCGTAGCTCAAATCACCCAGAATATCGCACATCGCCTCGTTCACAGTGGGCCCAGCAGCTCAACTAGGATACAATCTATATTGTGGTATCGTATAATATTTATATATTTTCCTTATTATAATATAGATTATACACTAATTATGATTTTTTGTCCACAGGTCACCTACAAAAAAAATTACAAAAAACACAAAAAACCGGCTTCGGCCACCAAAAAAATCAAAAAATACTAACAAAAACCGGCTTCGGCCACCAAAAAAAACTAACAAAAACCCAAAACCCGGGCACGTAGGGCCCAACCCCTTGAGCACCAAGTCGCCGAACTGAGCCGGGACTCAGAGCGGAGACTTGAGGCCCAAGTAAGCAATTTTAGTTCGCGGATAAGCCATATTAAGATAACAGGAATAAAGCGGAGATGCGCTGTCCTGAGTTTTTGCATTCGGTTAGGAAACCATGTTGGGGTTCTATTACCCAGGACCTCCACATGAAGAGCATTTGGCTGATTGTTGTGCCTCTATAGCGAATCAGATTGCTATAGGGGGGAAAGGGATGGTCTAGAGCATTGGAGCACGGTGGGGTGACTCCTGTTTTTACTCGAGTTAACACACCTTGCTCCAATGAATTGTTACACCCGATCGTACTACCTGGGTGAACATTTCTCATAGGCTGGGTTTAATCAAATTGCTTGCTTGCTTAAACTCCAAAATCAGACCCAGATGTGGTGATAAAAGTCAGAATAGAAACAGCCCGAAAAGGATTACTTGTAAAATACAACTCAATATTCTCATTCAGTTTAACCCTTAGATTGCGGTTCGTAGAATGCTAGATTGGTCACGTCACGGCTGCTACATGGAATATAAACTTGGACATTGAAATCCCACTCCATAAACAAATTGGAGGCATTTGAAATTATGGAAGCGTTTAAAGATATGATCGCTAAGCTTCGTTAGAAGACGTAACTAGAAGAAGAGCTATCTTGAGAAGTAGTTGAAAGAGCTGGTTTTATATGTAAATATGACTACAATAATAAATGAAATTTTTCTTTATTATTATATCCCTTATTGTAGCACTTTTAACAGTTTATCTCAATTATTGGTGACATGATATTGGTGAATATCATGTCACCTATAGTTTCAATGAACTGTGTTAGTTGTGCAATCTTCTTGATCTTCTCTTATCATCTTTGATTATCAAAAATGTATCCGTTTTAAGGTTTCCCGCGGGACAGCGGGAAACGGGACTTGTTATGCGTACGCACTTTTCCATATGTCCCGTCTTGCAGGTAATTTCGCTGTCCCGTAAAACTAACTTAAATTATATTTTCTAAATAAGTATTAAAAATAATGAACTCTTTTTCTGGCCCAATGTAAATTTGATTTTCGTCTTTTTGTTGTCCGTTTATTTCATAATTTATTTAGACGTCGTATATTACTCCTTGCGCTCTTTTACTTGAATTTAATTGTTATTTCCATAATTATGTTCAATAATTCATTGCAGATCAACACTATTTTAAGAATACTACAAACTTGAGAGCTATAATTGATCATCTTCAACGATTTATTACTTTATTTACATTTAAAACCATTTCTAATATATCAATTATATATTTTTTTATCTAAATGAGTTCACTGCAAGTGGTGGAATATCTCTTGTGTTATTCTACAAGATATTTTCAATCGCGCTTGACCTTGTCACTTGACCTTCTTGAATGGTTAATTGACGGACGTGCTTGACGTACGATATACATTTACATAAATATCGTATTATTGGAAATTGAATCGTGCATATTAAAATAGAAGCGTCAAAGACGTAACAGATACGCGAAATAGGGTGTTGGAAAAGTTCTTGGTGTGTTCCGCCGTGAAGATGAGGTCTAGGTCAAGAAATTCCAAAATATTATTAGGATGAATTATTATAAAGAATTTTATTATTGCATTGACACCAATATTAAACGGAATTTGTCCTATGAGACTAAAAGGTAAATTGCATAATCTGACATTTGTAAATAATATATACATCAATAAAAGATGCAGAGGAAAAAGAAGTGGTAGACAATTCTACGAAGTTGCAATATGTATTGCAATAATAAAAAGCGGGAATCAAACACTTTTTTTAAACATAGCTTTATATAATTTAAACAATCAAAAGCGGACTTGACAATGACAATCATAAGGGTTTAGAAAATAAATATTTAAAAAATTTCAAAATTTTATCAAGGAAGTTGGAAAATCATCATCATCATTCGTTTTTCCATTATCCTTATCCAGGGTTCTTCTTTTTCACTTACCATATCAGAATTATGCGACGTTAGGCTTCTCGATCTTCTGCCACATGAAATAATATTGTCCTGCATTTGATAAATGTCTATTCACGATCCTATTCACGAATGTTTTTAACCAAGAAACCTGCTTTCTTCTACGCCTACAACGGCTTTCTATTTTGTCTTTAAGGATCAGTTATAGTATTCTTTATCGATTTTCCCTTACTACATGTCTCAGATGAGACATTTTCTGGTGTTCAACAGTCTTTAGCAATTCTCTATCTTGTTTATCCACTATCATTTGTTGAAAACATAAGAAGAGCATGCATATAAAGATGACAAATGGATGGGTGACAAAACGAAAACAGGAGTGGAACAAACATATCACCAGAATGGCAGAGGATAGAATATTACGAATAGCACCGAGATAGAAGCGATAAGAAATTAAAGAAAAACCATTAAAGGAGAAGACTTTTGATGTAATTAGTTGAGAACAATGGCGATCTTAAACTAAATACTCTTAACTGTATTAATATTACAGTACCGATTGTGTCTCTCTCTGTATATCGATCTCTCCTTATAACGATGAAAATTCCCGGTCCCTTGCATATCGTTATAGAGAGAGAGGACTGTACATCAATAAAATATGCAGAGGAAAAAAGAAGTGGTAGACAATTCTACCGAAGTTGCAATATGTAATTGCAATACTAAAGCTGGAATCAAAGCCATTTTTTTAAACGTAGCTTTATATAATTAAACATCAAAAAGCGGACTTGACAATGACAATCATAAGGGTTTAGAAAATAAATATTTAACAAAATTTCAAAATTGTATCAAGGAAGTTGGAAAATCATGTATCATCATTCGTTTTTTCCATTATCCTTATCCAGGGTTCTTCTTTTTTCACTTACCATATCAGAATTTATGCGACGTAGGCTTCTCGATCTTCTGCCACATAAAATAATATTGTCCTGCATTTTGATAAATATGAGTCTATTCACGAATGTTTTTTAACCAAGAAACCTGCTTTCTTTCTACGCCTATACGGCTTTCTATTTGTGTCTTTAAGGATCAGTTATAGTATTCTATATCGATTTTTGCTTACTACAATGTCTCAAGAGACATGTTTCTGGTGTTCAACAGTCTTTAGCAATTCGCTATCTTTGTGTGATCCGCTTTCTTCTTCTTCAAGTGCCATCTCCGCGGCGGAGGTCAGCAATCATCATAGCTATTCGGACTCTTGAGACGGCTGTTCTGAAATGTTCATTTGATGTACATATGGTGGGTTCTCTTAATGACACAATCTGGAAGAACAAACACCTAAGACAAGATACAAAAACAAGAATCTATAAAGCAGCAATTAGACCTATATTAAACATACACGGCAGAGACAAGACCTGACACATCTTAAAACAAGACGACTACTAGAAACAACAGAGATGAAAATACTCCGATGAATATCAGGAAAAGTCAGTCTATGGATAGGGAGAGAAGCGAAAACATAAGAAGAGCATGCAATATAGATGACATAAATGGATGGGTGACAAAACGAAAACAGGAGTGGAACGAACATATCAGCAGAATGGCAGAGGATAGAATAGTACGAATAGCACGAGATAATCACCAAATGGACGAAGAAGTATTGGCAGACCAAAAAAAAGGATGGTGGACAATTTATGAGGCTAATATCGAAGAAGAAACAGGCTTTAAAAGCCTATATACTAGAAGGAGGAAGAAGATGTACATACGTACCACTCTCTCAGGTTGCGCAGCCATGACATTCTACAGCCATCCCTATGCTTGTCTTTTCCTGCATAATCAGTTGGAGCAAGGTGTATTTCTCTCCATGTGTAATATGTCAGAGATATTCCAATTTTCTTGTTTTAATTGTATTTAAAATTTCTACTTCTTTATTCATCCTTCTCAGATTCTCTTTGTTTGTGACGTGTTCTGCCCACGATATTTTCAGAATTCTTCTATGCACCCACAGCTCGAATGATTCCAGTTTTGTCATTGATGTCGCATTCAAGGTCCAAGATTCCATTCCATAAAACAAAGTCGAAAAAACATAGCACCTCGCCAACCTAACTCTTAGTTTCCAATTTTAAATCCCTTGTACATAGCACTCTTTGTTCACTTTTGTTGACATTTGCTCTAGCCTTGTCTATTCTGATTTTGATCTTCTGAATGTAATCATTTGTAGAGTTAATCATTGTTCCCAGATATGCATATTTGTCCACTTTTTCGTGCGTTGGTTCCGTACTCCATATTTCCAATGCTTCAATTCTGTTCATGGTTAATACTTTTAGTATAATATTTTCTTCATTCAATTTTGAATTCCAAAGCATCATTTTACAAAAACTGATGAAATCCAATACTTTTATCGCTGTTAATTAGTTTCCCTTCTGTATTGTCAATAATTACAGATACAATATTATCATTCGCGGTGTATTTCTGCTGAGTATGTGCTGTTTACGCATTTTTTAAGTTCACAGTTCATCTACGGTTTATATATTCGTTCTTATATTGTTATTTGCTATTCTTTTTTAATTTTAGTTGTTCTTCGCTTCTTGTTGTGTCTCTAAAATGCGTTATTATTCTCTGGATGCTCTGTATCTAATTTTAACAGTTTTTTTTAATTTATATGTAGCAGCCGCTTCCAGAATCGTTTTACACTTTCTAAGCCTTATGTCAAAATATATACAAACTAAAAGCTCCTGAAGGAGCTGAAGCTGTTTTGACACTTAAAGATCCTTTTTGTGTGGAGGATCATCCCGTTCTATGTTTGGCTTTACAGTTTTTACTGTATGGCTGGTTGATTTACATACTCCTTAAGTTTTCTTCCACTTATTGTCTGCATTTCAGTTTAGGTCTGTCTCCGATTCTTTTACCTAGTGGTATCCATTCCGGTATAACTCTTAACGGATTGCTCTTCTCTTCTTCTGATTATATGTCCGTACCATCTAATTCCCTGTGCTTTTATTGCTCTAACTATGTTCCCCTGACCGATCCATTCTTGTATTTCGTGATTCATCCGTTGTATTGCATCCTCTTCGTTTTCCCTCTTTGGTTTCGGTATGATTTTCCTCTCAAAAACTTTCAGTTGTTATTCTTCTCTTGCTGTTAATGTAAATGTCGCTGCAGCATATACTACTATTGGTCTTATGGTCGTAGATTTTCATTTTTATATTTCGGCTTATCTTATCTCTAAACATTTTTTATTTCTATAGAATGCTGTAATGCTTCTATTCCGCTTGAAATCTTCTTTTTATATCTCTACTTTCATTTCTTCTGTTGACTAATACTCCCAAATATTTAACGTTTCAACCTCTTCGAAGTTGTGGCGTCTTTGTCAGTTCTGTCACTTCTCTTTCTTGTTTACGTTGATGTATCTTGTTTTATTTACATTTATTTCTAGTCCACAGTTTGGCTTCTTGCATTTGACAGCTTTTTTATTATCTTGTCTAGCGATGGAATAAATAGTACCGTTGAGAGCGCATCTCCTGGTCTTACACCATTTTGTATTTTTATTATTTCTGTTCTTTCCCTTCCAGTGTCTATTGTTGCTTGGGAATCTCGCATTATCATATCTATCATTCTTATAATTTTATTCAGTATTTTACTCTCTTGTAAGACTTGGATCAATTTTCTTTTGTTTAGTATGTCAAACGCTTGTTTAAAGTCTAGGAAAAGTATATGCGTTTCTCTGTCGTACTCATATGTTTTCCGTGTCACTTGTTTTTGCGTATGTATAGCATCTATCGTGGATCTTCCTTTTCTGAAACCGTACTGGTAATCTCCTAGGCTTTGTGGTGTGTATGTTGTTAGTCTATCTCTAATTATACCAGTCACTACATCATACATGTTCATTCAATAAATTAATTCCTTGGTAATTTTTACATATTCTGTGATCTCCATGTTTTGGGATTGTCATTACAATTCCCTTCTTCCATTCTTCGGGCATTATTTCCTTACTCCATATAATCTGTATTGGTTCATAAATCTTTCTGTATAGTGCCTCCCCTCCGTAGTTCTGCACATATTCCGTTTTCTTCCGCTATTTTCCCGTTTTTTAGTTTGCATATTTTATCTTTCACTTCTGTATAGGCCAATTCTTCTTTATCTTCATCTTATTCCGAGTTTATTATTGCTTCTCTTTCTTCTTCTCTACTCGTTTTCTGGATAAATATATTTTCTTCAAAATATTTCTGTTTACTTTTTTCTGCTACTATACCTACATTAGCTGTCCGTTTTTGGTTACCTAGTTTTAAGTATTAGTACAATGATTTGAGTTGTGTCTTTTATTTTCTGTTTCTATTTCATTCATAACTACCTATTCAGGAATTCTACATTATTCACTGCCTTTCCTCGCTCAACCGATTTCCATCTCTCTCTCTCTCTCTCTCTCTATCTGTATCTCTCTCTCTCTCTTACTCTCTTTAGGCCTCTCTTACTCATGGTATCGTCTACTTCGTTCCTCCATGATCTTCGGGGTCATCCTCTTTTCCTCCTCCTTATGGGCTCCATTCGGTTATTCTCTTTATCCATCTGCTTTCGCTAGTTCTTCTTACATGCACCATACCACTTTAGGTCTTTTTCTTTTCTTTAGTGTTCTATATACGTTAGTACGTCTGTTTCTATTGATGTTCTTTGCTTTATTTCGTCATTACTTCTCATATCAATTTTTGTTACTCTGCAGCATGTTCGCAGGCATTCCATCTCTGTTGCTACTATCTTACTGCTGTTTTTGTTATTTATAATGCAATTTTCAGCTCCATATGTCATAATACTTCGCACTACTTAATGTTTTAAAAATCTGTGTTTTTGGCTTCATATTTAGGTGTCTATCCCACTATACTGAGTTAAGTTGTCGGATTGTTGTTCTTGTTTGTCCTAATCTTTGCTTAATTTCTCCCTCTGCTGCTGCCTTTTTCGTAATTATAAACCTCAAGTATTTAAATTTATCCTTTTCTTTGATTGTTTCGTTGTCGTCAATCTGTAGATCTTCTATGTCTTCTTCACTCTGTTTTCGCGAGGTTAATATCTAGGCCAGCCTTGGTATAGGTATTCTTCTTGTAGTTTCTTCATCATGTAGCTGAGATCTTCTTGGTCTTGTGCAATCACTACTTGACGTCTGCAAAGCAATCTCGTAACTTCTTTTACTTTTTTTGTTATTCAAACAATTTCTTTGTCTTGTTCCTTTGATCTTTGTATTTTTCTCGTTTCTCTTCTTGACTTGTGCTTAACCAGTTCAATTTTATTTTAGTATTTTCTTCCACTGCTAGTTTGCACTCATCGTCAAACCAATTATTTCTTTTTTCATTTTGCATTTTGTCAACTATGTTCCAAGGTACTGTTGTTTGAATTTTCTCTCTGTCAAATGAGGTTTTTGTTATTAAAAGGATTGTTTAGACTGCGGCAAATCACACCTAGTAGAAAGCTTAGAATGCATAAACGATAAAAGTTTAGACATTAGTAGACTTGTTTAGCACAATATACAAAACACGACATACCGAAATAATGCTTACACGCCACCTTTGGTGCTATTTTAAAAAATACAAACGCTAAAAACTGCAGCCAATACAGAATAATATCATTAATAATTCATGTTTTCAGATTATTCTTGAAAACAATATATGTTCAAACTTCAGAAAGTTCTATAAGGTAAATGCACTAGTACTTGACACTGTACCAGTAGTTGACATTTTCCATTTTAAGCATAAATAATAAGCTTTTCCAATTATTTTTAATGTAATTATTACCATCATAGTTAACTAGTGTCATTTATACATCTTCTCTGTAACTGTAGAATTATTTAACTTTGAAACAGAAAATTCCCACCAAATTTTTGTCAAAGTGTTGTGTGAGCTTCAAGTGGCAACAAGTTTTCTAAACAAAAGTATTAAGAAGGTAAGTTTAAAAAAATTAATATTTATTGATTAAATTGTGAATGACTGTAGTTTTAGATATATCAATATATTATATGAATATTAAGGTAACATCTTGCTAATGTTTTAAGTTTGTTTTATTCTCAAAACAAAAATTAGGCTAGGTGTCAATTACTAACTCACAAATACACAAAAATACTAGTAGTTGACATAGGTGTCAACTACTAACCATTTATACTGAGACTGTAAAAACTTAATATTTTATTGTTATTTTCATTGTATATAATGTGTACACTTATATTTTAAATATCACGTAAATGTATCCACTCTATCTAGTAGTTGACACTATGTCAACTATTGAAACACTTTGGATGTCAACTACTAAAACAAAAATTTTAAATTTCAGTTAAAAATATGCCTCCTATAAAAGGACAAATGTTCCAATATACAGAAGAAGCTATGGAGAAAGCTATTGAGGAAGTTCTATGTAGAAAGCCAGTTTCAGCAACATTTAACATTACACACTAGTAGATTTTGCAGTGAACATGGTATTATATTGGTAGCCCTTCATCCAAATGCAACACATTTGCTTCAGCCAATGGATGTTGCTGTATTTCGTTCTTTGAAAGGGGGTTGGAAAGATGCAGTACACCAGTGGCGGATTGAGAATCAGGCTTCTCCAGTTTTAAGGAAAATTCACTTCTGTCCTCTTTTGAAAAAAGTTCTAGAGGAAAGGTTAAGTACCATCAATTTTAAAAAAGGGTTTCCGAAAATGTGGCTTAGTTCCCTAGGATGTTGGTGCGATTATGTTTCACAATGAGAAAATAGACATTTCAAAGAAAATGCAGGAATTGCAGGAAATGAAACAAGGGAAAAACTTTATAGAGAAACATATTGATAAACAAAAACTAGCTCTTTTCAAAACAAGCCTAGAATGGAACAATGACAATGAAGATTTATTTCTCTTTTACTTTTACAAAAACATTTGCATAAAATACAGTCTTTTAGAAGAAGAAATAAACAATTTGAAAGCGAAACAAGGTGCGAAAGAACCAGATGATGAAGACAATATTATTGAAGATGCCACTTATATTGAGGACATACCAAATGTTGAAGACAGCCCTAATGTTGAAGACATTTACGTAGAGAACAAACCTGATAAGCCAGTCGAAGAACAGTATGAAATAGGTGAGTTATTAAACCAATCTGAGGCTGAACCAGGTAGAAACATTTCGGATGTTTTGGAAAGTCACACTAGTCCCACTAGGAAAAATCTTCAACATAACAATATTGCTATTATTCAAGACACTTGTGCTTCTTCATTAACACAATCACAAGTTCCATCTTCAGCAATTGAAGAATTACCTACACCTTCTACATCAAATGAAATTATACCCTCTCCTTTTAAATGAATACTGTTTTGGCCTGAACCCAGAGTATCCGCAGTAAAAAAAAGAAGAGTGGAAAAAGTTCCTTCTGTGGCTAGTTCAAAAGAATGGCAAACTTATCATGAAAATAAAGAAAATAAGAAGATCAAGCTTCTTGAAGAAAAACAGAAAAGAGCAGAAGAGAGACAAAAGAAAAGAGAAGAAAAAAACTTTGTTAAAAAACAGAAACTGAAAGCGACGAAAAAAAAGTAAGTAAGAAAAAGGAAGAATCATCAAGTGATAATAATGAATCATAGGTTGAATCTGGTAGCAGTAAAATGACAGTAAAACTTCTTTTCGAATTAATGATAAAGATGTGAGCGTAATAACATTTCATCAAATCCTCAAAAACCCGCAAAAGGATGCCCCAACCTCAGATACTCATTTCATGAGAAAGAATAAAGTATCAGTTTCCAGATTCAGTGGATGTGGAAACATCTAACATTAAAGTTCTCCTGTAATTACATATTCTTAATAAAATTATCAAAATATATTTGGGTGTCAATTACTAAACCTTGGATGTGTCAACTACTAATTTTTTTTCATTTTGTTGTGTCAACTACTGACACTTTTGCAACAATTTTTGTAAATTTTATAAAAATATTTAGAAAGCAGAATTGTCCAAAAATTTATTTGTTAAATATTCAGGAAGGATTAGATTACCTGAATATACATATATTTTTTATTTAATTTCATCTACATCGGTTTGAGGCTAAATAATGTTTTTTTTTCTTCTTATAATGTCAACTACTAGTACATTTACCTTAGTTCAGAAACGAACTAGAAACCGGCGTTATTTGATTTTAATGTGATAACTCAAAGATGCGCATATATGAAGGTGGATGTTCATTGTGCATGCTTGTTACATTAATTTTAAAAAACCATTTGCCACATTAAGACATGAAAAATTAATCCAAATTCTAAAGACAAAACATAGACCATAGGGAATACTAATAAACCTTTAATATAATCAAACAGCACAAATTGTGATAGATAAAGGACCCAGTTCAGAAATTGAAATCAGGAAAGGAGTTTGGCGGGAATGTATCATCAAAGAATATAGACGCATATGCATATGAGTCTATATTCTTTGGCTATTATGTCCGCATTACTATTGAATGTATATATTGAGTCCATTTTTTAATAAGATTACTATCTGAAAGGTAAAGAATAATAATTAGCGAAACAATTATCAACAACATAAGATACATGCAGATGACACCGTGAGTATGGCAAGCTCTGCTGAACAACTCAAACTACTACTGAACAAGACAAACAGTTTCTGTGAAAAATATGGACTAAAACTAAATATAAAATGACTAAATGTATGATAATAGCAAAGAATAAACATAGTAAATATACAGACTACATTTGGGAGATGTACCAATAGAAACGGTTAAAAACTACAAATACCTGGGAATCTGGATTTTAGAAAATAATGATCAAACAACAGAAATATGCGTTTATAAAAAAAATTCTCTGCAATAAAGACAGATTATACTGAGAGTAAGCTGTAAGGATGTTTCGATACTACAAATGGACTTAAAGCTGGACACTGAAGAAAGAACATAAATAAGCTACAGTCATTTGAATGCTAGAGTAGCATGGATCCAGAAGAAAACGAACACGGGAGTATTGTGAGAAATGAACAAAAAGTACGAAGTGATAAACACAATAAGAATAGAGAGAATAAGAGAGTTGCATAATCAAGGACAGCGATATGATGTGTTATGATTGATAATACAGGAACATAAGAGGAGGAAGGAGTGTGGAAAGAAAGAGTGTTATGGTTAAACGTTTTAGGGGACTGGTTTAAATGCAGTCTATAGAACTTTTATAGCAGCGGTAGATAGAATAAAATGGTGATATCGAATCTCGAATTGGAAGACGTCATTTAAAGAAGAAGAAATACATTATTTATTATTTCGTCCCTAATATTGTAAAACTTACTACTTTAGTTTTTCGTTAATGCATTGTACAAGGTTTTATTTATATTGCTTCGTTTATTGTATTTATGTGTCGTTTTTTTTCTGGAAATTAATTTCCAGTGTAATCTACAATTAATTTCCCAAAATTATCTTGACAATTATATTCAAGGTAGTTTAGTTAGTTGGACAAACATGTAGTATATTTAATATATTTGTATACATGCTGACACCTCTGATGTCGCTAAAAATGTAAATTAGATAATTTTTTCATGTATACTATTTTAATATGATTCAACCTAACTTATAAGTCTAAAACATTCAGAAAACGATGTAATTCATGTTATTATATATAAAATAAAGTGTGCATTTGAATAATTAAAAGAAAACAAAAACTTACTTTTGAAAAATAAAAGATATTCCAAACTTTTACATGTTCATGGGCACAAACAATTTAAGACAGCAACACAATATCCTTGTTATAAACACCACTACAAAATCTCTAAACAAAACACTTGGACTAGAGTTCGACCGGTCCAACACCGAAAATCCAGCAAGCACGCCGAAGGCAAAACTTGAAAGCTTTGGACGCCGGATTAGAACACGAACCTCGAGCCACTACGATGCGCGTCTGTCTACTAAGCACAGCCAGCGCGATGTGAATGTGAGCCACTATTCACTATCTAGAGTCCTCTGAAGTCTCTGAAGTGGATTCTGAAGCAAGGCATGAAGCGCTCTTTTCTTGCACGACTGTCTCGCTCTTGTCGACGAAAGCTCTGCATTTGCCGTCTCTGTTCGTTATCTCAAAGAGAAAATTAAGTTGTGTAGGAAAGGACTGACAGGCCGCTAGTACCTGAAATATGCACATGGGCGGAGATTCTGAGATTTTCAGGGCCTGGGCAAGGGGCTTTTATGGTTTTCAGAAGTGAGAGGAGGAGTCGTTTGAGTTCTTTATGGAATGCGAAAAGATAATAAATATGCTACTGTTTGGTATGAAATCATAACTTAAACTCGATCTTGATGTATTTTTATTTTTTTTGTTATTCTTGACCAAAACGTAGGAAAGGATATGCATATACAATTGTTGTTTATGTTTTTCCAGTTACGACACTCTAACTTTATCTATGATAAACAAACAAAAATAAAAACCTAGAAACAATACAAACATAATATCTTTGATGACACTAATAAAGTCGACGCTATCCTTATATCCTCCATCTCAGTTTTTTCTCCTTCGTAAGGATGTAGTGGCGTCATGTAATTTGTTTTACTATTTCTGTCCAATTATCTCTCTCCTGTGCGTGTTGTTTTGCTTCGGAGAATGAGTAAGCAGTCATGTCTTTTATTTTATCCGACCATCGTAGTGGAGGTGGTAAATGACAATTCATTGGATTGCAACCCTGAAACAAATTTGTGGAAAGAACACTGGAGTATAGCATTGATACTCATCACATATTTATAGACTACAAAGCAGCCTGCGACTCTGTGAATAGAAGAAATGCTCAAAGCAATGAAAAAGCTTGGAATACCAATCAGTTGGTAAATTTAATAAAACTAACTCTTGAAAAAAAGGAATGCAGAGTACGAATTCAGGGAACTTTTAAAACAAATAACAGGCTGCGCCAGCGAGACCCTCTCTCCTGTGCACTATTTAATCTGGCTCTGGAAAAACTAATACGTAATATCGTTGTAATATAATAAATCGTGCAAATCCTAGCCTACGCTGATGATATTAATATTGTTGGTATAGTAAGACATATATGAAAATAAGCATGCAACCACAAATTCTACGCCCACTTGTTATAGAAAACGACGTCATCGAAGCAGTTAACAAATTTGTATACCTGGGAACGCTCGTCAATACTGAAAATGACACTACCGCAGAGATAAACGCAGAATTGGCACGGCTAATAGATGCTATTTTGGGCTTAATCTCCTTTTTAAATCTACAGTTATATCAAGAAATACAAAAGTAAAACTCTACAAACCAATAATACGCCCAGTCCTAACATATGGTTCAGAAACCTGGACTTTAACAAAAAGCAATGAAAACATGTTAGGATGTTTCGAAAGACAAATACTAAGGCGAATCTATGGAGCGGTAAATGAAAATGGTGTCTGGACAAGACGATACAACTTCGAACTTTATAGAATATACCAGGAACCAGATATCGTAAAACATATTAAGATAGGACGTCTGAGTGGGAAGGCCATGTAATGCGGATGGAGCAAACCGACCCAGCTAGGAAAACGCTCCTTGATAGACCTATTCGTCAAAGAAGAAGAGGAAGACCCAGAACAAGATTCCTAGATAGCATAGACCAAGATATGAGAAATATGGAAATACGTGCTTGGCGAAGGAAGGCGATGGATAGAGACGACTGGAAGAGAATTCTTGGGGAGGCTAGGACCCACACAGGGTTGTAAAGCCTAAATGATGATGATGAGTCGTACTGGAGATCTTTCTCTTAATCTTTTACCCGCTACGTTAACTTTAACTATCATTCGCTTCATGCCTTCTCTTCTTTAGTTATATGTCCAAAATATCTCAGTATATTTTGATTGATATTTGAGATGAGTCTAGTTTTTATGTGAAGTTCTACTAGAATTGAGTTATTTGTGCGATGGACGGTCCATGGTATGCGCAACATTTTACGGCAGACCCACATTTTAAATGCCATTATACGCTTTGAATCGGCTTTTTCTATTATTCAAGTTTCTGAAGAATATTAAGAATATGTTCTCTTGTTTCTACCTGGGACGAATCCGCATTTTTCTTGGGAATTTGTGGTAAAGAATGATTTTAGTCTTTCATTGATGATGGTTAAATGTACTTTGCTCGCGTGTGATATCAATGCTACTGTACGGTAATTACAGCAATCTGTCGGTGAAACCTTTTTTATATATGGGACTAAACGTGACTTTAATCCGAGTCATTTGGCCACATTCTGGTATTCCAGATCTCATTACAAATTCTAAGCATTACTTCCATTCCTAATTCTCCCATTTATTTGAGTATTTCAGCTAATATTCCATCTTCCTCCTTCTGCTCTTCTGAATTTTAGCTTTTTAATCGCCACCTCAATTTCTGATTTCAATATTTGAGGTTCTTTTTTATAACTTCTTTTCTCTGTAGTATTGTCTGGGTCTGTTGTTAGAGATTGTATTTCACAATGTTGTTTCCACACACCTCTGCGATACAGTCTGGGTTTGATTATGCTATTTCCACTATTATCTTTGATGATCTGTGTCTGCGGTTTGAATTCTCTCGCCTCTCTAGATTCTTGGCGTCAGCATGTTCCTCTAGTT
Source organism: Diabrotica balteata (assembly GCA_918026665.1). Taxonomy (NCBI): domain Eukaryota; kingdom Metazoa; phylum Arthropoda; class Insecta; order Coleoptera; family Chrysomelidae; genus Diabrotica; species Diabrotica balteata. Next base: position 14,291,498 of record OU898277.1, on the reverse strand, counting down.
GTACACATATGTTTTAATATAATTATTTTTGTCCATTCTGCACAAGTGTTTTATAGTTGTATTTATGGTGCATATCTCTGTTTCTTTTTGTTTTGAATTTGATATTTGATGTGCCGTTTCTAAGTTCTAGTTTTCTTCTACAAGATTGAGAGTCTCTTCAGTCATTTAATGTTTTTCCTAGCTGTTTTGTCCTTGGGATTAGTATTTGAATGGCTTGAGTGATCCATTCATTTGTGTATTCCCACGTTTTGTCAGTGTCTCTGGTAGCCACTGGCAGGTCAGCTTCTGCTAATGCTTTTCTAAACTTTTCGCGGGTGTTTTGGAATCAATTTTTGTCTTTTACTTGTGATTGTTTTACTGTGTAACTTAATGCGAAATTCTGGTTGTAACATTTTGTGGCCGTAACCACAGTCTGCAGCTAGTTCTGTCTTCACTCACGTTGATTATTGAACTCCTGCATCGTTTAGTAACAAGATATAATCTATTTGATTCTTGTATCATCCTCCAGCGAAGATCATGTTTGTGTGACCATTGTGAGACCATTGTGTTTACTATACTAAGATCCATATCGATGGTCAAATTGAAGGAGTCGTTCACCTCGTTTATTTCGCTCGCCTAAGCTATGCTCACCTATTGTTCCTTTAAAATGGTCATCTATTTTAATTTTTCTATTTTTTCATTCAAATCTCTTATTATCATCATTGGTTCTTTTCTGAGAATGTTAGAGATAGTTTCATGTATCAGGTGGTATGTTTCTTCTTTTGTATCTTCTGCCGCTTCGGATATTGGCATATATATCTGTATAATATGCATTTTGGCTGGTTTAGCGCTTAGAGTATTTTGATTATTCGATCATTTACTGGAAGGTATTCATGTACATATTTTGTCCAACGTTTTTGAATTAATATTGCTACGCCTTTTTGTCCTGATTTGCTAGCTCCTGCCATAAAAACTTTGTAGTGAGTGGCCTCCCAATGCCCTTCGCCTTCCTAGTATGTCTCAGATATCCCACAGATATCTCTCTTCTCCTTGATCAGTTCATCTTCTAACATTCCATGTTGCGATACGGTGTTTTTTATGTAATGTTAAGTTTGATCTTCCAGTATTCCATTTCGCAATTATTGCATGGTTGTCCACAATTATCTGCCCGGTCGCCCATTTCACACTATTCGACCCGGAATCGATATGACGCCGGTTGCTAGCCGCATTGCAGAACACAGCATTTTCTTGCTTAGTCGTCATTTCATAACGCTCTCTGGAAAAATAATCAGATAGTTTCATGTTGCCTACCTGATCGCAGCCTCACAGCCAGTTGAACTAAGATGTAGTTGCCGTCTGTGAGTAATTTACACTAGACCTATATGGATCATACAGCCCCAGTGCAATAATGACATAACTGCTACCCTATGTCATGCCCTCAATTGATCGGGGGTACTTATTTGGTTGGAGTTTATTCGCACCTGTCCTGCATATCTACAAGAACGTTTCCTATCAGCCATTGGAACGTGCCATGTCAGGGTTAAGGACTTCCCTCGCTCAGTCCGTCTTCTGCTAAGTGCTGAAAAGTCCCTACCCAGTTCAGAGCTCTTCTGCCATGCAAGCTTTAACCAGCACAGCTGACCTCATAACCCGAGTCAATAATTATGTATAACAGAGGAAGAAACGTTCATAGCTACAAAACAGCTGAAAGAAGGGAAGATGTCCCGATGAGATTCATGCAGAAATGCTGAAGATGCTTGACGATGAAGGAATCGAACATATTACCCATATGTTCAATAATATATTGGAAATATCCCTTAAGCTTGGCACAAAACAACATTGTCTCATGAGCTATCTCCTTAAGGCATTCTTGAAAATCATACACAGGAGACTATATAAACTAGTATAAATACAATGAGAAACATTTTTCATCTTTTATCAACGTCTGTTTGCCTTGCAATTTTTAGAAGGCTCAGATTATAAAGCAGAAATCTGAATTGTGTTTCGAAACTATTTTACGATTGTTAATTAGATGTCGCTAGTGCGTCCGTATTGAAGCCATGTTATTGTTGCTTCTTAAAAGGCAGAAAATATTGATTTTTCACGTTGAGAACCCCTATGAATAGCTCTTCTGACGAGACCTATTAGGTCGTAATACGTATCAAGAGATACATAGGATTTGTTTGCGTGAAATCAAATATTTGCTGCCTTTTCTGATTTATTCGGATTTACTCTGTGTGAGTACTAGAAGCACAATTCGCTAAGGATTTCTGCTTAGTTGTAAAAGACATGTCGTGGAATGCAAATTTTAGATTCCCCATGTCTCTTTTAACATCTTTTATCCACGTCTGTTTGCCTTGCAATTTTTAGAAGGCTCAGATTATAAAGCAGAAATCTGAATTGTGTTTCGAAACTATTTTACGATTATTATAAATACAACTGAGCCAATCGCAGTTTGGTTTTATGAGAAGTACTAAATACAAGTGATGCACTATTTGCTATCCAAGTATTGTGTTGCAGAGATATCAATACAGAGATACATTCATGCTTTATAAAAGCTTCAAGAAGAAGAACTTCATCTAGCACGTCTGAATTTGAGTTTTTTTTGGAGAACCGTTTTATTTATATCATGTAACGGTCGAATCCATTACTTATAATATATCGTTGTGTATTTTAGTGTAAAAAAGAAAAAAATAAATTAAAACCCAGTTCTAACGATTGTTTAAAAATGATGAAATTAAATTTTTCCCATCGTGTTCAATAAAAATCATCACAATGATAAACCTTCATTCAATTTAACTCAAAATTTCATATTAATGAATATTAATTATCTTTTTTCACTCACATTTGACACCAACGTAAGGTTATTCACATCTATTAGTAAATCATTTATTATTTGTTGAACTTTATATCCCATAATATCACGTTTATTACAATTACTGTAGTTGTAGTTATAATTTAACCATAAAATTTACACATTTCTTATCTACCATATTTCAAGAAAACAACTCAAACGATTGATTTTTTTATTATACAATGTGAGCCAAAGGTTTACCAAAGCCATTAACTTACAATGATTATATGGATATCGTAAGCAAAAGGCAGAGTTACTTTATTAAATAAATAAAAAACTGTAAAAAACCTTGATTGCCATTTTTTGCTTATAAACAATTTGAATAACTTTTTGCTATTGCCTAAAGGTAAATATACTTGAGTGCAAAAAAAATCGACTCAAAATTATTTTGCGCAAGTACGTCTCCTGTTTCAATCAAAAAGGTGTAAATTTAAAAATATTAAGTGTACAATTATTAACCTCATTATTGAGTTTGAAAAAAGTTTTTATTTTTGGTAAATCGGGTGACGTATTACAAATAAATAATGCAACACGTAGAGAGTCATAATTTGACCCATCGAAATCGACACGCACCCACTTAACACATTTGGTTAACATCGTAAGCATCAATTTCCATAGCAACCCACTAATACATCCGTCAATTAAGTTCGCAACTTCATAACAAATGGATACCACATCCGTCAAAGCAGCTCAAGCAATAGCATTATTGAGAGAAGACCTGAGCCAGAGAGCCGTGGCAAATCGATTAAATTTAAGCCAATCTGCTGTGTCCCGAGTGTATCGTCGGTACCAAGATACTGGTGATTATGTCCACCAACAAGGAGGAGGTCGTAAACGAATAACAACAGAGAGAGATGATCGATTTCTTGTATCTAAATCTCTGAGAAATCGACATTTGACTGGTGCTAATCTCATAGAAGAGCTTAGAGAGGTCCGAGGTGTGGTTACGAGCGTTTGCACAGTCAAAAGGAGACTGAAAGCAGCCAACCTGACACCAAAAAGGGCAGCTACTGGTCACAAGCTAACTGCAGCCCAGAAGCAAAGACGACTAGAATGTGCTCGCGAACATCTGGATTGGGACGACTATCAATGGAGTCAGGTATTATTCTCCGACGAAAGTAGGATCTGCCTACATGGCAACGACAAGAGGCGTCGAGTCTACAGAAGGTCAGGGGAACGATTTGCTCAATGTTGTATACGAGAAATTGTCATATGGAGGCGGTTCTTGTATGTTTTGGGCAGGCATTTCCATAGATGGGAAAACCGAGCTGGTTTTCATGCCTGGTGGAGGACGTGGAGGAGGTTTAACGGCGGATCGTTACATCAGAGATATTTTGGAGGAACATGTGGTTTCATACGCGAGATTTATTGGTAATGCCTTTATTTTATTGCATGATAATGCACGATGTCATACCGCACGAGTCACCACCACCTATCTAACTGAGATCGGTATAACTACAATAAATTGGCCTGCGTTGAGTCCGGACATAAATCCAATAGAGCATATTTGGAATGAGCTTAAATGAAGGGTCCGAAGCAGAAATCATGCACTAAGGAGCATAATGGAATTAAGAGCTGCGCTTAATAGTGAATGGGAAGCAATGCCTCAAGAATTTATTAGAAAAGTCATCCGATCCATGCGAAATCGATTGAAAAGTGTAATTAGGAATAGAGGTGGTAATATCAGATACTGAAAAACAAAAAAATTCATTTTGTAATTGATGATTTCTCTGTTCATTACGTCTTTCTTGAGATAGTTCTAATGAATATTTGAGAAACTCTGTTCGTATTGCATATTGTTTTTATAATGCGTCTTCCAAATAATGAAATAGCAGTTTTTGTAAGTTCAATAATAAAGTTACTGTTTGCACATTACATCTTGTTATTTTCATACTTCTTACATTAAAACAGAAGGTGTAATCTCAAATATCGCTTTTGAGTCGATTGTTTTGCACTCAATTGTAGTTTCCTGTGATCCAAAAGCAGGCATTTTTCAACAAATTTAACAAAAATTGTCTTGCAATAATAAAAGATTATGTTCTTTTTAAATCCTCGGGAAGTCATCTTTAAACTCAAGCTATAAAGTATGTCTCTCCGGTTCTTGTTGATAGATTTTAACGTTTCTTTTTATAATTTGTATTTAGTCTTTGCATATTCTCTATAAGGCTGTTTATATAAGGACACTGCAACACCCAGCTTTCTACACACTTTTAATATTGTAGGATTATGTATTTATTGAAAATTTCGTTTATAATGCTTTACTTTTTACTGGAAGACGAAAGTTTTAAATTAAACATTTTTATTCTCAAATTGTTAATAATTTTCAAAATTCACTGAACACACTGCATGAAAAATAGATGTTACGGCTAGTGCTGTCGATAAAACACAAAAAACTTGTAAGATACCTGGCTGCACCAAAGTCTTTTTAAGCTACATAACACAACCAGAAGAAAACAATAGATTGATGAATGAGGATTTATCAATTCAATTGAAACTGAAATTGAAATTACCAATGTCTACGTGGCCCTTTGTGCCCCGGAGTGATAAGTTTTTTTTTGTCTGCATCTTCTGATCACTCCTGCTACTGTCCCATTCCTCACCTATTTGTTATTTTTTTCTTGCACTCTGGACTACTTTTTTCTTTCCAGCTGTTTTACAAAATGTTTTTATATCATTGCCATTCTGGCTTTACAACCCTCCTCAAGAATTTCTCTCCAGTCCTGTCCTCGCTCCGCCAAGCGAGTATTCCCATATTTCTCATGTCTTCATCGATGTTATCTTTGACCAATGGGTGTCTCAAGGAACGTTCTTTTAATATTTAATATCTAATGTTTTTATATGTTTGTTTAAAACTTGTTTAATACTACAATAATTACACCGGTACACAAAAAGGGAAATACAAGGGACTGTCAGAACTAAAGAAGCATATTTTTATTACATGTAGCAGCAAAACTATACGGAATGATAATAGAATCAGAATAGAAATAGAAAGATAAATCATTGGGGAAGGCAACAAGAAACCAACCCAATTAACTTCCCCTAGTAAAATCACAATGGATCAAGTCAATATAGAATGGCCCTTAGTCCCGGGCACCTCTTAAGTGGGGAGAGGGTGCTAAGAATCCCCCGGTTGCCGCAAATATTTAGATCAAGGCATGATAAGAAGATTGATACATGGAATGTACGACGTTTATTCCAGGCCGAAAAAGAATAACGTAATTAAAGAAATGCGAACACTCAACAACTACATACTTGGATGCAGTGAATTAAGATGGCCCAATTTAGGCCAGTGCGAAATAGAAAACCACACAATTATCTACTGTGGAGATACTACAACAAGAAACAAAAACGGAGTAGCTATATAGTAAATAAAGAAGTTAACAAATGTGTACTTAGTTTTATAGGAATATCAGATAGAGTTGCAGTACTTAAAATTAATGCTAAACCAGTTACCGTGAACATTATTCAAGCATATGCTCCAACTTTGGAAAGCTCAGAGCAGGAAATAGAAATATTCTATGAAGAATTGAAAGAATCCTAAAACATACCAAAAAACAAAAAGTGAATATCCTGCTAGGGGATTTCAACGCCAAAGTAGGCAAAGGAAGTGTTGGCAATATTGTGGGACACTTTTGACTAGGAAAGCGAAATGATAGAGGAGACCGCCTTGTTCAGTTCTGCCAGGAAATGGATAGTGCAATAATGAACACCTTTTTTCAATTACCACCTCGAAGATTCTACACCTGGAAATCTCCAGCTGACTGCCAAAAAAAATTATTAAAAACTAGATTGACTACATCAACATCACACAAACGATTTCAGAATTCCGTAAAATCCACAGAAACCTATCCGGAGCAGATGTTCCATTAGACTATAATCTTTTACTAGGACGTTTTAAAATCCGCATGAAACAAGTACATAAAAGAAAAGCACAAAAACATCCGGACATCCAGAAGTTGAAAGATAAAACCACAAGAGTCGAAGTCAAAGAGGAGATCAACAACAAAATAAACAGCATGGTAATCTCGGATATTAATCAAGAAAACATAAGTGTAGATGATATGTGGAATAAAATCAAAAATATATGTAATTCAGTGGTAGATAATAAACTTAAACCAGAAAACAATATAAAGAAACAGCTATCAATGAGACAAGAAATATTAGAGCTAATGGAATAACGAAGGAAACACAGAAATAAGAATGGGGAAAGGTACAAAGAAATAAATAAAATCATTAAGAAAAATATTAAAGAAGCAAAAGAACCATGGCTACAAGATCAATGCATAGAAATAGAATCCCCAGAACAGAAGCCTGACACTTTTAACCTACATAAAAAGATCAAAACCTTATCGGGGGGAAACGGATCACGAAGTCATAACTTAATAATTAACTAGAGAAGCACAACAATCTGCTCTACGAAAATGAGATAATACTTGAAAGATGAAGGCAATAGAAAAGAAAAAGAAGAGACAGAAGTCAGTATTTCTGAATGTTCAGGACCACAAATAACGCTCAGTGAAGTAACATATGCAATAAAAAGACAAAAAAACAACAAAGCACCTGGACCTGATAACATACAAGCTAAAATATTCTATTTGAAACAACCAACTCAAACTCCTGACGAGTCTACTGAACAAAATCTATGAAACTGCAGAATTTCCTACAGATTGGCTAGTTTCCACCTTCATCCATCTCCCCTAAACGGCAAATGCCACCAGATAGTGTTATTACAGAATTATAAGCTTATATCGCTTCCTAAAGCCGGCCACTCACGGTACAGCGGTGTTGTTCGACATAATCGGACAGAGGCGTTGTTCAATTTGTTGGTATATCTGGTGCGCCCACACACCATACTGCGCCGCAGTATATGTTCGTTTCTCGACCATGTCAAATCAAACAATCATTTTAGCGTCTCTTACTTTGTGTATAAATTCTTTGTGTATAGATTCTGGTTCAAAGAATCCAAGATTTTGGTGCAAAATAAATCTCGTTCTAAAATTGTTAATTTTTTTTCTTACATACTCCTTATTCGCATCTTTGTTTACTTCTTGGAACTTTAAAACTAGAATGTCCATTGCCTGTTTTCGGGCGTTTCTATCGTGATACTTTTTACTTTTTATTCGCTATAGCATTCTTGTTTTTATGATCAAAGCAAGTGTTTAGTTAAAAACGAAGTTGAACAACGCCGCTGTATCGTGAGTGGTCGCCTTTAGGCAAGCCCTCTTTCGTTTATCGAAGATGGAGATTTTGAGCGGTGTTGCCAATATCATTCCACTAGATGTTTCTAAAATAACTACAAACTTCTGAAATAACTACAAACCTTTAAGTTTATTTTTGTTATTAGTCTGTTGTAGTAGATTGGTAAATGCAATGAAAAATATAGGCAAATATCCGATTTATTTAAAGATACGAAGAAGATATTATAAGTCTCAAAAAGATCCGCAAATCGGATTATTACACGGCGATTGGCAGCATTGACTTTGAGCTGCTCTCTAGACTATGGTGCGTTCTAAAAAGAGACGGATAGTTGAACGATATTTTATACAATGTCTAACACCGGGTATGGATTTATTTTTGTCCAAGTTTTATATTGGTCCACTATTTCAAATGCAGTTCAAACAGACATATATTAAATTGTATGATCCGTTTTAAATTAGTTTAATCTGTTATAGAAAACTTGAAGAAAACATTAAGCAGTGTTCAGTTTGGGTTTAGAAGCGGACGGGGAACGCGAGAGACCCTATTTTCCATATAAGCATTGATACAAAGAGCTTGAGACGTAAATTGCTGTATACACATGCTTTATAGACTTTGAAAAAGCATTTGACAAGCTGCAACATCAAAAATTATTTCAGATACTGAAAGAACCTAGCATTGATGACAAAGATTTACGCCTAATTAAAAATTTTTACTTACAGCAAAGGGCAACTGTACGAGTAGATAACGAAACCTCACAGAAATTCACGATAAAACGGGGAGTACGTCAGGACTGCATTCTGTCACCGACGTTGTTCAATACTTACTCGGAAATGCTGTTTAGGGAAGCTATTGATGGGTTAAGAGAAGGTATAAGAATCAATGGTGAAATCATAAACAATTTAAGATATGCGAATGATACGGTTTTGATTGCTGATAATACGGAGGATCTGCAAACATTAATAGACCGTGCAGTGGAAGATACGGCATGAAATTAAACTGTAAAAAGACCAAAATAGTCGACAAAATTACATATCTTGGATGCAGCTTGGACAGACCCAAAAATGAAGAAATAAGGAAGAGACTCAAAATTAAACCGTTCCTTGACACAATAAAGGAGAAAAAATTAGCATGGTTTGTGAAAAGAGGCAAGTGAACAGAGTGTGACAAGCTAAACCAATAGGGAAAAACGGAATGGGCGGACCAATAGAAGAGGGGAAAAACGATATAGCAGAGACATTACAAAATAAGGTTAAATCGTAGCAGGAAGCAACTCATCGTGAATAATTCGATAACTAACGATAAAAGAGGCATGATTATGTATATATTTGTTGAATCCTGTTATTTTCTTTAACTCTATACGATTATTATTTTATTGCTTTCTGTTATGTTTTATATCCACATAACTTAATACTACTTTGGATTTCTGACGCTCCTGTAGGTATTTCTCTTTTCATTTTTTATTTCGTCGTTAACATTTTTATAATTATTCTTTTTGTTTTAGTTGCAATTTCATTGTTAATGATATTGTTGCAACAAAGGAACATAAATGTCTCGTAATATTTTAATTTTGTAAAAAAACCTTTAAGCAATTTAACTGCAACGTCTACATCTACAGTTAAAAAAAGAGTATGTCTGGTTAAATTTATTAACACTTCTAAGAGAATAAAACAATTACTATTTATTTTCCACGTTTTGACATTAACTGCCCGTAAGAGTTTTGATGTGAGTTTCATTGAGATTGATAGTATCTTTGAACTTGCAACATTTTCATTATTACTAAAGTTGTTAAATTAAAATGCCCGTAGTCGTCTGAAAGTTAATTTTTTGATTGTATAGTATTTATAGAAGATAATACTCTATAAATAATCTGCTATATTATTTCTACAATATTAATTTGACAGTGATCAAATAATTAAATACTGTTAACTATAAGTTTAGTATTGGTTTTTATTTCTAATTTTTTGTTGTACCTGTTCTTTGTTAATTGAAAACGATGAGAGCTGTCGAAAACTAATTTCACCAAAGTCTTATTGATTTAGTATATATCAATGATTATTGCAGTTCTGTTAGTCGCACTTCTTGAAAGAAACTTAGAATATTACAATCCTTCTTTCTATTACAATAACTCTTTACTCGTTTTGGTGAACAGAACTATTAGGAATTGGTGCTGTAACAGTATTTTAGAATAGAGCTAGAACGAAGTTAGAGTAAGTTAGAAGTTAACTAATAAAAGGGAAAATCTCAGTGGTTGGCTGATTCTCTTTTAGCAAGATCATTAGCTCTTTCGTTGCCATTTAGTACCGGAGGTAGAGGATATGTCCAAAAAATGGACGGTAAAAGGCTAAGAAGAAAAACAAGTTCTGAGGAGTTAGTCTGATAAATATATTTGTACCGTTGAGAAAGTAAACCTTATAAATTCATCGTGTTTTGGTATTTATATTAAAAGACTTTAATGGGAATAAGCTACAATTAAAGTTTAAAATAAGTTTATTGACGTTTCAATTTTTACTTCGGAAATCGGTCTCAGAACATCTAAAATTAAAATAAATATTATATTAGTGTCAGAATTGGGATATTTCAAAAAAGTTTTCAAAAAACGGCTACGGAATTTAGTGATTTAAAAGTGACCAATTTCCAACAGAAATTAAAAGATAAATAATAAAATTCTGTCGGGAAAAAGGCTGACTTAGTACAACAGCTGAAGAACGCCCTGGAAGAAGAGGATTTTGATCCAGAAACGTAAGTATTTGAGGACAAGCATGCTGTTGTCATTTCGCCAATTTTGAAAGTTTCTGATGATATCATATTGTAGCGTGTTTAAATAAAACGAGCGGTTCGAATTTATATAAATATATTTATTTATAACTTTACAGTTCGGTATTCTCTTATCAACTAAACTAACTCCTAAGATCGTTACATATATATACCAAAGTTACTATTTTCTAGAAAGTTCCCACCTCTAGGCGTACGTGACAGATGTTTCTGGAAGCATCGAGTCGCTTTCGAGATGCAGCCGCTATACGGAGACACGCTACGTGTTCGTAACACTGCTCCCCTCTTAGATCTGAGCGTCCCGATCAGCAACTCTATATGTAGGCCCAGGATGGCGGAATCTACAGGACTCTCCAGCTCCCCATGAACCCCTCAGAAAGAAATAACAGTCTACTGTCTTTGAAGGACACAATCTCTTTGGATTAGTGCAACACACGGTAATTCTTACACCGGTTTCTCGGAAGATCACTTCTAGCATGCTTCTGACAATCTTCCAATCCAGATTATCATGGCCTATCTTGGGTAAGGCCAAATTCTTAATGTCGTAATTGCAGACGATTTTCTTCAAATTAGTTAAAGCACACCATATATCCTCGTAGGTTGCCCTGTCTGTATACGACTTCCTGGTCACCATGTACAGCAAAGATCGAGAACCATCTTCTAATTTCAGTACTCTTCCAACTTTAGGCTGCTGGTTTTTTAACTCGTCCAAACGACCGAACTTCTTATAAAATACGGATGAGATTCCTTTAGTCATCTCAAGATCTTGGGCAACACAGTGGGCTAGAGTGACGTTATGCGGAACACTAAAAAGATCCTGCTGAACTTCTGTCGTCACGCCGAATCTAGCACTCTTTCTCTCTGCGTAATTTGACATAAACTCGTTAAAGCTTGGTCGCCGGTTATCTTTGATCTCATGTTGAAGGATTCGTACTTCTTCTGTTTCATTTGAGCCAGCATAAGGTGCAAGACGATTTATGTAAACTACTTTTGGTTTACCTTTCGGCAACTTCTTAATTCGGTATATTACGTCATTTATTCTCTTTTTAATTTCGTACGGACCCTCCCATTGTCTTTGCAGTTTAGGAGACAAGCCACGACGACGTTGGGGATTATAAAGCCAAACAAGATCACCTACTTCATAGCTTTCATTCTTGCATCGAGAATCGTATTGATCTTTCATTCTGTCACTGGCTAACTGGATGTGTTGTCGGGCAAGTTCATGAATGTTGTTCATTCTTAACTTTAGGCGGTCGACATAATCTTCGCTTGCAACATGTTCTTCGGAAGGTCTGCAGCCAAACTCTAGGTCGCAGGACAAACGAACTTCACGACCTAACATCAGGCAGGTTGGAGTCTGGCCCGTAGTTTCATTCACGGCCGAGCGGTAGGCCATTAGGAATAAATGAATGTGCTGGTCCCAATCTCTTTGATGTTCTGATACAACTTTGGACAGGTGTTTACCCATCGTTCGGTTCATTCTCTCGACCATTCCATCTGATTGAGGATGAAGGGGTGTCGTTCTGGTCTTATTGACACCAATAATTTACAAACGTTTTGAAAAATGGTTGACTAGAAGTTTCGCCCTTGGTCGGAGTGGATCTCCAAGGGAACACCAAATCTGCTAAAGAATTCTTTAACAAGTATCTCTGCAACAGTAGCAGCTTCTTGATTTGGTATCGCATAGGCCTCAGTCCATTTTGTAAAATAGTCCATGGCTATTAGGATATATTTATTTCATCATTCATCTCTGGAAGTGTACCTGCAATGTCGATTGCTACTATTTCCATAGGACTGCCAACATTGTACCTCTTTGTGTCATGGGTGCCCTCTTTTTACTAACTGGATCATTACTGGTTGCACACAGTTCACATTTCCGACACTATCTTCTTTCATCATCTTTACAGTTCACCTAGTAGAACCGTTCTCGAACCTTTTGCAGAGTATTCGTAATACCAAAGTGTTCACCTGATGCACCGTCATGCAACTGACGCAATACTTTTGACACTTTACTTTCAGGTACAATCAACTGAAGCTTAGATTCTGTACCATCATCGTTCTCAAAGGTTCTATGCAGAAGATCATCTTTTAGCACTAGGCAATTCATTGGCTTTAGTAACACTTGACTTCTGGACTACCTGCACTAATGTCTTGCCAAGAAGGTCTTTCACTTTGACGCATCCAATCTAATACTTCATTTATAGCACTATACGTGCTTCTGCTTCAACTTCTTGCAAACTCTCACTTGCTCGTTGAATTCTACTTCTTATTTGTACTTGTTGTAGATTGGCATCTCCGTAACGTTTATCTAGTCGAGTGAACAAGGTCTGGTAACATTTTTCTTGACCCTTAGGAATAGATCTTAGGATATCCGCAGCATCACCTCGTAAAGCAGCAGTCAAGGAAACAGCCTTTTCTTGTTCTATTCAATGATTGGCTGTCTTAATAGCTTCAAATTGTCTAAGGTATATGAACCAAGAAGACTTTCCATCAAATGGTGGTAATTTGAATCTCATATGATGTGTCGTTTTGTCTCTAGGTGATTATTCTTTCACTACCGGATCTAAAGCTACTGCATTAACTGGTGGTAGCACTTTCGTATTAGTTATCATGCTTTCGAATTGTTTAAAATTCTCTTCTACGTATTCTATCTTGTTTACATTTTTCTGTATCTTATCAAATGTTCTTGAAACTTCTTCAAATTATCTCATTGTTCTGAATACATACTTCTTTAATTATTTGAGAAGTCTCGTCGAATCTTCTAGATACATTTTCTTTCGAATTTCTCGTCATTTTGTCTAGCTGCTTCTTTAATGATTTGAGACGTTTCATTGAATCTTTCATCATTCTGTCTAGAAGTTTCTTCAATCATTTGCAAGATATTTTAAAATTTCTCGTTGAATCTTCTAGCAAATTTCAAATTTTAAATTTAAAATTCAAATTTATTATCATTTTTTTCTAGAAGTTTCTTCAGTCATTTGTGACACATTTTTTATTTTTGTTAAAACTGCTTCTCCTGCTGACTGGAACTGGAATGTCTCTGGGGCATCTCCATTCTTGTTGAGAACATCCTTCAGTCGTTCTTGAAGGATCTTCTTGGACCTGCTGCAGTCTTCATCGTGTTCTTTTAGTTGTTCACGCAACTGTTTTACTGAAAGTTCTACTAGCAGTATCTTTGGTCAGGTACATACGTACTTTTATGTTCTTTTTTTTACAAAGATCACTACCGAACTACGCGGCTGTTCCCGACGAACAATACTTTTCAAAAATTCAAAAGTCTTTTTTTTATTTAGCAATCATTGCTGAATTTATTTTTAAAACTCACACCGGATACCACTGTACCGTTTTTAAATAAAACGAGCGGTTCTTAATTTATATAAATATATTTACTTATAAGTTTACAGCACGTATATATCTTATCAACTAAAACTCAACTCATAACAGCGTTTATATATATACCAAAAGTATTATTCTAGAATAATCTGGAGAAGTCCACCTCTAATTCGTTTGTTTGACGGATCGACTCTCCCGCTCGATACATCTCTGGAAGCTTCTCGTCGCCTTTCGAGATAGAACCGTTATATGGGCTACGTCGATATTATGCATGTTCGTAACAATATATTTACCTAAGTTGTTGTTTGGTCTAAAAACTGGGGTCTAACAAGAATTAGTCTAAGTCTGTGGAGCTCATAAATCTCCAAACGTTCTACAGGTTTTATCCAAATTAAATTTGTCACAGTTGCAACATTCTTTTGTATATAATTATTTGTTTTTTTGTTCATTCTTAGGTTTAGTTTTAGATATATAGAAGGGATCGGTCTTATAATAATATTTATGCAACATTTCACTTTAATTTTATTTTAGTAGATATAAAAAACAGCAACATGACAAGAAATAAAAGCAAACTATGACATAATAGAAAGTAAAAAAAATAGTTGCGAAAAGTTGTTGCTATTCTTCCTCAGACCCAGCCATATATTGTCTAGTAATTTATTCAAAATACTTCCTTGAATACCAAAATTAATTTTGTTATGCAACACAATATAAAAAAGCAGAAACACGGAATGCTACTCAACTTCTATTCTGAATAATCAATTTTGTTTTCTTAGAACACATTCCTGTAAATATAAAAATATCTCATCAGTCCCCGCTACTAACAGAATTCATTGTTAGAATAGAATAAACAGCCATAGTCTCGAGACTCTTCCTTATAGTAACTGTCTTTGGATAATAATATTGATGTTAGCCATCATTGTACGATCATCGAGCTGAATACAAACAAGGTGATTGTCAATTCAGTTCCTCAAGAAAACATGATTTCTAGAAATTCTAACTGTTGTGTCAAATTTAGTTAGAGTCGTGGTTTTGTTTTCTATCCATTAAAATTATTGTCATTTAAAACAAGTCGGTAGTGAAAAGTCTGATTTTTATAGTATCTACACTGGGACTTCGTACGACATAATTCACAAATTATTTTTATGCTACAACTTTTTCTACTCACAGAACTCCATGAAATTAATCTGGTGCGATGTGACAGCGTGTTTGTATATAAAATTAATTTTCATCTTATTCAGTATTGAATTTTTGTATTATGAAATTGATGAATAATTTTTTTAAAGAATTATTATAACTACTAAATATTAACTTATTTTAGATTTCTTGGGATAGGTTAGTACATATTGATATGCAGATAACGAGAAGTAATGGAGGTTCAAAGGGGTAGTGATACGTATTACAAGGTGTTGCTTCCTGATAACACATCTAGTCACTTCTACTCAATTCCTATCCTCACTTCCAAGTAGTTGGAAGTAAGGATAGGTTAGTTGATAGGTTTCAGCAATCGCTAGCCGTTTACTGTTTCTTGCAGCCTACTAAATATTTCAACTATAAACAGCCAAATAATTTACAACAATTACACTAATATTGTAACATCTCGAAGAAGCTACATTGCAGAGCTTGGCAAGCAACTTTTAATGTCCCATCTTCAACGACGTTCCAATATCCCAAATCTGCCTTTTCAGTTGAGACTCAGGATCCGAAATATAACCGAGAGAAAGCCATCAGTTTCTCAAGGGGCAACTTCAACTATAGAACCAAGATGTTCTTTTTGCCCTGTAAGGAAGAACAGGTTTACCTAACATTATTGCACTAACTGTAAGGCCTTAATCTCCTTTTTAAATCTACAGTTATATCAAGAAATACAAAAGTAAAACTCTACAAAACAATAATATACCAGGAACCAGATATCCTAAAAACACATTAAGATAGGACGTCTGAGGTGGGTAGGCCATGTATGCGGGGAAGCAAACCGACCAGCAGAAAAACGCTACTTGATAGACCTATTGTTAAAGATGAAGAGGAAACACAGGACAGATTCTTAGATCACATAGACCAAGATATGAGAAATATGGAAATACGTGCTTGGCGGAGGAAGGCGATGGATAAGGACGAGTGGAAGAGAATTATTGGGGAGGCTAGGACCCACACAGGGTTGTAAAGCCAAAATGATGATGATGATGTAAGTTGCCGATATCTAAAGAGCACACTGGTTTAACAAATTTTACTTGCCACCACTGGCTAGAAGAGGAAGGAATCTAATTTTATGCGTAATGCGTACATTTTTTTGGAATAAATCGCCTTATTTGTTATGTTCTAGGGTAATGTGTTTATTTTTTTAAATAATTGTTTTAATAATAATTTATTTTTTTTAGTTTACCTAGTAGTTTTATTTTGCAGTTTTGTTTTAAAAAAATATAAGTTTATTGTTTTATTTTAATAGTCAATAAACGTAACCAGTAGTACTAATGATTCATTTATTTGACCTATACCCATAAGTAGATAAAATTATAACACGCGAGTGATGATGTAATGTTTTGAGGTGCGAGTGATGGAGGGTTAAACGTTTTAATACAATTCTTATAAATTAAATGATAATGTATTTGTAAAGAAGAAAGGAACCGAATACACGCAGAAAGAGGAAACAAAAACTGAAACTGTTCTTCTTCTTTTTGAGAGAAAGCGTAGATAAAAATATTTCTTGTAAACCACAAATATTTTAAAATTACTCAAGTGTAAAACTGACTACATAATTAAGATCTCTCCGTATTTGCAACTTATTCTTAAAAATATACATTTCGTCACGTTTTGTTATGCGTTTTCTTTAAAAGGACAAAAGAAACTGAACAGTAGCAAATTATAGGAAGTAGTTAAACGTAAAAAAACCATTTTCAGACCTCACGTTTAACCGTTTAACACCTAGAAGTAAACGCCAATAACTCTGTCGACGTTTAACTATTTGAATTTGTGATGGAAAACACCTGCCGAGTGAGTTGATATGATTGCAAGCGTATAAGTTGTCACAGTTTGTCACATTTATGTTGAAACTGAAATGGATAAAAAGTTGTTCAGCGAGACAGTCTAGGTGATTTCCAATTTGTCAAGAATTTATTGAATGATTTTCGTTTATAGTTAAAAGTGGTTGAAATATTTTAATTGATTTGGTTTTGTGAATAATAAATAATGTGAAAATGTTGTTTTATGTATTTGACTGATTCTTAATTCTACAGTTATATAAAAAACTATGAGACGCACATTATGGAGATTTGTAGATGATCCTACTATAGTTTATATCGATAAAATAGGGTTTTTCTTCTTCTTACGGTGCCTTTCCGTTCTGGATGTTGGCGATCAGCATAGCTATCCTAACTTTACTTCCAGCTATTAGGAATAGTCCGGTTGTAAAGGTATTGAATCACTTTCTTGGGTTTAGAAGCCAAGATATTCTTCTTCTTCCTGGTCCAGATTTTAGTACTAAGTGGTAAATCGTGACTTCTGAAAAGAGACGGCATCTTTACCAACGCTGATCTTGCTTTCTCTATGCGTTGTTTTATTTTAGTAGAGTACTTTGTTTTGTTTGTATTGAGATCCAGTCCATATTCTCGAGTACATGTTAAATAGCACTGTAGACAAAATGCATCATTGTCTCACTTCTCTATCTATAGAGATTGTCTCTGTCAACTTTTTATTTGGCCACCCATTAAATTTTGGCAATTTTGTTGTAATATAAATTATATATAGGTCTCTATCATCCAAGCCTGCTTCTTTCAAGATGGATATGAGCTGTCATGCTTTACTCCATCAAATGCCTTTCTGTAGGTCGACCAGCTTTGGGGAATATTTCCAGTTATATATATTTTATTAAATATTGGCGTTATCTATTTTATTCCCGTTCGTTCATAAGTTTCAGGAATTCTGTATAAAATTTGCAAGCTTTACCATGTTTAGTTTTTCTAATAGCTGCCGTGACATCTTCAATGATAATCGGTGGTCCTGTTTGGCATTATATGTCTTCCATCCTACTGTTCTAGGCTTATATCAACCTGCAGCTTCTTTAACTTTTTTGTGCATTTTGAATGAATCGTGTTTCTGTTGTAATAGCTGTATTTCCGCACATTGTAATCTCAGCTGTGTCCTTAGCCATTCTGATTGCTTTTTGATATCTTTGTCTATTCTTTTGTATAATTTTTGGTGGTTTGAGGATTTTTTCTTGTATGTCTTGTGAAACTCTATGCCATTTTTTAAGCTTCTGGTCCATTAAATCCGTAAAACGGTATTCAAATTGCTATGTATATACTGTTTCACACTCTATTCTGTGCGTTGGTCTTTGAGTAGCCTGATGTCGTATTTTGGGTTGACACTACGTCGAATTTTCTTTAGCCTGATCCTCATTTTGCAAATCGGTGGGTTATGGTCTGACTAGATATCGGCTCCTGGGAATGTCTTGACTGATGTAATGCTGTTACGAAAGCTTTATTAACCATAATGTAATCTATTTGATTTCTGACTATGTGTCCTGAAGTATCTTGAGGTGATTTCCACGTGTATAATCTTCTGTATGGAAGTTTGAAGTAAGTAATTACAAACTTTTCTTTGGATCAAGGTCAAATCCTTTTTGGGAAGGTGTTTCAAGACGTTGGATATTATATAGTGCTGTACTTATATCGTCAGGTTTGTCAGCTGTAGGGGCATATACCTGGATAATGTTAATTGTTATTAGGTAGGTATCAAGTTGAAGAAGGAGCATTCTTTCCGATATGGTTACAAAGCTTTTAAGGTGTCCATCTCCTTGATTGCATTATAAGTCTAACCAGCCTCGTATAATGTTTTAACATCCCATGTGCAGATCGTGAGCATTTTCTTTGCACTAGATTGGCAAGGATTTCGTCTGTTGGCGACCGAGAAGATTTTGCCATGTTGTGATTGTCCTTCTCTGTTGGATTTTGGTATCTGAAACCAATGATCAGTATTATCTTTTCTTTAACTAGTTATCCTATTGCTGATTATACAAGGGGTACTCTCCGAGTCTTTAATGCAGTGGTTCCCCGTTGCCTTCTGCATCTTTAAGTTGTTGATCATTATTAATAGGTTTCTTCCGCCTTCAAGACTGATTTACTAATCTTAGGACAAAAAGGTTGCCCTTCTACTTATCAGTTCATCCGCTCGGAGCCGTTGGCCAGTAAGTGAGGGATTTCTTATACCTACAATCACTCGGTAAATTTTTCACTATATCTGCATACCCTCACTTACAGACCAATGCAGTTGCCGATGCTGTAGTGGCACGTGGACACTGTAGTGGACACGTGGACACGTGTAGTGGACGTGTAGTGGCAGGTGTCTTATGAGGACCAGTTATCAAGACCATCTCCGTCTATGACGCTTGATGTGGTCGTTCCGATACAATAGGGGTTTTAGATCTCCATTTTGGTTTAGGTACATCTCTATTTCTCATCGTTAATGGCCTCTTGCTATGATTTCTTATCTTTATTCTAACGGTGATCTACCTCCACTTCTTCTATTTTCTATTCTTCATTCTTGTAAGTAAAAAGTCCGTATTTTGCATTGTACCTCCAGTATATTATCGTTTCAGAGTTTTCGTAGCCAATACATTGATCACTTCCCCCAGATATTATGTCATTAGGGCCATTTTACTCTAGTTTTTTTTTCCAAGTGACGATAGTTATCAAAGTTAATCGTTTATAGCGAGTGCCAAAAACAAATATATTTCAACTTACACATAAATATTAATTTAGCCTCATAATTTCCGGTACAATAAATCATTTCATCATCATAAATGGCTCGACCGTTGTGGATCTTGGTCTGCTCACAAAGAAGTCGCCACTTCTGTCGATTCCTGACAACTTCCCTCTATCTTTTGACCCTTAGAATCTGTAGGTTTTCTTCCATATCATTATTCCATCTCCTTCGGGATAGTCCTCTACTTCTTGTTCCCTCTGGTTTTAAAAATGTTAATCTCTTCGTGTATTCGTGATCTGACATCCTAGCAATATGTCCAGCCCATCTAAGTCTCTACACTTAGAACGAATTTCACAATATCTCGATCGGTGTATAACTGACATAGTTCAAAGTTGTATCTTCGACGCCATAGCCCACTTTCATTTACGGCCCCAAAAATCTTTCTAAGAATTTTTCTCTCAAAAATACCAAGAAGTCTTTCATCATTTTGAGATAAGGTCCACATTTTAGCCCCATATATCACAAACCAATCTTATCAAAGTCTTGTATATATTGAGCTTTACTGCACGTTTTATATATTTTTTTAATGTTTCTGGAAACCGTGAACAGTTCTGTATGCTATTGCTATGCGTCTTTTTATTTCGTCACTAGTCTTGTCGTCTTTGTTGCGTTTATTAACGATCCAGGATATGTGAATTCTTTGACTTGCTCAAAGGTATGGTTATTAATTTGAATTGTATGTTGGATATTTCGGGGGTTTTTAGAAACCAACATATATTTGGCTTTTTACTCGTCTACCACAAGTGCTAATTCACTTGCCGCGTCTGCAATCCTTGTAAAACACTGTACCATGTCTCTTATACTTCTGCCCACTATAACTATATCGTCAGTGAATGTGAGAATTTGCGTCGATCTATTAAAAATAGTTCCATTCATTTTAATATTTAATTGTCTGATTGCCTTTTCCAAGGCAATATTACGCCAGCGTGTCCCCTGTCTTAGACCACTATTAATGTCAAAGAACGTATAGTTTTTTCCTTCAATTCTAACGCATGAGCTTACGTTTTGCATTGTTAGGTGGGTCAACTTAACTAACTTAGTTGAGATCCCAAAGTCTATCATTGCATTCCATAATGCAGTTCTTTTCATACTGTCATAGTCTGCTTTGAAGTGGACGAATAAATAGATAAATGCTAACCTCTATAGTTTTCACACTCCAGTTCATCACCCTTTTTATGCAACGGACATATTATTCTCCTTAGCCACTCTTCTGGTACCAATTCATTCTACCATATAAAGTACTATTAGTTTATGGATTGCTGCAAAAAGTAAATAAACTTTGTATCTCATTGAGGTGTTCTGTTCATATTCCCTCTTCTTACGTCGATGGATACGTTTTTCGTCTCTTCTAAGACGTCTATACTCTTCTTTTTTTCTCTGTGTACAATCTTCGTCGATGGTTTTTTGATATGCTGCGTTCTTTCTATTTGTGGAAATCTTACACTCATGATCAAACCCATGATTTCTTTTTTCTGACTTGTTTTGCCCAATATTTCAACCGATTTCTGTAACACGTTATCTCATATATTTGCCTATAGTTAGCTAATTTCTTCTTCTTCTAAGTTTTTTGTCCTTATTTGATCTTTTATCTGCTGTCTATATACATTTGCAAGGTCGGGATCTTTTACGTTTATTAATGGCGATTTTTTCTCTCGTTTTCCCGATCTCCTTTTTTAAATCATTAAATCATTTATCATGTAGAAAAAAAATTATACATTTTGAGACCTACTTCTAACCATCTTATCGGCTTTCTTTTAATACAAATCTCTTGTTTCTCTTAATAGGAGACGCATTTTAAAACAAATTTTCGTATAATTTTTAAATAAATTATCTTTAAAATGTTACAAAGTCATTGTCAGTTCCGTTTCAGCTTGCCATAAGTTGCCATAAAAGGACGACACATTTATAATGGGTTCTAAATCTCATACATGCATTGGCACCATATGGTCCGCTTCTTGATGGATTTTAAAAAATATGCATCTCGACAGCAGCACACTGCTAGGCGTAGTGTATGTTGCGGTAGTGTATATGAAACCGAACGTTCTTTTTCTTGACATAAGAGTACGGACATAGCACATAAATGAACTGGACCAAAACCAATATACACTAATTGAATAGGTTATTTCTAAAAGGGCTTAAGTGATATTTTGGCCATTTTTCTTTTAATATGCGAAATAAATTATTGACACAAAACCTACCGTTTGGTGCAGGAATGAACTAAATTCGATTATTCGTTTCTTGCATTTCTGTGTGAAAAAATAATGGTTTAGAGCAGAAAGGACCTAAGTAAACTAACTTAGTCCCTTTAAGAAATAAATATTTAAATTTGTGTCATGCTGTATTTTGCGCTCTGTTTGGGTTTAAAATGCAAGCCTCGTATCGCGAAATATTTTCAGTGATTTACCGGCTTCGATACTGTGTACAGTTAAGGGACTTAATGTAATTTAATCATATTTTTCTGGCAATATGTCTAGTTTGGACGAAAATAGGGGCACTGAAAGTGAAGGAGAGTCACCTCAATAGATAATCTAAGAAAAAGACGGCGAGAGTGTGAGAAATGATGATAACTACCAAAAAAAAAATAATCAAAAAAGCTAGAGTCAGTGGTACTGCGTATACAGATTATAAAGGCAAGAGGGTTGCTGCCAGCAAATCGGAAAAATGAAGGCACGATCCTTTAAACGCAGCTCGAACTCCAATCATATCTGGCCGACCCAAATAAGTAATGAAACAGAAAAGGTGATGACATTTTACCCGACAGTGCTTGCCATTAGTGAACCCGAGAAATGAAAGGAAAAAATTACATCTCTCAAACAAATCCATGGCAATTTTCTTAAACGTTGCTTCCGTGGGCACTGGCATGTGAATAGGAAGAAATTTTTCTCAAATTGTGTTTCTACTGTTTCGTATACGATCCAGCTGACTGTACTTGCCCCATTCGAAAGGTTAATCTTAGACTTCTGAAAGAGGTCCTAGTAGCAAGATATCTAAAACAAAAATTCAAAATGTGTGTTAATAAGAAATCCATCTATCCTTTTCTTTTAGGAGAAGTCGTTAAAGTGAAATGGAAGTCACTTCAAGACAACTATCGTAAATAACTACAGATTTGCTGCACGCATTTGCTCTGGTGAAGAAGGGACTCAGGCTATCTGGAAGTCAAAATGAAAGCATTTCAATAGCCTGCTATTCCTTCAGGACCAATTCATCGCTCGATCAGCTGGAGGAAGTTTGTCCAATGGATACTGATTTAGTTGTGATTGATTTCAATGAGACTATAGCCGATTAAGTAAACATCGAGATGGCTAGCGAGAACAATCGCGACGCTGACCCACAGGATGCTTCACTTTGCAACAATTTAGGATCAGCTATCGCTACTCTAAAACGTGAACGATCTTCTGTGATGAAATAGGAAACGCTTTGATTTGCCTTAAAAAGAAAAAAATTTACAAACTGAGAAGTGAAGCAATGAAGTCCCGACAAGTTGCTGATGATGAAGCTTTCTTCAACAGCCTTCTATCATACGTCAGACCCCTTCCACAAGCAGACAAGCTTTTACTTCGCTTGAGGATACAACAAATTGTTTATGATGTGGTATTTGGTCAATCTACAAATTGCCAGAATCCATCAACTTCTACTTCAAGACAAAACTTATCCAATTCATCGTCTGTTGGGTCCCTTTTTAGTGGCTATTCAGATAATGACGATGATTTTGTAAATTTATAATATTATCTAACTTTACAATTAAATATGTAACTTAATAATAATTATTAGCTCTATAATAAATACTTATGGTAAAAAATATCTTGTCTAATGACAATAACTTCATTAAATATGTGGCTTACTACCTTAAAAATAAACGATAAAAATTCACTTTGGTCACCACGGGATTGATTAATAGGATGAATTCTCTCATGTTTCCCGCGAGTCTGGAGTTTTCGAAAAAATAAAAATAACTATCCATGACAGCAGAGTGGGAAAGAACGAAAGACACGTGACTTCCACTCTAGCTTGGCACTGTGTTACTCATTGTTCGGAAAAATATCGCCGGACGGCTCTCCTCTTCCACCCCTTACTCTTAGAATATTGCAACAGTTTCAGAACCATGATATAACCAGTTGTCAGGGATTTTTTTTAATTGTGAAAGAATTCCATCTTATGTGAGACTATTAGTCACTACCATTTTTCCGCCAGTTCATGCCTTTTAATTCGAAACAGATGCCTAGACTATCTTGAGTGAACATGAACGATGATAGATTTAATTTCTTATGTACTTTGGCAGTTTCCGATATCTACTGTTCAGAAAACATTTTCCAAATATATATCTAAGTGAGAAGCTTTTAAAACTGACAGTTACAACATGAAATTTATTGCACAGTAGCGGCCAGTCAAGAGGATACTTTCCATATACAGGAGTTTTATATATTTGTAAAAATTCAAAAGGAATACAGATAAAATAAACAGATTAACTGATGGATAGGATAGATGCTTGGTGAGAATTTATTTTGTAACTGATATGTTACTAAATTTATCAAGACATCACACATACTTGTGAGACATACTTGTAATGTTATCTATTTAATCTTTGTTCTCTTTCAATAGTTTCTTCTGTTAGTCCAATCAATGAAGGTAAAATAAAATGCAGTGAAGCTATATAATTTCCTGAGTCTGCATCGATTTGCCCCAAAATTTGGCTATAGGCTCTACTTGCCTTTAACTTCAAAATTGAACCTGCGCCGTAGGCAGGGGTATTACTTACCTTTTATATCGATATTTTCACTTGTTTGTTTAAAACTGTTCGCCTCTTTAAATCTAGATCTTCTCTTCGTATTGATTTGTTAATTTATTTGCATTGTCTTCTTTTCGTTTCTTTTATCTTACGATGCCCAAAAAATAAACAAATTCAACTTTTCGCGCCATACACGGCATTCTTTAGATTCAGAAGGCCTATGAAACGCATTCATGTATCCAAAACACACACCTTCATTATTATTCGTAGCCAGGGTAGATTCTCATACATCTCACAACCTCGTTTTAATTGAATTTATTGAATTAAATAACTCGTTTTCAGACTCGCGTTTTTAAAAACAATTTATTTAAAATTAACTAAATACAATGGTTAAATAACGAATCAAAACAAGTATACAATAACAATAATAAATCAGGAATGAATGTTCACAGCCGTGGCTGCACTATATATAACGCACTAATGACTTGGACTATGATGTGTAGATATCTCTTTTATGTCTATATAATTCCTCCCTCCTTAAGCTCGGAAAACAAGGGAGTTGGATTTTCTGAGCCATGTGCCTCTCTTGGTCGACTTCTTGTGATGGAGTTGAGTTTGGATTTGAATACTTTGAAATAAGCTAAAACAGAGATTATTAGTGTAATAAGGATGATGAGAGATGTGTTGGTCCAATTGTGATACGTCGGGGCTTCTTTTAATTCTGGTAGTTCAATATTCTCTGCTACGGTCTGGATATGCTTGATTTTTGCGTCGTCTAATGTTTTTAGTTTTATTGTTGGAACTTGGGTTAAGTTACTTTGAAACTCGAATTTGGGTAAATCGAATACATACTCTTCGTGCATTGTTTCTTCTTGTTCGTAAATTTTGTTGTCGATGGTTATTTTACATTTGTCGATGGTTATGATGGAAGGTTTGTCTATTTCGTATATACCGTTCTTTTCACAATCTGCTTCTATTCTTATGGGATTGATGGGTACGATTACTAGCTGGTTTGAATTAATTGTGGTTATTTCAGTCTTCTTCAAATGGATACTCGTGCTTATACATTTATTCTTGCCAGTTCGGATGAGTTTGCTTAAACAAGGTTGTGTATTTTCTTGTAGGTACTTCTTTGGACAGTAATAGTAGTTTTCGATTTCGGGACATTGTTCAGA